>OU900095.1:1508882-2951252 GCA_918026865.1 Phyllotreta striolata
TGTCACCATCCAATTTTCTTGTAAATTTAAAAGAAAATGTGGTCAAGCGACAGTGAGGAGGAAGCTTAATGAGAGTTTAATAAAAGATTTCGAATGAATTCGATAAAATTTGAGGAAATAATAAAATCTATTTGTCCCCGCCTAATGTATAGAACCAACGTATAGAAATTATGCATTGTCTTTGTTCGTTTCAATGCTCATTTTATAGCTTTTGTAGAAGTGGGACTAAATTTTCCAAATAGAATGCTCTTTCTTTATTAAAATAATTGAATATTAAATAAATGTTGTTGCATTTTAGAAATAAGTTTTTTGTCAATAAACGAAATTGTCGTGGTTCACATCTAAAAATAGCTCCAACTAGAAAAAAAAAAACAATTTCAAAGTAAAAGTTTCCCAATATCGAAAAAAGGAAGGTGGTGATAATACTTATGCTCCTCAGTATAGTAAGTACTAATTCTTTCTTTTTGGTTTAAGTTTGACGTTTAATTAATATTACAGTTGTAGAAAAACGAATGCCAAAAATGTAATTCGACAAGTGTCGAAATTTATTTTATGAAACGAAATTTTTAAATACTTGTCAACCAACATTGTAACTTGTCAACTTGTCAATTATATAAAACAGGCCCCTGGTGGTACTGACAACTCAATTTTGCATCTATCCAAAGAATCATCAGCGTAGAACAAGTGTAGAACAACTTTCATAAATGCAAGAAAGACTTGAAGTTAAAGAGATTCATATTTTTGATTCGTTGGACAATCATCTACCTAGCGAATTGTACAATCTACATATTGAAACTACAAATAAATTACTTCTCCATCCTGTACAATGATATCCATCGCTTCCCTTACGATCAATTCGAAAACTCGCGGTTGATGCGCCGACGTGATGATGTCTTTCATCAGCAATTGCTCGAATTGCATCAGCCTATACAAAGCCATCACCGATATCAGATAATTGTCCATTTCTTGTTCGTTGTCCAACTCTTCGCCGGTGTAAGACATGTCTAAAAGCAATCACCAATCATCGTGTTTACCTTGTTATAAAATTATTGTGTTTTAAGAACTACTGAGCAATATAGCTCAAAATTCTACAAGCTCTATATACAGGGTGTCTCAATAGTGCGGTAAAGCCCATTTACTCAATTATTATAATAGATACGAAAAAATGATTAATAGGAAAAATGTTAACCACCTTTAGGCGCACAATTTAAAATTATTTCGAAATATACAGGGTGGCCCATAAATCGAAGCCATACCAAATATACCTTTTTTTAAAGGCAATGATATATTTTTTATTTCATATTCGATTTCAGCTCGTATTCACGAGTTTCTCAATGTAAGATTTCATATGACTATACTGAGTATTTAAAAAGTTATGGCCATTTTTATGTTCAAATCGTCATGATTTCAAGGCCCTGTATATCAGAATCTGTATCAGATAATGTGAATTTTTCTGTGTCAGCACTTTTTGAAAATGGTCTATTTTCACAAAAATTAGGCATATTCTGACAAAATTACAATTTGTATACAGGGTGAGTCAAAACGCAAACATAATAATTACTCGCTTAATTTAAATGGAACACCCTATATTAATAATATTCAATGGAAGTCTATTTCTTACTGAATCTTTTTTCATAACATTTCCCTATACCTAACTGTCACCGTTTCTGAGATATTTTCAGTTTTATTAAAAAATGTCCAGTTTTTGATGTTATAATTTCATTTTGATCTAATTACCAATGATGTTATCGACCTTTTTTTGCAAAATAATAGTAGAAAATGTAATATCAATTAATTAACGATCATTAACTACCCGAAATATTTGGTAATTTTTAAATTAAACTTTAAATTATTATAATTTTAATTTAATCTAGTTACCTCTATGACGTCATCATCTACGAACTATGCAAATTCTACTTATTGAACTCGTGTCACTTTAAATTATAGAATAGATAAAAATTTAGGGTACCTGCTAATGATATTTGGTTAATCATTAATCGATATTTAATTTTCTACTATTATTTAGCAAAAAAAGTTCGACGACGTCATTGGTAATTAGATTAAAATGAAATTATAATCAAAAATTGGACATTTTTTTAATAAAACTGAAAATATCTCAGAAACGGTGACAGTTAGGTATAGAGAAATGTTATGAAAAAAGATTCAGTAAGAAATAGACTTCCCATTGGATATTATTAATATAGGGTGTTCCATTTAAATTAAGCGAGTAATTATTATGTTTGCGTTTTGACTCACCCTGTATACAAATTGTAATTTTGTTAAAATGTAACTATTTTTTGTGAAAATAGACCATTTTCAAAAAATGCTGACACGAAAAAATTCACATTATCTGATACAGATTCTGATATACAGGGCCTTGAAATCATGTCGATTTAAACATAAAAATGGCCATAACTTTTTAAATACTCAGTATAATCATATGAAATCTTATATTGAGAAACTCGTGAATACGAGCTGAAATCGAATATGAAATAAAAAATGTATCATTGCCTTTAAAAAAAGGTATGTTTGGTATGGCTTCGATTTATCGGCCACCCTGTATAATTCAAAATAATTTTAAATTATGCGCCTAAAAGTGCTTAACATTTTTCCTATTTATCATTTTTTCGTATCTATTATAATAACTGAGTAAATGGGCTTTACCGCACTATTGGGACACCCTGTATGTAAGTATAAATACGAACCTAAATGGGAGGCCCTTCTAGTACCCAATGATAAGCCAGTCGATAGTTCTAAAGTTTGTCGCATTTTGTTGGCTTTCCTTTCGAAAACTTGACCTATTCTCCTAGTCGACGGGCGTCTGGACGTTTCATGTCTGTTATGGAACTTCGGTTTCTTCAAAACAGAAAATTGTGTCATCAGAATAATTTAGAGCTGTCTAAAACTATTTAGAATCATTTAGAACTGTCTAAAACTATTTAGAATCATTCAGAACTGTCTAAAACCATTTAGAATGCTCCATAATCATTTGAACTGTCTTGAGGTGTGTGAAGTTGACATCGCAACTTTAGTTCTCAGTAGTTCTGATTAGAGTTCTGGATTCCTTTTGGATAGTTTAGGAGTTCTTTTGTACAAAAAATAATAGTTCTGGTGTTTTAACACATTATTTTTTTAAATAAAACATGCGGTGCTAACTTCAAACCTAAATTTACAATGGAATAGTTCTGATTAGTTTATTTGATGTATTTTGATGAGTTCTAGAGTTCTTGAATATTAAAAAATAATAATAATTAATTTCATCAATAAACAAGTATAAATAGTTAATCAATTAGATATATTATCAGACAACCCATAATTTTTTAATTATTGAAAAATTCGCAAAATACCATTAAAGTTTCTTGTAGAACTCGTCGAATACTATTCAGAACTGTTATCAGGACTCCTGAGAACTCTCAAAAAATTTTCAAACTAGAACTTGTATTTTTTTGGGTCGAAGTGATTTTTGAGAATATCTCAAAAACTATTGTTTTAATCGCAAAATACCATTAAAGTTTCTTGTAAAACTCGTGAAATACTATTCAGAACTGCTATCAGAACTCCTCAGAACTGTCAAAAAAATTTCAAACTCGGACTTTTTTTGGCTCGAAGTGATTTTTGACTACAAGTCCAAAATGGTATTTTGCAAATTTTTCAATAATTAAAAAGTTATGGGTTGTCTGATAATATATCTAATTGATTAACTATTTATACTTGTTTATTGATGAAATTTATTATTATTATTATTTTTTAATATTCAGGAACTCTAGAACTCATAAAAATACATCAAATAAACTAATCAGAACTATTCCATTGTAAATTTAGGTTTGAAGTTAGCACCGCATGTTTTATTTAAACAAATAATGTGTTAAAACACCAGAACTATTATTTTTGGTACAAAAGAACTCCTAAACTATCCAAAAGGAATCCAGAACTCTAATCAGAACTACTGAGAACTAAAGTTGCGGTGCCAACTTCACACACCTACTGTCTTGAACTAAAGATTTCGACTTAATAAGAAAAATAATGCCATTTTTCAACTGAAAATCGCGATCTTTCGTTGTCAGGTCGAGAACTTTTCACATTACCCTTGTAATTCAACATTATTCTACCAATCTTTTAGTAGAAAATACAAACCATTAAAGGTGAACTGGTGGTACCGTGTACGCTTCCACCGCTGACGGATTTCTGATGGTTTCTTAACATCGTTAAAGACCTCTGTACAACGCTACCTCTAACTTTTCCATACACTGTTAAATATTCATCTCGACCGTTGTCCAAAAGCCAATTGGCTATTTGAATTAGGTTGGATTTCGCTTCGTCCGGAATCTGTTTCGGCATTACTTTAATCTCCTTTGTAGATTCTAAAATAGATAAATCGATTTATACACTCCTGGACAAAATTAACGCAACATCATAAATTTGCCACATTTTTTATGCTATTTTTTGTTTGAATTTATCATCCGATTTGGATGATTATTTTTTGTATTATAGGTTGGTTCCTTGACAATTTAATCATTTCTGCTGTTTATGATAAAATGTTCCTTTTCGATTATACCGGGTGTAATAAAAATATGTTTTTTTCCGAAAATTCGTATCACTCTGTGGAGTATACTAGCAAACGAAACATATAGCAGTTGAAATTAGACGGTAGATCCATCTTTTGCCAACATTTTCTTTTTTGGTTTACTTCATTATCTCTGTTATTAAAGGAGATACGCCGTTTTATAGCGTAACATGTTTTAATAGACTATTATATTTAATGTTAAATGTTTTTAAGTAGGCTATGGGCCATTTTTGACATTTCAAGTGATGTGTCAATATCGAATACATTATTTGTTATCTGTATAACAAAATAATTCCTGCTCGCTTTGATGAATGAAAACAAAATTAACGAATTACTTTATTTCATAAAGTAAAATTAAGAGTTTATTAAACACATTTTTTTGGAAACGAGTAAAACAAGGAAAGAACATAAATCAAAAACAATAAAATTAATGAATTTATAATGCTAATAACGTGTATGTTCACCTCTACTTCGAATCACTGCTCCATTGCAATATGACTCATTGAATAGCCTTCATCCACCAAAGTTAAGGCTTTTACTGCTTCTTCGGTCGATAAATTTTTTGGACGATTCATTTTTCAAGATTAAAATAACAAATAATGTATTCGATATTGACACATCACTTGAAATGTCAAAAATGGCCCATAGCCTACTTGAAAATATTTAACAATGAATGTTTTGAATAATACAGTCTATTAAAACATGTTACGCTATAAAACGGCGTATCTCCTTTAATAACAGAGATAATGAAGTAAACCAAAAAAGAAAATGTTGACAAAAGATGGATCTATCGTCTAATGTCAACTGCTATATGTCTTGTTTGCTAGTATACTCCACAGAGTGATACGAATTTTCGGAAAAAAACATTACATTTTTATTACACCCGGTATAATCGAGAAGGAACATTTTATCATAAACAGCGAAAATGATGACATTGTCAAGGAACCAACTTAAATACAAAAAAAAAATCATCCAAATCGGATCATAAATTCAAACAAAAAAAAAGCATAAAAAATGTGACAAATTTATGATGTTGCTTTAATTTTGTCCAATAGTTTATTACACCTTCTTAGATACAAATATTTGCTTTAATCGACTAGTATTAATAAAAAGACTGTATGAAAGCCTTGTACGAATCCTCTTCTATTCTGAGTACAATACTTTATAGTACCAAAGCTCTATTATTCAGTATTTATACAGAAATTAATGAATTAATGGAAGCAAATTCTTATTCAAAAGATATCTAAACGAAAATTTACCTTCCGCATTTATCAAATCAAGCAGTACCACGGGCAAAATAGGAGTATTATACTTGTCCAAAATTGTTTTGAATTCCGTATTTAGTTTATCACTGCCCTTTAAAAAAAGGGAGGTCTAAAATTAGGAAAAAAATTAATAGAGTATGTAGGGGACACCCTGTATTATGTACTTACAACATTGATCAACTCGACACTTTGAGGTATGTTCTTTTCGAAGTACTTTTGAGCTTTCGATAGCCTTTCGAGAGCATTCATGTACGATTGTAAATCGGTACCCCCTTCGCCGGGGCCCCTTTCTACTATGTGCTCCACATCGCTGGAGACCTCGAAATGGCTGATGACATTATCCAGTAGGCGCAATGTAGGTTCGATATCTGAAAATTGACATATTCAACACGCCCACTGGATTATCGAAATGAAAAAAACTATACTCGTTTGGGCCGTTCGGAGTGTTTCTGTTTCTATGTAGACGGGTAAAATGGTGTGTTCTAATCGGGATAATCTTTGCTCGAAATTGTTCAAAATACTGCTAATTCCTTCGGTTAATTGTGCGCTTTTCGTTAGCCTTTCTTGCAGTAACGAAAGATTGGCCTGTTCCTGAAATTGGAAGAAATTGAATCGAGATTTTGTAATATAATAAAATGCGTTTACTTTTTTCAATTTGTTTGATATTTCTACTTTTCTTTCATCGATAATGTTCATCGTTATGTTTTATTTAAATATAACAGTATTTTGTTTCGACTCCCTTTTTAATTGACTTTTGACTTTTTGTTTTTAAACAAAATATAACCTAACTTATGCTTCTTTTCTATTAAGAATATTAAACCTACTACACTAATGTTATTTAGCCACTTATTACTTCCTTTGGTAAATGAAATTTTACAATAAATTTGCTATTTAATGTACCTGCACTTAATTGAAGTATAAATTATTTATTTATTAACTACTATAACGGATCTCAACTTTCAAAAGAGCTTCAAAATGGCTCTTCGAAAGCTCTGAAAAGCTCCATAAAAGTACCTGTTTTTTCTCATTTATTAGCACTATAGGTACTCATATTATAATCATCGACACTTAGGTACATAACACCTCCATAAGGTAAATTAGATGTATTAGATTGTACAGATAAAATTCAAATAAGGCAGCCTTTTATCAACAAGGAGCAATCAGTCCTAAAATAAAAATGTTCAAGGTAGCAGTTCTCAGTTTATTTGGTCTTATTATCCTCTCAGTTCAAGGCATATCCTTGACCGGAAAAAAATATAACAATTCCTTCACTAAGTGCCAGGATTTGCAAAATCCGTAAGTTTTTTGAGTAAAGGGTGAAAATTTGAAGTCGCTAAATTCGATTTAAAAAACAAAAACTACTTACTTCAGCGTTTTTTAATTGTAGAAAACTTTTAATTGCTCTGTTTTCAGTGGAACATTGGAAGCTAATGTAAGGTATAATGATTCGGATGTAAGGGACGAGGTATACATTCTTTTACCGGAAAAAGGGGATTTCAAACGACCAATTAGCTGCATCAAAGTAAGTGCATCTCTTAATGGAGAACGGTCCTTCAAAGACCCATCAAAACTTGTTAAAAATATTAGATTCAAATATTATTTTATCTCGTTGGTTGCCATGTTTTTCGAGATGTTTAAGAGGCTTCTTAAATAAATGATTACACGATACATAAATTAACGAATTGTTTAAAAAAAATGGTTAATCAATATTATTTTTAGGTCATCGACAATTCGAGTTATAACGCAAGCGAAGTTGTGATAGTACAAGGAGGACTCAACCACCAATTTGCCATCTTCAAAATTTATATCCATTCGATATTGGCTGATTACGACTACACTTTCCAAATCTATACGAGATGACCTAGCTCCGACTCAATCACTGTAACGCCATCTAATTAGCTAGCATAAGTCAATAAATTAATGTTAATCAATTAAAATATAAAAATTCAAGGTTCATTGTATGCCTATAATTTTTACTACACCTAAAAAGCTTTAGGTATACATACATATAGCACACACATAGTGCTTTTGGCTCCAAGTACACTCCTGGACAAAATTAACGCAACATCATAAATAATTGCCACATTTTTTATGCTATTTTTTGTTTGAATTTATGATCCGATTTGGATGATTTTTTTTTGTATTATAGGTTGGTTCCTTGGCAATGTCATCATTTTCGCTGTTTATGATAAAATGTTCCTTCTCGATTATACCGGGTGTAATAAAAATGTTATGTTTTTTTCCGAAAATTCGTATCACTCTGTGGAGTATACTAGCAAACGAGACATACAGTGCATTTCTTTAATGTCCCCCCCCCCTTTTATTTTTTGAACGGGTCAACTTAGAAAATTGAAATTTGGGATAATGAAACTAATGTATGATTACTATATTTTGGAGTAAAATTGACAGACGAAAATTTCAAGATGGCGACTGGGCGCCATCTTGGAAAATAAATTTAAATGGAAAGGGGGGTCTTGTGATACATCATTTTGAAGCTCCTGACAAATACTCTACAACCCAGGAATATAAAGTCAATATCTGCACCTGCTACAAAATGGCGGACATTTAATAATTACCTGAATAAATCGACGTTTAACGTCATAATTTGAGGAAATAAGCTGAGTTCTGTTCAAAAAAAGCTGGAAATGGTTGCCTTGAACTTCTTGATACAAGAACAGCCTATCCGAACATTTTCGAACATAGTAACGTCGATATTTTTACAAATATCTGTAATTATTTCTCGTATATCCAATATTGAAGCAGGTTTAGTTTCGTACACATTTTGCTTCAAATAGCCCCATAAAAAAAGTCTAAAGGTGTCAAATCTGGTCAAATTCTGGTCAAATCCATTCCGTAGGACCTCGACGACCAATCCAACGATCCAACGACCAGGGAAAATAGCATCCAAATAGTTGAATTACTTGTCTGGAGTAATGTGGTGGTGCTCCATCTTCCAATGGACGAGAATTGGCCATTTTAGAGTTAGTTCACGTGCTACCTAACTGCAATGAGAACTAAACAACCGAAAACTAAATGAAAATACTTTGAACACTGGGAAAATCGAAAACTAAAGAGAATATTTTGAACACCAGGAAAACCAAAAACTAAATGAGCATATTTTGACTAAACAATTAATGTTCGTTGTCGTACTTAAATTTTTTGGAATTTTTTTAACCAAAAATAACCTGTCAAACCTTATCGGTTTGCTGGGATTGCTGTTTGCCATAGAAAAACAAATATTTCTAGAAAAATTGATATTATTTTGTTTGTATTCAGGTAATTATTAAATGTTCCGCCATTTTGTAGCAGGTGCAGATATTGACTTTATATTTCAGGGTTGTAGAGTATTTGTCAGGAGCTTCAAAATGATGTATCACAAGACCCCCCTTTCCATTTAAATTTATTTTCCAAGATGGCGCCCAGTCGCCATCTTGAAATTTTCGTCTGTCAATTTTACTCCAAAATATAGTAATCATGCATTAGTTTCATTATCCCAAATTTCAATTTTCTAAGTTGACCCGTTCAAAAAATAAAAGGGGGGGGGGACATTAAAGAAATGCACTGTATAGTAGGTGACATTAGACGGTAGATTCATCTTTTGTCAACATTTTCTTTTTTGGTTTACTTCATTATCTCTGATATTAAAGGAGATACGCCGTTTTATAGCGTAACATGTTTTAATAGACTGTATTATTCAAAACATTCATTGTTAAATATTATCAAAGGCTATGGGCCATTTTTGACATTTCAAGCGATGTGTCAATATCGAATACATTATTTGTTATTTTAATCTTGAAAAATGAATTGTCCAAAAAATTTATCGACCGAAGAAGCAGAAAGAGGTGGGCATACACGTTATTAGCATTATAAATCCATTAATTTTATTGTTTTTGTTTTTTGTTCTTTTCTTGTTTCGCTCGTTTCCAAAAAAAATGTGTTTAATAAACTCTTAATTTTACTTTATGGAATAAAGTAATTCGTTAATTTTGTTTTCATTCATCAAAGCGAGCAGGAATTATTTTGTTATACCAGATAACAGATAACAAACAATGTATTCGATATTGACACATCACTTGAAATGTCAAAAATCGCCCATAGCCTACTTGAAAATATTTAACAATGAATGTTTTGAATAATACAGTCTATTAAAACATGTTACGCTATAAAACGGCGTATCGTCTTTTATAACAGAGATAATGAAGTAAACCAAAAAAGAAAATGTTGGCAAAAGATGGATTTACCGTCTAATTTCAACTGCTATATGTCTCGTTTGTTAGTATACTCCACAGAGTGATACGAATTTTCGGAAAAAAAACATTACATTTTTATTACACCCGGTATAATCGAAAAGGAACATTTTATCATAAACAGCGAAAATGATGACATTGTCAAGGAACCAACCTATAATACAAAAAAAAAATCATCCAAATCGGATCATAAATTCAAACAAAAAATAGCATAAAAAATGTGGCAAATTTATGATGTTGCGTTAATTTTGTCCAGGAGTGTATTTACTTTACAATCTTATCTATACCGACCCTATGGTTCTAACTAACAAATATCACAATAGATGTTCTCTCAAAATGATGTGAAATATCTATATTCAAATTAAGTTTACACTCATGATTATATTTCAAAGGTAAAGTAAGAAATTTGTCTAGATAAAAATTAAAATTAAACCTATATATTATATAAGCTCGCTTCTCATCGTTAAGAAACATCCTTAATTCAATCCTGAATTCAAAATGTACAAGGCAGCAGCTCTCTGTGTATTTGGTCTTATGATCTGCTTTGTTCAAGGCATGTCCTTGCAGAATAACAAATATAACAGTTCATACACATTGTGCAAGGATTTGGACGATCCGTAAGTTGTTTTTTTGATATTAATATTGTATGTATTTCCATGATGCCAGAAATGCATAGCTGAACTTCCACTGTATAATTCAATTAAACATCTCCTCTGACATAACACATACAGGGTGTTTCATTGGGAAAGGGCAATATTTTAACCCTATATAGAGGTCACCCAGGGGATTACAAAAAACCCATATACTCAATTCAATTTTCAATTTTAAAATATGTTTATTGGTTTGATTAGAAATTTTTACATTGTATATTATTATATTTCCCTATAGTCCCTGCTGTAGGAATACATTTCCTTTTCAGGGCATGGTCCTATTACAATATTAGCTAGCTAAAAAAAGTAAAAAAAAGAAAAAGATTTTGAATATTGTGGAGGGAGCAGGCTGAGGCCGCTTTGTTCCCGTTTAAGGTCCAGCCATTCGGTGAGAACCATAGGGAAACCTCAGAAAACCCATGGTCTGGTCCTGTACATAGTCTTAGGTATCGGAAACTTATCTAAAGGCTAATGGAAATTCATCCATTAGCGTCCGGAGTTCTTCTGGGAGGTCGTCGGGGTTGGCGGCTTGGAGAATCCTGGCGTTGGGTTGCGGGAGTTTCTTCTTGGGGATCTTCGGTCTTCGTTGTGGCGGAGGGGCTCCAAGGACTTGGCGGGCTGAGACGTTCGGCCCTTGGAGTGTCCGGGTGGCATAGCTTCCTTGAAGTTTCTGAAAACGAGAAATTATGTCAGTTTCGTTTATTTTTTTGTAGAGAAGGTTGCTGGGAAAAAATGGGTCAAGGTATTGGGTTCTGCGGATGATTTTTCTCTCAGTAGCGAGGATGGAGTGGAGGTGGGTATTTGGAAGAGTAGAGTAGACGATCGATCGGTAATCGAAAATTGGGCGGATGAACATTTTATAAGTGTGGAGAAGGGTTCGTGGGTGGCATTTGCGGATTCTTCCGCTTAAGCCTTTTAGGAGAGCGGCCCGTCGCCTCACCCTGTTGAGGGTGTTTTGGACGTCGGCGGTCCAGTTCAGAGAGCGAGTAAATCGCACCCCTAAATAGACCACCGAGTCCGATAGGACGAGTCTCTCTCCCAACAGACGAAGCAGAAGTAGGTCGGAATTCTTTTTGCGGGACTTAGTTCGGGAGAATTGAATCGCCTGGGTTTTTTGAGGGTTTAGAGTGATTCTCCACCTGCAGCACCAGGAGGAGAATTGGTCTAGATGAGTTTGGGTTCGGCTGGAGAGTTGGAGGGTATTGGGGGCAGAGGAGAATAGGATGGTGTCGTCGGCGTATAGTTGGATGTGGCTGTAGGGAGATTGGGGGGTGGGTACATCATATGTATATATGATGTAGAGGAGAGGAGCAAGAACGGATCCTTGGGGGACCCCGGTTAGAGGTTGGAAGGGATCAGTCAAGTGGTTGCCCACTTTAACCTTGATGGAGCGGTTGGTGAGGTAGGAGTGTAGGAGACGGATAGTAGGAAAAGGTAAATGAATGGCCATTAGCTTCCTCACTAGTCCGGCATGCCAGACTTGATCGAAAGCTTTTTGGACATCCAGGAGGACGGCGGACAGGAGATGGTTTTGGTTGAAGGTGGTGGTGATGTGGTTGAGGAGTTTCAGGAGCGCGTCCTGGGTGCTGTGGTGGGAGCGGAAGCCGTGTTGGAAGGGAGGAATGGTGTTATTGGTCTCGAGGAAGTCCCAGATTCGCTCCTTGAGCAGGCGCTCAAAGAGTTTCCCCAGGACGTTGAGGAGGGAAATTGGGCGGTAAGAATTGGGATCGGTGGGGTCTTTGCCTGGTTTGGGGATTAGGATAGTATGGGCGGTTTTCCAGATTGAGGGGAAGTATGATTGTGAGAGGCAAGCATTGAAGAGGGAGGTTATGAGTGGAAAGATGGATTCAGGGAGGTTCTTAATGGTGCGGCGATTGATGGAGTCGGGGCCGGGGGCGGAATTTTTGCCGTATTTGGCGCTGAGGGAGACTTCTTCGAGGGTGAAGGGTTCGGTGAGGGGGGAGTTGTGCTGGGGCAGGGGGGGAGGGTGTTGGAGTATGAATTGGATCATGTGTTCTGTTTGGGCGTGGAATCTTTGGTCGAAGTTTGGGTTGTTTTGGGGTGTGAAGATTTGTTGGAGATGGGTTTTGAAAGCCTCGGCTTTCGATTCGTTGGACGCGAGGATTTGACCATTGATATGGAGGTTGGAGTGGGTCTTGGATTTTTGTCCAGTGAGGGTCTTGAACTTGTTCCAAAACCTGGAACCGTCCCGGTAATCCAGTCCATTGATGGCTTCCAGCCACTTTTTTTCCTTGAACTGGTTCACCGAACGCCTTATTAGGGCGTTGAGGCGGTTCCATTCGGTCTTTAGAACAGGGTCGTGGGTTTTGACGAGTTGTCTATAGATTTTGCGTTTATGGCGGATTAGGGTAAGGATAGAAGCGGGGAGTGGTCGGCTATTTGTGTTGATGGTGGTTATGGGGGTGGAAGATTCACTGGAAGAAGATATAAGTGAGTGGATTTGATGGGCCTGAGATTCGATTTCGAGGGCGGAAGAGGGTGCGTTGAGAGAAGGTAGGTTGGCGGAAATGAGGATTTGGAATTTTTTCCAGTCTGTCTTTCGATGGTTTCGGAAGGTGTGGAATTCGGAAGTTGGGGTTGTAGAGAAAAGGGAGGTTTCGGTGAGGAGCGGAAGGTGATCGGAGGTGATCGTGGGTCCTATGAGGCACTCGTCCCCCAGAAGTCCTGTACACGTGTTTGTGTACAGGATGTGATCTGGGATGGAGGACCCCTGGTGTCCCACGAACGTAGGGTTTCGGTTGGGGACTCGGGAGATTGGGAAGTCGAGAAGCAGACTGGAAAGGACTATGCCGCTCTTATTGGTGGCGTGATCTCCAAACTCGGTGTGTCTGGAGTTTAGGTCACCAACAAGGACGGCCCTGGGAAGTGAGGAAAAGTATTGGAATAGGGAACGTGACGGTTTTTGGGCAGGATGGTTGTAGTAGGATATGAAGGTAGTGCGATGGTTTCCCTGTAGGACGTCAACTGCAGAGCAGTCTAGGTCGAGGAGAGTTTGGGGGAGGGTGTGGGTGCATGCCGGGATACCATTTCTTACGAGAATAGCATTGCCTCGGCATGTGTCAGTTCTAGGAGAGTGGAAGGTTTGGTAGCCGGAGAAGGAGGGAGGATTGCGGGAAAGGGTGTCGGTTAAGGATAGGATGGCTGGGTGTAGGTTGGTTAGAAGGGTTTTAAGGAGGGCTCTTTTGCGGGTTAGACCCGCGCAGTTAATCGTCCCAATCGCACTATCCATCATTGGGGGATGGGGGCAAAGGAAAAGTGGGCAAGGTTGCCGCTGCCTGTAACAATACAGGAGTGGCCGAAGAGGACGGGGATGATGGAACCGATAGTTTTCACTATCAGTTCTCGGTTGTTAGGGAGGAGGTTAAGGAGTAGGGTGGTGGTAATTTGTATGGTGAGCTTCAACTCGGAAGTTAGCTCGTAGGAAGCGACGGGTTTGGGAGGGTGGACGGGGGCGACTTGTTCGGGAATGGCGGGGACTTTTTGGCGTTCGGGGCATTTTGGGGAGAATGCCGGGTGATCGCCGGAGCAGTTGGGGCATTTGGGGGTTTCTGTTTTGGGGCAGGTGCCTTTCTTGTGGCTTTCACCGCAAGTCGGGCACGAGGGTTTGTTGGTGCATTCAGATGCGGAATGACCATTCTGAGTACACTGGGTACAATACTTGGGGATTGGGGGTATTGGGTTGGAGACCCATATACTATGGGTCTTGCGCCCTTTATAACCGAGTTACAGGGTGCTTTTTGAATTTGGCCCATTTCTTTCGACACCTATAACTTTTGAATCACTCAGTATATTTTTTTGATATTTGACATAGATATTCAATATGTTTAGGACAATTTATTGCCACATTAAAAAATTACAAAATCCAGGTCCCGTTTTAGAGAAATTATTAAAATTTGACCGACCCTAAAACAACACCCTATGCATCACATTTTTAAAAATTGAATTTCAAATTTAGAAAGAGCATAAAAAACTGAATGTATTCATCAACTTTTTATTTTCCCGCATGCCGTTTTTCTACCAAAATTTAAACGTTAAATTGTACATTATGAGATTTTTGGTCCATGAAGAATGTAATTGAAGGGATTTTAATTATTTTTTCTTTAATAAAACCAGGTTTACTTAACTCGTTCATGGAAATTCCTGAAATGAACCTATTGAACTTGAATTAACGTTCACATAAACCAATAAAAATTACAATTACAGATCCGCACTTAATAAAATTAAAATGATTTCAATTCATTTTATAATTAATCATTGATTAATCAATTTTTACATTTCTACATGAGAAAATTCAAAACTTAACTAAGTAATTTACTAGATTTTTCAAAAAAGATACTAGAATAAGTATTCTTTTCTAATCCACACGAACTGGAAAAATGGAACAATGAATAAAAAATATGAAAAATAAACAAAAAAATTAACAAAAAACAACTCTAAAAACAAACGAACAAGAAATTTGGTTTTCAACCAAATAATTAATATCTACTAATTTAATGCTAATTATAAATAACAAAAAATAATAACTAACAAACTAACAACAAAAAAAACCAGACAGAAAGGTATTTTAACAATTGCTCAAAATGTCCTCCATTTTGTTCGATACATAATCTAGCTCTCCTAATCAAATTGCAAATAAATCTTCTAAGAACACTTCTAACAACCACCTTCTTGGTGGTGTGGAAATGAGTACTTTTAGTATTTTTTGAAAAAAAGCTAATAAATTGCTTAGTTAAGTTTTGAATTTTCTCATGTAGAAAGTAAAAATTGATTAATCAATGATTAATTATAAAATGAATTGAAATCATTTTAATTTTATTAAGTGCGGATCTGTAATTGTAATTTTTATTGGTTTATGTGAATGTTAATTCAAGTTCAATAGGTCTATTTCAGGAATTTTCATGAAAGTGTTAAGTAAATCTGGTTTTATTAAAGAAAAAATAATTAAAATCCCTTCAATTACAATTTACATGGACCAAAAATCTCATAATGTACATTTTAACGTTTAAATTTTGGTAGAAAAATGGCATGCGGGAAAATAAAAAGTTGATGGATACATTCAGGTTTTTATGCTCTTTCTAAATTTGAAATTCAATTTTTAAAAATGTGATGCATAGGGTGTTGTTTTAGGGTCGGTCAAATTTTAATATTTTTTTTAAATCCGGACCTGGATTTTGTAATTTTTTAATGTGGCAATAAATTGTCCTAAAGATATTGAATATCTATGCCAAATATCAAAAAAATATACTGAGTGATTCAAAAGTTATAGGTGTCGAAAGAAATGGGCCAAATTCAAAAAACATCCTGTAACTCGGTTATAAAGGGCGCAAGACCCATAGTATATGGGTTTTTTGTAATCCCATGAGTGACATCTATATAGGGTTAAAATATTGCCCTTTCCCAATGAAACACCCTGTATACAGGGTGTCGCAAAAAGGTTGGGACATGGCTTAACTACCGATTGTGAGACGAATCTGGCTAAAATATAAAAAATCTCATTTTTACTTTTAACTTTAATACTTTAATTGTTCTGTTTTCAGTGGAAACTTAGTAGCCAACGTTAGTTCTAAAAGTCAAGAGGATGTCAACGCAATCGTTCGTATTCCAGAAAGAAGTGTTTTCGCAAACTCGATAAGCTGTATCAAAGTAAGAACAATTAACCATTGAATCCATTGAAAAGCCTATCAGATCAACTGTTAATGAATTTTGATTAGATTCAAATATTAGATCATTAGCATCATCATCAGCAAAGTGTCCATCTGGAAAATCGATTTAAACTTTTCCTTAATTGTAATTTTTTAACGAATGAATTTAACAATATTTTTTTAGGTCATTGACAATATGGAAAATCAGGATATTTCTGAAGCTGCCGTCAATTACGGAGGACTCGGCAAAAGTATGGTCGAATTTAAGATTTATTTTCTTAACATTGGTTACACTGGAACAACCAGCGGATACGATTACACTTTCCTAATCTACACGAAACCATTGTCGACTAAATTACAGTCACATCGAAAACATCTAGCATAAGCTCGATGCATAAGTCAAATACAGTGTTGTTAAGTCATTAATTACAAGTAACTGAAAAAGTAATTGAATTACTTTTATTGTAATTGAGGCAGTAATTAATTACAAGATCTTCAATTGTAATTCATTTGTAATTCAATTACTCCTTTCGTTACAATTACAATTACATTTTACAATTACATTTCAATTACATTGGACACAAAAGTACTTATTTAATATTTTCAATACGTGGAAAGTTTAATTCCGATTGCAAATCCCTAAATAATTATTTAAAACTGACACCAAAGCAAAGTAATTGTGATTGTAATTGTAATTACATTCGCAAATTTTGTAATTCGAATTGCAATTAATTACAATTTGCCAAAAGTAATTGTAATTGTAATTAATTACATATTATAAAGTAATTTAACATCACTGGTTAAATACATTGGTGTTATCTATTAATTATTTACATATACACAGACCTTTTATTTACTATTGTAAATAAATGAAGTATATTATGAAAGTTCCAATCTGTTTATATATTGCCCTATATCTATTTCCTTTCTATTTCCGAAATTTCCTTCTTTCTCCAACAAATTTATATTTACAAAAAGGATTCCTAAAGAATTATAAAAAACACAATTCCATATTTATTAAAATTAAGAATTTACTTTGAAATAAACGGTAGAAGCAAAAGAAACCTTTTTAAGAGAAAAAGGTTAAAAAACGGTTAAAAAGGTTAAAAAAATTTTTCTATTTTATTGAAATCAGCAATAAAAAATAAGGAAAGTTCATGTTTACTTCCCTATACCTAAACCTAATAGGTTTGATGATATTAAAAATTTTACTTAAAACTTACTTTTCTGCCTTTTTCCTTAATAATCCGTTTTTACAAGTTGGCCATGTAAATTGTTTGTAATTAATTGATTATTAATTTTGGTACTTGTGAGATATTACATGGCCAACTTGTAAAACAGAGTTATTTAAGAATAAGACAGAAAAGTAAGATTTATGTAAAATATTCAATATCTTCAAAACTATTAGGTTTAGGTATAGGGAAGTAAACATGAACTTTCCTTATTTTTTATCGCTGTTTCAATAACATAGAAAAAAATGGGTGGTTCCATTTAAAAAAATGAAATAATTTGGTATTTTTGAAGTTTAACTTTTCAGATGTTTTGTATACACCTTGTATAAAGTAAAAAGTTTTTTAACACAGATTCAATTACCTTTAACCTTGCTAGTGGCCACCCTACAGAAACCGTATCCATATCTTTAAAGGGATCCCCGTAAAAAAATAATTTGTAAGGGTCTGCATCGGTAAAATTTTTCAAAAAAAAATTAGTAACTCAAAAAGTATGCATTTTTGAAAAAAGTTTTTTAGACAAAAGCACTCTAAAATTATGCGTACATTTTGAAAATATATTAATATATGGGGTATAACCGGAAGTAAAGAAAAGTTGAAAATATTTTCATTGAATAGAGCGCATCGACTAATACTTGTACACAAATTTTCAAATTTTATTTACAACTACTTTTCCAGATACTTCTAATGGGCCCTCGTCATGACACACACTGTATATTACACGTATGTACCTATATATACTTTAATTTATACTGCAGATACATTTTATTTGCTGTTTCCTAACCCAGAGGCGTGAAAAACTTATTTAACACCCTTTAATATCACCGAATTTATCATAACTCGTAAATAGTAAAGTCATCTTGAAAACACAATTTACCATATTTTCCACTCGAGTTATTTTAAGACACCTCTACAGACTTTAACCAGTCGTATTGTAATTGCCTTAATCGGCACTCACAATGTCTCAAAGGTAAAGTAAGAAAAAGGTACAGATAATAATTCAAATAAGTTTACTATATTGTATATAAGCTAGATTTTGATCATCGAGCAGCATTTGTTTACTCAATTTTTAATCAAAATGTTCAAGGTAGCAACTCTGTGCTTATTCGGTTTTATCTGCGCTGTTCAAGGCAAGGCCTTGCAGGGTCAGTACGATAATTCCTACACCTTGTGCCCGGAACCCGATAATCCGTAAGTTTTTATTTTTATTTTTCTTCTAGTTCACTTGTTATTTACATCGATACATTTATGCCCGATTTCACCAACCAGTTCCTAAAGTTAGGTAATACCTAAACAGGATTTAGGAATTCCTAAGTACAATTCGCGTTTCACCATGCACTAAGTAATACCTAAAGGTAATAGGAAATGCCTAAAGTTAGGACAGCTCACTGGGCTTGCCTAAATCATTTAGGAAATAATTAACCATACTTTCCATGTGATTTCATGTGACTTATGTCTTGACTGTCTTTAGACTCTTTAGATGAACATTTAAAATGGGAGGAGAGTTTTTAGAAACTGGACGAAACTGATTTTTTTTCGCCTTTTTCGATATATAAAAATACGGCATTACAAATATTAGAATGAATTGAAGATGATTTTTAATTTGATACACAGGAAGTTTTTGGAACTATTGACACATGCATGTAAAGATCTATAGTCCTGGAGAAGAAGATGTAGAAATATTTTACAAATCGGAAAGGTTATTTTTCTATTAATGTACAGACTACATCTTCAGCAGATTTAAAAATAACTAACATAATTTAAAGATGACCCGGATCGTCAACATCTCTTCTTTTCTGTCAACATATTCAATTTCGATCTCCGCTTATTCGGTTTACACATCAAAATTAGCCAGTGCTACCAATAAAATTCAAAAAATTGTCAAAATCAAATTTTTATCTAGGTATTTCTTAGTAAGAGATTTCTTATGTTGGTGAAATTCGATTTAGGTAAGTATTCGATTTAAGTATGTAATTCCTACCTTAGGAATTACCTAGTTAGGAAATACCTAACAACATGTTGGTGAAATCGGGCATTACATGTTCAATTAAACATCTCTTTAGCTAAACGTTTTGTAACTTTTTGAGGTACAATTTATTTTTATTATTCTGTTTTCAGTGGAATATTGGTAGCCACCGTACATTCTTCGAATCCTCAAAGCTTCATCACAGACATTCGCATTCCGAGAACAAGTGTTTTTGACAACCCAATTAGCTGCATCAAAGTAAGTGCAACTATTATTGATATACACTGTGTTATTTGTAAGATGTGACATAGGGATTCCTGTACAAAAGTGTCAAAAGCAAGCTAACTTTTTTACCAAATAACGTTCGTAAAAAATAATGACAGATTTGAAAAGATCGTCAAAAAATAAGTCGAAATGGACATTAAATTTTATTAAATTCGTTCTGGTTTAATAAAAAAATGTATAATTAAGTTAAAAAAAGTCATATGTCATATGTCACTATCTAATAATTGTAAAAAGGGGGCGGAGATATCTGGAATGGTTTACGCTCTGAAGTTTGAAAAAATCAGCGGTAAGGAATCTGGTTCAATCCCACGCAGTGCTTAAATTTATTTTGCTTTTTTTCTTTGGCATTTTTTGTTTTTTTAATGTTTTTTTTTTTTCTCAAGAATAAAAAATATGGCATCATTTTAAAGGCTCTACCAACTAACGAGATTTTGCGTTATTAAAATTGACACTTAATTGTCGGAGCTTTTATTTAAATAAAAATAAAATTATATCTCAAATAAGCTCGCCTTATTTTAAATATTTCTATTTAACATTTTTTATACAAAAATATTAGAAAAAAACCGAAAAAAAAAAGAAAAAAATGTCTCTACTGCGCGGGGATTGAACCACATTATTTCCCGCTAAAACTTTTAAATTTCAGAGCGTAAACCATCCCGGCTAACTCAGCCCATTTTAATTATTAGATAGTGACATAAAAATGACACATTTATGACGTTTGACTTTTTTCAACTTAATTATACATTTTTTAATTAAACCAGAACGAATTTAATAAAATTCAATGTCCATTTCGACTTATTTTTTGACCATCCTTTCAAATCTGTTATTATTTTTTAAGAACGTTATTTGGTAAAAAATTTAGCTTGCTTTTGACACATTTGCACAGGAATCCCTATATGTTGCATCTTATAAATAACACAGTGTATAAGTTCCTTAAAGCTGTATTAATTTTGATAGGTTTCAATAAGGTACAGTTTTAGAAACGATATTACAATATTTCCTTAGTATTTTCTAAAAAAATATACCACTGCAAAATATTGTATATCCAATTGAACAATTTCCATTTATACTTTTATAGGTATTTTTTCAAGGTGGTAATTATTGTAAGAGTATTTTATTTTTTAGGTAATTGACAATAAGGATAACAGCTTCACCGATGCTGTTCCCATAGAAGGAGGTCTTAACCAGAACTTTGTCAAATTTAGAATTTATTTCCTCAACGGTTGGTTGGACAACCTTCCGTTATCGGTAGGATTCGACTACACTTTCAAAATCTACACTAAACCTCCTAAATAAGGTTTAGAAATGGTGTAAAATATTATATTTATAAAAAGACGAATAATACAAAATATACAGAGTATTTTAATATATTTTCACTTTTGTTAAATGCTTATACCTATCAAATAATTTTTGATATACCTTAATTAACTTAATAAACTATGTTTATACTGCCGATATTTTAATTATTGTTTGAAGTATCTTGAAAAACTTGAAATCTTGGAAAGCATCATCAACAGAATTAGCATCTAAGAACATTATCTTGACTTTATAAAAAGCTATAAATTGTGTAAATTTAAAGATTAAAATTGAAGTGTTCTTAGAAGTTCTTTCTTGTAAAATTCCATATCTCAAAAACGTTTAGAGATTTTATACACGCGAATTTGATTTTATTGTTTGAACTATGTATTGTGCCTTGAAAAGTGTACTTATATTCATTTTACATTTCTTATCTGTATTGATTTCAAGGAAATACGCACTCAAGTCTCACAATTTAGGTACATTACAATTTTAATCCTTCAAAAATCAATAAAATCCTTTCATATGTTCATGTAGATACTCCGTTAAAAATTGCCCAAGACAAAACAGCCTCGACAAAATAGCCTCGAAAAATAGCCCTTTGGGCTTTTTTGTTTTAGGCGACATTGTTTTGGGGATATTTTTTTAGTCGCGGTTCAGGTAATATGTTAATATACAGTGTGTCCACAAATGGGGTTGCCTATAAGAGAAAAATTTTTATATTCATTTTACGACAAAAAGTCAATGTTTATAAGAATTTTTGCTTCTTTTAAAAATGAGAAAAACACTGAAAAATCTTAGATTGGATCTACAGAGTGTTGTCAAATTAAGAAAACATGAAAATACCTCAAGAGGGAAGTACCATTATTTTTTATTTTACACAAAATTTTTATGAAAGAAAGTTGTTTATAATCTAAAATAAAGCCTGAATACAAATTTTCAAATTAAAATTCCAATTTTGTGTGTCCACGGATGAAGTTTTGAATTTTCTCATGTAGAAAGTAAAAATTGATTAATCAATGATTAATTATAAAATGAATTGAAATCATTTTAATTTTATTAAGTGCGGATCTGTAATTGTAATTTTTATTGGTTTATGTGAATGTTAATTCAAGTTCAATAGGTCTATTTCAGGAATTTTCATGAAAGTGTTAAGTAAATCTGGTTTTATTAAAGAAAAAATAATTAAAATCCCTTCAATTACATTTTACATGGACCAAAAATCTCATAATGTACATTTTAACGTGAAATCAACTTCTCTCTCTTTGAGAAATCTCAAAAAAAATGTAATAAAAGTCATACAGAAATAAAATTATAAACCCGAGTTTCAATAAAAAATTGAAAAATAAATACTGCTTTTTGCGTTCATAATTTTGCCTTAATACTTTACTGTAGCAAATGTTGCACCAAAACAATGGTTAAAACAAAAAAAACAAGCACCCAAGCTTGCATTGCAGTAAATGGGAACAATTTTGAACATCTTGTATAAGTAATTGAACTGTTAAACTATTATTTTATTATCTCGATTTCTGTAAGACTTTTATTACGTTTTTTTTGTGTAATTAACTTCTCTCGTAACAGTGCATATGTGGTTAAAATTTGTCGGATAAGTTGTGAAACACCCTGTATAATCGTACTAAAGGGAAAGTGTTTTTTTGAAGAATCAGTTTTCTGTAGTTAGGGCAAGTAAGGAGTAGAGATTTTGCGAAATTTTTGGAGGAAATATGCAATGAAACGTTTTTTTATATAATGAAATAGATACTAATCTTTTATCCCAATTATTGGGTGGATTATAGTTAAAAAAGTGTTCAAAGAGAGATGATTATATATGAAACTTTTTTCTATAAAATAAAGTAAATATGAAGTTTCTATAATCACTTTTATTTTTATAATGAACTATACTGCTCCACAAAAGTTAAGGAAGTTCACAAATATTGAGATTAATTTAAAAGTTACAGGTTTTTTGATTGCCAAATTTAGTTTGAGTTGTAAAGGTAGGGGCAAAATATCCACTCAGATATGAGAGAAAACATTTAATTTCGCATATTTGAAAATTTGGTGATCAAAAAGTCTGTAACTTTTAAAATAATCGCAAAATTTGCGAACTTTTGTGGAGCAATTTATTATGATTTCAATATAATGTGAAAGAATCAAACTAATCCGAAACCTACTTAATACTAACTTGAAGAGTTATAAAAGATTCTAGTCCTTTAGAATACTGCAAAACTAGTCCTTTACAACACACTATAAAAATACAACTCATCTACAACTCGTGTATCAAATTTCTTCTCGTGAACAATACCAGTAAATATAAGACCAGTGTTGTTAAGTAATTATTTGCAAGTAATTGAAAAAGTAATTGAATTACTTTTATTGTAATTGAGGCGGTAATTAATTATAAGATCTTCAATTGTAATTCATTTGTAATTCAATTACTCCTTTCGTTACAATTACAATTACATTTTACAATTACATTTTACAATTACATTTTACAATTACATTTCAATTACATTGGTCACAAAAGTACTTATTTAATATTTTCAATGCGTGGAAAGTTTAATTCCGATTGCAAATCCCTAAATAATTATTTAAAACTGACACCAAAGCAAAGTAATTGTGATTTCTGTAAGACTTTTATTACATTTTTTTTGGGAAATTAACTTCTCTCGTAACAGTGCATATGTGGTTAAAATTTGTCGGATAAGTTGTGAAACACCCTGTATTTTACACGTACCTATACTTTAATTTATACTGCAGATACATTTTATTTGCTATTTCCTAACCCAGAGGCGTGAAAAACTTATTTAACACCCTTTAATATCACCGAATTTATCATAACTCGTAAATAGTAAAGTCATCTTAAAAACACAATTTACCATATTTTCCACTCGAGTTATTTTAAGACACCTCTACAGACTTTAACCAGTCGTATTTTAATTGCCTTAATCGGCACTCACAATGTCTCAAAGGTAAAGTAAGAAAAAGGTACAGATAATAATTCAAATAAGTTTACTATATTGTATATAAAGTGGATTTTCATCATCGGGCAGCATTGTTTACTCAATTTTTAATCAAAATGTTCAAGGTAGCAGCTCTGTGCTTATTCAGTTTTATCTGTGCTGTTCAAGGCAAGGCCTTGCAGGGTCAATACGATAATTCCTACACCTTGTGCCCGGAACCCGATAATCCGTAAGTTTTTATTTTTATTTTTCTTCTAGTTCACTTGTTATTTACATCGATACATTTATGCCCGATTTCACCAACCAGTTCCTAAAGTTAGGTAATACCTAAACCGAATTTAGGAATTCCTAAGTACAATTTGCGTTTCACCATGCACTAAGTAATACCTAAAGGTAATAGGAAATGCCTAAAGTTAGGACAGCTCACTGAGCTTGCCTAAATCATTTAGGAAATACTTAACCATACTTTCCATGTGATTTCATGTGACTTAAGTCTTGACTGTCTTTAGACTCTTTAGATGAAAATTTAAAATGGGAGAAGAGTTTTTAGAAACTGGACGAAACTGATTTTTTTTTTCGCCTTTTTCGATATATAAAAATACGGCATTACAAATATTAGAATGAATTGAAGATGATTTTTAATTTGATACACAGGAAGTTTTTGGAACTATTGACCGTACACATGCATGTAAAGATCCATTGTCCTGGAGAAGATGTAGAAATATTTTACAAATCGGAACGGTTATTTTTCTAATAATGTAAAGACTACATCTTCAGCAGATTTAAAAATAACTAACATAATTTAAAGATGGCCCGGATCGTCAACATCTCTTCTTTTCTGTCAACATATTCAATTTCGATCTCCGCTTATTCGGTTTACACATCAAAATTAGCCAATGCTATCAATAAAATTCAATAAATTGTCGAAATCAAATTTTTACCTAAGGTATTTCTTAGTAAGGGATTTCTAATGTTGGTGAAATTCGATTTAGGTAAGTATTCGATTTAAGTAATTCCTACCTTAGGAATTACCTAGTTAGGAAATACCTAACAACATGTTGGTGAAATCGGGCATTACATGTTCAATTAAACATCTCTTTAGCTAAACGTTTTGTAACTTTTTGAGGTACAATTTATTTTTATTATTCTGTTTTCAGTGGAATATTGGTAGCCACCGTACATTCTTCGAATCCTCAAAGCTTCATCACAGACATTCGCATTCCGAGAACAAGTGTTTTTGACAACCCAATTAGCTGCATCAAAGTAAGTGCAACTATTATTGATATACACTGTGTTATTTATAAGATGCGACATAGGGATTCCTGTACAAAAGTGTCAAAAGCAAGCTAACTTTTTTACCAAATAACGTTCGTAAAAAATAATGACAGATTTGAAAAGATCGTCAAAAAATAAGTCGAAATGGACATTAAATTTTATTAAATTCGTTCTGGTTTAATAAAAAAATGTATAATTAAGTTGAAAAAAGTCATATGTCATATGTCACTATCTAATAATTGTTAAAAGGGGCGGAGATATCTGGAATGGTTTACGCTCTGAAGGTTGAAAAAATCAACGGTAATGAATTTGGTTCAATCCCACGCAGTGCTGAATTTTTTTTCTTTTTTCTTTGGCATTTTTTGTTTTTTTAATGTTTTTTCTCTCGAGAATAAAAATATGGCATCATTTTAAAGGCTCTACCTACTAACGAGATTTTGCGTTATTAAAATTGACACTTAATTGTCGGAGCTTTTATTTAAATAAAAATAAAATTATATCTCAAATAAGCTCGCCTTATTTTAAATATTTCTATTTAACATTTTTTAGAAATGTTAAAAAAAGAAAAAAATGTCTTCACTGCGCGGGGATTGAACCACATTACTTCCCTCTAAAATTTTTAATTTCAGAGCGTAAACCAATCCAGACATCTCCGCCCATTTTACAATTATTAGATAGTGACATAAAAATGACACATTTATGACGTTTGACTTTTTTCAACTTAATTATACATTTTTTAATTAAACCAGAACGAATTTAATAAAATTTAATGTCCATTTCGACTTATTTTTTGACCATCCTTTCAAATCTGTTATTATTTTTTAAGAACGTTATTTGGTAAAAAATTTAGCTTGCTTTTGACACATTTGCACAGGAATCCCTATATGTTGCATCTTATAAATAACACAGTGTATAAGTTCCTTAAAGCTGTATTAATTTTGATAGGTTTCAATAAGGTACAGTTTTAGAAACGATATTGCAATATTTCCTTAGTATGTTCTAAAAAAATATACCACTGCAAAATATTGTATATCCAATTGGACAATTTCCATTTATACTTTTATAGGTATTTTTTCAAGGTGGTAATTATTGTAAGAGTATTTTATTTTTTTAGGTAATTGACAATAAGGATAACAGCTTCACCGATGCTGGTCCCATAGAAGGAGGTCTTAACCAGAACTTTATCAAATTTAGAATTTATTTCCTCAACGGTTGGTTGGACAACCTTCCGTTATCGGTAGGATTCGACTACACTTTCAAAATCTACACTAAACCTCCTAAATAAGGTTTAGAAAAGGTGTAAAATATTATATTTATAAAAAGACGAATAACACAAAATATACAGAGTATTTTAATATATTTTCACTTTTGTTAAATGCTTATACCTATTAAATAATTTTTGATATACCTTAACTTAATAAACTACATATGTACAGGGTGATCCAGGGTCGCGTTAAAGTCCCATAACTTTTTACCTAATTGAGATATCGACTTGATTTTTTTTTCAAAAGGTAGGTACAATAATACTGCGTATTATTAAAATAGTTTCGTCTATATACAGGGTGGCTCAGTATTAGAAATTCACTAAAGTTACCTTTTTTTTAATGGAACCCCCTATATATTATAACATTTTTGAATTCTTTAGTGAATTTTAGTTTGACTGTATGTACCATACATTGTGCCTAAAACCAATCGTTTAGTGGTAATTCGACATTTTCGAAAAAAAGTAGAGGTTTGAAAAAAAATGAATATTGCCGCTTTTGTAAAACTTAGAAGGTCGTGACTCTGGGTTATTAGTAAACATGAAATGTACTACTGTGTGACATGGATTCATAATTGAATACTGTTTGTGTTCTTAGATATCGATAAGCAAATTTACAAAATTTCAATTAAAGGTAACTTGATTTTTTTAAATGAAACTACCTACTTTTTTGTACACCATTTTGTAGGAAATTTTATTGCCTTTCTAACGATATAACATTGTCAATATTTTTACCTGCTAGTTTTCTTTTAATTCCGGAATTTCTTATAATTCCCGGTAATTTTTAATTTTCAATAGTACTGTTCAAACTGGCTCAATATTGTAAATTAAATTAAAATAAAACAAAAATTTTATAAAAGATAGTGAATTATAAAAAAAGTATACAGATCAATCAATCAACTAGAATTTATTTGATTATAGGGAGATAGTGATAATGTACAAGGAAAAATTATTGGTATAATGGTAAAGAACAGTTTTTTTGATAGAACAATAGTTTTTCTTACAGTAGATGCTCAAAGATATTGCCATTATATTCGATGCATACGTCCAGTCCAGTCTTCTTAAAAACGAATTTTTGACGCGCGTTAGCATGTTTTGATCAATTGATCGAAAAGCGTCTCTTATCCGGATCTTCATGTCGTTAGCTGTTGTTGGCCTGCCCGTTCCCGCGATTTGACACCAATTGATTTTTTCCTATGGGGATTTATTAAGGACAATGTCTATAGTGTTAGGCCGTGAAAATTACCGGGAATTATAAGAAATTCCGGAATTAAAAGAAAACTAGCGGGTAAAAATATTGACAATGTTATATCGTTAGAAAGGCAATAAAATTTCCTACAAAATGGCGTACAAAAAAGTAGGTAGTTTCATTTAAAAAAATCAAGTTACCTTTAATTGAAATTTTGTAAATTTGCTTATCGATATCTAAGAACACAAACAGTATTCAATTCTGAATCCATGTCACACAGTAGTACATTTCATGTTTACTAATAACCCAGAGTCACGCCCTTCTAAGTTTTACAAAAGCGACAATATTCATTTTTTTTCAAACCTCTACTTTTTTCTAAAATGTCGAATTACCACTAAACGATTGGTTTTAGGTACAATGTATGGTACATAAAGTCACACTAAAATTCACTAAAGAATTCAAAAATGTTATAATATATAGGGGGTTCCATTAAAAAAAAGGTAACTTTAGTGAATTTCTAATACTGAGCCACCCTGTATATAGACGAAACTATTTTAATAATATGCAGTATTATTGTACCTACCTTTTGACAAAAAAAAAATCAAGTCGATATCTCAATTAGGTAAAAAGTTATGGGACTTTAACGCGACCCTGGGTCACCCTGTATGTTTATACTGCCGATATTTTAATTATTGTTTGAAGCATCTTGAAAAACTTGAAATCTTGGAAAGCGTCATCAACAGAATTAGCATCTAAGAACATTATCTTGACTTTGTAAAAAGCTATAAATTATGCAAATTTAAAGATTAAAATTGAAGTGTTCTTAGAAGTCCTTTCTTGTAAAATTCCATATCTCAAAAACGTTTACACGCGAATTTGATTTTATTGTTTGAACTATGTATTGTGCCTTGAAAAGTGTACTTATATTCATTTTACATTTCTTATCTGTATTGATTTCAAGGAAATACGCACTTAAGTCTCACAATTTAGGTACATTACAATTTTAATCCGTCAAAAATTGCCCAAGACAAAACAGCCTCGAAAAAATAGCCCTTTGGGCTATTTTGTTTTAGGTCAATTTAGGACTATTTTTTTAGTCATGCACGGTTCAGGTAATATGGTAATATGTTAATATTATACAGGGCTTTTCACGGTATCCGTCTATTAGAAGTATCTCAATAATGAAAAGACTTAAAAATCTGAAATTTTGGTTATAGTATTTTTTGGATAATTTGAATTGATCTAAATTATTTTCATTTCGATTACACGTCCGGTTATACTGGAAGTTGACACCAACTTCGTTATTTTAAAACTGAAAATACAGTTTAGTTTCATTTAGTAGTATGTCTGGACATCATCGATACTCAATTTGAAGCTTCTAGCTGCATTATTAACAGAGATATCACAGAAAATACATTCGACTGTTTTTCCAAAAAATATCAAAAAAATTGTAATATCTTAAAAATGGTACATTTTTGGCATATGGTGTTATTATCAAAGTCTAGTTAAAAAAGGCCATAGAATTCAAAAATGAAGTTAAAAATGGCACTTTACATATAAAATAACGAAGTTGGTGTCAACTTCCGGTATAACCGGATGTGTAATCAAAATTAAAATATTTTAGATCAATTCAAATTATCCAAAAAATACTATAACCAAAATTTCAGATTTTTAAGTCTTTTCATTATTGAGATACTTCTAATGGACGGTTACCGTGAAAAGCCCTGTAGAATTTGTTCAGGCTGCAAATGAATACAAAGTATTTAATCTCTTAACTAATTTTCAATTTTACAACTTTCAATTATTGAAAATTAAACAAACAATACTTGAATGAGTGGATTAAAAACAAATTTTTACAATGCTAACAAAACAAGGTCCCATAGAACAAATGATTTTTACTAATCTTACATGACTTTTCGATTAAAATTCTCCAACATAATAAATATTTAACAAGCATCCGCTGAATATTTACTATTTTGTAAATTTATGTTTACCTATAGTTGCATATATTTACGCATTACTTTTTTTAGTTAATTATTAGTAATTCGCATATAAAAAGAAACCAGCTCGGTTTCAAAATGAAGTATATCTAATAAAATGTCGAATAGCACTCGCCTTCGAGGACGAATTGCCTTAATTACTGGTTCCACCAGTGGAATCGGATTCGCTATAGCCGAAAGGCTAGCAGAAGACGGTGCTAGAATTATAATATCGAGCAGAAAACAAGAAAACGTCGATGGAGCCCTAAAGAAATTAGCGGAAAAAGGACACGATGTCTGTGGGGTAGCTTGTAACATTAGCAATGTGGATGATAGGAAGAAGTTAGTTCTGCAAGTGGAGAGAATTGGAGGTAATTTTATTCCATTTAGTATGATTGCCTAATAAATGGTGTTTCAATAAGAGCGCAAGATTTTAAGGTTCAATAAAACAATGTTATCTGCAGCAAAATATGGAAATATTTATTAATTTATCATGTGTACATTTAGGAATTATACAGTGTGTCCACGGATGGGGTTGCCTATAGGAGAAAAATGTTTATTATTCATTTTACGACAAAAAGTCATTCTTTATACAAATTTTTGCTTCTTTTAAAAATGAGAATAACACTGAAAAATCTTAGATTGGGTCTACAGGGTGTTGGCAAATTAAGAAAATATGAAAATACCTCAAGGGAGGAGTACCATTATTTTTTATTTTACACAAAATTTTTATAGAATAAAGTTGTTTATAATCTAAAATAAAGCCTGAATTCAAAATTTTAAATGTGTAAGATAATAAAAATTCTTTCGTTCTTTCTTGAAATTTTTTCCTGTTTCTTAATTTACTAACACCCTATACATCTTATCTAATGATTTGATATGTGAATCTCATTTTCTCGACAAGTTAATTTTTTTATAAAGAATGGCTTTTCATGTCGTTTCAAGGTCAACTTTATCTGTGGACACAAAAAATTTGAATTTAAGTTTACAAATTTGTATTCAGGCTTTATTTTAGATTATAAACAACTTTCTTTTATAAAAATTTTGTGTACAATAAAAAATAATGGTACTTCTCTCCTGAGATATTTTCATGTTTTCTTAATTTGGCAACACCCTGTAGACCCAATCTAAGATTTTTCAGTGTTATTCTCATTTTTAAAAGAAGCACAAATTTTTATAAAGAATGACTTTTTGTCGTAAAATGAATAATAAAAATTTTTCTCCTATAGGCAACCCCATCCGTGGACACACTGTATATGAAACAAAATATCTTGTAAATGGCCGCCACGGCTTTGCTGGCACAAGCGTTCTCTTTTGATAACATTTTCAAAAGCATTATTGTATACATGTGGCGGTATTTTATTGATACAGCGTCTAATTTCGGCCTTTAACGCTTCGGTGGTCCCGGGCATGTTGGCATAAACCTGTGACTAAAAGTAACCACGCAGCCAGAAGTCCAAAGGTGTTAAATCACAAAAACGTGGTGGCCAATTCTGGTCACCAAACCGGGAAATGACCTGACCGGGAGTAATGTTTAACAATTAAGACGCGATTATGTTCCTTATCCAGATCCATATCCAGACCCAATGATCCATATTTACTAACTCCCAACTGTCAACTTTCGATCTGTCATGTTATAATCACGTGTCATTATGACTGTCAAACATGACGGGCAATTCAAATCTTGCGGTCTTATTGAAACACCCTATACTAATGATTTTTGTTAAATAATCGGTTTCGCTTCAAAAAAGCTTATTTTGGTTTCCCAAAAATAAGATTCTGGAATTTTATCCTTTTTTCAATCACCCATTCTATGCTATCTATGAATAGGAAACGTTAGTGGCTTTATAGTAGGATGTTATAGATGTTAATGGACACTACCTAGTTGTTGTAGTGTGTTTTAAAATAATTTTAAAGAGGCGACTAAACACCTTGCTCCATTTCCGATTACAACATGGTCATTTCTATGAGAGGAACAAAGAAAGATTATTAAAATGACAGTTGTCAGAGTGAAAAGTTTGTAATGACATAATGTCACTCTTTCCTTTTCCTTTATAAGTGTCTAATGGAAGTTGTCTTTATCGCACCCATGGCCTATATGTATAATGATGCAATCAAAAATGGAGGAACCTGTATGTACAATTTAAGGCTGATATTCTTGAAAGCAAAATGTAGTTCCTGGTGCATAAGGACGATATAAGGACGAAAATGTAGAAACATTATAATGTTTACGTGTCGAAATCTAAAAAAAAGGCGGTTTAATTGCGGTATTTTAGAACTTTGCTCGCAATTAAAATAATTAGCAGTTTTAAATTGATTTCAAAATGAAAAATGAGGTGAATATTATTGATGGTAATTAAAATTAATGGTAATTAAAAAATATTAACATATTTTAACAGCTAATAGAGGGATCTTTATAGGTAAATTATTCGAGAGCAATTCTTTGAATAATCAATCATCGAATATATAGTTTATCGAAACAACATTTTTCGAATGATCAATTTTTGCTGCTACTATACAGGGTGGTCCTCTAAGAGTGGCTCTCGGCCATATCTCGCAAACTAATTGTCGTAGAGACTTGCGGTAAAAAATCTTATGACTAAATTGGCCAAAAGAAAATGCTGGAAATAATTTTTAGGTCTCTAAAATGGCCGCTAGGGGGAGTATCCGCCATTTTGATTTTTAAAAGTCATTTTTTTCAAAATGTTCCTAAATAAAGGTATCAAAAATGTGTTTTATTTTGATAGTTAAGATAATTTCGATTATTTTTTGTTATATATTTTTGACTCTATCTTTTAAAATAAAGTGGTGGGGGTAGTTTGAATTTTTTGACAAAAAAATCTTAATAACTTTCAAACGGCTGAACCGATTTTCAAAAAAATGAAATTGTTGAAAAGGGCTTTCTTTGGTCTAAAATTTACACTATATAAGATATTATTCTAATTGCTTGCTTGGCCGCAAGATGGCGTTTTTCGACATTACTTCAAAAAACACGAATTTCTCAAAAAATTTAAATGCAACAATATAACTTTTTCTTTGGAGAAAAAAGGCAAGTAATTGCCAAACAAGTTTGTGAAAACCGCATATCGATATCCCCTTCCTAACCTAAAATATATGTAAAAAAAGAAAAAAATCATGAAAATGGGTAATTTTTGGTGCACTACCAATATAAAAGCCTCTAATTAGCGTTTTTCCATCCACACAACTAATCAATTTACTAATAATCTTCAAGTATGATATTTAGAAACACCAAGCTAAGTAATATTCATTCAATAATTATTGGATTTCCCTTCTATTCGCACTAGTTGAGAACAAAAGAAATATTCATGCCGTGGAAAATAAAAAAGAGATTTTTTTAGAGACCTAAAAATTATTTCCAGCATTTTCTTTTGGCCGATTTAGTCATAAGATTTTTTACCGCAAGTCTCTACGACAATTAGTTTGCGAGATATGGCAGAGAGCCGTTCTTAGAGGACCACCCTGTACCTAATTCGCCGAATCAATGCTCATTCATACTCTTATGCTATTCCCTACTATCTCACTAAACCATCTTTAAAATCTATTATCTTACTTCTATCTGCACTATCTTTACTCTTTGGTTTTTTTTGTGTAGGTTTGGACATTTTCGTTCAATGCGCAGGAGCGAATCTTTTCAACGGACACATTTTGGACTGTCCCGAAGACAGATGGGACAAAACAATGGACATTAACTTGAAATCCACTTGGTTGCTAACGAAAGATCTTCTTCCGTTTTTAAAAAACAGCAAGTGCGGAAGAGTCATTTATAATTCCTCTGCAAGTGTGCACGCGCCACTTGAGGTAAGGTGTTTCTAACTCAGATAACTTTTTTGTAATATTATCCGAATACACCTTGCTCCATTTCCGATTGCAACATGGTCATTTTTATGAGTGGAACAAAGAAAGATTATTAAAATGACAGTTGTCAGAGTGAAAAGTTGCAATGACACAAATGTCACTATTTCCTTTTACTTTGTAAGTGTCTAATGGAAGTTGTCTTTATCGCACCCATGGCCTATATAACCTATGTTGCGATCAAAAATGGAGCAACCTGGGGCCTGTTTCATATAACTGACAAGTTGACAAGTTACAAGTCGACAAGTTGGTTGACAAGTATTTAAAAATTTCGTTTCATAAAATAAATTTCGAAACTTGTCGAATTAAATTTTTGGCATCCGTTTTTCTACAACTGTAATTTTAATTAAACGTCAGACTTAAGCCAAAAAGAAAAAAATTGTACTTACTATACTGAGGAGCATAAGTATAGCACAACCTTCGTTTTTCGATATTGGGAGACTTTTACTTTGAAATTGTTTTTTTTTTCTGATTGGAGCTATTTTTAGATGTGAACCACGACAATTTCGTTTATTGACAAACAACTTATTTCTAAAATACAGCAACATTTATTTAATATTCAATTATTTTAATAAAGAAAGCATTCTATTTGGAAAAGCATTCTATTTGGAAAATTTAGTCCCACTTCTACAAAAGCTATAAAATGTGAGCATTGAAACGAACAAAGACAATGCATAATTTCTATAAGTTGGTTCTATACATTAGGCGGGGACCAATAGATTTTATTATTTCCTCCATTTTTATCGAATTTATTCGAAATCGTTTAATAAACTCTCATTAAGCTTTTTCCTCACTCTCGCTAGACCACATTTTCTTTTAAATTTACAAGAAAATTGGATGGTGACAGGAAATCAAAACCCTATCGCTTTACACGAATATATGATAGGAATAAATGACAAGTGTTGTTTAATTTATTTTTTATGAAACGCAAACCTATCTACAATTGTAAAACAGACTTGTAATATTAGGCTAGTCACTTGTCACTAATAATCTACTCGTGTAATTTTATGAAACACAAACTTGTCAAATACTCCAATCAAATTTAGACTACACTTGTCCGACAGGACTTGTCAGTTATATGAAATAGGCCCCTGTATGTATGTTCTTGAATTTTTCCTAAAGATTTTAGGCGTGTACCCGGTTAGTAAAGCGGCGTTACATTTGTTAACGAAAACGGTTGCACTTCAGCTAGGTCGGTTGAATATTACAGTAAATTGTTTGGTGCCAGGACTAATCGAAACGCCCTTTAGCGAAGTCCTTGTTAAAGACGAGGAAGCTAAAAGTGTGTGGAACTCCCTGGTTTGTATAAAAAGGTAAAATTTATTTGATAATCCGCAATTATTATAATAATTATAATTATTAAGAGATACCTAATTTATTCTTATACTCGATGATAATCCTTGTAAGAAAGCTCTTTGAATAGTCATTTAGTCAATCAAAATCTGCATATATTATTTTATGCATGAATTTTATTATAAAATAATGTTTGCTGGGAATTTATTTGATATTCTGCAATTATTATAATAATTATATTTATTAAGAGATACCTAATTTATTCTTATACTCGATGATAATCCTTGTAAGAAAGCTCTTTGAATAGTCATTTAGACAATCAAAATCTGCATATATTATTTTATGCATGAATTTTATTAATGTTTTGCAGGTATGGCAAGCCAGCAGATGTTGCTGGAATTACTGCCTTTCTAGCATCAGACGAGGCGAGTTTTATTTCTGGAGAGTGCATTGTCATTGCAGGTGGTTTCCCTTCATCCAGGCTTTAATTATTGCATTACAATTGAAGTTAATTAAAAAAAACATTAAATGCGTATATAATTACGTTGGTACTTTTTTTATTGCAAAATGACCTAAAAATTCCCCGAAATATTCCCAAAAAAATCAAGAGATCTTGGGTTCTTAGGAGAAAGATTTTTGACTGTCAAGCCAACTTGATGGTGAATACTCGTGCTGGTGAATCGTTTTTGGAAATCGGTTGCTAATGTTTAAAAATATTACTGCAAAAACTTAAAAAAATCTATACAGGGCTTTTCATGGTAACCATCCATTAGAAGTATCTCAATAATGAAATGACTTAAAAATCTGAAATTTTGGTTATAGTATTTTTTGGATAATTTGAATTGATCTAAAATATTTTCATTTTGATTACACTTCCGGTTATGCCGGAAGTTGACACCAACTTCGTTATTTTATATGGAAAGTGCCATTTTTTACTTCATTTTTGAATTCTATGGCCTTTTTTAACTAGACTTTAATAATAACATCATATGCCAAAAATGCACCATTTTTAAGATATTACAATTTTTTCGATATTTTTTGGAAAAACAGTCGAATGTATTTTCTATGATATCTCTATTAATAATGCAGGTAGAAGCTTGAAATTGAGTATCGATGATGTCCAGACATACTACTAAATGAAACTAAACTGTATTTTCAGAATCCATGTACAGGACGTTTAAAAATGTCTGACAAACTTCAGAATCCAATGGATCACCTTGTATTTTTTAACAGTGACCAATGCAGTTTTTTAAGCCTTTTCGATCCATATGGGTATTCCCTATACCCAAATCCAAAATTTTTTGAAATAATCGAAGTTTTATTAAATAAGGTATGAATTTTCCTTTTTTGAGTTATCTAGTTGGCCATTTGATGACCTTATGTCAATGCGACATTTATGTATTTTTGAAAAATTCTACGCTAAATTTAAGAGTACTTTTGTCTAAAACATTTTTTCAAAAAATGCATTCTTATTGAGATATGGAATCGAAATGCCTTAAAAGGTTAAAAAAGGCCATAGAATTCAAAAATGAAGTTAAAAATGGCACTTTACATATAAAATAACGAAGTTGGTGTCAACTTCCGGTATAACCGGAAGTGTAATCAAAATGAAAATATTTTAGATCAATTCATATTATCCAAAAAATACTATAACCAAAATTTCAGATTCTTTTCATTATTGAGATACTTCTAATGGACGGTTACCGTGAAAAGCCCTGTATACAACTTTTAAAACAACCTCCAAAAATTCTTGATGTTTTGTGACTCGATGAATGACGTGAAGTCTTATGTCACTTGTCATTTGCCATACGATTTTAAAGTGTACTTTAGCTGAGGCCTCAAACTCTCAAACAAATAAGAAGAAGAATTAAAGTGTGCTTTTAGCATCGCTTTTTGTCTCGTCTGTTTAGCGGCTTACCTTTTAAAAATAAAACTTGAGAAGTCTCACGATAGTTTTGCATTCCCGCATGGTAATCTCGTTTTCAAATTACATACACTCGTTTCGTGCTGCCAGTGCTGTGATAGGTGATTATTGTGAGGTTATGTAAAACACATCTAAAATTTAATTCAAATTCGACAAAATGGCTTTATGCGACGCGGAAAAAACGTTTGTTCTGCACGGCGTACAGGTAACTAAACTTTTTAATTCAATAACAGTACTATAGATTAATGAATTTATTATAAATCACTGAAACGCCCTTAGGACAATTTCCGCATAGATGGTAGAGAATTGGACGATTACAGGCCTATGGAATTGGAAACTGATGTTGTATCACACGCTTTCGGTTCGGCCCGTTTGCGATTAGCCAACACGGACGTTCTAGTAGCTGTGAAAATCGAACTAGACGTGCCATTCCCGGAGAGCCCACAAAATGGAAAAATCGAGTTTTTCGTTGATTGGTAAGTAAATAAATTAATTAATCATTACTTTACAAGTTCTTGTATCATTCCTTTATATGGGAAAACGCAAATTTGTTTGCAATGTGGGCAATTCTGCGAGTCGAACAAAGAACGAGTGAGAAAGTTGCAATCCCCCCACAATGTCACTCTTTCTTTCTCCTTTATATGAGACTAACAGACGTTGTCTTTGTCGCACTTTGTTGATGACGACAGGCGTTACCTTGGAAACTGGAAGGGTGGGAATGATGGGGGGATAATTTCTATGACTACTCGAGCTAAGAGAAATCAATAAAAGTACCAAGTCTCCGCAAGGGGGCGTGTTGCTATGGCAACCATCGAGTATTGATTTTTCGTGGCGCAGTGCCTGGATGAGCTACACATTAAAATAAGCCTTTACACTTGTTCCATTTGTGCTGGTGAGTCTTGCAACACTAAATGTAATATCTGCAGTTTTTATCCAAATTTGATGAATACTTGCTTCTTAGAAAAGGTAACTGTAGCAGATTTAAGCATTATATTAATAATTATTATTATTTAGCGTTTAATGCATTTTTCGGAGTGCGTTGTCTCCAACTGAACGAGATTTTCTAAATTTTCTTTAATTTTTATCTTGAATAGTTTAAAAGAAGAGCTTGAATAGTTTAAAAATTATCCATCCTTCTTAAAGAGATCGAACTATACCCTAGTTGGAATAGTTCGAATTAAAGTGAGCAATTAATAATTGTTACATATTTATTAAAAAGTATCTCCAACTTTTGTGAAGAACTTGTCTCTATATCATATACAGTAACAGATAGATTAAATATCGATTAATGATTAATCAAATATCATTAGCAGGTACCCTAAATTTTTAGTTATTCTATAATTTAAAGTGACACGAGTTCAATAAGTAAAATTCGCATAGTTCGTAGATGATGACGTCATAGAGGTAACTAGATTAAATTAAAATTATAATAATTTTTAAAGTTTAATTTAAAAATTACCAAATATTTCGGGTAGTTAATGATCGTTAATTAATCGATATTACATTTTCTACTATTATTTAGCAAAAAAAGTTCGACGACGTCATTGGTAATTAGATCAAAATGAAATTATAACATCAAAAACTGGACATTTTTTAATAAAACTGAAAATATCTCAGAAACGGTGACAGTTAGGTATAGGGAAATGTTATGAAAAAAGATTCAGTAAGAAATAGACTTCCCATTGGATATTATTAATATAGGGTGTTCCATTTAAATTAAGCGAGTAATTATGTTTGCGTTTTGACTCACCCTGTATACAAATTGCAATTTTGTCATAATATACCTAATGTTTGTGAAAATAGACCATTTTCAAAAAATGCTGACACAGAAAAATTCACATTATCTGATACAGATTCTGATATACAAGGTCTTGAAATCATGTCGATTTGAACATAAAAATGGCCATAACTTTTTAAATACTCAGTATAGTCATATGAAATCTTATATTGAGAAACTCGTGAATACGAGCCGAAATCGAATATGAAATAAAAAATATATCATTGCCTTTAAAAAAAGGTATGTTTGGTATGGCTTCGATTTATGGGCCACCCTGTATATTTCGAAATAATTTTAAATTATGCGCCTAAAGGTGCTTAACATTTTTCCTATTTATCATTTTTTCGTATCTATTATAATAACTGAGTAAATGGGCTTTACCGCACTATTGGGACACCCTGCATATTGAGCTTTTCCGTACTAATATACCACCCAGTATATTTCTTTATCTTGTAATTTTATTCATTGTTTCAGTTCTGCTAATGCCACGCCGGAATTCGAAGGCAGAGGAGGCGAAGATTTGGCAATAGCGATTTCCAATACTCTCACCACCGCCTATTCTTCTTCGTTGGCTTTCGATTCGAGGAAATTGTGCTTGCTTAACGGAAAGAAATGTTGGAAATTGTACGTCGATATATTGGTAAGTTTCTAATACTCGAGTACTGTTCGAATGAGAATGTTTGAGGACATCTCACTGACTAATACATGACACATACAGGGTGGCACATTAGTATGGAAAAGTTCAATATATCTGTTATTGTAGAAGATATCTAAAAAACGTCATTACAAAAGTTGTAGATCTTTTTAAGCTGCATATTTTAAAATTAGTTACATTCATACAGAGTGTCCCGTTTTTCCGTAATAGATCAAACTTATACTTTTTTAAATGGAACACCCTGTTTTTTATTTAAAAATTGAATTAAGTTCGTTTTCAGCTTTCCAAAAATATCATTTTGTATAACGTTATACTGAGTGGTTTAAAAGTTATGACCACTTTTCCACGAAAATCGTACTAAGTTTACCACTCTGTAGAAACTAAATGGATTGAATTGAAAATAAATTTCAGGTTTTACAACATTGCAAATATCCTGAAAATGTACATAATGAATATTTTTTGTCAATTTTAATCATACTGCTTACATGGTGGATCCAAACGCAAAAGTAACATTTTCTCTGTTAATTTAAATGGATCACCCTATATTTTATATCGTTAACAGGAAGTTTTTTTGTAAAGATACCTAAAGTTAACACTTTTCGAGATATTTCAATTAAAAAAAATTAGAACTTAAAATTAAAGAACAAAAAATTAATATATAAATATGTATAAATTAATTAAATTAATTGAAATATCTCGAAAAGTGTTAACTTTAGGTATAGGGAATGGTTATTAAGAATGAAAGTACTTCAAAAAAACTTCCTGTTAACGATATAAAATATAGGGTGATCTATTTAAATTAACAGAGAAAATGTTACTTTTGCGTTTGGATCCACCCTGTAAGCAGTATGATTAAAATTGACAAAAAATATTCATTTTATACATTTTCAGGATATTTGCAATGTTGTCAAACGTGAAATTTATTTCAATTCAATCCATTTAATTTCTACAGAGTGGTAAACTTAGTACGATTTTCGTGGAAAAGTGGTCATAACTTTTAAACCACTCAGTATAACGTTATACAAAATGATATTTTTGGAAAGCTGAAAACGAACTTAATTCAATTTTTAAATAAAAAACAGGGTGTTTCATTTAAAAAAGTATAAGTTTGATCCATTACGGAAAAACGGGACACTCTGTATAAACGTAACTAATTTTAAAATATGCAGCTTAAAAAGATCTACAACTTTTGTAATGAAGTTTTTTCGATATCTTCTACAATAACAGATATATTGAGCTTTTCCATACTAATATGCCACCCTGTATGAGGTGTATTGTAATGGAGTCACTGTAGATATCATTTGAACATGTTTGTCAACGATTCTTTTAACTAAATTATGCTTATTGTAGATTTTAGAATGCGGCGGGAATTTATTCGACGCCGTTTCTATAGCTGTTAAAGCTGCTTTGTGGAACACAAGAATCCCGTTTGTGAAAAATGTAAATATCGATGGTAATAACATCGATCTAGATGTAAGCGATGATTTGTGTTTGTGCGAACGATTGGACATCGAAAACGCCCCTGTTATGGTAATTATTCAGTTAAACGTTAAAGTCATAGACCTATTAACTATGGACGCGGTGTAGACAAAGAGGTAGTGTTGTCGATGAATGAGAGAGATGCAGCTAGTTTGGGCATATGGCAATGAGAGATTGGACAATGCATTAGCCAATAGTAAGAAAGCAAAAGACCACGTGAGTTACGTTTTCAGAAATGCAAGGTATCTGGGGTAGAGGAGGGTAGCTTATGGTAGAATATGGTTGAGGATTTATTATTTTTTTACCGAGCAAAATGCATTTTTCAGCTGAGCCTAAATTCCCACGCATTTGCAAATACAGTTCTTATTTTGTATTGTTATTTGGAACCTCCTACCTATTAGCCAGTACAGATTTCGCAATTTAAGACCTAACTGCTTTCTCTTGTAAAAAATATGTTTCTTCCAGGTCATTCTTCTGTCCAAGTGGATACCAAGATAAAAACAATATTTAAATATTAAGCGTATAAATAATTTAACAGATTAGTCACCTTTTTCCACACACCCTGTATATACAGTGTGTCCACGGATGGGGTTGCCTATAGAAGAAAAATTTTTATTATTCATTTTACGACAAAAAGTCATTGTTTATAAGAATTTTTGCTTCTTTTAAAAATGAGAATAACACTGAAAAATCTTAGATTGGATCTACAGGGTGTTGTCAAATTAAGAAAACATGAAAATACCTCAAGAGAGAAGTACCATTATTTTTTATTTTACACAAATTTTTTATAAAAGAAAGTTGTTTATAATCTAAAATAAAGCCTGAATTCAAATTTTCAAATTAAAATTCCAATTTTGTGTGTCCACGGATGGAGTTGACCAGAGGAGAAAATTATTATTAACTTTACGAAAAAAAAGTAATTCTTCATAAAAAAAGAGCATTAAAAGAGAGATTAAAAGCATTTTTTGTAAATAATAATGTAAGATAATAAATAAATTCTTTCTTTATGTAAGATAATAAAAATTCTTTCGTTCTTTCTTGACTTTTTTTCTTGTTTCTTAATTTACTAACACCATATACGTCTTATTTAATATTTTGATATGTGAATTTCATTTTCTCGACAAGTTAATTTTTTTATAAAGAATGGCTTTTCGTCGTAAAATTAATAATAACCATTTTTCTTATCTGGTCAACTTTATCTAGGGACACACAAAATTTGAATTTAAGTTTGCAAATTTGTATTCAGGTTTTGTTTTAGATTATAAACAACTTTCTTTCATAAAAATTTTGTGTAAAATAAAAAATAATGGTACTTCCCTCTTGAGGTATTTTCATGTTTTCTTAATTTGACAACACCCTGTAGATCCAATCTAAGATTTTTCAGTGTTATTCTCATTTTTAAAAGAAGCAAAAAATTTTATAAACAACGACTTTTTGTCGTAAAATGAATAATAAAAATTTTTCTCTTATAGGCAACCCCATACGTGGACACACTGTATTTTATATTGTTTTTGGTCCCGCCTACTTTTAGCCCAAACTAGCTCCATCTCTCACGGACCTCTCTCTCTATCATTGGGAACGCTGAATAACCTCAAAATACTGGGAGTGCCGCGTCCATACTTAATAGGTCTATGGCATAGACCAAAAAAAATATAAAATATATACAGGGTGTGTGGAAAAAGGTGATTAATCTGTTAAATTATTTATACGCTTAATATTTAAATATTGTTTTTATCTTGGTATCCACTTGGACAGAAGAATGACCTGGAAGAAACATATTTTTTGCAAGAGAAAGCAGTTAGGTCTTAAATTGCGAAATCTGTACTGGCTAATAGGTAGGAGGTTCCAATTAACAATACAAAATAAGAACTGTATTTGCAAATGCGTGGGAATTTAGGCTCAGCTGAAAAATGAATTTTGCTCGGTAAAAAAATAATAAATCCTCAACCCTATTCTACCATAAGCTACCCTCCTCTACCCCAGCTACCTTGCATTTCTGAAAACGTAACTCACGTGGTCTTTTGCTTTCTTACTATTGGCTAATGCATTGTCCAATCTCTCATTGCCATATGCCCAAACTAGCTGCATCTCTCTCATTCATCGACAACACTACCTCTTTGTCTAAACCGCGTCCATAGTTAATAGGTCTATGGTTAAACGTTAAAGGCTTTGTAAAATCGTAAAATTTTCACAGGTAACAGTTTGTAAAATAGGCGATAAGTGCATTGTTGATCCGAACGCTGCGGAGGAACATTGTTCGATGGGTTCGGTCGTTGTGGCTGTTTCCGGTACAAAAATCAGTACCATCTATCAAACGGGTACCGGTTCCTTGCATCCTGCCACTCTTACGGAAAGTCTGCAATTGGGATTTCGTGTTGCGATTAGATTAAACGAGGCTTTATCGAAGGTTTTGTCTCGAATTCGGCCCGACGAGGAAGCCGGTTTTCTCAAATAATATACGTTTTTTTTTTTGTTTTGTACATACACTGTGTTATTTATAAGATGCGACATATAGGGATTCCTGTGCAAATGTGTCAAAAGCAAGCTAACTTTTTTACCAAATAACGTTCGTAAAAAATAATGACAGATTTGAAAAGATCGTCGAAAAATAAGTCGAAATGGATATTAAATTTTATTAAATTCGTTCTGGTTTAATTAAAAAATGTAATTAAGTTGAAAAAAGTCAAACGTCATAAATGTGTCATTTTTATGTCACTATCTAATAATTGTAAAATTGGCGGAGTTAACCGGGATGGTTTACGCTCTGAAATTTATAAATTTTAGCGGGAAGTAATGTGGTTCAATCCCCGCGAAGTGAAGACATTTTTTCTTTTTTTTTTTGTTTTTTTTTTCTAATATTTTTGTCTAAAAAATGTTAAATAGAAATATTTAAAATAAGACGAGCTTATTTGAGATATAATTTTATTTTTATTTAAATAAAAGCTCCGACAATTAAGTGTCAATTTTAATAACGCAAAATCTCGTTAGTAGGTAGAGCCTTTAAAATGATGCCATATTTTTATTCTTGACAAAAAAAAACATTAAAAAAACAAAAAATGCCAAAGAAAAAAGAAAAAAAATTTCAGCACTGCGTGGGATTGAACCAGATTCCTTACCGCTGATTTTTTCAAACTTCAGAGCGTAAACCATTCCAGATATCTCCGCCCCTTTTAACAATTATTAGATAGTGACATATGACGTATGACTTTTTTCAACTTAATTATACATTTTTTTATTAAACCAGAACGAATTTAAGAAAATTTAACGTCCATTTCGACTTATTTTTTGACGATCTTTTCAAATCTGTTATTATTTTTTACGAACGTTATTTGGTAAAAAAGTTACCTTGCTTTTGACACATTTGTACAGGAATCCCTATGTCGCATCTTATAAATAACACAGTGTATTTGCTTATCGAACTTGAGTGCATATGATTCAAGATAACTGATAAGATATTAGAATTAAATTTTTCTGTTAATGTTCAGTTTAATGGTATTTATTTTATCGGATTTATTTTTATAAAACAGCTATGGAGTTAAAGGCGATTTATTTGTGTTTATTTTTACTGTATGTTCGAAAGGTTTCTAGTAAGTAAAATTTCTTCGTAGCTTCTTTAGCAAGTTAATATTAATTGGTTTTTTTTTGTTAGGTTTAAAATGTTATACTTGCTCTTGTACAGAAGATGATTCGGATACTACTTGTTTGACCGGTCCTGGTAAAAAGTCGGGTATGGTAACAGATTGCGATAAAAAGTACTGTTACACAGTTAGAGTCGATTATAAGGTACGTTTTATTGTATATAAAATAAGCTGCATAAGTATCGCACGTTCATGTTATCATTATGAGTCATATTGCAATGATAGGTAAAACAAAACTTCACCTGTATATGCTATATTAACTAGGTAGTACATAAACTACTGGACAAAATTAACGCAACATCATAAATTTGCCACATTTTTTATGCTATTTTTTGTTTGAATTTATGATCCGATTTGGATGATTTTTTTTTTGTATTATAGGTTGGTTCCTTGACAATGTCATCATTTTCGCTGTTTATGATAAAATGTTCCTTCTCGATTATACCGGTTGTAATAAAAATGTAATGTTTTTTTTCCGAAAATTCGTATCACTCTGTGGAGTATACTAACAAACGAGACATATAGCAGTTGAAATTAGACGGTAGATCCATCTTTTGTCAACATTTTCTTTTTTGATTTAATTCATTATCTCTGTTATTAAAGGAGATACGCCATTTTATAGCGTAACATGTTTTAATGGACTGTATTATTCAAAACATTCATTGTTAAATGTTTTCAAGTAGGCTATGGGCCATTTTTGACATTTCAAGTGATGTGTCAATATCGAAGACATTATTTGTTATTTGTATAACAAAATAATTCCTGCTCGCTTTGATGAATGAAAACAAAATTAACGAATTACTTTATTTCATAAAGTAAAATTAAGAGTTTATCAAACACATTTTTTGGAAACGAGTAAAACAAGGAAAGAACATAAATCAAAAACAATAAAATTAATGAATTTATAATGCTAATAACGTGTATGTCCACATCTAATTCGAATCAATGCTCCATTGCAATATGACTCATTGAATAGCCTTCATCCACCAAAGTTAAGGCTTTTACTGCTTCTTCGGTCGATAAATTTTTTGGACGATTCATTTTTCAAGATTAAAATAACAAAAAATGTATTCGATATTGACACATCGCTTGAAATGTCAAAAATGGCCCATAGCCTACTTGAAAACATTTAACAATGGATGTTTTGAATAATAAAGTCTATTAAAACATGTTACGCTATAAAATGGCGTATCTCCTTAATTAACAGAGATAATGAAGTAAACCAAAAAATAAAATGTTGGCAAAAGATGGATCTACCGACTAATTTTAACTGCTCTATGTCTCGTTTGTTAGTATACTCCACAGAGTGATACGAATTTTCGGAAAAAAACATTACATTTTTATTACACCCGGTATAATCGAGAAGGAACATTTTATCATAAACAGCGAAAATGATGACATTGTCAAGGAACCAACCTATAATACAAAAAAAAAATCATCCAAATCGGATCATAAATTCAAACAAAAAATAGCATCAAAAATGTGGCAAATTTATAATGTTGCGTTAATTTTGTCCAGTAGTTTATTTCAATTCTTCATGTAGAACAGAATAACCCTTATAAATTTAGGCAGAAAAAGTGAAACCAAGTATGGGTAAGATAAATTTTCTAAGGGTTGATGCTATTAGGTACTGTTAGTAGTTCACATTTCGTGTTCTTTGCTCATTGTATTATTTTTAAAGTCTCCAGATCTCTGTATATTTCACCATATTTTTTGTCTCCTGTAGTTCTTGTTCAATCATACAGGGGAGAAAAAATACGAGTATAACATACAGGGTACTCCACGTTCATCAGCGCGAGATTATTGTGGGTAATTGGTAAGTAATTAGTAATAATTAATTGAGTAGAAATTTGCAGACTTAGGGTGTATGTAATACAGGGGCCTGTTTCATATAACTGACAAGTTGACAAGTTACAAGTGTTGGTTGACAAGTATTTAAAAATTTCGTTTCATAAAATAAATTTCGACACTTGTCGAATTCAATTTTTGGCATCTGTTTTTCTACAACTGTAATATTAATTAAACGTCAGACTTAAGCCAAAAAGAAAAAAATTGTACTTGCTATACTGAGGAGCATAAGCATAGCACAACCTTCGTTTTTTGATATTGGGAAACTTTTACTTTGAAATTGTTTTTTTTTCTGGTTGGAGCTATTTTTAGATGTGAACCACGACAATTTCGTTTATTGACAAAAAACTTATTTCTAAAATGCAGCAACATTTATTTAATATTCAATTATTTTAATAAAGAAAGGGCATTCTATTTGGAAAATTTAGTCCCACTTCTACAAAAGCTATAAAATGTGAGCATTGAAACGAACAAAGACAATGCATAATTTCTATACGTTGGTTCTATACATTAGGCGGGGACAAATAGATTTTATTATTTCCTCCATTTTTATCGAATTCATTCGAAATCTTTTATTAAACTCTCATTAAGCTTCCTCCTCATTGTCGCTAGACCACATTTTCTTTTAAATTTACAAGAAAATCGGATGGTGACAGGAAATCAAATCCCTGTCGCTTTACACTAATATATGATAGGAATAAATGACAAGTGTTGTTTAATTTATTTTTTATGAAACGCAAACCTATCTACAATTGTAAAACAGACTTGTAATATTAGGCTAGTCACTTGTCACTAATAATCTACTCGTGTAATTTTATGAAACACAAACTTGTCAAATACCCCAGTCAAATTTAAACTACACTTGTTCGACAGGACTTGTCAGTTACCTGAAACAGGTTGTATCAATGTCATTTTCTCTCATTAAAGCTTACTGTTTGGATCATTGGTCACCCAGTATAATAATTACAGTTGTCCAGGAGGTGATTTAAAGTAATTGCAGGATCCCAGAGGTAAACTTCAATCGCTTTTGAGGACCTGCCTTGATAAACCGGATTATATGCACGAGGTGATCGAAGACGAAACGCACAGGAGTTATTACATGGCGTGTAAAAGCGATTTGTGCAATAACGGGAACGGTAGAACGGACGGTAGTGATCAGGAAAATGGGGCTTTCGGCGACAAATCCACCATTTATTGTCCTGGTATCGGTTCCAACAGAAGTTCGGTTATTAATGTAAATATGTTTATGTATGTTGTTATTTACTTGGCGTATTGTTGTCTGTAGGTGTAATTAAATTAGAAAATAAATTTTTGGTTATTAAGCAAAGTTTAATAATTGATCTGTCTAAACCCATTTAGAACGTTTTAAATTCATTTAGAATGCTCCAGAATCATTAGCAATATTTTAAAATCATTTAGAACACTTCAGAATTCTTTAGAATTGTCTAAACCCATTAAGACCGTTTTCGAGCCATTTGGAATGCTCCAAAATCATTTACAATATTTTACAATCATTTAGAACTGTTTAAAATTATATAGAATACTTCAGAATTCTTTAAAACTGTCTAAACCCATTTAGAACGTTTTAAATTCATTTAGAATGCTCCAGAATCATTAGCAAAATTTCAGAATCATTTAGAACTATTTACAATTATTTAAAACACTTCAGAATTCTTTAAAACTGTCTAAACCCATTTAGAGCGTTTTAGAATCATTTAGAATGCTCCAGAATCATTAGCAAAATTTCAGAATCATTTAGAACTATTTACAATTATTTAAAACACTTCAGAATTCTTTAAAACTGTCTAAACCCATTTAGAGCGTTTTAGAATCATTTAGAATGATCCAGAATCATTAACAATATTTTAGAATTGTTGAAAATTATATAGAATACTTCAGAATTCTTTAAAACTGTCTAAACCCATTTAGAGCGTTTTAGAATCATTTAGAATGCTCCAGAATCATTAGCAAAATTTCAGAATCATTTAGAACTATTTAAAATTATTTAAAACACTTCAGAATTCTTTAAAACTGTCTAAACCCATTTAGAGCGTTTTAGAATCATTTAGAATGCTCCAGAATCATTAGCAAAATTTCAGAATCATTTAGAACTATTTACAATTATTTAAAAGACTTCAGAATTCTTTAAAACTGTCTAAACCCATTTAGAGCGTTTTAGAATCATTTAGAATGCTCCAGAATCATTAACAATATTTTAGAACTGTTTAAAATTCTTAAGAACACTTCAGAATTCTTTAGAACTGTCTAAACCCATTTAGAATGAATTCATTTTAAATTCATTCTCTCGTTACTAAAAATGGAAAGTAAAAAAAATAAAATCGCTGATAGGTATAAATAAGTTTATTTACATTTTTACAACATAACAACAATAATTAATAATCGCGTATACAATGAAAAAATATAACAAATTGTCAGTCAATATACAAGTAGTAACCATTTAATGAATTATTCAGTTGAAAATTTTGTACAATGTTCGAACTGGGATGCTTCAAATGTCAACTTTTCGATATTAGAATTTTCAATCAATTATAGTCACCCGCTAGATAATTAAGTGCCAAAGTTATCTAAAATCGCCCCTATTTGTTATAACCTATAGGTTACTGAATTATCCTATCTTTATACGATAGAATAACCAATTCAATCGATAACCTAGAGGTTACAACAACTTACAATACTGCTCCTTAGGGGTGATTAACGAGTTATGTGACTATACATGGAAACATGGCACACTATAATGAACGTTAAGTTGATCATGCATTACAAAAAAACAGTATTTCATAGAAGAATAATGTTTTCCTATGCATTATACTTATGCAAAATGTGTTACAATGAAATTTTTATCTTAAGTAGTTATGACAAATGAGAATATATTTGTGTGAATTTGGTGATATCTCCTAAAATCTAATAATTTTTTCAATCTGGCAACATTGATTCAACAATATCTAAAAATATTCAACAAGATTATTTTCTTTAAAATGTAGATTTTGGATTACTTAAACAACTAGGTAGGTATGCTCATAAGATTAATGGTGGTGATGGTCTGGAGTGGGAAACCATTCATTAATAACTACAGGTTTCCAGATAACTTTCCAGTCTGGTAGCCAGATGTCCTTCCAAGCAGGCACCCAGATTTTCTTCCAAGCCTCCTTCCATTCCAGCTTCTTGTCCGGTAACCAAATTTGCTTTTGTTCGATTCTCCAAATTTGCTTCCAGGCGGGTTTCCATTCCAGTTTTTTATCGGTCACCCAAATTTGCTTCTTTTCCGTTCTCCAGATTTGTTTCCACGCCGGTTTCCAAGCCAATTTTTTGTCGGTTACCCAAATTTGCTTTTTGGCCGGTTTCCAGATTTGCTTCCAAGCTTCCTTCCATTCCAACTTCTTATCGGTAACCCAAACTTGCTTTTTCGCTGGTTTCCAGTATTTCTTCCAAATCGGTTTCCAGATCATCTTCTTTTTCCACAAATCGTGCGCTATTACTTCCGCTCCTTCCGCATCTTTGCCTAAGTAATGTTTACCATGGATAGCTTCCTTTGTCCATATGGGAATCCAGGCTTGCTTCCAGGCGGGCACTTGGATTTCCTTCCAAGCCGGCACCTGGATTTCTTTCCACACTGGTTTCCAGATCTTCTTCCAATCGGGTACTTGAATCTCCTTCCAAGCCGGTATTTGCACCGGTTTCCAGACTGGTTTCCAAATCTGCTTCCAATCTGCTACTTGTATATCTTTCCAGGCCGGCACCTGAATGGGTTTCCACACAGGCTTCCAGATTTTCTTCCAATCAGGCACTTTGATCTCCTTCCAGCCGGGTTTTTGGGTGGGCACCCAAATCGGTTTCCAGATTTTCTTCCACTTGGGCACCCAGATTTGCTTCTGGCCCTTCTTCCATACTTTCTTCCAGTCCTTTTTCCAGATCACCTTTTTCTTCCAGTAGCCCGGATCGTGGTGCTCATGGTGCTCGTGATGGTCGTGATGTTCTTCGTATCCGTGACTCTCCTGAACACCCTGTGTATCATAGGCACCCAAATTTGGAGCGTAGGGTACTTGCTCATCGTAACCTCCACCAGATGGAGGAGGTTCCGCGAAGGTACCGTAATCGATTCGTTTGTTGGCAAGACTGGAAAAAAATGAAAATTTTAGAAATCTTGGTGCAAGTTTGGTTGCGATTCTATGAGTTGGAGAAAGAAAGATTATTGATATAACAGTGGTTAGAATGAGAAAGTTGCGATCCCACAATATCGCTATTTCTTTTTCCTTTATACAGTGTGTCCACGGATGGGGTTGCCTATAGAAGAAAAATTTTTATTCATTTTACGACAAAAAGTCATTGTCTATAGAAATTTTTGCTTCTTTTAAAAATGAGAATAACACTGAGAAACACTGAGAAAACACCTAACACTGAGAAAATACCTCAAGAGGGAAGTACCATTATTTTTTATTTTACACAAAATTGTAATAAAGAGTTGTTTATAATCTAAAATAAAGCCTGGACACAAATTTTCAAATTAAAATTCCAATTTTGTGTGTCCAAAAAAAAGTAATTCTTTATAAAAAAAGAGCATTAAAAAAGAGATTAAAAGCATTTTTTTGTAAATAATAATGTAAGATAATAAATAAATTCTTTCTTTATGTAAGATAATAAAAATTCTTTCGTTCTTTCTTGACATTTTTTCCTGTTTCTTAATTTACTAACACCCTATACGTCTTATTTAATATTTTGATATGTGAATCTCATTTTCTCGACAAGTTAATTTTTTTATAAAGAATGGCTTTTCGTCGTAAAATTAATAATAACCATTTTTCTTATCTGGTCAACTTTATCTAGGGACACACAAAATTTGAATTTAAGTTTGCAAATTTGTATTCAGGCTTTGTTTTAGATTATAAACAACTTTCTTTCATAAAAATTTTGTGTAAAATAAAAAATAATGATACTTCTCTCTTGAGGTATTTTCATGTTTTCTTAATTTGACAACACCCTGTAGATCCAATCTAAGATTTTTCAGTGTTATTCTCATTTTTAAAAGAAGCAAAAATTTTTATAAACAATGACTTTTTGTCGTAAAATGAATAATAAAAATTTTTCTCCTATAGGCAACCCCATCCGTGGACACACTGTATATGAGAGATGGAAGTTGTCTTTGTTGCACCTTAATATTTTAGTACTCACTTATTTATATCTACATGATTTGATTCCGTCGGTTTTCCATCAGTAGCGCAAAGAAATGCCAACACAGTAACCTGAAATTCAACAAAAAATTAATTATTCAAGATATTTCATTGTACACCGTATCTTTTGTTTTGAGTAGTTGGTAATGTATGTCAAAAAAATTTAATTGGCAACACTGATATGCATTTAGAAGTGTCGCATCAAATTTGAAATTTCGTAATATTCTTACTACACGAGAAATTATTACATATTTTAATAAAAACAATAATCACTGTAGTTATTCAGGCACCGTTAAAGAAACTTTCGTTCGCGTGATTTCGACCGTTAAAAACTCAAAATTAAACACTCAGATCGTCGAATTTCAAACGCAATTAAATACAATTGAATTCTTAACCACGTAAAATCGCCCATAATTCTTCGAAAGAAAATTCAGCTGCTTCTCCAATGAAATTAATAAAAAAAAACTATTGTCTACGATACCAACTGATAATATCAAAAGTCACTAGAATCAATGTAGCGCTTTTAAACAAATGGCGCCTACTATAAAAAAATTTGAACTTCGAACTTATACGAGTACAATTGAATTCCTAACCGGTGAAATTATCCAAACTTCTTTCAATGAAAATTCAACTGCTTTTCTAATGTAATTAAATTTAAAAATAAATTTCTATTAACCGCATCAGTATTGCCATTGATACCAACTAATAATAACAAAAGTCACTAGAGTGAATAAGTGCGCCTACTAGAGTGAACAAATGCGCCTACTATGAGTAAGATTAAATTTTGAAAAACTCGATTGTCAATCGATAATTATTAAATGTTCCGATTGAAATGGGATCGACCGTTGGGTAACTGCATGCGTGGGCATTTAAACCGATTTTCGTAATACGAATAAATTACAAAAATCGTTTAAAAATTCAAATTAGATATATAGAAATCGGGTTCGTGTTTATTATAGGAAGCAATTAGGATTAACAAAACTATTTTATTGTATCATAACGGGCGCATTTCTAATAGATAGAAAATAACAATAACATAAAATATTCAGTTTCACTAACACGTATAATTCATAATTAATTAATTTTCGTTTTTATGTACCTATAAATTTCCGTGATTTCTATATTTTTAACTGACGGGTAATTAAATAAATTAATAATCTAATATTATATCGGATGAAATTCTGCATCAGGCATACCTTTCCTACTGCAAAATTCAAATTTTATGCATTCGAATTGCCTTTTTTTCAAATTTCTCTTAGCCACAATGGACTTTCAATTAACAAACAATCCGAAGATATGTCATCTTGCAACTGTCATCTGTCGTTCATTTTAAAAGGAGAAACTTCACAACCGCTTCTAGTAATCGTAGTGTAGAAATAATCAACCTTCCAAGGAACTTAAAAACTTATAATTTGAAGCAGATGATCCACCGTCAAATCAAGGACCAAGAAATACCAGATTCGAAACGATCTTAACGAATTTTAACTGCACCAAAAAAGGAAGCATGGCCGAATAGCCCCGGTAGCTGAGGCCAATAAATAGAAGAAGAAGAAGAGAAACTTCACACCGTTACAAAATAACCGGTTACAAAGTAATCTTTTTCTATAACATATCATGCACTAATGTAGAATTGCCATAAACAACTCCAATTCCTGATGTACTTCTTAAGATATATGAAGAAAGCGAACTAAACTTGTTCCTTGACCTATGCGAGTCAATACCAGCGTTTCCGCAATTCAATTGCGTTACCGGCGCAAATAAAGCTTTAATTCGTTACTTAGCCTTCGCCATTGCATGCAATGAAAGTGAAACATCCATATAAATAAATATTTAAACGTGCAAATGAAGAGTCATTGATCGGATGCGATATGCCCGTCCTCGTCTCGCCTACGTGTGCGTATATGTTACGTTTTTTTTCACAACACGCTGCGATAGAGTGAAAGTTTTTTCGCCGATAAAATTGCCAATGAACTTGCTAATGTTAAATGTAATAGGGATCATTGCAAGGCGAATGCGGATGATGTCATCTCGTTTCCGAATCGCCGGGGAATTACTAAACAATCTGATTGCACGCGCCGTTTAGGGAATATTTTATGGCGTTCGTGCAGCGACAGTTTCACTTTTCCCTGCGATTTGATTTAATTTAATCGTTGTTTATGCAATCTCGCGCGGTTTCTCCGGTTGATTTTCGGAACTATACAAAGCTGTAGCGGTAAATTAACGAGAATCCCGTTTGGGAAGTCGGAAATAAACGTCAAATTTTGTGTTGGCAATGCTGGTTTAATATTGTCTATCTGGGGATAAAAAGATTATTCCCCAGAGATAGGGGATTAACTTATGTATTGTAATATTTAAAATGACTATCTTAAATTGATAATTATTGACTCTGTTTGGTTGATAATTGGTTATCTTAAGGTGTGATTAAGCCGATAATAGACTATCTTGAATTGGTTAGATAGATAAAGTAGACTTCTTGATCGATGTGTGAATAAATTAGATAAGTAATCGACTCTCAAGTAGATAATTGACTCTCATAGATAGAGCGATTAACTTATTTGAGAACATGCTATCACAAATAAATATTTATTTGCTCTAAATGCTAATAAAATATTTATTTAAGGCAAATAGATGTCTATAATGTAGATAAATATTTGGTAGACAAATAATTTCTGTAGCGATCAATATTAAATAAATCTATTAGAAAAACTAACATTTTTTTAACAAAGCACCAGTGATGTTAAAATTACTTTATAATATGTAATTAATTACAATTACAATTACTTTTGGCAATTTGTAATTAATTGCAATTACAATTACAATTACACTCACAATTACTTTGCTTTGGTGTCAGTTTTAAATAATTATTTAGGGATTTGCAATCGGAATTAAACTTTCCACGTATTGAAAATATTAAATAAGTACTTTTGTGTCCAATGTAATTGAAATGTAATTGTAAAATGTAATTGTAATTATAACTAAAGGAGTAATTGAATTACAAATGAATTACAGTTGAGGAGCTTGTAATTAATTACCGCCTCAATTACAATAAAAGTAATTCAATTACTTTTTCAATTACTTGTAATTAATTACTTAACAACACTGTAAAAGCACTTATAATCAATTTAAAATAAATAAAAGATCTTTAAATTTTAAAAATTCTCTATAGGTGTATCTATCTAATGCGTAATAATTATTTGTTGTTATTTGGCCAAGTTAGAGGTCATGCTTTCACTTTTCTACTCATCGACAGCGTGCGTTACGCGTTCAATTTTAACATATAGAACAAATAACTAGTATAAATTATTAATTAACACGCGTCGCCCTCGCTAATTTGCATCTCGTTGTGTAATTTTAATACGTTTATAAAATATGATGAGCACATCGCGCAACTTTCCTTTATACTCTAACAGGAAAAAATTACAAAATCGGGGAAAAATTTTAAATACCTACCTACTTCATAGAATCGTGAATAAACAGATTATGATATATGTATTATTAGATAAGAGTCAATTATCTATTTGAAAGAGTCATTTTATCCGGAATTTTCTTAGGAAACGTATCATTTTTATCGAAACGAGTCATTTTTACAATGGGTGTTCGTTTTTATAAGAGTCTTGTGGAGTCAATATAGAGTCATTCTCGTGAGAAAATCATTTATTTTATCTATCCAAGAATCATTTATGTGAATAGAATTGTGAAAATTTATTGTAACTTGCTAACCATTTTTTATCGAATTTCTTAGATATTCTTCGATTGATGAAAAAATATAATATACAAATAATAACATGAAATTATTAGAATTATGATAATTATAACAAAAATATGTTCGATAGTTTAAGGAGGTAAAATTATAAGTCAAATTTTAACTGTAAGGTATCTAAAATAAATACCTAATGCATTTAAAAAAAATTAATAAATGATTTTGATAAATATTTTAAAAATAGTTTAATATTTCAAATAAATCATTAAAATCAATTAAATATTAAATCATCAGAAAACGTAAAAAAATCGCTTGATAATTAGGAACAAATCATAAAAAGCTCTTTAGGGGTACCTACAAACTCTTGAAACTCATCTTGAAAATATCAAAAAAACTTAAATATATGATAAAAAAATACTTCATTACTTGAGTAAATCAATATAGGGGGACTCTAAATGAAGTCTTTTAAAACTCTTTAAAAATCAGCTAAAATCTAATAAAAATCCTTTATAAAATATCAAATAAACCACCTAGAGAATATAAAATCATCTACAAAGTGGCATATAGTATACAATAAAAAATCCAACACCCTTTAGATATAAAAAATAAATAAAAAAATCAACAAAAAAATAAAAAATAAAATATACTAACCGCAATCCTCCACGCGCAGAGCATCTTCCCTCTGGCGTTTCGAAACTTCTTGGGTACTTCTTCAGCCTCTACGTCGCCCGAAAAAGCGATCCGATACAAGAAACTCCGCGCATCAAAAGGACTATCGAACGCTTAACAAAACCCAATAAGTTATATATACACCTCTCCTGGCGTTCGTTGTTTGTGGTAGAGCTAGTCAATAAGAAGAGGAAGAAGAAGAAAGTGTAAGTGGGGTCACTGTCGTGCTTTCTCCGAGACTCCGATTTATACCCTTCTTCGTTTGCACGTCTTCGTTTCAAAACATTGCCGCATTTTTGCGCAAAAAATCCGCTATACACTATTTATAAGAGGTGACATAAGGATTCCTGTACAAATGTATCAAAAACAAGCTAATTTTTTTACCAAATAACGTTCGTAAAAAATAATGACAGATTTAAAAAGATCGTCAAAAAATAAGTCGAAATGGGCATTAAATTTTCTTTAATCCGTTCTGGTTTAATAAAAAAATGTATAATTAAGTTGAAAAAAGTCATACGTCATTTGTCACTATCTAATAATTGTTAAAAGGGGCGGAGATATCTGGAATGGTTTACGCTCTGAAGTTTGAAAAAATCAGCGGTAAGGAATCTGGTTCAATCCCACGCAGTGCTTAAATTTTTTTTCTTTGGCATTTTTTGTTTTTTTAATGTTTTTTTTTGTCAAGAATAAAAATATGGCATCATTTTAAAGGCTCTACTTACTAACGAGATTTTGCGTTATTAAAATTGACACTTAATTGTCGGAGCTTTTATTTAAATAAAAATAAAATTATATCTCAAATAAGCTCGTCTTATTTTAAATATTTCTATTTAACATTTTTTAGACAAAAATATTAGAAAAAAAACCAAAAAAAAAAAGAAAAAAATGTCTTTACTGCGCGGGGATTGAACCACATTACTTCCCGCTAAATTTTTTTAATTTCAGAGCGTAAACCATCCCGGCTAACTCCGCCCATTTTACAATTATTAGATAGTGACCAGGCCCATGACAGCCTTATGAGAAATTTTCGACGTTAAATTTAGTTCGTACCCACCCTCAGAGATTGCGCGGCGATCGTTTATTTGAGAAACAGCGCAAGCAACCCGCGCAACATCCCGTAGATCATTATTAACGATTTTTCAATTTGAACACAACACATGCACTTCGAAGTGTTTTGAAATACAAAAAAATAAATATTTCTTCCAACTATTATTAGTTATCGACTATTATACAAAGTGCTTTGGTATTTGCTGTGAGTTTTATAAATTATTTGTGTAATGTTAACGTGATTCTACCATTCAATTGCTACAAAACTTGGAAAGTGTTGCAGCGTCGACCGCCATTTAATAAAAGCAGATTTCAAATTCCAATCATCGGAAGGTCTGAAATTAGATAAGATTGCTGTGTCATGCTTTCTTTGCTAGGTAAATATAATTAACATTAGTACATAATTTAAACCCAAATATCATTTTTATTCATATTAACTGCTTATTTTTTTGTTACAGAAAATAGAGATAGTTCTATTGGGTTCAGCGAGCCATTGATATAAGATGACTGGATTTCTCAGAAAAAGGTTTGTAAACTAATTATTGTATTGTTAATAGGCCAAAGTACATCAAAATCTAAATTATTATTCATATTATGTAGGTTTACATTTAAAATTATGAATTATTTTAATATTATACTATTTATAAATGTATTGTTTTAATATTTATGTAGGTATTAATTTATATTGAATTAGTTAATGTCTAATATGAAGTCTAAAAAAATTGTATGTTTTTTAAATATATTTTTTTAAATGAAACGTTATTGTCGTTCATTCATTTCTTAATTTCTTGTAAAACTTGTACAATTTATTATACTATGTATATTTAATAATTATATAAAATTCTTATACATTTTATATAATTATTATAATAGTATAATAAATTGTACAAGTTTTACAAGAAATAATATGAGCAAGAAAAAGAAAAAAGTCGAATAGAAAACCAGTATTACACGACTGTGTATACATTATCCTCTCTTTACTATGCAACATCCATTACTATTACTAATTAGTGTTTCCCCGTGCTCTCAGGGTGCGCTCTACAACGTCTACGAAATTCTCACGGAGATGTCCCTTCTTGTTTATGTATGTTCTGTGATAGTGACATAAAAATGACATATTTATGACGTTTGATTTTTTTCAACTTAATTACACATTTTTTAAATAAACCAGAACGAATTTAATAAAATTTAATGTCCATTTCGACTTATTTTTTGACGATCTTTTCAAATCTGTCATTATTTTTTACGAACGTTATTTGGTAAAAAAGTTAGCTTGCTTTTGACACATTTGCACAGGAATCCCTATGTTGCATCTTATAAATAACACAGTGTATAGCGCGTTTTCGAGAAGTTTATAGAAAATTTGCAGTCTTGGATATGAGATTGTTCTGTTACAACACGTTTATTCGCTTAGAATAACCGGTGCGTAGATGGTCCCGCCACTTTCTCTCGAACGCGATAATCCTGAAATAATGCGCTATTTATGCGCTATTATTCGAAAATAACTAAATACAATTTTTGCGCTTAGCAATCGCGAAAATCTTCATTTTAGCAATAAAAGTGTTAAGAATCCTAGCTTGTAGTTAAAAACATTAGAATTTGCACTTTAAATTGGCAAAAAATTACAAAATTTGGTTTTTACATCCCTCAAATAAATGACCAGGGGCCTGTTTCATATAACTGACAAGTTGACAAGTTACAAGTCGACAAATTACAAGTGTTGGTTGACAAGTATTTAAAAATTTCGTTTCATAAAATAAATTTCGACACTTGTCGAATTAAATTTTTGGCATCCGTTTTTCTACAATTTCTAATATTAATTAAACGTCAGACTTAAGCCAAAAAGAAAAAAATAGTACTTACTATACTGAGGAACATAAGTATAGCACAACCTTCGTTTTTCGATATTGGGAAACTTTTACTTTGAAATTGTTTTTTTTTCTGGTTGGAGCTATTTTTAGATGTGTACTACGACAATTTCGTTTATTGACAAAAAAACTTATTTCTAAAATGCAGCAACATTTATTTAATATTCAATTATTTTAATAAAGAAAGGGCATTCTATTTGGAAAATTTAGTCCCACTTTTACAAAAGCTATAAAATGTTGGAACGAACAAAGATAATGCATAATTTCTATACGTTGGTTTTTAATATTTCCTTCATTTTTATCAAATTCATTCGAAATATTTTATTAAACTCTCATTAAGCTTCCTCCTCACTGTCGCTAGATCACATTTTCTTTTAAATTTACAAGAAAATCGGATGATGACAGGAAATCAAATCCCTGTCGCTTTACACTAATATATGATAGGAATAAATGACAAGTGTTGTTTAATTTATTTTTTATGAAACGCAAACCTATCTACAATTGTAAAACAGACTTGTAATATTAGGCTAGTCACTTGTCACTAATAATCTACTCGTGTAATTTTATGAAACACAAACTTGTCAAATACTCCAGTCAAATTTAGACTACACTTGTCCGACAGGACTTGTCAGTTATATGAAATAGGCCCCAATAGAATTGAGAGACTAATTTAATGTGTTTTTAATCATAATTATTTATTAAATTGGCTCAAAGTGTAATTAATATAATTTGCTGAATTAGCTGGCAGGTAAATAACCTGTTCATATAAATAATTGCTGGTTTTCAGTAATGAGCAGTCATTAATAAAACTTTTTGTATATTTCGAAAATTATTTAATTCCGTAATTGGCAAAAGTGTGTTATTTACCTCTGGGCAATCGAAATAGGACTAAATTTCCCAAAAGAAAATGCTGGAAATAATTTTTAGTTCTCTAAAATGGCCGCTAGGGGGAGTATCCGCCATCTTGATTTTTAAAAGTCATTTTTTTCAAAATTTTCCTAAATAAAGGTATCAAAAATGTGTTTTATTTTGATAGTTAAGATATTTTCGATTATTTTTTGTTATATATTTTTGACTCTATCTTTTAAAATAAAGTGGTGGGGGTGGTTTGAATATTTTGACTAATAAATGTTAATAACTTTTACACGGATGAACCGATTTTCAAAAAAATGAAATTGTTGAAATGGGCTTTCTTTGGTCTATAATTTACACTATATAAGATATTATTTTAATTGCTTGCTTGGCCGCGAGATGGCGTTTTTCGACATTACTTCAAAAAACACCGATTTTCTCAAAAAATTTAAATGCAACGATATAACTTTTTCTTTGGAGAAAAATAGTCAAATAATTGCCAAACAAGCCTGTGAAAACCGCATCTCGATATCCCCTTTCTAATATAAAATATATCTAATAAAAAGAAAAAATCAAGAAAATGGGTAATTTTTGGTGCACTACCAATATAAAAGCCTCTAATTAGCGTTGTTCCATCCACAAAAATAATCAATTTATTAATAATCTTCAAGTATGATATTTAGAAACACCAAGCTAAGTAATATTCATTCAATAATTATTGGCTAATCCGAATACTAAGGAAATGAACAAGAAATATAAACGCACCTTTAGAAAAATACTTTAATGAAAACATTTTTAAACAATATCCACACTTCAACATCTATGTATATTTTTGGTTCTGGAGAACTAATCCATAAAAACTATACAAAATGCCAATAATTCATCAATAAGAAATAAAACAATAAACTCGTATAAAAAAATACAATTTACAAAACGACTCATCTTAAATTCACCTACTATTATTATTCTTTCTGGGATCTTCCAGCTTCAAAACGGTCACATCGTCGCCCAAAAACGAAACGTCCTGCGGCGTCAGAAACACAAACTGAAGATAAGGCCTCGATTTGGCGTGATGCAAAAGTATATCGATGATTTTAGCCCGGTTCAATTTATCCATATACACATCGAATTCGTCGAGAAAATAAAACGGCAAATCGGTGCACTGCCACAAAGCGTACAAAAAAGACACCGTAGAAAAGCTCCTTTCACCCCCCGATAGATTCGAAGTGTTCGAGTGCCCTTGAGACCCGTGTTGAGGTATCACAGTCAATCCTATTTTTTTCCCTTTCAAATCGATCTCCAAATCGCCCTTGAACTGCCTGGATTCCAGTATCTTTTTAAACGAGATCTTCATGAACATGGTGAAGAAGTTCTCGGTGAGTTTGTAGTGTTTGCTTCGCCTCGCCAGACCCTCCGATAGAACATTCACGGTGGAATCTAAACTGTTGATGAAATCCACCGAATTGGTGTAAGTGAGAGACAGCTCCTTGTGTTTACCGATTAAATCATCGATATTCTCCGTGTAGACTTCGATCTTTTAAAATAAAGTGGTGGGAGTGGTTTGAATATTTTGACAAATAAATGTTAACTCTTAAAAGGCTAATCCGATTTTCAAAAAAATGAAATTGTTGAAAAGGGCTTTCTTTGGTCTATAATTTACACTATGTAAGATATTATTTTAATTGCTTGCTTGGCCGCAAGATGGCGTTTTTCGACATTACTTCCAAAAACACCGATTTTCTCAAAAAATTTAAATGCAACGATATAACTTTTTCTTTGGAGGAAAATAGTCAAATAATTGCCAAACAAGCCTGTGAAAACCGCATCTCGATATTCCCTTCCTAACCTAAAATATATCTAAAAAAAGAAAAAAAATCAAGAAAATGGGTCATTTTTGGTGCACTACCAATATAAAAGCCTCTAATTAGCGTTGATCCATCCACAAAAATAATCAATTTATTAATAATCTTCAAGTATGATATTTAGAAACACCAAGCTAAGTAATATTCATTCAATAATTATTGGCTAATCCGAATACTAAGGAAAGGAACAAGAAATAAAAACGCACCTTTAGAAAAATACTTTAATGAAAACATTTTTAAACAATATTCACACTTCAACATCTATGTATATTTTTGGTTCTGGAGAACTAATCCATAAAACTATACAAAATGCCAATAATTCATCAATAAGAAATAAAACAATAAACTCGTATAAAAAAATACAATTTACAAAACGACTCATCTTAAATTCACCTACTATTATTATTCTTTCTGGGATCTTCCAGCTTCAAAACTGTCACGTCATCGCCCAAAAACGAAACGTCCTGCGGCGTCAGAAACACAAACTGAAGATAAGGCCTCGATTTGGCATGATGCAAAAGTATATCGATGATTTTAGCCCGGTTCAATTTATCCATATACACATCGAATTCGTCGAGAATTAATTATTTAATTCCGTCATTGGCAAAAGTGTGTTATTTACCCCTGGGCAATCGAAATGTACAAGACAGGGCCGGACTTTTTATCTAGGCTTCAACCTAGAGCCTCAAGATGAAATTGGTATTGATGATTTCTATTGATTTTATTCATTATTTTATTATCTCGTGTAATTTACAAACCTAAAAATGAGATGTAAATGCGCAAATACCTTAGGGCCTTTAATAATCTAAATCCGGCACTGGTACAGGGTGGTCCTCTAAGAAAGGCTCTCGGCCATATCTCGCAAACTAATTATCGTAAAGACTTGCGGTAAAAATCTTATGACTAAATTTCCCAAAAGAAAATGCTGGAAATAATTTTTAGTTCTCTAAAATGGCCGCTACGGGGAGTATCCGCCATCTTGATTTTTAAAAGTCAGTTTTTTCAAAATTTTCCTAAATAAAGGTATCAAAAATGTGTTTTATTTTGATAGTTAAGATATTTTCGATTATTTTTTGTTATATATTTTTGACTCTATCTTTTAAAATAAAGTGGTGGGGGTGGTTTGAATATTTTGACAAATAAATGTTAATAACTCTTAAACGGCTAATCCGATTTTCAAAAAAATGAAATTGTTGAAAAGGGCTTTCTTTGGTCTACAATTTACACTATGTAAGATATTATTTTAATTGCTTGCTAGGCCGCAAGATGGCGTTTTTCGACATTACTTCAAAATACACCGATTTTCTCGAAAAATTTAAATGCAACGATATAACTTTTTCTTTGGAGGAAAATAGTCAAATAATTGCCAAACAAGCCTGTGAAAACCGCATCTCGATATTCCCTTCCTAACCTAAAATATATCTAAAAAAAGAAAAAAAATCAAGAAAATGGGTCATTTTTGGTGCACTACCAATATAAAAGCCTCTATTTAGAGTTGTTCCATTCACAAAAATAATCAATTTATAATAATCTTCAAGTATGATATTTAGAAACACCAAGCTAAGTAATATTCATTCAATAATTATTGGCTAATCCGAATACTAAGAAAAGGAACAAGAAATATAAACGCACCTTTAGAAAAATACTTTAATGAAAACATTTTTAAACAATATTCACACTTCAACATCTATGTATATTTTTGGTTCTGGAGAACTAATCCATAAAACTATACAAAATGCCAATAATTCATCAATAAGAAATAAAACAATAAACTCGTATAAAAAAATACAATTTACAAAACGACTCATCTTAAATTCACCTACTATTATTATTCTTTCTGGGATCTTCCAGCTTCAAAACGGTCACGTCGTCGCCCAAAAACGAAACGTCCTGCGGCGTCAGAAACACAAACTGAAGATAAGGCCTCGATTTGGCGTGATGCAAAAGTATATCGATGATTTTAGCCCGGTTCAATTTGTCCATATACACATCGAATTCGTCGAGAAAATAAAACGGCAAATCGGTGCACTGCCACAAAGCGTACAAAAAAGACACTGTAGAAAAACTCCGTTCGCCCCCCGATAGATTCGAAGTGTTCGAATGCCCTTGAGACCCGTGTTGAGGTATCACAGTCAATCCTATTTTTTTCCCTTTCAAATCGATCTCCAAATCGCCCTTGAACTGCCTGGATTCCAGTATCTTCTTAAACGAGATCTTCATGAACATGGTGAAGAAGTTCTCGGTGAGTTTGTAGTGTTTGCTTCGCCTCGAAAGACCCTCCGATAAAACGTTCACGGTGGAGTCTAAAGTGTTGATGAAATCCACCGAATTGGTGTAAGTGAGAGACAGCTCCTTGTGTTTACCGATTAAATCATCGATGTTCTCCGTGTAGACTTCGATGCTGGTGATTTTGTGCTTGATCTTTTCGATTTCGTTTACTATTACGTTGACTTCTCGGAGATAGGCAGGCCGGTTGCCTACTTTGCTGGCTTCGTTCGAGTATTTCTCCACTTCCTTGCGCTTGATTTGCAACTCGGCCTCGATTTTGGCTGCTCTGTTATTCAGCTCCTCTGATAATCTCGATGTGTAGTCGTGGTTTGTGCACAGCTCGTTCTTTTTCACCGAGTTTTCGCGGATTTCTTCGTTTAATGTCCGCACTCGTTCTTCGTATTGTTTTGCAGAGTTTTTGGCGTCGGAACATTCGTCTTGTTTCTCTCGAATGGAGGCTTCTAATGTGTCTATTGCTGCGTTGATGGTCTCGAGTTCGGCGAGTTTTTCCTCGACGGTTTTCAGGCACTTGTCGAGGTCCTCTTCGAGGAATCTGACGTTCTGAGCCTCAGGTACTGTGCTCGAGCTCAGCTCGTCCAATCGATTTCTGATCGTCGCCCTGGCTTGGGTTACGCTTCGTACTTTTTCTTCCAATTCGCGTTGCCTGGTCACCTGAAAAAAGCGTCACAATTAATTCAATTGTACTATACTCTAGGTATGATCTTTTTTCCATCTCCGTTTCACCTATGATTAATGTCAAATGACGTCATGATTGATTCCTGATGGAATTGATGTATGTGAATATAAACTCCTGGACAAAATTAACGCAACTTCATAAATTTGCCACATTTTTGATGCTATTTTTTGTTTGAATTTATGATCCGATTTGGATGATTTTTTTTGTATTATAGGTTGGTTCCTTGACAATGTCATCATTTTCGCTGTTTATGATAAAATGTTCCTTTTCGATTATACCGGGTGTAATAAAAATGTAATGTTTTTTTCCGAAAATTCGTATCACCCTGTGGAGTATACTAGCAAACGAGACATATAGCAGTTGACATTAGACGGTAGATCCATCTTTTGCCAACATTTTCTTTTTTGGTTTACTTCATTATCTCTGTTATTAAAGGAGATACGCCGTTTTATAGCGTAACATGTTTTAATAGACTTTATTATTCAAAACATTCATTGTTAAATGTTTTCAAGTAGGCTTTGGACCTTTTCTGACATTTCAAGCGATGTGTCAATATCGAATACATTATTTGTTATCTGTATAACAAAATAATTCCTGCTCGCTTTGATGAATGAAAACAAAATTAACGAATAACTTTATTTCATAAAGTAAAATTAAGGGTTTATTAAACACATTTTTTTTGGAAACGAGTGAAACAAGAAAAGAACATAAATCAAAAACAATAAAATTAATGGATTTATAATGCTAATAACGTGTATGTCCACCTCTAATTCGAATCAATGCTCCATTGCAATATAACTTATTGAATAGCCCTCATCCACCAAAGTTAAGGCTTTTACTGCTTCTTCGGTCGATAAATTTTTTGGACGATTCATTTTTCAAGATTAAAATAACAAATAATGTATTCGATATTGACACATCACTTGAAATGTCAGAAAAGGTCCATAGCCTACTTGAAAACATTTAACAATAAATGTTTTGAATAATACAGTCTATTAAAACATGTTACGCTATAAAACGGCGTATCTCCTTTAATAACAGAGATAATGAAGTAAATCAAAAAAGAAAATGTTGGCAAAAGATGGATCTACCGTCTAATTTCAACTGCTATATGTCTCGTTTGTTAGTATACTCCACAGGGTGATACGAATTTTCGGAAAAAAAACATTACATTTTTATTACACCCGGTATAATCGAAAAGGAACATTTTATCATAAACAGCAAAAATGATGACATTGTCAAGGAACCAACCTACAATACAAAAAAAATCATCCACGCGATTGTTGCCAACTTAAATTCGAATCGCTCCTCATAGTTTTTAAATAGAGTATATCAAATAAAGGTAGTAAATACGAAAATAATAGTAGTTATGCACATTAAAGAATGTAAATTATTTACTTTTTTGTGTGTATCTTGCTGGAACGTTTTCAATTGCTGTGTAGCATTTCGATGTTTATTCTCCAAATTCTCAATAGTCTCCTTCAATTCCCTAATGTATTCCTTAGTATCGACCTGCAAATACTGAGCCCTGTGGTACATCGATGCATAAGTCCTATAATTAGGATCCGGGTAATAAATATCACCTAAAAAAAAAAAAAACGTTATTAATCCACAAGATCTCAGCACAACATTAGGTGTGATCTTTTATTCAGCGGTTGAACAACCGATGTCATCAAACTGTTCATTTATTCAGCGATTTTTTAAACGTTTGTCATCTGTCAACGATCTTTTTCTCATCGATGAAACAGCGATTAGTCATCTGATTAATCGGATTTTGAAGAGGATGGATCTGGTTGACAGATGAATTATAACCCATATTTTTCATTCCATGATCGGTTTCGGTTATGATCTGATGTTCCATGCTGAAGTTGCGCATTCAACGTGCATTCAATTTTTTAATTTGTTTTGCTGGTTTTGCAATTTGCAATGGATTCCGAAATCTGCTATTGCATGAGTTTTATTGATTTCTTTGTTTATTAAAAATAGTTCCAATAACTCATCACTGCCACTGTTATTTGAGGACTCTTCACTTTCAGGTTCTGATAATGAATCGGATGAATATAACTTATTTTTGCAATCAAATAAAACTCCATTTTTTATAATTTCCCTCACATTTAAAAATTCAAATTCAACTTGTCAACGTCAACGTCAAAATTTCCAACCATCCAGCAATTTGTTCATATATTCACATAAATCAATTCCATCAGGAATCAATCATGACGTCATTTGACATTAATCATAGGTGAAACGGAGATGGAAAAAAGATCATACCTATTCTCCTTCTCAATCGTTTGACAGATAATTTCCTTACCGTTTTCCGTGATGCCCTGATAACAATTCCTCGGCACGTTTCGCCTCTCGGAGAGCAACTGCTGAGCCATATCATTGGACGGTACAAGAAGTATATTCTCCGGACCGCAATTGTCCACTATGCAATTGGAAACGACGGGATCTTCGATGTCGATGGCGTTGTAGACGCTTCGACAGCCCTTCGGTTCTTGTACCAAGTTCCTGGATACATCGTGCTTCTTCCCAACGAATTCCGATGTAATGATTAGCGGATGGGAAGTGGGGCCTAGCACTTTCGTGAAAATTTCTATCAGAAGCTTGTTGTCCTGCACGTTGTCGACGATGAAAGCTTTGAGCACAGCAGGACCGATGACGCCTAAAAATAGAGTTTTTGGTCTTACTACACTAACATATTTTTAAAATCCTCCTCACCTTCGACAGCTACAGTCCACTTTTTATCTTTAATGGTAACGTAGGACCCCAACGGTCCCTTAGGGGTCTTTTTAAACCGGCTCCCGTACTGTTTGATCATCTCCTTAATTCTGGGCACTTGCCTTCCGTATAACAGCAACTTATTGGTGGATTCGGCGCTGATGGCGTTCAAATTGTTCCTCTTTTCGTTCAGCTCTCGGGCCAATCGGTCGGCTTCGTTCCTGATCTCCGTTTCCTCCTTTTCCCTATGGGATAGGTCGCCTCGTATCAGGAACAAATCGTTTTTGATGGTTTCGAGGTGATCGTCGAATCCCTTCAGTTTGGATTTGTAGCCTTCGAGTTTCTGGATTTTTTGGACTTTCTCCAATTCGGCTTGGGACATTTGGTCTTTCCAGGAAGCTATGTTATCGTTCAGGGACTTGATGTCCCTTCGTTTGTTTTGTATGGTGATTACAACGGTTTGTTTCTCGCGTTTTTTGTTGGAGATTTTCCTCGATAGTTCGTCTAATTCGGATCGAAGGGCTAGTTCGGGTTGTTTTAGAGCTTGTATTTCTTCGGTTAATTTGGATATTTCTCGTTTGAGTTTGTTGTTGGCATCGTCGAGTTCTTTCAATTCGTCTGCCCGTTTGGCCGATTTGAGTTTGAAATTGTTGAACTTTTCTCGTGCGACTTCGTGTCTCGATCGAATCTCCTCGAGCTCGCTTTCGAAATCTTTCACTTTCGCCCAGACTAGTTCGCAATTGAGCAACAATTTCCCGTCTTTCAGCTGGGATATTTGCTTGTAGTCTTTTATCTTCGCTTCGAGTTGGGTTATTTCGTTTTTCAATCGATTCAATTGCTCCATTTTCTCTCCTAGGATTCTCACCGATTCGTTTTTGTTGGTTTCGAGGCGTTCGTACTCTTCGAGTAAAAACTCCAGCCGAGTGGCTTTCATGAATATAGCGAACATGTTCTTCGGGTTGTTTGTACTTAAGAAATTCCTCGATACGTCTTGGTTTAATACACAAACGGGGTTGTCGATTTGTATGTTTAAGCTCAGCTTAATGTTCGTTAATTCTCTGGTGCTAGTCGAGATCGTTTCGCCATTTACAGATTTTAATTTGTACGTGCTCGAACCACTCGAGCTGATTGTACGTATAACAGTAATTGTATTACCGTATACCTCCGGTTTATAAGCCATCGATCCTTCGTTATGCAACTCTATGTTTATGCTGGCCGAGGATTGTCCGAATTTTATGAAACCTTTCACGTTGCTGCTGCGATTAGTGAGGCTCGATTTACCTCCTAATCCTAGGATTAGAGCCGTTAGGATGGCGCTCTTGCCGCTGCCGTTTTTGCCAATGATGAAGCTCACGTTGTTCGTGAAATCGACCTGCAACAAGGAATGGCACATGAAATTCTTGAGCGTTATGCGGTTTATGAAGCCGGCGCTCCGGCCGGACTCTTCCGCTCCGTCGTCCTCGGTATCGTCGGTGGTTTTCTTTTTCTTCGCCGGAGTATGATCGGCTTCGTTCATATCGAAGAACGGTTTCTGTCTCTGTCTCCTGGACATTGTGGAAGGTTTGTTAGACGATACTTTCAACTGATAGACTCGTTTACATGCACTCTGAAACGTTTTGTAAACATTTTTTGGACACCAAATCTGAAGAATTGGAAATAAACAAACAGAAGCCCTCCAAATCTTCTTTTAAATTTAATTTAAAAATAATGTGTCAATTGTCAATGTATACTGTCAAAAGTGTCAAAGCGGGGGTTCTACGTTCTACCAAATGAAGTTAGTAATGAAAAATTAATAGTGGAATAATTCATTTGCTTCAGGATTATTTAGATACGAATGTGTATGATTCGAAATAAAAATAAAGGTAAATTAACGATCATTAGGCTGCCTTGTTCTTGTCAGTTAATTTCTGTGTCAATTTATTTCTATTCTCTCATTGGTTCATATACATTTTTATTAGGGCCAATGACATTGCTATTTGCTCAACATAGGCGTAGTTAAAGTAATTTTTCTTACAAAAAATGATTCAAATTATTGACTATTTTTACATTATGCACAAAAACTTTATATACATAAAAAAAGTAATATTATCTTCATTTACATAACTGCATTAAATTAACGACATATTAATCATTAAATTCGGACATCTTTGTACTTACGCCGGTCCTGCTTTTTAATCTATTAAGGATCAAGGACTTTTACACGATAAAAAAAGCTGCATAATTATTTACCAAAATGTATTCGATAAAAATGAGTAAAATATCAAATGTAATACAAACAAAATGGCCAAATTAGCAATCGACGCTAAACAGTTCAAAAACCTACTAGAAACAACAAAGAGGTTTAACAAATGCTTGAAAGCAATAAACCTTGTGGAATTGGGCAAAGGAAGATGCACAGCTACGTTAAAAGTGAAAGAAGAACACACGAATTCCATGGGAACAATGCAAGCAGGATTTGCAGCGAGTTTAGTAGACACCATCTCGAGTCATGCTCTCTTTACCCATGAAAAAGGGAACCATCCCAGTGTGTCTGTAAATATAAACGTTTCATATTTGAAAGGAATTAAAGAGGGCGAAGAAATACTGATCGAAGCTGATACGTTAAAAGTGGGAAAAACGATGGCTTTTCTGCAGGTTTTAATCAAAAATAAAATCAATGGAAACTTGCTGGTTAAAGGAGAACACACAATGTTCCTACTACAAAAGTAAGGATGCTAGCAGAAAACATGTAGATACAAATTACAAGGTAATTAAAATAAATAAATGTGTATATCTCCGTCAGTCAAAAGACCATTCTCATGATATATAGAAAACAGTCCTAACAATGTCCTGTCCTGCCCCTATGTCGCCATAGAATGTTCTTATGAAATAAATGGTAAAAAAATATAACCGTATATTGTATCTTTTTCATTCCTGGGACGCCCTGTATATACGAGCTCCTTTTCGGGTATATATACATACAAGAACGAGTCATTAATAAAAAAGAAGAGAAATTTGACTTTTTGACACATGAATACCGAAATGATGACTGTAAACTGTAAAGGTAAAGGACCCACGTGTGTTCTTGTGTTTACATTTTAGCGCCTTTTGTATTTTGTATTTTATATTTCAATTTTTCAAAACATTGCATATGTATAATAATGTCGGATAACTTATTATATAGTTTATCTAACGGTGAAATCGAATTAGGTAAATTTCAAAAATGGCTCCTTTCTCAGGTAAGTTTTCCTCTCAATAAATTACATCAATCGTAACCTCAAATTATCATTTTAGGAAGAGAAAACCGACTACAATTGTACGCAAAACGAGTTTTTAATCTATTTCCTCAACTTCATACACGAAGAAATCGCCGAGTAAATTATTAAATCTTACATTTACAATTCCTACTATTGATAATTTCCTTCGTTTTGCAGCCAAAAGAAATTCAATGAGCCCGCATTAAATTGCACCCCAAGAAAACTAAAACTAAAACACGATGTTAATTCCATATCTAAACGTGATAATAAAGACAACAAAAGTAGTTCGATGGTCAAAGTACTTGAAAAAAAATTCTCGTGTGATACTCCTTTGGGTAAAGATCTAGCAGATACCACACCGAGACATCCAAAATCACCTATATGTTTGGGCGATTTTCTTGTAACAAAATCCGCCAAGAAGAAAACTCCTTTACGAAAATCATCAAATAAAAGAATAACTCCTACGTCGATTAAAGACTCATTCAAAACCACCAATAGCTACACAGAATTCGATACGAAAGAGGTAATACAAGATGGTGAAGAAAATAGGCGATTTCTAGCCCAAGAAAGGCTTAAAATCGCCTCTAGGCAAGTCCCAGCTGTGGTCAAATCGAAAAACGAAGAAGAGCCCATTGAAATACAGCCAAGTTTACGATTGGTACTCAACCAAAATCAACTCGATATTCTAATCAAAATTTATTCATCGATTTTAAAACACAATTTAGTGCTAAATATAATAGGAGAAATCCATTACTTGGTATCTTTACTTGTAATGAAACAGTACGATTCGACATCAATCGACGACGGTATACAAGTACTAGATTTAAATGACGAGAACATATTATTAACGAATTGTAAAGTATCCAGCTGTTTGGATTATTTTAACTCGATTCACAACTTAGTATATTTCTCTGTAGAGATGTTAAAAACGCAATTTCACGTGCTTGAATACTACGACAAATCCACGATAAAACTGTTATCGAGTAACAAACGATTGGAGGAATTCTCGCCTGAATTCTCCCGTAAATTGAGGAAGCTATGCGAGAAGAAAAGCGACTACGTGAGAGAGTATACTGAGAATTCGAATGTAAGGTTCGATCTAGAAGTCGATACGAGGAGTAATTTTATAACCGACGATAGTTTTTTGGCGTTTAAGAAGCAAAGGGATTTGTTCTACGAGATATTGAGATCCTGGGAGAAGGAGCATTTGTTGCCTGAATGGCGGTTTCAGGTGCAATTAGGTGCTAAAATTAGGAGTTTATTGTACATGCAAAACGAAGTTTGCGATACTGTACATTTCGCTAGATTGTTTAAATTACATTTGCTCAACACTTGCGATCAATTCATAGTAAGTATTTTGTTTTTTTTGTGGTATTTACAAGGTGTGTGAAGTTGGCACCGCAACTTTAGTTTTCAGTAGTTCTGATTAGAGTTCTGGATTCCTTTTGGATAGTTTAGGAGTTCTTTTGTACAAAAAATAATAGTTCTGGTGTTTTAACACATTATTTTTTTTAAATAAAACATGCGGTGCTAACTTCAAACCTAAATTTACAATGGAATAGTTCTGATTAGTTTATCTGATGTATTTTGATGAGTTCTAGAGTTCTTGAATATTAAATTCGAAAAATTCGCAAAATGCAATTAAAGTTTCTTGTAGAACTTGTCGAATACTATTCAGAACTGTTATCAGAACTCCTGAGAAATTTTGATTAAAACAATAGTTTTTGAGATATTCTCAAAAATCACTTCGATACAAAAAAAATAAAAGTCCGAGTTTGGAATTTTTTTGAGAGTTCTCAGGAGTTCTGATAACAGTTCTGAATAGTATTCGACGAGTTCTACAAGAAACTTTAATGGTATTTTGCGAATTTTTCAATAATTAAAAAGTTATGGGTTGTCTGATAATATATCTAATTGATCTGAACTGTTTATACTTGTTTATTGATGAAATTTATTATTATTATTATTATTTTTTAATATTCAGGAACTCTAGAACTCATCAAAATACATCAAATAAACTAATCAGAACTATTCCATTGTAAATTTAGGTTTGAAGTTAGCACCGCATGTTTTAATTAAAAAAATAATGTGTTAAAACACCAGAACTATTATTTTTTGTACAAAAGAACTCCTAAACTATCCAAAAGGAATCCAGAACTCTAATCAGAACTACTGAGAACTAAAGTTGCGGTGCCAACTTCACACACCTGTATTTACAAGTCATTTTCTTTGTATTATAAATAAACGATTTTTTTAGGAAGACAAATTACCAAGCACCTTTCCTACCATCGATCCGAACAAATTGAGCAAACTGCAAAACCGATTAATCAACAAACAATCGGATATTTCAAACTCTCTACCCGATTTCCCAGGTTACCAACAATTTTACAAGGAATTTATTATCACTGCCGGGAATCACTCGTTTAACATTCACCTGTGTGATGGACTTATTTGCGAAATATCCGAATCGATTCACGCTGATGTTAGCCATGAGAAAACCTACTTAAATCGAATGAGAGTTTCAGCGAAATTTCTGGGCTTCATCGAATCGATTCCTTATAACAGGTTAACACACAGTTATGACGAAACCAGAGCTAGGTAATGTATTTTATTAGTATCCTAAACTTCTGGACAAAATTAACGCAACATCATAAATTTGCCACATTTTTTATGCTATTTTTTGTTTGAATTTATGATCCGATTTGGATGATTTTTTTTTGTATTATAGGTTGGTTCCTTGACAATGTCATCATTTTCGCTGTTTATGATAAAATGTTCCTTCTCGATTATACCGGGTGTAATAAAAATGTAATGTTTTTTTCCGAAAATTCGTATCACCCTGTGGAGTATACTAGCAAACAAGACATATAGCAGTTGAAATTAGACGGTAAATCCATCTTTTGTCAACATTTTCTTTTTTGGTTTAATTCATTATTTCTGTTATTAAAGGAGATACGCCGTTTTATAGCGTAACATGTTTTAATAGACTGTATTATTCAAAACATTCATTGTTAAATATTTTCAAGTAAGCTTTGGACCATTTCTGACATTTCAAGCGATGTGTCAATATCGAATACATTTTTTTGTTATTTTAATCTTGAAAAATGAATCGTCCAAAAAATGTATCGACCGAAAAAGCAGTAAAAGAGCCTTAACTTTGGTGGATGAAGGCTATTCAATAAGTCATATTGCAATGGAGCATTGATTCGAAGTAGAGGTGAACATACACGTTATTAGCATAATAAATCCATTAATTTTATTGTTTTTGATTTATGTTCTTTCCTTGTTTTACTCGTTTCCAAAAAAATGTGTTTAATAAACTCTTAATTTTACTTTATGAAATAAAGTAATTCGTTAATTTTGTTTTCATTCATCAAAGCGAGCAGGAATTATTTTGTTATACAGATAACAAATAATGTATTCGATATTGACACATCGCTTGAAATGTCAGAAAAGGTCCAAAACCTACTTGAAAACATTTAACAATGAATGTTTTGAATAATACAGTCTATTAAAACATGTTACGCTATAAAACGGCGTATCTCCTTTAATAACAGAGATAATGAAGTAAACCAAAAAAGAAAATGTTTGCAAAAGATGGATCTACCGTCTAATTTCAACTGCTATATGTCTTGTTTGTTAGTATACTCCACAGAGTGATAAGAATTTTCGGAAAAAAAACATTACATTTTATTACACCCGGTATAATCGAGAAGGAACATTTTATCATAAACAGCGAAAATGATGACATTGTCAAGGAACCAACCTATAATAAAAAAAAAATCATCCAAATCGGATCATAAATTCAAAAAAAAATACCATAAAAAATGTGGCAAATTTATGATGTTGCGTTAATTTTGTCCAGGAGTGTACTTTGATGTGCTTTATTGATTTTCTCCCAACATATACATAACATTTTTCAGCAAATTAATAAGCATCAGGGAAAAGAAGAACCCTCCGTTGGACGTGAAAAAAATCCTATCGGAGTGCAACAGCATCGTACTCACCATACCTTGGCTGGTGAACTACCTATCAATGTTGGATTATGTAACATTACGGTTACCCTACTACCTTTCAGTGTACAAAATGTTATATCGAATATACCATTCCTACGGCGAATGGTCTACTACTGTCGATTACGATGCAGCTTTGGTGAGATTTTGCTTGGGTTGGTTGTTCGAGTTGCCTCATTTCCCTAACACTGATTACGGCCTGTTTCGTGATAAGTTTGCGGTGGATCGTAAAGGATCTTTAAGGGCGAAAAAACCCTCTGTAGTGGACGAGTGTATTTTGTTCACCTGTTGCCCCCATTTAGAGGATATGAAAAAGATGTTAGTCAGCAATAGAGGGGTTACCGTGAAGCACATAACTCCAGTAACGGCCGTGGAATCGTCCGAGATGATATCGAAGAAACGCTGCGAGGTATCAACTCCCTTGATTATTATGAAACTTTATGTGTGATGTTTGTGTTTGTATTTCTAGCAACAACTAGAAGAAGCTTTCTTCAACAATCAACCGGAATCGGTGAAGAAAACTGTCGAATTCGTGTCCGAAAGAGTGTCTTCAACTTGCATCAAACACATTTGTAATACCATCGTACCATCTTGCAAAAAAACAGCTTTCAACGAATTTAGAGACTTCGTCAACAGTCAACTAACTTATGGTACATCAATGGACGTCGTTAAAATAAAAACTCGCCATTTAGCGCACGAAAAACTCGCTGCGCTACAATCGAAATGCAAGGAAGAACTATCGATAATGCTGGGCGATCGAATACCAAAATCGTTCGACAGTCTTCTACCGGTCGATTCCCTGCCGCAAGTGAAATTAACTTGCGTATCGATAACGACCAAAAATTGCAAAGAAAGGATACACAAGTGGACGAACGATCAATTAACCATCAATATCTTCTCGAAAGACATCGATAAATGTTTCGACGTTATTAAAAGAAAACCGGCGGACGAGAAACCTGTGTTTGTCCTACCGCCGTCTGGTAAGAGGCCACAGCACGACGATAGCCTCTCCAGCGGATTTCGAATAGCTGATAAAATTAGAGTAAGCTCCACGAATATACATAGTTCTATTTGATTAATGGTTACAATTCAACGTTAGATAAATTTGTACTTAGTCTAATAAACAGACGCGTTTCAGACACTATCGGTGGATGTTTTAGAGCGTAAGGACTACATCGATGGTAATCTATTGGACGTGTTACTGAAGGATGTTAAGGAATCTTTGGAGCAACGTTGCGATCTCAACGATTTCATCGTTTTCAATATCTCCAATTTGATGTTCGAACTCGCATTGTTGTTGAGTAAGTCGGAAATAAGTTTTAAGTAGTAAGTTAATGACACTTTATACGGTTATTGTTTTGCTAAAAAACTTCTTCCTCGTCCTCTTTTATATGCATTTTTGACCTGAAAACTATTGCACTCCTTTGATTTACAAGACAAGTATTGTCCAAATAGGATTGAGTGGTTATAATTCGTGTCATACATGCAGAGAAACTTCAATTTTATACAATAACTCGCTTATCAGCGATAATAATTTTTCACTTAAGATAAAAAAACGCCCCGTATATCAATTTTTCCGATTTCCTTAATGAAAAAACACCCTGTACATCAAATTAAATGTCAACATATCCATAGAAACGCAAAAGTCATCCATTTTGTCTTTCATTCGGGAATGATCGTACGTCATCGTAGATCGAAAAGTTTTCACTTCCGGTTCGACGGCTGCCGTAAAATATGCATCGATTTCGAAAAATCTTTATAATTCGATAAATAATAATTAAGAAAATGAGAAAAAAATTTGGTAGATAGAAAAATGTCGTATCTATAAATTTTCGCTTTCAAAATTTTCTTAAAGATGGTAGTTTCCGAGTTTTGGCGTTACAAACTTGAAGATAATTTAAAAACGGTATTTTTGAAAAAACTCAAAAAGTACAGATCGGAAAAACACCCGGTCTCTTTTGTCGGATGGAAAAAAGAATTTTCAATTATTTTGCAAGTATGAAAAATGTTCGTAAATTACCGTTTACGAATTATTTCGATTTTTAGAAAACCCTCGAAAACTATTTTCCACGATATTTTCCCAAAACGATTTTTTCCTGGAAAACGGCTATGTACGAAAGTCGAGAGAACCGATGGAGAATCTTTTGGGAGGTTTTGAAGCGAATCGAACGAACCCGATTCGAGAAACGTGCGAAAAACCGAAAAAAAACCGTTTATTTCGCTCATTTGACGCTGAAGATGAAATTTGATCGAGTCGAAACGTCGATATTTCGATCGGGCGTGCGCGTTTCCATAGGATTCGATACTTTTCCCGGTCGAAAAAGACGAACGGCGGCCGTAAAAAAAATCTCGGGAATGACCCTACGAATTTGGGCCTTACAGCTTTATAGTAATAGTGAAACTGTTTTAAAACAAATCCCTTTTTTTTGCATTTCAGTTGCCTTCAGGCCGGATTTGATGGATAGAAAAACCCAAGCAAAGTTGATAGACATTTGGCGGAGACATTGCCGCTCGACGGAGGATTTGTTTAAGGATTTGCTGTGTCCCAGGAACGTCGCCCTATTGGGCGAATCGCCCAATCCGGGCGACTGTTGGCGCAATTACGCCCGCTTCGTGGCGTTTCTGATCGAAGAAAAAGTCTTATCGTGCGACAGCTTCGAACGACAGTGCACTGGTTTTTTTCGAAGGGATTACGAACGGGTGAGTCACTAATGCCCGATTTCACCAACAAGTTCCTAAAGTTAGGTAATACCTAAACCGGATTTAGGAATTCCTAAGTACAATTTGCGTTTCACCATGCACTAAGTAATACCTAAAGGTAATAGGAAATGCCTAAAGTTAGGACAGCTCACTGAGCTTGCCTAAAACATTTAGGAAATACTTAACCATACTTTCCATGTGATTTCATGTGACTTAAGTCTTGACTGTCTTTACACTCTTTAGATGAACATTTAAAATGGGAGGAGAGTTTTTAGAAACTGGACGAAACTGATTTTTTTTTTCGCCTTTTTCGATATATAAAAATACGGCATTACAAACATCAGAAAGAATAAAAGATGATTTTTAATTTGATACACAGGAAGTTTTTGGAACTATTGACCGTACACAAGCATGTAAATATCCATTGTCCTGGGAGAAGAAGATGTAGAAATATTTTACAAATCGGAACGGTTATTTTTCTAATAATGTAAAGACTACATCTTCAGCAGATTTAAAAATAACTAACATAATTTAAAGATGGCCCGGATCGTCAACATCTCTTCTTTTCTCTCAACATATTCAATTTCAATCTCCGCTTATTCGGTTTACACATCAAAATTAGCCAATGCTACCAATAAAATTCAAAAAATTGTCAAAATCAAATTTTTACCTAGGTATTTCTTAGTAAGGGATTTCTAATATTGGTGAAACTCGATTTATGTAAGTATTCGATTTAAGTAATTCCTACCTTAGGAATTACCTAGTTAGGAAATACCTAACAACATGTTGGTGAAATCGGACATACTATAAAGCTGTAAGGCCCAAATTCGTAGGGTCATTCAAAACAAAAGAGACCGGGTGTTTTTCCGATCTGTACTTTTCGAGTTTTTTCGAAAAAACCGTTTTTAAATTGTCTTCAAGTTTGTAACGCCAAAACTCGGAAACTACCATCTTTAAGAAAATTTTGAAAGCGAAAATTTATAGATACGACATTTTTCTATCTACCAAATTTTTTTCCCATTTTCTTAATTATTATTTATCGAATTATAAAGATTTTTCGAAATCGTTGCATATTGTACGGCAGCCGTCGAACCGGAAGTGAAAACTTTCAGATCTACGATGACGTACGATCATTCCCGAATGAAAGACAAAATGGATGACTTTTGCGTTTCTATGGATATGTTGACATTTAATTTGATGTACAGGGTGTTTTTTCATTAAGGAAATCGGAAAAATTGATATACGGGGCGTTTTTTTTATCTTAAGTGAAAAATTATTTTTAATTAAATTGAAATATAGTATAGGGCGATTCGTTTTTAAGGAAACGTTAATTACATAAACCGAGCGAGCGAAGCGAGCGAAGATCCGGCTATACAGGGTGTTTCACAACTTATCCGACAAATTCTAACCACATATGCACTGTTATGAAAGAAGTTAATTTCCCAAAAAAAATGTAATAAAAGTCTTACAGAAATCGAGATAATAAAATAATAGTTTAACAGTTCAATTACTTATACAAGATGTTCAAAATTGTTCCCATTTACTGCAATGCAAGCTTGAGTGTTTGTTTTTTTTTTGTTTTAACCATTGTTTTGGTGCAACATTTGCTACAGTAAAGTATTAAGGCAAAATTATGAACGCAAAATGCAGTATTTATTTTTCAATTTTTTATTGAAACTCTGGTTTATAATTTTATTTCTGTAAGACTTTTGTTACATTTTTTTGAGAAATCAACTTCTCTCTCTTTGAGAAATCTCAAAAAAATGTAATAAAAGTCCTACAGAAATAAAATTAGAAACCCGAGTTTCAATAAAAAATTGAAAAATAAATACTGCATTTTGCATTCATAATTTTGCCTTAATACTTTACTGTAGCAAATGTTGCACCAAAACAATGGTTAAAACAAAAAAAAACAAACACTCAAGCTTGCATTGCAGTAAATGGGAACAATTTTGAACATCTTGTATAAGTAATTGAACTGTTAAACTATTATTTTATTATCTCGATTTCTGTAAGACTTTTATTACAATTTTTTTTGGGAAATTAACTTCTCTCGTAACAGTGCATATGTGGTTAAAATTTGTCGGATAAGTTGTGAAACACCCTGTACAACTGTCTTTGCGTAGGAGGCCGTTAGGCCTCCGAGCTGCGGGTCTATTCGGCAGAGCCCATTATTGCAATTACCAATAAACTCGAGCTCGCGCAGCGAGCGAGAATCGGATATGTAAATGTCGGGGGTGGAGGGGCGGAGCCCCTCCCGAGCCGATAAGCGAGTTTTGTAATAAGAGAGCTGGATAGATAGAGTGGATGAGCATAAAAGTACTCATTATTGGAATTCGAATTCTCGTTCCTTTACTATCGGTGTAAGTGGAGGTTTGTGCTAGAAAAGGAGCGGAGAATTCAAGCTGAGCGATAGGTGCGCCGCCTATCATATATACTATACTCTAATTCCCAAAATAGTAGGCACTAAATTCTCAGAAATGATAGTGAAGTTTTCGTTATTAGTTAGCCGTTATTCTATGGCTCTTTAGCAGCTTGTAAATTATTTAAATAGAAGATGCTTAAATATCAAGAATCGCAACCTGACACAATATTTTCGTTTTATTGCGATAATATTTCCGAAAATTTAGTGCCTACTATTTTGGATTTAGAGTATAGTTATTAAATGGTTGTTTGTTGTTTTTAGAGTATCATAAATGGAGTTTGCAGCTTCATGAACCAGTTTGTGGAATTTTACAAAACGAACGGCGGAGATTGCGGTAAATTCACCATGTTGGTTGAATTCCTTTCGGAATTTTGTATGGATTTGTAGATAAGATGAACAAATATATTGTTTTTTTATGAAATATTGCAGTTTTGAAGTTTACCTTTCATAATTCGTATGCAATAAAGAGTTTTTCACCGCAGGTTCGAATATCTTTGACCTTGCTGGATGTGAATATTTGTATGATTTTAATATAAGAATAAGAAAATTACGATAGAAAAGTTTTTTTTTCTAAAACTGTAACACCCTGTAACTCGTAGATTAAGAGGTTTAGGACATACAGGTCCATTTAAGCCATTAAACCGTCCATTAAAAGTATCTCAATAATGAAAAGACTTAAAAATCTGAAATTTTGGTTATAGTATTTTTTGGATAATATGAATTGATCTAAAATATTTTCATTTTGATTACACTTCCGGTTATACCGGAAGTTGACACCAACTTCGTTATTTTATATGTAAAGTGCCATTTTTAACTTCATTTTTGAATTCTATGGCCTTTTTTAACTAGACTTTGATAATAACATCATATGCCAAAAATGCACCATTTTTAAGATATTACAATTTTTTTGATATTTTTTGGAAAAACAGTCGAATGTATTTTCTGTGATATCTCTGTTAATAATGCAGCTAGAAGTTTGAATTTGAGTATCGATGATGTCCAGACATACTACTAAATGAAACTATAAACGGTATTTTTAGAATGCATGTACAGGGCGTTTAAAATTGTCCGACAAACTTGGCCAAATTAAAGTGGTCATAACTTTGTTATTTCAAATGGATCACCCTGTATTTTTTAACAGTGACCAATGCAGTTTTTTAAGCCTTTTCGATCCATATGGGTGTTCCCTATACCCAAATCCAGTAGTTTTTGAAATAATAGGCCATGGGTGCGATAAAGACAACTTCCATTAGACACTTACAAAGGAAAAGGAAAGAGTGACATTTGTGTCATTGCAACTTGTCACTCTGACAACTGTCATTTTAATAATCTTTCTTTGTTCCACTCATAGAAATGACCATGTTGCAAACGGAAATGGATCAACCGGTTGTAAATATTTGGATGATTTTAAGATGAAAAGTTTATATCAATACAGGGTGTCTCATAAGTTAATTTTTTTAACTGCGTATAGAACTTTTCTAAGCAACTTTTTCGAGTATTTTTTTTAATATTCTGAAAAATAAAAAAGATGGAAATTTTTAAAATTTCTTTAAATTTCGAATATTTTCCAATACGTACCTGCCATTACAATACAGGTGTCAAAAAACTAATAAATAATTATTAACAAAAATTTAATTTTTTTCGATTGTTGAATTGAAAATGGCTAATCTTTATACAAATAATAAATTGGTGATGCTGATTATTTATGGAGAGTGTTTCCAAAGCGTTTCCATTCAAAATGGCGACAATTTTGAGCAGTTCCTTTAACTTTTAATGAACAGGGCCGTATTAACTAACTTTTTAATAATTAAAAATTGAAAAAAAACATGCTCTCTTATTTTCCAGAATATTAAAAAATTTTACTTGAAAAAGTTGCTTAGAATTAAAAGATTTATACGCAGTTAAAAAAAAGTATCAACTTATGAGACACCCTGTATATGTCTTAAACCTATTAGTTTTATATATTGATATAAACTTTTCTTCTTAAAATCATCCAAATATTCACATCCTGAAGTTTCGGCACTCAATTAATTAACACCCTACATAAATCTTTTCTGAAATCACGCAAAAGGACACCGGTCAATTCCGCTAATAAAAAACAAACTACATTAATAACGTGTATTTTGAATTTCGAAACTCCCAACAGTAGGATGCCTTAGACTGCTAAAAGAGACTTGACGGGATTGGTGATTCCGTTGACCACAATATTTCCAGCGGTGTTCACCACGTCACCGACGGTGTCCACGACGCCGTTCACCAATCCCGTGGAGGGAACTTTGGGCATTATTCCCTTGTAAACGTACGGGCAAGTGCAGTAATTCGATCCGGGGATTTTGTTAATGCCGTGAGTCACGGCGAAGTACCGGTACAAGTCGATCCAAGGGATTGTGGTGATTTTTTCTCCTGAAACACACATAGGTTTATTGAAGTTGAAATGTAGAAGGGCTCAGGAGATAGTCAGGGGCCTGTTTCATATAACTGACAAGTCCTGTCGGACAAGTGTAGTCTAAATTTGATTGGGGTATTTGACAAGTTTGTGTTTCATAAAATTACACGAGTAGATTATTAGTGACAAGTGACTAGCCTAATATTACAAGTCTGTTTTACAATTGTAGATAGGTTTGCGTTTCATAAAAAATAAATTAAACAACAATTGTCATTTATTCCTATCATATATTAGTGTAAAGCGACAGGGATTTGATTTCCTGTCATCATCCGATTTTCTTGTAAATTTAAAAGAAAATGTGGTCTAGCGACAGTGAGGAGGAAGCTTAATGAAAGTTTATTAAAAGATTTCGAATGAATTCGATAAAAATGGAGGAAATAATAAAATCTATTGGTCCCCGCCTAATGTATAGAACCAACGTATAGAAATTATGCATTGTCTTTGTTCATTTCAATGCTCACATTTTATAGCTTTTGTAGATGTGGAACTAAATTTTCCAAATAGAATGCACTTTCTTTATCAAAATAATTGAATATTAAATAAATGTTGCTGCATTTTAGAAATAAGTTTTTTGTCAATAAACGAAATTGTCGTGGTTCACATCTAAAAATAGCTCCAACGAGAAAAAAAAAATTCAAAGTAAAAGTCTCCCAATATCGAAAAACGAAGGTTGTGCTATGCTTATGCTCCTCAGTATAGTAAGTACTAATTTTTTCTTTTTGGCTTAAGCCTGACGTTTAATTAATATTACAGTTGTAGAAAAAACGGATGCCAAAAATTTAATTCGACAAGTGTCGAAATTTATTTTATGAAACGAAATTTTTAAATACTTTTCAACCAACACTTGTAACTTGTCGACTTGTAACTTGTTAACTTGTCAGTTATATGAAACAGGCCCCTGGTCCACATTTTTCTTCTGAGCCTTCCCTCGCTAAATTATAAACTCTAATAATTCTGAAAATGTGAGCATTATACTAATTGTTCCGATTTATCTAGAACCATTTTTGAGAAATGAGATCAAAATTAATATCATGACTTCAGCTTTAGAGCGTTTTCAACGGATTATTGCGGTGCAATAAACAGCTGCAATATATTGCACTGTATGAAAACGCTCTTAAAGAATTGTTGCTATTCTTAAAATTGTTGCTTTTTTAGACTTCATCTGACGTTTGCCTAATTAAAAAATCGCCACTTATTAATGCCCGATTTCACCAACCAGTTCCTAAAGTTAGGTAATACCTAAACCGGATTTAGGAATTCCTAAGTACAATTTGCGTTTCACCATGCACTAAGTAATACCTAAAGGTAATAGGAAATGCCTAAAGTTAGGACATCTCACTGGGCTTGCCTAAAACATTTAGGAAATACTTAACCATACTTTTCATGTGATTTCATGTGACTTAAGGCTTGACTGTCTTTAGACTCTTTAGATGAAAATTTAAAATGGGAGGAGAGTTTTTAGAAACTGGACGAAACTGATTTTTTTCGCCTTTTTCGATATATAAAAATACGGCATTACAAATATCAGAAAGAATAAAAGATGATTTTTAATTTACACAGGAAGTTTTTGGAACTATTGACCGTACACATGCATGTAAAGATCCATAGTCCTGGAGGAGAAAATGCAGAAATATTTTACAAATCGGAAAGGTTATTTTTCTAATAATGTACAGACTACATCTTCAACAGATTTAAAAATAACTAACATAATTTAAAGATGGCCCGAATCATCAACATCTCTTCTTTTCTCTCAACATATTCAATTTCGATCTCCGCTTTTTCGGTTTACACGTCAAAATTAGCCAATGCTACCAATAAAATTCAAAAAATTGTCGAAATCAAATTTTTACCTAGGTATTTCTTAGTAAGGGATTTCTAATATTGGTGAAATTCGATTTAGGTAAGTATTCGATTTAAGTAATTCCTACCTTAGGAATTACCTAGTTAGGAAATACCTAACAACATGTTGGTGAAATCGGGCATTATTATTAGTAACTGTTAATTTTGTAATAAACTTTCAAACTTACCGATTCCAAGTAAGTTGTCTACTACACCGCCCAAGGTGGTGGTGACTCCTCCTAAGGTCGATCCCACCATTTCAAAGGCCCCACCGCCGTTGTTTAATAAATCTGGTGAGGCGGCGACGATGCCGAGGACTACAGCAAAGGCGATTATAAACTGTAATAAAAAATATTTTTTTTCGTTAAATTTTCTCATAAGTTTTGTAGATGTTTAATTAATTAAAGAAAGCCTGCCTTACCTTGTTCATTGTTGTAGTTTCAACTAAATTATTCAAATTGAATACAAATCCGAGCAATTTGAAGCTTTTTATAGGTGTTTAGTGTAGGGGACTAATTGGAATTTAATGATGAATTACTATTTATCGGCACAGGTATATTTTAATAATGGTAATTAAAGTTATAATTATAAATCTAATAAAAAAACAATATTATCTTGCTCGATAAATTTGACTAAATTTCATGAAATTTTTTTGCTAAATTGCCCAATCTAGAATATTTAGAAGGTGCATTTTTATTTCCAACAAATTTTTAAGCATTTAGATATTAAAAAGAGTAAATTATTTAAGAGAGGCGGGAGATTTATTTTCTACTCTCTACTTTTTATTCTCTACCCTCTACCCTCTATTCTCTACTCTCTACTCTACTCTATTTTACTCAAATATGACCCAAAAAGGGGTTATTCCCACAATTCAAATAATTCCCTTTTCTCTATGAAATATTCTTGCGCTCAATTTAACTCAAGGATTAAAATACCCTTTAAAGCTTTGAAGTAATAAAAACAATTTTCCGCCCAATTTACCACCGCCCCGCTAGAGCCCCTAAACACCCCGTATATTTTTTGTAAATCGATTTCAAATCGAATAACATTTTTATCAAATCTATCGACTACAAGGTGTTTAAAATTATATTAAAACGAACGATATTAATTCAAGTTTCGAAATCGATAACTATTTTGTTTTTCGATTATTCTAATTACCGCACTGATGGCTTATTTCTCGTATATAAAAACAGCGATTTTTTAATACTCCTCATACAACAAACGCCGCTATTTTATTCCACTCGTCAGTTCTAACTACATTTACAAAGAAATCATGTTCAAATTGGTAAGTTTGAATCCTTTAAGTAGATCAAGTACTGCAGTGATGTTAAAATTACTTTATAATATGTAATTAATTACAATTACAATTACTTTTGGCAAATTGTAATTAATTGCAATTACAATTACAATTACTTTTGGCAAATTGTAATTAATTGCAATTACAATTAAAGTTACAATTACAATCACAATTACTTTGCTTTGGTGTCAATTTTAAATAATTATTTAGGGATTTGCAATCGGAATTAAACTTTCCACGTATTGAAAATATTAAATAAGTACTTTTGTGTCCAATGTAATTGTAAAATGTAATTGTAATTGTAACGAAAGGAGTAATTGAATTACAAATGAATTAAAATTGAGGAGCTTGTAATTATTTACCGCGTCAATTACAACAAAAGTAATTCAATTACTTTTTCAATTACTTGTAATTAATTACTTAACAACACTGTCAAGTACGTAATTTTTATCATTATAGATCGTTTTGGCGGCCGTTTTGGCATTCGTTTGTGCTTCCCCGGATGGAGTAGTCAATCTTCTCACGGGAACTGTTGGTCAATTGACCAACTCTGCTGGTAAAACCATATCCGCTATATTGGGAGGTAAGTATCTTTATTTTAGGATATAAAAAAGGGTGAGATAAAATAGAAGTTAGCACCGCATGTTTTATTTAAAAAAATAATGTGTTAAAACACCAGAACTATTATTTTTTGTACAAAAGAACTCCTAAACTATCCAAAAGGAATCCAGAACTCTAATCAGAACTACTGAGAACTAAAGTTGCGGTGCCAACTTCACACACCTGTCAACAGCAGTGTTGTTAAGTAATTAATTACAAGTAATTGAAAAAGTAATTGAATTACTTTTATTGTAATTGAGGCGGTAATTAATTACAAGCCCTCAATTGTAATTCATTTGTAATTCAGTTCACTCCTTTCGTTACGATTACAATTACATTTTACAATTACATTTGAATTAGATTGGACACAAAAGTACTTATTTAATATTTTCAATACGTGGAAAGTTTAATTCCGATTGCAAATCCCTAAATAATTATTTAAAACTGACACCAAAGCAAAGTAATTGTGATTGTAATTGTAACTTTAATTGTAATTGTAATTAATTACATATTATGAAGTAATTTTAACATCACTGGTCAACAGTAAGTTACATTTCTAATTATGTCTCGAAATTTTTCGGGTATTTTTCATAGCTTGCCACATGTTTATTGATAGAAAAAAAATGATAAGATTTCAGGTTATTATTGCAAAATTTAGTTGAATCCAGTAAGGTAGACTGGGGCAAATCGCTTTTAAAATTTGAATAGTTCAAATTAAATCCTAAAATGTGGCTTTATTTTTTTTCTTGTTAGAAATGCTGATATTACATTAAATTCACAACTTCCTTAATTAAAGAATCAAGGTATTAAAAAGTTTTTTTGAAAAAGGAAGAAAACGATTTTACATATTTTTTAAAATTTTGACAATATGTTACATTTACCCCATGGTACGGGGTAAATGTAACAAACGGTTCTAAAGTGCAATACAATTATATAGAAAAACATATGGGGCAATTGTAAAAAAATATTTGGTTCACAAAAGAATGCACAAAAGAACTATAAAAATAATAAAAAACATTAACAAAATAGGTAAAAATATTACATTTAACCCATTTTTACATTTGCCCCAGTCTACCTTACCTAAATATTTATAATAACTGCATTCCTAAGTATGCAGGATACATTACCTGATATTTGCTACCCTTCAATTAAGTTACCTTAAAGGTCTCTTCCATTTCTTCGTCACTCAACACATGCTTAAATTAAGGATTTTTATTCGGAAAATCCGTTTTTAAAAAATATTATAAATTTTATTTTGTTATTTTATTTAATGTTGATAATCAAGTGGTTAGACAAAGAATGAATCTAAAAATACAAAAGCTTCTAACTGAAAGGAAATGCAACGTTAACAAAGATAAACATTAGAAGAATGCATTTATGCATTCTTATACAGGGTGTTTCATTTTAAATTTAATGTTTCAAATTAATTATTAAATGAAATGAAATCATTTTAATTTTATTAAGTGCGGATCTGTAATTGTAATTTTTATTGGTTTATGTGAATGTTAATTCAAGTTCAATAGGTTCATTTCAGGAATTTCCATGAAAGTGTTAAGTAAACCTGGTTTTATTAAAGAAAAAATAATTAAAATCCCTTCAATTACAATTTACATGGACCAAAAATCTCATAATGTACGTTTTAACGTTTAAATTTTGGTAGAAAAACGGCATGCAGGAAAATAAAAAGTTGATGAATACATTCAGTTTTTTATGCTCTTTCTGAATTTGAAATTCAATTTTTTAAAATATGATGTATAGGGTGTTGTTTTAGAGTCGGTCAAATTTTATTAATTTTTCTAAATCCGGACCTGGATTTTGTAATTTTTTTAATGTGGCAATAAATTGTCCTAAAGGTATAGAATATCTATGCCAAATATCAAAAAAATATACTGAGTGATTCAAAAGTTATAGGTGTCGAAAGAAATGGGCCAAATTCAAAAAACACCCTGTAACTCGGTTATAAAGGGCGCAAGACCCATAGTATATGGGTTTTTTTGTAATCCCCTGGGTGACCTCTATATAGGGTTAAAATATTGCCCTTTCCCAATGAAACACCCTGTATAAAATACGTATAATTCTAAGTATGTAACTCTTATGTATTTTTTTAGGCAATAAAGTAGTAGTGGACATAAATGGATTGATCAGTTACTTCCGAGATGTCCTTCAAATCAAGCGTGTAGTTAACATAGGAGATGTCTGCACTTGCCCCTACGTCCTCCAGAACCCCTACTTGTTGGCTCAACAACAGGTCACCGTGTAAAAGATTTCTGTCGGGATATATCGTTGATGGTCAATAAAATTTTTTATTAATTCCAATGACTTTGTTATTAATCCTTAAATTAGCCTCACGAGCGCAAAAATGGTCATAACTTGCTGAAAAGGCATAAAGCTCAAAAGGTGCTTAACAATTTTCCAATTTATAATTTTTTGTAATAAATGAAATTTACCACACTATTAAGACACCCTGTATAACACCCAGTGTTGTTAAGTAATTAATTACAAGTAATTGAAAAAGTAATTGAATTACTTTTATTTTAATTGAGGCGGTAATTAATTACAAGATCCTCAATTGTAATTCATTTGTAATTCAATTACTCCTTTCGTTACAATTACAATTACATATTACAATTACATTTTACAATTACATTTCAATTACATTGGACACAAAAGTACTTATTTAATATTTTCAATACGTGGAAAGTTTAATTCCGATTGCAAATCCCTAAATAATTATTTAAAACTGACACCAAAGCAAAGTAATTGTAATTACATTCGCAAATTTTAATTAATTACATATTATAAAGTAATTTTAACATCACTGATAACACCTAAGATAATAAAAGAACTTGGCTTATTCCAAATACCCAAATTGCACAATTTTATTAAAAACAAAGAATTACAAAAAATAATCAACTGCACAATATTAAATTTTTCGAAACCATAGCGCAGCTAAAAATGTTAATTTAAAAATTAAATCAAGTTAAAATGATTGTTTAATTTACATTAATTTGCATTAATTTACGAACAGATACAAGAACGTTGCAGTAAAAAACAAAGACAACAATTTTCCAATTTATAATTTTTTGTAATAAATGAAATTTACCACACTATTAGGACACTCTGTATAACACCTAAGATAATAAAATAACTTGGCTTATTCCAAATACCCAAATTACACAATTTTATTAAAAACAAAGAATTATAAAAAATAATCAACTACAGAATATTAAATTTTTCGAAACCATAGCGCAGCTAAAAATGTTAATTTAAAAATTAAATCAAGTTAAAATGATTGTTTAATTTACATTAATTTGCATTAATTTACGAACAGATACAAGAAGGTTGCAGTAAAAAACAAAGATAATTCTACAAAATGCACACAACTCGAAGCCGTCGTTGTTTCGGGAATAATAGAACTTGTAGCAGGAGTGGTTGTACTTGTAGTTGAACTTGTGGTTGTACTTGTAGTTGTAGTTGAACTAGTTGTCGTTGTCTTGGGAGTTGCAGGAATTTTCCGTGTTTCGATAATAGTTTTGTAGTATTTCACGGAATCTTTCGCTGTTCGGTTCCTATTCGAGTCGGTAAAGTTGACTGAATATAAACCATAGTGTAGCCTTAAATAAATCGTTCATTAATTACAATTATCATTTATACAGGGTGTCTACTATAAAAACCGCCAAACTTCAGGAGGTGATTATACAAGTAATTTTGAACAAAAAATGTCCTATAACACTTTTTCGAAAAGTCGATAGTTTCTCTTTTATTTAACATTGCATTATTTTAAGTTTTTTTTTGGTTTTTTTCAAAAAGACCGAAATATCACATTTATTCGTATAGTCACATTAATTTTGATCATATATCGTAAAAGTGCATTAAATTTGATATAAAAAAGTATTTATCAGAGTTAAAAAAAATCAATACCGGGTGTTATAAAAGATTTAATTGTTATGAATATGAAATTAACAAAATTATATGTATCTTTTAATGGTCGTAAAGCCAACAATTTTATAAAATTCATAAGTTTTTTTTTTGGTAAAAACTACTGTATTTAATAAGCTTTTAAGAGGTATACTCAGATATTGAGTAAAATTTTTTTTGTAGAAATTTTAAAGGTATATGTTATAAAATTCAAAGTTGTTCAAACAAGAATATCCCGAAAATAAAAATCTACAAAAAATTAATTAGTGATTCTGTATCAAAAAAATTAAAGAAATGTGAAGAAAATGCCTAAATTTGCCTTAAAATCTTTCATAAGCGTGTTACAGGAAGATACAGGTCTTTAAAAGTGTAGCCGGAAAACCCTCATGCTACTTTAGTATCACATTTTCAGCACGATTTTAGAGTGAATGTGTGGTTGGGATTATTTAACGGCCGTCTGTTAGAGCCAGTAATACTACCAAATCGCCTTAATTCTAATGAGTTTTTAAATTTATTAAACAAACATCTATTTGACATACTCGAAAGAATGCCCATAGCTGTTAGACAGGAAATTTGGTTCCAAATGGATGGTTGCCCTGCTAATAATGGCAGAATTATTCTAAACTGGATAAACCAATACTTTGGGGAGAAATGGATTGGCAGGTACGGTCCAATAAGGTGGCCACCCAGAAGTCCTGACCTGACACCCCTTGATTTTTTACGTTTGGGCGACATTAAAATCTAATGTCTATAAAATTAATATTAATTCTCGAGAAGAATTAATTGATAGAATAAGAGTATGTTGTGAAGAATTAAGGCAAAAAAGAACAGAACTTCAGAGGGTTGTTAGTTGCGTAAGAAAACGTTGTCTTAAATGCGTTGAACAAAGAGGAGGACATTTTGAACAATTTTTATAGGGTTTAAATTTATTTAATGGAAATACTTGTTTTAGTGAAAATTTAGTATTGTTGTTGCTGTTGTGAAAATTTAGTAATGAATATTGATTTATTTTTGTAGTTTTATTACTCGATAGAGGAACTATCAACTTTTTGAAAAAGTGATACATGACAATTTTTTGTTCAAGATTACTTGTATAATCACCCCCTGAAGTTTGGCGGTCTTTATAGTAGACACCCTGTACAGAATAATTTTTCGTAGATTTTTATTTTCGGGATATTCTTGTTTGAACAACTTTGTATTTTATAACATATAACTTTAAAATTTCTACAAAAAAAAATTTACTCAATATCTGAGTATACCTCTTAAAAGCTTATTAAATACACTAGTTTTTACCAAAAAAAAACTTATGAATTTTATAAAATTGTTGGCTTTACGACCATTAAAAGATACATATAATTTTGTTCATTTCATATTCATAACAATTAAATCTTTTATAACACCCGGTATTGATTTTTTTTAACTCTGATAAATACTTTTTTATAGCAAATTTAATGCACTTTTACGGTATATGATCAAAATTAATATGACTATACGAATAAATGTGATATTTCGGTCTTTTTGGAAAAAAAAACAAAAAAAAACTTCAAATAATGAAATGTTAAATAAAAGAGAAACTATCGACTTTTCGAAAAAGTGTTATAGGACATTTTTTGTTCAAAATTACTTGTATAATCACCTCCTGAAGTTTGGCGGTTTTTATAGTATACACCCTGTATATTTATTCTACATTCATCAGGTAAAAAAATATTTTAAAATTTGCATGTATGACCTATCGTTCACCTCGAACTTTCGCTTCTTTACTATCGATATAAGTGGATAGAAAAGGAACAAGAATTTAGGGTGAGCAATAGCATACTTAATTTTACACATCTACAATAGTTTCTAATAATGGAAAAAAGCACGTTTTATTAGAAAATGAAACTAACTGACCTGTATCCATCGGTCCATTCGAAATCATCCAAAAGACTCCACGCCGTGTAACCGAACACATCGATTTTATCATCGTAAATCGATTTTAACAAAGCATTCAAATGGCCCTTTAAACAAATAATAATGGCAAAATGTATCGATTAGTTAATGCACCATAAAAAATCACCATAGTAAAAGTATGGATTGTTTTATTCACTTAAGGTGTCATATTAATGAAATAATAAAATAAAATTGTGCTATACTTACGGCCAAATAATACAACCTGTCGTTATCTACCAGAGTCGAGCCATCATCAGGAATTCCATTTCCTCCGATAAGAATTTTCGGTTTGTTGTAAGTTTTATCCACCCATTGCAAGAAAGATCTCAAACCATCTGGATTAATCTAAATTCACGAAGCATTTTTTTGGTACAAAAACATTCATATTATAAATGTCGTAAAATAAATGTCCAAGGGCCGATTTTATAATAAAGCGTTAAAGTATTAAAGCGTTAAAGCATTTACTTCAAACAGGCATCAGGAAATTTTCTAATAAATTCATGCCCGATTTCACCAAAATGTTTTTAGGTATTTCCTAACTAGGTAATTCCTAAGGTAGGAATTACTTAAATCGAATACTTATCTAAATCGAATTTCACCAACATTAGAAATCCCTTACTAAGAAATTTTTACCTAGGTAAAAATTTGATTTCGACAATTTTTTGAATTTTATTGGTAGCATTGGCTAATTTTGACGTGTAAACCGAATAAGCGGAGATCAAAATTAAATATGTTGAGAGAAAAGAAGAGATTTTGATGATCCGGGCGATCTTTAAACTATGTTAGTTATTTTTAAATCTGCTGAAGATGCAGTCTTTACATTATTAGAAAAATAACCTTTCCGATTTGTAAAATATTTCTACATCTTCTTCTCCAGGGCAATGGATCTTTACATGCATGTGTACGGTCAGTAGATCCAAAAACTTCCTGTGTTTCAAATTAAAAATCCTCTTCAATTCTTTTTAATATTTGTAATGCCGTATTTTTATGTATCGAAAAAGGCGAAAAAAATTAGTCTCGTCCAGTTTCTAAAAACTCTCCTCCCATTTTAAATTTTCATCTAAAGAGTCTAAAGACAGTCAAGACTTAAGTCACATGAAATCACATAAAAAGTATGGTTAAGTATTTCCTAAATGTTTTAGGCAAGCCCAGTGAGCTGTCCTAACTTTAGGCATTTCCTATTACCTTTAGGTATTACTTAGTGCATGGTGAAACGCAAATTGTACTTAGGAATTCCTAAATCTGGTTTAGGTATTACCTAACTTTAGGAACTGGTTGGTGAAATCGGGCATAAGTGCCCTTTAAGTTGATTATGAAATCAATTAAATCTGTTAAGGATCATTTAAACTATATTCTTTAGGTATCTTTATAAAATCTGTTGACTATTTGAACATTTTTAACAGTTAAAAACTGTTAAACACCTGGCTATAGTAGAATACAAAATTTTTACCACGTACCGTGTTCCCATCTAAAGCAGTAGGTAAATTATCGGGTTTGCTAACCGCTACTCTAACATCATTATCGTAGGAAAAGTTGGAATAATCAGCTTCCCGAGCATCTCCCACTCGTTTAGTGTCCCAAAAATCTACCGTTAAGAAATCCAAACTTCCATTGATCCATTTCTTCTGATCATCTGTAAATACTGGCAATCTGGACTCGGTGAAGTTTTCTTTATTACTTCGTTCATCCACGCGTTGTTTTACAACGCTCGGCCAATCGCCGAACATCAACGGATTGGCATACAATCCAAACTGAAAACCATTTTTGTATTTAAGTATACAATGCATGATTAAAGTTATTATACACTGTGTTATTTATAAGATGTGACATAGGGATTCCTGTACAAAAGTGTCAAAAGGAGGCTAACTTTTTTTCCAAATAACGTTCGTAAAAAATAATGACAGATTTGAGAAGATCATCAAAAAATAAGTCGAAATGGACATTAAATTTTATTAAATTCGTTCTGGTTTAATTAAAAAATGTATAATTAAGTTGAAAAAGTCATACGTCATATGTCACTATCTAATAATTGTTAAAAGGAGCGGAGATATCTGGATTGGTTTACGATCTGAAGTTTGAAAAATTCAGCGGTAAGGAATTTGGGTTCAATCCCACGCAGAGCTGAAATTTTTTTTTTTTTCTTTGGCATTTTTTGTTTTTTTAATGTTCTTTGTTTTTGTCAAGAATAAAAATATGGCATCATTTTAAAGGTTCTACCTAATAACGAGACTTTGCGTTATTAAAATTGACACTTACTTGTCGGAGCTTTTATTTAAATAAAAATAAAATTATATCTCAAATAAGCTCGTCTTATTTTAAATATTTCTATTTTTTAGACAAAAACATTAGAAAAAAACCAAAAAAAAAAAGAAAAAAATGTCTTCACTGCGCGGGGATTGAACCACATTACTTCCCGCTAAAATTTTTAAAATTCAGAGCGTAAACCATCCCGGCTAATTCCGCCCATTTTACAATTATTAGATAGTGACATAAAAATGACACATTTATGACATTTGACTTTTTTCAACTTAATTATACATTTTTTTATTAAACCAGAACGAATTTAATAAAATTTAATATCCACTTCGACTTATTTTTTGACGATCTTTTCAAATCTGTCAATATTTTTTACGAACGTTATTTGTTTAAAAATTAGCTTGCTTTTGACACATTTGCACAGGAATCCCTATGTTGCATCTTATAAATAACATAGTGTATAGTGTGTGGTTTAAACACTTACATCGAATTGTAATCTTCTTTCGGCAGCTTGCTCGTCCTCCTTGCTCTTGCTGGCAGGAATGTTCCATTCACCGTCCAAATTGATGCTAATTGTACCTAAAAACGAAGTGCTCGATGGCAATATCAATTAAACTAAAGGTATAAAGAAGCTGAGATCGCGAAGTGATATAGAAATCTTGCGCCTGAAATTTGATGCACTAGCAATTTGAATTGTGGCTAATTATTTTACACATTAGGCCGTATTTATAAAAAGAAGCACAACATTTTACTTCAAAAAAAATGACGGAATTCCTTCAAGGTATTTGCATAAAAAGAAGTGCGAAGGAAGAGATTTTCATTCCAGGGCCCTGCTGTTGCTTTCAATCAAATAAAGGTTTTGTGGTTATAAAATATTTTGTTTGAGGTTTTAAAACCTTTTTCTCTTATCTTTTGTCTCTACCTTTTACTTCAAAGTAATTGCTTCATTTTTATAAAGATGGATTATTAAAAGGACTATACCTTAATTCCAAAATAGTAGGCACTAAATTCTCAGAAATGATTGCGATAATGGGTCTCTCCCAGTGGCGTACGGAAAATATCGTAGGCTACAAGTGTGTTTGACGGGAAAATCAGCAGGGGCCTGTTTCATATAACTGACAAGTTGACAACTTACAAGTCAACAAGTTACAAGTGTTGGTTGACAAGTATTTAAAAATTTCGTTTCATAAAATAAATTTTGATACTTGTCGAATTAAATTTTTGGCATCTGTTTTTCTACAACTGTAATAGTAATTAAACGTCAGACTTAAGCCGAAAAGAAAAAAATAGTACTTACTATACTGAGGAGCATAAGTATAGCACAACCTTCGTTTTTCGATATTGGGAAACTTTTACTTTGAAATTGTTTTTTTTTTTCTGGTTGCAGCTATTTTTAGATGTGAACCACGACAATGTCGTTTATTGACAAAAGCTTATTTTTAAAATGCAGCAACATTTTTTTAATATTCAATTATTTTAATAAAGAAAGGGCATTCTATTTGGAAAATTTAGTCCCACTTCTACAAAAGCTATAAAATGTGAGCATTGGAACGAACAAAGACAATGCATAATTTCTATACGTTGGTTCTTATACATTAGGCGGGGACCAATAGATTTTAATATTTCCTCCATTTTTATCGAATTCATTCGAAATCTTTTATTAAACTCTCATTAAGCTTCCTCCTCACTGTCGCTAGACCACATTTTCTTTTAAATTTACAAGAAAATCGGATGGTGACAGGAAATCAAATCCCTGTCGCTTTACACTAATATATGATAGGAATAAATGACAAGTGTTGTTTAATTTATTTTTTATGAAACGCAAACCTATCTACAATTGTAAAACAGACTTGTAATATTAATCTAGTCACTTGTCACTAATAATCTACTCGTGTAATTTTATGAAACACAAACTTGTCAAATACTCCAATCAAATTTAGACTACACTTGTCCAACATGACTTGTCAGTTATATGAAACAGGCCCCAGGAGACTAATAATTAGAAGAGCAAGGATTATGTAATAAATAAGAAAAGCGACAATATTTCCGAGAATTTAGTGCCTACTATTTTGGAAATAGAGTATAGTTAAATCCGCCTACCTTTGTTTTTCGAAAATTCTGTCTTGTACAAATTATAAACTGAAGCGTGCGCTAAAATGACGTGATATGCGCACAGATAATCCGCTTCTCCGCTTACATTGAGAAAAGGTGCTTTCGTTCCCTGCCCGTACCCGCCCGAGCACACCTAAAATTCATTAATTTCAGAAATTACAATGCACATTAATAAACTACTGGACAAAATTAACGCAACATCATAAATTTGCCACATTTTTTATGCTAATTTTTGTTTGAATTTATGATCCGATTTGGATGATTTTTTTTTGTATTATAGGTTGGTTCCTTGACAATGTCATCATTTTCGCTGTTTATGATAAAATGTTCTTTTTCGATTATACCGGGTGTAATAAAAATGTAATGTTTTTTTCGGAAAATTCGTATCAATCTGTGGAGTATACTACCAAACGAGACATATAGCAGTTGACATTAGACGGTAGATCCGTCTTTTGTCAACATTTTCTTTTTTGATTTACTTCATTATCTCTGTTATTAAAGGAGATACGCCGTTTTATAGCGTAACATGTTTTAATAGACTGTATTATTCAAAACGTTCATTGTTAAATGTTTTCAAGTAGGTTTTGGACCTTTTCTGACATTTCAAGCGAAGTGGCAATATCTAATACATTATTTTACGTATTTACGTTATTTTAATCTTGAAAAATGAATCGTCCAAAAAATTTATCGACCGAAGAAGCAGTAAGAGTCTTAACTTTGGTGGATGAGGGCTATGTTGTACGGAACGTACTTATGTTATAATCAAGTAATGACACATGTCATAACTGTCAATAATGAAAGAAATAAGAAGAAGTTCGTTATGTTAAAAGTAAAGAGTTACTCTCTCGTTTTTCTAGAAGTAAAGTTTGTATTTAAATGTATAGTTGTTCTCATTAAAGTGATTAAAGTTATTCCAAGTGAATAAAGTTAAATGTGTCCTAATTAACCTCATTACAACAGGTTATGGGCCCAGAACCCTAGTAAAGAGTTGGTAAAAGTTTTGAGGTTAAGTAAAAACGTGGTTGTTTTTTTTTTTGTTGGACTTGTTGGAGTTAAAAAGTATAGAGAAATGGATTCGGAGGGTGTAAAGTTTGGGTTTGCCCGTCTGAATAATAATAATTACCAAAGTTGGAAGTTTCGTGTAAAAATGCTTCTTATTCGAGAAGGTAATTGGTCGATTGTAGAAAATAACGAGTTACTAAATGTACGACCGATTAATGAAGAGGATAAAAGAAAAGATGAGAGGGCTCAAGCGACTATTTCGCTAAGTATTGAAGACGACCAAATCATACATTTGTATAAGTGTAAAAATGCTGGAGAAATGTGGGACGAACTCCAGAAAGTTCATGAGCGAAACAATTTAACTAATAAGTTATATCTTTTAAGGAGACTATACCGATCGAAGTTGGAAAATAAGAACATGTCGGAATATATCAAGGATGTTTTGGAGTTGGTTGAACGATTAAGAGGTATCGGAGAAGAAATTAGAGATTTTCACGTAGCTGCGTTACTACTGGGAGGTTTACCGGACAGTTATGCGACATTAGTTACCGCCCTTGATGCAAGACCAGATGATGAACTCACATTAGAATATGTTAAAGGAAAGCTGATGGACGAGTTTAAAAGAAAAAAGGAAACAGATAGTGAAGGATCAGCACTTAGCGTAAATAAATTTAACGGAGGAGCAAGGAAAGAGACAACGGAGAAGAAGGAATGTTACTATTGCCATAGAAGGGGACATATAAAGAAAAATTGTTATTTTTTAAAGAAGGATATCAAAAAAGGGACGCCGCAAGTAAAGATGGCTGTTGAAAATGGTGAGTCAGAAAACAATTTTGTTTTTAATACGACAGATGATAATGGAAATAAAGATTCTCAATGGTTTATCGATTCTGGGGCAACGAGTCATATGTCAAAGGAATTAAACTATTTTGTTGACATTAGAAATGTTGAGTCTGATATAATAAAAGTTGCAAATGGTCAGAAAGTAAAGATTAAAGGAAAAGGGGATGTTGTCCTAAAAATCGTGACTCAAAATGGTAATGTTGGAAACTTAAGATTAAAGAATGTTTTGTATGTTCCTGGACTGGAAAACAATTTGTTGTCCGTATCGAGGATTACGCAGGAGGGATATGAAGTAAATTTTAACAATGGTTCCTGTAATGTAATGAAGAATGGTTGTATAATATTAGCAGCAATTTTCAAGGGTGGCCTATACGAAGTTCCAGTGTTTACAGAAAGGGCTAACTTAATAAAACCAGCATGTGAAGACACACGCAACTGCATACACATTTGGCACAGGAGGATGGGGCATAAAAATCCAGAAATAATAAGGCAGCTGACTGAAAGAAATTTGGCTGATGGTGTGAAAATATCCAGTTGCAGCGTCGTGAAGGAATGTGTGTCATGTATCGAGGGAAAATTATCCCGGAAACCATTTCCCCAAACGTCAGGATCAAAAACAAATCAAGTTTTAGATTTAATTCATAGTGATCTATGCGGTCCTATGAAAACAGAGACTGTGGGACAAAAGAGATATTTTTTAACCTTCACGGATGATTTTTCCAGATATACTAAAGTTTATTTGTTGCATGCAAAGGATGAGGTGATAGACAGGCTTAAAGAATTTCTAGCGGAAATGAGAAACCAGTTTGGAAGATATCCAAGGATTATTAGATCGGATAATGGAGGTGAATATAAGTCGCAGGCAATTCAGTTGTTGCTGAAAAATTTTGGAATTAGGCATCAGCTGACGGTGCCATATTGTCCCGAACAGAATGGAGTTTCGGAGAGAAAAAACAGGACCTTGGTGGAGTCTGCAAGATGCATGCTTTTGGATGCAGGATTACCACATAAATATTGGGGTGAAGCCGTAACAACCGCCAACTACCTTACGAACAGACTTCCCACCAGAAGCAAATTGAAAACGCCATACGAATTGTGGACTGGTATGAAACCAAATTTGTCACATTTAGTCACCTTCGGTAGTCATGCTTTTATACATGTGCCAGATGGGAGGAGGACAAAATGGGACAAGAAAGCTAAAGAAGGTATCATGGTGGGATACAGTGAGGTTAGTAAGGGTTATAGAATTATGGATCCAGAAACAAATAAAGTAACGATAACCAGAACAGTAAGATTCAATGAATTTTTGAATCAGCCTTTCCAGACTGTTGATAATTGCGTCGACAAGCAGCCTGAAATTACAGTGAGGGAATTAAAGAATACAGAGAGGTGCAACGAAGAAATAAATGAAGAAGCAAATCAGGAAATTGATATTAATGAGGAGGCTCGGGAAAGGGAAGAGGAGCGAGCGGAAATAGAAAGTGAGGGTTCGTCTATTATGGTTGATAGAGAGGATGAAAATGAAGTGATAACAAGATCAGGAAGAGTATCAAAAAGAAGAGTGTTTCAGGACTATGTGACCTATGGTGCAACGGCTAATGATATTGACGGACGTGTAAATGAAAGTGAGTTGCATGATCCAGAGACAGTGAGCGAAGCTATGTCAAGACCTGATGCAAATAAATGGAGAGAGGCGATGGAAAAAGAATATGCATCACTAATAGACAATGAAGCATGGGTGTTGGTTGACTGTCCACCGAACAAAACTGTAGTGAAAAATAAGTGGGTGTTTTGTGTTAAAAGGGCATTTAATGGTGATCCGCGATATAAGGCGCGATTGGTAGCGAAAGGTTTCACACAGAAACATGGTGTTGATTATAAAGAGACCTATTCGCCTGTAGTACGTAGTTCAACAATAAGAATGTTATTGGCTTTGTCTGTGCAATTAGATTTAGATATTGATCATCTTGATGTTGAAACCGCTTTTTTAAATGGCGATATTGATCAGGAAATTTATATGTTACAACCGGAAGGTTTTGTTATCGAAAAGAATAAGAATAAAATTTGTTTACTTAGGAAGGCGATGTATGGCTTAAAGCAGTCTTCACGAATTTGGAATAAAAGAGTAAAAGATGTTTTGTTAAATTTAGATTTTAAACAGTCTGCTTGTGAGCCGTGTATCTTCTTCAAACAAGATGTGAATGCAATTATAATTGTAGCATTGTATGTTGATGATTTTTTGGTTTGTTCAAATGATCTTCAGTTGAGAAATATTTTAAAACAGCAATTGGCGAGACAGTTTAAGCTTAAGGATTTGGGACCAATTAAGTATTTTTTGGGTTTAAATATAGAGTTTAATAAAGTTACAAATTCAATGAAAGTTGATCAAAAGAAATATATTCAGGGGCTTTTAGAAAAATTTAATATGTCTGAGGCAAAGACTGTTTCGACACCAATTGAAGCGGGATTAAAGTTAAGTGGTGGTAATGAATATTCAAGTTTGCCCTATCAAAGCTTGATAGGTTCATTGATGTATCTGGCTGTGCATACTAGACCAGACATTTCATTCACGGTTAGTTACCTAAGTCAATTTAATTCTAACTATAGTCATGAACATTGGAAACATGCGAAGCGAATTTTAAAGTATTTAAAGGGAACAATAGATAAGGGTTTAAATTTTAGTAAGAACGATAAGAGCATTTTTGGTTATGTGGATGCGGATTTTTCCAATGACATGAACGATAGGAAGTCGTATTCGGGATATGTTTTTATTTTATGTAATTCGGTAATATCTTGGGAATCCAGGAAACAGTCATGTGTTTCGCTTTCGAGTACTGAGGCTGAATACATAGCAATTTGTGAAGCCGGTAAGGAGGCAGTTTTTCTAAAGGGTTTATTTAGTGAACTTTGTTCAAGAGATGAGCAAATTGTTATTTTTAATGATAGCCAGAGTGCTCAGAAGCTAATAAAGAATCCTATTCATCACAGCAGGACCAAGCACATTGATACAAAGTATCATTATATTCGAGAAATTGTAGAGAAGGGTGTTGTTCGAATCGACTATTTGCCAACTGATAGGATGGTGGCTGATGTGATGACTAAGGGTTTGTACGGACCCAAACATAGTTTTTGTATTGAGAATATGGGAATTGTGTAATTGCTTGATTAAGGGGAGATGTTGTACGGAACGTACTTATGTTATAATCAAGTAATGACACATGTCATAACTGTCAATAATGTAAGAAATAAGAAGAAGTTCGTTATGTTAAAAGTAAGAGTTACTCTCTCGTTTTTCTAGAAGTAAAGTTTGTATTTAAATGTATAGTTGTTCTCATTAAAGTGATTAAAGTTATTCCAAGTGAATAAAGTTAAATGTGTCCTAATTAACCTCATTACAACAGGCTATTCAATAAGTCATATTGCAAAGGAGCAGTGATTCGAAGTAGAGGTGAACATACACGTTATTAGCATTATAAATCCATTAATTTTATTGTTTTTGATTTATGTTCTTTCCTTGTTTTACTCGTTTCCAAAAAAATGTGTTTAATAAACTCTTAATTTTACTTTATGAAATAAAGTAATTCGTTAATTTTGTTTTCATTCATCAAAGCGAGCAGGAATTATTTTGTTATACAGATAACAAATAATGTATTCGATATTGACACATCGCTGGAAATGTCAAAAATGGTCCATAGCCTACTTAAAAACATTTAACAATGAATGTTTTGAATAATAGTCTATTAAAACATGTTACGCTATAAAACGGCGTATCTCCTTTAATAACAGAGATAATGAAGTAAACCAAAAAAGAAAATGTTTGCAAAAGATGGATCTACCGTCTAATTTCAACTGCTATATGTCTCGTTTGCTAGTATACTCCACAGAGTGATACGAATTTTCGGAAAAAACATTACATTTTTATTACACCCGGTATAATCGAGAAGGAACATTTTATCATAAACAGCGAAAATGATGACATTGTCAAGGAACCAACCTATAATACAAAAAAAAATCATCCAAATCGGATCATAAATTCAAACAAAAAATAGCATAAAAAATGTGGCAAATTTATGACGTTGCGTTAATTTTGTCCAGGAGTTTATATCACCACCAATCGAATAGGAATTAAGGCAATTTGGGAGTAATTTGCGTTAGTTCCTGGACACTCAATTTAAAAGCGATTCCATAAATTACACCAAGAAACAAAGTCCCTAGTTTGCACCAACCTGTCTAGGTTCGTTGATGGTGATCCAATATTTAACGTTTGGAAAAGTCTTGAACAAATGTCGAGCGTAATCGGTGAAATAATCCACGATGTCTAAGTTGAGCCAACCGCCGAAATTTTCGATGCTTTCGGGCAGATCCCAATGATACATCGTCACTACAGGCGTTATGTTGTTCTTGAGCAATTCGTTGATCAAACTTTGATAGTGAAATTGCGCCTGAGTACTGAATGAATTGTTGAAACCGCTCGGAAATATCCTAAAAAAATCAATCAATCCTTCAAAAAATATAGTTTTTTTTACCGAATTTTTCTACCGATATTTCTACAGGGTGTCTACTATAAAAACCGCCAAACTTTAGGAGGTGATTATACAAGTAATTTTGAACAAAAAATGTCCTATAAGACTTTTTTGAAAAGTCGATAGTTTTTTTTTTATTTAACATTTCATTATTTTAAATTTTTTTTTTGGTTTTTTTCCAAAAACACCGTAATATCACATTTATTCGTATAGTCACATTAATTTTGATCATATCAATATTACTCATACCGTGTTGGAAAATTTTTCGCGCATAATAGGGAAATCAATGTTAAATTCTTAGCCGGCTGAAATCCAGTCTACCAGTATACATTTCAATAGAACGTCGCGATCAATTCTAATAAATTTAATTGTTCTACTGGACTTCACACCGCGCTTTGGCTTGGTTAGATTAAAAATCAAATAATTTCGACGGTTTGGACACTTCGACAGTATCAAAACGGGTTCGGATGGGTGAACGTCGAGTCGATTAAAAAGAAATGAGAATTTTTAAACGATAATTTATTGAAAAAATATCACTAATAATAAAATAGAATTATGTAGATATGTCTTTTTGCCACAATGGCTTGAAAAAGAAAGTAAATTCTAAGAAAATAATAAAAAGAATACTCCAAAAATAAACTTAAAGATTATTTTAAAATAGAAAATAAAAGAACTCTAAAAAATAGTCCACCGCTTTCTGCTAAACAATAGCCAAACCTGTCATACAGATGTCATCTCATATTACTGAGCTGAGGTGTAATTTTAAGAAAATTGAATTATTTTTTCCTTATTTTTCCTTATTTTTCCTTATTTTAACAAGATTTGTTGCTATTTCAAAACTGTACCTACCGATACACACATTTTTTTGAAATATCCCCAAAAAACCTATTAATTGTAGTTTCTAAATAATTTTGCACGGTTTGCACCTCATACCTAACACAAATAACTTTGTACCTCTAAAAATCGCGGCGTGCGATCCAGTAGAACAATTAAATTTATTAGAATTCATCGCGACGTTCTATTGAAATGTATACTGGTAGACTGGATTTTAGCCGGCTAAGAATTTAACATTGATTTCCCTATTATGCGAAATTTAATTTCCAACAGTGTATAATATTACTTAATCATATCGTATTATTACTTATCATATCATATTACTTAATTTTGATCATAAAAGTGCATTAAATTTGTTATAAAAATAGTATTTATCAGACTTAAAAAAATCAATACCGGGTGTTATAAAAGATTTAATTGTTATGAATATGAAATGAACAAAATTATATGTATCTTTTAATGGTCGTAAAGCCAACAATTTTATAAAATTCATAAGTTTTTTTTTGGTAAAAACTACTGTATTTAATAAGCTTTTAAGAGGTATACTCAGATATTGAGTAAAATTTTTTTTTGTAGAAATTTTAAAGGTATATGTTATAAAATACAAAGTCGTTCAAACAAGAATATCCCGAAAATAAAAATCTACAAAAAGTTAATTAGTGATTCTGTATATTAATTCTAATGTGTTTTTAAATTTATTAAACAACCATCTATTTGACATACTCGAAGGAATGTCCATAGCTGTTAGACAGGAAATTTGGTTCCAAATGGATGGTTGCCCTGCTCATAATGGCAGAATTATTCTAAACTGGATAAACCAATACTTTGGGGAGAAATGGATTGGCAGGTACGGTCCAATAAGGTGGCCACCCAGAAGTCCTGACCTGACACCCCTTGATTTTTTACGTTTGGGCGACATTAAAATCTAATGTCTATAAAATTAATATTAATTCTCGAGAAGAATTAATTGATAGAATAAGAGTATGTTGTGAAGAATTAAGGCAAAAAAGAACAGAACTTCAGAGGGTTCTTAATAGTTGCGTAAGAAAACGTTGTCTTAAATGCGTTGAACAAAGAGGAGGACATTTTGAACAATTTTTATAGGGTTCAAATTTATTTAATGGAAATACTTGTTTTAACTTAAATTTGTTTTAGTGAAAATTTAGTATTGTTGTTGCTGTTGTATTTAGTTAAAATTTAGTAATGAATATTGATTAATTTTTGTAATTTTATTACTCGATAGAGGAACTATCAACTTTTTGAAAAAGTGATACATGACAATTTTTTGTTCAAAATTACTTGTATAATCACCTCCTGAAGTTTGTCGGTCTTTATAGTAGACACCCTGTACAGAATAATTTTTTGTAGATTTATATTTTCGGGATATTTGTTTTGAACAACTTTGTATTTTATAACATATACCTTTAAAATTTCTACAAAAAAAAATTACTCAATATGTGAGTATACCTCTTAAAAGCTTATTAAATACACTAGTTTTTACCTTAAAAAAACTTATGAATTTTATAAAATTGTTGGCTTTACGACCATTAAAAGATACATATAATTTTGTTCATTTCATATTCATAACAATTAAATCTTTTATAACACCCCGTATTGATTTTTTTTTAAACTCTGATAAATACTATTTTTATAGCAAATTTAATGCACTTTTACGGTATATGATCAAAATTAATGTGACTATACGAATAAATGTGATATTTCGGTCTTTTTGGAAAAAAACCAAAAAAAAAACTTAAAATAATGAAATGTTAAATAAAAGAGAAACTATCGACTTTTCGAAAAAGTGTTATAGGACATTTTTTGTTCAAAATTACTTGTATAAACACCTCCTAAAGTTTGGCGGTTTTTATAGTAGACACCCTGTATAGAAAGCGAATCCAGTCATCCTGTGACCCGATCACAACTCACCTGGCCCAAGAGATGGAGAACTTGTAGTGGGTCAATCCCAGTTCCTTGGCCAGCTGGATGTCCTCTCTGTACTTGTGGTAGGAATCGCTGGCTGTGTCGGCGTCGGCGTCGGCGTCGCCGGCGCGTTTCTCGTGCGACCATCTATCCCATATGGTCTCGCCTTTGTGGCCCTCAGCCCAGGCGCCTTCTGTCTGGTAAGCGGAGGAAGCGGCGCCGAATAGGAAGGGCGCCGGAAAGGCGTCTTCGGACGTCGCGACGCCCGATGCGCTAGAACCAGAATTAAGGTGCAATCAGTGATGTTAAAATTACTTTATAATATGTAATTAATTACAATTACAATTACTTTTGGCAAATTGTAATTAATTGCAATTACAATTACAAAATTTGCGAATGTAATTACAATTACAATTAAAGTTACAATTAAAATTACAATTACAGTCACAATTACTTTGCTTTGGTGTCAGTTTTAAATAATTATTTAGGGATTTGCAATCGGAATTAAACTTTCCACGTATTGAAAATATTAAATAAGTACTTTTGTGTCCAATGTAATTGAAATGTAATTGTAAAATGTAATTGTAATTGTAACGAAAGGAGTAACTGAATTACAAATGAATTACAATTGAGGAGCTTGTAATTAATTACCGCCTCAATTACAATAAAAGTAATTCAATTACTTTTTCAATTACTTGTAATTAATTACTTAACAACACTGGGTGCAATATTATAGGTTTTGTCAAAATTTGTTCTTGTAACAATGAAGTGGAAAAATTACCAATTAACCAATTAACAGAAATCATACCTGTTTTGATAGCTTAGAGAAAGGATTAGGAAAAGTACTGCTATCATCGTTGATCGATGTATGAAATTAATTTGGATTTAATGAAGGTGATATGGCTTCTTATAATACCTCCAAATTCGTTGAAAAAAATGATATAATAAGATATAAGATATAATAGATAAGATATAATAAACAAATAATTATTAAGAAATTGGCCATTATCTAGCTACTGTGTATGAACGATAATCTCTAAATCTCTCTACCACTCTAAATCTCTAGTGTTAAATAAAAATCCGATCGAGATTTGCTATATACGTAATTTATACAATTACTTACATAAACGTTTGTACAGGGTAACTAGGCATAAATTTCGATTATTATACTTTCGATTTCTGAGAATAATTTATTTGCATGTAAATTGGTGGGTAATCCCATATGAGTTGCATAGAAATTGAACAATTAATACAAGGAGATTCAAGTTAGTTTGTTCTCTAAATGCATGGTTACTTCAATCAAACTATGCTCTACAGGGACACCCTGTATAAAATTCTTTGCAGTACTCATGTACTGTGGATAATTGCAAAAAATAACTCGTACAATATGAAATTGTTCCATTTTACAGTACAGTAAATAAATTAAAGTACGTACTTATATTAGTATGGAAAAAATAAATGCAATTTCATAGTATCATTGTTACGAAAAAATCTAATTTACTTATTTAAGATAATGCAATTACATGCACTTGTTGTTACCTAATATACATATAAGTAAAATAAACTTATCAATTGGTCGAATAATTCAAACTCACAAACGTCTGTCGATAATTAATTTACTAGATTTGGATAACATTTGAAGGTGAATTTCAATGATAGTTCCAAATAAAATAATAGCAAAATGTTCGTCTTAACGGTTTTAAATTAACTCCCACTCGACGTTAAAAGGCCAATTTAATTGACCCTTTAAATACCTATACAAAATAAAAATCACCTATCATCTCGAATGTTCCCGAGAAATCGTCTATTCTATACCCAACGGCTCTAATTCTTGGTCGTGACGTCATTACTCAGCGAGTGCTCCTATTGGCTGGTAAAACTATTAAGTCAAAATCGAGTATTCTGATTGGCTAGAATGAGTACAAACATAGCGAAAATCTATACTTGTTTCCTTTTTTCTACAATCTCAAACTAATAATAAATTTTAGCAGTTAATTGTTTACCTGCTCTAAAGTATTGTTAATAATGAATTAATTAAATTGTGCTGTTTTCTAGTAAACTTATATTCATCCGTACTCAGCGCTTTTTTATGTTTAGATAGTTTATAACTTGACAGTTTTACATTGTTGTTATGGAGTAACCATGGACATTTGTTTACGTAAAAGAGACTCTTTAAACGATTGATTAGCTTTAATAAGGGGAGACTAAATACAAACTATGATCCATATCATCCATTCGTCCATATTCTTTAATCATATTTAAGGTGTGATCTTTTATTCAGCGGTTGAACAAGCGATGTCATCAAACTGTTCATTTATTCAGCGATTTTTTCAACGTTTGTCATCTGTCAACGATCTTTTTCTCATTGATGAAACAGCGATTAGTCCTGATTAATCGGATTTTAAAGAGGATGGGTCTTGTTTGACAGATGAATTATAACCCATATTTTTCATTCCATGATCGGTTTCGGTTATGATCTGATGTTCCATGTTGGAGTTGTGCATTGAACGTGCATTAAATTTTTTAATTTGTTTTGCTGGTTTTGCAATTTGCAATGGATTCCGAAATCTGCTATTGCATGAGTTTTATTGATTTCTTTGTTTATTAAAAATAGTTCCAATAACTCATCACTGCCACTGTTATTTGAAGATTCTTCATTTTCAGGTTCTGATGATGAATCGGATGAATATTTGCAATCAATTAATTAATTAATTATTGCAATCAAATAAAACTCCATTTTTTATAATTTCCCTCACATTTAAAAATTCAAATTCAAATTGTCAATGTCAACGTCAAAGTCAAAATTTCCAACCATCCAGCAATTTGTTCCTATATTCATATAAATCAATTCCATCAGGAATCAATCATGACGACGTCATTTGACATTAATCATAGGTGAAACGAAGATGGAAAAAAGATCATACCTTTATAGCTTTCTAATATCATTAAAACTTATTTGAATCCAATTGCGATTCATCATTAATCCATCTAAAGCAATATTAAAGCCTAATCTAGTAATCTTAAATGTCAAATAATGACAGATCTAATTAACAATTTTGACAGTAATGACAAATACACGAAATGCAAATTACATGCAGGAAACAGTTTGACCAATCCAACAATGGCAATCGTATTGCAAACCCTACCACCACAAAATCCCCAGATTCAAACGACCCACCAAAATAATATCACGAAGGGATTTATACAAGGTAAGTTCGGTTTCAACGTCGCGGAGGAGAGCAGTCCCAGAGCAGATTTTAGAACGGAATCGAGCATTATGACGAAAACAGCCATCAATTGTCAATGTCAACTTGAAAATATCCGTTATCTTTTTATCAATCCCCGGGAACCCGTTCGGTCGGTATTCATAATTCGGTGTTTATTAGTTTATTTTTGATTTCATTGTTTCAAAATGTCCTATATTGTCAAACTGAAATTTAACGACAAAGAAGAGGTAATAGTACAGGTGCCAGACCAACAATTTATTGACACTTTACTTAAATAAATCATTTGCGAATTGAACAATCGTTAATAATATTTCATAATTCATCTTGGTTTCTTTTTGTTGTTGTCAATCAATTTATGACAGACCAGACATATGACAGTGACAGATTTAAAAACAAATTTGGGAGCTCGATCTGAAAGCTCCGAGCAAAGAGAGCTTTGCTCTTTTTGCTCTCTGACAACGTAACCGAACGATTTGGAGTTCGCCAGATCTATCAACTTTGATGATTCCGAACGGTTTAGAGCAAATCGAGCTAAAAGTGCATGAAACCGAACTTACCTATTAAAGCCTAATCTATATGCTGCGTACGATAATTGCGCACTTTGGCACTTTTGTAACTTTTTTAACTGAATGTGTCTTTTAATTCATAACTTTTTGCACTTTTTTAACCTGACCTCTGTACGATAATTCGATGCAAGTGAAAATAGTTTAAAACTTTTTGCACTCGTTTAAAATCGAGTTAACCCAGTTATGCTGTCATTAGTGTCATTTATGAAGTTCCTGTATAACCTCACCTCACTTGGGAAATATTTTGGTTTTGTTTCGCTTTATGTGTTCATCATTAACATTATTATTATTATTTCAAAAAAGTTTTATTTGATCAAAATGGCATACAACGATATTAAAAACATTGAATTAGAATATTGCAATGTTAAATTCGATGTGCAAGTTGATAATGAAACATATCAACAGTTGATTAACGGTAAATATTCTTAAACAAAATAGTAAATCCATGATGTTTTCCAATATTTAATAAATAAAAAACGATACTCTCCCAGCAAACACTTTAATGTAAAATAATTATATACAACTAATGTTGATATCATTGATATGATGAAAAATCGCACTGGAGTGTGTCCTAGTAATCCTAGTAATCTTAAATGTCAAATAATGACAGATCTAATTAACAATTTTGACAGTAATGACAAATACACGAAATGCAAATTACAGGAAACAGTTTGACCAATCCAACAATGGCAAACCCTACCACCACAAAATCCCCAGATTCAAACGACCCACCAAAATAATATCACTGACGAATTTATACAGTATACAGCGGATATTTGTAGAGCCGTTACCGTCGCAACGTGTCTCGCCCGGATTAACACGCGACATATGGCACGCGCGCGTTTGTTTGTATCCGCCATTCGGCGTTTATTCGAGCTCTAACCGGCGAAATCATTCCCTCATTCGAGCCAATAACTACAACTATAACGATGATCCTGCAGCCGAGCGACGTCCAATTGACCGGCGTCCACCATTTCGACCGGAACCGGCGCTGTTGGAGCGTGTCGGGGGCGGTGGAGGCGGCGTCGCGACGGCCGCCCGGCATCGAGAAGAGCGCCTTCGGGTTCGGGTTCGGTCGCAAGTGGGTGTTGAAAGTGAACGAGATCGAGAAGAGTACCGGCGGAACGGAAACGTTGGAACGGGCCTTGTGCATTTGGGCGTTCCTCTGCATCGGGGTGATCGTCGTTTTTGGAATTTTGTTCGCTTTGAGTGAGTTTTTTAATGTCGTTTTTTTGCAAATTTGTACTTACCCGTTTATTGAAATAACTCGCTTAACGCTCGGAAAGGGGGCTGCGCCCCCTTTCAACCCCCCTTTCTTACGGTGGCGGCTTCGCCGCAAGACAGTTTGCTAGCCTGATCCTCGCTCGGTGCAATTGAATTTTCGTTTGGAAATTAATCACACCCCGTATATCATTTTTTTTAAATAACCAAGGTCTCGCGCTCGCTACGCGAGCTCGACTAAATCGCTCTGGTTAACGATGGGCTCTGCGTATAAACCCGACAGTTATATAGACGGATCCTCGCTCGCTTCGCTCGCCCGGTTTATGCAATTACCATTTCCTTAAAGACAAGTCACCCTGTACTATATTTTAATTTAAATTTAAATAATTGTTCGATTTAGAAAAAAAACCACCCCGTATATCAATTTTTCCGATTTCCTTAATGAAAAAACACCCTTGTACATCAAATTAAATGTCAACATATCCCGTAGTAACGGAAATGACAACTTTGACAGTTTGAAGTTTGTTCATCGCCGCTGTCATTAGTGGAGGTTTTTTAAAAATAATTTGATCGTTTCTCCGTTTTTGGTAAGTACAAATGACCAAGAAACGTATATTTTTGCGAATTATTGCAATTTCTTTTATTGTCGTCCATTAAAATCGACAAAATTGTCAAAATAACGAAAAATCTGTCATTTCGGTGTTAGTTCCGTTTAAACCAAACGAACGGGCAACGGCCATCAAATAATTTCTTTGGAAATCCGTCAAAAATTTTACATTTTTAATTTCAATTTACTGCAAAAAACGAATTTAGCCAGCGAAAAGAGGTCGATTTTCGTAACCAGCGAATTTTTTACGTGCCCCTATGTACCTCTGTACGCCCAAGTAATTCATGATTTAAAAATCTCGCATCCCAACTCGGTTCTATCTATATACAGTGTGTCTACTTAAGTTCGCACCATATGGAAAACTTTTTTTATTTTACGAAAAAAAGTTATTCTTAATAAATAGTTCTGCATGTTTTAAAACCTAAAATACAACCATCAGAAAACACTTTTTTTAATCCGTATACGAGGTTTGTCAAAAAAATGTGTTTTTTTGCTCAAGAGTAAAGTACCTTTATTTTTGAAAATATCGGAAATTGTTATTAAGAAAAGTTGATCAGGACTAAAAATTGCATTTTTTAATGTTTTTATGTAGTCGATAATTATTGTAAAATAAATTATTTTGTTATCATTTATTTCAATGCATAATCAAACTAATGCAGCATAGAGGTTAAGAGATGTAAATGTAATTAAATTTTTAACGAATAAAGAGATAACAGATAACAATTTCCAATATTTTCAAAAATAAAATTTACTTTACTTTTGAGCAAAATTCATATTTTCTGACAAACCTCGTATACGACTGAAAAAATTAGATATCTGATTGTATTTTAGGTTTTAAAACATGCAGAACTTTTTATGTAGAATAACTTTTTTTCGTAAAATTAATAATAAAAAAGTTTTCCATATGGTGCGAACTTAAGTCACACTGTATATATGTGACATTGAAAAAGCTATACTTATTAATACACTGTTCGTCAAAATTAGCAACTCATATTTTTAAAGGCTTATAAAATTGGCAGTAGTCAAACTAGAGAGGTGAAATTTTAACCAGATATCGCCTCATGTCTTGTCTTGAGGTCCACCAAGTAGCATTAGACCTACTCAACTGAAATGTGTCAAACCACCCCTTAATGTAAGACTGATTTTTTTCTCTTTTCCTAATTTTGAACATCGTCTCATTCAAAAGGGTGTTTGGATCACTTCCAGTTGAGCAAGGATAATGCTATTTGGTAGACCCCAAGACAAGACATCAGGCTATACTTGGTGAAAATTTGACGTCTACAGCTTATTAACTTTCATCTAATTTTGTTTTTTTTTACATTTTCAACAGATAACACGATCTTCAACTTCAACAGCAACAGAGCAAACTACACCAAGAATTACATCTATCCGAAGGACATGCAAACGCGCGCTCGTCCTCCCAAAGTATTCGAAACTCCCCTAACAACTCTTCCCGAAAACACCACCGATTTATCAACGGATTTTCAAAGTTTCAACGACACTTTCAACACAACAGAAAATGTAAGTACTAACTCGAATCTACTCACTAGATTCCCTTGGAAATTCTATTAACAGAGTTATCCTAGGATAGGTGGATTGCTAATAACGATCCATTTAAATGACCAGCTCCATCGCCAGACTTAAATCCGTGTAGATTACTCGATTTTATTTCGACTTATTCAATTACATAATTAATTGCATTGGGTTCCCTTCGTGGATCATTGTTCTACATATTTTGTTTTATATTGTTCTACTTATTGCCCTCTATTAATCTACACATCACATTGCTCTTCTGATCTATACATATTATCCTCTATTGATCTGCAAATATTGATCTGCAGATATTGATCTACTTATTGCCCTATATTAATGTACAGATTGCTCTTCTGATCTACATATTGTCCTCTATTGATCTGCAGATATTGATCTACTTATTGCCCTCTATTAATCTACACATTGCTCTTCTGATCTACATATTGTCCTCTATTGATATGCAGATATTGATCTACTTATTGCCCTCTATTAATCTACACATTGCTCTTCTGATCTACATATTGTCCTCTATTGATCTGCAGATATTGATCTACTTATTGCCCTCTATTAATGTACAGATTGCTCTTCTGATCTACATATTGTTCTCTATTGATCTGCAGATATTGATCTACTTATTGCCCTCTATTAATCTACACATTGCTCTTCTGATCTACATATTGTCCTCTATTGATCTGCAGATATTGATCTACTTATTGCCCTCTATTAATGTACAGATTGCTCTTCTGATCTACATATTGTCCTCTATTGATCTGCAGATATTGATCTACTTATTGCCCTCTATTAATCTACACATTGCTCTTCTGATCTACATATTGTCCTCTATTGATCTGCAGATATTGATCTACTTATTGCCCTCTATTAATGTACAGATTGCTCTTCTAATATACATATTGTCCTCTATTGATCTGCAGATATTGATCTACTTATTGCCCTCTATTAATCTACACATTGCTCTTCTGATCTACATATTGTCCTCTATTGATCTACAGATATTGATCTACACGTTGCTCTACTGATCTGCATATTTGCTTTGCTTTCTTCATTCCCTCAAACATATCGTTGGCTCCATTTTCGATTGCAACATGCTCATTTCTATGAGTGGAACAAAGAAAGATTAATAAAATAACAGTTGTCAGAGTGAAAAGTTGCAATGACACAAATGTCACTCTTTCTTTTTCCTTTGTAAGTGTGTAATGGAAGTTGTCTTTATCGCACCCATGGCCTATATAACCTATGTTGCGATCAAAAATGGAGCAACCTGTATGTCCTAAACCTCTTAATCTACGAGTTACAGGGTGTTACAGTTTTAGAAAAAAAAACTTTTCTATCGTAATTTTCTTATTCTTATATTAAAATCATACAAATATTCACATCCAGCAAGGTCAAAAGTATTTGAACCTGCGGTGAAAAACTCTTCATTGTATACAAATTATGAAAGGTAAACTTCAAAACTGCAATATTTCATAAAAAACAATATATTTGTTCATCTTATCTACAAATCCATACAAAATTCCGAAAGGAATTCAACCAACATGGTGAATTTACCGCAATCTCCGCCGTTCGTTTTGTAAAATTCCACAAACTGGTTCATGAAGCTGCCAACTCCATTTATGATACTCTAAAAACAACAAACAACCATTTAATAATTAGTATATATGATAGGCGACGAACCTATCGCTCAGCTTGAATTCTCGCTTCTTTTCTAGCACAAACCTCCACTTACACCGATAGTAAAGGAACGAGAATTCGAATTCCAATAATGAGTACTTTTATGCTCATCCACTCTATCTATCCAGCTGTCTTATTACAAAACTCACTCGTTCGTAATCCCTTCGAAAAAAACCAGTGCACTGTCGTTCGAAGCTGTCGCACGATAAGACTTTCTCTTCGATCAGAAACGCCACGAAGCGGGCGTAATTGCGCCAACAGTCGCCCGAATTGGGCGATTGGCCCAATAGGGCGACGTTCCTGGGACACAGCAAATCCTTAAACAAATCCTCCGTCGAGCGGCAATGTCTCCGCCAAATGTCTATCAACTTTGCTTGGGTTTTTCTATCCATCAAATCCGGCCTGAAGGCAACTGAAATGCAAAAAAAAGGATTTGTTTTAAAACAGTTTTATTGTGTAAAATTGAAGTTTCTCTGCATGTATGACACGAATTACAACCACTCAATCCTATTTGGACAATACTTGTCTTGTAAATCAAAGGAGTGCAATAGTTTTCAGGTCAAAATTGCATATAAAAGAGGACGAGGAAGAAGTTTTTTAGCAAAACAATAACCGTATAAAGTGTCATTAACTTACTACTTAAAACTTATTTCCGACTTACTCAACAACAATGCGAGTTCGAACATCAAATTGGAGATATTGAAAACGATGAAATCGTTGAGATCGCAACGTTGCTCCAAAGATTCCTTAACATCCTTCAGTAACACGTCCAATAGATTACCATCGATGTAGTCCTTACGCTCTAAAACATCCACTGATAGTGTCTGAAACGCGTCTGTTTATTAGACTAAGTACAAATTTATCTAACGTTGAATTGTAACCATTAATCAAGTAGAACTATGTATATTCGTGGAGCTTACTCTAATTTTATCAGCTATTCGAAATCCGCTGGAGAGGCTATCGTCGTGCTGTGGCCTCTTACCAGACGGCGGTAGGACAAACACAGGTTTCTCGTCCGCCGGTTTTCTTTTAATAACGTCGAAACATTTATCGATGTCTTTCGAGAAGATATTGATGGTTAATTGATCGTTCGTCCACTTGTGTATCCTTTCTTTGCAATTTTTGGTTGTTATCGATACACAAGTTAATTTCACTTGCGGCAGGGAATCGACCGGTAGAAGACTGTCGAACGATTTTGGTATTCGATCGCCCAGCATTATCGATAGTTCTTCCTTGCATTTCGATTGTAGCGCAGCGAGTTTTTCGTGCGCTAAATGTCGAGTTTTTATTTTGACGACTTCCATTGATGTACCATTAGTTAGTTGACTGTTGACGAAGTCTCTAAATTCGTCGAAAGCTGTTTTTTTGCAAGATGGTACGATGGTATTACAAATGTGTTTGATGCAAGTCGAAGACACTCTTTCGGACACGAATTCGACAGTTTTCTTCACCGATTCCGGTTGATTGTTGAAGAAAGCTTCTTCTAGTTGTTGCTAGAAATACAAACACAAACATCACACATAAAGTTTCATAATAATCAAGGGAGTTGATACCTCGCAGCGTTTCTTCGATATCATCTCGGACGATTCCACGGCCGTTACTGGAGTTATGTGCTTCACGGTAACCCCTCTATTGCTGACTAACATCTTTTTCATATCCTCTAAATGGGGGCAACAAGTGAACAAAATACACTCGTCCACTACAGAGGGTTTTTTCGCCCCGAAAGATCCTTTACGATCCACCGCAAACTTATCACGAAACAGGCCGTAATCAGTGTTAGGGAAATGAGGCAACTCGAACAACCATCCCAAGCAGAATCTCACCAAAGCTGCATCGTAATCGACAGTAGTGGACCATTCGCCGTAGGAATGGTATATTCGATACAACATTTTGTACACTGAAAGGTAGTAGGGTAACCGTAATGTTACATAATCCAACATTGATAGATAGTTCACCAGCCAAGGTACGGTGAGTACGATGCTGTTGCACTCCGATAGGATTTTTTTCACGTCCAACGGAGGGTTCTTCTTTTCCCTGATGCTTATTAATTTACTGAAAAATGTTATATGTTGGGAGAAAATCAATAAAGCACATCAAAGTACACTCCTGGACAAAATTAACGCAACATCATAAATTTACCACATTTTTTATTGTATTTTTTGTTTGAATTTATGATCCGATTTGGATGATTTTTTTTTTGTATTATAGGTTGGTTCCTTGACAATGTCATCATTTTCGCTGTTTATGATAAAATGTTCCTTCTCGATTATACCGGGTGTAATAAAAATGTAATGTTTTTTTCCGAAAATTCGTATCACTCTGTGGAGTATACAAGCAAACAGGACATATAGCAGTTGACATTAGACGGTAGAACCATCTTTTGTCAACATTTTCTTTTTTGGTTTACTTCATTATCTCTGTTATTAAAGGAGATACGCCGTTTTATAGCGTAACATGTTTTAATAGACTGTATTATTCAAAACATTAATTGTTAAATGTTTTTAAGTAGGCTATGGACCATTTTTGACATTTCCAGCGATGTGTCAATATCGAATACATTATTTGTTATCTGTATAACAAAATAATTCCTGCTCGCTTTGATGAATGAAAACAAAATTAACGAATTACTTTATTTCATAAAGTAAAATTAAGAGTTTATTAAACACATTTTTTTGGAAACGAGTAAAACAAGGAAAGAACATAAATCAAAAACAATAAAATTAATGGATTGGAATGGATGGAACATTAATTGAATAGCCTTCATCCACCAAAGTTAAGACTCTTACTGCTTCTTCGGTCGATAAATTTTTGGACGATTCATTTTTCAAGATTAAAATAACAAAAAATCTACTTATACTATCTCTATTTTATACTACTTAAAAATAGAGCAACCTGTATACAATTATCTATACTATTGCAGACCAACATCGAGAGAAAGCGGTACTGCTCGGACTGCTCCGCCGGCTACGTTTGCATGAAAACCGACGAGGGCGGCGCGAAGCCTTCCTGCGTCGCCGCCGCCGATCCTTCGGATCCCACCGGTTGCGGCGGTCTCTGCCTCATCAACACCGAGTACTGTCACAAGCTGGGCCACGACGTGGTCCGATGCCTGCCGAGGCGCGATCTGCTCGCCTGCGACGACGGCCAGTTCAACTGTCAGAACATGTGCGTCGGCGCCGAGCGTCGGTGCGACGGCGTCGTCGACTGTTCCAACGAATCCGACGAGGCGAATTGCGGTAATTAAATTGTTCGTTTTTGTAAAAGGACGTTCCTGCAAAAAACTTTAATCGCGAAGTCACTATATACAGGGTGTTTCACAACTTATCCGACAAATTTTAACCACATATGCACTGTTACGAGAGAAGTTAATTTCCCAAAAAAATGTAATAAAAGTCTTACAGAAATCGAGATAATAAAATAATAGTTTAACAGTTCAATTACTTATACAAGATGTACAAAATTGTTCCCATTTACTGAAATGCAAGCTTGGGTGCTTGTTTTTTTGTTTTAACCATTGTTTTGGTGCAACATTTGCTACAATAAAGTATTAAGGCAAAATTATGAACGCAAAATGCAGTATTTATATTTCAATTTTTTATTGAAACTCGGGTTTATAATTTTATTTCTGTAGTACTTTTATTACATTTTTTTAAGATTTCTCAAAGAGAGAGAAGTTGATTTCTCAAAAAAAATGTAATAAAAGTCCTACAAAGATAAAATTGTAAACCCGAGTTTCAATAAAAAATTGAAAAATAAATACTGCATTTTGCGTTCATAATTTTGCCTTAATACTTTACTGTAGCAAATGTAGCACCAAAACAATGGTTAAAACAAAAAAAAACAAGCACCCAAGCTTGCATTGCAATAAATAGGAATAATTTTGAACATCTTGTATAAGTAATTGAACTGTTAAACTATTATTTTATTATCTCGATTTCTGTAAGACTTTTATTACTTTTTTTTTGAGAAATTAACTTCTCTCGTAACAGTGCATATGTGGTTAAAATTTGTCGGATAAGTTGTGAAACACCCTGTATATAAAACCCCAGGGGATATAGACCGATTGGCGACAGAAATTAAAAAATAATTTCTGCGGCATAGAGAGGTAGTTGGGGGGACGTAAACGGATTCGCTCTTTTCGAAAATCGACCTCTTTTCTCCGGCTAAATTCGTTTTCGTTCACAATATCGATATAAAGTTGAAATTTTTGACACATTTTCCAAAAAATTATTTGACGGACGATTTGTGTTCGTTTAGTTTGAATGGAACTTTACCTTAGTGTAACTTTTTTTCTTAATTGGTACCTTTTAGCCGCTCTTAACGGTTGAATATGAAAGAATATACAATAATTTACTAACCCTTAAGTTTTCTCCATGTTTTATTGACGAATAACCGAGAAATGATTAATTTAATATCGAAAAGTGTACACTAATGACAGCGGCAAAGAACAAACCTCACAATGACTGAAAATGTCACTGACGTTTCTAAGGAGACGTCGACGGGACATTTGATGTACAGGGTGTTTTTACGTTAAGAAAAAATGAAAATTTGATGTACAGGATGATCACGACCGAGCGAGCGCAGCGAGCGAGGCTCCGGCTAGCAAACTGTTGTAGAAAGGGGGGTTGAAAGGGGGCGCTGCGCCCCCTTTCCGTGCTGACAAGCGAGTCATTATTAGGATATAACCTCAAAAGTGTCCCGTTTGTTGAGGATAAAACAGGGTTCCTAAAGCGGCCGCTAGGAGGCGATGTTGTAAAGGACCGCGGCTTTTTTGCGTACGAATTTATAAAAGGTTTTTCAAACTAAAAACAGATACAAAATATGAAAATATACTTAAATCAGCGATGATTTTGTTGTTAACATCATGCCTCGCGTATCTTCGGTTAATGTATTTCTCCATTTTCTCGAAATGTAAAAAAATAACTTTATAAGTTTTGACAGCTCGAAGTGTCAACAACTGCGATTTACAACAACTTTCTTTTATAAAAATTTTGTGCAAAATAAAAAATAATGGTACTTCTCTCTTGAGGTATTTTCATGTTTTCTTAAATTGACAACACCCTGTAGATCCAATCTAAGATTTTTCAGTGTTATTCTCATTTTTAAAAGAAGCAAAATTTTTATAAACAATGACTTTTTGTCGTAAAATGAATAATAAAAATTTTTCTCCTATAGGCAACCCCATCCGTGAACACACTGTATAAATCCTTCTAAAATTATTAATATATTTTTCAACTTTTTTTTGTTCGAATAATTTCAATAAAAGTCAGTACTCATTTGACCTTACCAGTATCGCAGGAACGTCTTTGTTGCACCAATTGCATGCAAATTTGCATTGTATACAATCGGTACTACTTCTACACTCATCTATTCCCTCTCTTCGAATCCCACCGACGATTTTGCAACGAATTCGTGTGTTTCCAGATTGCGATCTGAGTTCCCACTTCCGATGCGGCAGGAAGTTGTCCTGCTTGGAGCTGTCGAAGCGCTGCGACAGGATCGTCGATTGTTGGGACGGCAGCGACGAGAGGAATTGCTCGCAGAGTACGACGATAAATTGTAGAATCGATCAATTCGCATGCGACGACGGTGTTTGCATCGATAAAACGGAGGTTTGCGACGGTGTGTTCCACTGCTCGGATCGATCCGACGAGCCGGATGGTTGCGTGGATGTGGAGAAATGATGGAAGAGATGGAAGAGAGAGTTCCATCGTCGTAGGTCTACTGGGCAAAATGGTCAATTATTTTATAATACGGCAGGTCAACTGGGCAAAGATTCTTTCCTGGCCCCTTTTTGGGTAGGGTCAACTGGGCAAAGGGAATACCTACCTTCCTAAGAATACTTATACAGGGTGTTTCATTGGGAAAGGGCAATATTTTAACCATATATAGAGGTCACCCGGGGGATTACAAAAAACCCATATACCATGAGTCTTGCGCCCATTATAACCGAGTTACAGGGTGTTTTTTGAATTTGGCCCATTTTTTTCGGCACCTATAACTTTTGAATCACTCAGTATATTTTTTTGATATTTGGAAAAGAATACTTATTCTAGTATCTTTTTTTAAAAATCTAGTAAATTGCTTAGTTAAGTTTTGAATTTTCTCATGTAGAAATGTAAAAATTGAATAATCAATGATTAATTATTAAATGAAATGAAATCATTTTAATTTTATTAAGTGCGGATCTGTAATTGTAATTTTTATTGGTTTGTTTGAATGTTAATTCAAGTTCAATAGGTCTATTTCAGGAATTTCCATGAAAGTGTTAGGTAAATCTGGTTTTATTAAAGAAAAAATAATTAAAATCCCTTCAATTACAATTTACATGGACCAAAAATCTCATAATGTACATTTTAACGTTTAAATTTTGGTAGAAAAACGGCATGCGGGATAATAAAAAGGTGATGAATACATTCAGTTTTTTATGCTCTTTCTGAATTTGAAATTCAATTTTTAAAAATATGATGTATAGGGTGTTGTTTAAGGGTCGGTCAAATTTTATTAATTTTTCTAAATCCGGGCCTGGATTTTATAATTTTTTTAATTTTGCAATAAATTGTCCTAAAGGTATAGAATATCTATGCCAAATATCAAAAAAATATACTGAGTGATTCAAAAGTTATAAGTGCCGAAATAAATGGGCCAAATTCAAAAAACACCCTGTAACTCGGTTATAATAGACGCAAGACTCATAGTATATGGGTTTTTTGTAAGCCCCTGGGTGACCTCTATATAGGGTTAAAATATTGCCCTTTCCCAATGAAACACCCTGTATAGATTAAATAATCAGAATCATTTTAAACATTTAATTTACCTATGTTCAAATTTGAATTCTTTAGATATCTTCGATAATAATATAATAATCGCATTAATATTTGTCATTTTGAAAAATAACGTAACTACATACAGGTAGGTACTTAGGTACAGATAGATGTATATTTTCAAACGTAAAATTCAGGAAGAAACTCGAAACAAAATTGATCTACCGAGACAGCATAGTAAACTAGTATGATCAAAGAACCCCTTCTAATTTTATATTAAAACGCAATTATAATTGGGAAATACCTACGCTCTACTAGGGGTAGGTATGCAAAAATTGGATGTACATTAAAGAGATTATCGAATTGTCGAAACGAGAAAAGCGATTAAGGGGCAGGTAAAAATATTGGAAATTGCCCAGTTGACCTATATCATGAGACAGGTCGATTTCGATAATTATTATCAGGTAATAAAATTTTTGCCCAGTTGACCTGCGTCCAGTTCCATTGCATTTTCTCCAATTTTTAACTTAAGACTTCAACGAAGGAATGGATGTGGTTTACACGTTTGCCATGTTTTTGTAGACTGATTTACGCATAATTTGACTGTTTCCGTCCAAACTAATCTTAACTGTAAATATGTGTAAATCTGGATAAATCCTAGACGCCACATTGTCCTAAAATTACACTCGTATACATTATACATTCAGTGATGTTAAAATTACTTTATAATATGTAATTAATTACAATTACAATTACTTTTGGCAATTTGTAATTAATTACAATTACCATTGCAAAATTTGCGAATGTAATTACAATTACAATTAAAGTTACAATTACAATTACAATCACAATTACTTTGCGTTGATGTCAGTTTTAAATAATTATTTAGGGATTTGCAATCGGAATTAAACTTTCCACGTATTGAAAATATTAAATAAGTACTTTTGTGTCCAATGTAATTGAAATGTAATTGTAAAATGTCATTGTAAAATGTAATTGTAATTGTAACGAAAGGAGTAATTGAATTACAAATGAATTACAATTGAGGAGCTTGTAATTAATTACCGCCTCAATTACAATAAAAGTAATTCAATTACTTTTTTAATTACTTGTAATTAATTACTTAACAACACTGATTACATTATACCTATACTCCGTTCGCGATCAGGAGACAGTGATAAAATATGGTTAAAATATTAATAATTGATATTAATTGATATTACACAGTCGTAAAACTTTTTTGAATTTTTTTATTTTTTCGTTGAATTGAATTCTTCGTGGGAGTTTTGTATACAAAATGAGGTTCTCTTAGGTCATCTCCTGATGACGAGCGGAGTATAAATATACTAATTATTTAGAATCATTATTTAGAAAGTATAAGTTTAAAACAACGTATTTTATATCAAAATAAATAGTATATTTATTTAGCAAAAAAAAACAAATAATCTACAACTTCCCTACACAATGGAATTTAAAAAATTTCTACGATATGTATTTAACACTGGTACCAAAATGTTCCATCGTATTTTCCATACAACTAAAGGAAATAACCCCTCGTGAAATCATCACCAGTTCCCCATGAAGATGTTGAATTATTGATATTTAAAGATTTTCATTGGTATTAAAAGATATGCTTTATTAAAGGTCCCAACACGTTATCGATGTAGTGGTAGAGCTCATGACATTTTTTCCTTGTATTCACATCGTTACTGCTGCCCCAAATTACCAAACCGTCGATTTTAAAACTTGCTAACGCAATGAAAGACTCGAAGAGATCTTGCTGGAAAATAATCTTTTTTGTATTAGATACTATTGTAAACCGTACCTCACCGAATGTAGCTTGGCAGTTCAAAAATTGCATTAAATGCGCAAATACAGTGTGTCCACGGATGGGGTTGCCTATAGGAGAAAAATTTTTATTATTCATTTTACCACAAAAAGTCATTGTTTATAAACATTTTTGCTTCGTTTAAAAATGAGAATAACACTGAAAAATCTTAGATTGGATCTACAGGGTGTTGCCAAATTAAGAAAACATGAAAATACCTCAAGAGAGAAGTACCATTATTTTTTATTTTACATAAAATTTTTATAAAAGAAAGTTATTTAAATTCTAAAATAAAGCCTGATTACAAATTTTTAAATTAAAATTCCAATTTTGTGTGTCCACGGATGGAGTTGACCAGGGGAGAAAATGATTATTAATTTTACGAAAAAAAGTAATTCTTTATAAAAAAAGAGCATTAAAAGAGAGATTAAAAGCATTTTTTGTAAATAATAATGTAAGATAATAAATAAATTCTTTCTTTATGTAAGATAATAAAAATTCTTTCGTTCTTTCTTGACATTTTTTTCTGTTTCTTAATTTACTAACACCCTATACGTCTTATTTAATGTTTTGATATGTGAATTTCATTTTCTCGACAAGTTAATTTTTTTATAAAGAATGTCTTTTCGTCGTAAAATTATAAATAACCATTTTTCTTATCTGGTCAACTTTATCTAGGAACACACAAAATTTGAATTTAAGTTTGCAAATTAGTATTCAGGCTTTGTTTTAGATTATAAACAACTTTCTTTCAAAAAATTTTTTGAAAAATAAAAAATAATGGTACTTCCCTCTTGAGGTATTTTCATGTTTTCTTAATTTGACAACACCCTGTAGATCCAATCTAAGATTTTTCAGTGTTATTCTCATTTTTAAAAGAAGCAAAAATTTTTATAAACAATGACTTTTTGTCGTATAATGAATAATAAAAATTTTTCTCCTATAGGCAACCCCATCCGTGGACACACTGTATATTGATTGTAACTTTTCTTCTTAAAATCACCCAAATATTCACATTCTGAAATACCGGCAATCAATTAATTAACACTCTGTATGTATGTACCACAGTGATCATCTTTTGCATCTTTGGGCATTTTAATTTGATACATAATTCAGGGATTAATGTACAATCTTGCGATCTTACCCTACCCTTATCCAACTTTTAAAAAGTTCCAACTGCCAACCTACAATTGGTGAGGTATACAATGAATCCCATAAGTAATAAATACTGTTGGAAAGATTTGTAAATAGTAAGATTTTTCTGAGTTTCTGAAGAAGGATGTTGTATTGGAACTTGGTAGGTATATGGAGTTTTATATCGGTTGCTTCAATTCAGACCGCAACATAGTCGTTTCTATGAGTTGAACAAAGAAAGATTAATAAAATAACAGTTGTCAGAGTGAAAAGTTGCAATGACACAAATGTCACTCTTTTCTTTTTCATTTATAAGTGTCTAATGGAAGTTGTCTTTATCGCACTTATAGCCTATATCGTTTGCTCCATTTCCGATTGCAACATGGGACCTGTTTCATATAACTGACAAGTTGACAAGTTACAAGTCGACAAGTTACAAGTGTTGGTTGACAAGTATTTAAAAATTTCGTTTCATAAAATAAATTTCGACACTTGTCGAATTAAATTTTTGGCATCCGTTTTTCTACAACTGTAATATTAATTAAACGTCAGACTTAAGCCAAAAAGAAAAAAATAGTACTTACTATACTGGGAAGCATAAGTATATCACCCCCTTCGTTTTTTGATATTGGGAAACTTTTACTTTGAAATTGTTTTTTTTTTCTGGTTGGAGCTATTTTTAGATGTGAACCACGACAATTTCGTTTATTGACAAAAAAACTTATTTTTAAAATGCAGCAACATTTTTTTAATATTCAATTATTTTAATAAAGAACGGGCATTCTATTTGGAAAATTTAGTCCCACTTCTACAAAAGCTATAAAATGAGCATTGAAACGAACAAAGACAATGCATAATTTCTATAAATTGGTTCTATACATTAGGCGGGGACAAATAGATTTTATTATTTCCTCCATTTTTATCGAATTCATTCGAAATCGTTTAATAAACTCTCATTAAGCTTCCTCCTCACTGTCCCTAGACCACATTTTCTTTTAAATTTACAAGAAAATCGGATGGTGACAGGAAATCAAGTCCCTGTCGCTTTACACTAATATATGATAGGAATAAATGACAAGTGTTTTTGAATTTATTTTTTATGAAACGCAAACCTATCTACAATTGTAAAACAGACTTATAATATTAGGCTAGTCACTTGTCACTAATAATCTACTCGTGTAATTTTATGAAACACAAGCTTGTCAAATACTCTAGTCAAAACTAGACTACACTTGTCCGACAGGACTTGTCAGTTATATGAAACAGGCCCATGGTCATTTCTATGAGTGGAACAAAGAAAAATTAATAAAATAACAGTTGTCAGAGTGAAAAGTTGCAATGACACAAATGTCACTCTTTCCTTTTTCCTTTGTAAGTGTCTAATGGAAGTTGTCTTTATCGCACCCATGGCCTATATAACCTATACTGCGATCAAAAATGGAGCAACCTGTATAACCTATATGTTGCGATCTGGAATGAAGCACAGTGTATATGGGTACCTTGGTTACGAATTGCTGATGTTTATCCTGGTACTTGAACCAATAATAGGGAACGATTCTTGGTCGAATATTAAATTTTTCCGAAATCCGGTGCGCCTCGTTAATGCGCCCTTCAATCATCTGCACCTTTTGGCTCGCGTTCATTCGCAATTTCTGCAAGTACAAAGACGGGTGAAAATTATCCACCAATTTGAACAACCATTTCGTTCTAAAATTAAAAAAGACCATACAAAATCATTAAATCAGCTACACAAAAGAAAGATGTACCCAGTGATGTTAAAATTACTTTATAATATGTAATTAATTACAATTACAATTACATTTGGCAAATTGTAATTAATTGCAATTACAATTACAAAATTTGCGAATGTAATTACAATTACAATTAAAGTTACAATTACAATTACAATCACAATAACTTTGCTTTGGTGTCAGTTTTAAATAATTATTTAGGGATTTGCAATCGGAATTAAACTTTCCACGTATTGAAAATATTAAATAAGTACTTTTGTGTCCAATGTAATTGAAATGTAATTGTAAAATGTATTTGTAATTGTAACGAAAGGAGTAACTGAATTACAAATGAATTACAATTGAGGAGCTTGTAATTAATTACCGCCTCAATTACAATAAAAGTAATTCAATTACTTTTTCAATTACTTGTAATTAATTACTTAACAACACTGGATGTACCTATCGTTTTCAGCTGTGACCTCCTTCGGGCAGGCCTCTCTCATGCTGTTGGGCGACATGTTGAAGCAATATGGATAAGCGTAGTAGCCCCAAAACGCCCGAGGTCTCGCCCTTTTGGCCGCCACCAGCGTGTTCTCCATGAATTTCCTGGCGCCGCCTTCGAACCTTCGAGCAGCCTCATGCTCTAGCTCCTTCTCCGACCAGCCGGGATGTTTCTCCCTTTCCAGGGCCACCGAAGCCCTCCGGTAGTTCGTCAACGACCCGAAGTTCTGCCGGAACACCGGCCTCCAACTTTCGAAGTCGATTATACCAATTCCTATAAACACCCACTATACATTTGCATGCGAACTTTGTACAGGGTGGCCAAATAAGGATGGCTCTCGGCCATATCTCGCAAAGTAATTGTCGTAGAGACTTGCTGTAAAAAATAAAAATTTTAAGCTCTCTAAAATGGCCGCTAGGGGGAGTATCCGCCATTTTGATTTTTAAAAGTCATTTTTTCCAAAATTTTTCTAAATAAAGGTATCAAAAATGTGTTTTATTTTGATAGTTAAGATATTTTCGATTATTTTTTGTTATATATTTTTGACTTTATCTTTTAAAATAAAGTGGTGGGGGTGGTTTGAATATTTTGACAAATAAATGTTAATAACTTTTAAACGGCTTAACCGATTTTCAAAAAAATGAAATTGTTGAAAAGGGCTTTCTTTGGTCTATAATTTACACTATATAATATATTATTTTAATTGTTTGCTTGGCCGCAAGATGGCGTTTTTCGACATTACTTCAAAAAACACCGACTTTCTCAAAAAATTTAAATGCAACGATATAACTTTTTCTTTGGAGAAAAATAGTCAAATCATTGCCAAACAAGCCTGTGAAAACCGCATCTCGATATCCCCTTCCTAACCTAAAATATATCTAAAAAAAAGAAAAAAAACTCAAGAAAATGGGTAATTTTTGGTGCACTACCAATATAAAAGCCTCTATTTAGCCTCTATTTAGCCTCAATTTATTAATAATCTTCAAGTATGATATTTAGAAACACCAAGCTAAGTAATATTCATTCAATAATTATTGGATTTCCCTTCTATTCGCACTAGTTGAGAACAAAAGAAATAACCATGTCGTGGAAAATAAAAAAAAACAAAAAATCTAACGAACTAGTCTAGAAAAATGAGCTGGGCATCCATCGGGTTGGAAATACATATTTCTTGGAGTTTCCAGACGAACATCTTCCAATAACCCAGGAAATTCGTTACGAAGAAAATTTAGATATGTTTGTCCGTTGAGTCGCCCATTAATAAACCAGGAAACAACAATTGTCACCTACTATAACACACTACACGTTGATACCAATGTCCTTAATAATTCTGGACCTACTTCGTCCAGTTTTTTGGTTTTTTTTATTTTCCACGGCATGCTTATTTCTTTTGTTCTCAACTAGTGCGTATAGAAGGGAAATCCAATAAATATTGAATGAATATTACTTAGCTTGGTGTTTCTAAATATCATACTTGAAGATTATTAATAAATTGATTATTTTTGTGAAAGGAACAACGCTAAATAGAGGCTTTTATATTGGTAGTGCACCAAAAATTACCCATTTTCTTGATTTTTTTCTTTTTTTAGATATATTTTAGGTTAGGAAGGGGATATCGAGATGCGGTTTTCACGGGCTTATTTGGCAACGATTTGACTATTTTTCTCCAAGGAAACAGTTATATCGTTGCGTTTAAATTTTTTGAGAAAATCGGTGTATTTTGAAGTTATGTCGAAAAACGCCATCTTGCGGCCAAGCAAGCAATTAAAATAATATCTTATATAGTGTAAATTTTAGACCAAAGAAAGCCCTTTTCAAAAATTTCATTTTTTTGAAAATCGGTTCAGCCGTTTAAAAGTTATTAACATTTATTTGTCAAAATATTCAAACCACCCCCACCACTTTATTTTAAAAGATAGAGTCAAAAATATGCGACAAAAAATATCCGAAATTATCTTAACTATCAAAATAAAACACATTTTTGATACCTTTATTTAGGACAATTTAAAAAAAAATGACTTTTAAAAATCAAAATGGCGGATACTCCCCCTAGCGGCCATTTTAGAGACCTAAAAATTATTTCCACCATTTTCCTTTGGCCGATTTAGTCCTAAGATTTTTTACCGCAAGTCTCTACCACAATTACTTTGCGAGATATGCCCGAGAGCCGTTCTTAGAGCACCACCCTGTACAAGAACAACCCATCGGAGTTTACCTGCAAACGATTCATCCGGCACAACATCGTCCAACGACTCCTGGAAGGCCTTCAAGTGCTCGGCGAGGTCGCCCTCCTGCGGCACGCCGCCGTTCCTGCTGCCGTTTCGCAGGAGCGCCGGGAACCGGCCTGGATCGTACAGGATGTTCACCATTCGGCCCCAGAACCGCCCGTTCTGGTTCTGGACGATCCCGAATTTCTCGACCAAGCCGGAGAAGTTCAGCTGGTGGGCGTCGCATTGGAACGTCGGGACGTTCCAGTAGACGAGGATTTCGGCCGGGGGGCGTCCCGACGCCGACGGGGGTCTCAGACGGTGCAAGTCCTTGTTGTTGCTGCAATACAAAACAATGCATATGGTGAGGGGGTAACTCAAAATCGACCGGCATAGCCACAATTGCGTTAAAAACGTCGCGCCGAGCATTTTGTTTCTTAATTATTATCGGAAAACTTAATGTTTAAACTTAAATTAACTTAAATTAAACTTAAAGTTTAATTGAGCGGATTTGGGGTTGTTTTTCACGCGGATTTCTTACGACCGGATTTTGCACTGGGTTATTTGCGACTTGATGGGGTCGTCCGCCGATTTTTTATCGATCTTCTAGTGGCTAATTTATTATAATTTCGATCTGTTTGTATTTTTAGGTTCGGACGAGTTTGCTTTTTTAGCTACGTTCGGATTCTTGGCAAGAGAATTGTAGTAAAATATGACACGATGCATTCGAAATTAGGTAACGCTTGTCCCAATGCGCTAGAGGATATTTGCAAAATTTATTTTTTCTATACTGACCCGATTGTCGACTATATTATGTTAAACACTATTTAGATTAGGAAATTAATTTAATAGAAAAATTTAATTTATGTTTACAATGAATTTTAGGAAAGAATATACAGGGTGTTTCACAACTTATCCGACAAATTTTAACCACATATGCACTGTTACGAGAGAAGTTAATTTCCCAAAAAAAAAAGTAATAAAAGTCTTACAGAAATCGAGATAATAAAATAATAGTTTAACAGTTCAATTACTTATACAAGATGTTCAAAATTGTTCCCATTTATTGCAATGCAAGCTTGGGTGCTTGTTTTTTTTGTTTTAAACCATTGTTTTGGTGCAACATTTGCTACAGTAAAGTATTAAGGCAAAATTATGAACGCAAAATGCAGTATTTATTTTACAATTTTTTATTGAAACTCGTGTTTATAATTTTATTTCTGTAGGACTTTTATTACATTTTTTTTGAGATTTCTCAAAGAGAGAGAAGTTGATTTCTCAAAAAAAATGTAATAAAAGTCCTACAGAAATAAAATTATAAACCCGAGTTTCAATAAAAAATTGAAAAATAAATACTGCATTTTGCGTTCATAATTTTGCCTTAATACTTTACTGTAGCAAATGTTGCACCAAAACAATGGTTAAAACAAAAAAAACAAGCACCCAAGCTTGCATTGCAGTAAATGGGAACAATTTTGAACATCTTGTATAAGTAATTGAACTGTTAAACTATTATTTTATTATCTCGATTTCTGTAAGACTTTTATTACATTTTTTTTGGAAATTAACTTCTCTCGTAACAGTGCATATGTGGTTAAAATTTGTCGGATAAGTTGTGAAACACCCTGTATTGCCTTAAAATTCGTATTAGTCAAAAGAGGGAAATACAAGATAGTGAAATAGTCAAGCCCGCGCAGCGAAATATTTTGAAATAAATTTCCAATAAAAAATGATTTTATTTAAAAAATATTCTCCTGAATATTTCACGAGAGTATTTATTAAACACAGTATATGCGAATTGCAACGTTTATACAAAACTATCCAAGCCAAATATAAAAATGCATGTTTAAATAAACGAAAGATCCACTAAATATGCTAAGTTTACCATTGTTACTACCCGAAATAAGAAACAGCTATCAATTTTACCCCAATTTATCTCGTATAATTACTCACTTAGGAAGTCGATAAAAAATAGGAGAAACCCCAAATTCGCAAACTGAACCACTCGATTAGAAGACCGCCAAATGTTTGATTAAAATTTAGCTCATATTATACAAACCTGATTAAGTCTTCCTGTGTGAGACCGAAAACGATAATACAAGCGACAAATAAAATTTCTAACATATTTGGAACCAAAGTCAACAATTAAGGCAGTTAGGTAAAAATAAATAGTTGTTTGACACCCTGCAGAAAGTGCATCGGTGCATCGTTTATATATACGCTCGCATAAAATGTAAATTTTTTTATCAGAAATATTATCTGACACATTTATTTTAAATTGCTACTAAATTAAAGGGTCGATATGTAGTTAGAACTATTTGATACAAAAAAATTATGATTAAATTAGCGATCATTTAATTTTCTTGCTTTTCCTAAATATGTTACCAAGTTGATGAAGAAGGTGGTGCAAATTTATTGTGCAATAATTCATGTTTTATGCAAACTAAATTAAACGGTGACTTATGTGGGTCAAATAAATATTTATACCTTCGAAGGGTCATTTATAGTACATTGTCGATGATAAAGAAAATGCATTTAACAATTATTTCACCATTTCGTTTTATTTGTTCGTGCGCGAATGCACCTTATTATTATTCTTTTAAAACGATATGACTGTAAAGTTTATGAATAGAACAATTTGTAAAGTAATGGAATATTTTCATCATATCGTTTTTTGTATATTTTTATTTATCATTAAATTTTTTGTACTTCCCTTAGGTATGTATAGTCTGTGGTACTTCCCCAACTCGTATTTTTTTAATAAATCGAGATCAAATTTCATATGCGAACTTTAGTAACATTTGTTCTTGTCTGCATACATCGTACGTCTGATAAGGTGTAATTTTTTCCCCTGTAGATATTTACCCCGTCTAATTTATAAATATAAAATTGGGTTTTCGTGAAACACCCTATTGTGGTGGCTGCACACTGGTTTAGTAAAAGTTCTAAATTTTTATTATAAAAGTACATGACGTTCGACATTGACATATGACACTGACAATTAAAAACAATTATTCATCCTCCTTCAAAACAACAAACTAATGGGTACTAATTTGCATAATTTTCAAACAATTTTAGTGATTGTTCAAATAGCATGACTAAGTCCAAGGCGTCACGGTAATGATCAGGTACATTTCATATCTCAACTGAATGATTAATCGTTTAATATGCAATGGATCAGCATCAGTACCATTAAGTGCTCTGAAAAGTTCAAAATAATTGTAATGTACCCATGACATACACTTCCTGAGGTACTAACCACACAAGTACAATTTATAAGGTATAATTCCTGCGGTACAATCAAAGACTTGTACTTATTTGTGTTAATTTCTAGCCGAAGAAATCCGATCAAAAATGTCTCAAATAAACTACCAATTGGCCTTAGACCAACAACGCAAATACGAACAAGAGCGTCGAGACAAAGAAATCGCGAAAGCCCTACAAGAAACCTTCCAAAGGGAGCACGAAGTTCAACAGGAACGGTTATCAAACGATTCATCGATTGCCCGTTTGCTGCAGGAACAAGAACGAGACCAAATGGCAGCGTTGCCGATGCACAACAGGTAGGTAAGTTTATCAGATTATGAGAGAATTGTAAGGTTAAATTACCTAGTACAAGACCAATTATCCGAACATCTACAACGCTTCGAAATCTATCTATTTCCAGGCCTCATCCGAATGTGTACCCCAGCACATCCGGAACCACAGCCACCTCATGGCCCACGCACCCCTCCTTGGAGGTCACCGACCCCACCCCGGACATCTACAGCCTCTTCACCGCCTTCAACGAGCGGTTCTTCTGGAACCAACTGGGTTCTGTCACGGTCGAGTGGAACACGCGGATGACCTCGAGCGCTGGGATGTGCATCTACCAGGGCAGAGGCGGCATGTGCACCATCTACCTCAGCGAGCCCCTTCTGAAGCTCCGGCCGAGGAAGGACCTGGTGGAGACTCTGCTGCACGAAATGATACACGCTTTCCTGTTTGTCACCCAAAATAATAGGGATTGGGACGGGCACGGGGAAGAGTTTCAAAGGCATATGTACAGGATTAATATGGAAGCCGGTAGGTGGGACTTGTCACGTTGGCTTGTATAGGTAAAGGCCACGATTTGTTTATGGTGGCTTATCAAAATATTTTTCTTATGAAAGGGCGGATTTTTAGAGGTGTGTGAAGTTGGCTCCGCAACTTTAGTTCTCAGTAGTTCTGATTAGAGTTGTGATAACAGTTCTGAATAGTATTCGACGAGTTCTACAAGAAACTTTAATGGTATTTTGCGATTAAAACAATAGTTTTTGAGATATTCTCAAAAATCACTTCGAGCAAAAAAAAATACAAGTCCGAGTTTGAAAATTTTTTGAGAGTTCTCAGGAGTTCTGATAACAGTTCTGAATAGTATTCGACAAGTTCTACAAGAAACTTTAATGGTATTTTGCGAATTTTTCAATAATTAAAAAGTTATGGGTTGTCTGATAATATATCTAATTGATTAACTGTTTATACTTGTTTATTGATGAAATTTATTATTATTATTATTTTTTTTAATATTCAGGAACTGTAGAACTCATCAAAATACATCAAATAAACTAATCAGAACTATTCCATTGTAAATTTAGGTTTGAAGTAAGCACCGCATGTTTTATTTAAAAAAAATAATGTGTTAAAACACCAGAACTATTATTTTTTGTACAAAAGAACTCCTAAACTATCCAAAAGGAATCCAGAACTCTAATCAGAACTACTGAGAACTAAAGTTGCGGTGCCAACTCACACACCTGATTTTTAGGATTCTAAGAAAGAATCGTACCGAGAGTATGATAAAACTTTTTAGGATTTATTAGAAAACTAGTAGAGCTTTATTATGACACCCTATGGGAAATATTAGTAGAATAGATCTTATATTCAATTTGTTGGTGGAATCTGATTAATTTTCTGATCTTTTTAAGGTACAAATATTACCATTTACCACAACTTTTATGATGAAGTGATGTACTACAGGAGGATGTATCCGGGTTATAGCGATCAACAGATTTACCAGCACATCAAAGAGAAATGTCCGAAATGGGTGAATTGGTTTGACAGAATGGTACAGAGGATTATTAGAGGACCGAAACCGTATAGCGTAGTGTGGGTCGCACAACCGTGGTCTTGACCCTGGTCTTTTTATCTATGGCTTTTATAGGACCTTCTATTTGAAAATGAAATTACTGGGGCCTGTTTCATATAACTGACAAGTTGACAAGTTACAAGTCGACAAGTTACAAGTGTTGGTTGACAAGTATTTAAAAATTTCGTTTCATAAAATAAATTTCGACATTTGTCGAATTAAATTTTTGGCATCTGTTTTTTTACAACTGTAATATTAATTAAACGTCAGACTTAAGCTAAAAAGAAAAAAATAGTACTTACTATACTGAGGAGCATAAGTATAGCACAACCTTCGTTTTTCGATATTGGGAAACTTTTACTTTGAAATTGTTTTTTTTTCTGGTTGGAGCTATTTTTAGATGTGAACCACGACAATTTCGTTTATTGACAAAAAACTTATTTTTAAAATGCAGCAACATTTATTTAATATTCAATTATTTTAATAAAGAAAGGGCATTCTATTTGGAAAATTTAGTCCCACTTCTACAAAAGCTATAAAATGTGAGCAATGAAACGAACAAAGACAATGCATAATTTCTATACGTTGGTTCTATACATTAGGCGGGGAAAAATAGATTTTATTATTTCCCTCAATTTTTATCGAAGTCATTCGAAATCTTTTATTAAACTCTCATTAAGCTTCCTCCTCACTGTCGCTAGACCATTTTCTTTTAAATTTACAAGAAAATCGGATAGTGACAGGAAATCAAATCCCTGTCGCTTTACACTAATATATAATAGGAATAAATGACGAATGTTGTTTAATTTATTTTTTATGAAACGCAAACCTATCTACAATTGTAAAACAGACTTGTAATATTAGACTAGTCACTTGTCACTAATAATCTACTCGTGTAATTTTATAAAACACAAACTTGTCAAATACTCCAGTCAAATTTAGACTACACTTGTTCGACAGGACTTGTCAGTTATATGAAACAGGCCCCTGGATGATTTCTAGCAATAATTCAATCGTTAGTCAATTTGCGGAAAAGGCGTAGATAAAATAATATGTCTAACTTAACAATGAAATGGGTGCTAGTAAAATGAAAGAAATGTGGTATTAGACATAATTTGTAGATATTCCTATTTATATAATATCATATCAAATATGTATTTTTTGCTAGTTACGCAATGCAATGAATGGAATTATTTTAATTAAATGCACAACTTAATTACCTCAACAGATTATCGCTTGAGATAAGGCTCAAGCAAATTATCATGATAACAAATTTAAAATTGTACTAATTGTTAACGAAAACGAGACTTGAAATTAAATATAACCCGGTACTTCCAAAATACAATAATTTGTATATTTTTGTACATGATAGAGAAAAGCCTTCCTTGCTTAACTTTTTCAGTCCTCATTATTTACTTATTTGGAATACCTGCAAGCACATTAATTGAAAAAAATGTCTAGGAGTTTCAAAGAAGAATTAAAAATTCTATTAAATGGGCTTTGCTTTACGGTCGAATAACGATAAAAACCTTTAGAAGACCCTGTATAAAACCAACATGTACCGATTTGTCTTATCTAATGCCCGATTTCACCAACATGTTCTTAGGTATCTCCTAACTAGGTAATTTCTAAGGTAGGAATTGTTGTTGTTGTTGTTGTTTTTATGCGGGCGGTCTTTCCAGCCCCGTGACCACCTAGATCTAATGATCCTCTGTAGTTTCCCGCTGTTTCCCAAGGTCATTGATTCTGCCAGAGGTCGCAAGTATTTGCAAACCTCAGCAGTTCGGATGCCCTTGTGTTTTTGAGATCGCTAGGATCTAATGAGGTCCTTCCCCAGGTATTATACCTGCGCAAGGATAATGCTGGACAGTGACACAGTATGTGTATGCTGTCCTCATCAGCCTCCCCACATAGACGGCATGTTTTCTGCTCTACTATTTTGAGGCGGTATAGGTGCGCTCTGAGTGCTACGTGTCCTGTGAGTAGTCCAAGCGTTTTGCTCAGCCTGTCACGGTCCATAGCCCAGAGCTCGGTTGCCCTTTCTTTTGAGGGTGTTTCCATGAACTGTTTGGATACCCTACAGCCTGTCGAGTTCCTCCATCGAACGAGATGTTCCCTTTCTAGGAGTTTGTTTAGGTATTGTTTACCTTCTGCAAAGGGCATTCCAACTATCTGCCTACCAGGTTGCTCCATGGCCCCCTCTCTGGCTAGATTATCGGCTACCTCATTGCCCTCTATTCCCTGATGTCCAGGGATCCAAATTAGAGTCACTACATTCTCAGCCCCTAACCTGGCGAGGTTCTGCATGCAGTCCCGCACCACGGCGGAGACCGTGGTGTTTTTCGCCAGTGCCTCTAGGGCAGCGCGGCTATCCGAATAAATATTTATTCGGGAATGTGTGGCTCCATTATTTATGAGATGCTCTGCACATCTCAGTATAGCAAGGTAGGAATTACTTAAATCGAATATTTACCTAAATCGAATTTCACCAACATTAGAAATCCCTTACTAAGAAATACCTAGGTAAAAATTTGATTTCGACAATTTTTTGAATTTTATTGGCAGCATTGCCTCATTTTGACGTGTAAACCGAATAAGCGGAGATCGAAATTGAATATGTTGAGAGAAAAGAAGAGATGTTGATGATCCGGGCCATCTTTAAATTATGTTAGTTATTTTTAAATCTGCTGAAGATGTAGTCTGTAGATTAATAGAAAAATAGTCTTTCCGACTTGTAAAATATATCTACATCTTCTTCTCCAGGACAATGGATCTTTACATGCATGTGTACGGTCAATAGTTCCAAAAACTTCCTGTGTATCAAATTAAAAATCATCTACAATTCATTCTTATATTTGTAATGCCGTCTTTTTATATATCGAAAAAGGCGAAAAAAAATCAGTTTCGACCAGTTTCTAAAAACTCTCCTCCCATTTTAAATTTTCATCTAAAGAGTCTAAAGGCAGTCAAGACTTAAGTCACATGAAATCACATGAAAAGTATGGTTAAGTATTTCCTAAATGTTTTAGGCAAACCCAGTGAGCTGTCCTAACTTTAGGCATTTCCTATTACCTTTAGGTATAACTTAGTGCATGGTGAAACGCAAATTGTACTTAGGAATTCCTAAATCCGGTTTAGGTATTACCTAACTTTAGGAACTGGTTGGTGAAATCGGGCATAAGTGACAGCGTTCTAAATTAAGCTTCAGTTATTTAATCTAAAACCACTTATTTAACGTGTTTAAGGAAGTCCGATTGACCGTAATCGAAATCTACAACTTTAATCCCCACCGTGCCCAATTTGTAATACATTTTATTGCTATTCCTCTCCAGCGCTCTCAGCGTGTCCTCGTCGACCGAATACACGAGTATCTGCTGCTCGTCCTGCAGGCTCCTCTCGACGAGGAACCAATCGGGCAGATTGAGCTCGGAGTTCTGTCGCACCAGCCTCGCCCTCACGTTCGCCTCGTCGTCGGAGTCCTGCAGGATGAGGCGCACCGTGTACCTCCTGGGCACGTTCTTGTGATCCACCGCTGACAGCTGGGAGTCCGCCCAAGGGTTGCCCAGCAGCGTGACGGTGTCCTTGAGCCAGTTTTTGGTGGTTTCGTTGGCGCATCGGATCCAGAGGACGCCCTCGCTGAATTCGGTGCCCTCGAATTTGTAGCTCTCGTCGCCGCGGGGGGCGGTTTCCAGCGCTTCCACCAGCTTGTCCTGCAGGATGCTGACTTGGTGGTCGGTGAGGAGGACTCGGGGGTAGCGTTTGTCGAGTATGGCGACTTTTTGGTGTTGGTTGGAGGGGTCGTGGGGCGTGGAGGAAGTGGGTTGATTGGGGTCGGTGAATTTGGCGAGGAAGGCGGTTTTCAATGCGATTTTGGGTTCGGATTTGGCCTTCAGGGATTTCGGGTTGTCATGATGATCCATCGGGGAATCGGGCGGGTTGTTTGTTTGCTGGAAATTTCGATTTCGGGATGGAAATCGACTGATGATTGACGTTGAGGTCAAAAAAACATGTTTGTTTTGAAGGCGAAGTTTAGAGGTTTTTTAATTGTTTTCTATATTTTTTTATAAATAAAGTAGCTTCTCAATCCATCAAAACTAAAACTTTTCTCGGCACAAATTATAAAATAGGCTTAAAGTTACCCGGTTTTTTCTAGTTTTTATTAAAAAGAATCACCTGTACTTGTTGATTTTTTTGAAAAAATTATATATCTTCAAAATGCCTCCTTTTTTTGACAAATATACTATTATTAAGGGGGGCGTTTAGCAATTCTGCAGTCGTACCAATTGAGCCTATAATCCAGTAATTTTTTGCAGTTACACTGGTCGAACCAGATGGCGTTAGTAGTCTCAAAATTGTGGAGAAAGTTTTTCAAGGTAGGTAATTGTTATTGTTGGATTGTAATTAAACATATACCTATTAGTAATATACTGCTAACTCCCTATCTATTCCATGAGAGAAAATCGTAGCGATTAAAGAGAGAGATCCGACCCTCTATGGTGTGCTTAGTCGTTTATACGCAAGCGCGTTAATTTTAAAAGGACCAATAGCGAGTAGCTGAGGCCTAAAAAGAAAAGAAGGAAAATAATACTTGAAATCGTGGTTAAATTCGGTAACCTGACATATTTACACAGGCAAGTCGAAGTCGATTTTAAAAATATATCAAAAAATATACCAAAATAAAAGCTAGCACGTTTCTGACGTTTCATTTGCTCTGTCAAAAGTAGCCAATCAAGAAATCTTTCACTTGAGCATGCGCATAAATAAGCAGGCACACCACAGTATAATGTTTGCTACGGGTTTTAGACCGTAGTAAGCGGTATAGTACTAATAGGTATATGTAAGTAAATAAAATTCCAGCTGTTATTTAGGTAAATATATTGTGCAAAAATCATAGACAAAAAATTAAAAAGGCCTATATGAGGTCATTTCTTGGCTATATGACCTGAAGAGTAAAAGGTTGACTTGACAGAAGTTTGACAACGTTGACGTTTTTCTTCTTTTTATTTAAGTTTTTAGGTTATGTTTATAATAATTTCCCGCCGTTTCGATTTCTGTTGCCATCTGTATCCAGTTCCATTGGTCTTTAATTTATTTGTACATTTGTGTTAGTCAAAGGTAGTCAAAATGTTGATAAATATCAGCACTCAAGATGAAACAGGCAAAACCACAGTTTTTTCGGTGGACATTTCCAAAAAAGCCCTAGTCTGTGAATTAAAGGCGAAAATAGCTGATAAAATAAAAATTAAAAGTTCCCGACAAAGGTTGATTTACTTCGGTAAAAGTGTAAGTTTTCTTCGTACGTTATACAACAGTCGTTAATAGTATTTTTAATTACAGCTAGAAGATTCCGTTGAATTAGTAGATTATAAAATCATCCATGGAGGTACGATTATTTTGTCCATTAGACCGGATATACAAACCGATGATGAATCGAAATGTGACAAACAACCTGAGAACGATGAATTCGTCGAGGTAGAAAGCAAATATTACAAAAAAGGCGATTTTGTGGACGTCTTACTAAGTGACACGGGAGCCTGGTACGAAGGAGTAATACAGAAAATATCTATAAACAACAAAGAAGCATTCGATGAAGAAAAAATATTATTTAACGTAATAAGGTAACGTTTATCGATAAAAATACCTATTCGATTATAAAGATTTAAATGAATTATAATTACATTTTTAGTTCCGAACACATTGTGCCTGCCTTCGACGTAGAGGTATATCCCAAAAACCTCAGACCCAGATCTTACTATAACTACAAACCTGATGAATTACAAATAGATTTAGTCGTATTAGCAAACTATAACCTGGAAGATAAGAAATCACGAGGGCTTTGGTAGGTATTAAAGCTATACAATTTAAATTGTATCGCTCTTATTGTACGCTTAGTATATCGTTTACATTACTCGATGTATATTGTAGGTACGATTTCAAAATTAACGAATTAACGAGAACCAAAATAACTGGTACGATACACTTAGGTAACGATGAAGCACCGATAGAAGATTGTTCGATTGAATTTAGAAACGAATTGATGAGAATTGAAGAAGCTAAACCTTTGGCTGACTGTCCTCAAAATGAAAATATCACTTATGTCCCTAGTGAGTACTCGTGTTACATTTCTCATAGAAATCGTGTACTAAATAAATTCAATTATCTTCCAGGGAAGTACCCGTACTACTGCGACAAATGCCTCGACGATAAAAAGAAAAAATGCGACAAATGCGGCTGCAAAGTCTGCAAAGGTAAAGAAAATTACAATAAAATTTTATTATGCGACGAATGTGATGACGAATATCACACTTACTGTTTGGACCCTCCGTTGGAAAATATCCCAGACGATGACTGGTATGTATAAATACACCAAAAAAGTAGATAGGTTTCTAGACAAGAATTCTCTAGTACCGAGAGATTTGTGATCTATTTAGGTACTGCCCGACGTGCAAAGTTGACCAATCGGAGATAATGACAACAGGCGAATTTAGGCTTACCAAGAGACAGGCCAAGATGCCAAACAAACAGTCGACATCGACCCGAGACTGGGGCAAAGGCATGGCTTGCGCCGGAAGAAGTACCATCTGTACCATCGTACCGAAGAACCATTTCGGACCCATTCCTGGCATCGATGTCGGTACACGTTGGATGTTTCGTGTCCAGGTAAAATGAATGAAATGAATGAAAATGAATGCGTCCCATTTTTGCAAGAGATTTTAAAGAGATTTTCAATAAGGGAATAACTAAACTGCTCCACAAAAGTTAAGGAAGTTCGCAAATTTTGCGATTATTTTAAAAGTTACAGACTTTTTGATCACCAAATTTTCAAATATGCGAAATTAAATGTTTTCTCTCATATCTAAGAGGAATTTTTGCTCCTACCTCTACAACTTATACTAAATTTGGCGATCAAAAAACCTGAAACTTTTAAATTAATCGCAATATTTGTGAACTTCCTTAACTTTTGTGGAGCAGTATATTTTGTGTTTAAATAAAACAGAATGATTGAGATATCGGGCTAAATCGGGTTTAACTATCGGGCTGAATAGTTTTTAAATGACTATGACGTCACGAGTCAGCCTGTTGCAACGTTGCCGAATCGTAATTGAAATCGCTTATATGACGGATAAATTTAATTTAAGGTTATGTTTACTTTCAATGTTACAAATTAAAAAAAAAATCACAAATGGTAGTATTTAAATAAGAAAAAGAAGTTCCGGAGAAGATTGAATATTGAATTATACAGGGTGTCTCATAAGTTGATACTTTTTTTTAAATTGCGTATAGATCTTTTAATTCCAAGCAATTTTTTCAAGTTAAATTTTTTAATATTCTGGAAAATAAGAGAGATATTTTTTTCAATTTTTAATTGTTAAAAAGTTAGTTAATACGGCACTGTTCATTAAAAATTAAAGGAACTGCTCAAAATGGTCGCCATTTTAATTGATTGTCATTAATTATTTATTATTTTTTGACACCTGGGGCCTGTTTCATATAACTGATAAGTCCTGTCGGACAAGTGTAGTCTAAATTTGACTGGGGTATTTGACAAGTTTGTGTTTCATAAAATTACACGAGTAGATTATTAGTAACAAGTGACTAGCCTAATATTACAAGTCTGTTTTACAATTGTAGATAGGTTTGCGTTTCATAAAAAATAAATTAAACAACACTTGTCATTTATTCCTATCATATATTAGTGTAAAGTGACAGGAACTTGATTTACTGTCACCATCCAATTTTCTTATAAATTTAAAAGAAAATGTGGTCTAGTGACAGTGAGGAGGAAGCTTAATGAGAGTTTAATAACAGATTTCGAATGAATTCGATAAAAATGGAGGAAATAATAAAATCTATTGGTCCCCGCCTAATGTATAGAACCAACGTATAGAAATTATGCATTGTCTTTGTTCGTTCCAATGCTCACATTTTATAGCTTTTGTAGAAGTGGAACTAAATTTTCCAAATAAAATGCCCTTTCTTTATTAAAATAATTGAATATTAAATAAATGTTGCTGCATTTTAGAAATAAGTTTTTTGTCAATAAACGAAATTGTCGTGGTTCACATCTAAAAATAGCTCCAACCAGAAAAAAAAACAATTTCAAAGTAAAAGTTTCCCAATATCAAAAAACGAAAGTTGTGCTATGCTTATGCTCCTCAGTATAGTAAGTACTATTTTTTTCTTTTTGGCTTAAGTCTGACGTTTAATTAATATTACAGTTGTAGAAAAACGGATGCCAAAAATTTAATTCGACAAGTGTCGAAATTTATTTTATGAAACGAAATTTTTAAATACTTGTCAACCAACACTTGTAACTTGTCAACTTGTCAGTTATATGAAACAGGCCCCTGTATGGTAATGGCAGGAAATTATTGGAAAATATTCGAAATTTAAAGAAATTTAAAGAAATCGTTTTAAGTATCAACTTACAAGACACCCTGTAGTCAAATTAAATTAAAATCGTCGTAAATTAAATAAGAATGGTATTTGGAAGACAAAAACTACCCGATACTAGCGCCCTCTGTCGACAGTCCCATCATCAGCAACGCCTTTTTAACCGAAGTTTCCGGACCTGTTTTTATGGGCGCAGGTCAACTGGGCAAAAATTTTATTACCTGATAATAATTATCGAGATCGACCTGTTTCATGATATACAGTGTGTGTCACGACGAGGGCCCATTAGAAGTATCTGGAAAAGTAGTTGTAATTAAAATTTGAAAATTTGTGTACAAGTATTAGTCGATGCGCTCTATTCAATGATAATATTTTCAACTTTTCTTTACTTCCGGTTATACCGGAAGTGTACATCAACTTTGTTATTTTAAATGGGACACCCCATATATTAATATATTTTCGAAATGTACGCAAAATTTTAGAGTGCTTTTGTCTAAAAAACTTTTTTCAAAAATGCATACTTTTTGAATTAATATTTTTTTTTAAATTTGACCGATGCAGACCCTTATAAATTATTTTTTTACGGGGATCCCTTTAAAGATATGGATACGGTTTCTGTAGGGTGGCCACTAGCAAGGTCAAAGGTATTTGAATCTGTGTTAAAAACCTTTTTATTTTATACAGGGTGTATACATAACATGTGAAAAGTTGAACTTTAAAAATACCAAATTATTTCATTTATTTAAATGGAACCAACCATTTTTTTTCTATTTTATTGAAATCAGCGGTAAAAAATTAGGGAAGTTCATGTTTACTTCCCTATACCTAAACCTAATAGGTTTGATGATATTGAATATTTTACATAAATCATACTTTTCTGCCTTATTCTTAAATAACTCTGTTTTACAAGTTGGCCATGTAATATCTCACAAGTACCAAAATTAATAATCAATTAATTACAAACAATTTATTGCACGACCGCCGTTTCAGGTATCCGAAGCGGGGGTTCACCGGCCTTCAGTCAGCGGCATTCACGGCGTAGCGAACGAGGGCGCTTTTTCGTTGGTCCTCAGCGGTGGCTACGAAGACGACGTCGACACCGGCTACGAGTTCCTCTACACGGGCAGCGGAGGGCGAGATTTGTCCGGCAACAAACGCGTCAACGTGCAAAGCTGCGATCAAACATTGACCGGTTGCAACAAGTAATTCGAAACCATATACCTATTAACTAATATACACCGTTGGAAAATTATTCGCGCATAATAGGGAAATCAATGTTAAATTCTTAGCCGGCTGAAATCCAGTCTACCAGTATACATTTAAATAGAACGTCGCGATAAATTCTAATAAATTTAATTGTTCTACTGGACTTCACACCGCGATTTGGTTCGGTTAGATTAAAAATCAAATAATTTCGACGGTTTCGACACTTCGACAGTATCAAAACGGGTTCGGATGGATAAACGTCGAGTCGATTAAAAAGAAATGAGCATTTTTAAACGATAATTTATTGAATAAATATCACTAATATTAAAATAGAATTATGAAGATATGTCTTTTTGCCACAATGGCTTGAAAAAGAAAGTAAATTCTAAGAAAATAATAAAAAAGAAACTTAAAGATAAACTTAAAGATTATTTTAAAACAGAAAATAAGAGAACTCTAAAAAATAGTCCACCGCTTTCTGCTTAACAATAGCCAAACCTGTCATACAGATGTCATCCCATATTACTGAGCTGAGGTATAATTCTAGCAGAAAATTGAATTATTTTTTCCCTTATTTCAACAAGATTTGTTGCTCTTTCAAAACTGTACCTACCGATACACACATTTTTTGAAATATCCCCAATAAACCTATTAAATGTAGTTTCTAAATAATTTTGTACCTCATACCTAACACAAATAACTTTGTACCTCTACAAATCGCGGCGTGCGATCCAGTAGAACAATTAAATTTATTAGAATTGATCACGACGTTCTATTGAAATGTACACTGGTAGACTGGATTTCAGCAGGCTAAGAATTTAACATTGATTTCCCTATTATGCGCGAATAATTTTCCAACAGTGTATACTGCTAACTCCCTATCCATTCCATAAGAGAAAATCGTAGCGATTAAAGAGAGAGATCCGACCTTCTGTGGTGTGCTTAGTCGTTTATACGCAAGCGCGTTAATTTTAAAAGGACCAATAGCGAGTAGCTGAGGCCTAAAAAGAAAAGAAGGAAAATAATACTTGAAATCGTGTTTAAATTCGGTAACCTGACATATTTACACAGGCAAGTCGAAGTCGATTTTAAAAATATATTAAATAATATACCAAAATAAAAGTTAGCACGTTTCTGACGTTTCATTTGCTCTGTCAAAAGTAGCCAATCAAGAAATCTTTCACTTGAGCATGCGCATAAATAAGCAAGCACACCACAGTATAATGTTTGCTACGGTTTTAGACCATTATTAGCGGTATAGTAGTTATACAGGGTGGCACATTAGTATGGAAAAGCTCAATATATCTGTTATTATAGAAGATATCAAAAAAACTTCAGTACAAAAGTTATAGATATTTTTAAACTGCATATTTTAAAATTAGTTACATTTATACAGAGTGTCCTGTTTTTCCGTAATAGATCAAACTTATGCTTTTTTAAATGGAACACCCTGTTTTTTATTTAAAAATTGAATTTAGCTCGTTTTCAGCTTTCCAAAAATATAATTTTGTATAACGTTATACTGAGTGGTTTAAAAGTTATGACCACTTTTCCACGAAAATCGTACTAAGTTTACCACTATGTAGAAACTAAATGGATTGAATTAAAAATAAATTTCTGGTTTCACAACATTGCAAATATCCTGAAAATGTACAAAATGAATATTTTTTGTCAATTTTAATCATACTGCTTACAGGGTGGATACAAACGCAAAAGTAACAATTTCTCTGTTAATTTAAATGGATCACCCTATATTTTATATCGTTAACAGGAAGTATTTTTGAAGTACTTTCATTCATAATAACCATTCCCTGTACCTAAAGTTAACACTTTTCGAGATATTTCAATTAAAATAAATTAGACCTTAAAATTGAAGAAAAAAAAAATTAGGCTTCCTTTTTTATAATAACCGAAGTTCTGGTAAAAATTGTGGAGGCAATACAGACAAATAATACCATATACTATTTAATTGACGTTTCTTACTTCTTTCTGTAACTTCGTGTACTTCGATCAAAAAGAAACCTTCATTTTTTTCTTCAGTATTCCATTCTAGTTTTTTTTAATTGGAATATCTCGAAAACTTTCGGTATAGGGAATGGTTATTAAGAATGAAAGTACTTCAAAAATACTTCCTGTTAACGATATAAAATATAGGGTGATCCATTTAAATTAACAGAGAAAATGTTACTTTTGCGTTTGAATCCACCCTGTAAGCAGTATGATTAAAATTGACAAAAAATATTCATTTTGTACATTTTCAGGATATTTGCAATGTTGTAAAATCTGAAATTTATTTTCAATTTAATCCATTTATTTTCTACAGAGTGGTAAACCTAGTACGATTTTCGTGGAAAAGTGGTCATAACTTTTAAACCACTCAGTATAACGTTATACAAAATTATATTTTTGGAAAGCTGAAAACGAGCTAAATTCAATTTTTAAATAAAAAACAGGCTGTTCCATTTAAAAAAGCATAAGTTTGATCTATTACGGAAAAACGGGACACTCTGTATAAATGTAACTAATTTTAAAATGTGCAGCTTAAAAAGATCTACAACTTTTGTAATGAAGTTTTTTTGATATCTTCTACAATAACAGATATATTGAGCTTTTCCATACTAATGTGCCACCCTGTAGATATATGTTCGAAACGCGCTAGTCCGGAAAATCGACTAAATTATTCTAATGATATTCTCGATTGTAGAGCGTTGGCGTTGAATTGTCACGCAGCGTTTAACGAAAAAGGCGCCCACGCTGACGATTGGACAAAAGGAAAACCCATCAGGGTGGTCAGGAATTACAAAGCTCGAAAGCATTCCAAGTACGCGCCTTTGGAGGGAAATAGGTACGATGGTATTTACAAAGTGGTTAAATATTACCCGGAAAAAGGTTTATCAGGTTTTATCGTTTGGAAGTATTTGCTGAGAAGAGACGATCCTGCGCCTGCGCCTTGGGAGAAAGCCGGACAAGAATTGGATATGATTGTGAGTTTCGTTGTGATATTAGCAGTGATGTTAAAATTACTTTATAATATGTAATTAATTACAATTACAATTACTTTTGGCAATTTGTAATTAGGTCACCCAGGGGATTACAAAAAACCCATATACTATGGGTCTTGCGCCCATTATAACCGAGTTACAGGGTGTTTTTTGAATTTGGCCCATTTCTTTCGGCACCTATAACTTTTGAATCACTCAGTATATTTTTTTGATATTTGGAAAAGAATACTTATTCTGGTATTTTTTTTTAAAAATATAGTAAATTACTTAGTGAGGTTTTAAATTTTCTCATGTAGAAATGTAAAAATTGAATAATCAATGATTAATTATTAAATGAAATGAAATCATTTTCATTTTATTAAGTGCGGATCTGTAATTGTAATTTTTATTGGTTTGTTTGAATGTTAATTCAAGTTCAATAGGTCTATTTCAGGAATTTCAATGAAAGTGTTAGGTAAATCTGGTTTTATTAAAGAAAAAATAATTAAAATCCCTTCAATTACAATTTATATGGACCAAAAATCTCATGTACATTTTAAGTCAATGTACATTTTAACGTTTAAATTTTGGTAGAAAAACGGCATGCGGGAAAATAAAAAGGTGATGAATACATTCAGTTTTTTATGCTCTTTCTGAATTTGAAATTCAATTTTTAAAAATATGATGTATAGAGTGTTGTTTAAGGGTCGGTCAAATTTTATTAATTTTTCTAAATCCGGGCCTGGATTTTATATTTTTTTAATGTTGCAATAAATTGTCCTAAAGGTATAGAATATCTATGCCAAATATCAAAAAAATATACTGAGTGATTCAAAAGTTATGGGTGTCGAAAGAAATGGGCCAAATTCAAAAAACACCCTGTAACTCGCTTATAAAGGGCGCAAGACCCATAGTATATGGGTTTTTTGTAATCCCCTGGGTGACCTCTATATAGGGTTAAAATATTGCCCTTTCCCAATGAAACACCCTGTATATTATATCTTGCATATTACATAAATATCACTTTAAAAAAAATACAAATGTAACACCGCTATAATTAATGCTATAATATATATCTATATCCAGGCGATATATTAAGTATCTGCAGAGATACGCTTTTCGAGCGATATTTTAGAGTATATTCCACTCGTAGCTTCGTATTTTTCTTTTTTATGTCAGCTTTTATTAAATCATGTAGTTTAAAAAACTTAATTCGATCCATGCGAAAATAATTCGTAAAATTTTCATCACTTAGATCTTCAAAGAGTTCTAAATTCACCCCTTTCTTAACGAAATTTAATATGCTTGGATATCCAGAATTTAGGCGTTTTCTTTTTATTAGCAATAATTAACGCCAAATCATTGTCACATTTTGCTTCTTCTTTTTCTGAAGAGCTATCAATAATATCAAGTATCATTTCGACGAAGTTTTCCATTTTTAAACGGCACAAACTAACACAACTTATCGATTTGCCAACTGAAATAGTAGTAAATATAAAAATTTTATATCCTAATCTGCTGCATGCTTAATATAATATGATATTATATCTCATTATAGAGCTATAATATACAGTGTGTCCACGGATGGGGTTGCCTATAGGAGAAAAATTTTTATTATTCATTTTACGACAAAAAGTCATTGTTTATAAAAATTTTTGCTTCTTTTAAAATGAGAATAACACTGAAAAATCTTTAGATTGGATCTACAGGGTGTTGCCAAATTAAGAAAACATGAAAATACCTCAAGAGAGATGTACCATTATTTTTTCACAAAATTTTTATAAAAGAAAGTTGTTTATAATCTAAAATAAAGCCTGAACATAAATTTTCAAATTAAAATTCCAATTTTGTGTGTCCACGAATGGAGTTGACCAGAGGAGAAAATGATTATTAATTTTACGAAAAAAAAGTAATTCTTTATAAAAAAAGAGCATTAAAAGAGAGATTAAAAGCATTTTTTTGTAAATAATAATGTAAGATAATAAATAAATTCTTTCTTTATGTAAGATAATCAAAATTCTTTCATTCTTTCTTGACATTTTTTCCTGTTTCTTAATTTACTAACACCCTATACGTCTTATTTAATGTTTTGATATGTGAATTTCATTTTCTCGACAAGTTAATTTTTTTTATAAAGAATGGCTTTTCGTCGTAAAATTAATAATAACCATTTTCTTATCTGGTCAACTTTATCTAGGGACACACAAAATTTGAATTTAAGTTTGCAAATTTGTATTCAGGCTTTATTTTAGATTATAAACAACTTTCTTTCATAAAAATTTTGTGTAAAATAAAAAATAATGGTACTTCTCTCTTGAGGTATTTTCATGTTTTCTTAATTTGACAACACCCTGTAGATCCAATCTAAGATTTTTCAGTGATATTCTCATTTTTAAAAGAAGCAAAAATTTTTATAAACAATGATTTTTTGTCGTAAAATGAATAATAAAAATTTTTTTCCTATAGGCAACCCCATCCGTGGACACACTGTATATTATATTATCGCTCGTAGTCCGCAGCCGGCTTTACAAAATTTGCGAATGTAATTACAATTACAATTAAAGTTACAATTACAATTACAATTACAATCACAATTACTTTGCTTTGGTGTCAGTTTTAAATAATTTTTTAGGGATTTGCATTCGGAATTAAACTTTCCACGTATTGAAAATATTAAATAAGTTCTTTTGTGTCCAATGTAATTGAAATGTAATTGTAATTGTAACGAAAGGAGTAACTGAATTACAAATGAATTACAATTGAGGAGCTTGTAATTAATTACCGCCTCAATTACAATAAAAGTAATTCAATTACTTTTTCAATTACTTGTAATTAATTACTTAACAACACTGGATATTAGATTAGGAATATCTTTTCATCGCTTTGTTTGTTTTTAGTATCCTCCTTTGTATTTGGAAAATCGAAGTGAGAAGAAAAAGGACGGTGGTGGCAAAAGGAAGAAACAAACTGATCTTTTGAAGCACGTGAAGAAGGCCAAATTGGAATATACGTTACCCGACGAAGTAAAAAAACTTATAGAGAAAGACAAATTGAATAGTAAATATTGGAATGAGTGTAGCACATATTTGACGAAGGGAAAATCCGACTATTTAGTGAAGGTTCAGGAAATGTTTACATGTATTTGTTGTCAAGATCTCGTTTTCGATCCAGTAACGCTCGAATGTACCCACAGTTTTTGCAAGGTAGATACTTTTATACTAAACTCCTTTATTACACTCCTACCGGGTGTAATAAAAATGTAATGTTTTTTTCCGAAAATTCGTATCACCCTGTGGAGTATACTAGCAAACGAGACATATAGCAGTTGACATTAGACGGTAGATCCATCTTTTGCAAACATTTTCTTTTTTGGTTTACTTCATTATCTCTGTTATTAAAGGAGATACACCGTTTTATAGCGTAACATGTTTTAATAGACTGTATTATTCAAAACATTCATTGTTAAATATTTTCAAGTAGGCTATGGGCCATTTTTGACATTTCAAGCGATGTGTCAATATCGAATACATTATTTGTTATTTTAATCTTGAAAAATGAATCGTCCAAAAAATTTATCGACCGAAGAAGCAGTAAAAGCCTTAACTTTGGTGAATGAGGGCTATTCAATGAGTCATATTGCAATGGAGCATTGATTCAAATTAGAGGTGGACATACACGTTATTAGCATTATAAATCCATTAATTTTATTATTTTTGTTTTTTGTTCTTTTCTTGTTTCGCTCGTTTCCAAAAAGAATGTGTTTAATAAACTCTTAATTTTACTTTATGAAATAAAGTAATTCGTTAATTTTGTTTTCATTCATCAAAGCGAACAGGAATTATTTTGTTATGCAGATAACAAATAATGTATTCGATATTGACACATCACTTGAAATGTCAAAAATGGCCCATTGCCTACTTGAAAATATTTAACAATGAATGTTTTGAATAATACAGTCTATTAAAACATGTTACGCTATAAAACGGCGTATCTCCTTTAATAACAGAGATAATAAAGTAAGTCAAAAAAGAAAATGTTGGCAAAAGATGGATCTACCGTCTAATTTCAACTGCTATATGTCTCGTTTGCTAATATACTCCACAGAGTGTTACGAATTTTCGGAAAAAAACATTACATTTTTATTACACCCGGTATAATCGAAAAGGAACATTTTATCATAAACAGCGAAAATGATGACATTGTCAAGGAACCAACCTATAATACAAAAAAAAATCATCCAAATCGGATCATAAATTCAAACAAAAAATAGCATAAAAAATGTGGCAAATTCATAGACCTATTAACTATGGACGCGGTTTAGACAAAGAGGTAGTGTTGTCGATGAATGAGAGAGATGCAGCTAGTTTGGGCATATGGCAATGAGAGATTGGACAATGCATTAGCCAATAGTAAGAGAGCAAAAGACCACGTGAGTTACGTTTTTAGATATGCAAGGTAGCTGGGTAGAGGAGGTAGCTTATGGTTGAATATGGTTGAGGAGTGCAGCGGAGGGTATTGTGATTTATTATTTTTTTGCCGAGCAAAATTCATTTTTCAGCTGAGCCTAAATTCCCACGCATTTGCAAATACAGTTTTTATTTGTATTGTTAATTGGAACATCCTACCTATTAGCCAGTACAGATTCGCAATTAAGACCTAACTGCTTTCTCTTGTAAAAAATATGTTTCTTCCTGGTCATTCTTCTGTCCAAGTGGATAGCAAGATAAAAACAATATTTAAATATTAAGCGTATAAATAATTTAACAGATTAATAGCCTTTTTTTACGCACCCTGTATATATTTGATATTTTTTTGGTCCCACCAACTTTTAGCCCAAACTAGCTCCATCTCTCACGGACCTCTCTCTCTATCATTGGGAACGCTGAATAACCTCAAAATAACGATTGTGCCGCGTCCATACTTAATAGGTCTATGGGCAAATTTATGATGTTGCGTTAATTTTGTCCAGGAGTGTATGATTGGTTGAATATCTCAATTACTTACAATATTCATCGATTATTTTATTTTTCAGGGATGCATGAAGAGGTCCTTCAAATGCAAATTGTTCTCGTGCCCTTGTTGTAGAGGAGAACTCGGCGAGAATTATAAATTGGAAATAAACGAAAACTTTAGTCAAGCGTTAAAATTGTTATTTCCTGGATATGGACCGTGATTTTTACTTTTTACCATTTGAGTTTTAATTTTAACGACTATAAAAAATGGTTGTATCTACTATTTTATTATTATTAATTTTAATGACTAATAAATTACTATTACCTACGTATTAATTATTGATAGTGTAATGTTACTTTTAATTTTTGTAAGTAATCTTTGTATCGGCATTTTTTCCTAATTTTTAATTTAAAATTTTTGTTCTTATGTGGTGTTATGTTATGTCGTTTAGTTGTTAATATGACCAATAAAGTGTACTCACAATCAGTATTTTTACATGATTTTTTTGAGGTATTGTGATCACTGCAACAATTTATTTGTTGGATTGAGAGACAATTATGACTCGAGATAAATTAGCGAGTGATTTGAAAACCCATGATTTGTTTATCTGAGACTTTGAATGAGCATACCTACTTTATGAATACAATGCGATGATGGTACTCAAATAGAATGAAATTATTATTAACAAAAAATCATTAAAAGTAAAACAATATCAACCAAAATGATTTAATGAGTTCATCCAAGATAATCAAATTAGGTAAATTACCGATATTATACAAAGATACTCCTACTTTATTACCTACTTGATGTGTATTTATGAATAATCAGGTAAATTTTTTTACTGCTAGCCTTTTTTGAATACAATAAACTATATTAATTTATCTTGCTGATTTTTTCTATTCCTATTAAAATTTATTAGAATAATCTTAAAGTATCGAGTACGTAAAACAGATTAGAAAATTCATCTATATAAATAGGCCCATATTAACATTCTAAATTCATATTGCAAAAGATTAAGAGCAAGATGAAAACATTAGTAATTCTTTTGGTCTCCGTATGGGCAGTGAACTGTTTATCTCTGAATGAGCAATGGGCAGGCTTTAAGGTAAAAACTTTTTTAATTTTAATTCTTGAAAATTTTTTTGAGTAAAGTTTAAGAAAGTAAACTTTTTAAGTAAAGATATGTCAATTTGCTGAACTTTTCAAGCATAAGTATACTTTTTTACTTTTCTATGTTTTCTTGTTTTTCTTTATAAATATACTATTTCAAAACTCCATCTGAATCTATTGTATCTATAATAAGTAATATTTTTATTATACATTTTCTTTAGAATTATCTATTTTCCTAATTTAACCAACTTAAATTATAATAATTTGAAGCTCAAACACAACAAAGTGTATTATTTTATTCTTTTAAAGTAAAGAATGTTAATTTCCTGGACTTTTCAAACGTATATTAATCTTTAATATCATCAGTACATTTTTTTACAAATCCATATTTCCTTGCTTTTCTTTATGAACATATTTCAAGATTCATTCTAAATCGACAAAGTAAATTTTTTAAGTATAATTATCTACAATAATTAATCTATTTTCCTAATTTTAACCAACTTACAAAATAATTTAAAGGTCAAACACAGCAAAGTGTATAAAAACATCGCCGAAGAGAAATTGCGCTTCGGAATATTCCAAGAGACTTTAAAGAAAATCGAAGAGCACAATGCAAAATACGAAGCAGGTTTGTCCAGCTATTGGATGGGCGTCAATCAATTCTCCGATTTGACAACCGAAGAATTTAGCGCATTTTTGAGAAAAAGTAGTGCAAAAAAGCCGAAAATCGAAGCTGAACTCCACGTCCCCTCTAATGTTTCCATACCAACCGAAATAGATTGGAGAAAAAAAGGAGCCGTTCTAGGTGTTAAAAACCAAGGAGCTTGTGGTTCCTGCTGGGCATTTAGTGCCGTAAGTAACATTTTATATCATACTTAACAAACGTTTTGTAGATAAACTCCTGGACAAAATTAACGCAACATCATAAATTTGCCACATTTTTGATGCTATTTTTTGTTTGAATTTATAATCGGATTTGAATGATTTTTTTTTTGTATTATAGGTTGGTTCCTTGACAATGTCATCATTTTCGCTATTTATGATAAAATGTTCCTTTTCGATTATACCGGGTGTAATAAAAATGTAATGTTTTTTTCCGAAAATTCGTATCACCCTGTGGAGTATACTAGCAAACGAGACATATAGCAGTTAAAATTAGACGGTAGATCCATCTTTTGCCAACATTTTCTTTTTTGGTTTACTTCATTATCTCTGTTATTAAAGGAGATACGCCGTTTTATAGCGTAACATGTTTTAATAGACTATATTATCAAAACATTCATTGTTAAATATTTTCAAGTAGGCTATGGGCCATTTTTGACATTTCAAGTGATGTGTCAATATCGAATACATTATTTGTTATCTGTATAACAAAATAATTCCTGCTCACTTTGATGAATGAAAACAAAATTAACGAATTACTTTATTTCATAAAGTAAAATTAAGAGTTTATTAAACAAAAATTTTTTTTGGAAACGAGTGAAACAAGAAAAGAACATAAATCAAAAACAATAAAATTAATGGATTTATAATGCTAATAACGTGTATGTTCACCTCTACTTCGAATCACTGCTCAATTGCAATATGACTCATTGAATAGCCTTCATTCACCAAAGTTAAGGCTTTTACTGCTTCTTCGGTCGATAAATTTTTTGGACGATTCATTTTTCAAGATTAAAATAACAAATAATGTATTCGATTTTGACACATCGCTTGAAATGTCAGAAAAGGTCCAAAGCCTACTTGAAAACATTTAACAATGAATGTTTTGAATAATAAAGTCTATTAAAACATGTTACGCTATAGAACGGCGTATCTCCTTTAATAACAGAGATAATGAAGTAAACCAAAAAAGAAAATGTTGGCAAAAGATGGATCTATAACCGTCTAATGTCAACTGCTATATGTCTCGTTTGTTAGTATACTCCACAGGGTGATACGAATTTTCGGAAAAAAACATTACATTTTTATTACACCCGGTATAATCGAGAAGGAACATTTTGTCATAAACAGCGAAAATGATGACATTGTCAAGGAACCAACCTATAATACAAAAAAAAAAATCATCCAAATCGGATCATAAATTCAAACAAAAAATAGCATAAAAAATGTGGCAAATTTATGATGTTGCGTTAATTTTGTCCAGGAGTGTATTTTGTAATAGAAATATTGTGATGTATAAATCAATTACTTACAAAATTTCTAGACTGGTGCTCTTGAAGGACAAAACGCCATCATACATAATCAAAGAATACCTTTAAGTGAACAACAACTCTTAGATTGCTCTGGGAGTTATGGTAATGGTGATTGCGATGTAGGTGGTGAAATGACAGATGCTTTCGATTATGTTCGCGATCACGGAATAGAATCCGAAAGCAGCTATCCCTATGAAGCTGAGCAATATGAATGCACGGCTTCCGAGGAAAAAACAGTATTATCCATTAAAGGATATAAAAATGTTACCACAACAGTCGAAGGTTTAAGAGAAGCCGTCGGTACGATAAGTTCATCGAGGTGAAAAATCCAATCGTGGCATTTGAAATGTTTCTTGTTTCAGCTACCGTTGGACCAATTTCCATAGGAATGTACGCTGAGCCTATACAATCTTATGAAGGAGGTATCTTCGATGGATTCTGTGAGGGTGAGACAGACCATGGAGTTCTAGCTGTAGGTTATGGTGAAAGTCCAAAGCCATACTGGATTGTCAAAAATTCCTGGGGTGCTTATTGGGGAGAAAATGGCTACTTTAGAATTAGCAGAAAAAATAATTTGTGTAACATTGCCTCTGAAGGATTGTATCCAATTGTAATATAAAATTGGATAAGATATAACAAGATGGTGTAAATTTAATAAAATCTATAAATATATCTTGTAAAATAAGACGTAGATGTTTAATTTCGTTATCTAATTCATCGTTATTTGCAACGAGTATCTTTGTATAATATCGGTAATTTTTACCTAATTTGATTATCTTGGATGAACTCATTAAATCATTTTGGTTGATATTGTTTTACTTTTAATGATTTTTTGTTAATAATAAGGGGTCATTCTATTTGAGTATCATCATCGCAGTGTAATCATAATAAGATATAACAAGATGGTGTAAATTTAATAAAATATATAAATATATCTTGTAAAATAAGACGTAGATGTTTAATTTCGTTATCTAATTCATCGTTATTTGCAACGAGTATCTTTGTATAATATCGGTATTTTACCTAATTTGATTATCTTGGATGAACTCATTAAATCATTTTGGTTGATATTGTTTTACTTTTAATGATTTTTTGTTAATACTAATTTCATTTTATTTGAGTACCATCATCACATTGTAATCATAAAGCAAATATACTCATTCAAACTCTCAGATAAACAAATCATGGGTTTTCCAATCACTCGATAATTTATCTCAAATCATAAATGTCTCTCAATCCAACAAATAAATTGTTGCAGTGATCACAATACCTCAAAAAAATCATGCAAAAATACTGATTGTGAGTACACTTTATTGGTACGACATAACGACATAACATAACACCACATAAGAACAAAAATTTTAAATTAAAAATTAAGAAAAAATGTGATTAAATCTTATACTTTCAGATATATTTACAGATTTTATTAAAATTACATCATCCTGGCATAACTTCTAACATTTTAGTGTACAACCGGATAAGTTCCTTCAGAGGCAATGTTACATAAATTATCGTGTCTACTGATTCTAAAGTAGCCATTTTCTCCCCATTGAGCGCTCCAGGAATTTTTGACAATCCAATATGGCTTTGGACTTTCACCATAACCTACAGCTAGAACTCCATGGTCTGACTCACCCTTGCAGAATCCATCGAAGATACCTCCTGCATACGATTGTATAGGCTCAGCGTACATTCCTATGGAAATTGGTCCAACGGTAGCTGAAACAGGAAACATTTCAAATGCCACGATTGGATTTATCATCTTGATGAATGTATCGTACCGACTGCATTCCTTAGACCTTCGACTGTATGGGCAACATTTTTATATCCTTGAATGGATAATACGTTTTTTTGCTTGGAAGCAGTGCATTTATGTTGCTTAGCTTTATAGGGATAGCTGCTTTCGGATTCTATTCCGTGATCGCGGACGTAATTGAAAGCGTCTGTCATTTCACCACCCTGATCGCAATCACCATTACCATAACTCCCAGAGCAATCTAAGAGTTGTTGTTCGCTTAAAGGTACTTTTTTATGATGTTTGATGGCGTTTTGTCCTTCAAGAGCACCAGTCTGGAAATTTGGTAAGTAATTGATTTATAGATCGCAATATTTCTATTACAAAATGTCTACGAAACTTTTGCTAAGTTCGGTTTCATGTTTCATGCACTTTTAGCTCGATTTGCTCTAAACCGTTCGGAATCATCAAAGTAAATCTGTCACTGTCATCTGTCTGGTCTGTCATAAATTGATTGACAACAACAAAAAGAAAGCAAGATGAATTATGAAATATTATTAACGATTGTTCAATTCGCAAATGATTTATTTTTTGACGTTGACGATGAAATTAACGAAGACGAAATCAGAGCCGAAATTCCAAAGATAGCAAATTTCCCGAGGATTGTCAAAAAGATAACGGATATTTTCAAGTTGACATTGACAATTGATGGCTGTTTTCGTCATAATGCTCGATTCCGTTCGGATACGGATAAAGATTGGAGCTTGCTCTAAAATCACGTGAAACCGAACTTACCTTATGATATAAAATGTTACTTACGGCACTAAATGCCCAGCAGGAACCACAAGCTCCTTGGTCCTTAACACCTAGAACGGCTCCTTTTTTTCTCCAATCTATTTCGGTTGGTATGGAAACATTAGAGGGGACGTGGAGTTCAGCATCGATTTTCGGCTTTTTCGCGCTACTTTTTCTCAAAAATGCACTAAATTCTTCGGTTGTCAAATCGGAGAATTGATTGACGCCCATCCAATAGCTGGACAAACCTGCTTCGTATTTTGCATTGTGCTCTTCGATTTTCTTTAAAGTCTCTTGGAATATTCCGAAGCGCAATTTCTCTTCGGCGATGTTTTTATACACTTTGCTGTGTGTGACCTTCAAATTATTTTGTAAGTTGGTAAAAATTAGGAAAATAAATTAATTATTATAGATAATTATACTTAAAATATTTAATTTGTCGATTTAGAACGAATCTTGAAATATGTTCATAAAGAAAAGCAAGGAAATATGAAATTGTAAAAAAATGTACTGATGATATTAAAGATTAATATACGTTTGAAAAGTCCAGGAAATTAACATTCTTTACTTAAAAAGAATAAAATAATGTTTACCTTAAAGTCTGTCCATTGCTCGTGCAGAGATAAACTATTCACCGCCCATACGGAAATTAAAAGAATTACCAATGTTTTCATCTTGATCTTAATTTTCTGCTATATGAATTTAGAAAGTAAATGTGAGTCTATTTATTAAGAAAAACATTTCTAATCTTTGTGTCACAAAATTGGTACTTTAAGATTACATTCTAACATTTGTAATTAAAAAAAGCGTATTAATATACAATACAACAAAGATAACATAATAAAGCTTATTGAATTCAAAAAAGCAAACAAAATTGAAGTGCCTTGTTATTGTACAAAGATGCAATATATCATATACATCTACAGACAATAATTGAGACTCTTAAATTTAGATTAATATTTATTTTATTTATTTTAGATTAATTTTTGTACCCCCTAGTCGGTGAAAAATCGATCAATTCTGACGCAATTGATTTCATTTCATTGGATTTACAATACTTGGAAAGCAGTATAGCATAAATAATTATTTTTGTTAGTGGAAATAAAGAAAACCTTATAATTTCTTGAAAAATCTAACTTCACCGTTGCCTCAGTGTTTACCAGAATTTGTATAAAAACTGTCACCGCTGAAGATTAACTACAAAAGATAAAGTAATCGTTCGCAATTTAGTTTTAAAAAAGTTTTAAAAAAGAAATTTATCAATCTCAAAATGCTCTTTAATTTCACTGGTGTAAGTTTTTCAATATTACAATATTAATTGAATAAATAACCCCCTATTCATGGGTGAATTCATTTAGTCAAGTAACTAAAGTAATGTTTTCATTTTTTTACTATTGAATAATTAGGTAGATATTATTTTGAAGTTATCAATTTAAATTCAAATAAATAGGTACCTTAACACATCGAGATAAGTTTCGAATGTAAGTAACATGCGAAATAATATACTGCTCCAAAAAAGTTAAGGAAGTTCACAAATATTGAGATTAATTTAAAAGTTGCAAGTTTTTTGATCGCCAAATTTAGTATGAATTGTAGAGGTAGGGACAAAAAATCCACTCAGTTATGAGAGAAAACATTTAATTTCGCTTATTTGAAAATTTGGTGATCAAAAAATCTGTAACTTTTAAAATAATCGCAAAATTTGCGAACTTCCTTAACTTTTGTGGTGCAATTTAGTTTTAATTATTTCAAGTTTCTGTATGTAGGTAACACTGTTCTTAATCAGTAAAGAAAAAATTAGAGAGATTTCTCAATCAGTTTGGTTGTAGCAGCTGATTAAAACAGTTTATGTCAGTAGGGCTTTGCGAATTTTGTAATGGACAAAAGTAATGAACGATTAATAAAGAATAATGAAGAGTTTCTCTCATATTTAGGGTTTTGACCGGAATTTCGTGAGCCGAATCAATGCAAAATGCTTAAGGGGACTTTGTTTTATCGAAAAGCCCATATTTACGAATGGTGCAAAGCTTTTAAAGACAATCGGGAGATCGCTAAGATATTTCATTTCAAAGGCAATTTCAATCTTTATTTGGGAGGGCCATTTTTTATTAATTCTGTTATCAAAAATTAAAGCCTACCCTTCTAATTTGAAAATTTAGGGATAACAAGTCTTATACTGAGAGGGTTGCAGTTAGAAATGAAAATTATAAGTTACTAAATTCAATCTAAAAAACAAAAATTGACCTCTTCTGGTACATGACGCCCTTTCAAATAGGTTTTTTGATCGCCAAATTTAGTATGAATTGTAGAGGTAGGGACAAAAAAAATCCACTCAGATATGAGAGAAAACCTGAAATTCGCATATTTGAAAATTTGTTGATCAAAAAGTCTATAACTTTTAAAATAATCGCAAAATTTGCGAACTTCCTTAACTTTTGTCGAGCAGTTTATTAATGGGAATATTATTCGACTAGGATTATTAAGGATTTAAGATTTGCTCTTTAAATCCAAGAACATTGAATCCTCCACCAAAACATAGACTCGCCAAAACTTCCACCAATATAAATATAAACTATGGTATACGTTCCCAGCAGAAATAAAATGCAACGCCTTACACAGAAGTTAATGTTTATTGCAAAAGTAATTACATGATTTTTTTCTGCATTTAATCGATACAACGATTGAGATAGATTAAAACCGGATGTTCCGATTAAACCTCGTAGATACCGTTACTGGAGCTACCTCCAGAGGGTTTCCATACACCGCTGTCGGCCTCGTTTTTCCTCTCGAATTTAGCGTATTGGGGATAGTTGGTCTTCCATAAATCGTCGTGCTCGTGGAAGAAATGGCTCATTTGGACTGAGGGAAGATCGTCCAGACGGATGTCTTTAGTCAAATGTTGGCCTGTTAAAAACACATATAGTGTGTTATTTATAAGATGTGACATAGGGAGGGATTCCTGTACAAATGTGTCAAAAGCAAGGTAACTTTTTTACCAAATAACGTTCGTAAAAAATAATGACAGATTGAAAAGATCGTCAAAAAATAAGTCGAAATGGATATTAAATTTTATTAAATTCGTTCTGGTTTAATAAAAAAATGTATAATTAAGTTGAAAAAAGTCAAACGTCATATGTCACTATCTAATAATTGTTAAAAGGGGCGGAGATATCTGGAATGGTTTACGCTCTGAAGTTTGAAAAAATCAGCGGTAAGGAATCTGGTTCAATCCCACGCAGTGCTGAAATTTTTTTTCTTTTTTCTTTGGCATTTTTTGTTTTTTTAATGTTTTTTTTTTGTCAAGAATAAAAATATGGCATCATTTTAAAGGCTCTACCTACTAACGAGATTTTGCGTTATTAAAATTGACACTTAATTGTCGGAGCTTTTATTTAAATAAAAATAAATTATATCTCAAATAAGCTCGCCTTATTTTAAATATTTCTATTTAACATTTTTTAGACAAAAATATTAGAGAAAAACCAAAAAAAAAAGAAAAAATTTCTGTACTGCGCGGGGATTGAACCACATTACTTCCCGCTAAATTTTTTAAATTTCAGAGCGTAAACCATCCCGGCTAACTCCGCCCATTTTACAATTATTAGATAGTGACATAAAAATGACACATTTATGACGTTTGACTTTTTTCAACTTAATTATACATTTTTTAATTAAACCAGAACGAATTTAAGAAAATTTAATGTCCATTTCGACTTATTTTTTGACGATCTTTTCAAATCTGTTATTATTTTTTAAGAACGTTATTTGGTAAAAAAGTTAGCTTGCTTTTGACACATTTGTACAGGAATCCCTATGTTGAATCTTATAAATAATTACAATAATAAGTTTGTTAAGGATCGCTGCACAAGATAATGTTTGCAAGCTTTAATATACTGTGAGTTATCTGAACTTTAAGGGAAGTTTATTTTATTTTTTTTTTACTTTTATTATTTCATTTGATTTTATAGCATCTTAAGATTTGAAAACAATCCCAAAAAAGGTCTTTTCCTCGTCGAGAATAATCGTTACACGTGAAAACTAAACAACTGTCATCATTAACATAAAAAATATTACTCCTGTTAAAAAATTACTAAATTACAGGTAATAACAAATTATACTGCTAATAAAAATAATGCAGGCACTTACCTACGGGGCGTTGATGTCTGTTAGGCAATCTAAGTTCAAGCGTTTGAGCGACGGCCCTCTTAAAAAAAATAAAGTTTTAAATTAGATTACATTAATCATACAAAAATTATATTATTATCAGTGTTGTTAAGTAATTAATTACAAGTAATTGAAAAGTAATTGAAATACATTTATTGTAATTGAGGCGGTAATTAATTACAAGCTCCTCAATTGTAATTCATTTGTAATTCAATTACTCCTTTCGTTACGATTACAATTACATTTCAATTACATTGGACACAAAAGTACTTATTTAATATTTTCCAATACGTGGAAATTTTAAATCCGATTGCAAATCCCTAAATAATTACTTAAAACTGACACCAAAGCAAAGTAATTGTGATTGTAATTGTAATTGTAACTTTAATTGTAATTGTAATTACATTCGCAAATTTTGTAATTGTAATTGCAATTAATTACAATTTGCCAAAAGTAATTGTAATTGTAATTAATTACATATTATAAAATAATTTTAACATCACTGATTATTATAGTAGTAGGAAAATTCTATTACCCTTTTGTCTGGTCTTGCGGACGATTGGGAGACGGCGACGCAAAGGACGATTGCCAAACACAAAACCGCGCTGAATTTCATTTTGATGTTTCGGGTCTGATTTTCGATTGAATCTGCTGAAAATTTTCCTTAATCTGGCGTTTAAATGGAAAAATCTGCGTGCAGGAAGCGATAAGATTTTTATCCCAAGGGAAGCGATAAGTTCCCACGAAACCCGATAGATTGATTTAAACTCGATTAGTTTGCTGGTAGTATTAACTAACGAGCGTGGTGTTAATCGCGATTAATATACAGGGTGTGGTCGGTAAAGCCTACGAAACATTTTCAAAACTAATGAGAGTCGATTTCGTAACAAAGCATTAAAATTTAACGAAAGGAAGCTTTAAGATAAAATATCCTTTAACCATTAAAAGGTTGCTTTAAGGATATTTTGAAACGTTGGCTAACCGGAAAGCTGTATATTTGAACTAATTGGTAAATTTCCAAAAATTTATATGGCGTTTGAGCTTGTCTATGATTCTAATCTCCTAAAAACCGACTTAAAATCGGTCTAAAATCGTCGCAAAATTGCACTAAAATAGTTTTGAAACCGCTCTAAAATCACTCTAAATCCATTTAAAAAATCTATATCTCTTTATGAAATCGATGAGAGAAAAATCAGAAAGAAAAATCCTTTAACCATTAAATGGTGGCTTTAAGGATATTTTGAAACGTTGGCTAACCGGAAAGCGGTATATTTGAACTAATTGGTACATTTCCAAAAATTTATATAGCGTTTGAGCTTGTCTACGATTCTAATCTCCTAAAAACCGACTTAAAATCGGTCTAAAATCGATGCAAAATTGCACTAAAATAGTTTTGAAACCGCTCTAAAATCACTCTAAATCCGCTTCAAAAATCTATAGCTCGTTATGAAATCGATGAGAGAAAAATATCATTTGCCTTTTTGTAAATTTCCAAAAATTTATATGGCGTTTGAGCTTGTCTATGATTCTAATCTCCTAAAAACCGACTTAAAATCGGTCTAAAATCGTTTCAAAATTGCACTAAAATAGTTTTGAAACCGCTCTAAAATCACTCTAAATCTGCTTCAAAAATCTATATCTCTTTATGAAATCGATGAGAGAAAAATATCATTTGCCTTTTTGTAAATTTCCAAAAATTTATATGGCGTTTGAGCTTGTCTATGATTCTAATCTCCTAAAAACCGACTTAAAATCGGTCTAAAATCGATGCAAAATTGCACTAAAATAGTTTTGAAACCGCTTTAAAATCACTCTAAATCCGCTTCAAAAATCTATATATCTTTATGAAATCGATGAGAGAAAAATATCATTTGCCTTTTTGTAAATTTCCAAAAATTTATATGGCGTTTGAGCTTGTCTATGATTCTAATCTCCTAAAAACCGACTTAAAATCGGTCTAAAATCGTTGCAAAATTGCACTAAAATAGTTTTGAAACCGCTTTAAAGTCACTCTAAATCCGCTTCAAAAATCTATATCTCTTTATGAAATCGATGAGAGAAAAATATCATTTGCCTTTTTGTAAATTTCCAAAAATTTATATGGCGTTTGAGCTTGTCTATGATTCTAATCTCCTAAAAACCGACTTAAAATCGGTCTAAAATCGTTTCAAAATTGCACTAAAATGGTTTTGAAACCGCTCTAAAATCACTCTAAATCCGCTTCAAAAATCTATATCTCTTTATGAAATCGACGAGAGAAAAATATCATTGCCTTTTTGTAAATTTCCAAAATTTATATGGCGTTTGATCTTGTCTATGATTCTAATCTCCTAAAAACGGACTTAAAATCGGTCTAAAATCGTTTCAAAATTGCACTAAAATAGTTTTGAAACCGCTCTAAAATCACTCTAAATCCGCTTCAAAAATCTATATCTCTTTATGAAATCGATGAGAGAAAATATCATTTGCCTTTTTGTAAATTTCCAAAAATTTATATGGCGTTTGGGCTTGTCTATGATTCTAATCTCCTAAAAACCGACTTAAAATCGGTCTAAAATTGTTGCAAAATTGCACTAAAATAGTTTTGAAACCGCTTTAAAGTCACTCTAAATCCGCTTCAAAAATCTATCTCTTTATGAAATCGATAAGAGAAAAATCATTTGGCTTTTTGTTGAATCACCCTGTATGGTGGCAAAATATTCGAATCCAGTAGGGGCTAGAAATTTCTTGTTGGTCGAAATTATCCATAAATTATCGCAATTTTCGGTTGCCCTTATCCTTTCCTTATCACGTTTTTATTAATTAATTTGTGAATAGTTCTTATCGCTTCTTCCGAACTAATAATCAAATGTAACAGTATATTTTATTAATTTTAATGATTAACGGGTTTATTTCAATGCTATTTATTTGCTTATATAACAGTACATTTAAATGTTTAAATTATGAGTTTTAGAAAAGAACTTTGCCTGAGGGTATTTTTTCATATTAAAACCACTAAAATAAATTGAATAAATATTTGTATTTTAAAGGTATACCATAGATTTGATACCTAAAACATAAAATGCATAAAAGCAATAGTAAAAAATCATTAAAGCTGTGATAATAATTTGGGCAATTATTATGTAACAGCTATGTAAATTAGTATGCATAAACATTACAATATTAGCAATATTCAAGAGTCCACACTATTAGAAAATTTGTAAATGCAGATTAAAATGAAAAAGCAACAATTCATTTTTAATATGTCTGTTTGTAAAATAAATTCTGATTTTTACAAAGTTCTACAATGAATATTTTTCGAAGTACAAATTATGTACATCCGCTTTTTTATTAGATATGTGAGAAAATTTATTCCATATTAATAGTGTGAAATTTAAATCAAAAATATTATTTTTTCTCTATAACAATTTTCCATACTTCATGAATGCAGTGCAAAGTTAAAGGACACAATTATTTAAACATCGGCAACTACAAAAATCGAATGGCATAAAAAGCTTGGGAAAATAAAGATAAAATATTGGATATTATATCACATTCAGAAGCATTACGGATTAATACGAAATTAGTAAGTTACTCAGAGAGTAAAGAACAAATGGGCTAAATTTAAACTAACTTATTTATAGAAATTCTAATTCTATACCTACCCACAAATGAGAATTACTGGTTTAGACATTTTAAAATTACCTAAACGATCGGTTACATAAAACTTAAATCTCTCAATCAACACTCCATTAATCACAATTATAATTTTATCGATTAAAATATTTAAATTTTATGAAACCATTCACTTACATGTCTATAACAAATGTATGATAAGCGTTACAAAAACAACTATAACGGTGAAATGAATTAACAAATAAATAAAAACGAATCAACTACGAAAAATTACATCGAAAAAAATATTCTCATTAAAATTTCCTATAAATTAATAATAAGTTTCCCGTCGGTACCAACCGTCGGGGCTTCTTCTTAGCCGCCATTTCCTAAATTCGTCGAAGACAAAGAGGAAAATGGCGAAAGGAAAAGAGTAACACCACCTGGAAATCAACATTAGATAGTAGATATACAGGGTGGCACATTAGTATGGAAAAGCTCAATATATCTGTTATTATAGAAGATATCAAAAAAACTTCATTACAAAAGTTGTAGATCTTTTTACAGAGTGTCCCGTTTTTCCGTAGTAGATCAAACTTATACTTTTTTAAATGGAACACCCTGTTTTTTATTAAAAATTGAATTTAGCTCGTTTTCAGCATTCCAGCATTTTTCAGCATTCCTGTAAACGATATAAAATATAGGGTGATCCATTTAAATTAACAGAGAAAATTTTACTTTTGCGTTTGGATCCACCCTGTAAGCAGTATGATTAAAATTGACAAAAAATATTCATTTTGTACATTTTCAGGATATTTCAATGTTGTAAAACCTGAAATTTATTTTCAATTCAATCCATTTAGTTTCTACAGAGTGGTAAACTTAGTAAGATTTTCGTGGAAAAGTGGTCATAACTTTTAAACCACTCAGTATAACGTTATACAAAATTATATTTTTGGAATGCTGAAAACGAGCTAAATTCAATTTTTAAATAAAAAACAGGGTGTTCCATTTAAAAAAGTATAAGTTTGATCTACTACGGAAAAACGGGACACTCTGTATAAATGTAACTAATTTTAAAATGTGCAGTTTAAAAATATCTACAACTTTTGTAATGAAGTTTTTTGATATCTTCTACAATAACAGATATATTGAGCTTTTCCATACTAATGTGCCACCATGTATATCATTATTTATACTTTGAAATACAGGGTGTCCAGAAAATAAATGTCAAAATATTCAGAAGTGTATAGGTGAAATCAAAATAAGAGTACAACTTTATATAAATTTTGTTCATTTCAGCCCCCATTTTAGAGCTCTCTATAACTATCAACTATCATCTCAATCTAAAAATTGAAATTTCTCCTAAACCGTTAATTTTATTGACTTCAAACAGGAGTACATTTTTGTTAGTTTATCGATTAATAAATTAATCTATTTACGATATGTTTGCTTTATACAGATTGTCCCCATAAGAGTTACGAATTGTGGGAACACCTCCCTGTCTTCCAGGGAGTAGTGTAGGATTCATTTTATCAGCAAATTGGGCATACTGGAGTAGGTAATAAACCACAAAAATTTTATATTTCTCCCATGTACCTTTAATTAGGAAATAAAACATAAAAATAAATTTTAATTTTCAACTTTAAAGGGCTCAGGCTCAAAAATGGGGGCTCAAATGACCAATTTTTCATGAAGGTTTACCCTTGTTTTGATTTTATCTATGCGCTCCCGAATTATTGACGATATATTTTTTGGATACCCTGTATATCTTTACGCATTTCTTACCATCTGAACAGAATAGGATAAAACTTCAAATAGTGCATTCCCGGGATATAAGACAGCATGCAGGCCACGACAGTTTCGAATATTAAACTTATGTTCAATACCATGTTTCCTAAACCTATAAATAAATCGAGAAATTAAAAAAATATCTGTCTTTTTCGTGAGAATTATTTTTTACGAGTTTAGTGCTTATCATTTATATTTCTGGTGATTTTAATCATAATTAATTTTTGTATTTAATTTTTGATATTTAAAGATAGTATTTAAATTAAGTAAGATAGGATAAGATATTTAATTGTATGGTAATATTTTCACTTGGATGACGTCATATTCATTAAGTACCTACCTACATGGCTTCCTATTTATTTCCTAGATAATACTATTTCCTATTTATTTACTAGATATTAATAATATAGGGTGTTCCATTTAAATAAAGTAAGTAATTATTAAGTTTGTGTTTTGACTCACCCTGTATACAAATCATAATATTGTTGAAATTAAAACCATTTTTTAAATACATCATTTTCAAAATATACTTTTAAAAATGGCCATAACTTTTTTTTAAATATGTACTTAATAATAGTAGTCATATGAAACTTTGTATTGATAAACTCGCGAAAACGAACTAAAATCGAATATGGAATAAAAATCATATTATTGCCTTAAAAAAAATGGTATATATGTATGTTTGGTTCGGCTTCGATTTATAGACCACCCTGTATATTTCGAAATAATTTTAAATTACGCGCCCTCAATGTGCTTAACAATTTTTCTATTTATCATTTTTTGTATCTTATCATAATAACATAATAAATGAGTTCTACCACACTATTGGAACACCCTTTATATTAAAGAATCCTTTAAACTAAAAAAGCATCCTTTATAAAATAGGTCGTTAGATATAATCAAGAAGTCCAGAAATATCTTAGCACGATTAAATTTCGCTCAAAAAATGTTTCTAACCTTGTTTGAAAATGGAATTAATTCTGGTTTTGCAAACGATCAAATCGGTCCATTGGGTGACCACAACCGATATCATAAACGCAGTGTAACATGTATACTCCAGCTCCTTCCTGTGCTCGTAGGTCCATTCCTGTCCAAATGAATCCATCAAGTCGTTTACTTTCTCCGAATCCCACGCTTCACGAAGCCCTGAAACCCCCAAAAATGATACAACCAAACCCTATTGTAGTCATTTAACCAATTAATCAAAGGCCAGTGTCAATCCTATGTCAATACTGTCAATAGTCAGGTGACAGTTAGTTGTAAGTTGAGGTATGATCTTTTTTCCATCTCCGTCTCACCTATGATTAATGTCAAATGACGTCATGATTGATTTCTGATGGAATTGATTTATGTGAATATAGGAACAAATTGCTGGATGGTTGGAAATTTTGACGTTGACGTTGACAATTTGAATTTGAATTTGAATTTTTAAATGTGAGGGAAATTATAAAAAATGGAGTTTTATTTGATTGCAAAAAATATGTTATATTCATCCGATTCATCATCAGAACCTGAAAGTGAAGAGTCCTCAAATAACAGTGGCAGTGATGAGTTATTGGAACTATTTTTAATAAACAAAGAAATCAATAAAACTCATGCAATAGCAGATTTCGGAATCCATTGCAAATTGCAAAACCAGCAAAATAAATTAAAAAATTGAATGCACGTTGAATGCACAACTTCAGCATGGAACATCAGATCATAACCGAAACCGATCATGGAATGAAAAATATGGGTTATAATTCATCTGTCAACCAGATCCATCCTCTTCAAAATCCGATTAATCAGATGACTAATCGCTGTTTCATCGATGAAAAAAAGATCGTTGACAGATGACAAACGTTTAAAAAATCGCTGAATAAATGAACAGTTTGATGACATCGGTTGTTCAACCGCTGAATAAAAGATCACACCTTTGTAAAAGAGAAACGTTGAGGTTTGAACAAAAAAGATGTCGATGTATAGAAAGTTATGAAAAATTGTTTGGAAAATAAAGTTTAATCAGGGGAGGATCAGATTTTTAATTAAACCCTCTACACTATCATTACTACCCTTACTCAATGTTTTTACTAGCTTTGCTACCCTTTGCATATACACGAATAATAATACTTACCGAACAATCTGCGAGGATAGAACCCGTTTTCCGCCATGATGGCGAAGTAAACGAAGAAACCTCCCAAGGCTTCGATCATACCGATGTGTCCATAAGCCAGGAAGTACAATTTCCTGGTCACCAATTTGTCTTTCTTGGGATTCCTCGGCGGACGGCTCATAATGTCGCTCTCCGCTTTCTCATAAGCCAAACTGATAGCGGGCAGCATGTCCGTTAGCAAATCTATGCACAAAATGGCCATAACACCTGAAAAAACAATCGGCTCCTTTAATATCATCGAACCAGAAGTAGTTATGCCCGATTTCACCAACCAGTTCCTAAAGTTAGGTAATACCTAAACCGGATTTAGGAATTCCTAAGTACAATTCGCGTTTCACCATGCACTAAGTAATACCTGAAGGTAATAGGAAATGCCTAAAGTTAGGACAGCTCACTGGGCTTGCCTAAAACATTTAGGAAATACTTAACCATTCTTTTCACGTGATTTCATGTGACTTAAGTCTTGACTCTCTTTAGACTCTTTTGATGAAAATTTAAAATGGGAGGAGAGTTTTTAGAAACTAGGCGAAACTGATTTTTTTTCGCCTTTTTCGATATATAAAAATACGGCATTACAAATATTAGAATAAATTTAAGATGATTTTTAATTTGATACACAGGAAAGTTTTGGAACTATTGACCGTACACATGCATGTAAAGATCCATTGTCCTGGAGGAGATGATGCAGAAATATTTTACAAATCGGAAAGGCTATTTTTCTATTAATGTACAGAATATATCTTCAGCAGATTTAAAAATAACAAACATAGTTTAAAGATGGCCCGGATCATCAAAATCTCTTCTTTTCTCTCAACATATTCAATTACGATCTCCGCTTATTCGGTTTACACGTCAAAATTAGGCAATACTACCAATAAAATTCAAAAAATTGTCGAAATCAAATTTTTACCTAGGTATTTCTTAGTAAGGGATTTCTAATATTAGTGAAATTCGATTTAGATAAGTATTCGATTTAAGTAATTCCTACCTTAGGAATTACCTAGTTAGAAAATACCTAAAAACATGTTGGTGAAATCGGGCATTAGAGTATCACCGACCTAGTGGAAGTGGAATGTTGAGAAGCACGAAACCGAGAAACGGCAATATTTCCGGAACGTTCGAGGCCAAAGTGTACGCGATGGATTTCTTCAGATTGTCGAAGATCCTCCGGCCCTCTTCGACGCCGGTGATGATCGAGGCGAAATTGTCGTCCAGCAGGATCATGTCGGCCGATTGCCGGGACACCTCCGAGCCCGAGATGCCCATGGCGATGCCGATGTCGGCTTTCTTCAGCGCCGGGGCGTCGTTGACGCCGTCGCCTGTCACCGCAACTGAAACAATCCCAGGATTCCTCACATTCTCTACACTAAATCTGCTCCAGACGAATTACAATTCGTCTAAAGAGGCCAAATGGGGTAGGCTAGAAGGTAATGCGAACGATAAAGGAGCAGAAGATCCCAAGCAGTTGGTTCTAACAGTAGTTTTCCAAGAAGAACTGATAGAAATTAATATAAATGATAGTCCAATTTGAAGAAGTTTTTGATAACAGTACTAAAGTAATCTTTTGGCAGCGGGTCATCTTGGGAAATAAGAGGGATAGGAAGAACAGTGCATAGTACAATTTAAAGAAGTTTGTGACAATGGTACTAGAGTAATCCTTTGATAGCTTGGTCCTAAGATTTAGAAAACAGCGGGTCATCTTGGAAGAACAAAGACCAGAATTTTAGGAAGAACAGTGCTGGGAGGATCTCTGGCTTCACCAGCAAGAGTTGTAAGGATTATTGCCGTCGCCTGTCACAGCAACTGAAAAACAATCCCAGGATTCCTCACATTATCTACACTAAATCTGCTCCAGACGAATTACAATTCGTCTAAAGAGGCCAAATGGGGTAGGCTAGAAGGTAATGCAAACGATAAAGGAGCAGAAGATCTCAAGCAGTTGGTTCTAACAGCATACCTGCAGGTATCTTAGAAGAACTGATACAAATTAATTTAAATGATAATCCAATTTGAAGAAGTTTTTGATAACAGTACTAAAGTAATCTTTTGACAGCGGGTCATCTTGGGAAATAAGAGGGATAGGAAGAACAGTGCATAGTACAATTTAAAGAAGTTTGTGACAATGGTACTAGAGTAATCTTTTGATAGCTTGGTCCTAAGATTTAGAAAACAGCGGGTCATCTTGGAAGAACAAAGACCAGAATCTTAGGAAGAACAGAGATGGGAGGATAATAAGCTTGGGAAATAAGAGGGATAGGAAGAACAGTGCATAGTACAATTTAAAGAAGTTTGTGACAATGGTACTAGAGTAATCCTTTGATAGCTTGGTCCTAAGATTTAGAAAACAGCGGGTCATCTTGGAAGAACAAAGACCAGAATTTTAGGAAGAACAGTAGTGGGAGGATCTCTGGCTTCACCAGCAAGAGTTGTAAGGATTATTGCCGTCGCCTGTCACCGAAACTGAAAAACAATCCCAGGATTCCTTACATTCTCTACACTAACTCTGCTCCAGACCAATTACAATTCGTCTAAAGAGGCCAAATGGGGTAGGCTAGAAGGTAATGCGAACGATAAAGGAGCAGAAGATCTCAAGCAGTTGGTTCTAACAGCATACCTGCAGGTATCTTAGAAGAACTGATACAAAATTTTTTAAATGATAGTCCAATTTGAATAAGTTTTTGATAACGGTACTAAAGTAATCTTTTGACAGCGGGTCATCTTGGGAAATAAGAGGGATAGGAAGAACAGTGCATAGTCCAATTTGAAGAAGTTTGTGACAATGGTACTAGAGTAATCTTTTGATAGCTTGGTCCTAAGATTTAGAAAACAGCGGGTCATCTTGGAAGAACAAAGACCAGAATTTTAGGAAGAACAGAGCTGGGAGGATAATAAGCTTGGGAAATAAGAGGGATAGGAAGAACAGTGCATAGTACAATTTAAAGAAGTTTGTGACAATGGTACTAGAGTAATCTTTTGATAGCTTGGTCCTAAGATTTAGAAAACAGCGGGTCATCTTGGAAGAACAAAGACCAGAATTTTAGGAAGAACAGTGCTGGGAGGATCTCTGGCTTCACCAGCAAGAGTTGTAAGGATTATTGCCGTCGCCTGTCACCGCAACTGAAAAACAATCCCAGGATTCCTCACATTCTCTACACTAAATCTGCTCCAGACCAATTACAATTCGTCTAAAGAGGCCAAATGGGGTAGGCTAGAAGGTAATGCGAACGATAAAGGAGCAGAAGATCTCAAGCAGTTGGTTCTAACAGCATACCTGCAGGTATCTTAGAAGAACTGATACAAATTAATTTAAATGATAGTCCAATTTGAAGAAGTTTTTGATAACGGTACTAAAGTAATCTTTTGACAGCGGGTCATCTTGGGAAATAAGAGGGATAGGAAGAACAGTGCATAGTACAATTTAAAGAAGTTTGTGACAATGGTACTAGAGTAATCTTTTGATAGCTTGGTCCTAAGATTAAGAAAACAGCGGGTCATCTTGGAAGAACAAAGACCAGAATCTTAGGAAGAACAGAGCTGGGAGGATCTCTGGCTTCACCAGCAAGAGTTGTAAGGATTATTGCCGTCGCCTGTCACAGCAACTGAAAAACAATCCCAGGATTCCTCACATTCTCTACACTAAATCTGCTCCAGACCAATTACAATTCGTCTAAAGAGGCCAAATGGGGTAGGCTAGAAGGTAATGCAAACGATAAAGGAGCAGAAGATCTCAAGCAGTTGGTTCTAACAGCATACCTGCAGGTATCTTAGAAGAACTGATACAAATTAATTTAAATGATAGTCTAATTTGAAGAAGTTTTTGATAACGGTACTAAAGTAATCTTTTGACAGCGGGTCATCTTGGGAAATACTCTTATTTCTTATAAATATCCCTCTGGATAGGAAGAACAGTGCATAGTACAATTTAAAGAAGTTTGTGACAATGGTACTAGAGTAATCCTTTGATACCTTGGTCCTAAGATTTAGAAAACAGCGGGTCATCTTGGAAGAACAAAGACCAGAATCTTAGGAAGAACAGAGCTGTGAGGATATCTGCCTTTCCCAAGAGTTTTAGGGTATATTTACCGATTTCTCCGAGCCTTTGACACCCCTCGACGATGTGCAGTTTCTGCGTGGGCGAGGTCCTGGCGAAAACGATCTCTCTGAAGTTATGTAGAATATGGTCCAATTCCTGATTACTGGCGTCCCTCAACGCCGTCCCGTGTATCACTATAGATTTATTCTTAACGTTCGGAGGTAGGGTCTCTATTACATTGATGCTAAAAGCGTCTATCACCTCTTCGTTTTTTATAATACCGACCTGTTTCGCTATGGCTTTAGCGGTAATCTGTAACACAATAATAACGCGCTTTATAGAAGATTTTACAGGAGTATACAGTGTGTGTCACGACGAGGGCCCATTAGAAGTATTTGGAAAAGTAGTGATAATTAAAATTTGAAAATATGTGTACAAGTATTAGTCGATGCGCTCTATTTAATGAAAATATTTTCAACTTTTCTTTACTTCCGGTTATACCGGAAGTGGACATCAACTTTGTTATTTTAAATGGGACACCCCATATATTAATATGTTTTCGAAATGTACGCAAAATTTTTGAGTGCTTTTGTTTAAAAAACTTTTTTCAAAAATGCATACTTATTGAGTTACTAATTTTTTTTTGGAAAATTTGACCAATACAGTCGACCCTTATAAATTATTTTTTTACGGGGATCCCTTTAAAGATATTGATACGGTTTCTGTAGGGTGGCCACTAGCAAGGTCAAAGGTATTTGAATCTGTGTTAAAAAACTTTTTATTTTATACAGGGTGTATACAAAACATGTGAAAAGTTGAACTTCAAAAATATCAAATTTCTTAATTTTTTTAAACGAAACCACCCATTTTTTTCTATTTTATTGAAATCAGCGGTCAAAAATAAGGGAAGTTCATGTTTACTTCCCTATACATAAACCTAATAGTTTTGAAGATATTGAATATTTTACATAAATCATACTTTTCTGCCTTATTCTTAAATAACTCTGTTTTACAAGTTGGCCATGTAATATCTCACAAGTACCAAAATTAATATTACAAATTAAAATATTAATATTACAATTAATTACAAACAATTTACATGGCCAACTTGTAAAAACGGATTATTTAAGAATAAGGCAGAAAAGTAAGTTTTAAGTAAAATTTTTAATATCTTCAAAACTATTAAGTTTAGGTATAGGGAAGTAAACATGAACTTCCCTTATTTTTGACCGCTGATTTCAATAAAATAGAAAAAAATGGGTGGTTCCATTTAAAAAAATGAAATAATTTGGTATTTTTGAAGTTCAACTTTTCACATGTTTTGTATACACCCTGTATAAAATAAAAAGTTTTTTTTAACACATATTCAAATGCCTTTGACCTTGATAGTGGCCACCCTACAGAAACCGTATCCATATCTTTGAAGGGATTCCCGTGAAAAAATAATTTATAAGGGTCTGCATCATTCAAATTTTTCAAAAAAAAAATTAGTAACTCAAAAAGTATGCATTTTTGAAAAAAGTTTTTTAGACAAAAGCACTCTAAAATTTTGCGTACATTTCGAAAATATATTGATATATGGGGTGTCCCATTTAAAATAACAAAGTTGCTGTCCACTTCCGGTATAACCGGAAGTAAAGAAAAGTTGAAAATATTTTCATTGAATAGAGCGCATCGACTAATACTTGTACACAAATTTTCAATTAAAAAATTTTAAAAATTCAATTCAATTAAATTCAATTCAATTAAAAATTTTTCAATTTAAAATTTATTAAAATTTTCAATTTTAATTATCACTACTTTTCCAAATACTTCTAATGGGCCCTCGTCGTGACACACACTATATAGCGCTGGAATAGAGCGACATACCGGATGATCCCCCGTCACCATGATGACCCGAATCCCGGCGCTCCTGCACCTCTCCAAAGCATCAGGCACCTGGGGTCGCGGAGGATCAATCAGCGACATGAACCCGACGAATCGCAGATCTTTGCGCGGGAAGTTGGGCGGCTCCGCGCGGAACTCGAAGTCCTTGGTGTACTGGTTGCGGTCCAACAGCAGATCGGCGAAGCCCAGGACGCGCTCCCCTTTGGCGGCGAGCTCCGTCATGGCTCTGTCGCAATTGGTGCGCATCTCGTCCGTCATCTCCTCCGTTCCTTTCGAGGTGAACATCTTCGAGCACCTGGCCAGGATTCGTTCGGGAGCGCCCTTCATCACCACCAGACAACTACCGTCTTCCATTCCGTGGATGCTGATCTGAAAAAATAATCGCGTTTAGTGCAAGGATCACTTGTAAAACAGTATACACTGTGTTATTTATAAGATGCGACATAGGGATTCCTGTACAAATGTGTCAAAAGCAAGCTAACTTTTTTACCAAATAACGTTCGTAAAAAATAATAACAGATTTGAAAAGAACGTCAAAAAATAAGTCGAAATAGACATTAAATTTTCTTAAATTCGTTCTGGTTTAATTAAAAAATGTATAATTAAGTTGAAAAAAGTCAGACGTCATATGTCACTATCTAATAATTGGTAAAAGGGGCGGTGATATCTGGAATGGTTTACGCTCTGAAGGTTGAAAAAATCAGTGGTAAGGAATCTGGTTCAATCCCACGCAGTGCTGAAATTTTTTTTCTTTTTTCTTTGGCATTTTTTGTTTTTTTAATGTTTTTTTTGTCAAAAATAAAAATATGGCATCACTTTAAAGGCTCTACCTACTAACGAGATTTTGGGTTATTAAAATTGACACTTAATTGTCGGAGCTTTTATTTAAATAAAAATAAAATTATATCTCAAATAAGCTCGTCTTATTTTAAATATTTTTATTTAACATTTTTTTAGACAAAACCATTTGAAAAAACCAAAAAAAAAGGAAAAAAATGTCTTTACTGCTCGGGGATTGAACCACATCACTTCCCACTAAGATTTTTAAATTTCAGAGCGTAAACCATCCCAGCTAACTCCGCCAATTTTACAAATATTAGATAGTGACATAAAAATGACACATTTATGACGTTTGACTTTTTTCAACTTAATTATACTTTTTTTAATTAAACCAGAACGAATTTAAGAAAATTTAATGTCTATTTCGACTTATTTTTTGACGTTCTTTTCAAATCTGTTATTATTTTTTAAGAACGTTATTTGATAAAAAAGTTAGCTTGCTTTTGACACATTTGTACAGGAATCCCAATGTCGCATCTTATAAATAAAACAGTGTATAGACGTGGTGAAAGTTACCTGGTACTTGGTGACGGAGCTGAAGGGTATTTCCAGTAACTTGGGATTGTTGTGTCTGAAGTCGGTGGAATCTCCGTTGAGGTGAGTCAATTCTACGAACTTTAGGATGGCTTCTTCGGATGCATCTCCTCGTACTAATCGATTTAGTACCGGTTTGCCTTCTTCTCCATGCACGAATTCAGCTCTGTTGCACAATGTAGCGCAACGCATGAGAGTCTGGAAGCCTAACAAACATTTATTTCTACATTAATACCATCACAAGATAACCCACAAACAGTTTGTATTCTAAAAATCGTTATACAGTGCATTTCTTTGGATATTTTGGAGTAAAATTGACAGATGAAAATTTCAAGATGGCGACTGGGCGCCATATTTAGAAATAAATTTAAATGGAAAGGGGGGTCTTGTGACATATCATTTTGAAGCTCCTGACAAATACTCTACAACCCTGGAATATAAAGTCAATATCTGCACCCATTTCTAAATGGCGGAACATTTATTAATTACCTGAATACAACAAATTAATATCAATTTTTCTAGAAATATTTGTTTTTCTATGCCAAATAGCAATCCCAGCAAACCGATAAGGTTTGACAAGTTATTATTGGTTAAAAAAAATTCCAAAAAATGTAAGTACGACAACGAACATTAATTGTTTAGTCAAAATATTCTCATTTAGTTTTTGGTTTTCCTAGTGTTCAAAATATTCTCTTTAGTTTTCGATTTTCCTAGTGTTCAAAGTATTTTCATTTAGTTTTCGGTTGTTTAGTTCTTATTGTAGTTAGGTAGCACGTGAACTAACTCTAAAATGGCCAATTCTTGTCCATTGGAAGATGGAGCACCACCACATTACTCCAGACAAGTAATGAACTATTTGGATGCTATTTTCCCTGGTCGTTAGATTGGTCGTCGAGGTCCTACGGAATGGCCAACCTGCTCGCCAGATTTGACCCTTTAGACTTTTTTTATGGGGCTATTTGAAGCAAAAAGTGTACGAAACTAAACCTGCTTCAATATTGGATATACGAGAAATAATTACAGATATTTGTAAAAATATCGACGTTACTATTTTCGAAAATGTTCGGTTAGGCTGTTCTTACATCAAGAAGTTCAAGGCAACCATTTCGAGCATTTTTTGAACTGAACTTAGCTTATTTCCTCAAATTATGACGTTAAACGTCGATGTATTCAGGTAATTAATAAATATCCGCCATTTTGTAGCAGGTGCAGATATTGACTTTATATTCCAGGGTTGTACAGTATTTATCAGGAGCTTCAAAATGATGTGTCACAAGACCCCCCCTTTCCATTTAAATTTATTTCCCAAGATGGCGCCCAGTCGCTATCTTGAAATTTTCATCTGTCAATTTTACTCCAAAATATAGTAATCATGCATTAGTTTCATTATCCCAAATTTCAATTTTCTTAGTTGATCCGTTCAAAAAATAAAAAGGGGGTGACATTAAAGAAATGCACTGTATACCTTCGGATTTGATATAATCCTTGGCTTGATCCTGTTGAATGGTAGCATCAGCATTCATGATCTTGTTGTCGCACCAAAAATGGCAGACGGTCATTTTGTTCTGCGTAAGCGTGCCGGTTTTGTCGGAGCAAATGACTGAGGTGGAGCCCAACGTTTCGACCGCCTCGAGGTTCTTCACCAGGCAATTCTTGGCGGCCATCCGCTTGGCGGTGACTGAGAGACAAACGGTGACGGTGGCGAGCAGGCCCTCCGGCACGTTGGCGACGATGATGCCGATGAGGAAGAGCGACGCCTCGATCCAGGAGTAGTTCATCGCCAGCGCGGCCGAGCCGAAGATGAAGCCGAGGAAGCAGGCCCAGACGCTGATGATCTTCATGAAGTGCTCCAGTTCGCGGGCTATGGGGGTCTTGTTGGGCTGCAGGCGGGCCGTCAGGCCGGCTATTCGGCCCATCACGGTGCGGTCTCCGGTCTCGCAAACGATACCTACGAAATTAATAATTCGTTGGAGTTATAAGTAGTGGACTCGCTGAACGCTCGGAAAGCTCAACCCCCCTTTCTTATGGTGGCGGCTTCGCCGCAAGACAGTTTGCTAGACGGATCCTCGTTCGCTTCACGAGCTCGGTGCAATTGAATTTTCGTTTGGAAATTAATCACATCCCGTATATCAATTTTTTAAATAACCAGATCTCGCTCGCTGCGCGAGCTCGACTAAATCGCTCTAGTTAACGATGGGCTCTCCCTACCCTACGCAAAGGCAATTATACACCGTTGGAAATTTAATTTCGCATAATAGGGAAATCAATGTTAAATTCTTAACCGGCTGAAATCCAGTCTACCAGTGTACATTTCAATAGAACGTCGCGATTAATTCTAATAAATTTAATTGTTCTACTGGACCGCACGCCACGATTTGTAGAGGTACAAAGTTATTTGTGTTAGGTATGAAGTACAAAATTATTTAGAAACTACATTTAATAGTTTTTTTTGGGATATTTCAAAAAAATAACTGTATCGATAGGTACAGTTTTGAAAGAGCAACAAATCTTGTTGAAATAAGGGAAAAATAATTCAATTTTCTGCTAGAATTATACCTCAGCTCAGTAATATGAGATGACATCTGTATATGACAGGTTTGGCTATTGTTAAGCAGGAAGCGGTGGACTATTTTTTAGAGTTCTTTTATTTTCTGTTTTAAAATAATCTTTAAGTTTATTTTTGGAGTCTCCTTTTTATTATTTTCTTAGAATTTACTTTCTTTTTCAAGCCATTGTGGCAAAAAGACATATCTACATAATTCTATTTTAATATTAGTGATATTTTTTCAATAAATTATCGTTTAAAAATTCTCATTTTTTTTTAATCGACTCGACTTTCACCCATCCGAACCCGTTTTGATACTGTCGAAGTGTCGAAACCCTCGAAATTATTTGATTTTTAATCAGACTGAATTTCAGCAGGCTAAGAATTTAACATTGATTTCCCTATTATGCGCGAATAATTTTCTAACGGTGTATAGCCGGATCCTCGCTTGCTTCGCTCGCTCGGTTTACGTATAATTAACATTTCCTTAAATACGAGTCACCCTGTACTATATTTCAATTCAATTGAAAATAATTTTTCATTTAATGTTAAAAACGCTCCGTATATCAATTTCTCCGATTTCCTTAATGAAAAAACACCCTGTACATCAAATTAAATGTCAATGTATCCCGTAGTAACGGAAATGACAACTTTGACAGTTTGAAATTTGTTCATCGCCGCTGTCATTAGTGTAGTTTTTTTAAAAGTAATTCGATCGTTTCTCCGTTTTTGGTAAGTACAAATGACCAAGAAACGTACATTTTTGCGTATTATTGCATTTTCTTTTATTCTCGTCCATTAAAAACGACGAAATTGTCTAAATAACGAAAAAATCTCTTATTTCGGTGTAGTTCCGTTTAAATCAAACGAACGGGCAACGTCCATCAAGTAATTTATTTGGAAATGTGTCAAAAATTTCACTTTTAAAATCGAATAACGGAAAATTTCGTTTTTTCCCAGAGAAAAGAGGTAGATTTTCGTAATCGGCGAATTAGAAGAAAATTCATACCTTATTTAATAAAACTTCGATTATTTCAAAAACTACTGGATTTGGGTATAGAGAACACCCATATGGATCGAAAGGGCTTAAAAAACTGCATTGGTCACTGTTAAAATATACAGGGTAGTCCATTTGAAATAACAAAGTTATTACCACTTTAATTTGGCCAAGTTTGTCAGACAATTTTAAACGCCCTGTACATGGATTCTGAAAATACAGTTTAGTTTCATTTAGAAGTGTGTCTGGACATCATCGATACTCAATTTCAAGCTTCTAGCTGACTTATTAACACAGATATCACAGAAAATACATTCGACTGTTTTTCCAAAAAATATCAAAAAATTGTAATATCTTAAAAATGCTGCGTTTTTGGCATATTGTGTTATTATCAAAGTCTAGTTAAAAAAGGCCATAGAATTCAAAAATGAAGTTAAAAATGGCACTTTACATATAAAATAACGAAGTTGGTGTCAACTTCCGATATAACCGGAAGTGTAATCAAAATGAAAATATTTTAGATCAATTCATATTATCCAAAAAATACTATAACCAAAATTTCAGATTTTTAAGTCTTTTCATTATTGAGATACTTCTAATGGACGGTTACCGTGAAAAGCCCTGTATATATATGTGAGTAGTTTAAATAAGTTTACCTTTAGCTGTGCCTTCTACGGCGTTCGTTGAAAAGAAAGCAAAGTTTTTCGTTTCTAAGATGTTATCACTGGAACATTCTGTGCCTCTGTATTGGGGTTCGGATTCTCCGGTTAGGGCTGAATTATCCACCTATAATATTAATAAATTCGATTATAATTTAGGTAATGTGCACTTAAACCTTAATGAATATTGCTCTTAAATTGAATGCTCGTCGATTCAATTAAAACATTAGAAGATTATTAGTTCCATCACCTTGAATCCTTGACTGTGAATAATCCTAATATCAGCCGGTATTCGATCTCCGAATTTCATTTCCACTAAATCCCCAACTACGATATCTTTGGAAACGATTGTAAGTGTTTCTCCTCCTCGTATCACAGTGGCTTTGGGAGGAACCATGTTAGCAAAAGATTCCATAATCTGCAAATGCACAAATTTTTGAACAATAAATGCGACATTCTTCCAAGCTTATCTCCTTCCGCTTTTCACTTCTACTAGTATTCCTCGTTTTTGGAAATGTATAAAAATATTTGGTACTTACTTTCTGACTTTTGTGTTCTTGGAAATACATGAAACATCCCGTAACAACGACGACTACGACGAGCACACATCCTAATATAAGATTGTCGGTGTCCGTTTCGTGGGTGGTGAATATCCTTATGATGCAAGCTGTGAAACACAGAGCCGCTCCAATCCATAGTAACAGCGAAAAACCTGCAGAAAAGAAAGTGTAACTAATGCCCGATTTCACCAACCAGTTCCTAAAGTTAGGCAAAACCTAAACCGGATTTAGGAATTCCTAAGTACAATTTGCGTTTCACCATGCACTAAGTAATACCTAAAGGTAATAGGAAATGCCTAAAGTTAGGACAGCTCACTGAGCTTGCCTAAAACATTTAGGAAATACTTAACCATACTTTTCATGTGATTTCATGTGACTTAAGTCTTGACTGTCTTTAGACTCTTTAGATGAAAATTTAAAATGGGAGGAGAGTTTTTAGAAACTGGACGAAACTGATTTTTTTTCCGCCTTTTTCGATATACAAAAATACGGCATTACAAATATTAGAATGAATTGAAGATGATTTTTAATTTGATACACAGGAAGTTTTTGGAACTATTGACCGTACACATGCATGTAAAGATCCATTGTCCTGGAGAAGAAGATGTAGAAATATTTTACAAATCGGAAAGGTTATTTTTCTATTAATGCACAGACTACATCTTCAGCAGATTTAAAAATAACTAACATAGTTTAAAGATGGCCCGGATCGTCAACATCTCTTCTTTTCTCTCAACATATTCAATTTCGATCTCCACTTATTCGGTTTACATGTTAAAATTAGCCAATGCTACCAATAAAATTCAAAAAATTGTCAAAATCAAATTTTTACCTAGGTATTTCTTAGTAAGGGATTTCTAATGTTGGTGAAACTCGATTTAGGTAAGTATTCGATTTAAGTAATTCCTACCTTAGGAATTACCTAGTTAGGAAATACCTAACAACATGTTGGTGAAATCGGGCATTAAGGCTATAAAACTGATGAATTGTATGAATATGAATTGGGTAATTGTTTATCAACCAAAATGTAATTTATCCTATATTACATGCAGTAAGTGGCACGACGATGGTTCATTATAAGAGTAGTGTTGTAGGATTTTGATGATAAAGTGGACCCTGATAGAATTAATACAAAAGAAAGAATATAATAAATTTAGGGACTGTTGAAAGAAATGATAATAAAGAGTTTTTTTCTTAAGGATTCACATTGATGTTAGTTTTTGCATTGGACATACAGTGGTGTCATGAAGAGGGTCCATTAAACTATGTATATGCAAAAATACTAGTAAAGTACTAGTTAAAAATGTCGATACAAAATTGAGAAATACAAAGGGTTTAAGTCTAGTTATCGGGCTGGTCATTTTAATGGGTTATTAACAATCCAACTATCCTGGAAAAACTCAGTTAATAGAGCTCCCTTGGGAATTCAAAAACAATCCCAAACAACCCAAAATAACCCATCCAAACCACGAAAAAACATCCTACAGTTGGCTGTAGAGTTCTTAAACATATCGAGCACATTTTTTTCTCTAGAAACTTTTTTTTGGAAATTCAAAATTCTTTCGACGTAAACTCCGGCGATTTCGTAATGAACGATGATAAGCAATTATTTTCGTCTGATCCGAGAGCATTGAAATAGACTCAATTTTATTTACCTTGAAGTTTGAGTGTATCATGCGCTGGAAGGATGCCAACATGTGCGGCTCGAATAACAAACAATTTTTAATTTTACCGACATTCATCCTCAATGGGCAATTAAAGAATTCGGCAGTAACGAAGTCTAATTAAACGAATTGTATTATCGCTATAAAATCTTGGGGGATAAAAAACTCTCGTGCTCACCTTGCGTTAGAGTTTTTATAAATTTAATATACTCGGGCACTCGATGAGAGGGGGTGAGTTGATTTGGTCCTGTTCTCTGTAATACAGCAGCTGCCTGTTCCGGGGTCAGTCCGTTTTCCTTATCTGTTTGGAGTTTCCGACAGAGATCATCTGAAACAAGAAAGAAAAATTGAAGAAAACTGATTATACATAGTGTCTACTATAAAAACCGCCAAACTTTAGGAGGTGATTATACAAGTAATTTTGAACAAAAAATGTCCTATAACACTTTTTCGAAAAGTCGATAGTTTCTTTTTTATTTAACATTTCATTATTTTAATTTTTTTTTTGGTTTTTTTCCAAAAAGACCGAAATATCACATTTATTCGTATAGTCACATTAATTTTGATCATATACCGTAAAAGTGCATTAAATTTGCTATAAAAATAGTATTTATCAGACTTAAAAAAAATCAATACGGGGTGTTATAAAAGATTTAATTGTTATGAATATGAAATGAACAAAATTATATGTATCTTTTAATGGTCGTAAAGCCAACAATTTTATAAAATTCATAAGTTTTTTTTTTGGTAAAAACTACTGTATTTAATAAGCTTTTAAGAGGTATACTCAGATATTGAGTAATTTTTTTTTGTAGAAATTTTAAAGGTATATGTTATAAAATACAAAGTTGTTCAAATAAGAATATCCCGAAAATAAAAATCTGTAGTAGACACCCTGTAGAGAAATAGATCGCCACCATCAAGCGTGCTGTATTCTAATATACAGGGTGTTTCACAACTTATCCGACAAATTTTAACCACATATGCACTGTTACGAGAGAAGTTAATTTCCCAAAAAAAATGTAATAAAAGTCTTACAGAAATCGAGATAATAAAATAATAGTTTAACAGTTAAATTACTTATACAAGATATTCAAAATTGTTCCCATTTACTGCAATGCAAGCTTGGGTGCTTGTTTTTTTTTGTTTTAACCATTGGCTTGGTGCAACATTTGCTACAGTAAAGTATTAAGGCAAAATTATGAACGCAAAATGCAGTATTTATTTTTCAATTTTTTATTGAAACTCGGGTTAATAATTTTATTTGTGTAGGACTTTTATTAAATTTTTTTTGAAATTTCTCAAAGATAGAGAAGTTGATTTCTCAAAAAAAATGTAATAAAAGTCCTACAGAAATAAAATTATAAACCCGAGTTTCAATAAAAAATTGAAAAATAAATACTGCATTTTGCGTTCATAATTTTGCCTTATTACTTTACTGTAGCAAATGTTGCACCAAAACAATGGTTAAAACAAAAAAAACAAGCACCCAAGCTTGCATTGCAATAAATGGGAACAATTTTGAACATCTTGTATAAGTAATTGAACTGTTAAACTATTATTTTATTATCTCGATTTCTGTAAGACTTTTATTACATTTTTTTTGGGAAATTAACTTCTCTCGTAACAGTGCATATGTGGTTAAAATTTTGTCGGATAAGTTGTGAAACACCCTGTATATTGTGATTAGAAGGGATCTAATAAGGGGACTAATAGAGAACCTTATAGTTGCTATTAATAATCTATAGAATAATTCAATAATACAAACAAGGAAGAGTTAGTATTTCATTTTTCAATCAATTATCTCCTGCAATGCGAGAATGGAAGCCTCCTAATTGTTTTGAGCACTGCAAATGGTCTTTCCTTTAGCCCTTTTTTAGGTACAAAACGCACGAATTATGTTCTATATCTTTCGTAATACTTTAAATCATTAAAGAAGAGTATAGGGAAGCAATCCAATTAAATCTACCCTTGCAATAATTCCCAACAATAGGATAGAAATCGATAGTAGGAGTTGTTTGCGTCTTTTGGTGTGATATATAACAGATATGTACATCGACCGACCTTTTACTTCGGTTCCACTTAATTAACTAACGACAGTAAATAGATTCATCCATTATAGCTTATAGCAAAAGAAAAACTGGGTCAGACTCGCTGTTTAATCATTGCCGGAGCGATATAAGGGAGGAATACCGTCCGCACCTTTAATTACATTACAATTACGGTAGCATTATTGGAATGTTCGATAATAATTCGTAGGGACAAGATTCAGAAGGGAATGATTTCGATATTTGATATGACTGTAGTTAAATTGATTGATTTTCTTAGGGCAAAAAACGGCACTTTTAGAGAAACTTTATTGTCGCCTAATTTGAGGTGTGTGGAGTTGACACCGCAACTTTAGTTCTCAGTAGTTCTGATTAGAGTTCTGGATTCCTTTTGGATAGTTTAGGAGTTCTTTTGTACAAAAAATAATAGTTCTGGTGTTTTAACACATTATTTTTTTAAATAAAACATGCGGTGCTAACTTCAAACCTAAATTTACAATGGAATAGTTCTGATTAGTTTATTTGATGTATTTTGATGAGTTCTACAGTTCCTGAATATCAAAAAATAATAATAATAATAAATTTCATCAATAGACAAGTATAAACAGTTAATCAATTAGATATATTATCAGACAACCTATAACTTTTTAATTATTGAAAAATTCGCAAAATACCATTAAAGTTTCTTGTAGAACTCGTCGAATACTATTCAGAACTGTTATCAGAACTCCTGAGAACTCTCAAAAAATTTTCAAACTCGGACTTGTATTTTTTTTTGGCTCGAAGTGATTTTTGAGAATATCTCAAAAACTATTGTTTTAATCAAAATTTCTCAGGAGTTCTGATAACAGTTCTGAATAGTACTCGACGAGTTCTACAAGGATCTTTAATGGTATTTTGGGATTAAAACAATAGTTTTTGAGATATTCTCAAAAATCACTTCGAGGCAAAAAAATACAAGCCCGAGTTTGAAAATTTTTTGAGAGTTCTCAGGTGTTCTGATAACAGTTCTGAATAGTATTCGACGAGTTCTACAAGAAACTTTAATGGTATTTTGCGAATTTTTCAATAATTAAAAAGTTATAGGTTGTCTGATAATATACATATCTAATTGATTAACTGTTTATACTTGTTTATTGATGAAATTTATTATTATTATTATTATTTTTTAATATTCAGGAACTCTAGAACTCATCAAAATACATCAAATAAACTAATCAGAACTATTCCATTGTAAATTTAGGTTTGAAGTTAGCACCGCATGTTTTATTTCAAAAAATAATGTGTTGAAACACCAGAACTATTATTTTTTGTACAAAAGAACTCCTAAACTATCCAAAAGGAATCCAGAACTCTAATCAGAACTACTGAGAACTAAAGTTGCGGTGCCAACTTCACACACCTCCTAATTTGGACTATTTGTTTCCAATACCAGCATTTGGTTCCAGTCTTTATAGTTCTAACGAAGTTCAGAACTGTTGAAAACCGTAAGTTATTGATACGTTATTGATAAGGTATTGAAAAAATCACTAATTTGTTTCTAGTGACTTTCGATACCATCAAAATACAGTTGGTAATACCAACGACAAAAATAGTTGGTTTTGTTTGAAATTTTATCGTCTAATAATATAATTACCGGCGATGGAAGACCGAATTGAGCTGTAGCTGTAAATAATGCCGGAGGAAATATTTTAAATAGTTCTTAGGTTAGTCAGACGAGGAAGAAGGTATTTTGGGAACGGATTAAAAGCGGTTTTCTGATGTTTTCATTCAGATTTCTTTCTACATATTCTACATATTCTTCGCCCAGTATTTTCGGTTTCAATTCGATCAGGGCAAATAAACAAAATATAATATTTATACTGGAAGAAAGTAGGTTTTAATAATAGTAATTACTGTTTTGTTAACTATACTGCAGGTAGATGCAAAATTAAGTGCAATTTAGGCTAGGAGTGCAACAAAGGCATTTTGTATTAGTCTTATGTATGGAAAAAATCTCTCTTAATTTATATCTATAACATTGAAAACATTTATGACAGGGCAAATACAGAAAAAAATGTTACATTTGATAAATAAGAAAAGAAAAATACCTACACAAATTAACTGTTATGTAATTTTAATACATTTTTAAACCATTTATCTTTTTTAAATAAAAACTCTTTTAAAAATTTTATTTACACAAAATATTTTCGTAAATTAAAACATTTTCTTGCCGACCAATTTTGTATATGTTTATATTTTTTACAAAGTGACCCAATGATTTGTTATTTACCGGATAACTGGCGAAATGCATAACTTATTGGATACTAGCCAAAAGACAAATCATGTTTCCACGCGTTCTTTACTTGTTACGCTGACTCCTACTTCAATTCGTTTATTTTGACTTATTAATATATTTTTCGGATTGTCAACATTTTAACTGTTTTCCTATAGGAAAACAGATATTTATAAATACCTAAAAACGGATCAACTAAGAAAATTGAAATTTGGGATAATGAAACTAATGCATAATTACTATATTTTGGAGTAAAATTGACAGATGAAAATTTCAAGATGGCGACTGGGCGTCAAAATATTCTCTTTAGTTTTCGATTTTCCTGGTGTTCAAAATATTTTCATTCAGTTTTCGGTTGTTTAGTTCTCATTGTAGTTAGGTACCGATATGGATATATGGATTCGATATGGATATTGTATTCCAACAAGATGGAGCACCACCACATTACTCCAGACAAGTAATGAACTATTTGGATGCTATTTTCCCTAGTCGTTAGATTGGTCGTCGAGGTCCTACGGAATGGCCAGCCCGCTCGCCAGATTTGACACCTTTAGACTTTTTTTATGGGGATATTTGAAGCAAAAAGTGTACGAAACTGAACCTGCTTAATTATTGGATATACCAGAAAGAATTACAGATATTTGTAGAAATATCGACGTTACTATGTTCGAAAATGTTCGGATAGGCTGTTCTTATGTCAAGAAGTTCAAGGCAACCATTTTGAGCATTTTCTGAACTGAACTCAGCTTATTTCCTCAAATTACGACGTTAAACATCGATGTATTCAGGTAATTATTAAATGTCCGCCATTTTGTAGCAGGTGCAGATATTGACTTTATATTCCAGGGTTGTAGAGTATTTGTCAGGAGCTTCAAAATGATCACAAGACCCCCCTTTCCATTTAAATTTATTTCTCAAGATGGCGCCCAGTCGCCATCTTGAAATTTTCATCTGTCAATTTTACTCCAAAATATAGTAATCATGCATTAGTTTCATTATCCCAAATTTCAATTTTCTTAGTTGATTCGTTCAAAAAATAAAAGGGGGGGACATTAAAGAAATGCACTGTATACAGTAAATCCTAAAACAACACGCATATACGATAGAAACTTAAGGAATTCTTAAAAAAGGAAGCTTTAGGAACAGGAACCCTTTAGTAACTATTTTTGTTGAGTAATACCACGGACTATTCCTCATAATTACGAAGTTTTATTATTTAATTCCCTCAACAACCAACCCTTGCAATTTTCCGTCTCAAGTTTGATGCCATATTTATATTTATAACATTTTCGAAAAAACCGAACACTCAAATGGTTTTTCAGGGCCAGACTGGAACTCGTGCGATTCTAATTTAAACACTTACTTCAATACATAAAAATGCCAATACGTTAATCTCCTGAAAAAGTTTTCCAAGCATTCAACCTACATTATAGTAATTGTTTTCGTCTTTACGTAATCGTTTACAGTTTGTATCGACACGTTTACATTGCTACTACATAACAGACACCGAAAAAAGTAAAAGTGCAGAAATTTATAGAAACTTCAATAGATGAGTTTCAGCAGGATTAATAGAGCATTCGAGCTCTTGTTAAAAGGAATATTTTCCCGAACACCCAGTATACCTGCGATTCTCACGCATCGAGCAGGTGCTTTAGACTTTGGAGATCCATCTCAACATTTTGGAAACTTGATGTGCACATTATTTATAGACTGCATTTATGAGTGCATTAAGAAGTACAAGCCAAGGCTATTTTTGTCCACGAATTTTGGTACACAAGTAAACGAATCGTGGAAACTTGCACAGCTCATTTAGCATCAATCAAACTATTCACTAAAATTACATCAAGTATATCTCGATATTTCTTCATGCATCATTAACAACAATATAGTAGATAATAGTGCTTATTATGTGATAGTAAATTACTATATTTTTACCATGACTATTAATATTTTCGTCGGGATACTAAAAATATAAGAAATTCGTTTCACCAAACTTTGAAGCCTCGAATAAATTTTCAACATCCTTCGAGTTTTTTGGGAAAATTATGACACGAGATTTATATTTAACCGGTTCATTTTAACCGAAATCGTAACCTCAACACCTGTACATAATTTAGAGAGATTATCAATGAGCACGCCTAACAAACGCGTAATTTACACCAAGTAGAAAAATAATTATGGCAATTAAAAATAAATAATAGATTTCTCCCGACGGGAAATTTACGTCCAACGCCAATTTATTTATGATTCGAAACGTAACCTTTTTGGTTTAAATGTAACCTTCTACTCCAGATGTTCCCAACGGGATATTTTAAGCGTTTAAAAAATATATATAATTCGTTAAAGGCCCGTTTACACTAACCTGTCAGATAAGCTTTAGTTAAGTTATTGAAATATTTTCAAGTAATTAATGAAGCAAATATTATTAGGTAATGTTTAATAAAGCGTAGTATTCATGTTATATTTAACGTTTAATAAAAAGTAGAGAGAATAAAATAATTTTGAAGCATTAAAGAGGCATCCTGAAGGTAAAAGAAGAACGTACGTAAATTGATGGTGTGATGATCGGTGATGACTTCCCTTCGGAAATTCTCCAATCGTGCCAACGAGATCTCCTTCCTCGAGAGGGTGTTCCTCCTCTCGGGCTTCCGCTTGAACAGCGGCATATCTTCTGTCCCAAGCGCTAGAAAATCCGTCGAGAGCGAGCCTAAAGTCGAGGTCACAAACAATCACAAACTGGCATTTTTCCTTCCAGAAAGCGAACTCGAACTCGTAAATATCGCGTCGGAATAGTTGGAATATCGAGCGCGTCCGAAGGGAAACTAAAAATATACCGGCGACCGGTTGGGTGAGTTCTGGAGAGTCCTGGAGAGCGGGAGGCGATCTCGGTCGGGCTGTCGCTGAAACTGAAACTGAAACCTTTTTTCGCGTGGCGATCACGGTTAAAAAAAGACGGCGATTTCGATTATTTCGCGGAAAAGCGGCGCGTCGGGAAACGGGCGAAGGAGTTTTCCGGATTCGCTCATCCTTGATCGATCGAACGTTTCCTGTACCTGCTGAGTTATAGGGAATTTTCGATGTACGTTTTCGATCTATTCGCTGGAAGAATTAATCATCATTTTTAAAAAGTTTATTTTCCACTTTTAGTACGTTTACTAGAGTAGTTTGGATATGAAAGATCAGAAGAGCAGCGGTTTTTTATCGTTATTGCCAAACCGCAAGGTCAACTCTATGCTGGTTCTACTCATAGAACAATAGAAAATTGCATTTACTCTACAAAGTAAAGAAGTACAATAAACAAAGTTTTCAATATAACGTTAGTTTTCAGGATAATCATTTGCCAAAAGTAGGGCCAGTCGTTGGAACAAATTCATTTTGATGCGATTAAACAACCTGTCATAAATACCTGTCAAATGCCTGTCAAAAATAAAATTTGACGGATTTGTCAAATGTCATTTGAAAGTCTGGTAATTTGGACAAAAAGTTTATTGTGATCAAAAGAGTTTCTTAATCTTTAGTTTTTCTTATCTAATACCTATACAGCTGAAAGCGACACTCATTCATTCACTGATTCATTGGCGTGTTTTTTTTTTTACGGCTTTATTCGCGGCGTAAAAAAACGGAAAAAAATCCTATCCTACGTAAATCGACGAGATCTATCGGAAAATCGACATTTCGAAACCCGGAAAAGTTTCCTTCCGGGTAAAAAACCGGATTTTTACCCTTTTTTTTGGAGTTTTTCGGAATTTCTCGAAAACTACTCCCACGATTTTTTTTAAACTTTCCTAAAATATTCTTCATTTAATTACTAATTATCTCCCGCAAACCGCATTTCTAAAAAGAGCTTAGTTTCCAAGTTATAGGGAAATGAAAATTTTCCCGGATTAAAATTTTAAACAAATACACTCCATTTACTCGGAAACTATTGGGTTTTCGAAAAAAATTTATTCTTTCAAAATTGTTAATTGAAGTTTCTTTCAACCAACAAAACAAACCCGATTATGATATCTTAACCCGTGCCGGAGTTATAGCAGAAAATCTTCGTCAATGCACCGGGATACGGGAGAGAGGGATTCCCGGCCGGTCGCTATGCTAGCGCGTGTGACGTCACATCGAGACACAAAGAGAACGGAGAGGGGACCGTCGTCGCATTTCCATCGTTCGGCGAAATGCTGGCTTGTAATTTTTTTTTTCGGTTTCGGTTCGGTCGGACATTTTGATTTCGAATAATTCGACTTGCCGACGGGAAAAGTTGCCGCCGTTCGAACTACTTAGTTTCTCATTTTCGATGGATTTTTTACGTTAAATATAAGGTAAGTGAATTTATATGACGAATAAATAACTCTATTAATAATTTCCTACGATATTTAAATGGTTCTTTCTAGAAATTGTAACGATGGCCTACGAAGAAAATCCTTCCTTCATACATGACGATATATTTGGAGGAATACTACTTTCTGAACGTAAGAACGGTTTACTACGTATGGATATGCAGAAAGAGGACTAATCGTGCTTCGATTTATATGAAAAATGAATAAAATCGGTCAAGAAAAAATAAAGTTGGGTACAAAAACGTTATACAGGTTAGTTACCCGTAGAATGAAGAGTAAAGTTTTTTTTTAATTACAAATATATTTTCCTTCTTTTGTAGAATTTACACCGGAGAATGGAAAAGAAGGAAGCAAAGGACGCATTTCCATCGTTCGGCGAAATGCTGGCTTGTAATTTTTTTTTTCGGTTTCGGTTCGGTCGGACATTTTGATTTCGAATAATTCGACTTGCCGACGGGAAAAGTTGCCGCCGTTCGAACTACTTAGTTTCTCATTTTCGATGGATTTTTTACGTTAAATATAAGGTAAGTGAATTTATATGACGAATAAATAACTCTATTAATAATTTCCTACGATATTTAAATGGTTCTTTCTAGAAATTGTAACGATGGCCTACGAAGAAAATCCTTCCTTCATACATGACGATATATTTGGAAGAATACTACTTTCTGAACGTAAGAACCGTTTACTACGTATGGATATGCAAAAAGAGGACTAATAGTGCTTCGATTTATATGAAAAATGGATAAAATCAGTCAAGAACTAATAAAGTTGGGTACAAAAACGTTATACAGGTTAGTTACCCGTAGAATGAAGAGTGGAGTTTTTTTTCAATTACAAATATATTTTCCTTTTTTTTGTAGAATTTACACCGAAAAATGAAAAAGAAGGAAGCAAAGGACAACTACTAGCTCGAAATAAACCGGAAACAACGATTGGAGTCATATTTTGGATTTTTTCTGCCTTTTTCAACACTCACCGAATAACCCTGTACTTCGATCGAAGAGTCTTTCGAACACAAGAATAGTATGTTTAATAGGTAAGTACTTACTAATAATAGGTTAATAATACAGAATATCATTCGAATACATTAATTTTGAAAAACAAATCATAAATTTAACGTATTTACGACTGATTTTTTGTTATCCGTTCAATGAAGAATAGGTTTTTTTTTTTTCTTTACTTATATTTTCCTTATTTTGTAGGAATTACACTGGAAAATAGAACAAAATAGGAAGCAAAGGACAACTACTAGCCCGAAATAAATCAGGAAACAACGATTGGAGTCATATTTTGGATTTTTTCTGCCTTTTTCAACACTCCCCGAATAACCCTGTACTTCGATCGAAGAGTCTTTCGAACACAAGAATAGTATGTTTAATAGGTAAGTACTTACTAATAATAGGTTAATAATACAAAATATCATTCGAATACATTAATTTTGAAAAACAAATCATAAATTTAACGTATTTACGACTGATTTTTTGTTATCCGTTCAATGAAGAATAGTTTTTTTTTCTTTACTTATATTTTCCTTATTTTGTAGGAATTACACTGGAAAATAGAACAAAATAGGAAGCAAAGGACAACTACTAGCCCGAAATAAATCAGGAAACAACGATTGGAGTCATATTTTGGATTTTTTCTGCCTTTTTCAACACTCACCGAATAACCCTGTACTTCGATCGAAGAGTCTTCGAACACAAGAATAGTATGTTTAATACGTAAGTACTTACTAATAATACGTTAATAATACAAAATATCATTCAAATACATTAATTTTGACCAAAAATTACAAAAATAACGTAGCAAGAAATGATTTTTAGTAACCTGTAGAATGAACCCTAGTAGCACACATACGTCCTTAAGACGTCTATTTAAAGTCATTTTTAGTCGCCGACGTCATTTGACGAAAATGGTACGTCCTTATGACGACATTTTTTATTAATGTTAATTGACGTCATTATAACAACGTCATTGTGGCGTCAGTGTATGCGACGTCTGTCTATAAAAAATTATTTATATAAATTTATAGGAATATGTATGGAATATCGAATAATGGGGTGAGTAACTTTTAAATTTTGATAATGATAGTCAGAGTGTTTTTTTAAACAGTTCATTTTTACCTTTGAATTCAATTCAAATGTAGGCAGCGTTGCCATGTTTCATAGGTTGTACTTTTTTTATATGTGCACATTAATAGCTACGCTCGGGTTACACTGTAAACGTGTAATTATTTTTCTATATAAACATGGTTATATAAATACATTTAATCAGAATTTTATTATTTTTCTACCATGTGACTATTTTTGCAATTTCAGTAGGTAAGATATATTTTAAAAAGAGTAAGACCAGCGTACTTAAAAATAAACTGGCAACGCTGTGCGCACAGGGTAACGACAATGAAGAGAAGGCGAAGCCGATGCCGGTGCCGGTACACCTTCCATCTTCTATCCCTATCTTACTTTACTTTTTACTTATCGTCGTGTCTTTTGTCGCGTCGCGTCGTGTCCAGTCAGTACCACCACCATTTGCATTTGCAACATTGGTATTGGCAATTTGCGCGTGTACGATGGACGCCAGGCTTTTGAAATTTTGGAATAAATATATTTGAATAAAATTTCAAGTGGTTTGATGACTAAATGAGCTGATGAGTGACTAGCGACAAACTAATTAATCAAGTAAGTATTTTTTTAAGTTTTATTAATTTCTTTTATCTGGTTGTTGGGGTTTTATTTAAAAGTTCTCGTAAGGCATGTGCTAACTTCATTAGAGAAAAATTTTCTATTATTTTAAGTAATGCGTTAATTTATAGTGGATACTGGCTTAGTTTATTGAGAAATTTTAATATTATCAAATATAAGAAATTTATTGATTTTTTAAATTTGTTTTATTTAAATTGTTTACACTAAAAATGATAATTAATTTGTTTCAATTATGCTTAACATGTTTTAGTAAATAGTTTCTTGTACGTAGGCTTCAGCAGTTGTCTGCTTAGTATAAAATGGCATTCGTACTAGTAGAATTTGACAAGGATGATGGTGGAGGCGTAGCAGTTGTACATAGTTCTTGGTTAACGCCAAGGAAAAATGAGTCGTTTTGGCCACCTTACAAAGAACAACATCAATTTGACAAAGCGCTTAAAAACGGTTGTACTGTAAATACAGAAACCTGGCGCATTTATAAGCTTAACAAAATTTTTTATGAATGTGGTAAGTTCACGTTTAAAAATATTTTTAATTTTTAGTGCACTATTTGACTTATTCTTAATGTTATTTAAATATATAAAAACTTCATAAAATTCTGAATTTTTTTTACAGATGATTTAACAAAAGCTAGATTAAAAGCAAAAGAAGCTGAGCTCACATCCAACATAGAGTCTGAAGAGGAACCTGATCGTAAACGAAAAAGGAAAAAGAATACTAGGATATATTCTCAATCATCCTCAGATACAGAAGGAACTTCTTCAATTTGTCTTCCAAGGCCACGTCGGATAAAAAGGACAAACAATTCTTCCCCTCAAATAAGTAAGTTTGTTCATTCTAGTTTTTTTACATACATTTAGTATTTTAATCCATATTTGTAGCTCGCCCCAGCTTATCTCAAGAAATATCTCAACCAATAAGTACTGTTTCAACACTACAGTCTCAAACAATCAATTCATTTTCAACACCCCGATCTCTTCCTCAAGCAAATACAAAATTTAGCTACGATTCGGAAAAAATAGGTAAGTAACTTTTTAAATCTAACATAATTATGTTATTAACAACTTTATAAATATTTGCAGGTAAACTAATTTCATTAGTTGCTGCTGTGAAAGAACAAAACAACGAAATATTAGAGTGGATTCGAAAGCAGAGTAAGATAGTAACGCCAACAACGATACGTCCTCATTTAAATGTGGAGGTACCATTTAACACACTTGATGACCTTAATAGCCTAGAAGAAGACTTGCGGAGTATTGAAACACTTTCTAAAGAGCTGGTAATTTTTTATAGCACGTTATATTTTTATACATTGTTAAATAATTAATTTTAGGTGTCGTATTTGTCAACTTTAGGTGGCAAAGATACTGTCACAAGGACAAATAGAATATTAAAATATCTCTTCAAAGATGCCGTAGCCACCTCTTTTAGCTACTTTGGGAAGAGGAATAACAAACGACCATTTTGCGATTTGCTATTAAAAAATATTATTGTGGGTAAGCATAATAATTTCATAGTTCAATCATTCACATAATTAGTTTTAACAGGTCATTTTTGTTAATTTTTGGTTGTTTTTACAGATTCTGTAAAATTGTCAAATTCACAAAGTACAGACAGGGACATCGAACAAGCGATCAAAATTTGGCTGAAGCACGCACCTGAACGGTTAAAGAAATCGGATGGAGCCAGAAAAGAGAATTAAATTTAAGTTGAAGAATTCTGTTGGAAAACGACAACGTCAACGGCGAATTGCTTCCACTATCAAATTAATCAATTGTAGTACTGGTAAGAAATCGAACTCTTCTTGTAACGAGGCCACTGAAAATAATGTTTCATGTAGCAAATCTGTTTTTCAAAATATTGATGAAAGTATTGAATTTACTGACACAGATTTACAATCTCAAAATCACATTTTAAAAAGCGAATGCAACGGAACCAATTCTGATCAACCTACATTTAATAGTAATTTAAATAATGAACATTCAATTTATGAATTTGAAAATGAACCACCAGTATGTAATTTAGAAAACAAACCTCTTAAATCAATTCATTCTGAACCACCTATCCTTCATCATAGTTTAAGATCATGGGCTCTTGAAAATAGAGTTTCGCATTCTGCAATTAACGGTCTTTTAAAAATATTAAAACCACTTCATTCTGACTTGCCTTTAGATGCAAGAACTTTGTTAAAAACACCTAAACATCTTAATATTATAAATCTACAGAATGGCGAATTGTGTTATTTAGGGCTAAAGAATAATCTTTGTAGAATTATTACACAAAATTTAAATTTTATTGGAAATAATTTAGACATTAGTTTTAATATTGATGGTATTCCGTTGTTTCATAGCTCAAATGTACAATTCTGGCCTATCTTGGGGTGTGTAAAAAATTTTAAAAATAATCATATTTTTGCAATAGCTATTTTCTGCGGAAAATCTAAACCAGTTCCATTGGAAATATTTTTTGAAGAGTTTATAAATGAAGTTAACGTTCTGAAAACAAACGGTTTCTTTTTTAATGATAAGGAATATAGAATTTCTGTACATAGCTTTATTTGTGACGCGCCTGCTAAGGCATTTATTAAAAGTGTAAAGTCTCATGGCGGTTACGCTTCATGCGATAAATGTTTTGAACCGGGTCAATATGTCAATGGACGAATTATTCTCAAGAGTGTATCTTATCTAAAGAGAACGGACCAAAGTTTTTTTATCCAGCAAGATGAAGAGCACCATACTGGAGTTTCTCCATTACTTAGGTTGCAGATTGGAATGGTGTCTTCTTTTCCTATTGACTATATGCATGCTTGTTGCTTAGGGGTGATGAGAAAGTTATTAAATTTTTGGTTAGGAGGAAAATTACCAATAAGGTTTTCTGGTTGTGTGGTTAAAACGCTGTCTGGACTTCTTCTTTCCTTAAGACCATGTATTCCAAGAGAGTTTAACAGAAAACCAAGGGGCTTAGATGAACTTCAAAGATGGAAAGCCACAGAATTTAGAACATTCTTATTATATCTGGGACCATTTGTTCTTAGACACACAATACATAAAGCTGTCTACGAAAATTTTCTTTTATTTCATTTTGCCATGTCAATATTAGTTTCTAATTCACTGTTATCTAAATTTGGGTTTGATTTTCCGCATAAGTTGTTAATTACTTTTATAAATCATTGTGAAGAGTTGTATGGCCAGGACTTTTTGGTATATAACGTACACATGTTGTGCCACTTAGTAGATGATGTACGTAAATTTGGATCAGTGGATACTTTCTCAGCTTTTCCTTTTGAAAACTTTTTGGGACAACTGAAACGCTTAATAAGATCTTATAGTAAGTCACTACAACAAGTTGGTCGTCGCTTACAGGAATTTTATGCCGTGAATAATGAAATGGTTAGTGATAATGGGCAACCATTGCATTCAAAGGAACACGATTTTGGACCATTATTAGAGTTTCATGATGTTGCGTCAATCCATCAATTCAAAATTTTGACTTTAAACAATTTTGTTCTTTGCATTAACTCCTATTCTAAAGCAGACTCCTACTGCATGACCAATGATAATATTGTTATTGAAATCCACAACATTATAATTGAAAATTCTGAAACTCTAATTATTGGAAAACAATTTACTACTTATAATTCTTTGTATGAATATCCTTTGAAATCTGAAGAATTAGGTATTTTTAATTTATCAAATTTGAATTGTCATCTGAAAGTTTGGCCAATTTACCAAATAAGTATGAAATGTATGGTATTTCCAGATAAAGATTTAAAAAATTATACTTCCATTCCTGTTATACATTCTCTCTGTGACAGAAATATTTCATGAAACATTATTTTCTTTATCGACAAGAAGAGTTGTATTTCTCCTATTTTCATTCTAATGAAGTATACAGAGTGTTAACTCTAACGCGGAGCAATTTCGGTACGGGATAGCCAATACGAAATTCATTAGCGAAACAAAAACAAAATTAAAAATCGCTTGTTTCGATCGCGTATCGGTCGAGCCTCCCTTCCAGTCGCTACGTCGGGAGTGGCTGCTTCTAATATTCTCTCATTCTTAGACATACGTATATGCTCCATTACACCGTCTCTCTCAATTTTTGCTCCGCGCTAAAGTTAACACTCTGTATATTTTGCCCAGAAAATTGATTTGATTTTGTTTGACTCCACGTGCTAAAAGGGACCTAGTGTGTCAAATTATGTAAAATCTTGTTTATGACAATTACTATGGGAAACACCCAGAAGAATCATGTGAGCAGTTGTCTGCAATAGAAAAGTGTCCAATGTGTTATTTTGACACCTAATTTGTGAAAAAGTCTAGTTTGATCCAAGGATAGCAAACTTCTAACGCGTTTTCCCAATTCTTTTTTTTGACACCTTAGATCCCTTTTAAAATGCGAGGCCACATATTGTAATTTACAATTTACTCGAATGTTCCTGTTATATTTCTTTAATTTAATACGTTCCTTGTTTTTTAAACTTCGTGAAATGTGTCCTCTAGAATCAAAATCCGCGAAATCCATAAGGTTTATTTTAAAAAATCCTTTTTTTTTTCATTTTTTACATTTTCATTTTACAAAAAAAGCTCAATGTTTAGACATTATTAGTTTATTTTGAAGTGGATCTGGCGGGTTTTGATTCTAGATGACACAAATATTTGCTGATAATAAATATTTTTATAATTTGATTTTCATTGATTTTTATTTATAAAAAATCAACTTACCTAAATATGACGTCATTATAGGTAATAATAATGCCGTCAAAATGATCTGAAAATGACGTCAATAATAATAGTACAGATGACGTCAATTTAACATTAAAAGTGACGTCATTATAGGTAATAATAATGTCGTCAAAATGATTTGAAAATGACGTCAATAATAATAGTACAGATGACGTCAATTTAATATTAAAAGTGACGTCATTCGGAGGTGACAAAGTGTCGTTATTTTAAGGCCATCTTGACGTCATTCGTATGGTCATACTGACGAATTAAATGACTAAAAATGACTTTAAATAGACGTCATGATGACGTAGTGTGCTACTAGGGAAGAGTAGTTTTTTTTTCCTTTTACTTATATTTTCCTTTTTTTTGTAGGATTTATACCGGAAAATGGAAAAGAAGGAAGCAAAGGACAACTACTAGCTCGAAATAAATCGCCAACAACAATTGGAGTCATATTTTGGATTTTTTCTGCCTTTTTCAACACTCACCGAATAACCCTGTACTTCGATCGAAGAGTCTTCGAACACAAGAATAGTATGTTTAATAGGTAAGTACTTACTAATAATTGGTTATTAATACAAAATATCATTCGAATACATTAATTTTGACCAAAAATTACAAAAATAACGTAGCAACAAATGATTTTTTGTAACCTGTAGAATGAAGAGTAGTTTTTTTTTCTTTTTTTTGTAGGATTTACACCGGAATATGGAAAAGAAGGAAGCAAAGGACAACTACTAGCTCGAAATAAATCGCCAACAACAATTGGAGTCATATTTTGGATTTTTTCTGCCTTTTTCAACACTCACCGAATAACCCTGTACTTCGATCGAAGAGTCTTCGAACACAAGAATAGTATGTTTAATAGGTAAGTACTTACTAATAATAGGTTATTAATACAAAATATCATTCGAATACATTAATTTTGACCAAAAATTACAAAAATAACGTAGCAACAAATGATTTTTTGTAACCTGTAGAATGAAGAGTAGTTTTTTTTCCTTTTACTTATATTTTCCTTTTTTTTTGTAGGATTTACACCGGAAAATGGAAAAGAAGGAAGCAAAGGACAACTACTAGCTTGAAATAAATCGCCAACAACGATTGGAGTCATATTTTGGATTTTTTCTGCCTTTTTCAACACTCACCGAATAACCCGGTCTTCGATCGAAGTGTCTTCGAACACAAGAATAATATGTTTAATACGTAAGTACTTACTAATAATAGGTTATTAATACAAAATATCATTCGAATACATTAATTTTGACCAAAAATTACATAAATAACGTAGCAACAAATGATTTTTTGTAACCTGTAGAATGAAGAGTAGTTTTTTTTTTCCTTTTACTTATATTTTCCTTTTTTTTTTTGTAGGATTTACACCGGAAAATGGAAAAGAAGGAAGCAAAGGACAACTACTAGCTCGAAATAAATCGCCAACAACGATTGGAGTCATATTTTGGATTTTTTCTGCCTTTTTCAACACTCACCGAATAATCCTGTACTTCGATCGAAGAGTCTTCGAACACAAGAATAGTATGTTTAATAGGTAAGTACTTACTAATAATGGGTTAATAATACAAAATATCATTCGAATACATTAATTTTGACCAAAAATTACAAAAATAACGTAGCAACAAATGATTTTTTGTAACCTGTAGAATGAAGAGTAGTTTTTTTTTTCCTTTTACTTATATTTTCCTTTTTTTTTTTGTAGGATTTACACCGGAAAATGGAAAAGAAGGAAGCAAAGGACAACTACTAGCTCGAAATAAATCGCCAACAACGATTGGAGTCATATTTTGGATTTTTTCTGCCTTTTTCAACACTCACCGAATAACCCTGTACTTCGATCGAAGAGTCTTCGAACACAAGAATACTATGTTTAATAGGTAAGTACTTACTAATAATAGGTTAATAATACAAAATATCATTCGAATACATTAATTTTGACCAAAAATTACAAAAATAACGTAGCAACAAATGATTTTTTGTAACCTGTAGAATGAAGAGTAGTTTTTTTTCCTTTTACTTATATTTTCCTTTTTTTTTGTAGGATTTACACCGGAAAATGAAAAAGAAGGAAGCAAAGGACAACTACTAGCTCGAAATAAATCGCCAACAACAATTGGAGTCACATTTTGGATTTTTTCTGCCTTTTTCAACACTCACCGAATAATCCTGTACTTCGATCGAAGAGTCTTCGAACACAAGAATAGTATGTTTAATAGGTAAGTACTTACTAATAATAGGTTAATAATACAAAATATCATTCGAATACATTAATTTTGAAAAACAAATCATAAATTTAACGTATATACGACTGATTTTTTGTTATCCGTTCAATGAAGAGTAGGTTTTTGTTTTCGTTTACTTATATATTTTTTTTATTTTTAGGGCCGACAAAGGAAAATCAGGAGAGAAATTATGAATAGAAATAGAAATGGAAATAAAGGATCACAAATAATTTTAAAGCTAATTTTTTTATACATTCGTTCAAAGTATGAGGCAGCGGCCAAAACCGCGGTACTAAAGGCAAGGCCGTCAGGCCTTGCCTTTGGGCCCCGGGGGGTTGAAAGGGGGCGCAGCCCCCTTTCCGAGCGAAAGCGAGTCTCACTAACTATACAACCGAAACCGACATTCACTGACTGATTGGCGTGTTTTTTTTTTTACGGCTTTATTTGCGGGCGAAAAAATCGGAAAAAAATTCTATCCTACGTAACTCGACGAGATCTATCGAAATATCGACTTTTCGAAACCCGGAAAAGTTTCATTCCGGGTGAAAAACCGGATTTTTTGTTAAAATTACGACTTTTTTGGCATTTTCGACCTATATCTCCGAAACTACATTACAGATTTTTTTCAAACTTTCACCGTATATTCTTTGATTTTTTTGCCATTTTTCCACGCAAATCGCGTTTCTTCAAAAATATATGTCACCAAGTTATAGGGAAATGAAAATTTGCCGAAATTAAAATTTTTTTTAATTACACTCCGTTTACTCGGAAACTATCGGGTTTTCGAAAAAAATGTATTCTTTCAAAATTATTAATTCAAGTTTCGTGCAACTAACAAAACAAACCCGATAACGATATCTTAACCCGTTTCGGAGTTATAGCAAAAAAACTTTGTCGATGCACCGGAGTACGGTAGAAAGGAATTCCCGGTCGGCCGCGGAAGGAGCGGGGATCGTGGTCGCTTTTCCATCGCTCGGGTAAGTTGCCGATGGATTTCGTCGGTTCGGGCCAGCGGCGGGTGTTTCGCCATGGGCGGCGTTATTTTTTTTTTTTTTTTTTAAAAAAAAAAAAAAAATTTTAAAGGGGGCGGAGCCCCCTTTACGAGCGACAGCGAGTCTCTACAACTATACAACCGAAACCGACATTCACTGACTGATTGGCGTGTTTTTTTTTTTACGGCTTTATTTGGGGGCGAAAAAATCGGAAAAAAATTCTATCCTACGTAACTCGACGAGATCTATCGAAATATCGACTTTTCGAAACCCGGAAAAGTTTCCTTCCGGGTGAAAAAACCGGATTTTTTGTTAAAATTACGACTTTTTTGGCATTTTCGACCTATATCTCCGAAACTACATTACAGATTTTTTTCAAACTTTCACCGTATATTCTTTGATTTTTTTGACATTTTTCCACGCAAATCGCGTTTCTTCAAAAATATATGTCACCAAGTTATAGGGAAATGAAAATTTGCCGAAATTAAAATTTTTTTTAAATACACTCCGTTTACTCGGAAACTATCGGGTTTTCGAAAAAAATGTATTCTTTCAAAATTATTAATTCAAGTTTCGTGCAACTAACAAAACAAACCCGATAACGATATCTTAACCCGTTTCGGAGTTATAGCAAAAAAACTTTGTCGATGCACCGGAGTACGGTAGAAAGGAATTCCCGGTCGGCCGCGGAAGGAGCGGGGATCGTGGTCGCTTTTCCATCGCTCGGGTAAGTTGCCGATGGATTTCGTCGGTTCGGGCCAGCGGCGGGTGTTTCGCCATGGGCGGCGTTATTTTTTTTTTTTTTTTTTGAAAAAAAAAAAAAAAAATTTTAAAGGGGGCGGAGCCCCCTTTACGAGCGACAGCGAGTCTCTACAACTATACAACCGAAACCGACATTCACTGACTGATTGGCGTGTTTTTTTTTTTACGGCTTTATTTGGGGGCGAAAAAATCGGAAAAAAATTCTATCCTACGTAACTCGACGAGATCTATCGAAATATCGACTTTTCCAAACCCGGAAAAGTTTCCTTCCGGGTGAAAAACCGGATTTTTTGTTAAAATTACGACTTTTTTGGCATTTTCGACCTATATCTCCGAAACTACATTACAGATTTTTTTCAAACTTTCACCGTATATTCTTTGATTTTTTTGACATTTTTCCACGCAAATCGCGTTTCTTCAAAAATATATGTCACCAAGTTATAGGGAAATGAAAATTTGCCGAAATTAAAATTTTTTTTAAATACACTCCGTTTACTCGGAAACTATCGGGTTTTCGAAAAAAATGTATTCTTTCAAAATTATTAATTCAAGTTTCGTGCAACTAACAAAACAAACCCGATAACGATATCTTAACCCGTTTCGGAGTTATAGCAAAAAAACTTTGTCGATGCACCGGAGTACGGTAGAAAGGAATTCCCGGTCGGCCGCGGAAGGAGCGGGGATCGTGGTCGCTTTTCCATCGCTCGGGTAAGTTGCCGATGGATTTCGTCGGTTCGGGCCAGCGGCGGGTGTTTCGCCATGGGCGGCGTTATTTTTTTTTTTTTTTTTTGAAAAAAAAAAAAAAAAATTTTAAAGGGGGCGGAGCCCCCTTTACGAGCGACAGCGAGTCATATGTATAACTTCCAATTTCAATTTGATGAGTTTCTTTAATAGATAATCTTGCATCCTCCATTTAAAATTCATCAGTAAAATCTTTATGAAAAGTTATGTTTTGAGTGCTTCGAAATTTGGCACAGTTAATACATGAAACGTCCAAAAAAACTTATTGGAAGCTCTTTAAAAGTTCATACAATTGCATTTTCTTTTGGATTTGAAGATGAGTATAAGCAGGCGTATAAGGAAATCTCATTTTCTCTGTGAATTCGAAACATTATATTCTATTCATAAGCGCTTAGTTTAAAGAAAAAAAAATTTAGCCGCCTTGAACTGTCTTTCTTAACACTTAACATAATTTGGACAATCGCCAAACTTCTAATTGTGCTCAGACCATAAAACACGCGTCGTATAAGAGTGACAATTTATGATTCATATAAATCACTGATTGATTGAAACTTTTTTTAGAGAAGTAGGCCATTGATGTCAAAAAATTTCAATGATGATTCGGATATTTAGGCTCATTTTGGAGTGGGATTTCTCCAGGCTTCTCCATGTTGTCTTTGTTACATCCATAGCCTATATTCCAAACAACTTTGCATCTACCTGTATACACAAATGTTTTAATTAGTTCAAAAACTCATGTGTGTTTAACACAAAAAACAAGTATACATATGTAAACTTTACAGAGTCAATAATAATTGGGAAAGAGTCAACATGCACATCTGCTTAACCGTTTAAAGTGTTAATGAAACCCACTTGATTCTTATCAACAAATCATCCTAATGGTGTTTAATTCACACGAACAATTTTCGCACGTGGAAAGCTAGGTATATCCGGTTATATGTTATACTTTGATAATAAATAACAAATATTGAATGTAGTTATTTACATTGTTAGTATCAACATTCGCAACACTCCGACAATTACCGTTGTGCTAATAGAAATCGAAATAATGTGGCTGCATGGAAAATTTTGAAAAAATATCTATATTGTTTGAAATCATTAAAAGACTTGGCAACGTAAATATACGGTAAAGATTTGGCAACGTCGGATCGAGTACAGACAATTATCTCATCTTCATAAACGTCTGATTTGTCAATGTCATCTGTCATTAATTTTGAATTTCGTGTTCCGAGAACTGATCAGCAGAATATGTAAACAAGAATTTATATTCAATACGTGTTGCATTTTAAAAAATATAACTGTTTACAACCCATTTTGTGATATTTAACAAACATAACAAGGAATGAAACAAGTTGAATGTGGAATTTCCGCTGAGAAAAAAAGAAAACAGGTGAGTTATGCGACTATTTTTAAATAATCATAACCTCACAATTTGTGATTCTAAACAGTTTATTGTTTAGTTTCTTCATCAGTTTTTAGGATAAATAATGTTTTCGTTTTTGCTTTAAAGCAGTTAATATCGTAATAGTTAAATATTGTTAATTAGTTGAATGCTGGTCAATTAGCATTTTTAGCTTGCAATTTGGTGATAACGATTTCCAGTTTGGTGATAACGACTTCCTGCTCCGAATGCTCCTCTTCTGATCTCTCATATATACACTACTGTAGTTTTCTTTTTTACTCTAATATTAATACGTATTTACATATTTCTACTTTTTAGCCTACTCGATAGTTGAATGGACAACTCACAATATGCACTCAAATCAATCACTGGAACCGATCTACTATGGCGTATTCGCACCCTTGGAAAACCGATCCGCCGACCAACAACCAACCGTCTTCACCGACAAAACGGAAGCCCTACAGGCGGCGAAACAGTGTAAAAAAAGCCGCTTCAAAGCCTTCCGATTCTACCACGAAGCCGCCGAATTCGCTCTCAACGGACCCGAGTGCCCCGAAACCGATCCCAAATCGCCCGAATGCAGTCTAGTGGGCGAGAAGGCGAGCGCCTTCAGGGCCCCCAAGCCCCAGGAGTTGGTCGAGCTGCGCAAGGCCATCGAAAACGGCGATTTGGAATGGGTCATGGAAGCCGTGTGGCGCAACCCGAGGTACTTAGTCAGCAGCGGAGATACACCGTCTATATTAAAGGTTCGTTCGCACGACTTAAATTTGTAATATCCGTGCAATACCACCTTTACCCTATTGCAGGAAGGCGCCCGTTACAACGCCCTGCACGTGGCGGCCCTATCGAAGAACGCCCCCATCGCCCAATTCGTCCTCGACACCGTCGCCGATCCGACGTTCATCCGGCTGTTGTACGGCGACGACGGCCGTCACGACGACTCATTGATCCTCTCCAGATCGGCCATGTTACTCGATCTCTACCTGAACACCCCTAACAAGGGACTGAACGAGACGCCGCTGCATTTCGCCGCCAAGCACGGCGCCGCTGACGTCGTCGAGGTGCTCGTATCGTACGCGCAATGCGACAAAACGGCAAGGAATAAGTTCATGAAGACCGCGGAACAGGTGATTATCTGCTTTATAGAGGGATTCTCTAAGGTCTAAGGATGATTGAAGAATGTCTTTATAGTGTAGATTGGGTCTTATTAGATATTAATTCTAACACGTACGATTGTTCTTGTTAGATATGAGACACATTAACAATTTATTTGAATGATTTTTCTTGTAGATTAATTGCGAAAGAGCCGAAGGAGATGACCTGGCTTCTATTAAAAAGAGGATAGAGCGTTTATTGCATGACACTTACTACGTACCGGTACTGCGAGCTGTGGACGACAGCGAGCCCGCCGTTATCGGGGAACCTTTTCTAACAACCAGTCGACCGGTGAGTACAGTACCTACCGTTAATCCTGGGGCCTGTTTCATATAACTGACAAGTCCTGTCGGACAAGTGTAGTCTAAATTTGATTGGGGTATTTGACAAGTTTGTGTTTCATAAAATTACATGAGTAGATTATTAGTGACAAGTGACTAGACTAATATTACAAGTCTGTTTTACAATTGTAGATAGGTTTGCGTTTCATAAAAAATAAATTAAACAACACTTGTCATTTATTCCTATCATATATTAGTGCAAATCGACAGGGGTTTGATTTCCTGTCACCATCCAATTCACATGTAAATTTAAAAGAAAATGTGGTCTAGCGACAGTAAGGAGGAAGCTTAATGAGAGTTTATTAAACGATTTCGAATGAATTCAATAAAAATGGAGGAAATATTAAAATCTATTGGTCCCCGCCTAATGTATAGAACCAACTTATAGAAATTATGCATTGTCTTTGTTCGTTCCAATGCTCACATTTTATAGCTTTTGTAGAAGTGGGACTAAATTTTCCAAATAGAATGCCCTTTCTTTATTAAAATAATTGAATAATAAAAAAAATTTGCCGCATTTTAAAAATAAATTTTTTGTCAATAAACGAAATTGTCGTGGTTCACATCTAAAAATAGTTCCAACCAGAAAAAAAAACAATTTCAAAGTAAAAGTCTCCCAATATCGAAAAACGAAGGTTGTGCTATACTTATGCTCGTCAGTATAGTAAGTACTATTTTTTTCTTTTTGGCTTAAGTCTGACGTTTAATTAATATTACAGTTGTAAAAAAACGGATGCCAAAAATTTAATTCGACAAGTGTCGAAATTTATTTTATGAAACGAAATTTTTAAATACTTGTCAACCAACACTTGTAACTTGTTGACTTGTAACTTGTCAACTTGTCAGTTATATGAAACAGGCCCCTTGTAAACCCTCTAGCATACAGTAGTTTACCATTAATCCTTGTAGACCTTGGAATATGGTATACACCGTTGGAAAATTATTCGCGCATAATAGGGAAATCAATGTTAAATTATTAGCCTGCTGAAATCCAGTCTACCAGTGTACATTTCAATAGAACGTCGCGATAAATTCTAATAAATTTAATTGTTCTACTGGACTTCACACCGCGATTTGTTTCGGTTAGATTAAAAAACAAATAATTTCGACGGTTTCGACACTTCGACAGTATCAAAACGGGTTCGGATGGGTGAACGTCGAGTCGATTAAAAAGAAATGAGAATTTTTTAACGATAATTTATTGAAAAAATATCACTAATATTAAAATAGAATTATGTAGATATGTCTTTTTGTCACAATGGCTTGAAAAAGAAAGTAAATTCTAAGAAAATAATAAAAAGGAAACTCCAAAAATAAACTTAAAGATTATTTTAAAACAGAAAATAAAAGAACTCTAAAAAATAGTCCACCACTTTCTGCTTAACAATAGCCAAACCTGTCATACAGATGTCATCTCATATTACTGAGCTGAGGTATAATTCTAGCAGAAAATTGAATTATTTTTTCCCTTATTTCAACAAGATTTGTTGCTCTTTCAAAACAGTATCTACCGATACACATATTTTTTTGAAATATCCCCCAAAAAATCATTAAATTTAGTTTCTAAATAATTTTGTACCTCATACCTAACACAAATAACTTTGTACCTCTACAAATCGCGGCGTGCGATCCAGTAGAACAATTAAATTTATTAGAATTAATCGCGACGTTCTATTGAAATGTACACTGGTAGACTGGATTTCAGCCGGATGAGAATTTAACATCGATTTCCCTATTATGCGAAATTAAATTTCCAACGGTGTATGCGTCATTTTATTAAGATGTATATCTTCCGCAGCCGCCCAACAGGGACATCCTCAGTCCGAGGCTGGAGATCCACGCGTACGCCGGCCCGATGGAGGCGTCCGAAGCCCAACGGTTCAAGAAATCGTGGAAGACGCCGCCCCGATCGATCGATTTCCAACAGCGATCGGCGACGAATCCGCGCACGTTGCGCTACACCGATCCGAAGAAGGGGCTGGAGCGCGTGGGGAAGCGACTAGCCGACGCGTTCCGCGTCACCTGGAAGGAGTACTGGGAGTTTCTGGATTGTTTCGTCGACATCGCCTCCGACGAGGGGCTGAGGTCGTTGGAGGATTACCTGTGGAATAGGAGCGTCGGAAATGGAGGAAGGGAGGAGGGATTGAAATCGTGCGGGAAGTTCGACGGGCTGTCGATTTGCGATGAGGATTCGGAAGTGCAGGTATTTTATACAGGGTTGCGCATTAGTATGGAAAAGCTCAATATATCTGTTATTATAGAAGATATCAAAAAAACTTCAGTACAAAAATTGTAGATCTTTTTAAACTGCATATTTTAAAATTAGTTACATTCATACAGAGTGTCTCGTTTTTCCGTAGTAGATCAAACTTATACTTTTTTAAATTGGGCACCCTGTTTTTTATTTAAAAATTGAATTTAGCTCGTTTTAAGCTTTCCAAAAATATAATTTTGTATAACTTTATACTGAGTGGTTTAAAAGTTATGACAACTTTTCCACAAAAATCGTACTAAGTTTACCAATGTGTAGAAACTAAATGAATTGAATTGAAAATAAATTTCACGTTTTACAACATTGCAAATATCCTGAAAATGTACAAAATGAATATTTTTTGTCAATTTTAATCATACTGCTTACAGGGTGGATCCAAACGCAAAAGTAACATTTCCTCTGTTAATTTAAATGGATCACCCTATATTTTATATCGTTAATAGGAAGTATTTTTGAAGTACTTTCATTCTTAATAACCATTCCCTATACCTAAAGTTAACACTTTTCGAGATATTCCAATAAAAAAAAAACTGGAAAGGAATACCGAAGAAAAAAAATTAAGGTTTCTTTTTGATCGAAGTACACGTTACAGAAAGAAGTAAGAAACGTCAATTAAATACTATCTGGTATGATTTGTCGATATTGCCTCCACAATTTGTAAAAATTAGAATACAAAATGAATTTTTCTATTGAACAATTATTGATGGTTATGATTTGGGTATTGGGAGAAAGTTTAGAGAATTTGTTGGCTTGCCAAAAGGATTTGCCATGAAAGATATCCTGGAGGAATACAACCTAACAAAAAATCCTTTGAAAAATGTTTAGATTGTCTCAATCGTATGGCTTCAGCTGCATACGAAAAGCCAGAATGTGAAAAAACTATTATAAACGAACAAAATGGACCAAATTATTATTAATAATTGGTATTAGCAATTGTTATAAGTCGCAATAGACACAATAAAGTTATTATTAGAAACTACACGATTAGCGATTAGTATCTGTTGACAGGTCAGTCCAATTAAAGAATATTAAAATATCTCGAAAAATATCAAATTTAGGTACAGGGAAGGTTTATTAGGTATAGACAATTTTTACCAGAACTTCGGTTATTATAAAAAAGAAAGCTTAATTTTTTTTTTCATTTTTAAGCTCTAATTTATTTTAACTGAAATATCTCGAAAAGTGTTAACTTTAGGTATAGGGAATGGTTATTAAGAATGAAAGTACTTCAAAAATACTTCCTGTTAACGATATAAAATATAGGGTGATCCCTATAAAAACGGGACACTCTGTTTAAATGTAACTAAGTTTAAAATGTGCAGTTTAAAAAGATCTACAACTTTTGTAATGAAGTTTTTTTGATATCTTCTATAATAACAGATATATTGAGCTTTTCCATACTAATGTGCCAACCTGTAGATGTTTTTTGTTTAGTTATTTCATTGGGTCGATCGGTTGATTTGTGGTAATATTGTACAACGATAAGATAAATTGTTTTGTTGATAATGAGGTCGGTTTAGTATTGAAAATAACATTATAATCTGGAGATGTAGCGATAAAATTTTTAAGTAATTAAACAGTCGAATGGAATAGCAATTTCTGATTTATGTTTGGGATATGTACTTGGAATTCATATAGGGAACCCCAGATTCATAAGGAAATAAAGGATGAGGCTCTAATGCCCGATTTCACCAACCAGTTCCTAAAGTTAGGTAATACCTAAACCAGATTTAGGAATTCCTAAGTACAATTTGCGTTTCACCATGCACTAAGTAATACCTAAAGGTAATAGGAAATGCCTAAAGTTAGGACAGCTCACTGAGCTTGCCTAAAACATTTAGGAAATACTTAACCATACTTTCCATGTATTTCATGTGACTTAAGTCTTGGCTGTCTTTAGACTCTTTAGATGAACATTTAAAATGGGAGGAGAGTTTTTAGAAACTGGACGAAACTGATTTTTTTTCCGCCTTTTTCGATATACAAAAATACGGCATTACAAATATTAGAATGAATTGAAGATGATTTTTAATTTGATACACAGGAAGTTTTTGGAACTATTGACCGTACACATGCATGTAAAGATCCATTGTCCTGGAGAAGAAGATGTAGAAATATTTTACAAATCGGAAAGGTTATTTTTTTATTAATGCACAGACTACATCTTCAGCAGATTTAAAAATAACTAACATAGTTTAAAGATGGCCCGGATCATCAACATCTCTTCTTTTCTCTCAACATATTCAATTTCGATCTCCACTTATTCGGTTTACATGTTAAAATTAGCCAATGCTACCAATAAAATTAAAAAAATTGTCAAAATCAAATTTTTACCTAGGTATTTCTTAGTAAGGGATTTCTAATGTTGGTGAAATTCGATTTAGGTAAGTATTCGATTTAAGTAATTCCTACCTTAGGAATTACCTAGTTAGGAAATACCTAACAACATGTTGGTGAAATCGGGCATAAGTTATAAGTCAAATATAAGATTCGTTATCGGAATATTTTAAAAATTGTATCTTGATTCTTTCTCTACATATTTCTTACACACTCTATTTGGGTTTCGTAGTCGTCACGGAGCAGCCGATTCAAGAGCGATCGCTCGAAAAAAGACAGTACCAGAGACGCGGATCCGGAGCTAAAGGGCGAGGAGGACGATGGAAAACCAAAGAAAAACACCGTCGTCTCTCCCATATCGAGTTTGTGCGCCGCTTTTACAGCTTGTAGATTGGAAGACGACGATTCTGCGGCCGATGCTAACGAAAATTGCGTTAAACTTGCAGACAGCCGCCTGGGCGAGGATTATTCGGAGACGCAGGTACTTGCCCTATCCCGACTTTCCTTCTACCTGCTCTATTTCACAATGAATTAACATTACGTACAAAATTCGCCATCAGAAAATAGTAATGAAACATTCTTGAAGCAGTTTCACAACTATCTCCAGACGGCGACTGGTGCATAGACAACCTATCATTGACTATTTCATTCCCTACACCAGTCGCTACTAGTCCTTTTTTAATATCGAATAATCTCGTACATCGTTTGCAGGCTCTCCTTCACGTCGACAAAGCCTGCCAGGTGTTCGCCAATCGCATCTCCAACGACATCCAGCACGCGTTCCGCGACGGCCGCGATCCGCGCTCGGAGCGCCACCTCGCCGAAGGCCTCGCCAAAACGCTGGAGGCCCATCTGGCGCAGCTCGAGGCGACGGTGACCAGTTACGCCGTCGACGAGCGCTTCGCCGCCGTCGATTTCCGCAAGATGCACGCCCGCCTGGGGCGCTGCATCGCCCGCAAGGTGTTCGAGCGGCCGCTCGACAATCTCGACGCCTTCCTGCGCATGAGCCTGGCGTTTCTGTCGACCGACGAGGGGCGATCGAAGGTGACGAAGAAGCGCGAGCTGACGTGCCTGCTGGGGTACGTGGTGGGGAAGAAGCGGTTGGAGGACGGGGAGAGGTGTTGGAAGGACGAGGAGGGTTGTTCGTGCGTGTTTCGATCGAGGCGGTGGAAGAAGAATAGCTTTTCGAAGGGCGGGGGTGGTTTCAGGAGCGGCGGGAGATCGTTTGAGGATGAAGGTGGGGTCGGTATTAGGGGTGCTTTGGATTTTGCCGATTGCGGTGAGTAAAGCCGGCTGCGAACTACGAGCGATAATATAATATACCGTTGGAAAATTATTCGCGCATAATAGGGAAATCAATGTTAAATTCTTAGCCTGCTGAAATCCAGTCTACCAGTGTACATTTCAATAGAACGTCGCGATAAATTCTAATAAATTTAATTGTTCTACTGGACTTCACACCGCGATTTGGCTTGGTTAGATTAAAAATCAAATAATTTCGACGGTTTCGACACTTCGACAGTATCAAAACGGGTTCGGATGGATGAACGTCGAGTCGATTAAAAAGAAATGAGAATTTTTAAACGATAATTTATTGAAAAAATATCACTAATATTAAAATAGAATTATGTAGATATGTCTTTTTGCCACAATGGCTTGAAAAAGAAAGTAAATTCTAAGAAAATAATAAAAAGAATACTCCAAAAATAAACTTAAAGATTATTTTAAAATAGAAAATAAAAGAACTCTAAAAAATAGTCCACCGCTTTCTGCTAAACAATTTTTATTGGTTTATGTGAATGTTAATTCAAGTTCAATAGGTCTATTTCAAGAATTTTCATGAAAGTGTTAAGTAAATCTGGTTTTATTAAAGAAAAAATAATTAAAATCCCTTCAATTACAATTTACATGGACCAAAAATCTCAAAATGTACATTTTAACGTTTAAATTTTGGTAGAAAAACGGCATGCAGGAAAATAAAAAGTTGATGAATACATTCAGTTTTTTATGCTCTTTCTGAATTTGAAATTAAATTTTTAAAAATATGATGTATAGGGTGTTGTTTTAGGGTCGGTCAAATTTTATTAATTTTTCTAAATCCGGACCTGGATTTTGTAATTTTTTAATGTGGCAATAAATTGTCCTAAAGGTATAGAATATCTATGCCAAATATCAAAAAAATATACTGAGTGATTCAAAAGTTATAGGTGTCGAAAGAAATGGGCCAAATTCAAAAAACACCCTGTAACTCGGTTATAAAGGGCGCAAGACCCATAGTATATGGGTTTTTTGTAATCCCCTGGGTGACCTCTATACAGGGTTAAAATATTGCCCTTTCCCAATGAAACACCCTGTATAATGAGATATAATATCATATTATATTAAGCATGCAGCAGATTAGGATATAAAATTTTTATATTTACTACTATTTCAGTTGGCAAATCGATAAGTTGTGTTAGTTTGTGCCGTTTAAAAATGGAAAACTTCGTCGAAATGATACTATTGATAGCTCTTCAGAAGACGAAGAAGCAAAATGTGACAATGATTTGGCGTTAATTATTGCTAATAAAAAGAAAACGCCTAGATTCTGGATATCCAAGCATATTAAATTTCGTAAAGAAAGGGGTGAATTTAGACTCTTTGAAGATCTAAGTGATGAAAATTTTACGAATTATTTTCGCATGGATCGAATTAAGTTTTTTAAACTACATGATTTAATAAAAGCTGACATAAAAAAGAAAAATACGAAGCTACGAGTGGGATATACTCTAAAATATCGCTCGAAAAGCATATCTCTGCAGATACTTCGCAATATATCGCCTGGATATAGATATATATTATAGCATTAATTATAGCGGTGTTACATTTGATTTTGTTTAAAGCGATATTTATGTAATATGCAAGATATAATATATATTATATTATCGCTCATAGTCCGCAGCCGGCTTAAGCGTTTTATTTGAAAAATGAATGTAATTTTGATAATTTTTTTTTTGGTGCAGTTCGGAATGGTTTCGACAAATCTTTAGCGAGTAATCGATTAGAATTGAGAGATTTAGACGAGGACGATGACAAATTTTACACGCCGCCTGAAAGTCCGAGTTTTCTTGACGATGAAGATTCCGAAGATGAATTCGTAGACTCGATTTTACCAAAACAAGACGTATTTATACACGGGTGAGTTTTAGAGCTATACTGCTCCAAGTTAATGATAATTTTTACTACATGTTTCTTTCTAAATTCATCTTGAAACTCATTAAGCTTTATCTTGTATTATTTACCTCAAGTACTTTATAATTCGTTATCCAAAATGGCGTCCTTTCTATTTTAAACGTCACCCTTCAACAATGACAGTTATGGCCTCTTACTGCCTAGCATAGCCCTACAGTAGTGATATTGAAATAAAACCAGTTTTATCGTTTCAGTAACAACCCTTCGAAGACGGATTGCGACGTTTTCAATGCTTTGTGTTACTCCGAAGTCGAATTAGATTGTAAGAAATACCCGTACGTGTACAGTTGGTTTCACATGGTTAGTTTATATACGAAAGAGGAAAGAGAAAGGTGAGTGAATTTTGCTTAATACTTCACTTACAGGGTGGCACATTAGTATGGAAAAGCTCAATATATCTGTTATTGTAAAAGATATAAAAAAAACGTCATTACAAAAGTTGTAGATCTTTTTAAGCTGCATATTTTAAAATTAGTTACATTTATACAGAATGTCCCGTTTTTCCGTAATAGATCAAACTTATACTTTTTTAAATGGAACACCCTGTTTTTTATTTAAAAATTGAATTTAGCTCGTTTTCAGCTTTCCAAAAATATAATTTTGTATAACGTTATACTGAGTGGTTTAAAAGTTATGACCACTTTTCCACGAAAATCGTACCAAGTTTACCACTCTGTAGAAACTAAATGGATTGAATTGAAAATAAATTTCACGTTTTATAACATTGCAAATATCCTGAAAATGTACAAAATGAATATTTTTTGTCAATTTTAATCATACTGCTTACAGGGTGGATCCAAACGCAAAAGTAACATTTTCTCTGTTAATTTAATTGGATCACCCTATATTTTATATCGTTAACAGGAAGTATTTTTGTAGTACTTTCATTCTTAATAACCATTCCCTATACCTAAAGTTACACTTTTCGAGATATTCCAATTAAAAAAAAACTAGAAAGGAATACTGAAGAAAAAAAATTAAGGTTTCTTTTTGATCGAAGTACACGTTACAGAAAGAAGTAAGAAACGTCAATTAAATACTATATGGTATTATTTGTCTGTATTGCCTCCACAATTTGTAAAAATTAGAATACAAAATGATTTTTTCTATTGAACAATTATTGATGGTTATGATTTGGGTATTGGGAGAAAGTTTAGAGAATTTGTTGGTTTGCCGAAAGGATTTGCCATGAGAGATATCCTGGAGGAATACAACCTAACAAAAAATCCTTTGAAAAATGTTTAGATTGTCTCAATCGTATGGCTTCAGCGGCATACGAAAATCCAGAATGTGAAAAAACTATTATAAACGAACAAAATGGACCAAATTATTATTAATAATTGGTATTAGCAATTGTTATAAGTCGCAATAGACACAATAAAGTTATTATTAGTACCTACACGATTAGCGATTAGTATCTGGTGATAGGTGAGTCCAATTAAAGAATATTGAAATATCTCCAAAAATATCAAATTTAGGTACAGGGAACGTTTATTAGGTATAGACAATTTTTACCAGAACTTCGGTTATTATAAAAGGAAAGCTTTTTTTTTCTTCAATTTTAAGTTCTAATTTTTTTTAAGTGAATTATCTCGAAAAGTGTTAACTTTAGGTATAGGGAATGGTTATTAAGAATGAAAGTATTTCAAAAATACTTCCTGTTAACGATATAAAATATAGTGTGATCCATTTAAATTAACAGAGAAAATGTTACTTTTGCGTTTGGATCCACCCTGTAAGCAGTATGATTAAAATTGACAAAAAATATTCATTTTGTACATTTTCAGGATATTTGCAATGTTGTGAAACATGAAATTTATTTTCAATTCAATCCATTTAGTTTCTACAGAGTGGTAAACTTAGTACGATTTTCGTGGAAAAGTGGTCATAACTTTTAAACCACTCAGTATAACGTTATACAAAATTATACTTTTGGAAAGCTGAAAAGCGAGCTAAATTCAATTTTTAAATAAAAAACAGGGTGTTCCATTTAAAAAAGTATAAGTTTGACCTACTACGGAAAAACGGGACACTCTGTATGAATGTAACTAATTTTAAAATGTGCAGTTTAAAAAGATCTATAGCTTTTATACTGAAGTTTTTTTGATATCTTCTACAATAACAGATATATTGAGCTTTTCCATACTAATATGCCACCCTGTACACTATTAACTAGAACAATTTATTCCATCTTCTATTAAATGGTTTTTGATTAATTATTTTTTCCGCAGTTGGGTGCCCAGGAAAAACGTCGCTAAGCAATCGCCATCGGATATTCAAAACGTTTCGTTTCGTTTGGATCCGGCGAAAACGAGCACTCCATCCAAATCGTGGTTGAGAATCACGGGGGAGAATTCGCCGGTTCGAAAGAGGCCTTTGAAATCGAAGAGTTTGATATTTTAACGAATAAACATCGCCCTGTCTATTTTTTAACGTATTTTTAACTGAATTGCCTTCTAGTTGAAATGTTGTTAAATGTACTCGGTAATATTAAAGTTAAGTTTTCGTTACTTGTTGATCGAATATTCGAGAGTAAGAATAAATTTCTATATACAGGGTGTGTCGCGTAGATATGCCGATAAAAACGATATTTTTAATTACTTTGGCATTATTTCTATTTTTTTGCAAGGAGAGCATTCTTATTTCTCTTGATAAACCAATCCTGCGCCTCTGGAAGGTTTTTTTAGCATATTAACGCAACTCCCTGTCTAAATAATATTTTAAATTAATAAACTATTAACACTTTCACTGCCGTTTTGTACAAATTGTGTTCATTTCGAACAGTTCACAAAAAAATATTGTGGCAGTGAAGGTGTTGAAGAAACAATCTGATAATAATTGACTTGTGTTTAGAATTTTTTACAATTTGCTTTCGCTTAGGATTAACTTTTGTACGGTTAAAAATGATGTACACTATTCTGTAAATTCGTTCGTTTGTATTTCAAATGTATATTTTTTGTACTCGATGAAATGAAATATAAATTAATATTAATTTTTCTTCTGATGAAAGTAAACGTTAAATTGAATGTGTTGTGACATCAGCAGATATACAAAGCCGGTTCTAGAATATATTACTTAAATAATCTATCTCTCTCTAACACACTGGTTTCCCTATGAACATTCTACACCTTTTCCAGTTGTATATTAGAAAGCATTAAATGTATTTCAGAATAGTCAGATTTATATCAGAAAACGTCAAACGAATTTCAGATTAGTTAAATGTAGTTCAGAATAGCCAAATGTATATCAGACAACGTCAAATGTATTTCAGAATAGTCAGATTTATTTCAGAAAGCGTCAAATGTTTTTTAGATTGGTCATATGTAGTTCGGAATATATCAAATGTCGTTTAGGAAAGGTTAAAAACCATTCAGAATAGTCACATGGAGTTCAGAATAGTCAGATTTCTCTTCCTCCCTCTTACCCTTTGGATATGATTTTCTGTATTCCACTATGTAGTCTGAAATACATTTAACATTTTCACAACTACATTTGACTAATCTGAAATACATTTGACGCTTTCTGAAAAAAATATGACTCTTCTGAAATGTATTTGGTGTTATCTGAAATACGTTTGACTAGTCTGAAGTACATTTGATTATTCTGAAATACATTTAACACTTTCTAAAATTAATCTGACTAGTCTGAAATGCATTTGATTGATTCTGAAATTAATTTGATAGCTTCCGAAATACAACTGGAAATGGTGTAGAACCGGCTTTGTATCTATCTACTGACATGTGCAAGGGTTATTTATGATTGAATCTTTGTTTTAATAGCGGGGGAGCGCTGAAATCGTACTTTAGAATATCGGCAGCTTCTTCTAATTTTATATTCGCTTCATTATCGTCAACAATCTGCAAAATTCATGTAAAACTACACTCCTGGACAAAATTAACGCAACATCATAAATTTGCCACATTTTTTTTGCTATTTTTTGTTTGAATTTATGATCCGATTTGGATGATTTTTTTTTTGTATTATAGGTTGGTTCCTTGACAATGTCATCATTTTCGCTGTTTATGATAAAATGTTCCTTCTCGGTTATACCGGGTGTAATAAAAATGTAATGTTTTTTTCCGAAAATTCGTATCACTCTGTGGAGTATAGTAGCAAACGAGACATATAGCAGTTGACATTAGACGGTAGATCCTTCTTTTGTCAACATTTTCTTTTTTGGTTTACTTCATTATCTCTGTTATTAAAGGAGATACGCCGTTTTATAGCGTAACATGTTTTAATAGACTGTATTATTCAAAACATTCATTGTTAAATGTTTTTAAATTAAGACATTAAGACAAATCGAATACATTATTTGTTATTTTACACGCCTACACGTTATTAGCATTATAAATCCATTAATTTTATTGTTTTTGATTTCTGTTCTTTTCTTGTTTCACTTGTCTCAAAAAAAAAATGTGTTTAATAAACCCTTAATTTTACTTTATGAAATAAAGTTATTCGTTCATTTGGTTTTCATTCATCAAAGCGAGCAGGAATTATTTTGTTATACAGATAACAAATAATGTATTTGATATTGACACATTGCTTGAAATGTCAGAAATGGTCCAAAGCCTACTTGAAAACATTTAACAATGAATGTTTTGAATAATACAGTCTATTAAAACATGTTACGCTATAAAACGGCGTATCTCCTTTAATAACAGAGATAATGAAGTAAACCAAAAAAGAAAATGTTGGCAAAAGATGGATCTACCTTCTAATTTCAACTGCTATATGTCTCGTTTGCTAGTATACTCCACAGGGTGATACGAATTTTCGGAAAAAAACATTACATTTTTATTACACCCGGTATAATGGAGAAGGAACATTTTATCATAAACAACGAAAATGATGACATTGTCAAGGAACCAACCTATAATACAAAAAAAAAAATCATCCAAATCGGATCATAAATTCAAACAAAAAATAGCATAAAAAATGTGGCAAATTTATGATGTTGCGTTAATTTTGTCCAGGAGTTTATAAGAGTTTATTTCGCAAAAGTTCTCACCTCATCATTATTTCCATTAGCAATTCGACGTCGTTTCAATTCCTCATTGCACAAATAAACCTCATAGCACAGAAGCCCCTTGATCCTGCATTTTCCCAATCGCAACTGATCCACCAATTTCAATATATCATCGCAATACTGCTTCTTAATTAACAGTAGATCCAACGGTATTTCTTAAACAAACAAAATACCATTTTCAACAGAAAACACTCCAAACGAACCCTTCGCTAACCATTCAGTAGATACCCCGATTTGTACCCCAGTATCCAATTAATGTTGTACTTGAGCTCCACCGCTACTTGGTTGCAATCGGGCACCAGCGTCGTCAATTTCGTCGTTAAAAATCGATAGATGATATCGAAATCGTCGCCGGCGAAGCCTTTGATGACGGCCCCGATCAAAGACAATGTCTTAGAGATGTCTCCAAGGTCTCGAATTGCACTGCAAGTGTCGCATCGCCAGCTCGATGAGCTTCTCGCGGGATCCACCGGGAGAACTTTCCCCGGGCATCTGTTGCAGTTTAAGGCGCTCAAGCAAGTCCCGAACTCCGTGGGGTCCTTACATCTGCAAGTACAGGGTGGTCTTCTAAGAAGGGCTCTCGGCTATATCTCGCAAAGTAATTGTGGTAGAGACTTGCGGTAAAAAATCTTACGACTAAATCGGCCAAAAGAAAATGCTGGAAATAATTTTTAGGTCTCTAAAATGGCCGCTAGGGGGAGTATCCGCCATCTTGATTTTTAAAAGTCATTTTTTTCAAAATTTTTCTAAATAAAGGTATAAAAAATGTGTTTTATTTTGATAGTTAAGATAATTTCGATTATTTTTTGTTATATATTTTTGACTCTATCTTTTAAAATAAAGTGGTGGGGGTGGTTTGAATATTTTGGCAAATAAATGTTAATAACTTTTAAACGGCTGAACCGATTTTCAAAAAAATGAAATTGTTGAAAAGGGCTTTCTTTGGTCTATAATTTACACTATATAAGATATTATTTTAATTGCTTGCTTGGCCGCAAGATGGCGTTTTTCGACATTACTTTAAAAAACACCGATTTTCTCAAAAAATTTAAATGCAACGATATAACTTTTTCTTTAGAGAAAAATAGTCAAATAATTGCCAAATAAGCCTGTGAAAACCGCATCTCAATATCCCCTTCCTAACCTAAAATATATCTAAAAAAAGAAAAAATCAAGAAAATGGGTAATTTTTGGTGCACTACCAATATAAAAGCCTCTATTTAGCGTTGTTCCATCCACAAAAATAATCAATTTATTAATAATCTTCAAGTATGATATTTAGAAACACCAAGCTAAGTAATATTCATTCAATAATTATTGGATTTCCCTTCTATTCGCACTAGTTGAGAACAAAAGAAATAACCATGTCGTGGAAAATAAAAAAAAACAAAAAATCTAACGAACTACTCTAGAAAAATTAGCTGGGTATATCCGTCGGGTTGGAAATACATATTTCTTGGAGTTTCCAGACGAACATCTTCCAATAACCCAGGAAATTCGTTACGAAGAAAATTTAGATATGTTTGTCCGTTGAATCGCCCATTAATAAACCAGGGAACAACAATTGTCACCTAGTATACTACACCACACGTTGATACCAACGTTCTTAGTTATTCTGGACCTGCTGCGTCCAGTTTTTTGGTTTATTTATTTTCCACGGCATGCTTATTTCTTTTGTTCTCAACTAGTGCGAATAGAAGGGAAATCCAATAATTATTGAAAGAATATTATTTAGCTTGGTGTTTCTAAATATCATACTTGCAGATTATTAATAAATTGATTATTTTTGTGGATGGAACAACGCTAAATAGAGGCTTTTACATTGGTAGTGCATGCACCAAAAATTACCAATTTTCTTGATTTTTTTCTTTTTTTTTAGATATATGTATTTTAGGTTCGGAAGGGGATATCGAGATGCGGTTTTTACAGGCTTATTTGGCAACTATTTGACTATTTTTCTCCAAAGAAAAAGTTATTTCGTTGCATTTAAATTTTTTGAGAAAATGGGTGTTTTTTAAAGTAATCACAGAATATACATAAACATGTATATTCATGAAAGTACATGACATATACATGACATATACATGAAAGTAATGTCGAAAAACGCCATCTTGCGGCCAAGCAAGTATTTAAAATAATATCTTATATAGTGTAAATTATAGACCAAAGAAAGCCCTTTTCAACAATTTCATTTTTTAGAAAATCGGTTCAGCCGTTTAAAAGTTATTAACATTTATTTGTCAAAATATTTAAACCACCCCCACTATTTTATTTTATAAGATAGAATCAAAAATATATAACAAAAAATAATCGAAATTATCTTAACTATCAAAATAAAACACATTTTTGATACCTTTATTTAGAAAAATTTTGAAAAAAATGACTTTTAAAAATCAAGATGGCGGATACTCCCCCTAGCGGCCATTTTAGATACCTAAAAATTATTTCCAGCATTTTCTTTTGGTCGATTTAGTCCCAAGATTTTTTTACCGCAAGTCTCTACCACAATTACTTTGCGAGATATGGCCGAGAGTCATTCTTAGAGGACCACCCTCTACAAGAGGATCCTTCGCGTAAAACTATTGCTTCTAAACCCGTCCTGATAGGTACCGTTCACATTTGCATAGGAAACGCTTGGAGTTTCGCAAGTGGTGGATCCTCGTTACCGTGCCCCACAACAACCTGGTGTAGGAGTGGAATATCTCGGCACTTTCGGGTATTTCCACCGAAGCTCTGGTTATCATTCGGTAGTTGCCGTCGAACACGTGGAAAGCGTTCGGAAAACACCGGTGATTCGCCAAACTGCCCAGAGGATAGAGGCCTAGAAACGCAAAACTATTAATATTGCATTGATTGCTGGGGAATTCTGTTGGCAGTGTTGTTAAGTAATTAATTACAAGTAATTGAATTACTTTTATTGTAATTGAGGCGGTAATTAATTACAAACCCCTCAATTGTAATTCATTTGTAATTCAATTACTCCTTTCGTTACAATTACAATTACATTTCAATTACATTGGACACAAAAGTACTTATTTAATATTTTCAATACGTGGAAAGTTTAATTCCGATTGCAAATCCCTAAATAATTATCTAAAAATGACACCAAAGCAAAGTAATTGTGACTGTAATTGTAATTGTAACTTTAATTGTAATTGTGATTACATTCGCAAATTTTGTAATTGTAATTGGAATTAATTACAAATTGCCAAAAGTAATTGTAATTGTAAGTAATTACATATTATAAAGTAATTTTAACATCACTGTCTGTTGGTTAGGGAATTAAATACTTGTTATTTGAAAGGGCGTCATGTACCAGAAGAGGTCAATTTTTGTTTTTTAGATTGAATTTAGTAACTTATAATTTTCATTCCTAACTGCAACCCTCTCAGTATAAAACTTGTTATACCTAAATTTTCAAATTAGAAGGGTAGGCTTTTATTTTTGATAATAGAATTAATAAAAAATGGCCCTCCCGAAAGAAGATTGAAATTGTCTTTCAAATGAGGTATCTTAGCGATCTTCCAATTATCTTTAAAAGCTTTGCACCATTCGTAAATATGGGCTTTTGGATAAAACAAAGTCACCTTAAGCATTTGCATTGATTCGGCTCAAGAAATTCCGATCAAAACCCTAAATATGAGAGAAACTCTTCATTATTCTTTATTAATCGTTCATTACTTTTGTCCATTGCAAAATTCGCAAAGCACTACTGACATAAACTGTTTTAATCAGCTGCTACAACCAAACTGATTGAGAAATCTCTCAAATTTTTTCTTTACTGATTAAGAACAGTGTTACCTACATACAGAAACTTGAAATAATTAAAACTAAATTGCACCACAAAAGTTAAGGAAGTTCGCAAATTTTGCGATTATTTTAAAAGTTACAGACTTTTTGATCACCAAATTTTCAAATAAGCGAAATTAAATGTTTTCTCTCATAACTGAGTGGATTTTTTGTCCCTACCTCTACAACTCGTATACTAAATTTGGCGATCAAAAAACCTGCAACTATTAAATTAATCTCAATATTTGTGAACTTCCTTAACTTTTTTGGAGCAGTATATTATTTCGCATGTTACTTACATTCGAAACTTATCTCGATGTGTTAAGGTACCTATTTAGTTGAATTTAAATTGATAACTTCAAAATAATATCTACCTAATATTCAATAGTAAAAAAATGAAAACATTACTTTAGTTACTTGACTAAATGAATTCACCCATGAATAAGGGGTTATTTGTTCAATTAATTTTGTGATATTGAAAAACTGTTACACCAGTGAAATTAAAGAGCATTTTGAGATTGATAAATTTCTTTTTTTAAATTTTTTAAAACTAAATTGCGAACGATTACTTTATCTTTTGTAGTTAATCTTCAGCGGTGACAGTTTTTATACAAATTCTGGTAAACACTGAGGCAACGGTGAAGTTAGATTTTTCAAGAAACTATAGGTGTTCTTTATTTCCACTAATAAAAATAATTATTTATGCTATACTGCTTTCCAAGTATTGTAAATCCAATGAAATGAAATCAATTGCGTCAGAATTGATCGATTTTTCACCGACTAGGGGGTACAAAAATGAATCTAAAATAAATAAAATAAATATTAATCTAAATTTAAGAGTCTCAATTATTGTCTGTAGATGTATATGATATATTGCATCTTTGTACGATAACAAGGCACTTCAATTTTGTTTGCTTTTTTGAATTCAATAAGCTTTATTGTTGTATTATATATTAATACGCTTTTTTTAATTACAAATGTTAGAATGTAATCTTAAAGTACCAATTTTGTAACACAAAGATTAGAAACATTCTTCTTAATAAATAGACTCACATTTACGTTCTAAATTCATATAGCAGAAAATTAAGATCAAGATGAAAACATTGGTAATTCTTTTAATTTCCTTGTGAACTTCCTGAACTTTTGTGGAGCAGTATATTTAGTGCAGGGGCCTGTTTCATATAACTGACAAGTCCTGTCGGACAAGTGTAGTCTAAATTTGACTGGAGTATTTGACAAGTTTGTGTTTCATAAAATTACACGAGTAGATTATTAGTGACAAGTGACTAGCCTAATATTACAAGTCTGTTTTACAATTGTAGATAGGTTTGCGTTTCATAAAAAATAAATTAAACAACACTTGTCATTTATTCCTATCATATATTAGTGTAAAGCGACAGGGACTTGATTTCCTGTCACCATCCGATTTTCTTGTAAATTTAAAAGAAAATGTGGTCAAGCGACAGTGAGGAGGAAGCTTAATGAGAGTTTAATAAAAGATTTCGAATGAATTCGATAAAAATTGAGGAAATATTAAAATCTATTGGTCCCCCCTAATGTATAGAACCAACGTATAGAAATTATGCATTGTCTTTGTTCGTTTCAATGCTCATTTTATAGCTTTTGTAGAAGTGGTACTAAATTTTCCAAATAGAATGCCCTTTCTTTATTAAAATAATTGAATATTAAAAAAAATGTTGCTGCATTTTAAAAATAAGTTTTTTGTCAATAAACGAAATTGTCGTGGTTCACATCTAAAAATAGCTCCAACCAGAAAAAAAAACAATTTCAAAGTAAAAGTTTCCCAATATCGAAAAACGAAGGTTGTGCTATACTTATGCTCCTCAGTATAGTAAGTACTAATTTTTTCTCTTTGGCTTAAGTCTGACGTTTAATTAATATTACAGTTGTAGAAAAATGGATGCCAAAAATTTAATTCGACAAGTGTCGAAATTTATTTTATGAAACGAAATTTTTAAATACTTGTCAACCAACACTTGTAACTTGTCAACTTGTCAGTTATATGAAACAGGCCCCTGGTAATTTAATTCCGAATTTCCGGACACTTTTTTGCCATCAACTTATCCACAAACATACCTCTGATAGTACTCCGCGCCTCGTCCTCGTTAGTGAGCACCTCGAAGGCGTTTGCGTCGAAGGCCCCGCAAACGAAACACACCAGCCGGTACTCCTCATCGGTGAATCCCAAGCGCAATTCTTCCACCAGCGTTAGGGCTTCGCCGCCGGGCCGGGGGCCCGCGTGCGTGGTCACCAAGCAGCCCACCACGTCGAGATCGTCGGCGTCGAGCAGGAGCCCCCGCAGGGGCGTGAGGCTCCTCGTCAGGCGCTCGTTGTGCTCCGACATGTCCCTGCCGGCGCTCAATCGCCCCAGCAGGGCGCATTCCGAGGCGTGAGTCTGCGATTTGGAGCACTCTTCGCAGACGTGCAGGCCGCATTTGTTCGGGCATTTGGACACGGTGGGGGTTTTGCTGCTGGAAATCGTTTTAGTAGAAGCTAAATGAATGTTCAATTGAATATCCCTTTTATTAGTGTTTTGTATACAGGGTGTCTACTATAAAAACCGCCAAACTTTAGGAGGTGATTATACAAGTAATTTTGAACAAAAAATGTCCTATAACACTTTTTTGAAAAGTCGATAGTTTCTTTTTTATTTAACATTTCATTATTTTAAATTTTTTTTTGGTTTTTTTCCAAAAAGACTGAAATATCACATTTATTCGTATAGTCACATTAATTTTGATCATATACCGTAAAATTGCTTTAAATTTGCTGTAAAAATAATATTTATCAGACTTAAAAAAAATCAATACCGGGTGTTATAAAAGATTTAATTGTTATGAATATGAAATGAACAAAATTATATGTATCTTTAAATAGTCGTAAAGCCAACAATTTTATAAAATTCGTAAGTTTTTTTTTTGTTAAAAACTACTGTATTTAATAAGCTTTTAAGAGGTATACTCAGATATTGAGTAAAATTTTTTTTGTAGAAATTTTAAAGGTATATGTTATAAAATACAAAGTTGTTCAAACAAGAATATCCCGAAAATAAAAATCTTCAAAAAGTTAATTAGTGATTCTGTATAAAAAAAATGAAAGAAATGTGAAGAAAATGCCTAAATTTGCCTTAAAATCTTTCATAAGCGTGTTACAGGAAGATACAGGTCTTTAAAAGTGTAGCCGGAAAACCCTCATGCTACTTTTGTATCACATTTTCAGCACGATTTTAGAGTAAATGTGTGGTTGTGATTATTTAACAGCCGTCTGTTTAGGGCCAGTAATACTACCAAATCGGCTTAATTCTAATGAGGTTTAAACTTATTAAACAACCATCTATTTGACATACTCGAAGGAATGCCCATAGCTGTTAGACAGGAAATTTGGTTCCAAATGGATGGTTGTCCTGCTCATAATGGCAGAATTATTCTAAACTGGATAAACCAATACTTTGGGGAGAAATGGATTGGCAGGTACAGTCCAATAAGGTGGCCACCCAGAAGTCCTGACCTGACACCCCTTGATTTTTTACGTTTGAGCGACATTAAAATCTAATGTCTATAAAATTAATATTAATTCTCGAGAAGAATTAATTGATAGAATAAGAGTATGTTGTGAAGAATTAAGGCAAAAAAGGACAGAACTTCAGAGGGTTGTTAGTTGCGTAAGAAAACGTTGTCTTAAATGCGTTGAACAAAGAGGAGGACATTTTGAACAATTTTTATAGAGTTCAAATTTATTTAATGGAAATACTTGTTTTAGTGAAAATTTAGTATTGTTGTTGCTGTTGTGAAAATTTAGTAATGAATATTGATTTATTTTTGTAGTTTTATTACTCGATAGAGGAACTATCAACTTTTTGAAAAAGTGATACATGACAATTTTTTGTTCGAAATTACTTGTATAATCACCTCCTGAAGTTTGGTGGTCTTTATAGTAGACACCCTGTACAGAATAATTTTTTGTAGATTTTTATTTTCGGGATATTCTTGTTTGAACAACTTTGTATTTTATAACATATACCTTTAAAATTTCTACAAAAAAAATTTACTCAATATCTGAGTATACCTCTTAAAAGCTTATTAAATACAGTAGTTTTTACCAAAAAAAAAAACTTATGAATTTTATAAAATTGTTGGCTTTACGACCATTAAAAGATACATATAATTTTGTTCATTTCATATTCATAACAATTAAATCTTTTATAACACCCCGTATTGATTTTTTTTAAGTCTGATAAATACTATTTTTATAGCAAATTTAATGCACTTTTACGGTATATGATCAAAATTAATGTGACTATGCGAATAAATGTGATATTTCGGTCTTTTTGGAAAAAACCAAAAAAAAATTTAAAATAATGAAATGTTAAATAAAAAAGAAACTATCGACTTTTCAAAAAAGTGTTATAGGACATTTTTTGTTCAAAATTACTTGTATAATCACCTCCTGAAGTTTGGTGGTCTTTATAGTAGACACCCTGTACAAAATAATTTTTTGTAGATTTTTATTTTCGGGATATTCTTGCTTGAACAACTTTGTATTTTATAACATATACCTTTAAAATTTCTACAAAAAATATTTTACTCAATATCTGAGTATACCTCTTAAAAGCTTATTAAATACAGTAGTTTTTACCAAAAAAAAACTTATGAATTTTATAAAATTGTTGGCTTTACGACCATTAAAAGATACATATAATTTTGTTCATTTCATATTCATAACAATTAAATCTTTTATAACACCCCGTATTGATTTTTTTAAGTCTGATAAATACTATTTTTATAGCAAATTTAATGCACTTTTACGGTATATGATCAAAATTAATGTGACTATACGAATAAATGTGATATTTCGGTCTTTTTGGAAAAAAAACCAAAAGAAAATTTAAAATAATGAAATGTTAAATAAAAGAGAAACTATCGACTTTTTAAAAAAGTGTTATAGGACATTTTTTGTTCAAAATTACTTGTATAATCACCTCCTAAAGTTTGGCGGTTTTTATAGTAGACACCCTGTATACTGACCGGTAACAAACGGTGCATTGGACTGGTAAGGAAGACAAGCATCTGGGGCCCAATATTACAGGGTGATCGGTGAAAATGATTTCTCCTGCTTCGATGGTACGCGTTGCGAATACGCCGAAGCCTCCTAGGGGAGACTGTTTGATGCTCCAGTTTCGATTGTTAATGCTATCCAGGCAGCCGTATCTTTGTAAATATTTTGTCACCGCTTGGTTGAGTTTTGCCTCTGATCTGCCGCGATTTTCCATAACTAAAGAAAGAGAATATTCTGTTAATTTTGGAAAATTTATGGTTTTAGTTTTCGGTTGATAATCTAATTACGCACTCGAGTAAATTTTAATAGACTTATATGCGAAAGCGTGCAAATATAAATGAGTAGTGCTCTTCGAATTTATGCACTTTAGTTTGATTACACTGCGTTTTAAATAGATTCGTTTTATTTTGCGCTCGTTCTGATTTTATATTTAGTAGTGGTGATATAGGTAAGGCAAAGGTGAGACGTAATTCGATCGAATATCTCATTAACTTTCCTCCTGGATAATCGGTAATAAAATACAATTCATGTTGCATTATTTATTAATTTACAAATCTTGTTTTATGTCGTATTTTGGTTTCATTTTATTTTCTGGTCTCGTCTTTATCCAGTTCCTGATTCCATCTTGAGACAACACGTTCTTTTTGACTTTCTGCAAATTGGGGTAGGGTTTGAAGACATCCTGATCCACTGAATTGACCCAACTCTCGTAATTCAAGACAACAATGATATCAGCCCAAGTCAACTAAAAAATATAATATTTTAGATATTATTTAAGAACGTTTGTGGGGATTTTAGTGGGCTGACTTTATTGTATATTCTGGAATAAAATCTAGTTTAAATATTACGATTTGTTATCTTGGAATTTTCTTATCTTTGTAATTGTATTGTAATCGTACTTAATTGTATTATCTATTAATTGAATCTTACTCTGTTAAGTGCGAGATAACCCCCGTTTTTTCCAGCTCTATCATCGAAATTTTTCAGTAAAACTTCGGAAGACGAAACAAATTTAGCTTTCAGCTCCTTCTTTTTGTCTTCATCCTTGCAGAAAAACATTTCAATTACACCTGAAATAATGCCACGAATGTAAAACTAATAATTTTCTTTAGAGTATTTCCCCAGTTATGAGGAAAAAATGACGATTTGTACCTTTTTGCAAATCCTCAGCAGCATCGACGATTTGATTGATGGCGAGATTTTCCTTCGCATCCTTTCCATCGAGACCAACCAAATTGGCCACGTATCTGCAAAGAGCGTTCGATTGAGCAGCGGGTTCCCCATCAATTTCCAACACTGGAAGTTGCCCAAAAGGAGTGGCTGCAAATTAAAAAGGAATCTTTAAAGTTTACAATCGAAAATTCCTCTTTAATATCTCAAGAAGCAACTACTTCCAGCTAAGTTACTGCTTGATTTTGCTAGGTTTATTGAAAGAATCGACGTTTCGCTTCTTATTGTACCAACTTCAGTATCGTTCAAGAAAATAGTACTTACTGGGTTTGAGTTTTACCCATTCTTCCCTAGATACTCGTTGGTCGGTGAAAGGGATGTTTCCGTAGCTGAAGAGCCATCTGATCGGTTCCGCCCGGCCGGTGAAGTCGAAGTATATTACTTTGTATGAGGGCATTTTTGAAATCTACAGTAACTGGAAATTTCCATGAAACATTTAAGCAAATATTTCAGATAGTATAAGCTTATCAGAGCACTTACCTTTGATGTGTTTCAAGTTTCAAAAAGAACTGATGCTATATTATTCGACGAGCATTTGTTATATATTACTGATTTCAATAGGTAAATACTTGATGGATTATCTCGATTGTATATTGAATTATGTACTTATCGCATTAAATATTTGTTTAAGGCAAATAGGAACATATGCGTTGCATAACATTTGCAATGTAATTTCGATGTTATGGTATTTTTACCATATATTCATTTCATTAATCATAAATAAATAACCCTTTAAATACTTTGGAATGTCTAAAAGTTGAATCATTTATTTGAGCTATCAGAGTTGGGTATAATAGATTACATTAGTCATGTCGTTATGTAATTGTAATTAATTGCAATATTTTCTCCAAATATCCTCCATATATTCTCCAAAATATCCAAAGAGTAATTTGGGATTTTAATAGAAAATTTCTTGGAGGAATTCAGAAGTTGGCGATGAAATAATCGGGAATCCCTAGTGAGTCCCTGGATAGACAATTCTAGGTAAAGAATAAATTTCCTAAAACATAATTGCCAATTACAAAACGAAGTAATTGTAACTAATTACTTTTTTGAAATGTACTGAAAGTTTTCTTTCGAATTCTTCCCTATGCTTCCCAACCCTTTCATACTTTTCATACTCTTACTCCTATCTTTCCCTATAAACTTTTTATCGAACATTGAGTAATCATTTTATTTATCCAGCATCTACCATCTTCATCGAATCAGTTCCTTATCACAAACAGATAAATAAACTGTAAACTAATTCTTTAAATTCGTACCCTGCATTTTTTTGGTAATATTAAAACTACGTTAAGTATATTAATCATCATTAATAAGTATTACTTAAAAATACCACATGTCTTATAACAACTTATTTAGAAATTGTACTAATCAATACTCTGTTTAATCTAGGCGAGCACAAATCCAAACAAGTCCTTCCCTCTTTATTCTTCATCTCCATGTCAGCCCCGTTCTTCACCAAAGCCACAGCCACCTCCTGTCTGTCCTCTTCGCAAGCGTAATGCAAGGCAGTATTCCCATACAAATCTTTACTATCAACCCTCAGGGCCCCCTTGCGCCCCAACAACAAGTCCACCACCTGCGCGAGCCCCTTCGAAGCGGCCCTGTGCAAAGGAGTGCTACCCCTCTCGTCTGCTATATTAACATCGGCCCCCTCTTCGAGCAGAAGGGCGCAGATCGAGGTCCAGCCCTTGGAGGCGGCGTACTGGAGCCCCGAGTGCCCCTGGGCGTTCCTGTGATCGATATCTTTGCACTTTTTCAACAGGAGTTTGACGATTTCCAGGTGGCCGGCGGAGCAGGCGAGCAACAACGGGGTGTTGCTGCAGTCGTCTTCGGGGTTTACGGGGGATCCGCACTCGATTAGGTGGTGCACCAGCTTGTAGTTGCCGCTGAGCACGGCCCAGTGGATGAGCAACCGTTTGGACGAGTCGGGGGTTTCTATCAGGTCGGGGTCGCCTTGGATTTTTTGGGTGAGGAAATCGTAGTCGCCTTTGTGAGCCGCGTCGTATATCGTGTCTTTGGCCATTTCCAACGGATCAGTTCTTAGTTTGATGTTGTTGATGATGATGAGAATGTGAAATGTTTACTTTTTTAAATATCACCGTCTTCACTCTTCTTCTTTTTGCTTATAATTGGAATTAGGCCAAGTGATACCAATCAGATATTCGTGATTTCTGATCTTGCGATCAGCAATCGCCTACTGTTGGCAACGTAACGTCAACGTTAACTGTCACATGCCACATGTGTCATGTCAACGTCAATAAAATTTTTTATACCATCTTTCTTCGTCCGCCAACATCAAGATTTCCATTTTTTTTCACCAAGTTTTATCAATCCTTTACAAATAAGTGCATCGTAATCCAGCTGGTACCAACTACCAACGAAACCCGTCGTAAAATCGATAAAACGAGTTCTAGGCGCGCCGCACGACCGAAAGCTGCTCGAACAAACAAGCACGTTTTCGTAGGTTACAGTAAAAGTTCTGTCATGTCCCATTAGCATAACGAAAAACGAAATGAACAAGAAAAAACACCAAAACGAGCCGCCGGGCGACATCTCCTCCGAATCGGCCGACGAGAACCAAAACAACGTCGAATGCCCTCACATCAACAAAGCCGTCGATCTGACCAAGGTGAAGAAGGCCCTGACGCGCACGGGCTTCCTCACCGACTGCGAGGAGTGCGAGAAAACGCCCTTGGCCCTCGACAACGGCGACATCGAGTACGACACCACCCTGTGGTTGTGCCTGAAATGCGGCCACCAGGCGTGCGGCAGGGGCCGCAACAAGCACGCCCTCAAGCACTTCGAGACGCCCCGCTCGGATTCGCACGCGATGTGCGTCAACACGACCGTCTGGAGCGTCTGGTGCTACGATTGCGACGAGGAGATCAACTTGAGCGCCAAGAAGAAGCTGTTGGACGCCGTCGAGAACCTGCGGAAGCAGGCGGAATCTAACAAAATCAAGCAGATACCGAGCATACCTCAAGTCCACGAGAAAGTAAGTTTTATGAGGTGTGTGAAGTTGGCACCGCAACTGTAGTTCTCAGTAGTTCTGATAAGAGTTCTGGATTCCTTTTTGGATAGTTTAGGAGTTCTTTTGTACAAAAAATAATAGTTCTGGTGTTTTAACACATTATTTTTTTAAATAAAACATGCAGTGCTAACTTCAAACCTAAATTTACAATGGAATAGTTCTGATTAGTTTTCTGATTAGTTCAGGATTAGTTCAGGAGTTCTGATAACAGTTCTGAATAGTATTCGACGAGTTCTACAAGAAACTTTAATGGTATTTTGCGAATTTTTCAATAATTAAAAAGTTATGGGTTGTCTGATAATATATCTAATTGATTAACTGTTTATACTTGTTTATTGATGAAATTTATAATTATTATTATTTTTTAATATTCAGGAACTCTAGAACTCATCAAAATACATCAAATAAACTAATCAGAGCTATTCCATTGTAAATTTAGGTTTGAAGTTAGCACTGCATGTTTTATGTAAAAAAATAATGTGTTAAAACACCAGAACTATTATTTTTTGTACAAAAGAACTCCTAAACTATCCAAAAAGGAATCCAGAACTCTAATCAGAACTACTGAGAACTACAGTTGCGGTGCCAACTTCACACACCTAGTTTTATATGATGTAAATCTTTATTTATTAGCTTACTTCTAGGTATATCGCTTTATGCATAATGTCTACATATTCCGAACATTTCCTCTCTGTAGATCTTCCTGTAAATGCCTCGAATAACATCTTAAACCATTTTTATTTATAAATCTTTGCTGAGATCTTTTTAATACCTTTCTTATACTGATTTAGAGAATTATTCAATGGTTATTCAATTCATAATGAGCGAACATACCTACAGTAAATATCAAAGTATTAATTAATTAACATTTTGTGAATGCTTGTAGATCACGGAAGTCATCCCATTGGCGTCGAAGAGTACCGGAACAACGCCGAAAACGCCGAGTTTGACCAATTCCCTTTTGCCGAGGGCCAGAGGTCTTTCGAATTTAGGAAATACGTGTTTCTTCAATTCCGTCATGCAATGTCTAGGACAAACGCCTTACTTACTTAAGTTATTAGAGGAAACCTCCGTGGAGGATCAATATTTTAGTTTGCCCGGCGGTAAAGTGACATTAGATAATAAGGAAAACGCCGAATTGGAGCCTTTAGATGGTATGTACATTCTTAAATATTCTGTTAATACCTTTATTATTTACCTGATGCTATTTATTCAACTATTATTTGAGCACCGATTAAGTAAAATGACTCTTTTTAGGTACTCTCGAGAAATGGAGGCCTTTAACAATGACATTAGCTGAAACTTTAAGAGAACTTCAATCTGGTAGACAAGAGGTGTACGTTCCCAGAATGCTCCTATCCAAGTAATATTTACAGTTTGTTTTACTGTTATTTAATAGCTTAAATTTTATTTTATTATCGTAGACTTACCTCTAAAATGCCGCAATTCGGTGGCGGCGATCAACATGATGCTCACGAATTACTAAGACACTTGCTAGAAGCGGTTCGAGAAGAAGACTTGCGAAGATATAAATCTGTTATACTTCAAAAATTAGGTACGTTATCCCGCGAATCGTAATGAATCATCCAAGAAATACTAAAAATCGTTTGTTTCAGGTTTCAATAATAAAACCGATCCGTCGACGGTCGAAGGCGATACGAAGAAAATAATTAAGTTTTACGGCCAACAGGCCTCCGAGATGCTCTTACCCACCGAGCAAGTGTTTAGGGGCGTTTTGGTGAGCACGTTGCAATGTCAAGATTGCTGGCACACTTCCCATAGAAACGAATTCTTCCTCGATTTAAGGTGACTGCATACTAATTAAGTATCGGTGCATTATTAACGTATAAAAACATTACTCGAATTAGTGCATGAAATCGGGGGTACAGCTTTTACAAAATGCGTTGCTAACTTCACACCTAATTTGACAACAACTGTTTCGAATAGCTTGTGTACGAGGGTAGGGTGAAAAGTTCTCGGCCTGATACACCGAGGGCGCTTTGGGATATTTATAATTGATTCTAGTCAGTGTTGTTAAGTAAATAATTACAAGTAATTGAAAAAGTAATTGAATTACTTTTATTGTAATTGATGCGGTAATTAATTATAAGCTCCTCAATTGTAATTCATTTGTAATTCAATTACTCCTTTCGTTACAATTACAATTACATTTTACAACTACATTTCAATTACATTGGACACAAAAGTAGTTATTTAATATTTTCAATACGTGGAAAGTTTAATTCCGATTGCAAATCCCTAAATAATTATTTAAAACTGACACCAAAGCAAAGTAATTGTGAGTGTAATTGTAACTTTAATTGTAATTGTAATTACATTCGCAAATTTTGTAATTGTAATTGCAATTAATTACAAATTGCCAAAAGTAATTGTAATTAATTACATATTATAAAGTAATTTTAACATCACTGATTCTAGTATGCTCTATAATTATTAAAAACTGTCTAAAATGGACCAAATAGAATGGTCCAGGATCATTTAGAACTTTCTAGACTCATTTAGAACGCTCCAGAATTATTCAGAACTGGCTAGAACCATATATCACGCTCCAGAATCATTTAGAACTGTCCAGAACTAAATATTTCGACTTAATAAGGAGAATAATATAATTTTTCAATTGAAAATCGCGGTTTTTCTTTGTCAGTCCGAGAACTTTTCACTATACCCTGTACTCACCCTAATTTGGACTGTAATTTTTTATGCAAAATATCGTCTAAATCATACCCGAAGATCCTAATTATTGTAATATTATTCAGTTTGCCGATATGCGAGAAACAATTACCGCCGGCGTTCAGAAGAAAAGCGGAAGATCTCGACGAGAACAAGCCGTCCAAACATCAAATCAAGAAAGAGAAACGGGCCGAACGGAAGAAACAGAAAAAGCAAAAGGGTTATAAATCGACGACGACGAACGACGGCGCCGACGCCGCCGTCGCCGCCGCCGAAGCCGCCTCCGAAAGCGAATCCGACGCCGACGTCGAAGACAACGCCGAGGTAATTCATCGTCAGATTTAAACGGGGGCGTTTGGTGTAGCGAAGCACCTCGCTTTAGGGCCGGTTTATCAATTGAGGGTTACCCCTCGAGTTAAAGATAACCCTGAGTTAAACTGCCAAAAGTGTTTTTCCATCGCGGGTCAACTGTTAACTCGAGGGATACCCCTGGGTTATCTTAACTCGCGCAAATTTGGCAGGTTTGTGGATTTGACCATATACCTATTACTAATATACTGCTAACTCCCTATCCATTCCATGAGAGAAAATCGTAGCGATTAAAGAGAGAGATCCGACCTACTGTGGTGTGCTTAGTCGTTTATACGCAAGCGCGTTAATTTTAAAAGGACCAATAGCGAGTAGCTGAGGCCTAAAAAGAAAAGAAGGAAAATAATTCTTGAAATCGTGTTTAAATTCGGTAACCTGCCATATTTACACAGGCAAGTCAAAGTCGATTTTAAAAATATATCAAAAAATATACCAAAATAAAAGCTAGCACGTTTCTGACGTTTCATTTGCTCTGTCAAAAGTAGCCAATCAAGAAATCTTTCACTTGAGCATGCGCATAAATAAGCAGGCGCACCACAGTATAATGTTTGCTACGGTTTTAGACCATTATTAGCGGTATAGTAGTAATAGGTATATGCAAGAAATGTCAAAAACGAGCACAAAACAACGTTGCCAAAGTTTCAACGGCTATAATGTATTGCCAACATTTCAGCATTTCGTGGGTTTGCTAGCCCAGGGTTAAAAAAGCTTGGATAAACACTTTTATTCTTAACTCGCAATTTAGCCCAGAGTTAGAGGTAACCCAGGGTTGGCTAACTCGGCGAGTTATCCATCAATTGATAAACCGGCCCTTAAGAAGGTAATTATCACTTGTCTGGTTTTTCGTAGGAGTCGATTTCGAAGGCCACTCAACGCGAAGACGTGCCGAAAGGCGCCGAATCCGGCTACAATTCGGACAAGATCGACAACAGCAGTCCGGATTCGAACAATCGCAGCGTATCGCCCGAAGTGGACGACAGCGGCGTGCCCAGTCCCGCCATCGGGATGTTGAACGCGTCTCCGGCCAGTCCGGAGAATAGCACCGCGTCCAGCGAAACGAATCTGATCAGTTGCGGCAGTTCGAGCCCGCCCTGCGGTAACAACAGCCCCAACAACGAGTAAGTTTATACAGATTGTTAGATTTAGCGCGGAGCAAAAATTGAGAGAGACAGTTTAATGGAGCGTATACAGCATAGAGAATATAGAGTGGAAAAAGCGTGTATTCGTAGATGGCACAAATTGAATTTTGCGCATACTGTCACTTGTCATTTAAGGTAGATACCAGTGTTGCCAGAAGTAGCGGAATTTTAACACAGCGTTGCCAAAAGTAACGGAAATCCACTACTTTTAGGCGATCTTGTGTAGGCCTTATATAGTTAAAATCTTATATACTAATAGTATATATGATCTAAGGTTAAAATAAAAGACTAAATAAATAAACGATACGAAATAAAATAAATGTTAACAAAATGAATGAAATTTTCTATTACTACAAGTATCAAAAATTTTAAATCATAATAAAAATATACCATATGACCGAATTATTCCGCTGCAAGCATTAGAATTAGAATCTCAATCAATTCTATAAGATAGTAAGGAACAGGAACTTGTATATCGGTTATTCGCTTCGCTTCGTGCGAATACCGGGCATTTGCTCTCTTTATTCCTTACATAACAAAAGTTCAATTAGCTATCTCATTATTTTCGTTGACTTTTCTACCTTAAATGACATGACAATGTCAAAATTGTCAAATCTGTCAAATTCAATTTGTTCCATTATTTTCACGCGCATCCGTATGCTTTTGCCACTCTATATTTCTCTATGGTATACAGGTCGTACGAACTGATCCGCTGCAAGCATACAATGAGAATTATGAGATAGCTAATTGAACTTTTTCTATGTAAGGAATAAAGAGAGCATACGAAATAGTCACGCCCGCTATCCCCGCTATTCGCTAGTGGACGAAGCGAAGCGAATTGACGAATTCTAATATCGGCCGGCAACCGATAAACAAGTTTCTGTTCTTTACTATCTTATAGTATTGATTGAGATTCTAATTCTAATGCTTGCAGCGGATCAGTTCGTACGACCTGTATGTACATATATCTAAGAAAGAGAGAATATTAGAAGAAGCCACTCCCGACGTAGCGACTGGAAGGGAGGCTCGACCGATGCGCGATCGAAACAAGCGATTTTTAATTCTGTTTTTGTTTCGCTAATGAATTTCGTATTGGCTATCCCGTAGCGAGATTGCTCCGCGTTAGATCTAACACTCTGTATACACCACATTTCAATTTGCAAAGAAAAAAGCATTTAGACAAAGCATTTGCTTTGAAGTAAAAGGTAGAAGCAAAAAGTAAGAGAAAGCGGTTTTAAAACCATAAAATATTTTGGTTTAAAGGAACAGCAGGGTGCTCGAAGCAGAACCTCTCTTCCTTCACTTCTTTTTATGTATACACTGTGTTATTTATAAGATGCGACATAGGGATTCCTGTACAAATGTGTCGAAAGCAAGGTAACTTTTTTAACAAATAACGTTCGTAAAAAATAATGACAGATTTGAAAAGATCGTCGAAAAATAAGTCGAAATGGATATTAAATTTTATTAAATTCGTTCTGGTTTAATATAAAAAAATGTATAATTAAGTTGAAAAAAGTCAAACGTCATAAATGTGTCATTTTTATGTCACTATCTAATAATTGTTAAAAGGAGCGGAGATGTCTGGATCGGTTTATGCTCTGAAATTTAAAAATTTTAGCGGGAAGTAATGTGGTTCAATCCCTGCGCAGTAAAGTAATTTGTTTTCTTTTTTTTTTGGTTTTTTCTAATGTTTTTGTCTAAAAAATGTTAAATAGAAATATTTAAAATAAGACGAGCTTATTTGAGATATAATTTTATTTTTATTTAAATACTATCTAATAATTGTTAAAAGGAGCGGAGATGTCTGGATCGGTTTATGCTCTGAAGTTTGAAAAATTCAGCGGTAAGGAATCTGGTTCAATCCCACGCAGTGCTTAAATTTATTTTTCTTTTTTTCTTTTGCATCTTTTGCATTTTTTGTTTTTTTAATGTTTTTTTTTGTCAAGAATAAAAATATGGCATCATTTTAAAGGCTCTACCTACTAACGAGATTTTGCGTTATTAAAATTGACACTTACTGGTCGGAGCTTTTTTTTAAATAAAAATAAAATTATATCTCAAATAAGCTCGTCTTATTTTAAATATTTCTATTTAACATTTTTTAGACAAAAACATTAGAAAAAAACCAAAAAAAAAGAAAACAAATTACTTTACTGCGCAGGGATTGAACCACATTACTTCCCGCTAAAATTTTTAAATTTCAGAGCGTAAACCATCCCGGCTAACTCCGCCAATTTTACCGACATAAAAATGACACATTTATGACGTATGACTTTTTTCAACTTAATTATACATTTTTTTATTAATCCAGAACGAATTTAAGAAAATTTAATATCCATTTCGACTTATTTTTTGACGATCTTTTCAAATCTGTCATTATTTTTTACGAACGTTATTTGATAAAAAAGTTACCTTGCTTTTGACACATTTGTACAGGAATCCCTATGTCGCATCTTATAAATAACACAGTGTATACACCACATTTCAATTTGCAAAGCAAAAAGCATTCAGACAAAGCATTTGCTTTGAAGTAAAAGGTAGAAGCAAAAAGTAAGAGAAAGAACCTTTGTTGAAGGTTTTAAAATCATAAAACCTTTTGGTTTAAAGCAACAGCAGGTTGCTCCGTCGTGTGTGTCACGACGAGGGCCCATTAGAAGTATCTGGAAAATTAGTTGTAATTAAAATTTGAAAATTTGTGTACAAGTATTAGTCGATGCGCTCTATTCAATGAAAATATTTTCAACTTTTTTTTTACTTTCGGTTATACCGGAAGTGGACATCAACTTTGTTATTTTAAACGGGACACCCCATATATTAATATATTTTCGAAATGTACGCAAAATTTTAGAGTGCTTTTGTCTAAAAAACTTTTTTCAAAAATGCATACTTTTTGAGTTACTAATTTTTTTTTGAAAAATTTGACCGATGCGGACCCTTATAAATTATTTTTTTACGGGGATCCCTTTAAAGATATGGATACGGTTTCCGTAGGGTGGCCAATAGCAAGGTCAAAGGTATTTGAATATGTGTTAAAAAACTTTTTATTTTATACAGGGTGTATACAAAACATGTGAAAAGTTGAACTTCAAAAATACCAAGTTATTTCATTTTTTTTTAAATGGAACCACCCATTTTTTTCTATTTTATTGAAATCAGCAATAAAAAATAAGGAAAGTTCATGTTTACTTCCCTATACCTAAACCTAATAGTTTTGAAGATATTGAATATTTTACATAAATCTTACTTTTCTGCCTTATTCTTAAATAACTCTGTTTTACAAGTTGGCCATGTAAATTGTTTGTAATTAATTGATTATTAATTTTGGTACTTGTGAGATATTACATTCTAATGGGCCCTCGTCGTGACACACACTCTATACCTCGAAGCAATTCCTTCATTTTTTTCAAAGCAAAAGCCTTGGCTTCTTTTTACAAACACGCCATATTGTCCTCGAATAATCGAGAAGATTAACGAGTATTTAGTGAAATAATAAAGAGACTTTTGTATTGTAATTTGTATGTATTTTTCAGGCCGGCGGACGAATTCGAACGGCCCGAATCGCGACTGGCGTTTGTAAGTACCATCGAAATGGATATAAAAGTTGAGCTTGAAAAACTCGAAAAACTTAGCGTTGTAAATGCCGATAGCTCCGGCAAGACGACGGAGCCGTCGAATCGAGACGAAGATTGCGATATGGAGGGCGCGTGCGGTCCTCCGGTCGAACGTGAGGACGAAAAGGTAGTGCACGAATAACCAAAAAAAAAAAACAAACAACAATGATTCCGTCGAATCGATCTGTCTGAGTGATTGATTGATTGCTGGTTTTTCGATTAGCTTGCGAAACATTCTAAATGTGGTTGCGATAGATCAATTTTTTCGACCTGCATACAACAAATCGCATTGTTTCTAACGGCACTTAAACGCATTTAACTCGTACATGTTTGTATACAGGGTTGGGCAAAAGTCCGGAATAAAATTATTATCTGTTGAACCAGTAATTTAAACAAAAAACGCTGAAACACGTGAATTGATTTTATATTGGACGGATTTATTGCCAATAAAATGATTTTTTTTCTTCAACCCCTTAGTTGCCACCCTACCCAACTTTATTTTTTCAAATGCAAAGGTATGTCGTGTGTAGGGTCATTGAAAAGCCCGTGAAAAATGGAATCTAAAACATACCTTTTTTTATTTTTTCTCATGTTATTTGGAAATGGGCAAAAATTTCTTTTAAAAACAAAAAAGTTACAAATACTTTTTTAGTGCTATCGACGTAGAAATGTTGAAAATGTCATCCACCCACTACTTAACAGGCTTCAAGGCGATGGTAAAACCTAATATCGGTAGCCTATTTTTAATTCTGAATGATTTTATTTTAAAAACAGGCGAGCCTGGGAAGGCAGCACACCAAATTTTATTGATTTTCCGTTTAAAACTGATAAGACAACTTAGCATCAACATTCGTTGAAATTTATGTTTTAAGAAAACACTAAAACATAAAATGGGTTTAATTTTAAGCCATTGTTAATCAGTGAACTTTAAAAAGGAAAAAAGGTGTTGTATTTTTGTACAAGTTTTTTTACCAAAGGTTCGCCTGTTTTTATTAAAAAGTCATTTAGAATTAAAGATATGCTATCGAGATTACGTTTTACCAATGCCTGGGAGCCTGTCAAGTAGATGGTGAAGGACATTTTCAACATTGCTACGTCGATAGCACTAAAAAAGTATTTGTAACTTTTTTGTTTTTAAAAGAAATTTTTGTCCATTTCCAAATAACAACATGAGAAAAAATAAAAAAAGGTATGTTTTAGATTCCATTTTTCACGGGCTTTTCAATGACCCTACACACGACATACCTTTGCATTTGAACAAATAAAGTTGAGTAGGGTGGCAACTAAGGGGTTGAAGAAAAAAAAATCATTTTATTGGCAACAACTCCGTCCAATATAAAACCAATTCACGTGTTTCAGCGTTTTTTGTTTAAATTACTGGTTCAAAAGATAATAATTTTATTCCGGACTTTTGCCCAACTCTGTATAAACTGCTCCACAAAAGTTAAGGAAGTTCGCAAATTTTGCGATTATTTTAAAAGTTACAGACTTTTTGGGCACCAAATTTTCAAATATGCGAATCTAAATGTTTTCTCTCATATGTGAGTGGATTTTGTGCCCCTACCTCTACAATTCATACTAAATTTGGCGATCAAAAAACCTGCAACTTTTAAATTAATCTTAATATTTGTGAACTTCCTCAACTTTTTTGGAGCAGTATACATATTTACAAGAAACCTCACTCATGCATTCGTTTTTTTCGATAGATGGACGAAGACGACGGGGCCGAAGACGACGAAGAAGAAGATGAAGAGGAGGAGGAGGACGACGAGAATTCCTACACCGGCACGATTTCGCCCCGTTACCAATGCAAAGAGGGCGAATGTTCGGTGCAGTCCTGCTTGAACCAGTTCACCGAATGCGAATTGATGGCCGGCAACAACAAAGTCGGCTGCGCCTCGTGCACCAAAAGGCGCGGGGGCCCCGACAAGAAGACCGTTTACACCGACGCCTCCAAGCAGTTGCTCATCTACAACCCTCCCGCCGTGCTAATACTGCATTTAAAACGATTCCAGGTAACTGTAGTACTTTTATTACAATCACATCCCCAACCAGTGTCATTCATAAATTCATAAAATTGTGTCATTGAATCTTTGTACTCTGACAACTGTTCAACTCTTAGAAACGACCATGGTCCTGTTTCATATAACTGACAAGTCTTGTCGGACAAGTGTAGTCTAAATTTGACTGGAGTATTTGACAAGTTTGTGTTTCATAAAATTACACGAGTAGATTATTAGTGACAAGTGACTAGCCTAATATTACAAGTCTGTTTTACAATTGTAGATAGGTTTGCGTTTCATAAAAAATAAATTAAACAACACTTGTCATTTATTCCTATCATATATTAGTGTAAAGCGACAGGGACTTGATTTCCTGTCACCATCCAATTTACTTGTAAATTTAAAAGAAGAAAATGTGGTCAAGCAAAAGTGAGGAGGAAGCTTAATGAGAGTTTAATAAAAGATTTCGAATGAATTCGATAAAAATGGAGGAAATATTAAAATCTATTGGTCCCCGCCTAATGTATACAACCAACGTATAGAAATTATGCATTGTCTTTGTTCGTTCCAATGCTCACATTTTATAGCTTTTGTAGAAGTGGGACTAAATTTTCCAAATAGAATGCCCTTTCTTTATTAAAATAATTGAATATTAAAAAAATGTTGCTGCATTTTAAAAATAAGTTTTTTGTCAATAAACGAAATTGTCATGGTTCACATCTAAAAATAGCTCCAACCAGAAAAAAAAACAATTTCAAAGTAAAAGTCTCCCAATATCGAAAAACGAAGGTGGTGCTATACTTATGCTCCTCAGTATAGTAAGTACTATTTTTTTCTTTTTGGCTTAAGTCTGACGTTTAATTAATATTACAGTTGTAGAAAAACAGATGCCAAAAATTTAATTCGACAAGTGTCGAAATTTATTTTATGAAACGAAATTTTTAAATACTTGTCAACCAACACTTGTAACTTGACAACTTGTCAGTTATATGAAACAGGCCCCAGGGGCATATAAGTATAGCACCTCTTCGTTTTTCGATATTGGGAAACTTTTACTTTGAAATTGTTTTTTTTTTTCTGGTTGGAGCTATTTTTCGATGTGAACCACGACAATTTCGTTTATTGACAAAAAACTTATTTCTAAAATGCAGCAACATTTATTTAATATTCAATTATTTTAATAAAGAAAGGGCATTCTATTTGGAAAATTTAGTCCCACTTCTACAAAAGCTATACAATGTGAGCATTGGAACGAACAAAGACAATGCATAATTTCTATAAGTTGGTTCTATACATTAGGCGGGGACCAATAGATTTTAATATATCCTCCATTTTTATCGAATTCATTCGAAATCGTTTAATAAACTCTCATTAACCTTCCTCCTCACTGTCGCTTGACCACATTTTCTTTTAAATTTACAAGAAAATCGGATGGTGACAGGAAATCAAATCCCTGTCGCTTTACACTAATATATGATAGAAATAAATGACAAGTGTTGTTTAATTTATTTTTTATGAAACGCAAACCTATCTACAATTGTAAAACATATTTGTAATATTAGGCTAGTCACTTGTCACTAATAATCTACTCGTGTAATTTTATGAAACACAAACTTGTCAAATACTCCAATCAAATTTAGACTACACTTGTCCAACAGGACTTGTCAGTTATATGAAACAGGCCCCAGATCGCAGTCTGAATTGAACCAATCTGTATATCTGCCTGATACTCATCGCCATATTCGTTTGCAGGTATACAGATTCCGTTCGGCGAAAGTGAACAAGCACGTCCAATTCACGACGTTGCTCGACTTGGCGCCGTTTTGCTCGAAGCGCTCGCGGAACCTTCCCACTTTCGAGGCCGGTCAAACGAAGGTGCTCTATTCGCTGTACGGGGTGGTGGAGCACAGCGGCAGCATCCACGGCGGTCACTACGTGGCCTACATCAAGGTGAGACCGCCGTTGGACGGGGACAGCCATCGATGGCAGTATTTGCCGAAGAACCAGAAGGAGAAGATGTCGAAGGACGGGGAGCCGGAAGCGCCGGCCGGCAAATGGTTTTACATCAGCGATTCGCACGTGTCCGAAGTGTCCGAATCGAAAGTGCTATCAGCTCAAGCGTATTTACTATTCTACGAAAGGATTATGTAAATTTGTATTAATTACTACTTAGAGACGATTGATAATGTTAAATAAATTAAAATTACCAAAGGTAGTTTGAGGAGATTTTTTTAATGCTTAAGATGCATTATACAGGGTGGCACATTAGTATGGAAAAGCTCAATATATCTGTTATTGTAGAAGATATCTAAAAAAACGTCATTACAAAAAGTTGTAGATCTTTTTAAGCTGCACTTTTTAAAATTAGTTACATTTATACAGATTGTCCCGTTTTTCCGTAGTAGATCAAACTTATACTTTTTTAAATGGAACACCCTGTTTTTTATTTAAAAATTGAATTTAGCTCGTTTTCAGCTTTCCAAAAATATAATTTTGTATAACGTAATACTGAGTGGTTTAAAAGTTATGACCACGTTTCCATGAAAATCGTACTAAGTTTACCACTCTGTAGAAACTAAATGAATTGAATTGAAAATAAATTTCAGGTTTCACAACATTGCAAATATCCTGAAAATGTACAAAATGAATATTTTTTGTTAATTTTAATCATACTGCTTACAGGGTTTATCCAAACGCAAAAGTAACATTTTCTCTGTTAATTTAAATGGATCACCCTATATTTTATATCGTTAACAGGAAGTATTTTTGAAGTACTTTTATTCTTACTAACCATTCCCTATACCTAAAGTTAAAACTTTTCGAGATAATTCACTTAAAAAAATTAGAACTTAAAATTAAAGAAAAAAAATTAAGCTTTCCTTTTTAACCGAAGTTCTGATAAAAATTGTCTATACCTAATAAACCTTCCCTGTACCTAAATTTGATATTTTTCGAGATATTTCAATATTCTTTAATTGGACTCACCTATCACCAGATACTAATCGCTAATCGTGTAGGTACAAATAACTTTATTGTGTCTATTGCGACTTATAACAGTCGCTAATATCAATTATTAATAATAATTTGGTCCATTTTGTTCGTTTATAATAGTTTTTTCACATTCTGGCTTTTCGTATGCAGCTGAAGCCATACGATTGAGACAATCTAGACATTTTTCAAAGAATTTTTTGTTAGGTTGTATTCCTCCAGGATATCTCTCATGGCAAATCCTTTTGGCAAACCAACAAATTCTCTAAACTTTCTCCCAATACCCAAATCATAACCATCAATAATTGTTCAATAGAAAAATTCATTTTGTATTCTAATTTTTACAAATTGTGGAGGCAATACCGACAAATCATACCAGATAGTATTTAATTGACGTTTCTTACTTCTTTCTGTAACGTGTACTTCGATCAAAAAGAAACCTTAATTTTTTTTCTTTAGTATTCCTTTCTAGTTTTTTTTTAATCGGAATATCTCGATAAGTGTTAACTTTAGGTATAGGGAATGGTTATTAAGAATGAAAGTTCTTCAAAAATACTTCCTGTTAAAGATATAAAATATAGGGTGATCCATTTAAATTAACAGAGAAAATGTTACTTTTGCGTTTGGATCCACCCTGTAAGCAGTATGATTAAAATTGACAAAAAATATTCATTTTGTACATTCTCAGGATATTTGCAATGTTGTAAAACCTGAAATTTAATTTCAATTCAATCCATTTAGTTTCAACAGAGTGGTAAACTTAGTACGATTTTCGTGGAAAAGTGGTCATAACTTTTATAGATATATTGAGCTTTTTCATACTAATGTGCCACCCTGTACATCCACTTTCCTAGTGTTTGTAGATCATTTACATATCCTGGCTTAAAATGAAAAATTGGAGATTTTAGTACTTTCTTTCATTTCAAAATCGCCTATAAAACCTTCATTGCCGAATAAAAGGCGAGTAATATTGTTAAAAATCGGTTCTACATCAACTTCCTAATAAATAATCTTATCAATTTCGGAATGTGCATCAATAAGCGATAAATAATAAATGCTCGACATTAAATAATAATTCTACACCTATCTCTAATATGCCCCGGTGCGCAAAAATATTCGTTCGATAACTCAATCACGACTGACTGGCGATTTAAAGCACGCTCGTGAAAAAATTCAAGGTATATTCTATTTGCATTTTCCATGCAACATACAGGACTACAAATTAGGTTTTTTATTTTACATTATTTAATACTACTAATGGAATTCAGTATTACTCAGGAAGCATTTTCCAGCAGGTAGAGAGTGTTTAGCGGTGAATTGGGAAAAAATATTCACCTAATCATCTTATCGCATAACTAGCATGTTAGAGTGAACATGTAAGGAATAAGTGTAATTATTCAGTAAATTGGAGACATCCTATGGTTTGGAGTGTTTCAATTCGATCAGACTTGAATTTGGGTTGTATAAAAAGTTTGTCCAATGATATCGCATAAATTTAGATATTACAGGATTAACTCAATGTTCTCGTCTCCTTCATTTTTGCACAATATGACCCACATTCATCGCCTCACTTTAACCCTATAAATGGCTTTAGAGAGGATCTCTTTAACGTAACCAAAGTCCCTATAGTTACTCCATAACAACAACGTGAAACTGTCAAGTTAAAGACGCGTTAGCTTTAAAAATGAGGCGCTGAATACGGGCCAGTATATGCATAATCGCCACGAAAAATGTGCAAAGAATCCCCGGAACTCGAGGCATCCGACGCAAGTGTTCATCACTCGCCGAGTATAAAAGCCTGATAGAGCGAATTCGCAACGTTAGAAACCAAAGTGATCGTATCCAAGCGACACTTTTGCGCACCTCTCAAACCCACCTATCAATCAGTATTCATCGAACCGTCGAAGTCGCAACAACTCAACTCGATCATGAAGTGGTTCATCATCACCTGCAGCTGCCTGCTGTCGAGCGCTCTCATCTCGGCCGCCCCCGTCGAAGGAACCAACGAAACCACCACCGCCTCCACCAACACCACCTCCGCCTCCGCCGCCGCGATCGACTTGATCTACCTGAAAAAAGACCTGCTCGAAATCATGGAGATGATCCCGACCGACAAGATCAAGGACATCGCCGAGCGGCACCTGCGAGAGGACGACGGCTTCAAGCAGGCGGTGAAGTTCATGATGTCGCCCGAATGGATCAACCTCGTCGAGGTGATCCAAGCGAAGCCCGAATGGCTGGCGTTCAAGGAGCACTTCTCCTCGTTCGGCATCCCCATCGATTCGATCATCACCTGCTTCGACGCCTTCGTCAGCAACGTGACCATCGAGAAGCCGGAGAACGAGGAGGCGAAGCGGAACCTGACGAGCTTCATCGACGAGGTGGAGGACTCCATACCGGTCACCGACATACTGGTGAAGTTCAACGAGAAGATGCAGAAGAACCCGAACATCCACCTGCTGCTCGAGAAGCTGGCGGAGCCGATGTCGAGGACGATATTCGAGAATGTGCTGCGGATCGCCGAGGTGAGGACGATGCTCGACGAGCTCAAGGAGATGGGACTGAACATGTACGATTTCTTTTCGCTGTTGTACATATTTTTGGGTTGGGGCGAACTCAAACTTTGATTCTCCGTTTTTATTGTTTACATTTAATTTTACACTTTTGTATTTTGTTGCGTTTCATTAAAGTTTTCGAATGTTATTTTGTTTGAATTGTATTATGCCCGATTTCACCAATATGTTCTTAGGCATTTTCTAACTAAGTAATTTCTAAGTTAGGAATTACTTATGCTGCGTACGATAATTGCGCACTTTTGTAACTTTTTTAACTGAGTGTGTCTTTTAATTCATAACTTTTTGCACTTTTTTAACCTGACCTCTGTACGATAATTCGATGCAAGTGAAAATAGTTTAAAACTTTTTGCACTCGTTTAAAATCGAGTTAACCCAGTCGTTATGCTGTCATTAGTGTCATTTATGAAGTTCCTGTATAACCTCACCTCACTTGGGAAATATTATGGTTTTGTTTCGCTTTATGTGTTCATCATTAACATTATTATTATTTCAAAAAAGTTTTTTTTGATCAAAATTGCATACAACGATATTAAAAACATTGAATTAGAATATTGCAATGTTAAATTCGATGTGCAAGTTGATAATGAAACATATCAACAGTTGAATAACGGTAAATATTCTTAAACAAAATAGTAAATCCATGATGTTTTCCAATATTTAATAAATAAAAGACGATACTTTCCCTGCAAACTCGTTTAATGTAAAATAATTATATACAACTAATGTCGATATGATGAAAACTCGCACTGGAGTGTGCCATAATTATTATTTCTAACTTTTTAAACTGACACCACGTGATCAAAAAAACTAAACTATTTGAACTGTAACCAGTTTTAATTATCGTACGTGGCTAAATCGAATACTTACCTAAATCGAATTTCACCAACATTAGAAATCCCTTACTAAGAAATACCTTAGGTAAAAATTTGATTTCGACAATTTTTTGAATTTTATTGGTAGCATTGGCTAATTTTGACTTGTAAACCGAATAAGCGGAGATCGAAATTGAATATGTTGAGGGAAAAAAAGAGATGTTGACGATCCGGGCCATCTTTAAACTATGTTAGTTATTTTTAAATCTGCTGAAGATGTAGTCTGTACATTATTAGAAAAATAACCGTTCCGATTTGTAAAATATTTCTACATCTTCTTCTCCAGGACAATGGATCTTTACATGCATGTGTACGGTCAATAGTTCCAAAAACTTCCTGTGTTTCAAATTAAAAATCATATTCAATTCATTCTAATATTTGTAATGCCGTATTTTTATATATCGAAAAAGGCGAAAAAAAAATCAGTTTCGTCCAGTTTCTAAAAACTCTCCTCCTATTTTAAATTTTCATCTAAAGAGTGTAAAGACAGTCAAGTCTTAAGTCACATGAAATCACATGGAAAGTATGGTTAAGTATTTCCTAAATGTTTTAGGCAAGCACAGTCAGCTGTCCTAACTTTAAGCATTTCCTATTACCTTTAGGTATTACTTAGTGCATGGTGAAACGCAAATTGTACTTAGGCATTCCTAAATCCTGTTTAGGTATTACCTAACTTTAGGAACTGGTTGGCGAAATCAGGCATTAATCTCATCCTACACGTCCAACGACTAATTTTTTTATCGTATAATCCCATCGTTTCTGTTGATTGTATTCCCGAAATCGAACCCGCCCGTTGCCAATTCTCGTTCGATTCGTGTTCGAGTTTCCCCAACGTTGGGCTCTCGAATTCTAAAAATACCAGTCGGGGCCAGCCTTATAATCTGTGAGGTGACGATGTCGTGACGAGAGCGATTATGGGGAACGCTCAGATCAAACCCCATCCCCATCCCCGGCAGCGGAACAAGAAGCAGGTGCATTGGAAGGCTGCAGGTGAGATGGATCCGGTTCTCATCCCGGATTGTTTTAGATTAGATTTGATCGCTTTTATTAACTCGAATCGGGAGTGTGACTACGTTATTTTTGGGATCGGATTGGTTGTTTTGTATATTTTTATCCGCGTTACACCAGTTAATTTCGCTTGGATTGGAATGTTTTTAATGCTGCTCGGCTTCGATATGGAATTTGTGTGTTGATATATTTCCTGTAGTTTTATTTTATTGGGTTCTAATCGCTAAATAGAAACAAGCTGTTGCAATAAATGCGCTTCTTAATCTAAATGAAGTGAGTAATTGAACCAGATAAGCGATTCTGACATCTATCTATGCCACTTTATTATTGTTTTTTTTGCAGTAATGTTTTGTAATTGCACAGGCAGATATTAAATTAACATTGGTGACCTTTTCGGTATAAAAAATTAATAAAAACGGTTGATTTTTTAAATGACCTATATTTGTTTATAAGTGCTATATTTCCACTTTAAAAGGTGACACAAGCCTATACCCTTTAATTTGAAAAATAAATTTCATTCTGGGGGATTACAGTTAGATGTGAAAATTTTAAGTTACTAAATTCGATTTACAAAACAAAAATTAATCTATTCCGGCGTTTTTCTATCATAGATACAGTGTGTCCACGAATGGGGTTGCCTTTAGGAGAAAATACCTCAAGAGAGAAGTACCATTATTTTTTATTTTACACAAAATTTTTATAAAAGAAAGTTGTTTATAATCTAAAATAAAGCCTAATTACAAATTTTCAAATTAAAATTCCAATTTTGTGTGTCCACGGATGGAGTTGACCAGATGAGAAAATGATTATTAATTTTACGAAAAAAAAGTAATTCTTTATAAAAAAGAGAAGATTAAAAGAGAGATTAAAAGCATTTTTTTTTGTAAATAATAATGTAAGATAATAAATAAATAATTTCTTTATGTAAGATAATAAAAATTCTTTCGTTCTTTCTTGAAATTTTTTCCTGTTTCTTAATTTACTAACACCCTATACGTCTTATTTAATGTTTTGATATATGAATTTCATTTTCTCGACAAGTTAATTTTTTTATAAAGATGGCTTTTCGTCGTAAAATTAATAATAACCATTTTTGTTATTTGGTCAACTTTATCTAGGGACACACAAAATTTGAATTTAAGTTTGTAAATTTGTATTCAGGCTTTATTTTAGATTATAAACAACTTTCTTTATTAAAATTTTGTGTAAAATAAAAAATAACGGTACTTCCCTCTTGAGGTATTTTCATGTTTTCTTAATTTGACAACACCCTGTAGATCCAATCTAAGATTTTTCAGTGTTATTCTCATTTTTAAAAGAAGCAAAAATTTTTATAAACAATGACTTTTTGTCGTAAAATGAATAATAAAAATTTTTCTCCTACAGGCAACCTCATCCGTGGACACACTGTATATTAACTGAGAAAATGAATTTATTCATTACATAGTCACTGTATGTTTTAAAAAATGTGGAGATAATTGTTTGATGATATTTATGTTTGTTGCAAGTATTAATGAATTAAATTAATTTTCAATTTGTCTTTTAATGCAGGAATATTAGGAAATTGCTTCGCCAATAAATTTTCCAAGGTTTCCAGAGGTTCGTACATATTTGTAGCCAGTGATGTACGTAAATTACGTTATTGTGACTGTATATATTTAGTTGCACATCACGACTTTCCTAAAACCAAATTTTACATTATCACACGTGAAAACTTAACGATTTGAAGGTCCATTAGGACCTGATGAATGTACAATTACTACAAATTTTCTATCTACAATCTTATATTATTCCGAAATGTGTGTTATACAGGGTGTTAATTAATAAGTGCGACAAATTTCAGGGGTTGATTCTGCTAGAAAAAATAATTTGTTTTAATAATAAGTTTCTTCTTAAAAACCGAAGATTTATTTATTTCTCTGGAACCAGACGAGATATTCAAATGAAATTTGGTGGATTTTGAGAGGTAACTATTACGCATTTTTTGACGTAAAATTAATAATTTTATGTTCATCATTGACGCGCATACGGGTAATAATGCATTTTTTTAAAGAAAAAAATTATATTGGTACGCCACTGAGGCATTTTTATTGAAAATTCAATTATAAATAAATTCCTCGTTCAATTTCGGGCCGCTGTTTTCGAGTAAAAAAATTAAATATCTTAACGCGTATTTTTCATTTCCTAATACATGTTATCTACATGGTAATTCAATCAAAATGAAATTATAACATCAAAAACTGGACATTTTTTAATAAAACTGAAAATATCTCAGAAACGGTGACAGTTAGGTATAGGGAAATGTTATGAAAAAAGATTCAGTAACAAATAGACTTCCCATTGGATATTATTAATATAGGGTGTTCCATTTAAATTAAGCGAGTAATGATTATGTTTGCGTTTTGACTCACACTGTATACAAATTGTAATTTTGGCAAAATGTAACTATTTTTTGTGAAAATAGACCATTTTCAAAAAGTGCTGACACAGAAAAATTCACATTATCTGATACAGATTCTGATGTACAGGGCCTTGAAATCATGTCGATTTGAACATAAAAATGGCCATAACTTTTTAAATACTCAGTATAGTCATATGAAATCTTATATTGAGAAACTCGTGAATACGAGCTGAAATCGAATATGAAATAAAAAATATATCTATGCCTTTAAAAAAAGGTATGTTTGGTATGGCTTCGATTTATGGGTCACCCTGTATATTTCGAAATAATTTTAAATTGTGCGCCTAAAAGTGCTTAACATTTTTCCTATTTATCATTTTTTCGTAGCTATTATAATAACTGAGTAAATTAGCTTTACCGCACTATTGGGACACCCTGTATGTTTATATAGTAAAATATCATTATTTTTTTATGCACCACCTGAATTTTGTCCCACTTATTAATCAACACCCCGTATTTTCCCCACTTCAACGTTCACCCACCAATCCACAAACCCATTCCGAAAGATGATAAATACAGGGTGTTTCACAACTTATCCGACAAATTTTAACCACATATGCACTGTTACGAGAGAAGTTAATTTCCCAAAAAAAATGTAATAAAAGTCTTACAGAAATCGAGATAATAAAATAATAGTTTAACAGTTCAATTACTTATACAAGATGTTCAAAATTGTTCCCATTTACTGCAATGCAAGCTTGGGTGCTTGTTTTTTTTTGTTTTAACCATTGTTTTGGTGCAACATTTGCTACAGTAAAGTATTAAGGCAAAATTATGAACGCAAAATGCAGTATTTATTTTTCAATTTTTTATTGAAACTCGGGTTTATAATTTTATTTCCGTAGGACTTTTATTACTTTTTTTTGATGTCAAATCAACTTCTCTCTTTGTCTCTTTGAGACATCTCAAAAAAATGTAATAAAACCTACAGAAATAAAATTATAAACCCGAGTTTCAATAAAAAATTGAAAAATAAATACTGCATTTTGCGTTCATAATTTTGCCTTAATACTTTACTGTAGCAAATGTTGCACCAAAACAATGGTTAAAACAAAAAAAAAAAAGCACCAAAGTTTGCATTGCAGTAAATGGGAACAATTTTGAACATCTTGTATAAGTAATTGAACTGTTAAACTATTATTTTATTATCTCGATTTCTGTAAGACTTTTATTACATTTTTTTTGGGAAATTAACTTCTCTCGTAACAGTCCATATGTGGTTAAAATTTGTCGGATAAGTTGTGAAACACCCTATATACCGTTCGAATCCTTCCAGCCCGGCCGTACGCCCCGGGAAAACCGCACCTCGTCCCCGACGCGGAGCCCGCCCCCGACCTGGTCACCATCCGCTGGTCCAAGCCCATCAGCGACGGCGGCAGCCCCATCTCCGGCTACCTCGTCGAACACCGGCGCTCCGGCTCCCCGCATTGGGTCCGCGCCGCGCCGCACCTCGTCCCGCTCCCCGAGCTCACCGTCACCGGCCTCGAGCCCGGCTGGCGCTACCAATTCCGCGTCAGCGCCCAGAACGCCGTCGGCCTCTCCGACCCCAGCGACCTCTCCGAGCTCATCACCGTCACGCTACAGCGCTGCGCCGTCGCGGCGCCGCGCGTCACCCAGGAGCTCCGCGACACCGTCGCCTTGGAGAACGCCAAAGCCGAGTTCGTCGTCCACTTCCTGGGCCAGCCGGCGCCGAAGGTGAGCTGGTACAAGGACGCCTTCGAGATATTCAGCAGCCGCCGCATCCGGATCCTCACCGAGCCCGATCGGAGCGTGCTAACTATCCACCAGACGGCGCTGGCCGACGAGGGGGAGATCAAGTGCACGGCCACCAATCGCGCCGGTCACGTGTCGACCAAGGCCAGGCTGACGGTGAACGCGCCGCCCACCGTCCGGCTGCCCAGGCAGTACGAGGACGGGTTGCTGTTCGAGATCGGGGAGTCGATGCGATTGAAGGTGTCGATCGCCGGTCGGCCGGCTCCGTTGGTGTTTTGGACGCACGACGGGGAGTCGATCAAAACGCACGAAATCGAGCACGTCGACGGCGCTTCCGTGCTGAAAATCGACGACGCCAAGCGCGAGGATCGCGGCGAGTACGCCGTCAAAGCGGTGAACAAACTGGGCGAGGATGTCCAGTCGTTTTTGGTGACCGTCACCGACAAACCGTCGCCGCCGGGTCGAGCTAGAGTCGTGATGGCTCTGGGGAAATCGGTGACCTTATCGTGGAGCACTCCGCAGGACGACGGCGGTTGTAAAATAGGCAATTACATCGTCGAGTACTTGAGGTTGGGATGGGACGTGTGGTTGAAAGCGGCCACCAGCAGACAACTCACCACTACCGTAGGCGATTTGATCGAAGGCAGCGAATATAAATTTAGGATCAAGGCGGAGAGTCCGTACGGCATCAGCGAGCCCAGCGAGGAGACCCAAGTGGTGTTCATTCCCGACGCCAAAAGAGGCATCCTGCAACCGCCGCCGCGAGCTAGAAGTCAATCGAGGGAGCTCGAAGCGAACAACCGACAGAGATCTTCGTCCGCTCTAACGCCGGAGCCTCCCAAGCGCCCGGCGAGGACGAAAGCCAAAACGCCGGAAGCGTCTCCTCTGCCGAGCAGAAGAGAGCAGGCCAAGCGCGACGTCGAAACCAAACTGAACAAAGAAATATTCGAACGCTCCGACCGGTCTTCGATGGCCAGAGACCTGGCCTACGGAAGTCCCGACATCAAAATCAAGAAAGACCTGCAATCGTTAGAGGCCAGCACCGTCTCGAGCGGCTCCGACCACTCGAGGACTCCTAGTCCTAATACGAGGCGATTCAAAGTCACCATCGAGCCTCCACCGCAACCGACGAATAGCGAGAGAACCCCGCCGGACGCCCCGGCCAGTCCAGAGATGAGGAAATTGAGGCTATCCAGGGAAAACAGCGAAAACTTAACCGGCAGCTCCGAGTTCATGCTGGTGCTCTATCCCGATGACAATCAAAAAGGTATCTCGCATTTCATTACACTTTCCTTTACATGACAATAATATGATCTAGTATTCATAGGTATTTCTTCCATTGCATGAGTATTTCTTCCATTTGCATCCTCCAAAATTTAACATCATTAATAGCAATACATCCCTTGTTATCGAAGACATATTTACCAGTTCTGCACCTTCTATATTAAGCGCGATTACGTGTATTTCAGGTCATAGAGAGTACGATTTCTCTGAAGCCTCGGTACCGCCGCCGATGTCGCTGTCCGCCCCCGAACTGGGAGCCGCCGGGCCGATTTTCAACCCGCTCAAGACGAGCGCCAGTTCCTCGGAAATTCTCCACGAGCGGGCGACGAGCCGCTTGTACGAGGCGGCCAAGGCGGAGGAAAAGGAGCTGGAGAAGCGCCGGAGGTCCGTAGAGAGCAAGGGTATCAACATCGACATACCGAAGATCCAGGTGAATTCGATGGACCGGGAACTGGGTCGGCTGCAATCGGTGAAGAGGAGATTGTCGGGCGGTACGACGCAGCAGCTCCGGTTGAGGCGGCGGTTTTTCAACGACGAGGAGGCGACGAAGTCCGATTTGAGCCGGGAGGAGAAGCGGGCGATTATGATGAACAGGCAGCGATCGGAGTCCGAGGAAATGGAGGAGAAACTCTTCGAAGGTATAAGGAACAAAATGGCCTTGGAGACGCAATCCAGCACGGAGAAGCGAAAAATCCACGTAGCGGATGAAGAAAAATGGGACGAAGATTACATATCCAGCACGGAGGAGTCCTCTTACGAGGAGGAGGACGAGGAGAGCCTGCGCAGGAAATTGTACAATTACAGCGACGAAGAGGAGGAGGCCGAGGATCGAACGTACCATCCGCAAGGATTGAAAATGCTGAGCGATGCTGATAAGGAACCGTTCGAAATTCTGACTAAAAAGAAGGAACCTCCGAGTCCGGACTTCGTCCCTAAACCGATTTTGAAGAAAGCCGACCCGACGGCTCTCTCTCCGCCGACTTCACCCAAATCGAAGCGATCCCTTTCCCCGATTCCCCCGAGCCTCCTCAAAAAAGACATATCCCTAGCCGAAGCCTCACTTAACCTTCCTCTACTCCAAAGAACGATTCCGGAAGAAGAGGTGTCGACACCGACGTCGAGACAGCGATCCGCTTCGCTTACCTACCAAAACGACTCTTTCTTCAACGACATACAACCACCTCCGCAACCGAGACAAAGAGCCACGTCCTTGCTACCCCAAGTGGAACTGTTCCAGCAATCGCTGATCGAAGAACAGCCTCCAATCAAACGGGAAAGATCGTTCTCTTTGATCCCCAACGAGGAGAAGAGCATCGACGTGGCGCCGGAGAGTATTTACAGCTCCGAGAAGCCCGCCATGTCGTTTCTGATGCAAACCATCTCGGCGGCTGCCACCATAACGGGCATAACCGCCGCCAGCATCGTCATTCCCGACAGGCTGATAGAGAAAAGAAAAGACGCCGAGGAAGCCAAAGTAGTGGCGGATCATTACAGTGATATAGTCAAAAGCTACGGCAACAAGAAGAGGAACCCGTTCGTACACAAAAGCCGGGAATCTCTGCAGAGACTGGACGAGAGCAGGGAAGAATTATCTGCTAAAACGAAAGATGATAATAAACCCGGCGTTAATAATTACCACGATCCGTATTCAGCTTACAGTAGCAGGAATTTAACATCGCCGGTTAGAGTTGAAAGTAAGTCGAATGTTGCTACCCAGGAATCGATGCAGACTTCAACTGTAACATCATCGCAAGCAGTAGAAGCTAAATTAACGAAAACTCTATCACCAGATCGTACGAAAGACAGCAGGATATCCTCTCAATCAGATGAAAACTATAAAATACCTCAAAGTGACAGAGCATTATCTCCTACATCATCGAGTAGAACCAGGAAAGCATCACCCTCAAACTCACCAGCATCTTCATCTAAACCTTTCTCACCAGAGCGATTCCATCGTAACGACAGAAAAGAGAAAACCCCATCGCCGTTGAGACCGAACAGATCCAGGACAACCTCTCAATCCTCCGACAAAGGCAGCTTGCCTAGAACTCCTCCGGCTTCCTCGGCCCTCCGAAGCACCAGAGCGTCCCCGTCGAAGAGAAAAACCGCCTCTCCTTACCCCGCCAACAGGAGGACATCGCCGTCGCCGATGCGCCGCCCGCGGCCCCCCAAGCTGCGGGAGATCACCACCCAGACGTCCGAGGGGCTGGGCTCGTTCGAGGGGCCGCGGGCCGAGCTGCTGCTGGCCGAGACCGAGGTGCGGGTGCACCGGTTCGTGGACTACCTCACGGATCTGGCGGTGTTCGCGGTGGCCTGCTGGTTGTATTTGTTCGAGAGCGAGCTGCTGGCCATTCCGGTGCTGCTGGTGCTGGTGTTCAGGCAGCTGCAGGCGGAGGTGGGGAAGCGGATACCCGGTTGGATGAAGAGGTTGGCGCGGAGGATGCGCCGGCGGAAGGGCGATTGAGCGATTTTTTTTTGATACGCCTCTTGTAATATTATAAATAAGTACTTTTTAATTTGTGTTTTATAATAAGTGTAGTAATTAGTGAAATAAATTTACTTGTAATCAGGGGCCTGTTTCGTATAACTGACAGCAGCTGCAGTCACTGTTTCGAAGTCCTGTCGGACAAGTGTAGTCTACATTTGATTGGGGTATTTGACAAGTTTGTGTTTCATAAAATTACACGAGTAGATTATTAGTGACAAGTGACTAGCCTAATATTACAAGTCTGTTTTACAATTGTAGATAGGTTTGCGTTTCATAAAAAATAAATTAAACAACACTTGTCATTTATTCCTATCATATATTAGTGTAAAGCGACAGGGATTTGATTTCCTGTCACCAACCGATTTTCTTGTAAATTTAAAAGAAAATGTGGTCTAGCGACAGTGAGGAGGAAGCCTAATGGGAGTTTAATAAAAGATTTCGAATGAATTCGATAAAAATGGAGGAAAAAATAAAATCTATTCCCGCCTAATGCATATAGAACCAACGTATAGAAATTATGCATTGTCTTTGTTCGTTTCAATGCTCACATTTTATAGCTTTTGTAGAAGTGGGACTAAATTTTCCAAATAGAATGCCCTTTCTTTATTAAAATAATTGAATATTAAATAAATGTTGATGCATTTTAGAAATAAGTTTTTTGTCAATAAACGAAATTGTCGTGGTTCACATCTAAAAATAGCTCCAATCAGAAAAAAAAACAATTTCAAAGTAAAAGTTTCCCAATATCGAAAAACGAAGGTTGTGCTATACGTATGCTCCTCAGTATAGTAAGTACTATTTTTTTCTTTTTGGCTTAAGTCTGACGTTTAATTAATATTACAGTTGTAAAAAACCAGATGCCAAAAATTTAATTCGACAAGTGTCGAAATTTATTCTATGAAACGAAATTTTACAATACTTGTCAACCAACACTTGTAACTTGTCGACTTGTAACTTGTCAACTTGTCAGTTATATGAAACAGGCCCCAGTAGTTTCGTGAGTTCGGAAAAATACCACAGGAGATATTTTATATGAATCGAGCATGCCAAAAAGGTATGAACTATGTATGGCACATTTTCTAAATCGTTTTATTATCGCATTCCGATGAAAATACAAATTGATTAGAATAACAGGTGCATAATTTATTCGAATATTTTAAATTGCCGGCAGTCTTTTCGCGGTGTTAAATTTAAGCAATTTTTTGAATTGGGTTACACGATGATACACTGTTAAACATTTAAAACTTGTATTTATTATATAAATTAAAGGTTGATACAATACAACGTAATTTAGGGTCTCCAGGAGATGTTGCGCAAACCGTGGAAAGTCCTCTTCAAATTTTGCCCGTCCGCCCAATCGGAATTCAAATAATTATCGTCATCGTCCTGGGCCAGTTTCTTCAGCTCCTCCTGCTTCCTGTAGGCGTGCAGCATCATTTGCTTCCTGTCCTCCTCTGACATGATGGGCTCCCTGCAAGGGGGCCCCGATCCTCTCTTCGTTATCTTCATCACCACCTTGCAGTTTTCGATTCTCCCCACGTACTCGCCCACCAGCTTGTCTCTTCGATTCAAAAACGATTGTTACGATGCAATGTACAGTGCATTTCTTTAATGTCCCCCCCTTTTATTTTTTGAACGGATCAACTTAGAAAATTGAAATTTAGGATAACAAAACTAATGCATGATTACTATATTTTGGAGTAAAATTGACAGATGAAAATTTCAAGATGGCGACTGTGCGCCATATTGAGAAATAAATTTAAATGGAAAGGGGGGTCTTGTAACACATCATTTTGAAGCTCCTGACAAATACTCTACAACCCTGGAATATAAAGTCAATATCTGCACCCATTACAAAATGGCGGAACATTTAATAAATACCTGAATACAAACAAATTAATATCAATTTTTCTAGAATTATTTGTTTTGCCAAATAGCAATCCCAACAAACCGATAAGGTTTGACAGGTTATTTTTGGTTAAAAAAATTCCAAAAAATTTAAGTACGACAACGAACATTAATTGTTTAGCCAAAATATTCTCATTTAGTTTTTGGTTTTCCTAGTGTTGAAAATATTCTCTTTAGTTTTCGATTTTCCTAGTGTTCAAAATATTTTCATTTAGTTTTCGGTTGTTTAGTTATCATTGTAGTTAGGTACCGATATGGATATGGATTCGATATGGATATTGTACTCCAACAAGATAGAAAACCACCACATTACTCCAGACAAGTAAGGAACTATTTGGGTGCTATTTTCCATGGTCGTTGGATTGGTCGTCGAGGTCCTACGGAATGGCCTGCCCGCTCGCCAGATTTGAAACCTTTAGACTTTTTTTATGGGGCTATTTGAAGCAAAAAGTGTACGAAACTAAACCTACTTCAATATTGGATATAGGAGAAATAATTACAGATATTTGTAGAAATATCGACGTTACTATGTTCGAAAATGTTCGGATAGGCTGTTCTTGTATCAAGAAGTTCAAGGCAACCATTACGAGCACTTTTTGTACTGAACTCAGCTTATTTCAGGAGCTTCAAAATGATCACAAGACCCCCCTTTCCATTTAAATTTATTTCTCAAGATGGCGCCCAGTCGCCATTTGTTATCCTAAATTTAAATTTTCTAAGTTGATCCGTTCAAAAAATTAAAGGAGGGGGGACATTAAAGAAATGCACTGTATGTATTATAATTAGAAAATTTTCGAATGTAAATGATTTTTGTGGGTACCTGTACATTTCCTTTCCGCAGAACCAAATTTGGGCGGTGGTGGGGTCGATGACTTCGAGGGAGGCTTGGGTGCCGGCGAGATCTTCGATGTTTTCGAATTCCATGCGAATGACGTCGTGGGGCGGCAATTTCATGGGGTACACTATGGTGACGGCTCCCTTCAGCAGATTTATGGCCTCTTGGACCACTTTCATCGTTAGACATTTCTCTGCAAAGGCGAAATATTAAGCGATTCGAGAGGGATTCGAAACATAAACTGTAGCCCACCTTGGAGCACGAGTTTCTTGGAAATCATCTCCTTGGCGTCGGCTATGGCCTTCTTGAGCACCTCCTGCATGTTTTTATTGGGCTGCTTGCCGTTCCTGCGGCCGATGGGGTCCTTGTTGAAGGCGTGGCCGCCCATGGGCAGGCACTTCTCGCCGTAGGTGTCCTCCAGCTTCATCTCCTCCACCTGCTCCTCGGTCAGGCCGAGAATCTCCGGGGGATAGAGCGTGCCGTACTTGGAGAGCTCCTCCATTTCGGAGCATATCCGATCGATTTTTAGCCGGCCGTTGTAGATCGCCACCAGGGAGGTGATTAACGTCTCCACGGGGGTTTTTAGGGTCGTTTCGTACAGGAACTGGCTGGTGTCTTTGTGTTTTACGTGGACTATCACCATTTTAATGAGTTCTATGAGCAGATGATCGCTAACGTTTACGTTGAAGTTGATGGTTAACGTCGCTAAGGGGCGAGGTTTTGTCGATTTCTGTTGTTATAGATACTTCTTGGAAGGTCAATTTAATGGTTCAAAATGAATTCATTAAACTAGTGAACGTAAAAGAAATAATTTAATAAATTTTAAATAAATAATTTAAATAAAGTATATAAAAATAGGGCGATTTTTATCAAAAAAAAATTGAAGATTCATTAATACTTTTGGTTGTTAAAAAAATTGGTTAAATAAGTGCCAATCGACCTAATTTTGACTCCAGAATATGTGTTACACCCTGTAGAATTACAGCTTGTCTCGAATTGGTAATGTGTGAAAGTCAATTAACACAAAAGACAGAAAGATCTGAGAATATTTACGCTGTTTTTTTTGAGGTATGTTTGCTGCATAGTCTAAAAATTTAAGGCTTCGAAAAGAGAAGAAAACTATAAATGTCATATGTCACGTCACACGTCAGAATTGTCAAACGTGGAACTTGTTTACCTTAGAACACAACTGCTTCACGTTCTACGATATTTACAAATTTTACAAGTTTACAGTTTATTTACAATTTATTTGTTTTGTTTTCTTTAAAAAGATTTAAATTGAAAAATTATTTATAAACTCATTCTTATTCACAGACGAGGGAGACCCTTCTCCCGCCCAGTGATGTTAAAATTACTTTATAATATGTAATTAATTACAATTACAATTACTTTTGGCAGTTTGTAATTAATTGCAATTACAATTACAATTAAAGTTACAATTACAATTACAGTCACAATTACTTTGCTTTGGTGTCATTTTTAGATAATTATTTAGGGATTTGCAATCGGAATTAAACTTTCCACGTATTGAAAATATTAAATAAGTACTTTTGTGTCCAATGTAATTGAAATGTAATTGTAAAATGTAATTGAAATTGTAACGAAAGGAGTAATTGAATTACAAATGAATTACAATTAAGGAGCTTGTAATTAATTACCGCCTCAATTACAATAAAAGTAATTCAATTACTTGTAATTAATTACTTAACAGCACTGCTTCCGCCATATTTGTGAGAGGAGGTTTTTAAAATCAACTCCGCATGCAAAATATGTGATAATTAAAGCCTTTCTTTGTTAAACTAATTTAATTTGTGTCTGAAGAAAAATATCATGTATTCCTATTGTTCTTAAAAGCTTCCCTTCATATGCCCCTTTTTTTGGGCTAAAAAAAAGGCTCTGGTACAAGCTTAAATTTAACTAGAGGTATGCAATTGATTTTTAAATTGCATCGAATATCGCTCTAACCACTCTGAACTCATCAAAAGTATAAAAATCTGATTACTTTTTGATCTCTCCCCTTTTCCCCTAACTATATATCCATCAGAGTTTCCACTTCTTATATAGTTTATTACAGAGTATAGTAAGTATTAATGGATATTGCGATATTGCACGTGAAAGCAACAGCAAGTCCGGTTCTTGCATTTATACTCGCGCATTTGCCTCTTAACATTTACCCAACATACGTATTTCCTAACCGTTGAAGCATATACACAACAATAATAATAAAACAAAATTGCCATCGGTAATAAAAAGTATGTGCAGCGGGCGCATCGAGCGAATAGGGCTATCAAAATTATGGAAATCGCCGCCATTTTAAGGGGATGGTTTGAATTGTCGGTTATTTTAGTTTTCGCATTAGAGCTCGAAGGAGTTTTGAGTCAGGAAAGGATCAGGATTGATTTCGAATTAGGTGAGTTTTTTTATTAATTTGCTTCGAAATTTTGATAAAAAAATTGATGTTTTATTGTAAAATGTCCGTGGCTTTGCTTAAAAGGAATGTTTGTTTACTTAAAAGTACAATTTAACGAGTAATTTTTGAATCAAAATGTACTGGCGAGGGTGAATTAATTAGCTAGAAAAGTCCATCATGATAATGGCAAATTTTCTAACATTAATAAATTATTTAATACGCTAAAATTGGGGAGCATTCAATGACAAATAATATTTCAAATATCTTTGAAAAAATTCTAAGAAAAGAGTATTTAATATTATGCATACGAACACACAATTAAAAGTATAGTAAAAATTGCAATAGACCTATTCAGTTTAACCTGTGCTGCGCGCGCATACTGTGGACAATTAGCTGGACATCTAAACGAACAAACGAACGCACCTCAGGTAAAATACGGTTCTGACAACCAGACAACGACAACTTAAGACGTCATTTGTCATTATCCAACAATCCGTCGGATTTAATGGACACGGTAACTCGATACAAATTTGTTTTTACTGCCCAGAAAGGGGTTATAGGCTTAATATTTACGTACAAGTCAAGTCTAAGAAAGAGTAAGAGGGTTAGTACAAAGTTTCCGAAAATGCTTTTTGATCGGTTTGCTATAATATATATTTCAAAAAAATAATCCCATTGACCTATACAAAAAATTATTACCTTTATAAATAAATATACTAAATAATACAAAGAAATACTGTTAAAAAATAATACACACTGAACATAAACAAACATCAAACGGAAACAAAATAGGGTTAAGATTGAAGTTGGTCTCTTCTTTTTTATATTTAAAACAGTTTTCATCTAAGAATCATTCAATGTGTCTGTCAATCAGCAAAGAAATAGGCCAAATATCTCATCTCTCTTGCACTTATGTTTGCGCAGATTTTAAATGGTTCCACAGATTGCGCGTGAAACATATTTGTTTCTTTTATTCTCTTATGTTGATCAAATAACTCCATCACTCTCTTTCGTAAACTGAATAGGTCTATAAAAATCGATAGGATTTGGAAGGAAGACGACGAGAAAGTTCCGGGGATCCATATACACAAATAATTACTTTCTATTCTCGTTAATTCGGTTAACTAGCCAGTCGAAATATCGTTAAAATATCACAGATTATTACGTCCTTTAAAACAGCACATGTGCATGTTACATAACGATCGCAAGAGTTTCTGACGCAACGCTAAGATGATGAAGATTTGTTCGGAAATTTCTATTCTTGCGGGATTCCGATTTGCATTCGCACGAGAATCTTTTTTACTCGATGGAAAACATTGATTATTAAAATGAAATTCGTTGAAGCTGATTTTGCTATGATCTTATGAATAAGTAGATTTCTAGAGACAATTTTTCAATAAAGAATCAATAATTAATTGAAGAAAATTAATCCTTGGATTAACGTTAAATTGTGTTAGAAATGGCGCTTAAGCAATTGCAGAAGCGAATTTCACCGATTTAGGGAATGCGTTTAAGGACAAATTAAATTGTGAAATTATTTAAGTGTCTTAATTTCGAATTATAAAGTCAATTCATAGCCTTACGTAATAATTGTTATACTAATTAAATGCACGACCTTCTGTCTCTAACAGAAACTGCATTTTATCTACCTTTCAACAGTCTACTGTTATTTCAATTAAAATATTTAATTTACTAACATTCTGGTCAAGGAATTATAAGTCTGAAATAAAAAATTTAACTCTTTTAAATCTAGACTACATTTTAACTATACTCCTTTCGCTATCAGGAGATTAATTTTGTATATAAAAGATATATAAATAAAAAAAAACTTTTACGTTTTGTATTTAAGAATTATTGGGTATACCTAAATCAATATTGTAACTTATGTATTTGTAAAAAATTGAATTGTTGTCAATACGAATTTACTATTTTCCTATTCTTGTTCACCTACATTACTATTAAAAAGATTGTCAACGTACGACAATCGATTAACCTTGTACTCGAATAAAATTTCGAAATTTTACATAAATTTCCTTGCAGTGTATCCTAATTGATTTGAAAAACACTGTTAACGCTCATTGTAAATTATAGTCAAAGACTCGTTTCGTTTTTACTCCCAATTAACACTATTCTTTAATTATTGCCTATGTTTCATGTGCGGGTGTTGCATTATACAGGGTGTTTCATTGGGAAAGGGCAATATTTTGACCCTATACAGGGTGTCCCAAAATTCACGCCCGTCCTTTCAGAATATGATTCAGTGGGCTAAAACAAATTAAATTTTAAGAGTAAAATTTTTTCGTTTTGTCCTGTGACATTTGTAGACGAGAACATGCTACAGAGGGTTCGTGATTCAATTATAAATCGTGCGAATGTTTGCATTGAAGTAGGCGGCGATTTGTTTGAACACCTTTTATAAATTATTCGTTTTTATGTTTTTTATGTTCTTATGTTTAATAATGTTTCTTTGTTACTTTGTTTTAATTAAAGTTTTAGTTGAATTTAAAAATTTTTGTTTTTTATCAATAACTCGGTTATCAAGGACAAAACGAAAAAATTTTATTCTTAAAATTTAATTTGTTTTAGTCCGCTGAATCATATTCTGAAAGGACGGGCGTGAATTTTGGGACACCCTGTATAGAGGTCACCCAGGGGATTACAAAAAACCCATATACTATGGGTCTTGCGCCCATTATAACCGAGTTACAGGGTGTTTTTTGAATTTGGCCCATTTCTTTCGGAACCTATAACTTTTGAATCATTCAGTATATTTTTTTGATATTTGGAAAAGAATACTTATTCTAGGATCTTTTTTAAAAAATCTAGTAAATTACTTAGTTAAGTTTTGAATTATCTCTTGTAGAAATGTAAAAATTGAATAATCAATGATCAATTATTAAATGAAATGAAATCATTTTAATTTTATTAAGTGCGGATCTGTAATTGTAATTTTTATTGGTTTGTGTGAATGTTAATTCAAGTTCAATAGGTCTATTTCAGGAATTTCTATGAAAGTGTTAGGTAAATCTGGTTTTATTAAAGAAAAAATAATTAAAATCCCTTCAATTACAATTTACATGGACCAAAAATCTCATAATGTACATTTTAACGTTTAAATCTTGGTAGAAAAACGGCATGCGGGAAAATAAAAAGGTGATGAATACATTCAATTTTTTATGCTCTTTCTGAATTTGAAATTCAATTTTTAAAAATATGATGTATAGGGTGTTGTTTTAGGATCAGTCAAATTTTATTAATTTTTCTAAATCCGGGCATGGATTTTATAATTTTTTTAATGTTGCAATAAATTGTCCTAAAGGTATAGAATATCTATGCCAAATATCAAAAAAATATACTGAGTGATTCAAAAGTTATAGGTGTCGAAAGAAATGGGCCAAATTCAAAAAATACCCTGTAACTCGTTTATAATGGGCGCAAGATCCATAGTATATGGGTTTTTTGTAATCCCCTAGGTGACCTCTATATAGGGTTAAAATATTGCCCTTTCCCAATGAAATACCCTGTATTTATCTCAAGCATTAGTTTTAAATGTTTTAGAATATAAAGTGCCTAATTTATTTTTTCCAGACAATAAACTAGACGCCGATTTACCACCAAATATAAAAGTCGAAAAAAACTCCACCAAAAAATCTACAGGCAACAAATTGGTTTGCCCAGGTAAGGATGTTCAAAGGCCTTTCTTTGCCTTACCCTGCTCGACGAAGAAAGACTGCTCGATATTCGGAAAGAGCATATTATGCTGTGAAGAAAGATGCACACAGGGTGTCAAACCACCAAAACCTGTGACCACACATTCACGTAAGTACTTATAGCACAAACCTCATCAAATTTAGCTTAGCCTATAGTGTGTGTCACGACGAGGGCCCATTAGAAGTATCCGGAAAAGTAGTTGTAATTAAAATTTGAAAATTTGTGTACAAGTATTAGTCGATGCGCTCTATTTAATGAAAATATTTTCAACTTTTCTTTACTTCCGGTTATACCGGAAGTGGACATCAACTTTGTTATTTTAAATGGGACACTCCATATATTAATATATTTTCGAAATGTACGCAAAATTTTAGAGTGCTTTTGTCTAAAAAACTTTTTTCAAAAATGCATAATTTTTGAGTTACTAATTTTTTTTTGAAAAATTTAACCGATGCAGACCCTTATAAATTATTTTTTTACGGGGATCCCTTTAAAGATATGGATACGGTTTCTGTAGGGTGGCCACTAGCAAGGTCAAAGGTATTTGAATCTGTGTTAAAAAACTTTTTATTTTATACAGGGTGTATACAAAACATGTGAAAATTTCAACTTCAAAAATACCAAATTATTTCATTTTTTTAAATGGAACCACCCATTTTTTTCTATTTTATTGAAATCAGCGGTAAAAAATAAGGGAAGTTCATGTTTACTTTCCTATACCTAAACCTAATAGTTTTGAAGATATTAAAAATTTTACATAAAACTTACTTTTCTGCCTTATTCTTAAATAACTCTGTTTTACAAGTTGGCCATGTAATATCTCACAAGTACCAAAATTAATAATCAATTAATTACAAACAATTTACATGGCCAACTTGTAAAACAGAGTTATTTAAGAATAAGGCAGAAAAGTAAGATTTATGTAAAATATTCAATATCTTCAAAACTATTAAGTTTAGGTATAGGGAAGTAAACATGAACTTCCCTAATTTTTTACCGCTGATTTCAATAAAATAGAAAAAAATAGGTCGTTCCATTTAAAAAAATTAAATAATTTGGTATTTTTGAAGTTCAACTTTTCACATGTTTTGTATACCAGTATACAAAAGTACCAGTATAACACCCTGTATAAAATAAAAAGTTTTTTAACACAGATTCAAATACCTTTGACCTTGCTAGTGGCCACCCTACAGAAACCGTATCCATATCTTTAAAGGGATCCCCGTAAAAAAATAATTTATAAGGGTCTGCATCGGTCAAATTTTTCAAAAAAAAAATTAGTAACTCAAAAAGTATGCATTTTTGAAAAAAGTTTTTTTAGACAAAAGCACTCTAAAATTTTGCGTACATTTCGAAAATATATTAATATATGGGGTGTCCCATTTAAAATAACAAAGTTGCTGTCCATTTCCGGTATAACCGGAAGTAAAGAAAAGTTGAAAATATTTTCATTGAATAGAGCGCATCGACTAATACTTGTACACAAATTTTCAAATTTTAATTACAACTACTTTTCCAGATACTTCTAATGGGCCCTCATCGTGACACACACTGTATATCAAAATTAAAAGTAGGAAGAAGGCTCAAATGCAATAATTTTGCACCAAGCTACATTTGATGATGTTTAATAAAGAATAATGCGAGAATTGTTTCGGTATCAGCCGCTCTATTTGGATTCGTCGAGCAAACCTGCCCCACGGAACCGATAGCCGAAATATGGGAGATAAAGGAGTGCGACAAGGACGAGGACTGCTCGCCGAGAATTTGCTGCCCGGAGACTTTCGCGGGCAAAAAGTCCGGGGAGAAGAACGTCAGTTATTGCAGGACGGCGCAACCGCTTTGGGAGAAAATTCCCGCGCCCAAGCAAATCGTAGAACGTGAGTAACTGAAAGTTTTGTTGGAGGAACTCTCGAGGTGTTTGCATAGAGGTAACAAACTCGAGTTTAGGAGCAATTTCTTTTTAACACGTTGCCTGCCTTCGACTATTTTGCCCAGTTTAATGTAAAATATGAGCCAGGAGATCAAAAGAGCATCAAAAAGAGATAATGATGGAGCTATATTGGACCAGCTCCTCTCAATATTTTTGTATGCACTTTTGCTCTTCTAAAGAGAAATATTATTGCTTGTTGCTTCCATGAGGAATTGTACATACTTTTCCAGTATAGAGAGGCGAAGTTTTTACGAAATTATCTTTCAATATCTACCAAAAAATGAACCAAACCGAATTGTATTTCCTAAAAGAAGGACGCAACTTTTAATTGTTCTCATGATTACTCATAACTGCCTCTATACAGGGTGTCTACTATAAAAACCGCCAAACTTTAGGAGGTGATTATACAAATAATGTTGAACAAAAAATGTCCTAACACTTTTTCTAAAAGTCGATAGTTTCTCTTTTATTTAACATTTCATTATTTAATTTTTTTTTGTTTTTTTCCAAAAAGACCGAAATATCACATTTATTCGTATAGTCACATTAATTCTGATCATATACCGTAAAAGTGCATTAAATTTGCTATAAAAAAAGTATATCAGACTTAAAAAAAAGTCAATACGGGGTGTTATAAAATATTTAATTGTTATGAATATGAAATGAACAAAATTATATGTATCTTTTAATAGTCGTAAAGCCAACAATTTTATAAAATTCATAAGTTTTTTTTAGTAAAACTACTGTATTTAATAAGCTTCTAAGAGGTATACTCAGATATTGAGTAAATTTTTTTTGTAGAAATTTTAAAGGTATATGTTATAAAATACAAAGTTATTCAAACAAGAATATGCCGAAAATAAAAATCTACAAATAATTAATTAGTGATTCTGTATAAAAAAATGAAAGATATGTGAAGAAAATGCCTAAATTTGCCTTAAAATCTTTCATAAGCGTGTTACAGGAAGATACAGGTCTTTAAAAGTGTAGCCGGAAAACCCTCATGCTACTTTAGTATCACATTTTCAGCACGATTTTAGAGTGAATGTGTGGTTGGAATTATTTAACGGCCTTCTGTTAGGGTCAGTAATACTACCAAATCGCCTTAATTCTAATGAGTTTTTAAATTTATTAAACAACCATCTATTTGACATACTCGAAAGAATGCCCATAGCTGTTAGACAGGAAATTTGGTTCCAAATGGATGGTTGTCATGCTCATAATGGCAGAATTATTCTAAACTGGATAAACCAATACTTTGGGGAGAAATGGATTGGCAGGTACAGTCCAATAAGGTGGCCACCCAGAAGTCCTGACCTGACACCCCTTGATTTTTTACGTTTGGGCGACATTAAAATCTAATGTCTATACAATTAATATTAATTCTCGAGAAGAATTAATTAATAGAATAAGAGTATGTTGTGAAGAATTAAGGCAAAAAAGGACAGAACTTCAGAGGGTTGTTAGTTGCGTAAGAAAACGTTGTCTTAAATGCGTTGAACAAAGAGAAGGACATTTTGAACAATTTTTATAGGGTTCAAATTTATTTAATGGAAATACTTGTTTTAACTTAAATTTGTTTTAGTGAAAATTTAGTATTGTTGTTGCTGTTGTGAAAATTTAGTAATGAATATTGATTTATTTTTGTAGTTTTATTACTCGATAGAGGAACTATCAACTTTTTGAAAAAGTGATACATGACAATTTTTTGTTCGAAATTACTTGTATAATCACCTCCTGAAGTTTGGCGTTTTTTATAGTAGACACCCTGTACAGAATAATTTTTTGTAGATTTTTATTTTCGGGATATTCTTGTTTGAACAACTTTATATTTTACTTTGTATTTTGTAACATATACCTTTAAAATTTCTACAAAAAAAATTTACTCAATATCTGAGTATACCTCTTAAAAGCTTATTAAATACAGTAGTTTTTACCAAAAAAAAACATGAATTTTATAAAATTGTTGGCTTTACGACCATTAAAAGATACATATAATTTTGTTCATTTCATATTCATAGCAATTAAATCTTTTATAACACCCCGTATTGATTTTTTTTTAAGTCTAATAAATACTATTTTTATAGCAAATTTAATGCACTTTTACGGTATATGATCAAAATTAATGTGACTATACGAATAAATGTGATATTTCGGTCTTTTTGGAAAAAAAACAAAAAAAAATTTAAATAATGAAATGTTAAATAAAACAGAAACTATCGACTTTTCGAAAAAGTGTTATAGGACATTTTTTGTTCAAAATTACTTGTATAATCACCTCCTGAAGTTTGGCGGTTTTTATAATAGACACCCTGTATAACGTTGAAATATATATGTTTAAATTTTGTTCAAATAAAACAGCTATTCGAACGTTGGTGGGCTACATGCAGTGTACTCCGCCGCCTCCGGGTTTGTTGGACTTGTTTCCGAAACCGTGCGAGTCGCCGTTGGATTGCTTTCCCAATTTGTGTTGCCAGGAAGATGGGAAAAGGTACTGCAGACCGCCTAAGAAGTCGCTGTTAACGCTTATCGTCGGAATAGGACAGGTAAAATTGTCATTATGCTCTGGGGCCTATTTCATATAACTGACAAGTTGACAAGTTACAAGTTTATGTTTCATAAAATTACACGGTTAGATTATTAGTGACAAGTGACTAGCCTAATATTACAAGTATGTTTTACAATTGTAGATAGGTTTGCGTTTCATAAAAAATAAATTAAACAACACTTGTCATTTATTCCTATCATATATTAGTGTAAAGCGACAGGGATTTGATTTACTGTCACCATCCGATTTTCTTGTAAATTTAAAAGAAAATGTGATCTAGCGACAGTGAGGAGGAAGCTTAATGAGAGTTTATTAAACGATTTCTAATGAATTCGATAAAAATGGAGGAAATAATAAAATCTATTGGTCCCCCGCCTAATGCATAGAACCAACGTATAGAAAGTATGCATTGTCTTTGTTCGTTCCAATGCTCACATTTTATAGCTTTTGTAGAAGTGGGACTAAATTTTTCAAATAGAATGCCCATTCTTTATTAGAATAATTGAAAATTAAATAAATGTTGCTGCATTTTAGAAATAAGTTTTTTGTCAATAAACGAAATTGTCGTGGTTCACATCTAAAAATAGCTCCAACCAGAAAAAAAAAAACAATTTCAAAGTAAAAGTCTCCCAATATCGAAAAACGAAGGTTGTGCTATGCTTATGCTCCTCAGTATAGTAAGTACTATTTTTTTCTTTTTGGCTTAAGTCTGACGTTTAATTAATATTACAATTGTAGAAAAACGGATGCCAAAAATTTAATTCGACAAGTGTCGAAATTTATTTTATGAAACGAAATTTTTAAATACTTGTCAACCAACACTTGTAACTTGTCGACTTGTAACTTGTCAACTTGTCAGTTATATGAAACAGGCCCCTGATTCGTTATAATCGTTCTTTGGATATGGTTTTGTGCTTTTGTGATTTTAGAGAATCATTCCTACGGATGCTGCGAAAGAGTTCATTAAGAGAATTTCTTAAGGGAATCGGCAATTTTGCATGGATTTACTGATGGTGATCTGTAGAGTGGAATGAATATAAATGGAATAAGTTCATTAAATTAAATTATTTTTACGAAAAATGTTCAAATTTGGTCCGTTGAAGTCATAGACCTATTAAGTATGGACGCGGCACTATCGTTATTTTGAGGTTATTCAGCGTTCCCAATGATAGAGAGAGAGGTCCGTGAGAGATGGAGCTAGTTTGGGCTAAAAGTAGGCGGGACCAAAAAATATATAAAATATATACAGGGTGTGTGGAAAAAGGCGATTAATCTGTTAAATTATTTACACGCTTAATATTTAAATATTGTTTTTATCTTGGTATCCACTTGGACAGAAGAATGACCTGGAAGAAACATATTTTTTACAAGAGAAAGCAGTTAGGTCTTAAATTGTGAAATCTGTACTGGCTAATAGGTAGGAGGTTCCAAATAACAATAAAAAAATAAGAACTGTATTTGCAAATGCGTGGGAATTTAGGCTCAGCTGAAAAATCCATTTTGCTCGGTAAAAAAATAATAAATCCTCAACCCTATTCTACCATAATCTACCCTCCTCTACCCCAACTACCTTGCATTTCTGAAAACGTAACTCACGTGGTCTTTTTCTTTAACTTACTATTGGCTAATGCATTGTCCAATTTCTCATTGTCATATGTCTAAACTAGCTGCATCTCTCTCATTCATCGACAACACTACCTCTTTGTCTAAACCGCGTCCATAGTTAATAGGTCTATGGTTGAAGTACTTATTGTTAGTTTTTTAGGAGACCTTAATTATTGGATTAGTCCTCTTGAATGGTCTTTTAAACATTATAGGTACTTTTTCAATAAAAGAGAGTGTGCTCTTTTGAATACACGATAAGTTTCTTTAGTACCTTAATTAGGACCTAAATTTTTCGAGGTTTACTTGGTAATTTTTAATTTATTTATTTTTTGGTTTTAATTGAAGTTGTTAATTTTTGAATAAATTTGCTCAAGTTTCTGTGGGGTTTTTTTCTTTCTCGTCCAATTATCAAGCATTTTAAACCAAACTTCATCAATTCATCAAAAACCGAGTTTACTTTACACCATTTTTTATACCAACTACTCGTAGAAATGCAAACCAAATCATAAATATTTCAGAACATCTAGCATTATTGGTTCAGAATTGATCGTCGGAGTTTTTTTTTGCATCAAACTTTTGTTTCCTACAGATAATAAAGTTTTTAAATAGTAACTACAATTTTAAATTTCGCTAGCAATTTTATAAACTGCGCCAATTACGAATATGTAGTTATTTTTTTTTTATTTTAGATACCCCGTTTAGTTTAAAAAGCGATTTTCAAAGTATCAGTCGTTTCAATTACATACATCAAATGGAGGAAAAAACGTACTTTTTTCCTATAGCGAGGCTTTTTATGGAATTAACAACGATATGGTATCCTAAAAGAATGACCGAAACTTCACGCAAAGTGTACAAAATATTAGCCTATTTTCTCAAAGGAAATTATTATTTATTTGTTACTTTATTCATTATCGGTATACTTACAACAGATTCGGAAGCAGATCGGGATTTAAATTTGCAATATCTTCCCACTTTGATTGCCATTGCAGCACGGATGTGGCTTCTTCAAACCAAAAAAATTAAAGATCTTTATTCAGGTAATTATTCATTTTATATTCTAAATAAATTTGAGTTTTATGCTATACAGGGTGTTTCACAACTTATCCCACAAATTTTAACCACATATGCACTGTTACGAGAGAAGTTAATTTCCCAAAAAAAATGTAATAAAAGTCTTACAGAAATCGAGATAATAAAATAATAGTTTAACAGTTCAATTACTTATACAAGATGTTCAAAATTGTTCCCATTTACTGCAATGCAAGCTTGGGTGCTTGTTTTTTTTTGTTTTAACCATTGTTTTGGTGCAACATTTGCTACAGTAAAGTAAGTATTAAGGCAAAATTATGAACGCAAAATGCAGTATTTATTTTTCAATTTTTTATTGAAACTCGGGTTTATAATTTTATTTCTGTAGGACTTTTATTACATTTGTTTTGAGATTTTTCAAAGAGAGAGAAGTTGATTTCTCAAAAAAAATGTAATAAAAGTTCTACAGAAATAAAATTTTAAACCCGAGTTTCAATAAAAAATTGAAAAATAAATACCGCATTTTGCGTTCATAATTTTGCCTTAATACTTTACTGTAGCAAATATTGCACCAAAACAATGGTTAAAACAAAAAAAAACAAGCACCCAAGCTTGCATTGCAGTAAATGGGAACAATTTTGAACATCTTGTATAAGTATTTGAACTGTTAAACTATTATTTTATTATCTCGATTTCTGTAAGACTTTTATTACATTTTTTTTGGGAAATTAACTTCTCTCGTAACAGTGCATATGTGGTTAAAATTTGTCGGATAAGTTGTGAAACACCCTGTATACTTCTGAATTCTAGAGATATACGATGTGGAAAAAAGAATAGCTTCAGAAGAAAATCAAAATTTAAGAAACATTTTCTTCGATGATGTGAAATACAACAAAAATTTAACAAAATTAATTATTGCCTTGAACAGTTTTACCAATATCCAGTTGATTCTGTTTTCGATGTATCTGTGGTTGGAATTGAAAAACGTGCTTTTTACAGTAGTTTGGTACCCTTTCGACTCATACCAATACATAGACCTAGCAGCTTTGCACCAGACTTTAAGTTCTGCTTACACCTTTGCTGTTTACCTAGCGCTAAATATCACTATCGTGCCTCTAATTTTATTTGCCACCACCAGATTGAAGTTACTTTGCTACAAATTTGAGCATTTTAAGCAATTCACGGACAATATCGGTTTATCCCCCAAGGACTATTTAAGTTTGTTGATTGAAGAACATCAGGATATAATAAGGTTTGTTCCTAATTGGCAATAATGATGAATATAATAGATAATTATAAAAAAAAGTCAATTAATTGGTCAGGATTGCTCTCAGATGCAAAAAATCATAAAGATATTTATTTGAAACTGGTTTTACAATTGCTATCGATTCCTAAACCAGTTGAGCACTTATAAAATGAAGTGATATTAAAAATTAAGGGATATTAAAATATCGCCAAAATAGCATTAAATTTTGACATATTTTTTTTGTTAGATTGTTTCTATTTTATCAAAAATTGTTTTCGTTTTAGTTACGTCGTTTCTGTTAATCATTCTATGAAATGGTGCTTCATAGTCGACTTTATGTTGAAATCTTACACTTTTACGCAATATCTTTACACCGTATTAAAAGTATGTATAAATAATTTATTAATTTTTTACCAAATAGGTACTCTCAAATGTGGCAAATTTGTCAATCTATATAGCACTAAATCAATGTTTATAAATTTCAATACTATTGTTATTTAGTGCTTATAGACATGGCAATAAAATTATGATAGAAAAGTTTTCTTTCTAAAATTGTAACACTCTGTAGCTCGAAAACTAAGCGGTTTAAGACATATATTGATATAAACACCTCTGTCAAGCTAGCAGGACCAAATCAGCAGAATCAATTCGGACCTATTTGCATTATTTAGTGCAAATTTTGTGCTAATTTGTGCCACTAATAAAAAATTTGTGCTATCTGCCGTTTTGACAAAAATCGTGGCGCTGCTAGCTTAATATTAAGCTAGCAGGACCACATACAAAAATAAAATAAAAAAATAAAAAAAGGGTATAAATACAACGGCCAGAATTTGTGCTAATTTGTGCCATCCAAAACAAGCAGCTAAATAGATTAATTCCCCTTGAAATAAGGGCGAATTATATTTATCACGATTGGGCTCAAGAGTAAAGTACCCGTTTCGACGAGCAGAATTCAATTTGAACCGGTACATTCAAAGCATACTAATTTGTGCTTCACAAATATAGACTCACGGATTTTGTACCTCCCATCACTTCTCTGAAAACCACCCCCGATACCCGTTTGCACCAGCAGAATCAGTCAGTATTGGAAACCTTGAAACCTACTCGACTTAAGACAGCGTGCAAGTGTGTAAAGGATGTTTGTATTGTGAAACAAGACAATATTTTTACATACATCTCTCATTTTACATATATTTTATATTATCGCTCGTAGTTTGCACTTTTCTCTCGACTACTTTTCTCAACGACTTTTCTCTATTCGACGCAATCATACGCACTATTGGAGTCTTCTACTAAGTTCTACAAGTTTTCTAAGTTCTACTTAGAAAACTTAAGTTTTTCACTAATTTCACTTTTACAAATGACAAATTGAATTCTGCTCGAGCAAACGGCTCTCGGGGGTGGTTTTTCAGAGAAGGGGTGAGAGGTACAAAATCCGTAAGTGTACATTTGTGAAGCACAAATTAGTATTCTTCGAATGTACCGGTTCAAATTGAATTCTGCTCGTGAAAACGGGTACTTTACTCTTGAGCCCAATCGTGATAAATATAATTCGCCCTTATTTCAAGGGGAATTAATCTATTTAGCTGCTTGTTTTGGATGGCACAAATTAGCACAAATTCTGGCGGTTGTATTTATAGCCTTTTTTTATTTTTTTATTTTATTTTTGTATGTGGTCCTGCTAGCTTAATATTAAGCTAGCAGCGCCACGATTTTTGTCAAAACGGCAGGTAGTACAAAATTTTTTTAGTGGCACAAATTAGCACAAAATAAGCACTAAATAATGCAATAGGTCCGAATTGATTCTGCTGATTTGGTCCTGCTAGTTTGACAGAGGTGATATAAACTTTTCTTCTTAAAATCATGCAAATATTCACATCCTTAAATATCGGCACTCAATTAATGAACACCCTGTATAAATCTCATTTTACAGTCATTTAATGAAGATCGTGCTAGATTGGGTTTAGCTCTGTTCGCATTCATCGTGGTATCAGTGGAAATTTGGTACATCAGTTATCACGGGAACGAGTTAATTCTAGTAGTAAGTTGTAAATGTTTAATTATTTTTGAATGAAATTTTGTTGGTGTTTCAGAGCCAAGAATTGTCCAAATGCATTTTCGCTAATAATAATTGGTACGAATTGGACATCGGCTTGCAAAACGATCTTCTAATGATTATGGTCCGGTCTGAAAGACCTTTGAGTATCGTCGTGGGAAATTTTTATACCATCGACAATAATTTGTTTTTAAAAGTAAGAGGGTTTATTCAATTGCTTAATATTCAGCGTCCCATTTTAACCAAGTGATTAATTTAATGTTACCTATTTGTAGATTATGAAAGCTGGATACACTTTTTTGCTGTTCTACAACGTGTAGAAATGACGTTTAATAGCATATTGAAGCAATTTTATTGTAGACCGCAAAGTCTAGTAGTAATATAGATTTAGAAGCATTACATATTCGTATTTTTTATTAAAGTTGACCAAACGATTGTCAAATACTTGACAATATGACGTCACTACTCATCTAGAACTTTTATTGACAGGTAATACGATTAACAATAATCGAGCACTCTATGATACATACAGGTTGCTCCATTTTTGATCGCAACATAGGTTATACAGTGTGTCCTGGATGGGGTTGCCTATAGGAGAAAAATTTTTATTATTCATTTTACGACAAAAAGTCATTGTTTATAAAAATTTTTGCTTGTTTTAAAAAATGAGAATAACACTGAAAAATCTTAGATTGGGTCTACAGGGTGTTGCCAAATTAAGAAAACATGTACCATTATTATAAATTATAAAGTATAAAGTATTATAAAAGTACCATTATTTTTTATTTTACACAAAATTTTTATAAAAGAAAGTTGTTTATAATCTAAAATAAAGCCTGAATACAAATTTTCAAATTAAAATTCCAATTTTGTGTGTCCACGAATGGAGTTGACCAGAGGAGAAAATGATTATTAATTTTACGAAAAAAAAGTAATTCTTTATAAAAAAAGAGCATTAAAAGAGAGATTAAAAGCATTTTTTTGTAAATAATAATGTAAGATAATAAATAAATTCTTTCTTTATGTTAGATAATAAAAATTCTTTCTTTCTTTCTTGACATTTTTTCCTGTTTCTTAATTTACTAACGCCCTATACGTCTTATTTAATGTTTTGATATGTGAATTTCATTTTCTCGACAAGTTAATTTTTTTATAAAGAATGGCTTTTCGTCGTAAAATTAATAACAACCATTTTTCTTATCTGGTCAACTTTATCTAGGAACACACAAAATTTTAATTTAAGTTTGCAAATTTGTATTCAGGCTTTATTTTAGATTATAAACAACTTTCTTTCATAAAAATTTTGTGTAAAATAAAAAATAATGGTACTTCCCTCTTGAGGTATTTTCATGTTTTCTTAATTTGACAACACCCTGTAGACCCAATCTAAGATTTTTCAGTGTTATTCTCATTTTTAAAAGAAGCAAAAATTTTTATAAACAATGACTTTTTGTCGTAAAATGAATAATAAAAATTTTTCTCCTATAGGCAACCCCATCCGTGGACACACTGTATAGGCCATGGGTGCGATAAAGACAACTTCTATTAGACACTTACAAATGAAAAGGAAAGAGTGACATTTGTGTCATTGCAACTTTTCACTCTGACAACTGTCATTTTAATAATCTTTCTTTTATCCACTCATAGAAATGACCATGTTGCAATCGGAAATGGAGCAAGATGTATACCCTGGTTCCAAAATAACATTTTTTCTAAAATTGGAAAATGCCACTGCCAATTATTTTGGAACCAGGATATAATTGTTTGAAATGATATTACTGAGTTCCTGTAATTTCACTTTATATAAACTGCTCAATATATAATATACAGGCAACGGCCATACCACAATGAATACGCCAGTTCTCGTCCGATCACTGCAGCTAAGCATTATTGGGCGCGGTTAGTACTTGGATGGGTGACCGCTTGGGAATACCGCGTGTCGTTGCCCCCTTTTTTCCATTTTTTTTTATTTATACAAGAATAACACAGAAATCATAATTTCGTTAATTTCAAATTACATATTAAATACAAATAAAGCGCTTCAACTATGTATATCAGATTAAAATCAATAATACTATTCATTATCAGTCAGTTGGAATGTTCGAATTTTCAAAATGTACTCAAAATTTGCTCTCTTGTTCTTTTGCTTTTAACGGAGAGTCCGGATTATTTTTCAAAATATCCATATTCTCGTATACTGGATCGTTCGTCTCGTTCAAATCTAAAACGTAAATTTCAATTAATAAACCGCACAAAATACCCCAAAAGCATCGTGGTTAAACTTGCCAGGAGTTAGTGGCCTGTCAATGTGGTCTGCAATCAGTCGATGCAAGTAGATGTATTGTTCCTGTAATAAACACAAACACAATTTTAAAGAGTTACTACTACAAGATACTTAAGGAATCAAAATAAACTCCTGGACAAAATTAACGCAACATCATAAATTTGACACATCCTTTATGCTATTTTTTGTTTGAATTTATGATCCGATTTGGATGATTTTTTTTGTATTATAGGTTGGTTCCTTGACAATGTCATCATTTTCGCAGTTTATGATAAAATGTTCCTTTTCGATTATACCGGGTGTAATAAAAATGTAATGTTTTTTCCGAAAATTCGTATCACTCTGTGGAGTATACTAGCAAATAAGACATATAGCAGTTGAAATTAGACGGTAGATCCATCTTTTGCCAACATTTTCTTTTTTGGTTTACTTCATTATCTCTGTTATTAAAGGAGATACACCGTTTTATAGCGTAACATGTTTTAATAGACTGTATTATTCAAAACATTAATTGTTAAATATTTTCAAGTAGGCTATGGACCATTTTTGACATTTCAAGCGATGTGTCATTTTTTGTTATTTTAATCTTGAAAAATGAATCGTCCAAAAAATTTATCGACCGAAGAAGCAGTAAAAGCCTTAACTTTGGTGGATGAAGGCTATTCAATGAGTCATATTGCAATGGAGCATTGATTCGAATTAGATGTGGACATACACGTTATTAGCATTATAAATTCATTAATTTTATTGTTTTTGATTTATGTTCTTTAATTTCTTGTTTCACTCGTTTCCAAAAAAAATGTGTTTAATAAACTCTTAATTTTACTTTATGGAATAAAGTAATTCGTTAATTTTGTTTTCATTCATCAAAGCGAGCAGGAATTATTTTGTTATACAGATAACAAATAATGTATTCGATATTGACACATCCCTTGAAATGTCAGAAAAGGTCCAAAGCCTACTTGAAAACATTTAACAATGAATGTTTTGAATAATACAGTCTATTAAAACATGTTACGCTATAAAACGGCGTATCTCCTTTAATAACAGAGATAATGAAGTAAACCAAAAAAGAAAATGTTGGCAAAAGATGGATCTACCGTCTAATGTCAACTGCTATGTCTCGTTTGCTACTATACTCCACAGGGTGATACGAATTTTCGGAAAAGAACATTACATTTTTATTACACCCGGTATAATCGAAAAGGAACATTTTATCATAAACAGCGAAAATGATGACATTATCAAAGAACCAACCTATAATACAAAAAAAAATCATCCAAATCGGATCATAAATTCAAACAAAAAATAGCATAAAAAATGTGGCAAATTTATGATGTTGCGTTAATTTTGTCCAGGAGTGTACATGTTATCAGTGATAAGAGGGTTTTCCTTTTCGAAGGCTAATAGCAGGTAAATTTCAACTCACCAGCGTTTGGACCATGCATGTCCTTTGCTGCCTGAGACCCATCACTGTATCGAACACGTCTAATTGCTTTCCTGCATCCGCGTTTTGAAGTAACATATCCGCAGCAATTAGAGTACCAGTTCTTCCTACTCCGGCACTGGAAAATTATGATTTCGATCTATTAGATGCTTACCGGACGTGGAGATAATGTAAAGATGAAGAAACCTGGAGAGATCTGAAGTAGCCTGAATAAAGCTCCTTGAGAGATTTAGGAAGCTCTGGTGTTTGTTCAACTTCGTTGTATAATGGGGAATATTATGAAGGGACTTGAGAGGAAGCCTGAATAAAGGATCTAAGGAGGACACTTAACAACCTCAGGTATTTTCTTCATTGCTAAATTGAGTATATTATGGAGAGACCTGGGAATATCTGGAGATTTGAAGAAGCCTGCATAAAGCATTTAAAGCATGTTTAGTGAGATTTAGCAAGTTCTGGTGTTTGATTCATTGGGTTCATTTCATTGATTATACAGTGCATTTCTTTAATGTCGCCCCCCCTTTTATTTTTTGAACGGATCAACTTAGAAAATTGAAATTTGGGATAATGAAACTAATGCATGATTACTATATTTTGGAGTAAAATTGACAGACGATAATTTCAAGATGGCGACTGGGCGCCATCTTGGAAAATAAATTTAAATGGAAAGGGGGGTCTTGTGATACATCATTTTTAAGCTCCTGACAAATACTCTACAACCCTGGAATATAAAGTCAATATCTGCACCTGCTACAAAATGGCGGACATTTAATAATTACCTGAATAAATCGACGTTTAACGTCATAATTTGAGGAAATAAGCTGAGTTCTGTTCAAAAAAAGCTCGAAATGGTTGCCTTGAACTTCTTAATGTAAGAACAGCCTATCCGAACATTTTCGAACATAGTAACGTCGATATTTTTACAAATATCTGTAATTATTTCTCGTATATCCAATATTGAAGCAGGTTTAGTTTCGTACACATTTTGCTTCAAATAGCCCCATAAAAAAAATCTAAAGGTGTCAAATCTGGTCAAATTCTGGTCAAATTCATTCCGTAGGACCTCGACGACCAATCCAACGATCCAACGACCAGGGAAAATAGCATCCAAATAGTTCCTTACTTGTCTGGAGTAATGTGGTGGTGCTTTATCTTCCAATGGACGAGAATTGGCCATTTTAGAGTTAGTTGACGTGCTACCTAACTGCAATGAGAACTAAACAACCGAAAACTAAATGAAAATACTTTGAACACCAGGAAAATCAAAAACTAAAGAGAATATTTTGAACACTAGGAAAACCAAAAACTAAATGAGCATATTTTGACTAAACAATTAATGTTCGTTGTCGTACTTAAATTTTTTGGAATTTTTTTAACCAAAAATAACCTGTCAAACCTTATCGGTTTGTTGGGATTGCTGTTTGCCATAGAAAAACAAATATTTCTAGAAAAATTGATATTATTTTGTTTGTATTCAGGTAATTATTAAATGTTCCGCCATTTTGTAGCAGGTGCAGATATTGACTTTATATTTCAGGGTTGTAGAGTATTTGTCAGGAGCTTCAAAATGATGTATCACAAGACACCCCTTTCTATTTAAATTTATTTCCCAAGATGGCGCCCAGTCGCCATCTTGAAATTTTCATCTATCAATTTTACTCCAAAATATAGTAATCATGCATTAGTTTCATTATCCCAAATTTCAATTTTCTAAGTTGATCCGTTCAAAAAATAAAAGGGGGGGGACATTAAAGAAATGCACTGTATGTTTATACACTGTGTTATTTATAAGATGTGACATAGGGATTCCTGTACAAATGTGTCAAAAGCAAGCTAACTTTTTTACCAAATAACCTTCGTAAAAAATAATGAAAGATTTGAAAAGATCGTCAAAAAATAAGTCGAAATGGACATTAAATTTTATTAAATTCGTTTTGGTTTAATAAAAAAATGTATAATTAAGTTGAAAAAAGTCATATGTCATATGTCACTATCTAATAATTGTTAAAAGGGGTGGAGATATCTGGAATGGTTTACGCTCTGAAGTTTGAAAAAATCAGCGGTAAGGAATCTGGTTCAATCCCACGCAGTGCTGAAATTTTTTTTCTTTTTTTCTTAGGCATTTTTTGTTTTTTTAATGTTTTTTTTTGTCAAGAATAAAAATATGGCATCATTTTAAAGGCTCTACCGAGTAACGAGATTTTGCGTTATTAAAATTGACACTTATACTTGTCGGAGCTTTTATTTAAATAAAAATAAAATTATATCTCAAATAAGCTCGTCTTATTTTAAATATTTCTATTTAACATTTTTTAGACAAAAATATTAGAAAAAAACCAAAAAAGAAGGAAAACAAATTACTTTACTGCGCAGGGATTGAACCACATTACTTCCCGCTAAAATTTTTAAATTTCAGAGCGTAAACCATCCCGGCTAACTCCGCCCATTTTACAAATATTAGATAGTGACATAAAAATGACACATTTATGACGTTTGACTTTTTTCAACTTAATTATACATTTTTTAATTAAACCAGAACGAATTTAATAAAATTTAATATCCATTTCGACTTATTTTTTGATGATCTTTTCAAATCTGTCATTATTTTTTACGAACGTTATTTGATAAAAAAGTTAGCTTGCTTTTGACACATTTATACAGGAATCCCTATGTCGCATCTTATAAATAACACAGTGTATAGAGACCTGGAAATATGTGAAGAGAATGAAACCTGGAAAAGATCTGGGAGAGGCCTGGAAAAGACTTGAAGAAGCCAAAGCACCCTAAGTAGAAAATTGAGTCCTTAGAAGTCTAGAATTAGAATCCTTAGTAGTCTAAATAGATCTGAATGGGTAAGACCTAAAGGTACAAAAATTAAGTGTGTTCTCAAGCATTTGTTCGATAATTAAATAATAAATTTTACCTGCTTACCTACAATGTACAATGACCAAACCGCTTTCGAGTTTCAGTCTTTCTCGCATCTTGTAAATGAATTGAAGCATATGTTCGGTTCCTGTTGGTACGTTGAAATCCGGCCATTCCAGGAATTGCATGTGCGTAACGGCCACTTGCTGACAATCCTGAAATAGGTTTTGTTATAGCACGATGAATTTCCCATTAAAACTTTTTTCCATTAATACTTTTCTGATTTGTAGATTCCTTACGAGGTAGGTCCCGAAGTGTAGTTCGGTTGAACATCGTATCTCCATATCGTCGCTTACTATCAAATTCTCGTGGTTTTTTGGAAAGTATTTGTAGCATTTATCCTGAAAATGGTAATTCTGGATATCCTAGCCGCGTCTTAAGGAGCATGTTTATGTTAGAGGAGAGGTTAAAAAACTGGGCATAAGATAAAATGTCTAAAGTTACCTTGTTATTTTCAACGAATTGTGCTACCATAACAATTATAGAGACGTTCTCTTGGATAACCATTTTCCAGAAATCTCTGCAAGTGGTAGATAATGGACCTTGAGTCGCTATGTATTCAGGTGTTCCGGAATATCCCTAAAATTATCAGAACTAAAGGATTTGTATTGCATCGTAATGATTTAATCTCAAAATTGATGCTTTATAAAAACTCCTGCTTGTCGAAAAAATCCAGAGACACACTGTATATGCAAGTACCTTAATGTATGAAGCATTTATGTAGTCCGAGCCTATCTCGTCATCTTCATCTATGAGCAATTTGACTCTCGTATCATCATCTTAAATTAAATGTGTGAAAAATGATACCTAAAATATAATGCTGTAAATCCACTTACAAGGGGAAATATTGGAATATCTGTTTTTCCTTTTGTTCTCCAATAATCCCGCGAAATGGCAAGTTTTCTGAGCTTGCACTTCCTTAGATTTCTCCGTTATTTCGGCGAATTGGTTCTTCAATACATCCGGTCTGTTTTCGGTATTCCTGAAATACTGAATAAATTTCTTCGGCGGGACGGCTGTCGAACTGAACTCGATGGATTTGCTTGAAGATTTCCTTGGGGATATGTAGGTAATTTTTCTGGAAGTTAATGAATTTAGATTCCATTTTAGCAAAAAATATCGCCGTTTATTTACTTGTAAAGCTTTTTTTTCCACACGAAAAACCCGGCGAGAGCCAAAATAAAGAAGAACAATATCCCAAAAATCACTCCAAGAATTACAGCCAGATGACTAATTTTATCTGCAAAAGAATCGATTGTGAATTTCTATATCGCTCAAAATTAGTAATTTGTACCACCTGTAATAAACGCAATCGATTTTATGTTGCCATAATAATCCGAATTAAAGGCTTGTATTGTCAAAATGTACCGTGTATCATCTTTAAGTACGCTGTTTTTACATATACAGGGCGATGTACAATTAGATCCCTTTCCAATAGTAAAAACAGTCTCATTAGAAGCTGCAAAAAAATAAAAAATATAATGACATCGAAGCCCCTTATTATTTTAATTGCACTATTTCAGCATTAAATTCTTTTTCAACGTTTTTTTGTTCTGAAATCGTGTTTTTTTTTCAATTTTTTAGTGAAAAAGAGATTGTAAATATTTATCCTTTAAAAATAACTGTGATTACAATCAAAAATTAATATGAAGAGGCTTTAAAAAGCCTTACTAAAAGCCTCCGTTATAAGAGAATATAAAAAAATGAAAAATACATACATTCAAAAGGATTCCAGAAGCAATTAGTCAACTGTTGAGTTCCTTCCTCCAAATCTGGCCATTTCTCGAAATTCCATTTATGAGTGTCATTATTCAAAACGATCTCACTAAGAAGTAGAGCGACATATTTTACATCGCCATTGTAAAAATCGAAATATTCCTTCTTCAACACGATTCGAGCACTTTCAGTAGTTACATCTCCAACCGAAATGCTGGCGTTTACGTTGGTTTTTGGAGCTGCAATAATAAACCAATCAATCAAGTCTGTTGTACAGGGTGGTCCTCTAAGAACGGCTCTCGGCCATATCTCGCAGACTAATTGTCGTAGAGACTTGCGGTAAAAAATCTTATAACTAAATCGGCCAAAAGAAAATGCTGGAAATAATTTTTAAGTCTCTAAAATGGCCGCTAGGGGGTGTATCCGCCATCTTGATTTTTAAAAGTCATTTTTTTTCAAAATTTTCTTAAATAAAGGTATCAAAAATGTGTTTTATTTTGATAGTTAAGATAATTTCGATTATTTTTTGTTATATATTTTTTACTCTATCTTTTAAAATAAAGTGGTGAAAGATTGAGTGGTGAAGATTATTAACAAATTGATTATTTTTGTGGATGGAACAACGCTAAATAGAGGTTTTTATATTGGTAGTGCAGCAAAAATTGCCCATTTTCTTGATTTTTTTCTTTTTTTAGATATATTTTAGGTTAGGAAGGGGTTATCGAGATGCGGTTTTCACAGGCTGGTTTGGCAATTATTTGACTATTTTTTTCCAAAGAAAAAGTTATATCGTTGCATTTAAATTTTTTGAGAAAAACGGTGTTTTTTGAAGTAATGTCGAAAAACGCCATCTTGCGGCCAAGCAAGCAATTAAAATAATATCTTATATAGTGTAAATTATAGACCAAAGAAAGCCCTTTTCAACAATTTCATATTTTTGAAAATCGGTTCAGCAGTTTAAAAGTTATTAACATTTATTAGTCAAAATATTCAAACCACCCCCACCACTTTATTTTAAAAGATAGAGTCAAAAATATGTGACAAAAAATATCCGAAATTATCTTAACTATCAAAATAAAACACATTTTTGATACCTTTATTTAGAAAAATTTTGAAAAAAATGACTTTTAAAAATCAAGATGGCGGATACTCCCCCTAGCGGCCATTTTAGAGACTTAAAAATTATTTCCAGCATTTTCTTTTGGCCGATTTAGTTATAAGATTTTTTACCGCAAGTCTCTACGACAATTAGTCTGCGAGATATGGCCGAGAGCCGTTCTTAGAGGACCACCCTGTACCAACTTTTTGGCACACCCCGTACAACTCACCTCCTGCTGGAGCTTCGAACCGATTTCGGTAAACGCTGCGAAATTTATTATTGATCGCTTCGATTTGGTATTCGTAAACAAACTCCGGTTTCAAATCGAAAGTAATTTTTGATCCTCGAGGAGGGATCTGATAGGTCCCGGTTACATTTTCGTATGGGTACCGATAACCCACATATTTAAGAGTGTAAACCATGATGGTTCCGAACGAATTACAAGGCGCATCGAACGAAAACAACACATTAGGAACGTTACTAGCACTTGAAACGTCGTTAGAAATGTCTGTATTTACATGTCGTACTTTTTCCGGCTCTGAAAACAGATATCCAGCAAATCGAAATAACTGATTCCGATCGGTACAAACCTCCGATATCAGTAACAAACGTGATGATCGAATAATTGCCGAATCCTTTGGTGGTGTTGGCTCGGAGAGAAACTGCATAGGCATGGTCTGGAGGAGCCGAATAATTGGCGTAAATCGAGCTGGTTTTATTGAATACTAAAAATAACGATTCGTTTCGAATGGGACAGTCCGGAGGAATTGCATAGTTGGGACGAGGTACGAGCAGTAACTCGTAGTACTCGATCGGGCCGGTTTTCTCTTCAGGTCGAGACCAGTTGATTTGGAAAGATGTGTTTGTTACGTTGCTCACTGACAAAACCGGCAATCCTGGCACTGAAATGAGAGGATTTGATACACGAAATTGTCCCCGAACGCTCGAAAAGTCTATTTAACTCATTAATTTAGAGCATTAACTATCCGAGTATTTGAAACTACTTACCAGATTGAACTAAAATCCAACACTTGTGGCTACTGGGGAGGTCTGAGGTATTGCTCTTTATTGTAGAAAAATTGTAAAAAATTCTACTTCAAAAATATAATTTTTTAAACGAATCCAAGAGCTTTCACCAGTAGGCTCAAGTACACTGAATTTTAGTTAAATCTGAACTGCTCCACAAAAGTTAAGAAGTACAAGCCAAGGCTATTTTTGTCCACGAATTTTGGTGCACATGTAAACGAATCGTGGAAACTTGCACAGCTCATTTAGCATCAATCAAACTATTCACTAAAATTACATCAAGTATATCTCGATATTTCTTCATGCATCATTAACAACAATATAGTAGATAATAGTCCATATTATGTGGTAGTAAATTATACTATATTTTTACCGTGACTATTAATAAACTGCTCCACAAAAGTTAAGGAAGTTTTGCGATTATTTTAAAAGTTACAGACTTTTTGGGCGCCAAATTTTCAAATATGCGAAATTAAATGTATTCTGTCATATCTGAGTGGATTTTTTTACCCTACCTCTACAACTGATACTAAATTTGACGAACAAAAAACCTGCAACTTTTAAATTAATCTCAATATTTGTGAACTTCCTTAACTTTTGTGGAGCAGTATATTTCCTAATATACAGATAGTTCATGCTTATCGTGTCACACACAATATACCTACAACCACTCTCTGTTTTATAGTTCAATACAGTGGCGTTGTCCCCTTGCAGGCCATCTTCCAGCGTAATGGCAATGTATATGTTGTAAATATGCGAGGGTTTCAAATTCCACGTCCTGCTAAAATCGGTTTTCGGTATAATAAACGTTTCGCTTGTTTCCAGCTCGTCCTCAGTGTATTTTTCCGACATTATAATCTCGAAATTCGATATTAATCCGTTCACGTCGCACGGTAGTTTCCACTGTAATTCGCCCTGTAGAGTCTCGTTGTTCACTCGAAATGTTAAATTAGTGACCACGTCTGGTTCTATAAGGAGATTATTTTTTTTAGTATAAACATGAAGCAGGGGCTTGTTTCATATAACTGACAAGTCCTGTCGGACAAGTGTAGTCTAAATTTGATTGGGGTATTTGACAAGTTTGTGTTTCATAAAATTACACGAGTAGATTATTAGTGACAAGTGACTAGCCTAATATTACAAGTCTGTTTTACAATTGTAGATAGGTTTGCGTTTCATAAAAAATAAATTAAACAACACTTGTCATTTATTCCTATCATATATTAGTGTAAAGCGACAGGGATTTGATTTCCTGTCACCATCCGATTTTCTTGTAAATTTAAAAGAAAATGTGGTCTAGCGACAGTGAGGAGGAAGCTTAATGAGAGTTTATTAAACGATTTCGAATGAATTCGATAAAAATGGAGGAAATATTAAAATCTATTGGTCCCCGCCTAATGTATAGAACCAACTTATAGAAATTATGCATTGTCTTTGTTCGTTCCAATGCTCACATTTTATAGCTTTTGTAGAAGTGGGACTAAATTTTCCAAATAGAATGCCCTTTCTTTATTAAAATAATTGAATATTAAATAAATGTTGCTGCATTTTAGAAATAAGTTTTTTGTCAATAAACGAAATTGTCGTGGTTCACATCTAAAAATAGTTCCAACCAGAAAAAAAACAATTTCAAAGTAAAAGTTTCCCAATATCGAAAAACGAAGGTTGTGCTATACTTATGCTCCTCAGTATAGTAAGTACTATTTTTTTCTTTTTGGCTTAAGTCTGACGTTTAATTAATATTACAGTTGTAGAAAAACGGATGCCAAAAATTTAATTCGACAAGTGTCGAAATTTATTTTATGAAACGAAATTTTTAAATACTTGTCAACCAACACTTGTAACTTGTCAACTTGTCAGTTATATGAAACAGGCCCCAGATAGTAAGAAATCCCTGTGTAAACGTACCTGAAGAAGTCGTTGTAATTATTACAAACTCCTCTTTTTTTGAAATTTTATCAGGCGCAACTGTTACGGTTACGTTGTAATTATAAAAAGGCCTGGCATTGGTAAAATTGTAACTAGTTTTGTTTGTGTAGTACAGCTCAGGATCGGGGTACTCAGGACAGTGGCTGTTCCTGCTGTAATTAGCGCCTAAATTTTTAATCTCTACAGAGTAATTGTAAGGGATCAGGCTCTCGTTTATACTCCATTCGATAGTAAAATAAGTCGAGCCTGTATCTGTTATGCTGATAGTAGGAGAAGGCGCTGTAACAGGAATTTTATTAGAAAATATTTTACTATAAAAATGGGTATTAGTACTTACTAATCTCAGTAGTGTAAAATTGGTAAATCGCACTCTTACCACCTTCGCCTGCGGCGCCTAGAGCAAATAATTGTAAACTGTAATTCGCATTAGGCGCGAGTTTGGTGAGATTAACAGCGTTATTTTTGTCGTTTTCGACGGTTTTGTTTTCGATTGTTGTTTCGTCTGAATCGGTGATGAGGAGTTGATATAGTTTGATTTCGTCGTTCGATTGGCAAGGAGTTTCCCATCTTAATTCGTACTGTTTCTCATTGTTTTCGTCGAAGTATTCCCGAACAGACACGTTCCTGGGCTCACTCGGCGCTGAAAGAATTTCCAATGATGAATAGTTATAATATCACTAAATAAGTTATAATGTTTTTAATTCTGCTCCTTTGAATAATCGAGTTAATCAGATGTAATTCTCTCAATTGTACGTTCATTTGTAATATTTTTTATACAGGGTGTTTCACAACTTATCCGACAAATTCTAACCACATATGTACTGTTATGAAAGAAGTTAATTTTCCAAAAAGAAAATGTAATAAAAGTCATACAGAAATCGAGATAATAAAATAATGGTTTAACAGTTCAATTACTTATACAAGATGTTCAAAATTGTTCCCATTTACTGCAATGCAAACTTTGGTGCTTGTTTTTTTTTGTTTTAACCATTGTTTTGGTGCAACATTTGCTACAGTAAAGTATTAAGGCAAAATTATGAGCGCAAAATGCAGTATTTATTTTTCAATTTTTTATTGAAACTCGGGTTTATAATTTTATTTCTGTAGGACTTTTATTACATTTTTTTTGAGATTTCTCAAAGAGAGAGAAGTTGATTTCAATAAAAAATTAAAAAATAAATACTGCATTTTGCGTTCATAATTTTGCCTTAATACTTTATTGTAGCAAATGTTGCACCAAAACAATGGTTAAAACAAAAAAAAACAAGCACCCAAGCTTGCATTGCAGTAAATGGGAACAATTTTGAACATCTTGTATAAGTAATTGAACTGTTAAACTATTATTTTATTATCTCGATTTCTGTAAGACATTTATTACATTTTTTTTTTGGGAAATTAACTTCTCTCGTAACAGTGCATATGTGGTTAAAATTTGTCGGATAAGTTGTGAAACACCCTGTACAAAGTACCATAGATAAGTACCTGCAGTTGCGTTAATGAACGCAGTTTCTTCGTTCTCGATGATTGTGTTCCAAAACTTTGTGGAAATGCTGGCGACATAATCGATTGAAGATTCATTGAAAGTGTAGAACGTGTCGGGTGTAATGTAACTGAAGGTATCGCGGTTTTCATTCGATTCTTCACAACCGGGCGGTACGTTTCGGTTTGTACTAAAGGGTTCCAATGTAACGTTGTATGTTAAAGTTTGATTTTCGAATGGTGCAGTCCAGGAAATGTTTGTGGGGTTGACAGTGACTCGGATTTCTTAAATATCATGTAGTGTTATGTAATATCGAGTCGAAGCTCTATAAATATAATGCTATTATGCGATTTTATTCGAGCTGTATTGTAGATAAAATCATTCGTTGTAAGTTTTGTACAAAACAGTTATTTTCATAAAGTCAATTATCATTGAATTGCGGAAGTTTAAATTTAATTCAGCGATTGCTCTTAAAATAACCCGAACAATGAAAGGTTTTATTTGATTCCTCGAAAACTTTACACGCATAGATAGCAATATTTATAGAGCTTTTTTTTTGTAAATGTCTGATACTTCACCTACCTAAAGAACCAGGTGGAATAATTATAGAAGTAGACTCGGAAACTCGAACATTATATTCATCTGTTGCATAAACATCACAATTGTATCGAATTCCTGTTGGTAGATCCTCATTGGGTTTATTTATATCCCAAAAATTCGTTACATTAAACTCAAACTTTTTGATATCCTCTTGGTTATTGTACAATTTATTGCAAGCAAATTGTACATAAGCAATCTCGCCGCACGATTCGGTTTCGAATTCCCAGAACACACGAAGGTTTGAATAACGTAAATTCGGAGCTGAAAAGAATTTCATTTAAAAAAATTGCATAGACTTCCTTATAAATCCGCTTATCTCGTTCATAAACTGCTGAAACTTTAGATAAGAATTGTAGGGTTCGATTCTTTTCTATATCCAAATGTTTAGTTTAATTTGGAAGAGAACATCGAAAAGTGCAGTACAAAGTACAGTGTTGGGTATAAAATATCCCCAAAAAGGAAATAATAATTTTGAATATATTTATATCAAATAAAAATTTAAATTTATACATACACTCCTATAAAAATTAATGCAACATCATAAATTTGCCACATTTTTTATGCTATTTTTTATTTGAATTTATGATCCGATTTGGATGATTTTTTTTTGTATTATAGGTTTTTTATACAATTTATGTGCAATTTATGATGTTGCGTTAATTTTGTCCAGGAGTTTATATTTAGAAATTATTTTTCACTAATTGATTTAAAACTGCAAGTAAATGATAGAGCAATGTCTGACGAGGAATAATGTACATTTTTTTATAATAATTTTGCCTACTTCAATAGCAATTAAAAAGAAAAAATTAAAAGTAATACTACAGCAGCAACACAAAGTTAACTTTCCTCTTTTGTTTGATTTTTTTTAGTTTTGTTAGAGATTCATTTTTGCCTTTAGAATGGGCTCTTAAAGAGCTCCAATTCCTTTAGCAAATTCATTTGAATAAGACGATGTGTGGCAATTTTGTTAATTTGAACACACTGTAGGTATAAGCATCCCATGTTTCAGTTTGGTACAACTTGTAAGTATGTAGGAATGTTATTTTTGATATAGTATAATGGAAAAGGTACAAATGACATTCTCCGAATACCCCAAACGTTAGTATTTCAATCTGTTTTTCTCGTATAGTTTTTATGTAGATATCCTGAGATAGAGCATTTGCAGTATTTTTAAATTTGCTCTACATAACTCGATATAAACGAAAATAATCGTGATATGACTGTAAGATTCTACACTTTCTATAATGTGAAGATTAATTAAGATTATAATCTGTTAATCGAATGGTTTTTGAATGAGAGATACTTTAAGAACTCTTCTTTATCTACTGATATAATTTTTATTATTTTAGATTGGATCCTTAAAACTTATACTCACCGGCACAGACATTACCAACTGTTGTAGAAATAGTTGAAAATTCATCTGTAGAAGTAGAAGATGGAAAACTGTGCCTAGTAGTACTTACATAGGCATTTTTCAGGTCATTACTTTTGATTTCGTTGTCAACATTATCAATATCATCACTAGTTTCGCTACTTATAGTAACATTTACCCCATCTTCTGTTGTTGTAGTCGAAATATAATCATATTCATCATGAAAAACTCCCTCAGTAGTCGTTTGAGCAACGCCATTCTTATGCAAAAGGGTAATATGAAGAACAACCAACAATAGCACTTTTAACATAGTTTATATCCAATAATGCATCAACATTTGATCGCGCATAACACACTAATCGACAATAAACCGGGTAAAAAACACTAAAAATGAACGCAAAGGAAGTTCCACTATCAGTTTTTGGTCGGAATATCGCAGTATCAACTTCGCTATTCGACGGGATGACCTCACACGGAAAACTGAAATTATATTCCTAAATAATAAGCTGTTCATGCTGATAATGAGTAATATTAGTGGAAACTTATTGTATTTAATATAGATAAATGAGTTGTATCAGTGATTATCTTGAACGCGAAGATAAGGAGCGAATGTTTATTTACATGTGTACCTAATAAATTCAATATTGTTTTGTACTTTACTGGTAATATTTTGCTCTATTTTCATTCATATAGAGAAGCTAAATTTTATTGTACAATTCATACAAAGCTTAAGGAAACAGGACACGATTAAAAAGGTAACACAGAAGAGGCAGCAAATTGTAAATCATTGATACAAATCATAAAAACGAGTAATTGCGAAGAGTCGATCAAGCTCGCGGAGTGAGCGAGCGAGGTCTCTTTTTGAAAAACTCAAAAATATTTTAGTAAACTTTTAGGGTCTAGTATGCGGTCTACCCTAAGCAAGATTAAATTACATCACATTCACACAAATCACTCAATTAAGCGCACTTTTTAACGCCAGTAAACAATTATATTTAAAACGAACTTGCATTTTCAAAACACATTTACCTCGCGAACTTGACGACCGTATTAATTCCTTCCGTCGAAATAACCGAAGAGCGCGACATGAGGGCATCTTCTCCCGGTAACACATGTTTCTAGAATTCGATTCGAATTCCCACACTTTAAACAACTTTCGTCCAAAGGCTGCCTTCGTCACGATTGTAAACCATGTATATCCCCCTTTGAGAATCGCTCGTTCTATTTTTAGAACGCGGTACCATTTGGAGAAATTAATTTGTTTGTTTTGTTTACCGCATATTGCAGTGAAAAAGCGAAACAAATGTTTCTGAATTAGATTACAGCATCCTAGCCGTATGGCGTACCTAGAAGGGGGCCGGGAGGTACTCACTACTCACCCCTTTTTATATCATATCACCTATGATATCATCAAGTGCTTACGGAAATTAGTCAGATTTTGGTGTGTAAAAGAGTAAGTAAAGATGTGGTAGTAGATTTGGAAATTTTATTACCACAGGAATTATAAAATTGATAACAAAACTTTGGTTAAACCAGTAAGTTCATTATAAAATCCAGATCAATCGCTCTCAAGTGATGATTGTTCGACGAATTAATCCAGGCACTTATAAAATAAAGGAGTCGTAAAAATAAAACGCAATACGTTAAAATGTTTTTACTAAATAAATGTAGTCGATAATGAGATTAAAATAACAACATCCTAATAGAGTAAATCGATTTGAAATTACACGATACCTTGCAGCCTTCCCGTTAAAACTCTATCGAAGTGCGATCCGTCCCAATACACTTTTCCGCATTCCTCGCATATGTAGAAGAAGTCGTACTTGTCCAGAAGCGTCTTCGGTACTGCTTGCACCTGTATCTTTGCTCCTAGGCGCGTTTGACACAATCCTACGTCAATTTTCTCGTCCGGGTCTGAAAATACCATGATTAAATGCTATTGTATAGCCCATAGACCTATTAACTATGGACGCGGTTTAGACAAAGAGGTTGTGTTGTCGATGAATGAGAGAGATGCAGCTAGTTTGGGCATATGGCAATGAGAGATTGGACAATGCATTAGCCAATAGTAAGAAAGCAAAAGACCACGTGAGTTACGTTTTCAGAAATGCAAGGTAGCTGATCTAATAATTGTAAAATGGGCTGAGTTAGCCGGGATGGTTTACGCTCTGAAATTAAAAAAAAAAATAGCGGGGAGTAATGTGGTTCAATCCCCGCGCAGTAAAGTAATTTGTTTTCTTTTTTTCTAATATTTTTGTCTAAAAAATGTTAAATAGAAATATTTAAAATAAGACGAGCTTATTTGAGATATAATTTTATTTTTATTTAAATAAAAGCTCCGACAAGTAAGTGTCAATTTTAATAACGCAAAATCTCGTTAGTAGGTAGAGCCTTTAAAATGATGCCATATTTTTATTCTTGACAAAAAAAAACATTAAAAACACAAAAAATGCCAAAGAAAAAAAGAAAAAAGTTTCATCACTGCGTGGGATTGAACCAGATTCCTTACCACTGAATTATTCAAACTTCAGAGCGTAAACCAATCCAGATAGCTCCGCTCCTTTTAACAATTATTAGATAGTGACATATGACGTTTGACTTTATTCAACTTCAACATACATTTTTTTATTAAACTAGAACGAATTTAAGAAAATTTAATGTCCATTTCGACTTATTTTTTGACGATCTTTTCAAATCTGTCATTATTTTTACGAATGTTATTTGGTAAAAAAAGTTAGCTCGCTTTTGACACATTTGTACAGGAATCCCTATGTCGCATCTTATAAATAACACAGTGTATAGAAAAACATATGGGGCAATTGTAAATACATATTTGGTTCGTCTAAAATTTGATATGCTGTTTATTTATTTATTTCAAAAAATAACAGAGCTACAAAATAATAAAGAAAAAATAAGAAACAAACCCTGTCTAATACACAAAAGAACTATAAAAATAATAAAAAACATTAACATAATAGGTAAAAATATTACATTTACCCCATTTTTACATTTGCCCCATTCTACCTTACCACTAATTTTCAATTTATTCTTGTCATTTTGCCATTTGACAATTTTAGAAAATTCCTAGATAATTTAAACTCTATGAAAGTTCGGCAACACTGTCCACTTGTGACGTAGTAAATCGTAGGTGACGCGCATTGATGTTCGTTTTGCACTAACGGACGCAGATCAACTGGGCAAAAATTTTATTACCTGATAATAATTATCGAAATCGACCTGTCTCATGATATATATTTTAGATATAGATCAACTGGGCAATTTCCAATATTTTTACCTGCCCCTTAATCGCTTTTCTAGTTACGACAATTCGATAATCTCTTTAATGTACATCCACTTTTTGCATACCTACCCCTAGTAGAGCGCAGGTATTTCCCAATTATAATTGCGTTTTAATATAAAATTAGAAGGGGTTCTTTGATCATACTAGTTTACTATGCTGTCTCGGTAGATCAATTTTGTTTCGAGTTTCTTCCTGAATTTTATGTTTGAAAATATACATCTATCTGTACCTAAGTACCTACCTGTATGTAGTTACGTTATTTTTCAAAATGACAAATATTAATGTGATTATTATTTAATAGGTACAGGATATCCAAAGAATCTAAATTTTCTCGAATTTCAACTTCAATTCAAATTTGAACATAGGTAAATTAAATGTTTAAAATGATTCTGATTATTTAATCTACAGGGTGTCCCAATAGTGCGGTAAAGCCCATTTACTCAGTTATTATAATAGATACGAAAAAATTATAAATAGGAAAAATGTTAAGCACCTTTAGGCGCATAATTTAAAATTATTTCGAAATATACAGGGTGGCCCATAAATCGAAGCCATACCAAACATACCTTTTTTTAAAGGCAATGATATATTTTTTATTTCATATTCGATTTCAGCTCGTTTTCACGAGTTTCTCAATATAAGATTTCATATGACTATTGAGTATTTAAAAAGTTATGGCCATTTTTATATTCAAATCGACATGATTTCAAGGCCCTGTATATCAGAATATGTATCAGATAATGTGAATTTTTCTGTGACAACACTTTTTGAAAATGGTCTATTTTCACAAAAAATAGTTACATTCTGACAAAATTACAATTTGTATACAGGGTGAGTCAAAACGCAAACATAATAATTACTCGCTTAATTTAAATGGAACACCCTATATAAATAATATCCAATGGGAAGCCTATTTCTTACTGAATCATTTTTCATAACATTTCCCTATACCTAACTGTCACCGTTTCTGAGATATTTTCAGTTTTATTAAAAAATGTCCAGTTTTTGATATTATAATTTCATTTTAATCTTATGACCAATGACGTCTTCGAACTTTTTTTGCCAAATAATAGTAGAAAATTAAATATCGATTAATGATTAATCAAATATCATTAGCAGGTACCCTAAATTTTTAGTTATTCTATAATTTACAGTGACACGAGTTTAATAAGTAAAATTCGCATAGTTCGTAGATGATGACGTCATAGAGGTAACTAGATTAAATTAAAATTATAATAATTTAAAGTTTAATTTAAAAATTACCAAATATTTCGAGTAGTTAATTATCGTTATTTAATCGATATAACATTTTCTACTATTATTTTGCAAAAAAGCTCGACGACCTGTATTATAAAATAATTGACCATTTTGCCCAGTAGACCTACGACGGCACTAACTGTACTTACACAAATCCCATTTCCTGCCGTCCGAATAGGAAACCTGCTGCGTGGCAGAATCGTCGTAATAATCCTCGTCGCTCGAAAATCCGGTGGCTTCGTCGTCGTACAAACCAGCGGGAGGAGGAACGTACTTCGTTTCGGACTTGTTGACCAAAGCCATCATCGTGGATCTCGATAACTTGACGAAATTATTACCATTGCACACCTTTAAAAATTTATTTGATTAAAAAAATTGTAAATTAGACGCGACGATAACCCTACCTGGCATCTGCTAAACACGTTTTCTTTTGTAACGGCCACTTTGTAGTAATCTAGCACTTCTCTGATTTGCTCGTCGGTGTAATCTCCGATGATTTTCAAACAATGACCCTCCGGGACGTATCCTTTGAGCTGCAATCAACAAGTAATTGCGTTAATATTTCAATGGCTATACTTTCAACACCCTGTAGCTCGAAAACTAAGAGGTTTAGGACATACACCGTTGGAAAATTATTCGCGCATAATTGGGAAATCAATGTTAAATTCTTAGCCGTCTGAAATCCAGTCTAACAGTGTAAATTTCAATAGAACGTCGCGATTAATTCTAATAAATTTAATTGTTCTACTGGACTCTACACACCGCGATTTGGTTCGGTTAGATTAAAAATCAAATAATTTCGACGGTTTCGACACTTCGACAGTATCAAAACGGATTTGGATGAATGAACGTCGAGTCGATTAAAAAGAAATGAGAATATTTAAACGATAATTTATTGAAAAATATCACTAATATTAAAATAGAATTATGTAGATGTCTTTTTGCCACAATGGCTTGAAAAAGAAAGTAAATTCTAAGAAAATAATAAAAAGGAAACTTCAAAAATAAACTTAAAGATTATTTTAAAACAGAAAATAAAAGAACTCTAAAAAATAGTCCACCGCTTTCTGCTAAACAATATCCAAACCTGTCATACAGATGTCATCTCATATTACTGAGCTGAGGTATAATTCTAGCAGAAAATTAAATTATTTTTTCCCTTATTTCAACAAGATTTGTTGCTCTTTCAAAACTGTACCTACTGATACACTTATTTTTTTGAAATATCCCCAAAAAAATTAGTTTCTAAATAATTTTGTACCTCATACTTAACACAAATAACTTTTTTCCTCTACAAATCGCGGCGTGCGGTCCAGTAGAACAATTAAATTTATTAGAATTGATCGCGACGTTCTATTGAAATCTACACTGGTAGACTGGATTTCAGCCGGTTAAGAATTTAACATTGATTTCCCTATTATGCGAAATTAAATTTCCAACGGTGTATATATTGATATAAACTTTTCTTCTTAAAATCATCCAAATATTCACATCCTGAAGTAGACACTCAATAAATTATGTATGTTAGAATTACTAACCAATTTAAAAGTTTCGTTTCCTTTGGTAAGGATGTACCGGTGCTCATCCATGGCGTATTTAACGCACATCATATGATCTTCGTGCGTTTCCAATATGGCGGTGTTGACGCCGCAGCTGCGCAGCTTCTTACCGAGACCTTCGAAATTACAATAATTAAAATTAAACCGTCGTAAATCGGAAATTATTCTACCTTGCAGCATCGTATCACAGACGATATTGATTTTCTCGGCCGGAACGGCCTCGAAGTGAGGACTGGGCGGTTGGGGGATCTCCTTCGTTTTCTTAAAGTCGGATTTCCTGCTCGATTTCTTGAAAGACTTCTTGGGCATCTTCTCGTTGACCATCAGATGGTAGCAGGTCTCTTCGAACGGAAACTTGGCCTCTTCGCAGCAACGTTTTATGATGTCGTAGCATTCTATGAGGCAGTAAGCGTCCAAAGCGGCGTACAATATCTGGCTGTCGCGCAACGGGCGTTTCTCCCAGTTCGAAAATTGATCGGATTTATCTAGAGGGGAGCCCAGACAGCAGTGAACTAAGGTACTTAAACTAGGGCCTCCTTTTTGTACTAAAACATAATTAAAATTCGACTTGGATTATTCTTAGATAATGTGATAGAGTGCAGTAAAAATAGGCTTCTTTCTTTTACCTTCAAATGGTAGTTTAACTTCCGGATGTTTCTCTAATATTTTCCAAAACGAACATAAATCAAGGAATCCTACTTGTTTGACAGTAAAATTCAGGTATGGAAGTGCATGTTTTATCATATGAATATCACCGGTTAAACTAAAACCTAAAAATTACAAATATATTCAATAATTACTATTTAATTATCCTGATAATTCAAATACACTATGCTCCCTTTTATTTTTGGGAAAGTAGTTTAAACAGGGTGTATCTAAATAACACTGAAAGAATTCAAGGAGTTATTCTGTGGTGAAAATTAAGGTTGGTTTTTGAAAAAATTTCTAAATGGGTAGTAGCATTGGCAAATAATAATCCCCAAGTTTCAAGTCTTTAGCTTAATATACAGGGAAAATAAAGAAGAAAACCATTTTTAACTGACCTAATTTCAATATATCACAATTGTTAAAAACGAACTTTCCAAGTTCCTGCCACAAATGCGGGCATTTATTACCGATATTTATAATATCGAGTATGAACACATTTTTTCTGGTTGCTATTTGCATCAAAGCCAATTCGCTGAGATTGCCACCGAAACTGGGCTTCCATTCGCAATCTATTCCTATTACACAAACGTCCTAAAATACAAAAAAAAACATAAGCATATGCCATTAAAAACAACTTTTGGAAATATAGATTTGATTTTATACCTTTAAAATCGTATCCAAGAAAGTTTCGAACTTAGTCGGATCGTCTATCAGAACAATCGCATCAGAGAGTAGTGCCAGTTTGTGGTACTCGGGCTGTTCTTCGGATTGCTCCGCAAAATCGTCATCCCAGCTAATATATTCATGTTGTAGCACTTTCTGTTGCATCCTGTTCCCGTCCGGGTTCTCTTCCAGCATTTTTACGCTGTGAGGCCAGAATTCCTTGTCCAAATTGTAGTGATGAGCCCATCTCAGAGCTTCCGAGGGATCACCGTAATGAGCCACTTGATATATTAGTTCCTTTTGCAGGTCCACTTCGTTCCCCACGGCCTCTTGTACCATTTCTTTCCAACTTTCGTCGCCTGTAAACCAGCATTTTAATAAATTGTTACGAGCTATTGAGAGTTTATTGCTTACCAAAGGAGTTTTCGATGTACCGCTTGTGTAAAAGAAAATTGAGCGCTCCTTCGTTTCGCCTTTTATTCAAATTCGGGGTCAAATCTGACGGCAATTTGAACATTTTCACTAATCTAGTAATCAGCTTTTTCCAAGGTTTCGCGTGCATTTTGTCGTACTTCAAATCGGGAATGCCTCTTTTACTACAAATGAATAATTTAATCGAAAATCGATTCATTTGTAATAGGAACTTACGCAACGTATTCACCCATCGTATCTCTCACGGAAGGCTGCGCCAAAATACTGTCTAGAAATCTAACTAATTCAGTTTGATGTACAGGATTATTCTTCAGGAAATCGTCTACTCCAAACAATCGATCTTGTAAAACCAACGGAATTAGAAAGTCTTCAATAGCAAAATGGCTGTGAAGTTTAAGTAAAGTCGCGTACTGACAAGCCTTAAAAAAACATATTAAATTAAAACACCCTGTTTTTATAAGATATAATACCTCTTTAAAGAGTTTTTTGTCTATCAAACACCTAATCAAATCCAGAAACAACTCGTTGTTTTCCTTGAATTCGAACACCTCTATGATCAATTTGGTTAGTGAAGCGGAATTTTGCCTCAGCGAAATTTTGAAAGCGTCTATTTTCAGTTGGGGCGTCAAAAATGTTATTATGTTACTCCTGTTTATCGCGCTCCAGGCTATGAATTCCTCGATTATAAACATGGGCAAGGTTTTGTTTTTCGCATTGTAGAAATCCTGGCAATTGCACACCAATTTCAACATTCTAATGTAAGCATTATCAGAATTGTAGTAGTATGTTTGCAGTTTGCTAACTACAGGAGGGCTTTTCTTAACTAAAAATTGATTGATTGATTTAACTCATTCAGTAAATTATTACAATGAATTCAACTTACGCATATTCCACATTTCTTTAAGACTAGTGAAAAAAATTTGTTCGTTTGCGTCGAGGTCCAAGGAAAAGCTGACATCTGAGCAGCAGTTATTGTCGTGTTTGGATATGTTTTTACTGGAAATACTGGGCTTTCCTTCGACTGGTCTAAACTGTCTATTCTGGCCTCTGCTGTGATAATCGGAATATCTGCCTCGTCCCCTAACTCTTCCTGAATGGTAAGACATTGTTGTACCTTGAACGAAAATATCAATGAAAACATTGTAACATATTTAAAGGCGAGTGAACACAGAAAATTTGGTCTGCACAATGATGAACATGATTTAAACAAATGAGATATAACCTGAACGTTCTACTTACTTTTGACAGTTGTTTGTACTTTAAGAAAAGAATTTACACTTATAATACACACTAATTAACAACTTAAGTTAAGGAACAAAGTTTCCTATATACGGGAATTAACAACTCAACAAATTATCTTGATTTTTAACGTCAAACTTACTACTTTCTAAATTCCCAACTGTTCCCAACCTTAAAATACGTCATTAAAAATTATATGTGTCAAATGTCGTTCTTTCTTCTCTTATTCTAATGTTCATTTTTATCATGAAATATGTCGTAAATAATTGCTTTTCTTTAATTTACGGCAGCTTACTAGTGAAAATACTTAAATATCTTTTATTAACTTTTATTAATGTATACTACTTCTTTTATTTAATATAATGGTTAAAAATTGGTGTAATTAGTTTACTGCATTACCGAATAGAAGTGGGTACGGATTATGCAACACAAATCACATTTATTTTCCAATGTTGAACTTTAAAACAGTGGTGTGCCAAAATTATAGTACTTATGCAGAATAGCCAGTAAAAGTATATTACCTATTCAGTCTAGAAGATAATCTGGACATTAACTTAATACAGTAAAATCTCATCATTATCAAAAGTTGTTATAATTAAAATAAAAGTACATACAGTATGAAATTAAAATAAAAGTACATTATTAATTAAAAAGAACTATTAAAGGAGATTCAAAAGTGGAACGGGTGCAGCTGGGCAACGACGGAAGCATCGAAATTGCCCCACTTCAAGTCCAAGCAAAACTTGAATAATTTGTTGACGTGCTCTACCAACGACAGGGGATGCCCCACGCTGTCGGCCATTTTGATTCCCAATTTCAATTGTTCCTGCAGCAATTTAACTTGCTCGTCGAATACGGTGAACATCCCTATCATAGTGTCCGATTTTACAGTGATATACTCACTAGCCAATTCGGTTTTGTCTACAATATTGGAGAAAACCTCCTTGGGGATGTCGAGTTGGTTCAACAGCGAGTAACTGGTTGAAAGCATCGAAATATGGACGGCTTTCATCATTTGAAGAACCAGGTTAATTTTTGCAGCGTTACTACAATAGTAGCCACATGTTTTAGTGACTGATAATGCGGATAAATTTATTCATTCTCACCCGATTTTTCCAACGTAAAAGGCCCTCGACGATATCGCTCTCATCAACGGCAAACAGTCCATAAAAACGTCCTCTTCGCCGGACGACAGAAGCATCAGATTCCCTTCCAGGGCTTGCTGGAGACGACCGTGAATAGCCACTTCCAAGTACTTTCCTCCTGTACTCTCCACCAGTATGTTCAGCTCTGAAGAAGTCTCTGGTGTCACGTTTGAAGCGTTTATGATTGCTACAATTCAAGAATGCCTACACTTTACACATGCTAGATGGGAGACCCCTGATTGCAGAGGTTATAAAAGTACTTGGGGATATGGAAAGAGGTCTTGGGAGATGGGTATCTAGAATTCAAGAATGCCTACACGTTACACTTGCTAGATGGGAGACCCCTGATTGCAGAGGTTATAAAAGAACTTTGGGATATGGAAAGGGGTCTTGGGAAATGGGTATATTAAAATATACCTACTTTTTTTCAGCAATAAATTGCTTGTCGGATCGTTGTACTTCAGTTCCCGGACAATGACGTCTTTAACGTGATCCTCTCGTTCCAAGTAAATGAAAACTTTGAAGGAACTCATCAGAACGGAGCGTACGGATAGAAACGACTGGATCGTGTTGTACATTTTGAATTTATTTTTCGCCAACCAGTTTAGCGGGTTATAGGAATCGTAAAGGTTGATTTTGAAACCCGCTTTCAGCAAATTTTCCAAGATTGCCGTGCCTATATGTTCTACAAGAAATGTTTGGAAGGGATTTATAACTTATAAAGGCATTAAGAAATTACTTAATAAATATATATGCAGGATAAGATTGTTCAAGAGAGGAAACTGTTTCGCGCTTAAAAGGTAAGAGGATTCCATGGTACATGTAAAAGGTGAAGTAAAAAGAGGACAATAATTTTGAAAAAGGATTAAGACCAAATGAATGGGTTATGTTTATAGTTGATAAGGGGTTGAACAACCAAAATGGTCTATAATCTACAGGTCTCATTTAGGTAGTTCCATTTGATTGAATAGTGAATAGTGAATTATTAATGATAATGATAATACTTTTAATATAAAAAACATACCATCTCCAATAATCACCCCAACGGCTCCAGTATCATCGGAAAAATCCAATGGATACCCCAGCGATCCATCGCCCAATACAAATCCATTTTCCTTATCAATTTCCTGATCCTCGTCTTCGCCGGGCTTGCCTTGGCCCTCCTTCGCCTCGTTGTTGCGTTGGATCTTCCGTTTTTCGATTTTCATGGTGTAGCAGGGATCGATGGATTTCCGGTGGATCTCGAAATCGGCGTTCCTCACGGCGTTGAGCAGTTTCTTGTTTCTAGAATGCGCCTTGACGAGCGCCCTGACGTCCTCCTCGGTGTAGGGGTGCAAATCGGCGGCCTTCAGCCAGGCGAATTGGCCGTCGTTGAAAAACTGCACGGGGTAGTGCCCGTCGGTGCTGGCGGGTTTCTCGTTGTCGGGCACTTGGATGTCGGCTTCATCGACGACGAGGCACGGCCACTTGGGGTAGCCGGCCACTTTGCCCAGGAGGATCGTGTTTTCTTGTACTAAATCGTGCTCCTCCATTTTAGTCACAGGGAAGAATTCTGAGTGGCTATAAGTTATAATTGATATTTTTTTGAGAGGTTGGTATTAAATGCACAAATTCTGTTGGTAATGTCGAGCTTGCGTAGCGAGCGAGACCTTGAACGTACATTTGTAAGTAGAGTGTGAAAAATTAACTGAGAATTAACTTTGTGGAAGAATTATTTGAGGTGTTTTTTAAAATATAGGTAACAGTTTATTTAATATAAAGTAAAGCAAATTAGAAAAAGTTGAATGGTACTTACATTAATACAAAAATGCCACAAATTAAATAAGAATCACAAAAAAATTATAATAACTTGAAATGCTCAAATGAAATAAACAAGAAGTTATTTCGGATTTCGGCTCATCCAGACTCAAAGAACTTTCTGAATTCTGAACTCCTTTCTGAAACTTCCAAATTCCAAACTGAACAAACCCAGTGTTGCCGGTTGAACAGATTTCGGAAATTGATCCGGAAATTGATTTACACAATGGAGGGATGTTGTTGAATTAAGATTTCTATTTTACACCGCTTATTATAAAGGAATAATATAATAGAATTGGCATATTGAAAAATATGTATAAATAAATAATTAAAATAAATTGTATCTATGTACATAGACAAACATAAAACTGGCCATCTGCTATTTTTTGAGGATATTTGGCAACAGTGAATCGATCGACTTTTGTTTGGGTTTTTAAATAGCCCAGGAAAATTACTAATTGTTACTAATTAGAGTAATTACTAATTATAATTAGTAATAATATAATAGACAAAAAAATCTTTCTTTCTCTATGGAGTAAAATCTCGCAATTTGGAAATAAAAGATAATGAAGTTTCATAAACACAGATCCAAAATAGTAAGAGACCCCCTATTGACATTTATGACAACAGGTATTTTTTTACTTTACATTCACCTGTCAGTCTGTCATCTGTCACACAGGTGTTTTGTTTTCAGTTGGTCTGGGAGTGGTTTGGTTATGTTTGTTTTGAATGTTTCGATTTATCTAATAAAATGATACCAAATAATCAATTCAACGGTTTATCGATATTTATTTTAGTTATCTCATCATTATCGTTAAATGTAGTAGGTGAGTTCAATCAATTTACGGTAAATATGCCCCATAAGTAATTAAAAGTGGGCGCGGTTGATGACTCCTGATGATTAACACAATATTTATAAATTTAATAAAACGTGAATCACATAAACAATTGTGATATTTGATACGATTTGTTTTTTATGTAGGTCAAAATTTCTGGAAAATCCACTCTGTAGACGACATCGAACAAAAACCGAAGGAGGACAAAATAATATGGTGTACCATAACAGCCGAAGAACAACAAAAATGCCGAAACTTTTCCTACGCGAACGAAAGGGATCAAATACGAGTAGCCTACAACACCATCAAAATAGAATGCTTGCAAGCAGCTAACAAGAAAGAATGTATGCAATTGCTAGACGAGGAAAAGGCCACGATGACCACCTTGGACGCGGGGCAGATTTTCGCCGGAGGAAGATACCACAGTTTAGTTCCTATCGCTCAGGAAGTCCTCGAAGGAGGTTTCAACTACTATTACGCTGTGGCAGTTGTTAAAAGGGGCACTTTATCGTACGTGAACTCGTTGCAGCAATTGAGAGGCACTAAGGCTTGCTTTGCGGGCGTTGAAACTTTCGCAGGCTGGATTTTACCTATCAATACTGTAAGTGGAATTGAAAATACATGTGTATATTTTCAATTTAATCGCAACGTTTCTATTTTAGTTGATGAACGAAGGCGGCATGGAAATAGTCGATTGCAACAACCACGTAAAATCGGCCATACAATTCTTCGGCCCTTCGTGTGCCGTGAATTGCCTGACCGATCAGTTTAATCCGATCGGTGACAATTCGGATAAGCTCTGCCAGATTTGCATTGGTAAAATTCCCGGCGGCAGGTGCACTGACAGCGATCCGTATGCCGGTTACGAAGGAGCTTTCAGATGCCTGCTCGAAGCCGGAGAAGTCGCTTTTATGAAACATAATACTATACCGGAACTCTTGAATGGTCTAGAATTCGGTTAGTATACATTTTTTACACTCATATTAGTCCACAAGTTGAATTAATATCAACCAGTTTAGGTGTGTCTTTTGATCCATAACTCCTTAGCAATTCCGGGGTTAATTATGAGGATAATTTAAACGTTTTATATTGTTTGTAGGTTCTTTATCTCAAGATAACTTCGAGTTGTTTTGTAAAGACGGATCCAGACGGCCATTAAGCGAATACCTTTCATGCAATTGGGGAAAAGTACCTTCCGATGCCATCGTAGTCTCATCAGCCGTCTCATTCGAAGATCGAGTTAAACTTCAGAAATTTTTGCAAAAATTCGTAGAACGATACCCCAAGAGTTTCAGAAACACCACTAACTTATACGACAACAACAACAACAACAACAATCCTAATCCATACGATCAAAATCCACAATCGAATTACGATTATAACAACAACAACAACAGATTTAAGAGACAGAACGATTACGACCAGTACTCGAGAAACGATCAAAACGACCCTTACAACCCGTACAACAGAAACAACGATCCGTATTCGAGCAACAGGGACAACAACAACAACGACCCTTACAATTACAACGATAATCCTAATTCCCTGAACAACCCGGGCCAGAATCCCAACGATCCTTTCAACCGCGATCCCTACCACATCAATCCCAATCAATACGGCGTGAATATCGATCCGTACGGTAACCCGAACGACAACAAGAACAACAATCGGTACCCTTTCAACGGAAACAACCAGCACCCTACCAATCAGTATCCTTTCCAGGATTTCAACAGGACGAACGTCTCTTACGAAGTGTTTGATTTGTTCGAATCCAGCCCGAGGTACGGGATACATTTGAATCTGATGTTCCAGGTAAACAACTCTTCGAATTTCAATAAGTTTGAATCGCTATAGACTGTTGTATTTGTTGTAGGATGCCGCTCGTTCTATCCTTCCGGTACCGGAGAACCAGCAGACTTATTCGAGCTTTCTGGGCGATTCGTTGGAAATCATCCTGGGCGTCAGGCAATGTCCCGTCGGTCGGATGACACTTTGCGTAACGTCCGACGCGGAAAAGGCCAAATGCGTTAAAATGAGCGTAAGTTTTCACCATATACTTATTAACTAATATACTGCTAACTCCCTATCCATTCCATGAGAGAAAATCGTAGCGATTAAAGAGAGAGATGCGACACTCTGTGGTGTGCTTAGTCGTTTATACGCAAGCGCGTTAATTTTAAAAGGACCAATAGCGAGTAGCTGAGGCCTAAAAAGAAAAGAAGGAAAATAATACTTGAAATCGTGTTTAAATTCGGTAACCTGCCATATTTACACACGCAAGTCGAAGTCGATTTTAAAAATATATCAAAAAATATACCAAAATAAAAGCTAGCACGTTTCTGACGTTTCATTTGCTGTGTCAAAAGTAGCCAATTAAGAAATCTTTCACTTGAGCTTGCGCATAAATAAGCAAGCACACCACAGTATAATGTTCGCTACGGTTTTAGACCATTATTAGCGGTATAGTGGTTATTATAGGTATATGGTTTTCACAAAATTCTATTCGCTTCTTTTATTAACCGTATTCATTTCAGATCGCCTTGAAAGCCCAACTGATGAAACCGGACATGGAATGCTACAAAGGCCATTCGCAAATCCATTGTATGCAAGCCATAAGGGCCGGTACCGCCGACGTGACGTTATTGGACGCCAGCGACGTCTACACGGCCGGTTTGAACTTCGATTTGGTACCGTTCATCAGCGAAGTGTACAATTTAGACGAACCGGAGTACTACGTAGTCGCAGTCGCCAAAGAATCCGATCCGAGCACCGAACTCACCTACTTGAAAAGTAACTAATTCACTTAAGATAATTCGAAATAACAACGCGAGTTACAACCACGGTCTTACACACAGGTCTGGAGACTCGTTATGCATCATCCGCAACACCCCCCCCTCACCCCTTCACAGTAGTTTCCCGACCTGTACGCGTGTTAAAAAATTTTCTTATACACTCCTGGACAAAATTAACGCAATATCATAAATTTGTCACATTTTTGATGCTAGTTTTTTGTTTGAATTTATGATCCGATTTGGATGATTTTTTTTTTGTATTATAGGATGGTTCCTTGACAATGTCATCATTTTCGCTGTTTATGATAAAATGTTCCTTCTAGATTATACCGGGTGTAATAAAAATGTAATGTTTTTTCCGAAAATTCGTATCACTCTGTAGAGTATACTAGCAAACAAGACATATAGCAGTTGACATTAGACGGTAGAACCATCTTTTGCCAACATTTTCCTTTTGGTTTACTTCATTATCTCTGTTATTAAAGGAGATACGCCGTTCTATAGCGTAACTGCCGTAACATGTTTTAATAGACTGTATTATTCAAAACATTCATTGTTAAATGTTTTTAAGTAGGCTATGGACCATTTTTGACATTTCAAGCGATGTGTCAATATCGAATACATTATTTGTTATCTGTATAACAAAATAATTCCTGCTCGCTTTGATGAATGAAAACAAAATTAACGAATTACTTTATTTCATAAAGTAAAATTAAGAGTTTATTAAACACATTTTTTGGAAACGAGTAAAACAAGGAAAGAACATAAATCAAAAACAATAAAATTAATGGATTTATTATGCTAATAACGTGTATGCCCACCTCTACTTCGCATCACTGCTCCATTACAATATGACTCATTGAATAGCCCTCATTCACCAAAGTTAAGGCTTTTACTGCTTCTTCGGTCGATAAATTTTTTGGACGATTCATTTTTCAAGATTAAAATAACAAATAATGTATTCGATATTGACACATCGCTAGAAATGTGAAAAATGGTCCATAGCCTACTTAAAAACATTTAACAATGAATGTTTTGAATAATAAAGTCTATTAAAACATGTTACGCTATAAAACGGCGTATCTCCTTTAATAACAGAGATAATGAATTAAATCAAAAAAGAAAATGTTGGCAAAAGATGGATCTACCGTCTAATGTCAACTGCTATATATCTCGTTTGCTAGTATACTCCACAGGGTGATACGAATTTTCGGCAAAAAACATTACATTTTTATTACACCCGGTATAATCGAGAAGGAACATTTTATCATAAACAGCGAAAATGATGACATTGTCAAGGAACCAACCTATAATACAAAAAAAAAATCATCCAAATCGGATCATAAATTCAAACAAAAAATAGCATCAAAAATGTGGCAAATTTATGAGGTTGTGTTAATTTTGGACGCAGGTCAACTGGGCAAAAATTTTATTAGCTTATAATAATGATCGAGATCGACCTGTCTCATGGTTCTTTGACCATACTAGTTTACTATGCTGTCTCTGTAGATAAATTTTGTTTTGAGTTTCTTCTTGAATTTTATTTTTGAAAATATACATCTATCTGTACCTAAGTACCTACCTGTATGTAGGAACGTCATTTTTCAAAATGACAAAAATGAATTTGATTATTATTTAGTAGGTACAAGATATCCACAAAGAATCAAAATTTTCTTGAATTTCAACTTCAATTCAAATTTGAACACAGGTAAATTAAATGTTTAAAATGATTCTGATTATTTAATCTATATAAGTATTCTTAGGAAGGTAGGCAATCCCTTTGCCCAGTTGTCCCTACCCAAAAAGGGGACAGGAAAGAGTCTTTGCCCAGTTGACCTGCCGTATTATAAAATAATTGACCATTTTGCCCAGTAGACCTACGACGTTAATTTTGTCCAGGAGTTTATTTACAAATGACCATTTCTCTTTCAGACAAGAACACCTGTCACGGCGGCATCAGCACCGCCGCCGGTTGGGTCTATCCGCTGGCGTTTCTGATCAGCAACGGCTGGATCCGTCCGTACGGCTGCAACAGCATCCGGGCGGCTGCCGAGTACTTCTCGAAGAGCTGCGTGCCGGGCGCCATCAGCACCGAATACAACACGGGCGTGCCCTACGACAACATGTGCGATCTGTGCCACGGGCCGAGCTTCCGCTACTGCAGACGGGACGCGTCCGAGGATTATTACGGACACACGGGGGCCTTTAGGTGTTTGGTGGAAGGCGGCGGTGACGTCGCTTTCGTCAAACATACGACGGTGACGGAGAATACGGGCGGGAAGAAGCGCGAATGGTGGACCAGGGATAATTTGAACGATGACTACGAGTTGCTTTGTCCTGATGGTGAGTATCGCGATTTTATTAGGTTTGTTCCTACAACAGTTAGAAATAGTCGGTGGTCGTCAGGAGTCTGCGCAGTAATAATTTAGGCGTTCCAACAAAATCCACAGACATCTCTGATTCTGACTTGGTTAACAATTTATTATTCCAACAGTTCAAGGGACTGGTTTTGTGATAGTCAGAAAAATTTGCTGATAGTACAGAGATTTAGAATCCGGCGCAAGCGCATTTTCAATTTGGGTTTAATTTGTATTTCTCAATATAGGTTAATTATTAGGTTTTGTTGTTTTTGTTTGATATTTGGTTAATATGTAATAAATGTAAAGACTGTTCCATCAAGAAATCGGAAATTTGATTACACCATTCAATCATAAACCGCGCATGCGAAATAGAAGAGTCAGAAACTTATTGGTAACAAATCAGTGACTTTTTGTAGGAACAAACCTATTATGTTCTACGTAGTGTTATACACCGTTGGAAAATTATTCGCGTATAATAGGGAAATCAATGTTAAATTCTTAGCCGGCTGAAATCCAGTCTACCAGTGTACATTTCAATAGAACGTCGCGATAAATTCTAATAAATTTAATTTTTCTACTGGACTTCACACCGCGCTTAGGCTTGGTTAGATTAAAAATCAAATAATTTCGACGGTTTCGACACTTCGACAGTATCAAAACGGGTTCGGATGGATGAACGTCGAGTCGATTAAAAAGAAATGAGAATTTTTAAACGATAATTTATTGAAAAAATATCACTAATATTAAAATAGAATTATGTAGATATGTCTTTTTGTCACAATGGCTTGAAAAAGAAAGTAAATTCTAAGAAAATAATAAAAAGGAAACTCCAAAAATTAATTTAAAGATAATTTTAAAACAGAAAATAAAAGAACTCTAAAAAATAGTCCACCGCTTTCTGCTAAACAATAGCCAAACTTGTCATACAGATGTCATCTCATATTACTAAGCTGAGGTATAATTCTAGCAGAAAATTGAATTATTTTTTCCCTTATTTCAACAAGATTTGTTGCTCTTTCAAAACTGTACCTACCGATACACATATTTTTTTGAAATATCCCAAAAAAAATAGTTTCTAAATAATTTTGTACCTCGCATACTTAACACAAATAACTCTGTACCTCTACAAATCGCGGCGTGCGGTCCAGTAGAGCAATTAAATTTATTAGAATTGATCGCGACGTTCTATTGAAATCTACACTGGTAGACTGGATTTCAGCCGGCTAAGAATTTAATATTGATTTCCCTATTATGCGAAATTAAATTTCCAATGGTGTATAGGGTGTAAAAGGTGGGTCATAGATTATAAAAGGTGTTTCAATAAGAGCGCAAGATTTTAAGGTTCAATAAAACAATGTTATCTGTAGCAAAATATGGAAATATTTATTAATTTTTCATGTGTACATTTAGGAATTATATATGAAACAAAATATCTTATAAATGGCCCCATGGCTTTGCTGGCACAAGCGTACTCTTTTGATAAAATTTTCAATAGCATTATTGTATACATGTGGCAGTATTTTATTGATAGAGCGTCTAATTTCGGCTTTCAACGCTTAGGTGGTCGCGGACATGTTGGTATAAACCTGTGACTACAAGTTACCTCACAGCCGGAAGTCCAAAGGTGTTAAATCACAAAAACGTGGCGGCCAATTCTGGTCACCAAACCAGGAAATGACCTGACCGGGAGTAATGTTTAACAATTAAGACGCGATTATGTTCCATATCCAGTTCCATATCCAGATCCAATGATCCATATTTACTAACTCCCAACTGTCAACTTTCGATCTGTCATGTTATAATCACGTGTTATTATGTCTGTCAAACATGACGGTTAATTCAAATCTTGCGGTCTTATTGAAACACCTTATACTATGGGACTGAATGTTCTACAGGGTGTTCTAAGGTGGGTCATAGATTATACTATGTATTATAGGGACTGAATTAATTTATGACCTACCCCCTACTCGCCATTTTTCTTCTTTTTTTTTCGCTTTTTTTCGAGTCCAGTTCGATCGACCCCTGAAGCTTAATTACGGCTAAATTTGGATTTTTAACGGTTGCAATTTTTATTTCAGGTACCAGAGCGGAGATAAACGAATACGTGAAGTGTAATTTAGGTAAAGTCAAAGCGAACGCGATCGTTACACGAGGAGGTTACGGATACAACGAAACACACATAAATGCTTATATTAATCTATTCTTGTACGCTCAGACGTTCTACGGGCGGAAATTCGCCGATGAATTTAGGTAAGTCTCTTATGCCCGATTTCACCAACCAGTTCCTAAAGTTAGGTAATACCTAAACCGGATTTAGGAATTCCTAAGTACAATTTGCGTTTCACCATGCACTAAGTAATACCTGAAGGTAATAGGAAATGCCTAAAGTTAGGACAGCTCACTGAGCTTGCCTAAAACATTTAGGAAATACTTAACCATACTTTTCATGTGATTTCATGTGACTTAAGTCTTGACTGTCTTTACACTCTTTAGATGAAAATTTAAAATGGGAGGAGAGTTTTTAGAAACTGGACGAAACTGATTTTTTTTTTCGCCTTTTTCGATATATAAAAATACGGCATTACAAATATTAGAATGAATTGGAGATGATTTTCTAATTTGATACACAGGAAGTTTTTGGAACTATTGACCGTACACATGCATGTAAAGATCCATTGTCCTGGAGAAGAAGATGTAGAAATATTTTACAAATTGGAAAGGTTATTTTTCTAATAATGTACAGACTACATCTTCAGTAGATTTAAAAATAACTAACATAATTTAAAGATGGCCCGGATTGTCAACATCTCTTCTTTTCTCTCAACATATTCAATTTCGATCTCCAATTATTCGGTTTACACGTCAAAATTAGCCAATGCTACCAATAAAATTCAAAAAATTGTCAAAATTAAATTTTTACCTAGGTATTTCTTAGTAAGGGATTTCTAATGTTGGTGAAATTCGATTTAGGTATGTATTCGATTTAAGTAATTCCTACCTTAGGAATTACCTAGTTAAGAAATACCTAACAACATATTGGTGAAATCGGGCATTACATTTTAACCATTTTCAACTCCTACTTAATCACAACACCCCTGCGCCCGTATTCAGAAGTTTCGAACCGTTATACAGGGTGTCCCAATGAAAAGTAGCCTCTTTAATGAGCTTGTAATTTGTAAACGCATAATCGTAAAAACATGCGGTTTTCTCAGATATGTTTTATTTTATTATAAGTTTTGTTACAGTGATACAGAAATTATGTATTACCAACACAGGGTGTTTTATCAAAATCTCCTGTTTTAAATACACAGTAACCATTTTTTTTTAAATGGAACACCACGTATATGTAGATATTTTGAAAGATCTACTACTTTTTAAAAATGTGTTATTGTACAAAAGAAGGTGTCCTATATCATAAAATTTAGTTAATGTGAATTTAAAAGAGGTGGATTTTTGAAACACCCTCTACAGACGATGCAAAATTTTTGTGTCACTGTAATAAAAACTTATATCAAAATAAAATACAGGGTGGCACATTAGTATGGAAAAGCTCAATATATCTGTTATTGTAGAAGCTATCTAAAAAAACGTCATTACAAAAGTTGTAGATCTTTTTAAACGGCACATTTTAAAATTAGTTACATTCGTACAGAGTGTCCCGTTTTTCCGTAGTAGATCAAACTTATACTTTTTTAAATGGAACACCCTGTTTTTTATTTAAAAATTGAATTTAGTTCGTTTTCAGCTTTCCAAAAATATAATTTTGTATAACGTTATACTGAGTGGTTTAAAAGTTATGACCACTTTTCCACGAAAATCGTACTAAGTTTACCACTCTGTAGAAACTAAATGGATTGAATTGAAAATAAATTTCAGGTTTTACAACATTGCAAATATCCTGAAAATGTACGAAATGAATATTTTTTGTCAATTTTAATCATACTGCTTACAAAGTGGATCCAAACGCAAAAGTAACATTTTCTCTGTTAATTTAAATGGATCGCCCTATATTTTATATCGTTAACAGGAAGTTTTTTTGAAGTACTTTCATTCTTAATAACCATTCCCTATACCTAAAGTTAACACGTTAAAGTTTTTTTAGATATCTACAATAACAGATATATTGAGCTTTTCCATACTAATGTGCCACCTAGTATATCTGCGAAAACCGCATGTTTTTATGATTAGGCGTTTAAAAATTATTAGCTCATTAAAGGGGCTACTTTTCATTGGGACACCCTGTATTTCAATCGGTATTCAAGAGTCGATATAACCCATTGGTTACAAAACCGGTGTGTAAACTTGTAAACATGTTTGACTTTTTTTATTAGTTTCAGCATGTTCTCGTCGCCCCCGCCGTACTCTGATTTGATATTCCAAGACGCGACGACGCAATTGAAGATAATACCGCCGTCGCGACGGCATTATTCCGATTATTTGGGTAAAGATTTCATGAGAGCGAGGCGCATCGTCGATTGCCATGCCGGTACATCAAACTTAAAACCCGTTTTGACGGCGATTGTCGCTGTGGTTTCGTCGCTTTTGCTGTTTTTATAGATATTTATTTGTCGATTGAGTGATATTTTAATTCTTCATTGGAACCCGTTATCGACAATGTTTTTAGAAATGATTATATGTCGTTATTTCGTTGGAAATAGCTGTGCAATTTGAGTAACATTGCGGGGTCCAATTTTTAATTCAATTCGCCGTCCATGATGAAAATTTTGTTGCTGTTTTCTTTTTAATTGTTACAAAACTCTGTAGATAAGATACCAATTAACTTAACTATTATTATATTTAAGATGCGACTTTTTAAATGAACAATTTTTGTTAATGTTTTTTTTTATCGAAGACTTATTATAACGACATTCCGACCAAATATCAGGGTGTTGGGTAGTTTTTTGTATAATTTAAACTAATTTCATTTCAATAATGATTCTGTATATATATTTTACATAAATAATTCAGTATTAGTGCCTTTATGTGAATCTCAACAAATAATTAAGTGCCTACTGAATAGTATATTGAAACTAAGCCAGTTTATAAGATTGTGTTAAGTAACAATTTGGTTTGTGTAAAATTCTCACCCTACACCATTACAGCTATTAATTGCCCCAATTTATTGATATATTTTATTTTTTTTAATTAGTATTGTAGTAAACCATTCCATTTTGAACAAATTAAGTGTTGGCTGGTTAGAAATGCCATTTAAAAATTGCAAGGTTTTAACCAACCTTTAACGTTTCGTACCAGCCAAAATTGTATTATTTACAATTAATATTTATGCAATTTTAGAATCTCATACATATTTTTAATCCGTCCAAATTTTATAAAGCATTTGTATGTAATTTTGCATTTTTTTATAAATAAAGCCTTTTATACAAGCTACAGGTCTATTTTTTTACAGAAACCCGTTATACCGAATTATTTGCATCTATTTTCTAGACACCCTGTACCTATGCTTTAATTTAATCAGGGTCCTGTTTCATATAACTGACAAGTTGACAAGTTACAAGTCGGGAAGTTACAAGTGTTGGTTGACAAGTATTTAAAAATTTCGTTTCATAAAATAAATTTCGACACTTGTCGAATTAAATTTTTGGCATACGTTTTTCTACAACTGTAATATTAATTAAACGTCAGACTTAAGCCAAAGAGAAAAAATTAGTACTTACTATACTGAGGAGCATAAGTATAGCACAACCTTCGTTTTTCGATATTGGGAAACTTTTACTTTGAAATTGTTTTTTTTCTGGTTGGGGCTATTTTTAGATGTGAACCACGACAATTTCGTTTATTGTCAAAAAACCCATTTCTAAAATGCATCAACATTTATTTAATATTCAATTATTTTAATAAAGAAAGGGTATTCTATTTGGAAAATTTAGTCCCACTTCTACAAAAGCTATAAAATGTGAGCATTGAAACGAACAAAGACAATGCATAATTTCTATACGTTGGTTCTATACATTAGGCGGGGACCAATAGATTTTATTATTTCCTCCATTTTTATCGAATTCATTCGAAATCTTTTATTAAACTCTCATTAAGCTTCCTCCTCACTGTCGCTTGACCACATTTTCTTTTAAATTTACAAGAAAATCGGATGGTGACAGGAAATCAAATCTCTGTCGCTTTACACTAATATATGATAGGAATAAATGACAAGTGTTGTTTAATTTATGTTTTTATGAAACGCAAACCTATCTACAATTGTAAAACAGACTTGTAATATTAGACTAGTCACTTGTCACTAATAATCTACTAGTGTAATTTTATGAAACACAAACTTGTCAAATACTCCAATCAAATTTAGACTACACTTGTCCGACAGGACTTGTCAGTTATATGAAACAGGACCCAGGCTACTGGCCTTAAACTTCCATTGGCCTAGACTAATCATATGGTTATCCCACCTTATATTTATGTCAAATTGACTTAAAAAATACCAAATAAACTTTTACTGCTGCGCTTTAAAAAATGCTACTAAAAGAACAGTCCGAAGAAATCACTTCCCAAGAGGAACTAAACCTCGATGAAGCTATAGTGGCAGAGATTATGGTGGATTACGATAAAAACAGAGCGCTTATAGAAGCTTACAGGAAATCGAAAACCATTCAAGTAGAAACAAGTAAATACCTATTTTATTTATTAAACTGTAATTGAAATGTGTACCTAATGTTTCAGATCCGGTACTAGTTTCTGTAGAAAACTTGCTCTTCAATATCATCAAACCCGTCCTCAACGAGATCCTGTATAGAATACACTGCGAAGACGGCTTTTATGTAATAACTACACTGCGAGTATTGGCGATTTGTGACCGAATCATTGTTATAGAGGCCGAGGAGCAGTTTCAACGGCTTGGACTACATCAGCGAGTTCTTTTACAATTCCAATCCCAGATACCCGGAGAGGAAGAAAAACTGGACCTACATCTTCGACATCGATTGGGTCAAGGAGTATTTACAAACCAGGTGGGCCAATTGAAATACACTCCTGGACAAAATTAACGCGCATCATAAATTTGCCACATTTTTGATGCTATTTTTTGTTTGAATTTATGATCCGATTTGGATTTTTTTTGTATTATAGGTTGGTTCCTTGACAATGTCATCATTTTCGCTGTTTATGATAAAATGTTCCTTCTCGATTATACCGGGTGTAATAAAAATGTAATGATTTTTTACGAAAATTCGTATCACTCTGTGGAGTATAGTAGCAAACGAGACATATAGCAGTTGACATTAGACGGTAGAACCATCTTTTGCCAACATTTTATTTTTTGTTTACTTCATTATCTCTGTTATTAAAGGAGATACGCCGTTTTATAGCGTAACATGTTTTAATAGACTGTATTATTCAAAACATTCATTGTTAAAAGTTTTCAAGTAGGCAATGGACCATTTTTGACATTTCAAGTGATGTGTCAATATCGAATACATTATTTGTTACCTGTATAACAAAATAATTCCTGCTCGCTTTGATGAATGAAAACAAAATTAACGAATTACTTTATTTCATAAAGTAAAATTAAGAGTTTATTAAACACATTTTTTTTGGAAACGAGTAAAACAAGAAAAGAACATAAATCAAAAACAATAAAATTAATGAATTTATAATGCTAATAACGTGTATGTTCACCTCTACTTCGAATTATTGCTCCATTGCAATATGACTTATTGAATAGCCTTCATCCACCAAAGTTAAGGCTCTTACTGCTTCTTCGGTCAATAAATTTTTGGACGATTCATTTTTCAAGATTAAAATAACAAAAAATGTATTCGATATTGACACATCGCTTGAAATGTCAAAAATGGTCCATAGCCTACTTAAAAACATTTAACAATGAATGTTTTGAATAATACAGTCTATTAAAACATGTTACGCTATAAAACGGCGTATCTCCTTTAATAACAGAGATAATGAAGTAAACCAAAAAAGAAAATGTTGACAAAAGATGGATCTACCGTCTCATGTCGTTTGCTAGTATACTCCACAGAGTGATACGAATTTTCGGAAAAAAACATTACATATTTGTTACACCCGGTATAATCGAGAAGGAACATTTTATCATAAACAGCGAAAATGATGACATTGTCAAGGAACCAACCTATAATACAAAAAAAAATCATCCAAATCGGATCATAAATTCAAACAAAAAATAGCATCAAAAATGTGGCAAATTTATGATGTTGCGTTAATTTTGTCCAGTAGTTTAAATCCATCCACGATGTTGTTTACTGGATAATCGGTTGTAGCCCTAGACCTTATTACCCCATATCACTGCTGATGACTAAAAATACTGCAGCGAAATACATACAGGCCCACGTACGAGGCTACTGGGTGAGGAAACGGGCCGATCTCGAGGAAATTAGGCAATTTTGGAAGGTATGTAATTGGTACTTTTACATGTTAATTTATAATTCTATTATTACCAGTGATGTTAAAATTACTTTATAATATGTAATTAATTACAATTACAATTACCTTTGGCAAATTGTAATTAATTGCAATTACAATTACAAAATTTGCGAATGTAATTACAATTACAATTAAAGTTACAATTACAATCACAATTACTTTGCTTTGGTGTCAGTTTTAAATAATTATTTAGGGATTTGCAATCGGAATTAAACTTTCCACCTATTGAAAATATTAAATAAATACTTTTGTGTCCAATGTAATTAAAATGTAATTGTAAAATGTAATTGTAACGAAAGGAGTAATTGAATTACAATTGAGGAGTTTATAATTAATTACCGCCTCAATTACAATAAAAGTAATTCAATTACTTTTTCAATTACTTGTAATTAATTACTTAACAACACTGATTATTACCTCCAAGCAGAGCCTCCAAGTAGCTCTATTTTGGCTCTGGTATTTGCTTAATTGTTGTACTGTTGTAGACTATTAAACTTGAAAGAGATTTAAATGGAAGGTTATCATTTACAAGAACTTTAGACGAATCACTGTAGTAGATACGTTATTTAAGTTATTGAAATAAAAAATTCACGTTTAAAAAAAGTTTTATTTTAGTACAACATCACGACATACAAAAACCTATATACAGACGATAATAATTTATCCTAGTCTAATAAATAGTGCTAATAAATTAAATTATAAATAATAAAAGGTGCCTTTTACAACTAATCTAAAAAAACAAACAACTCGATTCAGTCCGGTTTTACTCTAAAAACGCTGCGTAATCTGCTTTATCCAATCCAAATAGTGGCTGACTTTAACGTACACCCCGGGGACGCCGTTCTGGCCGCAACCGATCCCCCAACTCACCAGTCCCACCACCTGCCAGGTGCCGCCCCTCTCGCACACCATCGGCCCGCCCCCGTCCCCTTTGCAGGCGTCTTTGCCCTCCTCGCCCCCGGCGCAAACGAAACCCGGGTGCAACTGGAAATCGTACCTGCAAATCAAAAACCCCTCTCAGTATCCACACATATTGCTATAGAAGCATAACAAGTATAGAACCAAAGACGTTACAACTATATAAGAGACCGGATTGTTTACATTTTTTTGTGGTTTATATTTATGCATTCACCCAAACCACAGACCTACATTTCTAAGGTTTGGAAACTTCCTATGCTTTGCATGCATTAAAGAATGTGTCCTGGTATTTGAGGACTTTTTGAGCTTCACTTTTGCACCGCGCCGTGGCGAACGATCGAAGGACCCACTTATCTCAGCCAATCAGCGTCGCGCTACGTAAATGGCGGTTGTGAGATGACAGTTCAAGCTGTCAAAACTTCAAAAATTATTATTTGACATTTCGAGGAGAAAATGGAGAAATACATTAACCGAAGGTACGTGAGGCATGTTGTTAACAACAAAATCATCGCTGATTTAAGTATATTTTTATATTTTTTATATATTTCTAGTTTGAATAAAAACTTTTTTAATGTTAAATCTATGTAATTCGTACGCAAAAAACAGCTTCCTTTACAACATCGCCTCCTAGCGGCCGTTTTAGGAACCTTGTTTTATCCTCAAATAACGGGACACTTTTTTCAACCTATGTTTCCAGACCTTAGAAATATACGGCCGTTTCATAACAGCTATGTCTTTCTCTCTCTCTCTCTCATCAGAAATTTTAAAACAATAACAGTCCACAAATATTTGGGATTTATCATAAAAACATTTATGCCCGATTTCACCAACATGTTGTTAGGTATTTCCTAACTAGGTAAATCCTAAGGTAGGAATTACTTAAATCGAATACTTACCTAAATCGAATTTCACCAATATTAGAAATCCCTTACTAAGAAATACCTAGGTAAAAATTTGATTTCGACAATTTTTTGAATTTTATTGGTAGCATTGCCTAATTTTGACGTATAAACCGAAAAAGCGGAGATCGAAATTGAATATGTTGAGAGAAAAGAGGAGATGTTGACGATCCGGGCCATCTTTAAATTATGTTAGTTATTTTTAAATCTGCTGAAGATGTAGTCTGTACATTATTAGAAAAATAACCGTTCCGATTTGTAAAATATTTCTACATCTTCTTCTCCAGGACAATGGATCTTTACATGCATGTGTACGGTCAATAGTTCCAAAAACTTCCTGTGTATCAAATTAAAAATCATCTTCAATTCATTCTAATATTTGTAATGCCGTATTTTTATATATCGAAAAAGGCGGAAAAAAATCAGTTTCATCCAGTTTCTAAAAACTCTCCTCCAATTTTAAATTTTCATCTAAAGAGTCTAAAGACAGTCAAGACTTAAGTCACATGAAATCACATTAAAACTTAGTTAAGTATTTCCTAAATGTTTTAGGCAACTTTAGGCATTTCCTATTACCTTCAGGTATTACTTGTGCATGGTGAAACGCAAGTTGTACTTAGGAATTCCTAAATCCGGTTTAGGTATTACCTAACTTTAGGAACTGGTTGGTGAAATCGGGCATTAATCTTTTAGTTGTAATGTTAAGAACTTTGTAAAGAACCTTACCCTAATCTGGTATTCTGCAGTATCCTCTGGCACGCCTCGTGCCCCACCACCGGCACGTCGACCTCCTTCAGCACGTTCTGGTACTTCCCGAAGTCGCCGAAGGCGTCCTTGCCCCAGCCGGTGGTCCAGCACCTGGTACCAGCGTACTCCTCGTGCGGCCGCGGCAGACAGGCCGGGCTGATGTGCGGGTACTTCGACCAATCGACCGGCGCGTCCATTCGCAGCACGGCGATGTCGTTGTAGAGCGTACCGGCGTAGAACTCCGGGTGCACGTGCACCGACACCACGTCCCGCTCAACGTACGGGTAGAACTCCACGTCGTGGTTCACGTCCCATTCGCCCAGGCGTGCCCGCAGGTCGAAACCGGCGTAACTGTCGAACGATTCCAAGGGTTAGTTAACTAGGGTACTACCTTGTTTGGTAGTAGGTACTACCATGGTCCTGTTTTATATAACTGACAAGTCCTGTCGGACAAGTGTAGTCTAAATTTGACTGGAGTATTTGACAAGTTTGTGTTTCATAAAATTACACGAGTAGATTATTAGTGACAAGTGACTAGCCTAATATTACAAGTCTGTTTTACAATTGTAGATAGGTTTGCGTTTCATAAAAAAATAAATTAAACAACACTTGTCATTTATTCCTATCATATATTAGTGTAAAGCGACAGGGATTTGATTTCCTGTCACCATCCGATTTTCTTGTAAATTTAAAAGAAAATGTGGTCAAGCGACATTGAGGAGGAAGCTTAATGAGAGTTTAATAAAAGATTTCGAATGAATTCGATAAAAATGGAGGAAATATTAAAATCTATTGGTCCCCGCCTAATGTGTAGAACCAACTTATAGAAATTATGCATTGTCTTTGTTCGTTCCAATGCTCACATTTTATAGCTTTTGTAGAAGTGGGACTAAATTTTCCAAATAGAATGCCCTTTTTTTATTAAAATAATTTAATATTAAAAAAATGTTGCTGCATTTTAAAAATAAGTTTTTTGTCAATAAACGAAATTGTCGTGGTTCACATCTAAAAATAGCTCCAACCAGAAAAAAAAACAATTTCAAAGTAAAAGTTTCCCAATATCGAAAATCGAAGGTGGTGATATACTTATGCTCCTCAGTATAGTAAGTACTAATTCTTTCTTTTTGGCTTAAGTCTGACGTTTAATTAATATTACAGTTGTAGAAAAACGGATGCCAAAAATTTAATTCGACAAGTGTCGAAATTTATTTTATGAAACGAAATTTTTAAATACTTGTCAACCAACACTTGTAACTTGTCGACTTGTAACTTGTCAACTTGTCAGTTATATGAAACAGACACCATATTAGCCAATATTCATAAAAATGAAGCGTTTACTTTGAAGTAAAAGGTAGAGGCAAAAGAGATAAAGGTTTAAAGGTTTTAAAACCAGAAAAGCTTCCGCTTTAAAACAACAGTAGGATCCTCGAAGCAAAACCTCTCTTCCTTCACTTCTTTTTATACATATACCTTGAAGCAATTCCTTCATTTTTTGAAGCAAAAGCTGCTTCTTTTTACAACAACGGCCTAATATTTTAAAGTTTGTGGATGAAGAAGAGTACTTACGTTTTGACGCAATGCGCGGCCGTCAGGATGTGCAAGGAATCGATGAGAGTACCGCCACAGACGTAGACGCTCTCCTTGGCGTCCTTCTTCAGTATGGCCACCTGCCAGGGGTACTCGCCGAACTCGCTGTCGCCGTCCACGTACACCGGGTTCTTGATGCGCCCGTTCACGCCTTGGGAGTGCCTAGTACCGCATTGGCGGTTCGGCGAAATCGGTACTTGCGGTCGAAGGGGGCGCTTGCAGCAGACGTGACGCGGACCGCAGGCTTGACTCTGTCCGCCGTAGAATTGCCTCTGGAACAGATATAAAGAGATGCAAATGGAATTTGAATTGGGGATTCTGGAAGGTACTCCTTTGGACAGGAAGTTAGATATGTATGGGAAATGTACGGGTGATTCAAATAGGTGGTGAGACAAGCTAGATAGATATATTGACTCTTTGATCCACTGGTAGAAAAGTGTACCTTTACAGCCCTCCAAACGAAGTAATTACCTCTAAAATCTCTTCATCGACTATACCTTGCAAGTCTCTTCGTTTTCTGCTACTGGGGAATTTGACTGGATTGGAAGGGCGAGAAGATTGGAGGCTTTTACCAGCGCGAAAACTGCGCGTGTTAAAATCTCCTGGCGGATAGGACGGGAGGTTTTGGTACTGCCGCAAAACGCTACTTCCTTCTACAACCCTACTCGAATCGTTTCTGTAAGTCCTGCCGAAGGAATTAACGTATTCACCGCCTCCATAGTTGAGGGGATCATCGAAGTAGGGATGATGCTCGACCGGAGGCGGCCCCTCCGGATGGTAATAGTCGTGATGAGGTTGCTGGTGGTGGGTAAATTCGTACGGATGTTCGCGGTACACGTCGTGAGGAGGGTACGATTCGTGAGGGTGGTAAACCTCGTGTGGATGGTACGATTCGTGTGGATGGTACACCCCATGAGGGTGGTACTGATGGTGACCGTTGTGGACGTGGTAGTGTTTGTGCTTGTTGAAGATCACCCCTTTTTTATAGGCGAACAGATCCTCGAACTTGTGAACGAGAAAATTGTTGGGCGTCACGTGCAAGTTAATGAAAGGTTTGATCTCCTTGTTGCCGTAATCGTCCTTGGAGAGCTGTATGGAAACCAAAGGATTCACCGACACCAGGCCGAGATTGATGCCGGAGGCGCCTAAAGCGCTGCCGTAGGGATTGGGAAAGGGCGAGGGATTGTAAGGATTCGCAGGATATCCACCGCCTCCTTGTTGTGGCAACCCGAAAGATATCCCGAAAGTCGGTTGGATTTTCTTCATGTCTACGTTCCCTAAAGAACCGTACTGTCGCTGTCGCTGGAACAATGATAGTTTCAATCATATCGATTCGAAAATATCGATTACGATTTCCGGCACCCAGCTATAAATACTAAGTTAGGGTTTTAGTTGCATGTAGTAGGCAAATATGTACACAAACAAAAAGGCGGTGGTAAGTTCCTGGAATCCGGGCTCAATGAGTTTAGTGACATCTGCAACACATTATTAGAACATTAGTGGAGAATTTCTGGGAACTAATGAGCACCGTTAAAAGATGAGGGAAATTATACATTTACACGTCGCTAAACAACTTACAGCTTCTGGTTTGGCATCTTCCTTAACCGGAGCATCTACCGATGTTGTGTCTCTTTTACTAACGCTCTTTACTTCTGTACTATCTGTAGTATTTGCAGTCGAGAGTGTACTGTTCGTTTCTTCATCAGTCAAAGCCTCGATTTGGGTCTTCAAATTCCTGGGATCTAACGGTAAATACAAATCATCCTTGCGACCGATGACGTCCTGCGAAGGACACTGATTGTACGGCACGCAAGTACAATCGAAATTCGATGATTCCAATCCCTGGTATTTATCGGCGTAACCAGTCTGCAAGGAGAAAATGTTACAATGCAGGAATGTTTACTCAAGAAGATTCTACTTATAATTCATTTATGCCCGATTTCACCAACCAGTTCCTAAAGTTAGGTAATACCTAAACCAGATTTAGGAATTCCTAAGTACAATTTGCGTTTCACCATGCACTAAGTAATACCTAAAGGTAATAGGAAATGCCTAAAGTTAGGACAGCTGACTGAGCTTGCCTAAAACATTTAGGAAATACTTAACCATACTTTTCATGTGATTTCATGTGACTTAAGTCTTGACTGTCTTTAGACTCTTTAGATGAAAATTTAAAATGGAAGGAGAGTTTTTAGAAACTGGACGAAACTGATATTTTTTTCGCCTTTTTCGATATATAAAAATACGGCATTACAAATATTAGAATGAATTGAAGATGATTTTTAATTTGTAACACAGGAAGTTTTTGGAACTATTGACCGTACAAATGCATGTAAAGATCCATTGTCCTGGAGGAGAAGATGCAGACATATTTTACAAATTGGAAAGGCTATTTTTCTATTAATGTACAGACTACATCGTCAGCAGATTTAAAAATAACTAACATGTTTAAAGATGCCCCGGATCGTCAACATCTCTTCTTTTCTCTCAACATATTCAATTTCGATCTCCGCTTATTCGGTTTACACATCAAAATTAGCCAATGCTACCAATAAAATTCAAAAAATTATCGAAATCAAATTTTTACCTAGGTATTTCTTAGTAAGATATTTCTAATGTTGGTGAAATTCGACTTAGGTAAGTATTCGATTTAAGTAATTCCTATCTTAGGAATTACCTAGTTAGGAAATGCCTAAAAACATGTTGGTGAAATCGGGCATTAGTGAAGTTACGCGGGTACACCTAACGAAATCCGCGCAAGCAGAGCGAATAGAAGACTTTACCTGCAGGTAATTGTTGTTGCCGGAATTTAAGTTCAACTCCTTCTTGTAGAGCCCGCTCGAGCCGAAGGCTCCCACCGAAGCGCCGAAGCTGTTGTAGTTGTAGTTCTCCTCGACCGGTTTCGGTCCGTAATTCGCGATGGTCTGCCCGCCGTAGGTGCCCGATTGGTAGTTACCGAGACCGGCGGTGGTGGCGACGCTGGCGGAGGGCTTGAACGTGCCGAAATTGCCCGGATGGGAATGGAACGAGCCCGACAAATCGGTCGTCGTGGCAGCCGCAGAAGCCACCGGTATGGGGTTGATTACCAGCGGTTTGTTAGCTCCTTCTAGGTTGTGGTGGTAATGGTGGTGCACGTGCTCGACTGAAGCTGAAATGTAGGCGATTAAGGTTGAAAAAAATCGATGAGGAACACTCAAGACAACAGGGTGACTCATAAAGTGGTTGAAACTCATAGACCTCTTAAGTATAGACGCGGCACAATCGGTATTTTGAGGTTATTCAGCGTTTCCAATGATAGAGAGAGAGGTCCGTGAGAGATGGAGCTAGTTTGGGCTAAAAGTAGGCGGGACCAAAAAAAATATAAAATATATACAGGGTGTGTGGAAAAAGGTGATTAATCTGTTAAATTATTTATACGCTTAATATTTAAATATTGTTTTTATCTTGGTATCCACTTGGACAGAAGAATGACCTGGAAGAAACATATTTTTTACAAGAGAAAGCAGTTAGGTCTTACATTGCGAAATCTGTACTGGCTAATAGGTAGGATGTTCCAATTAACAATACAAAATAAGAACTGTATTTGCAAATGAGTGGGAATTTAGGCTCAGCTGAAAAATGAATTTTGCTCGGTAAAAAAATAATAAATCCTCAACCCTATTCTACCATAAGCTACCCTCCTCTACCCCAGCTACATTGCATTTCTGAAAACGTAACTCACGTGGTCTTTTGCTTTCTTACTATTGGCTAATGCATTGTCCAATCTCTCATTGCCATATGCCCAAACTAGCTGCATCTCTCTCATTCATCGACAACACTACCTCTTTGTCTAAACCGCGTCCATAGTTAATAGGTCTATGTTGAAACTTAATTTACCTGGTGTTACTGTTGTTCCACCTTGAGCATTTACGGTAATCTCGACTCTTTTATCTTTATTGACGAACGGCGGTGGGTTTTGGTGGAATTTGTAAGGAGGAATTTCGGGCTCGATGGGTTCGATGTACTGGTTAGGACCAGCGAATTGATTGGGACCAGTAAATTGGTTAGGACCGGTAAATTGGCCGGAACCGGCGAGGAAACTGGGCGGTTTATCGTAGAACTCCGGGCCTTCGTAGACCTCCCCGTTGATATTCAACGGTTTCCCGTACAGCGGCTTTGACGGAGGCACCCCAAAGTACCGCCTGGGCGGCTTCCCTTGCTGGAAGTAGTTGGGATTCCCCGACGACGGGTACTTGTTCTGAGGCGGAGGGTACTTCGCGGGCGGCATTGGCCTGGTGGCGGGGTAGGGCAGCGGCTTGGGCGGCCCGTAGCCCCCTATTCCTCTGACTCCCTTCACGGGAATGGTGGGAATCGGCTTCCCCACCGGGTTTATAGCCACCGGTTGGGCGTAGACGAGCTGCTCCGGTGAAATGTAGGGGCGTTTGCCTTCCACATCATCGCACTGGAACCAACAAGATGTATTATAAACCTATTAAAAACGCATCGAAACCAACAAAACCAACCTGCATCAATCCTATAGCGCACAATCTCTCCTTGATCACGTTCCTCGCCTCGCCGTCGTCGCCGTTCTGCAGGGCTTCCTGCACCGAAGGATCGCTGTAGACCTCATCGAAGCCGTCGATGGCTCTGCCTTCTCTGGTGGAACTGATGATTTCGTCGATGATTAGACCGGCCGCGGTGGCGTTGACTTGCTCGCTGGGAGCAGCTTGGAGGTCTTCTTCGTAGGATGGCGCGAATCTGCCCGATGGCTCCGCGTCTTCCGGTGCCTGGGCGGCGGGTTCCTTCGAACCGGCGCCCCAGGACCAGGGCTGCTCGTTGGAGCTGGCTCGGTGCAGCAGCAAGACCGCCGATAGGCAGAAGATGAGCTTCATATCTGGAATTGTAATGGCGAGAGTGAGGGAGGATGTTGTAGTGTAAACGGGAAATTCTGTAAGGTAGACTGGGGCAAATGTAAAAATGGGGTAAATGTATTATTTTTACCTATTATGTTAATGTTTTTATTATTTTTATAGTTCTTTTGTGCATTAGACAGGGTTTGTTTCTTATTTTTTCTTTATTATTTTGTAGCTCTGTTATTTTTTGAAATAAATAAATAAACAGCATATCAAATTTTAGAGGAATTAAATATTTTTTTACAATTGCCCCATATGTTTTTCTATACAGTGCATTTCTTTAATGTCCCCCCCCCTTTTATTTTTTGAACGGATCAACTTAGAAAATTGAAATTTGGGATAATGAAACTAATGCATGATTACTATATTTTGAAGTAAAATTGAGAATTTTCTAAAATTGTCAAATGGCAAAATGACGAGAATAAATTGAAAATTAGTGGTAAGGTAGAATGGGGCAAATGTAAAAATGGAGTAAATGTAATATTTTTACCTATTATGTTAATGTTTTTATTATTTTTATAGTTCTTTTGTGCATTCTTTTGTACATTCTTTTGTGAACCAAATATTTTTTTTACAATTGCCCCATATGTTTTTCTATATAATTGTATTGCACTTTAGAACCTTTTGTTACATTTACCCCGTACCATGGGGTAAATGTAACATATTGTCAACATTTTAAAAAATATGTAAAATCGTTTTCTTCCTTTTTCAAAAAAAACTTCTTAATACCTCGATTCTTTAGTTTAGGAAGTTGTGAATTTAATGTGATATCAGCATTTCTAATAAGAGAAAAAATAAAGCCACATTTTAGGATTTAATTTGAACTATTCAAATTTTACAACCGATTTGCCCCAGTCTACCTTATTATCAATGATGATGGGAAAGATGATGAAGATTAGCTTGTAAAAAACCTAATTTTGTATGAAAAACTCAGCATGAGAGACTTACAAACATTTTCAAAACTTCTACCTTGAGTTATAATACTTGCATAATGCATAAAAAGATGCCTTTCTAATATACATATTTATTTGAAATCGAAAATTAATCCGGTTTCGAAATGACAGCGGATTTTCCACGCAAAACGATTAAATTCGCCAAAAAAACGTACGCGAAAAGAAAGCTCATGGGCGTTTTATAAACATGGTAGAAAGTAAAAGTGTCGACCCATTTTGTAACGCTGTGGCTCCCACTCGGCTCTTTATTTTCACATTTAACAATAGTGAAGTCATCTTTAAACGTTTCGGATTAATAAAAAATACATAAAATTTGCATACGAACAGTATTTGATTCGTTTATGTTATGCCCTAAAGAACATTGAATCTATAACAAAAGGTTTCCAGAGGGGAAAGTTTGTGAGAGATAGAAATTTCATATTACTTAAAAAACATTACTCATCTATGAATTCTATAAACTTATTTTACTTTTCTTTAATAAGCTAACATTGATATACTAGATATTTAGAAGTTTTCTTTTTCATTGGGAAATTCTAACATTTAATTATCCTGTATAATAACGTTCAACTTGAAATTTATTTTCTTAAAGCTTCTTTTTAAGCTAAGAAGATTTTAACTGGATACCATTTCTTCCAACTTTAAAACTTTTAACAGAACCTTTGCAGGAAAGTTTTCTTCACACATATCCAAAAATTTACAAGGCGTATAATTTTGTTTGTTTATTGTGGTGTATTCTCTGGTGGAAAACAAACATAAAAACACCTTTAATAGAGAAAGCGAGATAATTAACTCGAAGATAATCTTCACCGACATTTTTACTTAAAACTGCTGTAATTCAATTCGGTTTTTTCATGTCTTGTTTACGATTGCCAGTCGAATCACTTTCCCTTCATAAGACACGGTCATGGTCACTGATGGAATAAGTTCATTAGCATCGAATTCAATTCAAAAGATACGACGGTCATTTTTTATAAAAAAAAGACGAGAAATTAACGGTTACAGTACATTAAGAAAAAGCAAAAGTTTACGATATGAATCGGTAAGTTTCGATTGTTCTTTATACCAACTTTAATTAAAATTATTGTAGATATATTAACGATATCATGATCATCATCATTAATTTCTCTAGATTGTCTAGAGTTTAGATACTCTTTTGCGTGATGCACATATGAATTTATATTATAATTTAATTTTTCAAATCAGATATTAATTGAATAAATACATGCATTTATTAGCATTGGGATAAATTAAAATTTTGCCCGTTAAAAAAAATAATTCAACGCATTTTGGATTCAGAAGGTAAAGGGAAGTCTTTTGTGATTAAATTATTAAACGATCTACAATTATTTACAGTTTTATGCAAACTTATGCAAATTTATTTACAAAAAACAAAATTCTTCTCTACCTTCCAATTTTCCATTATCTTCCAGAAATAAACCTACCTAAATTTCCAGAAAAATTTAATGAAAGAAATGATATTAATCTAAAATATGTAAATTTTCAGGATAAATCGATTAAAAAAATCCTGTTATTTTTTCATTCTAATCGTTAAAAACATAAACCTCATCTTTCTAACATAACTCATTTTATGTGGTAGAAATTTTAAAAAAAATTTAAAACGCCTTTAGAAAGACGGTGCTGAAAATAATCCTCCACCAAAAATTAGAAATTTCCAAAAAAATTTCACCTACCTCTAGAATTCGTCCACAGGATTATCCAGCACTGAGCGCACTGCCTTTGAAGAAGCTTCTCACGACTCTAAGCGGTTTTATAGATATTCCCACCAGCAACTTCTTTGTTATTATGAGTTTTACTTTCTACTAAGAATGCGACGCCAGTGTGCAGATATCGATATACTGGCTGCTACATGGCGCTATCTCTTTATATACCTACTTATAAACGAACGAGCCATGTAGTGGTGTAAGATGTTACAAAAGACGGGGTTTTTTCGGAAATTCGAAGCGGATCTTGGAACAAAAAAATGTAATACTGCAGTGCAATAGTGCCGGTATAATGGTACCTAGTTTGAAAACCTTATGAATTATTATAAGGAATTGATTGACATGATGACTCCACAGTTGAGTAAATTTGGTAGAAAAAAATTATATTAGGAATTGCATTAAAAATATAGCTAAATTGGGTCAATTTCCAGTCAAATCCAGCTTGTCCAGTTTGAGCTTGTCTGTGATAATGATAATAAATTGGTTGAAGAAAGATGGAAATTTGAAGAATAAAATGTCAAAAATAAATATTCATATGGCATTTGAGCTTGTCTATGATTGCTTGTGATTATAAGTTTGATGGAAAAACATGGACATTTCAAAGTATAAAAAGAAAGGTTCGCTCTTCAAGTTTTAGTAGAGGAGAGGAGGTTTCTTTGCTTTAAAAAATTGAGTAGTTGAAGCATATTATAGAATGTGAACCTACAAAAAAATTAGTATATTCAGAAGGTAAAATTTTCTCTTCTATTGAAGAGATGCAGTGCAATAGTGCCGGTATAATGGTACCTAGTTTGAAAACCTTATGAATTATTATAAGGAATTGATTGACACGATGACTCCATAGTTGAGTAAATTTGGTAGGAAAAAAATTATATTAGGAATTGCATTAAAAATATAGCTAAATTGGGTCAATTCCAGCCTCCTCAGGAAGGTTTTTTTCAGTTCCTCAGGATGCTTAAAACAGTAGTAACTGATTTAATTTAAAACTTAGAAACATTAGGTTATAAAGAAGGGAGAATTGAAGCTCGATGAGAAATTGAGCTAGGTGGTACATTTAAAACTTTAAACGGCGTTTGAGCTTGTCTGTGATAATGATAGTAAATTGGTTGAGAAAAGATGGAAATTTGAAGAATAAAATGTCAAAAATAAATATTCATATGGCATTTGAGCTTCTCTATGATTGCTTGTAATTAAGGTAGACTGGGGCAAATCGGTTGTAAAATTTGAATAGTTCAAATTAAATCCTAAAATGTGGCTTTATTTTTTCTCTTATTAGAAATGCTGATACCACATTAAATTCGCAACTTCCTAAACTAAAGAATCGAGGTATTAAAAAGTTTTTTTGGAAAAGGAAGAAAACCATTTTATATATTTTTTAGAATGTTGACAATAGTACCCCGTACCATGGGGTAAATGTAACAAACAGTTCTAAAGTGCAATACAATTATATAGAAAACCATATGGGGCAATTGTAAATACATATTTGGTTCCTCTAAAATTTGATATGCTGTTTATTTATTTATTTCAAAAATTAACAGAGCTACAAAATAATAAAGGAAAAATAAGAAACAAACCCTGTCTAATGCACAAATGAACTATAAAAATAATAATAAACATTAACATAATAGGTAAAAATATTACACTTACCCCATTTTAACTTTTGCCCCAGTCTACCTTATAAGTTTGATGGAGAAACATGGACATTTCGAAGTTTAAAAAGAAAGGTTCACTCTTCAAGTTTTAGTAGAGGAGAGGAAGTTTCTTTGCTTTGCTTTTTTGCTTTAAGAAATTGAGTAGTTGAAGCATATTATAGAATGTGAACCTATAAAAAAATAGTATATATTTAGAAAATAAATTTTTCTCTTCTATTTCGTACAAAGGAGATACAAAAGTGTTCCTTTTTTCAAAAGAAAACGTTGGTAAAGTCTAGCTCGTCGTATTTATGAAAATAGTATCTTTTTCCTACAGACTTTTGTCCTCTAATATAAATAAATTCTTATCCTTAAGAGTAATTTTAGCGAATTCTTAAAGGAACCTTTAGGCTTAAAGTTGATTGGGAAATCAATTACATCTATTAAAGCACCATTTTTAAAGTCAAAGTTTCCTTTATGTCTCTTTATAAAATCGGCCTTAACTCTAAAAGTTGAAGCCACTTGTGAACCCAATCAGAATGCAATATTTTCCAGTAAAAATAATTTAAAGAAAACCATTTTGAACTGACGTTTTTATGCAATTTTTTTGTGGAAAATTTTCATCTTTGAGTCCCTCAATTCTAGACACCCCTATAATAAAATTGCAATCGACAACAGCTTCGCTGCTCTCGCACTTATTCCCAGATGAATTATTCGACCAGAACACGGACTATTTGTTATTTGTTTAGAATCTTCCGATCGAGCGCTCGTGCAACGCCAATCCCGACAAAAAGACTCGTTAAATAAATTAAACGTTACACAATCGCCGCAACGCCTTCGGTGATCGCTGGGCCGTGTCGCTCGAATTTCTTCTTCTACGACAAAGTGCAATGGAGTTCAAATTTAGATCCGGCTTCGAGTGAAAGTGGACGAAAATCATTCACGGACCCATCGCGTTCGAACGAAAATCGAGCAACATCGGCGGACGCCTCAATTTTTGACCGATAAATAAACCTCTGCTATTCTAGAATTACTACAACGCTAGTAGGTATTACTAGAGTGTATAATTGTGTAATATTTGCGATAAGTTATATTGACTAGAGTTTCAATTGGAACTCTCAGGGGATATCTCTTGTAGGCAATTACATTTATTAATTCCTTATTATTCTATTTAGTACGCTACTGGTGATGATGGTAATGTCTTAATTTGACCCAAAGGTGATGTAGTCGTGACTAGTTTTTAACATAACAATTACAACATTGCAACGAAAGTGAATTTTGTTATGTCAAGTCTATGTTTGAGCTTTAAGGCATTGTTTAATGCTTTTTGCAGACTTCCAGAGGGTCTAGAATCGGAAGCAAATTCGCCTGAGGAACGCCCGCAAAATATGAAATTATTTTATAATCGTAAATTGCGAAATTCGCGATCGTGTTTCGATTACATGTCGGGATTCCCTGTCCTCGATTTCATTCATACAAATTGCTATTTCACGAGCCAGTGCGGCCAAAGATCTTTTGCATTGCAATTACATAACTGAAAAACCCAAAACAATCCGCCTTCGTGTTATTAATAAATCGCCGTCTTTGACCTACTTGTGCTTTTCTTCGAAATCCTGCTAAGGAGCCGTGCAGAATCGTAATTATTGCGCCAAACTTGAGAAATTGTGTCAGGAATTAGGGGAAAAGCCGGGTGTCATTTCATCATCAAAGAGAAATCATGTTGGGAAGTACCGATACTAAAATTTTGTAAACTCTGGGATTCTTCTTCTATTACAATTTAATCAACTGTGATTAGGCAAAAAAATATTTGAATCAGTTCGGAACAATTTTGATCAATTAGAAAATTGGGTAAATGTTAACCCATAGACAAAATAAAAAATAATACAAAATAAAATAATCTTTCTTTCTCTACGTGTTAACCGTTTAAAACTATCGTAAAAGGCCAACTGTCAACAATAAATTTGATTTATTATGACAGTTGACGTTACCCTAACCTCTAAAAAACATTTAAATTCTGCCGCCATTTATTATCAATGTTTACGTTGAAATTAGAACAAAAACTACATAACTTGCATTAACAAACATGTCTCACACAAGAGCAAGTTCATTAATCAGCCAGGAAGAGTCAGAACCGAGCGAAGCAGATACATTTCGAATCCTCCTAGCCACCGACATTCACCTGGGCTATGCCGAAGATCACCCAGTGAGAGGTAACGATACGTTCGAAACGTTCGAAGAAATACTTCGAATCGCCGTCGAGGAAGATGTCGACTTTATCCTGCTGGGAGGAGACTTGTTTCACTTCGCCCAGCCCACTCCCAATTGCATCCACAAGTGCTTGGAGCTGTTGAAGAAATATTGTTTGGGGGACAAGCCCGTAAGCGTCGAATTCTTATCCGATCCCAACCTTAATTTCACCCGAAGCGAAAATTCCACTGTTAACTACGAAGATCCTAATTTGAACGTGAGCATGCCGATATTTTCGATACACGGCAACCACGACGATCCTACTGGAAAGTCCAAAACTTCTTCGTTAGACATAATCTCCGCCACTGGGCTCGTTAACTACTTCGGTAATTACAACAACTACGACAGCATTGAAATATCTCCGATACTGCTCCGAAAGGGCGCTACTAAATTAGCCCTATATGGCCTATCGCACATAAGAGACGAGCGACTCGGCAGGCTCTTCTTAGAAGGGAAAGTGAAGATTCTAACGCCGGACGATAAAGACGATTGGTTTCATTTGCTCGCATGGCACCAAAACAGGGTCGCGAGGAGCACTAAAAATTTCATTCCCGACGATTCTCTGCCGGACTTCTTGGACCTCGTGCTTTGGGGACACGAGCACGATTGTCGCATCGAACCCGAGCGAAAAGTGAACGGTGTTTACGTAACTCAACCCGGCAGTTCGGTCGCTACATCGTTGACTCCCGGAGAGGCCATTCCCAAGCACGTGGGAGTTTTGAAAGTAGCCGGGAGGGAATTTAAAATCGAACCGATTCCCTTGAAAACCGTACGACCTTTCATTATTAAAGAACTGGCCTTACACGATCCCCCTGATGACATAGGCGATGTTACGCCTATGGAATACAGCAAAGATTTGATACACACCAAAATCAGGGAAATGATAGAGGAAGCGAAGAGTATGGGACAAACCGCCGAAGTTTCAGAGAAACCTCTTATAAGGCTATCGGTGAAATATAATAAGGAAAGTTTAACGTTTAATTCCATTCGATTTGGGCATAGCTACGCCGATCAAGTAGCCAATCCCGATAGTATGGTCAAATTTCAATCTATAAGGGACGCCCAGAGGAGGAAAGGGAATGCATCGATTGCAGCAGAAGGGGAAGCTGAAGACGATGAATTGATACTGGCCGATTGCATCGAAGAGTTCATCGCCGAACGGTTGGAAAACAAATTGAAGTTCTTCTCTAAGAATTCATTGATTCAAGCGGTAATGAAGAGCATAGGATCGAGCGACAAGAACGCCATCATCGACATCGGTGATAGTTACAGGAAGAAACTTATGGAGGCTCTCGTTAGAGACAAGCCGGATTCCAGTCGAGTCGATCAGTATGTGAGGGAATTTAAAGACAAGGTGGAAAACGACGATGATTTCGCCAAGGTGTTGTTGGGAAGCTCCACAACGATGGAATCTCCGGAAAACCAAACATCGGTTGTTACTATAGATGGTGATGATTGTGATGACCAAGTGCCACAGACATCTACGAGAGGAAAAAGAGGCAGAGGATCGCCAAGGGTGCAGGCGCCGACAAGGGGCAGAGGCAGGGGTAGGGGCAGAGGGAAAAAGGCCGCAGCTAATTAAAAATATAGTTGCTGTTATTTTCTCATTTATTTTTGTACTTTTTTAATGCTAATGTTGATTTGTTGTTTCTTTGGTGAATAAATTGTTCTTCGCTATTGTTTTAAGTTTTAAATAGCATTTTTTGCAGTAAATGCAAAACGGCACATTATGCAAGTATTCTCTTCAAATTCTAAAATAATAGCTAATAAATACATCAGTACGAGGCCATAACCACAATGACAAGATATTTTACCTCTAACCTCACTTTTTAAAATGTTTGAAACAGATTTTAATTTTACCCTTATACAAAAACTTAGTTAATTTAAAAGAACTGTAAGTTAATTTGTATTACTTATCATGGATCAGCTTCCAGTCGAGTTGCTTCTTAAAATAGTGAAGCAATTAAATATCTATGATATTGTACAATTTTGTGCTGTGTTCAAAAATTTTAAGTTCTTATTAAGGGAAAAGTGTATAACAAGGTAGGTGGAGAAAGAGCAATTTAATCATAATCATTTCAAGTATTACACTTTTAGTTCCTTAAATTGGAGTCGAAACTTTGAAATTCACAACATGGATTTGTGTAGATTCATTAAAACTGAAATTAATCTCGATAACGTTATTTCTTTGAATATTAATGGCTTATATTGGATACCTAAGAAGGATTTGGAAAGTTTAATAAGGAAGCTGCCTAATTTAAATGAGCTATATGCTGTTGATACTAAATTAATGTTTTGTCCTAAAGATACATTCTATTACAAAGTGAGTTAGAAAAATTTTAATGCTGTTCTTCTGAATGAAAAGAGGCCACATTTTTTGAAATCAATTTTTTTCAATTAATTTGGCCCAATTTTTTAGTAAATCTGATTAATTTCGTCTTTAATAGTTTTTGAACTGGAAAGGCAATCAGGTCAGGTAGTGGGGCATGTATTGAGTGTTTTCACCATGTGAAAATCCTCTTACTATTTGATATTTATTCTTATTTAGTTGAAGAAGTTGGCCATTAATTCAAGCAAGCATATAGAAGAATTGGTGCCAGATTACTATTTCAATTCACTTAAATATCTGCAGTTATTGTTACTACCGTCAGTAAGACAGATGATGAAGTCAACTGGGGGAAGTGTTCTTGAGCAATTTCCAAATATTGATGAATTATGGGTTAGTTGTTAATCCCTTTCTCTACACAACAATTTGTATGCATTCTTAGACATCTCATCAATAACATAAAATTCAGTAATAAAATATTTTAGATACTAGAAAGATCTGGTATGTTACTAGATGGTGTTATTGAAGATTTACTATTTAACTTTCATGTTAATAAGAAATTAAATTTAAATAAAATAGTGCTACAAAATTATCAGCCTTTTGGAGATTCACGTGATTTAAGGAAGGGCCTATCTGAAACTTTCTATTCAAATAATTTCCAAATCGGATTCCAGTTAATATTGGGTAAAAGTATAACCGACTTTTATTTTATATAGTATGTTATTCACTCGTTTATTTTAGAACGCTTGCCACCTCTTGAAACTAAACAAAAGTCGATATTTGAACCGGAAGAGACTGAATTTGAAGAAGCTTGGTTTTGGCTCCAAAGAGGCGGGTTTTTGTTCTGCGGTCCTAGAGATTCTAAAGTAAGGTACATCAACAAGCATTAAACGTTATGTAATCAGTATTTTTTTCCCGTCTAGTTTCTTTCCACAGGCCAGACGGTGAAGCAAATCAGCTTTGAAGAATTACATTTTATATCATGCGCCTCTCTAAAACTAAACTCACATTTAAACCAGGAACATTATATTAAAGCCGCCCTTACAATTTTGAATAGCGAAAACTGCAAATATCTCAAAAAATTAAGAATAAACTCATGTTTATTTCAAGGTGAGTTCATTCCCTGTAAAGCTGTTTATTTTACATATCTTCATAACTACTACATTTACTTTAGACTTGAGGCAATCAGAACGAGCTAGCACAGAACCAGTGCCCTTTAAAAAACCAAGAATCGGAGTTCAAAGTGTTTGCCTAAATCACCCATTTCAAGAAACAGCCAAGAATCTAAGTAACTTAGAAGAATTAGAAATTGTTTCCTGTACATATGGGTAAGTGCAAATGTGTTCGCAATATGGTAAATTTTATGAGTTAAACAAAGAAAGATTATTCAATTTTTCATGCTAAAACTTTAGAAAATAAAGTTTCCTATAGATAAAAAATATGAAAAATTAAAGTAATTACTGCCACCATACATAATAAAAAGTGCTATGATACTGCATTTTTTACAAAAGTGGCATGTAGTTTTCCATATGAAGAGAGTTTTAATTTATCATGGGACACCCTGTATGAGAGAGCTCCTACTTGTAAAACTGACACTTAATCTGCTTACATTTTCAATAAACATTTTTCCTTTACAGTTCTAAAACTATTATCGGTTCTGTTCTATGCGGATATAATTGCATCGAGGAATTTAGGAATTTAAAAAAACTCCAAGTTGAAATACCACATGTGATAGACGGATCTTTTCTAATAAATGTAATTACTTTTGATTCAAGTTTGTCGAATCGAAAAATTCTATTCGTAATTTTTATTACAGGTATTCAAAGTGTGTCAAAATTTAAATTTTCTGGATTTGACGCTGTATAATTATCGTCCGGGCTTCAATGCGTTTATGAAAAATTTTTATAATAATTTGGAATTTGCTACAAATTTAAAGGATTTAAGGTAAGTCTTTTGGTAAGAAAGAAAGATAATTTTTATTTGCTTTAACTGTATGAAAAAATAGAAGTAATAAAGTCTCTTCACGTCTACAAAATAAAGGTATAAATGAGACTTTGGAAAATGCGCATTAAAAAGCTAAATACTGTGATAAACAAATTGCCAATTTAATGATGATTTTTTTAATTATGTGTCGTTTGTTGCCTATTTTTTCCAATTCGAAAAAGATGCTCATTCATTTGTATACAGGGTGTACAAATAATAATAAGGTTTAGGACATGTGTTCATATGAAGTTTTTTTCTTAAAATGGGAACGATAAACACCCCCTTTATTATTAGCATGTTATTAAAAAACACCCAGTATATTATTGCATATTTTCTCATTTTTTTTAGGTTGTCGTGCGGTTATATTGACTTAGAGAAATTATTTAGTAACTTGAACAAACTAAAATTGCATAGGTTAGTACTAAGTGGTAATATTTCTTCTGGTATTCTTCCAGAAAATGTATTTCCTTCCTTTTTACTAGCCCAACCTAGACTGGTTTTATTTATATTAGTCGCAGACAATATTTCACACACTGTTACATCTAAAATTAACAACTTGATCAGAAAATGTACTAACAAAAATCCTGCCAAAGTTTTCTCTTGTGTCAAACACCTATCTAAAATAGATTGGGAAAACGTACTCATACAGGCATCAAATAAAATTCCAATTGTTCATAGCGACTTTGTTCATCGACGTACCCGAGTTGCTGTGATTGATTTCGATACATTCTAATTGCAGATAAGTTTAATTATTTTTCTGCTGGTTTAATTACGATTAAAGTATTACGTTTATGTTTGTGTTTTGACTCACCCTGTATAAAAATCGTATAGTTTGTGAAAATACATCATTTTTGAAATGTACTCACACCAAAATATTCAGATTATTTAACACACATTCTGGGGCCTGTTTCATATAACTGACAAGTCCTGTCGGACAAGTGTAGTCTAAATTTGACTGGGGTATTTGACAAGTTTGTGTTTCATAAAATTACACGAGTAGATTATTAGTGACAAGTGACTAGCCTAATATTACAAGTCTGTTTTACAATTGTAGATAGGTTTGCGTTTCATAAAAAATAAATTAAACAACACTTGTCATTTATTCCTATCATATATTAGTGTAAAGCGACAGGGATTTGATTTCCTGTCACCATCCGATTTTCTTGTAAATTTAAAAGAAAATGTGGTAAAGCGGCAGTGAGGAGGAAGCTTAATGAGAGTTTATTAAACGATTTCCAATGAATTCGATAAAAATGGAGGAAATATTAAAATCTATTGGTCCTCGCCTAATGTATAGAACCAACGTATAGAAATTATGCATTGTCTTTGTTCGTTCCAATGCTCACATTTTATAGCTTTTGTAGAAGTGGGACTAAATTTTTCAAATAGAATGCCCTTTCTTTATTAAAATAATTGAATATTAAATAAATGTTGCTGCATTTTAGAAATAAGTTTTTTGTCAATAAACGAAATTGTCGTGGTTCACATCTAAAAATAGCTCCAACCAGAAAAAAAAACAATTTCAAAGTAAAAGTTTCCCAATATCGAAAAACGAAGGTTGTGCTATACTTATGCTCCTCAGTATAGTAAGTACTATTTTTTTCTTTTTGGCTTAAGTCTGACGTTTAATTAATATTACAGTTGTAGAAAAACAGATGCCAAAAATTTAATTCGACAAGTGTCGAAATTTATTTTATGAAACGAAATTTTTAAATACTTGTCAATCAACACTTGTAACTTGTCGACTTGTAACTTGTCAACTTGTCAGTTATATGAAATAGGCCCCTGATATACAGGGCCTTGTAGTCATAACGATTCGATAGATTGTTAATTGAGTTATCAGTACGTACACTTTCTCCCTTCTTTAAAATTTGCTACAGCGTATTCAAAATTTCAACTGCCAAGCAACATTCGGTGAGGTATATTTGAGTAACTAGCCGATAAAAAAGAGTTTGTAGAATTTAATCACCTGTTTATTAAGACTTTTTGTTTTTACAAAATTTTAGCATGTACCTATGCTACAGCTAAAATTGAAAATTAGTTGGTTTGGAAGGAATTAGCTTATTCTGACATCTAAGGCTGGCTAAGGCAGCTAGTGTTAGAAAAAGCTAATTACAAAATTAGCTATTTTGTTTACAAACCAACTGAGAATTTCCAAACTAGTCGTGACATATACAAAAACATCATTTTACTCTAATAAACCGGTAACCTGGAGGTTCGGAGCGTAAGTAACGACTTTTCTAAAGGTAGAAAGAGTACAAGCGTAGGAATATCCATCTTTCAGATCGGTCGCCCTCCAATCCAGCCAATCGACGTTCCTGGAAACGTCCGGACAAATAACGTACTTCGAAAACTCGGTTTCGTACGGATTGTTCACCCCTATCAAAACGATAGCTCGCTTGGTTATCGGCTCGTAGACGAGTTTCCAGTAAATCGCCGGAACGGGAATGCCTCGTTCGCTGCCGCTGCTGTACAAATACAACTTTATATCCTCATCAGTCTCCTCGCTCGGTAATGTTGTTACACCGTAAGTACCGGTCCAAACTTTCAAATCGACGTTCCTGCTATCGGCGAAATTCCTCGTATCCGACTCGGCCCGCTCCCAGTTGTACCCGTTGAAGGTCTGCCATTGCGGCGCCGCGTTGATGTACCTGCAAGTGGCCTTCTGCAGCGCCGGATAGATGAAATCCGCGTACGCCGTCAGGTGGCCCCTTGCCAGGAAGTACAGCTCCCCGTTTTTGATGTACCTCGTATCGTAGTCGTCCAAGCCGAGCAATTCGTTGACGGTCTTCCTCTGCGTCTTTCTCAGGTACAATTGGTTGACGGTTCGGCCGTTTAGCTTGTAGAATGCCCGGTCTTCGGCGAATTGGGGGCGACGGGGCGACTTGCCGCGGGAGCCTATGGCTCGCGTCAGGTCGTAGTAGCTGTATAATGCGGTTTGCTGGACGGTGTCGAAGCAAATGGTGATGATTTTGAGGAATTCGTCGGCGCCCAGCGGGAAGCCGATGTCGCCCAATCGGGCGTTTTTGGCGCAACTCGAGCTCGACAATCTGCCGGTGGGTACGGGTTCGCTGTCGCAGGACACGGAGTTCCAATCGGCTGTTGCTCCGTTTACTTTGAACTGCGTGTCCGACACGCAAACGGCCGTTACTTGATTGGGGATCGATTTGTCGCCTCCTAGGTTTACTCGGCTTTGGGGACAGGCGAACTTCACTGATTGTCCCGCTTTCAGGGTGATGTATTTGTTGCCGTGGTCGGGGTAAATTATCGTGGTGTTCTCGGGGTGTACCAGCAAAGGCGCGTTTTCCTGGAAGGGGTTTATTTGGCAGTCTGGAAATAATTGTGTTGTATAATCTGGTGTAATGTTGTGTGAAATAGTTTCGTTTTACCTTGGGCTGATGCTTCCCAAAGGACCGTCAACAGGAAAAGGGAAGTTGAAAGATAACGGAAACACGCCATGACTGCAATTGTAGTAGCCCAAGAGTACCTCTGCAGCCTTTATAAAACTATTTTATCGTATAATCTGATAAGGAGCACTCGTCAGATAATCAGAAATTCCATTTGATTTTCTCGTTGTTTAATTCTAATTGTTCGGGTAAAACACCATGTTTTAATGAATGATATTAATTTCATTTTATTTTATTTTTATCGAAAGTCATCACTAAGTATTTATTACCTTAATAATTATATCGAGCACCTACTTTAAATTTAAACAGTGCATACATAATTAAATCTAACAATGACTGGTATAAAAATAAAACGTCTAGCAATTGGGATACACTTATGAATACAGTATCATTTGGTCTTTTCTTAGCTAAGAAATGGATGAATTTTAATGGTCTACTTCTTAATGAATCAAAAACGGTAATAATCCCTTTTGCCTAACGTAAAAAGAGTTTACCTTCATATAACAAAATTATTACAGATTTCAGTGGTGACTACTATGCTTCTTCTACGAATGTTTCTACTTGCATGTGTAACACGAATACTTTTCTTTTACAAAATAAGGCCAAATATCTTGGGATAATAATAGATTCTTTTCTGAGTTGGACTTACCAAATTGATAACTTATGTAAAAAACTCAGATATTTAATATATGTTTTTAAGAAGTTAGCAAAGATTACAGACATTAATTCCTTAAAAATTATCTATTATGGACTTGTAAATTCTATCCTTGAATATGGTTGTATTGGTTGGGGGGGGGGGGGGGAGTTTTTGATACTACTCTACAGCCGCTTGTTATTCTTCATAGAAAAATAATTAAAATCATGTATAAAAAAACCATACGATTTTCCTACAAAAGATTTGTTACAAATTAGCTCTCTTTTAAATATTAGACAGATATTCGTAAAGACACTTTTAATAAATTGGTATACGAAGAAAATTAACACTAATGCATTACCTCATAATTATTGCACAAGAAATTTTAGCAACAATAATGCCTATTCTTTTAGTACAAAATCTAGATTAGGGGAGAGATACTTTTCATATTATATTCATATATTTATAAATTTAATTGATATCAATATTAGAAACTTAAAAGGTATTAATGTTTTTAAGAAACATGTTATTGAATGGATTAAACGTAACTACGACCAAATTAAGAACATCTTTTCTCATTGATCAGGAAAAAAAAAGCTTTATTTGTATAAAACCTATAAAACTTGTATTTTCTGAACCGGTGCCGCTCAGAGGGACTCATAGACTTTAAGAAGAAATAAATAAACAAATAAAGTTTTTGCTTTGTTTTAAAGCATTACATCCTTAGTTGAGGGTCATCAATTTAGTTTTTATATTTTTTTTTGTTTTTTTGAGCCACATATAAGAATTTTCTTCTGTGGCAATACAAAATATATTATTTGTTATGTGTATTTTGGTACCTAATAAAAATTTTCTAATTAAAACAACACTTTTTTTTAATTAGTAGCATCATTTAATCGGCTTATTATGATACAAACTCAAACATCAGTACTCTTGCATAAGCTCTGGTAACCTTCCTCATCAACGGTGACGTCGCTCAGCAGCTTCTTCACCTCGCTCAGAGGGCAATCCAAGGCGCACCCGTTGATGCTCAACTGGGTCATTTGATCGCCGCTCTTCATCCACAAATTCACCACGTGGTCCCAGTTGGTTCGCCTCAATTCGAACCACAGGGACACTGCGAAAGGGACCGGCGCCGTCGGCTTCTGCCCCACCGTGGTCAAAATGGCGACGACGTTGTTGTCGTGACCGCTGTACATTCTGTATTTTGCCGTAGATGTGGGATCGGCGATCATTTCGTCGAAATATCCCAGTATTTCGTTGTAGAATAACCCCACGGCTGAAAGGTAACGCGTAAATGATTTATGCCCGATTTCACCAACAAGTTCCTAAAGTTAGGTAATACCTAAACCGGATTTAGGAATTCCTAACTACAAATTGCGTTTCACCATGCGCTAAGTAATACCTAAAGGTAATAGGAAATGCCTAAAGTTAGGACAGCTCACTGGGCTTGCCTAAAGCATTTAGGAAATACTTAACCATACTTTTTATGTGATTTCATGTGGCTTTAGATTTGACTGTCTTTAGACTCTTTAGATGAAAATTTAAAATGTGAGGAGAGTTTTTAGAAACTGGACGAAACTGATTTTTTTCGCCTTTTTCGATATATAAAAATACGGCATTACAAATATTACAAAGATTTGAAGATGATTTTTAATTTGAAACACAGGAAGTTTTTGGAACTATTGACCGTACACATGCATGTAAAGATCCATTGTCCTGGAGGAGAAGATGCAGAAATATTTTACAAATCGGAAAGGCTATTTTTCTATTAATGTACAGACTACATCTTCAGCAGATTTAAAAATAACAAACATAGTTTAAAGATGGCCCGGATCATCAACATCTCTTCTTTTCTCTCAACATATTCAATTTCGATCTCCGCTTATTCGGTTTACACGTCAAAATTAGGCAATGCTACCAATAAAATTCAAAAAAGGGATTTCTAATGTTGGTGAAATTCGATTTAGGTAAGTATTCGATTTAAGTAATTCCTACCTTAGAAATTACCTAGTTAGGAAATGCCTAAAAACATGTTGGTGAAATCGGGCATTAGTTGAGAAATAGATTACGAGTAGTTCAACCAACATCGCTGATAGTGGCTCTAAGTACTTCGGGATTTTTGGATTTAATCTATTAGTTGAAGAATGCATCGGTAAATGTATACTTACATATTTGTTGCAGAGCCTGATTGTAGCAATGTTTTGCGAACCATTTCGCTGCTAGTGTTCGAATCGGTTCCGGATAGAGCGAAGAGGTCCAGGACGGTAGAGCGTACCCGACTTGGTCTTCGATGAGGAGGGAGTCCCACAAAGTAAAAACGTCGTCCAGGGTGACGTTGGGCGTGTTGGTGTTTTGCGAAATGTACCGGTACAGATCGGCGTAGGTTTTGTCGATGTTGGTGTATTCCTCGTTGGAATCGACTTCCTGCCTGAGAGCGTTGTAGTTCGGGCAACCTTGGGGATAAACACTGAAGGTTTTCGTGTTAGCCGGATGCAAAGGTATCGGTTGCCAGTTTACGTTTTTGCGCCAAACTTGATTGCCGGTAGCCGGGTATAGACCGTACAAATTGGCTTGTGCTGACATGTGAGTTCTATCTACGTCGGTTGTTTGAGCGTAGATGTCTTTGCTGCTGTATGTCGCCGGTAACCAATTCGAATATCTTTTTCTCGAGAATTGGCCTAGAGCGTAATGTTGTCGTTTGCCTTCCTACAATATGTACCAATTGAATTATCAATTAATAACTGATGTTATTAATTACTCACATTTGTTAATTGTCCATAATCCAATCCAGCCCAATACTCGTTTAAATCAGCATATGGATCATTTGAGAAGAAATTATTTGGTGTTCTTTGTCCATGTCTAAACACCTGCAATATATTCGCTAAGTATATTCTAGATTTCTATAAATATAGCCCAAAATAATTTTTAAAAAAGTACCATACCTGTACCACAGCGATGAGATTATCATTGCTAGCATTTACAGCTGCTGCAGCGAAAATCAACAATACTACTTTAAACACCATTTTGGTCTAGTTGTGGGACAAGCTGTTAGTTTGTGTTTATATATCGATTGCAAATTGATATTTGAATATACGTAAGGTATCTTTTATTCCCGTTAATTCTCAAGTTTTAATCGTCATTGTAAAAATTATTACCCGCCAAACTTTAACGATATAAATTATAGTTTTATTGATTTAGGTACGATTGAATTTCGGTAATCAGGCACGTTAGATACGTGTCATTTTTCCCCTTAATCCCTTATCCATTAAATTACAGTTATATCAATAGTTTATTTAAGTTTTTTAAGTAGTTGTAAAACTTGTCTGGTGTTTATTGCTATTTGTTTGTTCTATTTAATATTTCAGAAATTTTAGTAATTCTATTAAATTTTTCACTTTAGACTGTTTTTAGAGGTTGCAAATCGTCAGATTTAACTGAGAAATTATACACAGGTATCTATGCAGGTTTTTAAGCCGTTTCGATCCATATGGGTGTTTCCTATACACAAATCAAGTAGTTTTTGAAATAATCGAAGTTTTATTAACACATTATTATTATTTTAATAAAAACTGCATTGGTCACTGTTAAAATATACAGGGTGATCCATTTGAAATAACAAAGTTATGACCACTCTAATTTGGTCAAGTTTGTCAGACAATTTTAAACGTCCTGTACATGGATTCTGAAAATACAGTTTAGTTTCATTTAGTAGTATGTCTGGACATCATCGATACTTAATTTCAAGCTTCTAGTTGTATTATTAACAGAGATATCACAGAAAATACATTCGACGGTTTTTCCAAAAAATATCAAAAAATTGTAATATCTTAAAAATGGTGTATTTTTGGCATATGGTGTTATTATCAAAGTCTAGTTAAAAAAGGCCATAGAATTCAAAAATGAAGTTAAAAATGGCACTTTACATATAAAATAACGAAGTTGGTGTCAACTTCCGGTATACCTGGAAGTGTAATCAAAATGAAAATATTCTTCTTCTTCTTTTTTCTTTTATTGGGCTGAGTCTACAGACTATTTACCCAGCTTCTTCTTTGTTAGTGACTGTTGACTTGCTCTAGGAAATACTATAACCAAAATTTCAGATTTTTAGGTCTTTTCATTATTGAGATACTTCTAATGGACGGTTACCGTGAAAAGCCCTGTATACAGGTACAGAACCTGGGAAGAATCTTTCTCGATCCCAAAGATCTACTAGTAGGCACAACAAGGGCGTTAGAACTCCTAAGGTTCGAAAACTATAGAGGATCCTATGATCTATCCCTTATCAAAGACATTCTTGTTGTTGTCGTTTGAAGCCCCGTAACCACCTAGAATCCGATATCCTGTGTAGTTTCTCGCTGATATAATACTGCTGATACTAATATTTATGAATTTTAGGCATTCTCATATGTCCTTGTTCTGTCTAAATCTTTGGGATCTAAAAACATTCTTCCTCAGCTAGGTTTTGTACCCGGGCGTAGAACCTAGTATGGAGCTAGAACCGCCACCATCAAAAAAATTAAAAATTCGTACATTTGTTTCTATTTTTTGTGCACATCTGGTTGGGTAGAAAATTACGATTGAAAATGTCGGCGCTAAGAGTAGCACCCCTACTTATTTAAATATAACAATAATAAATCGGAATTTGCTATTTCAATTAGGTGCACCATTTAATCGGCATATTATAATATGTACAAAATCAATCAGTCATATAATACAAATTCAATCACTCTTGCATATGCTATCGTAAGTTTCTTCATCAATCGTGACGTCGCTCAGCAGCTTCTTCACCTCGCTCAGCGGGCAATCCAAGGCGCACCCGTTGATGCTCAACTGGGTGAATTGATCGCCGCTTTTCATCCACAAATTCACCACGTGGTCCGAGTCCGCTCGCCTCAATTCGAACCACAGGGACACTGCGAAAGGGACCGGCACCGTCGGCTTGTGCCCCACCGTTGATAATATGGCGAAGGCGTTGCTGTCGTGACCGCTGTACATTCTATACTTGGGAGAGGCCTTGGGATCGGCGATCATTCCGTCGAAATATCCCAGTATTTCGTTGTAGAATAACCCAACGGCTGAAAGATAACGCGTAAAGGATTTAGTCGAGAAATAGATGATGAGCAAGAGTTTAGTAAATATCACTGACTGCAGTACTATACTTCATCCATCGAACCAACGGAGTAACCAAAACAAGGTTAGACGCGTGATCATCAAGCACATTCGCTTCTATTGGGTAAAATAAAAAAGCCTCCTTACGCTGACCAATCACTGGTGATCACGCTTTGATCCAGCCTCTAAACTTAGTTTTAGTTACTCCATTGCTTGGATGGATGAAGTATTTCGGGAATTAGTTAAAGGATGAGTCGCTAAAAGTACTAACATATTTGTTGTAGAGCCTGATTGTAGCAATGTCGTTCGAACCATTTCGCCGCTAGTGTTTGAATCGGTTCCGGATAGAGCGAAGAGGTCCAGGACGGTAGAGCGTACCCGACTTGGTCTTCGATGAGAAGAGAGTCCCACAGTGTATAAATGACGTCCAGCGTGACGTTGGGCGTGTTGGTGTTTTGCGAAATGTACCGGTACAGATCGGCGTAGGTTTTGTCGATGTTGGTGTATTCCTCGTTGGAATCGACTTCCTGCTTGAGAGCGGTGTACTTCGAGCAGTCTGTGGGTAAAGTTCTGAAGACTTTCCGGTTGGCAGGATGCAGAGGTATGGGTTGCCAGTTTACGCTTTTGCGCCATACTTGATTGCCGATGGCGGTGTATAGACCATACAAATTGGCTTGTGCTGACATGTGAGTTCTATCTACGTCGGTTGTTTGAGCGTAGATGTCTTTGCTGCTGTATGTCGCCGGTAACCAATTCGAATATCTTTTTCTCGAGAATTGGCCTAAAGCGTAATGTTGTCGTTTGCCTTCCTGTAGTATGTACCAGTTGAATTATCAATTAATAGCTGATGTTATTAATTACTCACATTTGTTAATTGTCCATAATCCAGTCCAGCCCAATACTCGTTTAAATCAGCATATGGATCATTCGAGGTGAAACCCATTGGTGTTCGTTGCCCATGTCTAAAAACCTAGAAAATATTCGGTAAGTATATTTTAGTGTTTCTATAAATATGATGTCCCTTATTCAACGTCTCTGTTTAACTTTGGAGTGACTCTAAAGTCTCGTCTTTAATTTGACTGATTTACATTATTGTTATGGAGTAACTAGGGACTCGAGACGCAACTTTAGAGTCACTCTAAAATTAAATTGAGGCGCTGAATACTGGCCATTATGTATATTTTATTATAATAATATACCATACCTGTACGACAGCAATAAGATTATCATTGCTGGCATTTACAGCTGCTACAACGAAAATCAGCAATACTATTTTGAACACCATTTTGGTTTATACTTAGTTTTTGTCTTATACTTGTAGGAAAACCTGTTGGTTCGTGCTTATATATCGGTTGCCAATTGATATTTGAATATACGTAAGATATCTTTTACTCCCGTTAATTCCTCAGATTTACAAGTTTTTAATCGTTATTGTAAAAATTATTACCGGCCTAACTGTTATAAATTATAATTTTATTGATTTCGGTACGATTTAATTTCGGTTAACGGGCAATAATTTACATTAGGTACGTGTAATTTTTTTGTTTATATATCTTATATCCATTAAATTACAGTTAATATATTCTCAATATTCTATTTTTTTTTCAATTATTCAACTTGTCGTTGGTATCACACTGTCTTCCTGGTGTTATTTATTGCTCTTTATTTTGTCTACATTCATTATTCTTTATAGTAATTTTAGTCATTTTTTTTTATTAAATTTTCATTTTTTACTGACTTATAACTTAACAAAATGCAAATCATCAGATTTAATTGAGAAATTATACATATGGCTGTGTTCCTGTCGGTATATTTACCTTCTACCCAGTCTTCCTATTGAAATTATATTTAACTTTCTAACATTAGAATTAACAATAAAGTTATTTGCAAATTACAGGCATTTAATATTGATGCATTTTTAAGATTGCCACATCTAAATCATTAGAATATAATTAATAAATAAGTATAGCTCTTTAGTTATCCTAAATGTATTTATCTCTAATGAACTAAATGATTAGGTACAAATTGTGAAAATACAATAAAATCTCGAAAAGTTGCACAATATTATACATATATTTATTGCACCCATTATATCAATATTAGGTAATTTAGATTTATAGATTGGTTGTAATAAATTATCAGATATGTTTGCAATTTAATTTTTAATTTATTTTATTTCCTGTAACACAATAAATTTAAATTTATCAATTTAAATCTATCAATTGATAGATGACGATGCATGGTGCTTCCTATATTATCAATTCATGGAAACTTATGCAATATGTGTTAAACAATTTTCTAGAATATACCTATTTTTTGTAAGCAAGTTAACCACGATTATATACAATAGGGTGTCCAAAAATTATGGAAACGGGTTGAATTTGAGTCAAAATTTAGGACCGTATGTAAAATCAAAAACAATTTGTGTCAAAAAACAGTATTTCATAAATAGCTTTTTAGAATCGTGGTCCATTAATATCTTATGAAAGTTTATTAGTAACTCCTGAAGCTGAGATGTCGAAGAATCGAATAAATGAGAGAAAACTTGCGATGGCTGAATATTAACTAGGTCGAAGGTAACAATAAGACAAGAAGAATTGTTGGCAACATTGTATTCTTTGTTATTAAACATTGATTGATTTTAACAGTGTATTATATTAATTCTTATTCCTATATTAATTATTATTCCACATTCTTATTCTTAAATGTTTATATTTAATTCCTTAAAATAAGTGTTAAATAATGGACGAAGAACCAACAAAAGTAAGTCACTTAAAATTAAATTACTGTTTATTTCATTAAATTGTTTTATTTTCAGGAACAAGTTTACTCGTGCTCGTATTGTGTTAAAGAATTCAAAACTCTGATGCTTTTTAACAGGCACAAGAAAATTCACAATTTAACTTGCGACAAATGCAGGAAAACGTTCAAAACATTCAGCCAACTGAGATTACACAATAAAGAAAAACACCCAAAGGTATATGTAATCAATTTATACACATCCATGCCGGTTTAATAAAAAAATATAAAGTACCCGATTAAATAACGTTTCGTTCCAGCTGAAATTCTACAAGTGCAAAGTGTGCCCCGATTTGACTTTTAACGAAGAAAAAGATTATCTGCTACACCTTCGAAACGATCACGAAGGCAAAATCATAGAGAGCCACATGTGCAACGTTTGTGGCAAAACATTCCGAACCAGTTCTGAGCTCAGCCTCCACATCCGATCCAAATGTGGCACAGAAAAACAATTTATTTGTAAGGTACTATTTTTCAGTGCATTTAAAGAATGTCGAGTCCTTCGCAGTAGCGTTCATTAAAACCTTTTGGATTCCCTAAATATAGTAACTGTTCAGGAACTCCCAAGAGTTCTAGTCAACAGCTACCGAGAAAAATACAGAAATTTTTAATTTTTTTTAAAATTTCGAATTTTTTCCAATACATACCTGCCGTTACCATACAGGTGTCAGGTGTCAAAAAAAATAATGACAATCAATCAAAATGGCGACAATTTTGAGCAGTTCCTTTAACTTTTAGAGAAATGGACTGTATTAACTAACTTTTTAATAATTAAAAATTAAAAAAGAAAAATGCTCTCCTATTTTCCAGAATTTAAAAAAAAATTATTTGAAAAAGTTGCTTAGAATTAAAAGATCTATACGCAGTTAAAAAAATGTATCAACTTATGAGACACCCTGTATGTAGCCTATTTTTGTTTGCTATTAATTAACAATATATTTTAGGAATGCGGCCAGAAACTCATGTCCCCTGGATCATTATATACCCATTTAAAACGACATAAGGGCGAAAACAGCTTCATGTGTCGATTCTGCGCTAAATTGTTCCTAACGTCCGGTCAACTAAAGGTACACGAGAGAATCCACACTCAGCAAAAAGTGTTTGTTTGCGATGTAAGTAGGTAAATTACAACCAACACAAACACACCCGCGTGAACCTAGCACCCCAACCATCAAAAAAAATAAAAAATCATACATCATAATTTAGTGCCCACTTCCTAATTTTAGTGCTCGTCTGGTTGAGCAGAAAATTGCGATTGAAAATGGCGGTGCTAAGTTTATAAAGCTAGCACCCCCACATTTACATATTTAAACAAAATTAAAAAATAATATATCGGAATTTAGTGCTATTTTAGTGCTTTCGAATACACTACTCAGAATTTCATTTAAGGTAATTAATCTTAAAGATATTTGATAAAAACGTATTGAAGTCAATAGAAAAACAGATAAACATAGAAAAAATACATTTAAACATAGTAATAGGGAAACGATTTTGTTCTCTAAAATTTTCAATGATTTTAGTGCTTTTAAAGTAGTTAATGTCAGATTTTAGTGCTCAACCCTTAAACCCAAAAAATCTCATTTTTACTATTTTGTATAGTTTGACCTCCAAGAGTAAAGTGTCATTAAATATATAGATAGAAAAATGATTTTTGTTTCATATTCTTTGTTCATTTTAGTGCTTTTAAGATAGCTAAAGTCAGATTTTAGTGCTCAACCCTTAAACCCAAAAAATCACATTTTTACTATTTTGTAGTCTGCTGACATCCAAGAGTAAAGTATCATTAAAAATATAGATAGAAAAATGATTTTTGTTTCATATTCTTTGTTCATTTTAGTGCTTTTAAGATAGATAAAGTTAGATTTTAATGCTCAACCCTTAAACCCAAAAAAATCACATTTCTACTCTTGGAGGTCAGACTACAAAATGGTAAAAATATGATTTTTTGGGTTAAGGGTTGAGCACTAAAATTTGGCATTAACTACTTTAAAAGCACTAAAATCATTGAAACATTAGAGATCAAAATCGTTTCCCTATTACTATGTTTAAATGTATTTTTTCTATGTTTATCTGTTTTTCTATATTGACTCCAATACGTTTTTATCAAGTATCTTTAAGATTAATACCTTAAATTAAATTCTGAGTAGTGCATTCGAAAGCACTAAAATAGCACTAAATTCCGATATATTATTTTTTAATTTTGTTTAAATATTTAAATGTGGGGGTGCTAGCTTTATAAACTTAGCACCGCCATTTTCAATCGCAATTTTCTGCTCAACCAGACGAGCACTAAAATTAGGAAGTGGGCACTAAATTAGCACTAAAATAGCACTAAATTATGATGTATAATTTTTTATTTTTTTTATGGTGGGGGTGCTAGGTTCACGCAGGTCACAAACACACCTAATTTACAGTACCATTAACTTAAATGTATATTAATTATTCCTAGGTTTGTGGAAAGGGTTTCTGCCATCGCCAGAGCTTGATAACTCACATATCGGTGCACACCGGTATAAAGCCCTACCAATGCGAGGGTTGCGGAAAGTCCTTCAGCTGCGTGGGGAATTTGCTGAAGCACCGAAGGACTCATTCGGACACCTGCGGAGCTTTGCCGATGACCAGCCATCGGGTGCAGAACCCTTCAACGAAGATCAAAGTGCGCATAAACACGCCGGCCTCTTCGAAGCTGAAGAGGATCCAGATGATGAAGGATCTCGAGCGGAAATTCGCCGTTTTGGAGAAAGATGATATGGAGGAATGTAAAACGGGTGATTCTGAGGTAGATTGTATTCGGTTCTGTTACGTTCGATTCTTTACATTGTACGAAATTGTAGACTAATGGAGAACGTGAATGTAATAATGTAGAACTAGCCATCGATAAATCGTGTAAGGAAGACGATTCTGATTGTAATGGTAGTGATAGATGCTCTGATGTATCCGATAAATGCGAAGAAAGTAGCTGTAATAATGAAGATCTGCGAGGTTCAAGTCGAAGAAATAAACGTGCAATATTAATTCACGAGGAGGAATTTGAGGAATTCGTTAAAATAAGAAAATTGAGTAAGACGATTGTTAATTTACAAAGTTCAACTAAATTATTTTATAAAGTAGCAAAAGTTATAATTAGGGACTTGGCAATATTTTCATCACTTGTACAAGCATTAATCAAAAATTAAGAATAATTATTGGTATGTCATTTTTGGATAGAAACTACTTTGGATTTTCACTCTAACTACTGCGATTTCAATAAGCTCTCTTTGTTTTACTCATAGAATTAACCATATAGCAAATAGCAAACACATTTGCATTTTGACATAGTTTATACCGCCTTGCTATTTTAGATAAAGGAAAAACAGCGACGTGTAAATATTGTGAGAAGGAATACAGCAATTTTAAATGGCTCTTCAAACACGAACAGGATCATAAGGAGAACGATGCCAAAGACGGATTTTTATTACCATATAAGTGCAGTGTTTGTAAAATGGGTTTCGAAACCGAATTTGATTTAAAGGAACATCAAAGGAATAAACATTCCACTGAATTGAGTAAGTTTAATCGTTTTATTAAGTCATTCAATCATCTATTATTAGATCATACAACGTGAAAAGAAAAAGTAAAACTCATTTTGTATAAAATGCTTAAATCTTAATTTGGCAATATACAAATAAGTGCAAATTTGTACGAAATATGGTGCAACAAAGACAATTTCCTTTAGTCTCATATAAAAGAAAATAGAAAGAATAATTTTGTGGAATTGTAACTTCTCACTGCAACAACAGTTACTTTAATAATATTTCTTTTTTCAACTCAGAATTGACCATATTGCAAAAAATTGCACTTACCCGTACGGTATGCTTTTTTTTAGAGCAGGGCTTAAAAAATTGAAGCTGTTACACTACAATACACTTTTATTTTTTTTATCAAAATGCTAATAATGCTTTTAGCTTTTTTTATTTGTTGGAAACGCTGCAATTAGTTATACTAATGCATTTTATTTTTCTTCTACGCATTTCTCGCTTGCCCCGCAAGCTTAACTCGGCTCTCCTCGAACAGCTCTTTCCTTATAAACAAATAGCGAATTTATTTTAATGAATTTAATTAGCATAAAGCTATATTAATTTGGTTTTGACCAACATAAGAAAGCTAGCAAATTTCAATCATTTATTATAGCTTGGTATTATTTCACGCTCGTTGTGTTTGTGCTCAGTTTTCTTTACGTTCACATTTTAGTTAAGTATAATAAAATTACATATCTCGTTTCCAACAAACCCATTCAATTTCTTAAATACTTTTAGGCACTTCGTGGACATCGTGTTTGAGAAACGGTTTACCGGAACCGGAAAAGCGGGACATCATCAAGCGCTCGTCGCTGCCGGAATTCATCAAGAAATTCTCATTGCAATTGCCCGACAGCAGCACCGTCTTGGGTACCATCCAGAAGCAGATCTGCTGCGGTTTGTCCGCGCTGGACACGTTTTTACACAAAATATCCGAGCGGGACGAAACCCCTCGCGATATTTCAGACATTTTAGATTCCGCGAAGATATTCGCCGATCTCTATTACGTCGTCTCCTGTAATAATTCCAATAATTAATTTATTCGATAAATCGTCTTGTGATAAGTGTCGCTGTCGTTTTGAATAAATGTGTGATATTGTACGTACAATTAGTCGTTTTATTTAGCATATTCGCGGACTACAAATTAATAAAGCGACTCTTTAAAGACCTCGTTTCGGTTACACAGAATATATTTGTTATCGGTTTCAGCTTGTTCGATGTGCTCCAGGTTATTCTCGAGCTCGAAGACCCTTCGAAGCCACCGCAAACGCGCCCATCAAGGAATCAAACGCAAGCAATACCTCTACATTTGCGACAAATGCGGCTCGATGTTCAAGCAAAAGATCCACTTGGTCCATCACGAATCGTCCAACTGCCACCCGCGCTTCAAATGCCCCATCTGCCCCAAGGAATTCCTCTCGGAGTACTCGCGAAAGGCCCATTCGGCCTCGCACGGCGGCGCTACCAGCTACCGCTGCGGCTGGTGCGGCAAATCCTACAAGTGGAAGGGCCAGCTGAAGGTTCATTTGAACGCGCACGCGGCCCGGAAACCGTACGCCTGCGAGTTTTGCGGTAAAACGTTCGTTTACAGGAGCAGTTTGTCGACGCACCGGTCGGCCCACGTCGGCAAGAAGTTCTTCTGCGAATGCTGCGGTTCGAGGTTTTCTTGCGCTGGAAACCTGCTCAGGCACAAGGCCGCCCGGGCCGGCACTTGCGGGAGATGGTGTGAAGAGAATTTATCCGAATCGAAGGCGGCTAAATGTGAAGCTTTAAAGATGTGAATAAGCGAGAGAATAGTTTAATGGTGTGTTGTAATACAATTTTAAAATGATTCATTAATTATCTTATAAAATGTGTATAGAGTGTTCCCTAAACACTGTGCATATTCGAAAAGGGGTGATTCTTTGGCTTATTTTGTTCCTTCTTTAGAGCTTCTACAGTTATTGAGATATTTAGCTCAAATTTGGTATATCGAGTAGGAGAGGATTACTTTCAACATTTGTTATAATGTTTAATAGTTATTATTTAGGTTTTTTGTATTGCAAAATAAATCTAAGTTTCTACTGAATATCATTAATTTTTTTTCTCCATAACTCGCAGAAACGAAGAATTTCTAAATAAAAAAAATTCTAAACAATGCGGACCTATGTTTACATAAACTTTTAGTCATAAAATAACCCCCTTTCGGATGTGCACGATGTTTAGGAACACCCTGTGTAGTTGGATGTAGCACACCTATAAACCAAAAATTAATTTGGATTCAAAATACCTAATTATCTTATCTATATTGTCTATTTGACTTACGCTAATTGATTTCTGAATCTTCCTCCTTTGCTCCGCTTCGATTATCTTCTGTGTATCTTGCTGTGAATATTTTTTATTAGTTATAATCTGTAAGAGTACAAAATGTAATTGTACTTGAGCTCACTTTCTGTGTTATCTTGTATCATTTACTATCCATCGTGTAATTAGTATTTACTGTTGGACGGATGTATAATTAGGAATAGGTAATTAACTAAATTTGATGGCTAATACGAAAATGGTTGTATTTATTGTTGCAATTAATTTCTGCTAATATTGATTGGTAAACACCACTACTAATTATCTTAATATCTTTTCAGTGGATGATTTTTTTACTTAAAAAAATGACTACTATAGTTTACAAAATGTTTTATTACCAACCATTTTACCATAGTATCATGATAAATTAATAATAGTTTTTTTCTCAGTTAAATACAAAAAAATCCACTAAATTGGACACACTCACACACATTTTACACGTGTTTTCGAATTATTCACAATGCCATTCTTTTAGTTTCAAAATTGAAAAACCACCGTTGGAATTTTCACTCACTCACCAAAATAAACAACACAACTCATTGAAACAACTTTGTATTTCACGACACAGTTTAAACATTATACATCGAGCGAACCAGTTTTAACTTCAATAAAGTACAATGATTATTATCAGTAAACACCAAAGAGAAGTAACACTATGATCACAAAATTAATAAACTGAATATTCAATATTTTGTCTCAAGCAGTACATTATTTCATTAAAACTACACAACACTACTGATTTTTGTATTAATTGGGCGGCGCACGCATTCTATACAGTTCTTTCACATTTCCAAATACTTTTTAGAGTAATTATAAAAAAAAACAAACAGCATGAGAAAGAACTGCAGGACACCAATTCTTTTTTTGCTTTCATATATTTTGTCACTTCACGTATCTTTAAATCAAGTGTTTCTTCAGAAAACTACACAAAACTCAATGATCGCCAATTTCCTGAAATAAACCGATTTCTGATTAGAATTAAAACAGAATTTTTGCCCTTAACTTACACAAGAAACACTTTGCCCTGAAAAATTATCTAAAACTAAATTATTCGTCTATATAAAAAGTATATACTCATTATAGTGAAACGTAATTTTATAAAAAATTTCGCTGTCGTTGTTTCCAGATACTTGTAAAAATATACAGGGTGTCCCAATGAGTTGTACATGAAGAACTACGCAGGATATTTTTATGAAAATTTGTAGAATTGGTAACCAACTTTTGCAAATTCTTATAAAAATAACAAGTAATTCTTCATACGCAAATAGTGTAAGTCCGTGAGACACCCTGTATAATAACAAAATAATTATTATAGATAAAAAGTACCTTACTTTACTTCTGTGATAAGTCGTACGTAACTTTCCAAATATTCTGTATTCGACTGATAAAACCAACTATTTCATCGGTTTATCCGGTTACTCTAGTATCCTATAATAATAATAAAAGTAAAATAAAAATTATCGTATCCTTACTAACCCTACTACTAATAATCGTAGAAAATTCTGAAAACAGACAGCAAAATTTCGTGTTCATCTCTGTAAATATAAACTATACTTTCTTTTGTATGTTTCACTGTAAAACGAGAATAAAAATACAGTGTATAAGCGAAATAAAATTGCAGAATTAACAAAAAAAAATAAAGGAAAAAAAAGATTAAGCTGTACCACCACGTACCACGACAATAATGAGATGATCTTCCTTGATGGCCTCATCGGACAGGTTGGGACAGCTACGTTTGAGTAGCTCAGTGGAAAAGGGACAGGGCGGAAAGGAGTAGAGAACACCGGTCGCTTCGGTCTCCTTATTCAATAGCGAAATCACACCTGCCGCTTCCTTTTGCTTCAGATACGACACCAAATTCCTCAACGGTCTGGTTTGCACCGAAGCGTCATCGTTCGTTACCGAAGCCGTCGAACCGGCCAGACCGAGAAATATGGCGTGCGAACTGGCGCTGGATATCCTCTTTTGCACGTCCTCCAACTTCGGCTGATCCAGCCTCAGTCTTTGGGTGATCCTCAATTGGTGTTTACCCTCCTCGTCCTTCATGAGCCCGTCGACTATGTCGGTGTCTCCGTCCATCAGATGGAATTTGGCGGGGAACAGGGAATTTTTGAGGATCAAAGCGCCCTGCCAGACTATCGTACATTTCCTGGCCACCTCCGGCAAGGTTCGGCTCGAAGCCAACAGCCCGGCCCGCCTCGAACCGCCGTCCGAATCGGAATCGGGCGATCGTCGGGGCGTCCTCGACCTCGATCGGTCGAAGCCCCTCGAACCGGACCTCCTGCGTTCGAACTCCGGATCCCTCGTTCTGCTCCACTCCTCGTCCCTGTACAAATCCCGGCTGCCGCCCCGTCGCTCCGGATAGCCTCTCATCCGGTAATCGTACTCGTAGTCGAAATCGGCCTCTCTCGCGCGATAATCGTCGCCCGAGCCGTACGGAGGCTTCGGTCGGTACGTAACGCCCGGTGTTACATCGGCGAAATCGGTCCTTAATCTTCGTTCCGGCCCGCCCAACGGGAATCCCCGCATCTCCTTCACCGCTGCCGTGGCGGCGTCGATGCTGTCGTACAAAATCAACGCTTGATTATCGCCTTTGACGTAATCGATTTTTTTGATGGCGCCGAACCGATCGAATTCCCTCTCCAATTGCGGCACGGACGTCCAAGGCCCCAAGCCGCCCACCCATATCCTGGTGGTGGGCGTCGCCTTGCCGTAGCCGATTTTGCATTGGAACTTCCCGATGTACTGGCCGGACAGTTCCACTTTGGCCCGATGGGCCATGTCGAGCGTATTGAATCGCACAAAGGCGAAAGCGTTACCCGTACCGGGCGGCGGCCGTTTGATATCGATGTCCTCGACGACGCCGTACCGGCTGAAGATCCGCCGCAACTCCTCCTCGGTTATGTTGATTTCCAAGTTGCCGGCGAACAGCGTACGAGTGGCCAGAGGATCGTCCTCGGGTAGTATGTGGTGCAAGTAGTTGGGAAACTTGTCTTTTTTGTTTTCTTTTTGTTCGAACGGCGGCCGGGGGGCGTGTTGGTGTTGCCTGGGGGCGCCGTAGCCGCCGCCGTGCACCATGTGCGGCGGACCGTGGTGCACCGGCGGTCGGGCGAGGTAATCGTGGTGGGGCACCGGCCGGTACTCTCGGTGCACCGGCAAACCGGGAATCGAACCGTATCCGGCCCTGTCGTAGCGGAGGTCCGGCGACCGGGCGTAATAGTGCCTGTCGTATTCGGGGCTGATCGATCTCGGCCTGCTTCTGTAAACGTCCGTCGAACGGGGTACTTCGTACACGGCCTCTACGATCGCGACTTTATCGTAAATAATGATGCGGGGTTTACCGTGCTTGGCGTCTCGCGCGTCCTCCGGGTTCCTGAAGCATACGTAGGCGACGCGTTCGTCCAAATCGTGCGTGACCCTGATGCTGAGGTCCCCGTACTTCTTGTACTCCCTGTAGAGGGTGTCCTTGATGACCTCGTCGCTGGCTTTGGGGTGAAGGGCGCTGACGCAGAGCACTTTGTAAGGGTAGGAGCGCTCCGGCGGGCGCATGTATTCGTCGCGATGCGGCGATACGTAGCGCGCCCTCGGGGGGCTCGGGCTGCGGCCGCGACTGCCGCGCCGCCGGACCCTGTCGGGGGTGATGCGTTCGTCGGAGCTGTCGTCGTATCGGCCCATGCTCGATCTGGACCGTTTGCTGCGCGGCGGTGTATCTCTGTCGCTGCTGCGCTTCATGTTACGGATTCTAACTGTTATTTTGTCCTTTCCAGAGGCGATCATACGCACTGCACGCACCGATAAACTGACAACACAGTCGGTTCGGTTGACACGGCACTCCTTTCCTAAAAACACAAGCAAAACTCACAGTTTGCGACATAATTTCACTAAAATAACTAATTACATAAACAATAAATGAAAGAACATACTTAAAACTACACAACACTGTGTAAATAAAAGGTGGATTTTGCCTACGAATTCCCGTTTTATCTTCGGATTTTGATTGACACAGCACAGGATAAATTCCAAATATTCCAACAATAGATTTGGACAGGGAGCTCTACTGCGCAGAATCGGATGCTTGTTTTGGCATTGACAATGACAACTTTGATAACAGGAAATAAATCTTCTTTTTTTTACAACCAATTTAAATTTACCAAATATTTATTTATTACTTATATTTATTCTACATACTATTGTTTAATAATTATTATTTCATACTATCGTATATAAAAAAGTTATTTAATGAAATGATGATTGTTATCACAAAATTTTTTGATCTGTAATTTGAAATCAGAAGAACAATAAAAAAGCAACTGATAGTGATATATTCAGTATTTTGCCTTTTATTATCCCTATTTTAGGTAATTTTATACTAGAATTTTCATATTTTATCAAATTAGTCTTTATTTTAATTGTCTAGTTAGCCATATACAGTAGAAGTGCAATTGTATCACGATACAGTAGAAGTGCAATTTTTTGAAGTAAAAAGAAGAAGACGTCAAGTAAATGTAGTTGTTTGAGGTTATGTTGCATTTTTATTTTTATAACGATAAAGTTTACAAATATTTGTTTATAAATAAATAAAAATTAAATCAAAAATCAATGCCAGTTGTATGTAATTTATTGTAAGTTTAATATATACATGCATGAAAATAACCAACCAAAATTCAACAGAAACTTCAGAATTAAAAGAAAAAAAACTTAAAACCAATTAAAATCACTTTTTCAGGTAAATACAACAAATTGTAAACCAAACATTGTATAACATTGTATTACAAATGTTTGTAAAATGAGGTGTTACAAGCCTACCCTTCTAATTTGGAAAATTAGGGGTTGTAAGTTTCACATTGAGGTGGTATCAGTTAGGAGTGAAGTCACTAAATTCAATTTAAAAAAACAAAAATTCACCTATTTCAGCGTTTTTTGATGATTATCTATTAATATTAACTGAGAAAATAAATTTATTCATTGCATATGGTACACACTGTAACACAAAAGATGTCCCTGTCGATATAAAAACTGCAATTTTCCAAAAACCATTTTTTTCTACCCGAAGACGCGCCCTGTTTCCTTTTCAATGGTCCACCCTGTATAGAATCTTTTGACATTTTGTGGTTTAAAACCAATCCATAAAGAACATTTTTTTTCCAAACCCAAGGTTTCCACGGAATCCCTAAACGCACAAGCCGCCTAATTTTACTACCAAATTAATCAAACGTGAATGGAAATGAGCGGATAGTAAAGCGGACGTGCTTGCGGAGGAGTGAGCTGAGCACCGAGACCGAGTACCGAGCACCGGCCGGGGGTACTCTACTGCCTACTACTCCACACCGAAAACCCATGTCTGGTCATCGCAGTCACAGTGGCATCAGTCATGGTTTCGTGCGCGCCGTAGAAACTCGAAATACCCACGCACATTTTCGATTTCGCATTTCCCAAGCGCGATCGCCCCGTCGCCGATGGCGATTGTTGTTCCGCGGCGATGGTGATGATGATGATGGTGATGCTGCCGCCGATGAAAATGCGGCCGGACCGCGGTGAAATTAAAAGTGTCGTTGTTGTTGCGTCGACGTTCATCATTTCGAGTCATGTAATTTGTGACTGAATAAAATAATGCTCGTCGCCACACCGTATACGATTAATAGGGATTTTGAAAATTTCGATGGTACTGCGTCGAGTGATCGGAGACCGCCTCCTCGAGTGATATCCGAAGTACGGAAGAGTTATTGCGGCGGTTACTATTTTTCGTCGTCTCCCAATTTTAAAGTTAAAATCACAGGTAAATGTAGTTGTGTTATTGTTATTATAGTTCTACAATACAGTTATAATTTTTGATGGATAAATACATACTTACCTATATCAAACACTCCGAGCGTATAATTATAATAATGTGTTGTAGTTACAATTCATAAAATATTCAAAAGAATAATATTGTTTGGGATTCCATGACTTTTTTTGTAAACTTATTAAACTTCCTCGCTACTGTTATTATTTAATATTTTTTATAGGTATAATTTTAGAGCTATTGATCATGGAATTTTAAAAACGAATTCTACAAAACTTTAATGTCTAAGGTAATTTTTGAAGGATTTAACTTAGAAATTTCGGACAAACTTTCAATTTTTTTGTTGTTTTTTTAGGATGATTGTCAGGATTTCAAACAATTTGTTCCATTTTCTTTAACGAGTTTTTAATGTTTTTCACGATTTTAGATAAATTTCCAACTTATCGAGAATTTATAAGCATTTTAGAGCGTCATGATTATTTTATATTTCTTTTAATCACGTTTTTATAAAGGTTTAAAGGGATTTTTCTACATATGTGCACGTCTAAATTATCTGAAATTTCCAAAATAAACTTCCATATATCCTTCTTTTGATTTTAAAAATGATCGAAAACTACAACTTTATATTTTAAAATCTCGATTTTCGACAAAAAAATACCTTAATTTGCATTAAAAAAAATGATTATGATCACTCTAAAATAACCGAAAAAAATACAAGATAACACTTTTTTTAATTTTCATGCACTCATTGAAAACGCCCATTTCTTAATGGGTTTTAAATCATTTACATCCACTTCAATTTTACACGCAATTGCATACATTTTTTACATTATTTATTTGCTTTACAATAACATAAACGCGTTGACAATGTTTTGAACTTTACTTGCACATAGATATGCGATGCATATAAAATTTACATTACAAAAAAAAAACACAATAGTTGCGTTTAATAATATATTCAACGATTCATTTTCCAAACACGTGCGAGAAACATCTGCGGATTCTTCTACATCAAACGATTCTTTTTCTGAATAATTTTCCATTTATCGACTCAGCACACTTAAACCTATTCATATAAGAAATAATTTAATTATAGTAGGCATTATTACAAAGAAAGGAGTCGTGCAGGTTAACAAATCGCTTCTTTTGTTTGTGGGATGTTAATGTTTGCGCAAATCGAGTCGCCTAGGTATACATATAGGAAAACAATCGAAAATTATGAAACTGCATACCTACATACCGCGATGGAAGCAGGCGTTCGAAAAATGTAAAAATACATGTACGGTATAATAACATTACGTATATAATTTTCCAATTGCCATTCTTTAGTTTGAAAATAAAATATTTTATTGTCGGGATAATTATTTCTCGAATGTTTCGTGTTGAACGGATGCGAAAGGAATTGTAAAGTACTATTTACTTTGCTTTACTTTACTGTAGGTACTTTGCTTTACTAAACTTTTTTTCACATTACAATGCGCGAATAAGTGATAAATAATAATAAGCAATAAACTTTAAGATGCGATCGATGATACATAAACTGTCAAAATTGACATTAAAGACATTTCGTATGACAGAAGTTTAATAGAGGTGCGAATCACTTTTTTGGTGTAGAGGTGCAGTAACGACTGTTACAAAATACGCGTTATTTGCACCGAAATTCAGCACAAAAAATTTTGTTACTCACATACTACTCTACTCTACTACTATTCCATTCTATATTCTACTCTAAACAAACCCCAAAAATTTTCAATTTCTTTCAATGTTTGATGTGAACTCAAATAATCTCCTTTTCTATCTGCCATATTCTCGCTCCCAATTCACCTAATGGATTAAAATAGCCTTCTAAAAAGTTTTCAGGTAATAAATAAATTTCTTCCCCCTATTTGGAACTGCCGTCCGGGTTAATCCCGGTTGATTTTTTATGGATATACTACAAAATTCAATGATTTCATAACTGCATTATATAGCAGGTATTATTATTTCAGCCTCGTGACGTCACGGCCGCGTTAGCGCGATCGCACTTTAGTTACTTTGTAGCGTATGAGTGAAAATAAAAACATTTTCATGCACTGCTTCTTCGTTTGACGAAATTTCATATCGAACAGAGTTTCATAAAAAATATGTATAAAATTGCTTTTTATGTAACCGTCGGTCCTCAATTAGTTATGGTCGTTGAAAAGAGACGATAACAATTCGAACATCACATTTTCTTTTTTTTTTGACGTCCATTATTTACTCGTTTGCAATTATTATCTATAAATATTGTTACTCGAATACCGGATGGCTATGACTGATGGAGACTTTTCTATTGAATAGTTGGCGATAAATTTCATAAAGTGAGTTGGCGACACTGGTACGTCATTCTGTCAATTATGACGTTTAAATTTGTGACATTCTGATGTGTCATTTTGTCAATTTAAATTGTTTAAATTTATTTTTAACAAAGATATTTACAGAAAGAAGTCAATAAGCCTAAGTAGACGAGGCTTCGAAAAGAAGGAAGAAGTATAGAAATGTTTACGAGGGATTTTGTCGCAAGATTGTAAAAAAATTACTTTTTGTTAGATCATTTTCACAAGTGACTCTCTCTCGAGTAGATATTTGATTCGTATAGGTGTATAAAACTCTCTCAGAAAAATAAATGGCTGATTTAGGCAATACAAGTTTCTTTCAAGTAAATAGTTTGACTATTTTAGGTTCGATGACTCACCCAGGACATTAGTCTCTTAGACAAAATTACTATCTTTGTTTAGGTAAATCTTACAAACGTCTTTAAAAGGTAATTAATAATAGTGATATCGTGCAGCAAACTCATTCTACCGTACAATTATTTGAACAATTTTGTAATTCCCCCGAAATAAAAATCACTTTTGATTTTACGAAATAGTACGTTCAAGTAGAACACGACACGAAAAAGCCAATTTACTCTTTAAATTAATCTAGTTACTTGTAATTGACAATATCAAAACTCTTGTAATGAGCATAATAAGCTCCTTAATAAGTCTTATAAGTTTTGATACTTGGCTGAGCGCTTTCTTTAAATAAATAGGCTTAGCTATGCTGTAAAGAAATTATTGTGTAAAATACACGTTCTAATTTGAACGCACAGGTTTAACGAGAGAGAGCTTTAATTGAATTTCGAAATGTATTTATTGAAGAGGGCGCGTACTTGAGAAATTTCAATAAAATTATCATTGGGATTAGTAAGAGAATAATTAACTTTCGTGTATACATGTTACTCTTTTGGTTAGATAAGAATATAATTGACTCTTTGGGTAAAAAATGGCTTGGACATTTATACATTTTCTTGTCGATTCCCTTAGGTAATAATCGATTCTCTTTATTGGTATTTATGCTTAAATTTTACCCCGTCTTGCTTTGATTTATGTTCAACGGTAAATAAAACATCATCTATTATTTAGTCGTCCGGTAATTCTTTTAATTCACAATACAAAATCACCAATCCAACCTTTTATTTACTTGAATAGAAATTACAATTTCTACAATTAGCGAGAGTTTCGTACGATGTCCATCTTATACAATGTAACAATCGCAATTGTATGGGCTTGCAGATAATCGTTCTTCCTTTCATTCATATTCAAATTGAAATTTGTTAATTTAATTTACTTAAAAGTAAAAATAAGTGTAGGTACTTAAAAGTTGCAAAAACTAGTAAAAGTATGTATCATGTTTTTTTTTTGAGGTGGATCTTATACGGTACTTACTTGCTATAGGAGGTAATTGTATATAGTTACAACAAACAGTTTTTTCGCGAAGGAGAAAGTACCTGGTGAGCACTTTATAAGGTAAATATAGTGGTAATTATTGGTAATGAAAACGTCTTTGTAGCCAGAAGCTAAAATTTTATAGGTTTTCTACGCTCTGTCGATAATTATTTTGTAAGTACATTAATGGAAGTGGTGAATTGATCATTGAAAATGTAGGCGAAAAAATTTCAAAATTCATCTCTCAGTTTTTTAAAAGATAATATTATGCTATTAGTAAGATGTATTAAATCAAACCAATCGATGATAATCTACTGGAAAGTACCTATCACATAAAAAATAAATTTTCAGTGTGAGTGCAAGTGGGTGTGTCACATTTCCACTAAAAATCTTTAATGTGTATTTATTGATTTAATCCATTAAGAATAAATTATACAAATTTGAAAGTGAAACTCTGGCTTTTCCTCCTCGTGCTTTACTCTAACTCGTATTCTTCACGAGTGTGTAATACGAGTAGGTTTTAAGTATTCGAAGGAATGAATAATACGGGCATCATTGAACATGGCTATTCAAGATAAATTCGTATCAAGTGTTTAAGAACCCAGATTGGTACTTCTACGAAGTATCAGTCTCACTTTGTTTCAATTATGTACTTAAAAATGACTAACTATAAAATATGAATGTAGAGTAAATTCTGATAGAGATGTATGTCGAAGGTATCGATATCCTAATATCAGTACTTTCTCAACCTAAATTTCATGTTGGAGGTAATTGCATAAATTAAATACGACAATGTTAAATAGCAAATGTCTGCATTCGAAGATAAGATAGGGATTAATGGAGAATGTAGGTACTTGTAGATAAGTGATTTTACTTTATCTTGTACTGAAAATTATCGCAACTTGAAAGCCAATGGGGCTTTCGTCTAGACTTGTAGACAGTCGCATTTCAACCCAAACAAATAGGTATTAAGATGTAAATACCTAGTTATAAAAACATGCAGAGACAATTTGTCGGACAAGGAAAAAACGAGCCCTTTTATTGGCCGGATGTGACCCACACAAAGAATTTTAACGTTCCACTGTGAATTGAGATTTATCAAGAACTAAACTTTCTGACATTTTCCCCGGTGATTTATTGTGAAATTTGAGAACTACCGTATAGAGGGTGTTCCCAAAATATTATGTCACTGTTGAAAAAGACACGGATTAATGGACATACATAGTTTTTAACATCAACAGTTTCAGAACCTTTCACACCCTGTAACCCTAAAATAGTTTTTAGGGTGAAAACCAACCGGTTTGGGACTTATAAAAAATGGTTATACGAACCAAGAGGATTATGTTGCACTCAATAGTATGCATTTGATTCGTTGGTAATTATGCTTTTGTGCTAGTATTTCAACCGATTTATTTATGAGAGTACTTTGGTGATTCAATTGGATGTGAATAAGAATTCCAGTGAGTAATTGATAGCGGTTAAGAGAGTTTGTAAAATTAAACTTCAGACTAAACACAACAAATCAACGCTTGTATTATAATGCATTATGAATGCAAATGTATAAATGTATAATGCTAATTTCAAGATTTAAATCGTCGATAATTGGTCGATAATTCAATATTAACAATGTTTTACTTCTATTTTGCTATTCAATTTAATTTTTACAAAACGATAATCTGTCAATTCAGCTGTCAATTTCTGACATTTGGGGGCATTAGAAGGGACATAGAACTAATGAATAGATAGCGAAAATTTAGAAGACAATGACAGAACGTAAACTACACGCTGTGTAAAATTGAATCGATTGTAATTCGAGTGTATTCATGGCTAATTAGGTATCAATAACACAACGATTATTATTAGATAATAATTGGTTAGTCCACATGGTGATGAAAGAAATCGCTTTTACCGCACACATAAAACGTAAAAATGCATTCGACCGTTGTTTTTCGCTTTAACAACAATCGCGGATGGTAAACAAAACGGTGAGGAAATCTACCTGTACAATCACACATGATTTCTTTTCCTTCGGTTGAGGGTTTTTTATGCGCGTTTCTTCCGATTTTCGGTTTTCACTCGACGACACGAAACCGTATCGTTAGAAAAAAAGGAATTGCGACAACGTCGTTAACGCAATAATGAAAAAAAAATGTTACTGCTCCTATATAATTACTGCTAATTAATGTGCTGCTTGCACAGGTGCGTTTTTTGATTTCTAATAAATTACATCGAAGTTGGTTAATTTAATGAGCGCACACTACGATTCGCGCTACTTTCGTCGATATTTGACAGTTGTGACAATGACAGTTGACGGTAATAATTTTTGTCAAAAATGGGATGGCGATGCGAAGTGAGCGTTGGGAAAATAAGAGAGTTTTGATTTGATATTCCGGTTGAAAAGAGAGAGTAAAACCGTTTGTTATCTAAATCTAGTGAGATTCTATTAGGAGATATTTACTGAAAAAAAATCTTCTAACCAGTCTATGAGCAAGTTTGTCGTATAATAAAGCAGGAGGTTACTGACACCATTTGATTCTATGGTTTAAATGATTTCTCCCTACTTTTAGTTGATGATGATAGCATTTTACCCTTATGGGTCCTAAGGGGTAGATTTCAATGGGGTTTTGATACTTGTTTCGCCTTATTCAAGAGATTTTTAAAGCCTCTTGGATAGTTTGTCAAACATTTTAAAGCATGTTTAGTTTTTCAATGAATTCTTTATATCGTTTGCTCCATTTCCGATTGCAACATGGTCATTTCTATGAGTGGAACAAAGAAAGATTAATAAAATAACAGTTGTCAGAGTGAAAAGTTGCAATGACACAAATGTCACTCTTTCCTTTTCCTTTATAAGTGTCTAATGGAAGTTGTCTTTATCGCACCTATAGCCTATATAACCTATGTTGCGATCAAAAATGGAGCAACCTGTATATTGTTTTTAATTATACTTTTACCAATTTTACTTTTTTTGTCAAACTTTAAAAAGGGTAGGTTAGACATTTTTGGTTTTTTTTCAGTAGGTAATTTATTGGTTTTTTGTTCAGTATACCTTTTCAATTTCTTTATTATTTAAAAAACATAATTATACTCGGAAAAATTACCTAAAAATACCCTTCTATGAATAAGGGAAGTTTCCTCTGCTTTTAGAAGAAACATACTGTGCGATGATTTTATTAAGTCGTCAAAAGTTGTAATAAATTATACTCGATCCCACATTTTTTCCATAAAAGGAGAAATTCTTCGTTTTTTCGAAGAACCTTGTAGAAACAGTAAAAAATTTTTGGAAGTGGAACAAAATTCATGTGTAATAAAACGAAAATCGTGTAAAACGCAGGATTTCCAAACATTCGAATTGAATCAGAAATCGTGATTCACAATAATATTCGAGTACTATAACATTAATAATTAATGTGTTGATTCGAAAATTAGGTACATGCAAAAAAATATATTTATAATAGTTGGATTTCGAAATTGTAAAAATTATGCGAAAATAAGCGTTTTAATTTTCTCCATTAATAAATTATTTAATCGCCAAAAAGTTAAGCGACATTGACATTGTTTTCCAACGAAAACAAACCTTTTAACTATAATAAAGGTGTTGAAATAAATTAAAAAAAATATACATCATTATTTTTGGGGTTTTCGAAGTGGAACCCTGTAATTACGGTTATGCAAAACGAACAATAATACCCACTTATTAAATATTTTACCGTGTATAAGATACATGTTTTTACTTTGTTACTATTATTTCGAAGAGCAACATCTCGGCGTACAGCGAGGTCAGAATTGTTTCGAGCTACAATCGTAGTAGACTCCAATTATACTCGCATTAATTTTTTTAATACCACATTAAAGTAGACACGTTACGTACCTCCGATAATATTTTTTTTGTTATAATACAATCGTTTTATTATTATAAATAATTCATCTGCGGAGAAGGTTAACAAGTTTTATTGCAGGAAGACGTAAAAATCGTTAATGTATAACAGAAGCTTATTGTTTAATGTCTCAATATCCTCAAATATGCCCTTATTGAGAAAATTATGGAAAATTAAGTCATTGTACGAGCTTGGAGGAAATAATTGGTTTTTCGAGGAAACGAAAAAGTTGTTATTCTTGAGCAAACTCGGTTGTGATCTCTTACCCAGATGTCAAAGTATCAAGTATCGCTAAATTTATTTAGGTACACATTTGGAAAATATGCTCAAAACCTCAATTCTATTGAAATGCGCTAAATAAATAGTTCAAGTCCCTGTCCCGTCAACGGACCACCGATATCGCTGTAATTTATCTCATTTTCGATACGGTTATTTGTCTTCGGTTCGACTAGAATGCCATAATTTAGAATTTCTTCTTCACAAATCTACGGGCTTTATTTGATTTATGTCGATCGTTACAAAATAACAGAAGAGAATTAACGATTTGCTCGCTTTACGCATTCATGTATACAGTGCATTTCTTTAATGTCCGTTAATTATTAAATGTCCGCCATTTTGTAGCAGGTGCAGATATTGACTTAATATTCCAGGGTTGTAGAGTATTTGTCATGAGCTTCAAAATGATGTATCACAAGACCCCCCTTTCCATTAAAATTTATTTCCCAAGATGGCGCCCAGTCGCCATCTTGAAATTTTCAACTGTCAATTTTACTCCAAAATATAGTAATCATGCATTAGTTTTATTATCCCAAATTTTAATTTTCTAAGTTGATCCGTTCAAAAAATAAAAGGGGGGGGACATTAAAGAAATGCACTGTATATTATAACGAATGTTGACGACCCCCAGCTTATAGGACATGCACATATCAAAATAAAAGAAACGTCCAATTGAGCCTATTAATAGCTCGTTCGCTTTATTGAAACAAAAAAAAAATTCGAATCGAAGGAAGATAAGCCGAACAAACACATGTTCAATTATCTCTGTGAAAATATAATATTCATCTTTGTTGCTTTGAGACAGTTAGTTGAAAGATCCAATGTAATCGGTAATTGCTGTAAACGTTGGTTGATTAAGGGCACATGGTTGGATTAATACTTACATACACAAGGGGTTTACTTTCAAGCAATAATTTGGTGATTCTTCATCAAATTTTGTTACATTAATCTCTATAGTTTGTAGATAAAATTATGATACTGGAATGGTGAAATTATGGTCCTGTTGTTAAAAATATTGTCGAAACAACAGGGGCGTTTTTAAGAAATTCGATAATGGGTGTATGATGGAATTTCGAAATGCCTTTATTTAATTTTTGCATAGTTGTAAATTTGTAGTTTGTTATTGAATTTGATAGGTAGAAACACAAACTAGCACACAGATTACCTACGCTAAATGCCGTTATCAACAAATTTCGAGATACTCTTATTTACAATAGTTAAACTAGTTTTCTGCACGTTATCGAAACGCAAACAAACCGTTTGTTTTATACAAACAATTCATCTCCGATTTAAAAATGCTAATTTTATTGTTTTGCTTCGTAAGCGACTCGCGTTTCGAATATTATTACACGTTTAATTTCCTATTATACATTCCGCAGTTTCCTTGTATTATTGCGAAATTTCTTATAAATCTTACGCCGGTCATTTCAGGAGACCTTCTATTGAAAATCGGAAACGATTGGCGGCCTAGGAAGGCCTCGATCAGATGCGGACAACTGTTTGTATCATCCACGTGTGATTCAACGCAGAGGATCCCGCTGAGGCACTTGAGTCTCCGCATGGGCCCCCTTCCCAACAGCATTTCGCTTTGCAAAGGACAAAAGGAGGTCCTAACTTTTCAGGTATGGTACTCTATACCTTCTATACTTTCTAGTAGTCTCTAACTCTCAATACTTTCTATACTCTCTACTTTACCTTACTATAAGTTTTACTTTTTCGTATTGCATGCGAATAAGTATAATTTTAAGATGCATTCGATGTTGCATAAACTGTCAAAATTGACATTTATGACATTTCGTATGACAGAAGTTTAATAGAGGTGGGAATAAAATTTATGGTGTAGAGGTGCAGTAACGACTGTTGCAAATTAACCGTTATTTTTCAAATATCGTTCTTCTGATTATTCTACTCTATTGAATTCCAAATTAATTTCATGACAAGAGACATCATAATATACAGGGTAGGCACAATTGTTATTCAAATCTGTAAACTTAAAAAAATTTAATGCATAAAAATCTCTAGATCATTTTAACAACCTCGAACGCTTTCAGTTTGTTAATCCAATTTTTTTAGTGAGGTCTGGCTAACCGACGGGTTATAGACCGCGCCCCGTATGCTCTACATTCCGAAACAATTCTATAATAAATTATTTGTTTATTAACGTTTCGAATATTTCAAATTGCATTCCGATGAAACGCACAAAAGGTGCTCGTCAGTTCAAAACAAACCCAACTTCTTTTCCATAGTAATGCTATGAGTAAAGATAGTCGTAAGTTAAAAGTATCTATAGAAAAAACATTTGTTGGAAAAATTAGAATGGACGAAAACTTCAGAGAAAACTAATTATTTTCGAGTAATTGTCGTGGAAATAATGGCTGACTAATTCAATTAAAAGGATCGATAAATCATTTCCGAAGACATGATTTTTAATATAATTAACAATCGAATTCAGAGAAACACAGCCTTAGCACATTCAACGCTTATCAAATGTGTTGTTATATTTTATATTTATCGTGTTTATTTTTATAATCAGCAAAATCGTATCCTCAGCTGGTTAGTATGCTTGTAAATTAACTATAAATATTTTATAGCTATATTGCCCGTATTGATAAACGTGAAATTACAATGCAATTAAAGAAACGAAGCTTCTTCGAAAACGTATCAGATGTTTATTAAAAGCTTCAGCTCTTTTTTAAATTCTTTTTTAAAAATCTACACTTTAAATGCCACTTTTTAGGCTTATTGAATCCTTTAATTTCATCATGAAATCAATTATACAGTAAATGTAATAAAAGTCTTACAGAAATCGAGATAATAAAATAATAGTTTAATAGTTCAATTACTTATACAAGATGTTCAAAATTGTTCCCATTTACTGCAATGCAAGCTTGGGTGCTTGTTTTTTTTGTTTTAACCATTGTTTTGGTGCAACATTTACTACAGTAAAGTATTAAGGCAAAATTATGAACGCAAAATGCAGTAGGTATTTATTTCTCAATTTTTTATTGAAACTCGGGTTTATAATTTTATTTCTTTAGACTTTTAGGTTTAGACTTTTATTACATTTTTTTGAGATTTCTCAAAGAGAGAGAAGTTGATTTCTCAAAAAAAATGTAATAAAAGTCCTACAGAAATAAAATTATAAACCCGAGTTTCAATAAAAACTTGAAAAATAAATACTGCATTTTGCGTTCATAATGTTGCCTTAATACTTTCCTGTAGCAAATGTTGCACCAAAACAATGGTTAAAACAAAAAAAACAAGCACCCAAGCTTGCATTGCAGTAAATGGGAACAATTTTGAACATCTTGTATAAGTAATTGAACTGTTAAACTATTATTTTATTATCTCGATTTCTGTAAGACTTTTATTACATTTTTTTGGGAAATTAACTTTTCTAGTAACAGTGCATATGTGGTTAAAATTTGTCGGATAAGTTGTGAAACACCCTGTATTTATCAAAAGGCCCTTCCCTCTTAATAAAATCGACCCTATAAGGTACAAAAACATTGTTATTCCAGACTTCTGACGCCCTAACCTTCGGAGAATGGGTGAGAACCATCGCCATCGAGCTCATCCGCCAGACGCCCCTCGACTCGATCAAATACTTGGACATCCTCACCATAGCCGATTGCTGGACGAGGATCCGATCCACCTACTACGAAAAAGACTGGAATTCTAATATCACCAAAATCGACCACCAACACTCCCTCACCACCTGCAAGAGCTGCGAATTGAACCACAACCGCTCAAGTACCACTCAAAGCAAAAAGGTACAAGATCGGTCTTCGACGAACCTTTCATGTACTCACAGAGATCTGCATCTCTTTCAGGTAGTCTCGGAAGCCGAGGAGCAGTACGTGGAGGACCTGCTGAAGAAGTGCCAGGACGCGAATCGCTATGTGCCCGTCAAAGAGAAGCTGTTCCTGTTCGAGTCGCTGTGCAAGCTGCGCAGGAAAGTGCGCAGCAGCGAGGACGTGAGCTGCAGGCGCGACAAGCAGGAGGCGAAGAGGACCAGCAGGTCGCTGCACGACCTCAGCGATTTGAATTGCTCGCTGGGCGCCGTCAAGGAGATATGCAGATATTTCGAGAACAAGAAATCGGACGAGATGGGCGTAGATGGGAATTCTAATAAGCTCGGCTGTTTTTACAGGGATCGGAAGGTTTATGCTATATGAAGAAGTCGGGAAATGTGTTTTAGATTGGTTATGTGTGCAGGAAGGAAACATTACAAAGTTTTCTGTATAAAACGAATTGAATGTGGTCTTTCTATCGTTCTATATTTTCTTGCTTCAAAATTAAGAACAAAGTTACCAGTCTAAGGGCAAGATGTAACTCGATAAGATAACCGAATGGTTACGAAAACGGGTAGTTACCTAACCTAAATCCTGCCAATTCATTGGTTTAACTTTGACTTGAACTATGCGAGTTATACAGTTAGTAAGCACTAAAGATTCATTAACACATTATGTAAATAACCTAACAAGTAATAATTGTTTGTTTCATCATGATGAAAAAGAGAGTCTGTTTAATGTTCTTATCAGAGTTTCGTGAGATTCAAATTTTTGTACAGTATATTATTTATGTTATTACACCTTGCAATGTCTATTTAATTTGGGTGTTAAACAAAAATCATTCTTTACAAGTGGAATTTTTGTAATGCATTTTGTTTAATGTACTCGACGTGGTGTAAATTTGTTGTATATTATTTTTATTTCGATATTTTAATCGAAGCTGAAATGTTACTAAAACAAAATGTTTTGTAATTTTATTTATTTCACTAGTTGGAATTACCAGGCAAGTGTTTATAAATAAGTGAAAACATTCCCTAATAACACCGTAGATTCTCGTAGTATAGTTACTTACATATAATCTTATTTTTTGCCAAGCCAACTAGTGTTAATAAATTAACAAAAATAAAATGTAATGTATTTTTTTTCTGTATTTTATTAGTCACCCATACCCATAGGAAAGGAAAATCCGGCATTATACATTACCGCTTACTTAATTACTACTTACTACATTAATAAATAAAGAGACATGTGTAGTATTAAAATCCTTTAATATAAAAAGTGTAAAAATTGGACGGACATGTTTTACATATAAACATTTGATCAGATCTAAAATTTCAAGTCTTATGACACCACATTATTGAAACGTCAAAATTGTCAACTGTCATTTTAAAATCAAATTAATCAAAAAATCAATTCATGTGACTAATCAATTCAATACTAAGAATATTGAAACTAAAACCCAAAAAATTCACTAATACTAGCGATATCAAAACAAATTAAAATATTTAAAATCAAGTCGATAAAAAATGTTGCGTGGATCGCACATTGCTATGACAATCATAATATCGTGACGTACTCACTAATATGGCCTATATACGAGAACAAATTAATAAGAATAATAAAACAACAGTACTAATAAAATTGTGCATGATACTTAAAGCGATTTTTCATCAAATTCAAGCGTAACTTACCTGTTGTTCGTAAACAACAGGCCGCCAATTTTTAACATAGGGCAGAGCCGTATGACGAGTCTGGCAGATCCTCGGTCCCCATTTTAGCATCACGATGATCACCCCTACTATCAGGAACATCGTCAGGGCTGCCGTGGCCGGCCAATAAACGTGAAACATGTTTTTTAGTGCAGTAAATTACACGTTAAATTTCGCTTTCTCGCTTCTGCAACTCCAAGTACTGCGGAGGTTCGTTCGGCGAAGGGGGACGCTCGAATACTGTAGGGACTCCTCTGTGAGTCTGCCTGTGGTGAACTACTTCAACACTCTCTAGCTCAGTGTAGTCCAAAGAGGGTTGTTGATGGGGCGTGGCGGTCCACAGAGCAACCAACCAACGATTACCTACAATGTTAAAAATAATGTTAAGTTCGCAATTAGTATACGCTAGTATTAGTAAAGTATACAGGGTGCTCGATATATGAATACTTTTTGCATGAACATTAGTTTTCAGGGATTACTATGAAGCTTTCATCCAGCTTAGCATAATGCTAGTTAGAGCAACTTACCGGTGTGTCTGTCTTGCCAATAGGTCGAATGCCTCGTGCAACAGCCCAGCACAATGTTCAATATTATGATGGCAAACAGAAATATCGAACAAATAGTAATTGTTATGTAAAATGATGAGAAGTTGCCGTATTCGTGTTTCTTGAAGTAGGGGTTGTTCAAGTATTCGTATCTGTGGTCAAGCACTGAAGACATCGCAGGTCATTCGGATGCGTTCTGAAATTAAACGAGTTAGTTAAAAAGTGATTAATTTACCAATGGGTTGGGCGTGGTATGTTTGAGTCATTAAATAAAATGGATAGCCATGGTATTATAACGGACAAATTCTTAATTGTCACTATTTATGTAAGAATTGTAAAGGTAATAGTGACATTTTTATAAAGAAATTGGTGTAGTACAATAATAATTTGAAAGAAAACATACCTGACACACCTTCCCGAGTGTTTACGTGAAATAAAAACAAATAACGAAAACGAAATAACTGAACTGTCAATGTCAATCAATTGTCATTACTGTCACAAATATCATTTATGTACACCCATAACGGCGTTGCCAAATCAAATTTTTAATTTATTTTCCTTAAGGAAAATGCTGCTTCTCTATGAATATTTTCTTAAATATTTCTCTTCGTTAATAAAAAAAATCACATCATAAATTTAATATAAAGTTAGCATCGGCTCCTAATTTAGTCGCCGTTACCAAGTTCATCCACCAGCCACTAGATGCCGCCGATTCCACGTCGCCTCCGAGATCTTAACTAATATGCTTATACAACGCCCAAGCGGTGTAAAAGTTGGAATTCTTAGTACACTTCTCTGCGTCGTGAATACGTTAAGGAACATTCGCACCGCCGATTTGGGCTTTGTTTCTAGACTATTCAAAACTCTTGGTTGTACAGTACAACGGTTTAATTCCAATTAGTACATAATAAACGCTACACGTTCCGTAGATTTTTGCGAAAAACTGACACAAGATTATACTCGTCTAGATTCTTTCAACATCAACGATAATCAAAACTAAGTTACAAGAACTCCACAGCGCAGCAATTGGATTACAAAGTAGATCAACGATGGCTGCTATGTCTATGACCGCAGAACAGCTAAAACAGCTCCTGGAAGCGGCGGTAAAGTTGCGCAACAACGCCGAACGTCCCCGGGGCAACATGCTAAAATGCCCGGTACGCTTCAACGGCGAAGAGAACCACGAAACCGTCGAGTATTTCCTCACCTTCGTAACCCTATACAGAGAAGCGGAAAACGTTTCGAGCGAGGATGCTCTGCGGGCGTTACCGTTGCTGTTAACGGACGCGGCATCAACCTGGTTTCGAGGTGTCGAGAGGGAAGCGACCACCTGGGAAGGAGCATTGGAGATGTTAAGATTCGCCTTCGCGCCTCCCAAGCCGCCCTACCAAATTTACAAAGAACTCTTCAGCAGTGCACAAGGTGAATTGGAGCCGATCCACGAGTTTCTTATCAGGAAACGTGCCCTGCTGGCTCAACTCCCTGCGGGTAGGCACAATGAAGAGACGCAAATAGACTTCCTCTACGGGATGTTAAACATTCGAATTCGTCAGTGGATACCTCGAGAGGAAGTCACTAATTTCTCGATGCTCCTCACAAAGGCGAGGCGGGTGGAGAGGATGGAAGAGGAAACTCGCGTCGACGAAGATCGTTCGACACCGGAGGTACCAGAACCAGAACCGAAACGACAGAAGCCATCATCAACCAAACGCAAGTCAAATCGCTGCAATGTTTGCAGGTTCAAGGGGCATACAGCGCAAGAATGTCGGAAGCGGTTGGAAAACGTCGAAGGAAGCCGACCCGAGGAATCTGCAACTGGGGAGAACGGAGCGGAGACGGTCTGTTGTTACGGCTGCGGGATGGTTGGGTACCTTCGTAGCGACTGCCCAACGTGCCCTAAAGTTTACTCATTCTGTTGAGACTTGGATCCCAGTCCAATCGAGGGAGAGTTCCGCTCCATCTACAGCGGCCCAAGCGGTGGAAAACATGGAATTTGAATTTACTTTTACAATTTGGAATAGTGTAGGTTTAATAAATAAGTTTTATTAATTAATTTTTCGAATTTTTTATCCTTCCTACAAATTACTTAAATATTCTATTAAACAGATCCAGCTGTTTTAATAAAATTTAATTAATGTCTCCATATTGTTTTAAGAAATAATAATGATTATTCGGATTGGTTAAATGAAAGTAAAAGCTGTAGTTTTGATTATGATAGTAATGATAAAAAAATTAAATAATGTAATTATTTTGTTCTTTTTTTATTTTACCTAATATCCTCCAAAAATGTATGTTTAATCAAAATCATAAATAAATTCTCGTCAACAAATAAATGTTAACAAGGTATTTTTAAGGTCATTTTTAAATGAAAATTAAATCTCATCTCTAGAAGTCTTTCTCGGCAATTTTATGGCGTTTTCCATTGGTAAAATAGTGCGCACTGAAAGTGCACTCAAAGCAAAATTTTTGTTTCATTTGGTGGACTGTGCGATTATTTTGATTTCCATTGGCAATCTGGCCACCAAAAAACGCTTTTGGAAATCAAAACACTCCCACAGTCCACCAAATGAAACAAAAAGTTTGCTTTGAGTGCACTTTCAGTGCGCACTATTTTACCAATGGAAAACGCCATTAGAAAATTCATATCAAAAAATTTCGGCAACACTGTCTATTTGTGTCGTGGAAAACTTATGGTGAGGGACATCGCTTTGTTTTGCATAAAACTGTAATTTCGATATTTTTATCACCGGGAAGAGAGAGGCCTGACTTGCCTATAGAGGCGCAGACATGAATGTTCGTAATCAATTCGATCACCAATTTCACCCATCAACTATTCATCATTGATCGCAATACTTTATTGCAAAGATGATAAGAAGTAATTATGTTTTGATTATCATAAAATGGGCCGATCCTGGCTGTACTGCAATGCCAGGCCAACCCGCGACGGGAGTGGAGCAAGCCCCTAACCTCCCATCAATTTCCAAAAATCAGTTTAATATACTGGCTCCGCATGCGGAGCGTATCAGATATTAAGCTGATAAGAACAGATACTACACTTTGATCTTAGCCAGAGGCCGAGAAGCGATACTAGAACAAGCGATTTCCTCGGTATAAGGCGAGGTTTGACACGAGCCTATCGGCGAGATGTAATGAAAACGTCGTTGCGCCATCTATTGTCTGTTTAACGAATCTTGAATTTAACGTATGCAGGCAGGGAATATTTAATGAATATTTAATTACATAATTTTAGGCACTTTTAAAAAACATTTTAAGTAATATGTATTTCAGTTTCAAAGGATTAAATTGTAAATTGATTAAAACTTGTATTTGAATAAACAATTTTTATGTTGTTTCTTATGAATTTATCTAATAAAATTTGAATTAAATATTAAATTATTTATTAAGCATATATCTACCTGTAATCAACTAATGATAATTATAGATAAAATAAAGAACACTTGGATATTCTGCTCAACAACTGATTGGAATTAATGATATCGCATTTGTATATAAAATATAGGAGAGGTATATTAAATAGGGTTCAATTAACTGTGGATTATCCATTCTTCTTTAATTTGTTGTTTTATTTGTCGCATTATTATAGATATTTTCAGTTTAATCCCAAGATTAAAATGTTGAAAATAGTAGGATTGTGTTTCTTGGTGGTAATTATGGCGTTGGGTGTACAGAGTATGTACTTGGAGAAATACGGAGGCCGTGATTTTTACTTCTGCGCCGATCAAAAAAATCCGTAAGTTTGTATCGAATAAATAAATAAATAATATTTGTATCGAATGTTCAAAAAATATTTTTTTTGTTCATTTTTCAGTGGAAAATTAGTAGCCCATGAAACTATAAAAAAACCAAAGGTAGAACTTATAGACGTCCGCATTCCAGAATCCGGAGTTTTGGAAAATAAAATTAGCTGCATCTTAGTAAGTAATTTTGAGATACTTCACTCACATTTCAATTATTATCTAAATACAGGGTGGCACATTAGTATGCTACTAAATTACTAATAGCATACTGCGATGTTGGTAAACCTGAAATTTATTACGATTATTACCTAAATTTGGTACGGTTTTTTATGATTCTATTTAGGTCGTTGACAATAAAGGCAGCGGATGTGATCCCTTGATTGTAAGGGGTGGACTCGGTTCAGAGTTTGTTGAAATTTCTGTCCCACGGGATTCGCTACATTTGGACGATTATGACTACAGTTTCTCGGTCTATGTGACTGAATAGGCCATCAATGGGGGCTCATCTTCTTCAATTAAATATTGAGTACATCGATGAAATATGAAATAATGATGTATGCATATTAGTTGATAAATGTGAATAAATTTATAAACTTTTATTTGGATTCATTTATGTCGTTTTTATAACAATAGTTGATATGACAACAATGCAAGAAATCTTCTGTAATTAGTGCGATTTGTTTTCCCTCGCTGTCACTTGTCAAGTATGTCAGTTTTCAATATTATTTTTTTTATATTATTTGAACTGTTTGAAGTTAGAAATTAGAAGTGGTGATAAAAAACCTTAAAATATAACAATCCCAGTGAAATTCAATTCAATTGATTCACCGGTATAATGGCTCTTTTGCACAGCTTGGAAATCATAGGAATAAGAAACTTCAGCCCCGACGATGTCCAAAGAATATATTTCCAAAGGCCGGTGGTTCTATTTCAAGGGCAGAACGGTAGTGGAAAAACTACGATATTGGAGTGCATAAAATTCGCCATAACCGGAGATTTACCTTTAGGTTCCTACTCTCTAATAACCTTCACAATCACTTATTAACTTCATACTTTATAGGCACCAATAATGGCAGGGGTTTTCTTCACGATTTGAAAATAGTCGGTAAAAACACATTGAAAGGAAGCATAAAGATCAAATTTAGAGACACTGATGGAAATATGATAACAGTCTCCAAAGTTTTACAGGTAAAATATTTCGACTACATTTAACTATACAGTTTCTCCCTACATTAGGGAGCACACACTAACCCTTACATTTTACTACAAATCGCAGCTCTTTTAGGTACAAAATAAAAATGGCACCATCCGTTTCAGTCGTCTAAACAACACCGTGCATAAGAGGGACAGTAACGGAGCCCCGGTGGACATTTGCAATCGTAACCTAGACGTGGACATTTACTCGTGCAGCGCATTCAAAGTATCCAAATCGATCCTCAACAACGTCCTTTTCTGCCACCAGGAGAACTCCCTTTGGCCCCTGGACGAGCCCAAGCAACTCAAGGAGAAATTCGATGAAATATTCGACACTAAGAAATACAACCAGTCCATCGACAATGTCAGGAAGTACATTAAGGACAACATGAAGAAGTTGCCGCACTTGAAAATATCGTTGGAAGATAAGAAAGTGTTGAAGAACCAAGCGGAGAAGCAAAGAGCGAAATACGAAGATCTAAAGGAAAAATTGAAGGATGTTGAAAAGGATATAAAAGCGAAGAAAGAACAACTAAAGCCTCTGGTGGAGGAGATGAAGCAAATACTGAAATTGGAAGATACTTTGGGGGAATTGCATGGGAAACTTACTGCGAAAGAGGAAGAGAAGAAAGGTAAATTCAGTCTCTTGTAAACTACCACTTGAGTAAAATTGTAAACCACATTAATTTTCAAATTTTTTTAGGACTTTTCAACCAGCAAAGGAACCTTAAGGATAATATGTCGTGCGTCTTCGAAGGTTCTGACAATGAACTTAAAGCCAAAATAAAGGAATTCAAAGAAAACGAAGCTTCGGAAAAATCGTCCATCCATCAGCTGGAAAGATCCGTGCAAAACGATACTAAACAAATCGAAAATCTCTACAAAAGCATCCAAGCCAAACAAGTCCAAATAGGCCAAATGAAAGAAGAACAAAAGCAGTACAAGTTAAAACTATTAGAAAGCCAGAAGTTAATCGATAAGCTAAAATCCGATTTAAAAGTAGAAGTTTCCGGCGACAAATCCGCTCTAATAACAGCACTTTCGACTGCATTAACAAGCTTACAAAGCAAATTCGATCAGTTGAAAATCGAGCAGGACAAAGAAGAAAAAAAGCTGCAAGACGAAATCGACAAGGCGAGAACGGAAAACGCCAAAATCGAGCAATTGATTTCGTCGAAGAAATCCATGATAAACGACTACAAAAACAAGCTAAAACGGATCAAAGACAAGTTGGACGAATTGGACTCTTCTCACACCCAACTCAAAATGATCACCGATAAAATCGAAAGGTCCCAAAAGGAGCTCGTCGATTTGAAAAATTCCTTCAACGAGCAAGACGCAAAAAACGAAATAGCAAACCTTCAAGACGAGATCGACAAAACCGAGGTCTACTTGGAGAAATTGGACAAAGAATTCCGGATACTCCAACGTAACTACACGACCGAAGAAAAGATCGAATCCGAGAGGGGCGTGATATTCCAAAAGCGGGCTGAAATCGACAAATTCAAGACCAAGCATTCGCAACACTTGCAAACCCTGTTTATGCAGGATCCCGTGCCGGAGAAAAATTTGAACAGGGCCGTTGGACTCATTCAAAACCAGCTGGACGTCGAACAGGAAAAATTGCACAAAAGCGTGAAGGATTTGGAGAAAGAATTAACGACATTAGAGAGTAACTTGAAATACAAGAAGGGCCAACTTCAGTATGAGCAAAATGGTACTTATTACATTGAAATATACAGGGTGGCACATTAGTATGGAAAAGCTCAATATATCTGTTATTGTAGAAGATATCAAAAAAACGTCTTCGAGATAATTCACTTAAAAAAAATTAGAACTTAAAATTGAAGAAAAAAAAAAAGCTTTCCTTTTTATAATAACCGAAGTTCTGGTAAAAATTGTCTATACCTAATAAACCTTCCCTGTACCTAAATTTGATATTTTTCGAGATATTTCAATATTCTTTATTAATAATAATTTGGTCCATTTTGTTCGTTTATAATAGTTTTTTCACATTCTGGCTTTTCGTATGCAGCTGAAGCCATACGATTGAGACAATCTAAACATTTTTCAAAGGATTTTTTGAACGGCAAACCAACAAATTCTCTAAACTTTCTCCCATTACCCAAATCATAACCATCAATAATTGTTCAATAGAAAAATTCATTTTGTATTCTAATTTTTACAAATTGTGGAGGCAATACCGACAAATCATACCAGATAGTATTTAATTGACGTTTCTTACTTCTTTCTGTAACGTGTACTTCGATGAAAAAGAAACCTTAATTTTTTTTCTTCAGTATTCCTTTCTAGTTTTTTTTTAATTGGAATATCTCGAAAAGTGTGAACTTTAGGTATGGGGAATGGTTAATAAGAATGAAAGTGCTTCAAAAATACTTCCTGTTAACGATATAAAATATAGGGCGATCCATTTAAATTAACAGAGAAAATGTTACTTTTGCGTTTGGATCCACCCTGTAAGCAGTATGATTAAAATTGACAAAAAATATTCATTTTGTACATTTTCAGGATATTTGCAATGTTGTAAAACGTGAAATTTATTTTAAATTCAATCCATTTAGTTTCTACAGAGTGGTAAACTTAGTACGATTTTCGTGGAAAAGTGGTCATAACTTTTAAACCACTCAGTATAACGTTATACAAAATTATATTTTTGGAAAACTGAAAACGAGCTAAATTCAATTTTTAAATAAAAAACAGGGTAAAAAAGTATAAGTTTAAAAAAGTATAAGTTTGATCTACTACGGAAAAACGGGACACTCTGTATGAATGTAACTAATTTTAAAATATGCAGTTTAAAAAGATCTACAACTTTTGTAATGACGTTTTTTAGATATCTTCTACAATAAGATATATTAAGCTTTTCCATACTAATGTGCCACCCTGTATATAACTTTGATTTGTTGCAGTGCGCTGTAAATTTCCGGTTTTAAAACACGTTTTATTTATTCATTAAACCATTTTAGAATTATCAAGCAACCAACGAAAAATAGAAGAAATCTGCCAGGGCAAGAGCTACGACTCGTTCCTGGACGAAACCAGCCGCAAGAAGGACCAATTGCAACAGAAACACGGCACCATTTCGACCTATTCCACCATATTGAACCAGTTCGCGAAGCAGATCGAATCGGAAAAGTGCTGTCCCGTGTGCCAAACGAAATTCGACCAGACCGTCGCCCTCATACCGGAGATAGTCAAGCAGCTGAGGAAGCGCGTCAGCGACGCACCGGCCAACAAGGCGGAGATCGAGGGCAATCTGAAGCGCGAGGAGGTCCTCTACAACAAATTGCAACAGCTCAAAGTCGTCTACGAGAACGTGAAATACGCGGAATTCACCAAAATACCCGGCCTGATGGGCGACATCGACGAGGCGTCGGAATCGATCGGGGAAGTGCGCGGGAAACTGGCTGCGGAGAAGGCGAAGCTGGAGATGCCGCAGAAACGGTTGAAAATTTGCCGGGAAGTGATCGCGGACGCGGCGCTGTTCGATCAATGCCAAATCGATGTGGAAAAGGCCGAGGCTAACGTGGAGGATTTGCAAAGAAGCATCATAACCATATCGTGCGGTCGATCCTATCAAGAAACCAACGTTGAAATCGGCAAAGTTAAAGGGAAATTGAGCAACTCGAAAAACAGGTGAGTACATTTATGCCCGATTTCACCAACCAGTTCCTAAAGTTAGGTAATACCTAAACAGGATTTAGGAATTCCTAACTACAAATTGCGTTTCACCATGCACTAAGTAATATCTAAAAGTAATAGGAAATGCCTAACGTTAGTAGAGCTCACTGGGTTTGCCTAAAACATTTAGGCATATACCTATTAGTATATACTGCTAACTCTCTATCTATTCCATGAGAGAAAATCGTAGCGATTAAAGAGAGAGATCCGACCCTTTATGGTGTGCTTAGTGGTTTATACGCAAGCGCGTTAATTTTAAAAGGACCAATAGCGAGTAGCTGAGGCCTAAAAAGAAAAGAAAGAAAATAATATTTGAAATCGTGGTTAAATTCGGTAACCTGACATATTTACACAGGCAAGTCAAAGTCGATTTTAAAAATATATCAAAAAATATACCAAAATAAAAGCTAGCACGTTTCTGACGTTTCATTTGCTCTGTCAAAAGTAGCCAATCAAGAAATCTTTCACTTGAGCATGCGCATAAATAAGCAGGCACACCAAAGTATAATGTTTGCTACGGGTTTTAGACCGTAGTAAGCAGTATATACTAATAGGTATATGCATTTAGGAAATACTTAACCATACTTTTCATGTGATTTCATGTGACTTAAGTCTTGACTGTCTATACACTCTTTAGATGAAAATTTAAAATGGGAGGAGAGTTTTTAGAAACTGGTCGAAACTGATTTTTTTTGTCTTTTTCGATACATAAAAATACGGCATTACAAATATCAGAAAGAATTGAAGATGATTTTTAATTTGATACACAGGAAGTTTTTGGAACTATTGACCGTACACATGCATGTAAAGATCCATTGTCCTGGAGAAGAAGATGCAGAAATATTTTACAAATCGGAAAGGTTATTTTTCTATTAATGTACAGACTACATCTTCAACAGATTTAAAAATAACTAAGATAGTTTTGAAGATGATCCGGATCATCAACATCTCTCCTTTTCTCTCAACATATTCAATTTCGATCTCCGCTTATTCGGTTTACACGTCAAAATTAGCCAATGTTACCAATAAAATTCAAAAAATTGTCAAAATCAAATTTTTACCTAGGTATTTCTTAGTAAGGGATTTCTAATGTTGGTGAAATTCGATTTAGATAAGTATTCGATTCAAGTAATTCCTACCTTAGGAATTACCTAGTTAGGAAATACCTAACAACATGTTGGTGAAATCGGGCATTAAAATCGTTTGGACACTACAGTGCGTAAAAAATATAAATTTTGTTGTAGTCTCAACACTGCCAAAAACTTGCTGGATCAGCACAGAGACAATTGTCAAGAGTTAACGAAGAGAATTCAGCTCGATACGCAGAAACAAATCAACATGCAGAAGCTGGTCCAAGAGAAACCTCTGTTGGACAAGCAACACGAAGAATACAAAGCACAAATTGCCAATTTAACGACCTCCATAGAAGAAGAGGAGTTCTGTCTGGCCGCTCAAAAAGGCGAGTTGAAAACGGCCCTAGATAATAAGAAAAATCTCGTGGAGAAGAACCGTAAAATACAGGACGTCGAGCGAAAGAAGATCACCCAACATCACAACGTATTTTCCGAGATACGTAAAGTCGAAGACAACATTAGGGCTTACGAGCTGAAAGAAAACGACGCCAAACTGGGGAAATTGGTCGAAGACCTGGCGGAATTGCAAGTAACCTCGCAGAATCTGGAAAAGAACAAGTCCAAAATACTCGCGGAAATCACGCGAAAGAAGGAAACTTTAGCCAAAGGCGAAACCAATCTTCGAGCGCTCACCGACAACGTAACGTTGCGCGATATACGAAAACAAGAACAGCAAGTCGTCGAACAAATGGAATCCATCAAATCCGAAATAGGCCAATACACCTCCCAAACGCTGTTCGAGGACAAATCGCGAAAGCAGCAGGCCATGTCGAGGCGAGAAAGGGAAATCATCATGTTGCAGGGCCAACACGAGCAAATGAAGGCGCAGTACAGGGAACTCGAGTCGGAAATCAACAAACCCGAAATCGCGGGCGCTTACAACAAACACCAATTGGCCTACTACGAGCTGCGCACCACCGAATTGGCCATTGAAGACATGAAGGAATTCGCCGTCGTATTGGAACGTTCTCTGCTCAAGTTCCACGAATCCAAGATGATTCAAATCAACAAGTCCATCAAGACTTTGTGGAGGGACATTTACAGGTGTGTGCACTACTTTCTACACTCTAACCTCTGCTCTCTACACTCTGCTCTCTGCTCTCTACACTCTGCTTTCTACACTCTGTTCTCTACACTCTGCTTTCTACACTCTGCTCTCTACACTCTGCTCTCTACACTCTGGGGCCTGTTTCATATAACTGACAAGTTGACAAGTTACAAGTGTTGGTTGACAAGTATTTTAAAATTTCGTTTCATAAAATAAATTTCGACACTTGTCGAATTAAATTTTTGGCATCTGGTTTTTTACAACTGTAATATTAATTAAACGTCAGACTTAAGCCAAAAAGAAAAAAATAGTACTTACTATACTGAGGAGCATAAGTATAGCACAACCTTCGTTTTTCGATATTGGGAGACTTTTACTTTGAAATTGTTTTTTTTTCTGGTTGGAGCTATTTTTAGATGTGAACCACGACAATGTCGTCTATTGACAAAAAACTTATTTCTAAAATGCAGCAACATTTATTTAATATTCAATTATTTTAATAAAGAAAGGGCATTCGATTTGGAAAATTTAGTCCCACTTCTACAAAAGATATAAAATGTGAGCATTGGAACGAACAAAGACAATGCATATTTTCTATACGTTGGTTCTATACATTAGGCGGGGACCAATAGATTTTAATATTTCCTCCATTTTTATCGAGTTCATTCGAAATCTTTTATTAAACTCTCATTAAGCTTCCTCCTCACTGTCGCTAGACCACATTTTCTTTTAAATTTACAAGAAAATCGGATGGTGACAGGAAATCAAATCCCTGTCGCTTTACACTAATATATGATAGGAATAAATGACAAGTGTTGTTTAATTTATTTTTTATGAAACGCAAACCTATCTACAATTGTAAAACAGACTTGTAATATTAGGCTAGTCACTTGTCACTAATATAATCTACTCGTGTAATTTTATGAAACACAAACTTGTCAAATACCCCAGTCAAATTTAGACTACCCTTGTCCGACAGGACTTGTCATTTATATGAAACAGGCCCCTGCTCTCTACACTCTGCTCTCTACACTCTGCTCTCTACACTCTGCTCTCTACACTCTGCTCTCTACACTCTGCTCTCTACACTCTGCTCTCTACACTCTGCTCTCTACACTCTGCTCTCTACACTCTGCTCTCTACACTCTGCTCTCTACACTCTGCTCTCTACACTCTGCTTTCTACACTCTGCTCTCTACACTCTGCTCTCTACACTCTGGGGCCTGTTTCATATAACTGACAAGTTGACAAGTTACAAGTGTTGGTTGACAAGTATTTAAAAATTTCCTTTCATAAAATAAATTTCGACACTTGTCGAATTAAATTTTTGGCATCCGTTTTTCTACAACTGTAATATTAATTAAACGTCAGACTTAAGCCAAAAAGAAAAAAATAGTACTTACTATACTGAGGAGCATAAGTATAGCACAACCTTCGTTTTTCGATATTGGGAAACTTTTAATTTGAAATTGTTTTTTTTTTCTGGTTGGAGCTATTTTTAGATTTGAATCACGACAATTTCGTTTATTGACAAAAAACTTATTTCTAAAATGCAGCAACATTTATTTAATATTCAATTATTTTAATAAAGAAAGGGCATTCTATTTGGAAAATTTAGTCCCACTTCTACAAAAGATATAAAATGTGAGCATTGAAACGAACAAAGACAATGCATATTTTCTATACGTTGGTTCTATACATTAGGCGGAGACCAATAGATTTTAATATTTCCTCCATTTTTATCGAATTCATTCGAAATCGTTTAATAAACTCTCATTAAGCTTCCTCCTCACTGTCGCTAGATCACATTTTCTTTTAAATTTACAAGAAAATCGGATGGTGACAGGAAATCAAATCCCTGTCGCTTTACACTAATATATGATAGGAATAAATGACAAGTGTTGTTTAATTTATTTTTTATGAAACGCAAACCTATCTACAATTGTAAAACAGACTTGTAATATTAGGCTAGTCACTTGTCACTAATAATCTACTCGTGTAATTTTATGAAACATAAACTTGTCAAATACCCCAGTCAAATTTAGACTACACTTGTCCGACAGGACTTGTCATTTATATGAAACAGGCCCCTGCTCTCTACACTCTGCTCTCTACACTCGTTCACTCTGCGCTCTACAACACTCAACACTACATCTGTTCTCTACACTTACTCTACTCTCTATACTTTACAATCTACTCTTTACACACACTCTACTCTCTACACTCTACGTTCTACACTCACTCGACTCTCTACTCTCTACAATCTACTCTCATTATTATTTTGGTGAAGAATTAGATAGTAATTGATATTTTTTGTAGGGGAAACGATATCGATTACATCGAGATCAAAACCGAGGAGACCGTAGAAAGTGGGGGAAACAGGCGCAATTACAATTACAGAGTGGTACAGGTCAAGAACGACATTGAATTGGAAATGAGAGGTAGATGCAGCGCCGGTCAAAAGGTAAGCAACACCCAGTATATTCGTTTACCTTTGAATAAAGTTCCTGTAATTGATCAGTTGGTATTAATTGGAATTTAATTTGCGTGTATTTCAGGTACTAGCTTGCTTGGTGATTCGCATGGCTTTAGCGGAAACATTCAGCATAAATTGCGGTATATTGGCTCTGGACGAGCCGACGACTAATCTGGATAAAGAGAACATCTACAGTTTGTGCGACGCTCTTTGCCAGCTTATAAGGAGTAGGGAGAGGGAACAGAACTTTCAGTTGTTGGTAATCACGCACGACAGCGATTTCATCACAACATTGAGCCAAAGTCTCGACGTCGATACTTACTGGCAAGTCAGAAGAGATGATCAGGGCATGTCCGTGGTTGAGAGACGTGATTTCTAATTCCATTTATTCTAATTTTTTTAGTATGTAGGTGTAAAGATGAAGCAGGTATTGCTTATGTTTCTATTGTTACTTGTTTGTCATTTTTGTGTTATGCGTTTATTTACTACTTATGTATTTACTATTACTAAATAAATTCGTTTATTTTTTGAAAAATGTACTCGTGGTATTCGTTTTTTTTGAATGTCCACAAATTCCTTTCCATTTCGAGCGTTCCAATTCGGGGGGACTCGGGTGAGGTCGGGTAAGGGGACTGGTGAGCTCCAGTAGAAGAGTCAGGGGACAGGGAACTCCGGTAGAGAGTCCTAGGACTCCAAAGTAGAAGTCTACCATCTTGCAGAACCCAACGAGAGAAACTTGGTGGTATTTACAGGTTACTCATTCTTGACAAAAAATTGACATATTAAGTTACAAAACTATAAAATTTATAAATGTATAATGGGAGATTTATCGCACATCGTATGATTCGTATGTACATGCAATAACAGTATTTAGGCTGAGCAATTATGTGCGTAATTATAGTTAAAGTATTTCGTGTCACAGTCAATTCAATACATAACATAACCAAGTGTATATACAGGGTGGCATTTAGTATGGAAAAGCTCAATACAGGGTCATAATTAATTGAGTGCCGTTACTTAAGGATGTAAATATTTGTATGTTTTTAAGAAGAAAAGTATATATGTGTCCTAAATCTCTTAGTTTTTTGAGCTACAGGGTGTTAAAGTTTAAAAAAAATCATAATTTTCTTATTACTCCATATATTTTTATGAAATTTTAACATAACAATTCCTTTACTATCCATGCAATTTCTACTAAATTAGCTTCTACTTTTAAACTCTCTATTAGGTGCACTAGCGTAATCGACTATTTGTTCTTTTTATAATAAAAAACTAATTCACCTATAAATATAACAAAACATACTACATATGCTAAGCAAATTAACAAAAAAATATTCTTCAAATTTCTTGAATCTTTCTTCCGAATAACCTGTTTTTTATGTAGTTTGATGTATTCCCGTTGCCATTTCAATATTATTCCAGTCATCTCGATTCTCGTTATCAGTCGATCGAAAAGATTTTTCAAAAAGGACCCTTTTTTCAACAGTAAGATTTTGGAAACGGTATTAAAAAAATCGAAACAATGAATTTTATCCAGCACTGTATCATTCATTAGATAATTCGCCTGGTAGTAATCGACAAAAAATATTGCAGAGTGTCCCTCCAAGATTTCGTTAAAACAAATCGATACATCCTCGCAATCGATTCTCTTTTCGTCGATTTCTTCCTCAGATATCCCTTCGATTGATCCAATCCAAAATTTTCGAGTATTAGTAGAAAAGTAAATTGTTAGGTTGCTGTTGTATATGTCTCTGATATTGTTGTATTTTTGATGTCCTTTGCGACTAATTAACGATTGGGATTTGTTGCATAAGTAGAATGTAGTCGAATAATAAGCGAATATGATGAGCAAACCGATAATGTATCGGAGTTTATTCGATTTTGGTAGATTTTTAACAGATTGTCCCAACAAAATGGAATAACTGTTTTGTATTAGATCCACAAATGTTTTGTAGAATTTAATACTCTTATTAATGTACCAAATGACTGTAATAATTAAAATAAAATTCGCCAATGTACAAATGGTAACGTAAAAATGATTATTTGCAGTGCTTATAATTATTTGTGGTGCGCAAAAAACTAATTTACTCTGCATGTATGTAGTTGTACTAAAATGCAGAGACCTAGCGTAACTTAAGTAATGTCCGCCAATAATTAAGTCTACTTTTTTTTCTTTCAATTTACAAAAGTCTATGGTACAAGTACCGTCTTCTTTTATGTCTCCGATTAGAGATTTCGATTCGTAATTGATTGTAAAATTCATAATTTTAGCCATCAAGTTCAATAAATTTATTTCTATACCTTCATTTTTCACCAATAAATTGTTTTCGTTTTTAATACTTGATGCAAACGGCTTATGTGATGACATTATTGCTTTTAATGTGAAATTTCGCAAGTTTGTCGGGATTTTATTCTCGAAGAATGTGTTTGTAGTGTACTTTCCATTAATGCAAGTGTTGATTAATTTAATTCTTTCTTGTTTAAATGGGTAAATTGTATAAGCCTCAAATATCGTTGAATTTTCATCTTTAACCAGTACGATCGAATTTAAAATCTCTTCTTTCCAAAGCGCATTCAACAAATTTTCCACCCCTTTTTTGTCTACTGAAAACGTTGCGATTACCAAAAAATTCGCCTCAGTTCTCCAACCTAAGGTCTTCTTTAATTTGTTTATCAAGATTCCTAGGGAGTTCATGTTTTCAATTATCAAAACGTAATCCTCAGACCTCCTTTTTGAACTCGGGAAATACTTCACTTCGCTATCATCAGTTAGCAAATAAATGCGGTAAGTTAGCTTTAATTCTTTACCGAATTGTTTATACAACGTTACATCATTGCTACGTTCGTAAACGAATGTCATAACGTCCTGAATTTGGTAAAGTGCAACTCTATTACAAAATTCCAACAGGCACTTTTCCACCACTGGTTGTTCACCATAAAGCATTTCTAATTTAGCCAGACCGATTGGGAACAAAAAAAACATGCAGCACAAATAACGAAGCATTTTTAACTGCAGTAAAAATGAATGATTGCGGTATTGTTCTAAATAGTTAGAAATATTTAATGCCAGTTATCCATCGCAGATCGTACTACAATAGTCTGGTTGAGCAAATATGTAAGTGATTACGGTTAAATTACTTCGTGACCAAGCAATTGGAACACGTAATAACCCAGTGTATATGATGTTATAAACTGTAAAAATTCTTTGGAATAAATCGGAATTTCTACGAGAAAATCTTTTCAGCTGGGGCCTATTTCATATAACTGACAAGTCCTATCGGACAAGTGTAGTCTAAATTTGACTGGGGTATTTGACAAGTTTGTGTTTCATAAAATTACACGAGTAGATTATTAGTGACAAGTGACTAGCCTAATATTACAAGTCTGTTTTACAATTGTAGATAGGTTTGCGTTTCATAAAAAATAAATTAAACAACACTTGTCATTTATTCCTATCATATATTAGTGTAAAGCGACAGGGACTTGATTTTCTGTTACCAACCGATTTTCTTGTAAATTTAAAAGAAAATGTGGTCTAGCGACAGTGAGGAGGAAGGTTAATGAGAGTTTAATATAAGATTTCGAATGAATTCGATAAAAATGGAGGAAATAATAAAATCTATTGGTTCCCGCCTAATGCATATAAAACGTATAGAAATTATGCATTGTCTTTGTTCGTTCCAATGCTCACATTTTATAGCTTTTGTAGAAGTGGGACTAAATTTTCCAAATAGAATGCCCTTTCTTTATTAAAATAATTGAATATTAAAAAAATGTTGCTGCATTTTAGAAGTTTTTTGTCAATAAACGAAATTGTCGTGGTTCACATCGAAAAATAGCTCCAACCAGAAAAAAAACAATTTCAAAGTAAAAGTTTCCCAATTTCTGGCTTAAGTCTGACGTTTTAATTAATATTACAGTTGTAGAAAAACGGATGCCAAAAATTTAATTCGATTAATAAGTGTCGAAATTCATTGTATGAAACGAAATTTTTAAATACTTGTCAACCAACACTTGTAACTTGTCGACTTGTAACTTGTCGACTTGTAACTTGTCGACTTGTAACTTGTCGACTTGTAACTTGTCGACTTGTAACTTGTCGACTTGTAACTTGTCGACTTGTAACTTGTCGACTTGTAACTTGTCGACTTGTAACTTATATGAAACAGGCCTCTGCTTCTATAGTCAGTTGTTTATAGATACGACTCTTTAATGTCAGAATTACATAATTATACAAACATTGTCATTTTTTTTGTAAGAAAATTCACAAAATAAAATGGAAGACGAAGATTTTACGCGAGTATTTAACTTATTTAAAAAGAAAGAATTAAGCAACGAAGAGGTCAATCTGCAAGTACAAGCCGATCGTGTCCTTTACGTGATTCGTAGAACTTTGTTCAAATTAAATATGCTGGTAAGTACAGCATAAAAACGAAGCCCTTTTTTGTTAGATGGTTTTCATCCTGCTTCGATACCCTTCAGCCGGTTTCTCTCCATCGAAAGAGATGAATTTCTTGATGGTATTTTTTCCAATTACTTCGAATTGTAATCTTTCCAGGCGCATATGCCGATGTTTCTGGAAGACGACGCCCGCCTCTTGGAGCACAGTTTAAAACCCCACGAGCTTCAATTCGCGCTGGATTTGCTTTCATCCTGCGGTTGCTGCTTAGACACGAAGAGAACCACCGAAAAAGCCAAGGAAGCGCGATTGTCGCAGTTTTTTCCAGCGTTCGCAAAGGTAACTAAATTTCTAACAACTACAATACTATTTTATTACATACAAACTTTCCGTTGGAAAGATTAACAAGCAAGCGAAAAAGGTGCCCGTTATCAGTCATATGGATGAATTTCCCGATCCTGCGATTTTCCAACTCGTCGATATCCTGTTTTACAACAAGTGCATTCGAAAGGCTATCAAAAACGCCACCGATCCACCGATAGACAAGAACGTCGTGACCTTCATGTTATGGCTAAGCAGATTGAAGGAAACCGTGAAACCTCTAATTTACACAACTGGAGGGAACCACTTTAAGAACGAACAGGAACTGAGGGCTGTGTATAGAATGAACGTATCCCTAGTGAAAGAAATCGTCGGTAATGTTACAAAATTTCTCGATTTTCCTCCCTTATTTCCGCCCTTATACAGGATGTTTCATTGGGAAAGGGCAATATTTTAACCCTATATAGAAGTCACCCAGGGGATTACAAAAAACCCATATACTATGGGTCTTGCGCCCTTTATAACCGAGTTACAGGGTGTTTTTTAAATTTGGCCCATTTCTTTCGACACCTATAACTTTTGAATCACTCAGTATATTTTTTTGATATTTGGCATAGATATTCAATACCTTTAGGACAATTTATTGCCACATTAAAAAATTACAAAATCCAGTTCCGGATTTAGAAAAATTATTAAAATTTGACCGACCCTAAAACAACACCCTATACATCATATTTTTAAAAATTGAATTACAAATTCAGAAAGAGCATAAAAAACTGAATGTATTCATCAACTTTTTATTTTCCCGCATGCCGTTTTTTTACCAAAATTTAAACTTTAAAATGTACATTATGAGATTTTTGGTCCATGTAAAATGTAATTGAAGGGATTTTAATTATTTTTTCTTTAATAAAACCAGGTTTACTTAACACTTTCATGGAAATTCCTGAAATGAACCTATTGAACTTGAATTAACATTCACATAAACCAATAAAAATCACAATTACAGATCCGCACTTAATAAAATTAAAATGATTTCGATTCATTTAATAATTTAATTATTGATTAATCAATTTTTACATTTCTACATGAGAAAATTCAAAACTTAACTAAGTAATTTACTAGTTTTTTAAAAAAAGATACTAGAATAAGTATTCTTTTCCACACCACCAAGAGGTAGAACACAAGGCGCCTTTTTAATGTGGTATTCAAAAGTTATAGGTGTCGAAAGAAATGGCCCAAATTCAAAAAAACACCCTGTAACTCGGTTATAAAGGGCGCAACACCCATAGTATATGGGTTTTTCGTAATCCCCTGGGTGACATCTCTAAATAGGGTTAAAATATTGCCCTTTTCCAATGAAACACCCTGTATTAATCCGAAGAGTTGCGGCAAAAACTGCATCACCAACGGGAGGAATTCAAGCAGCAGCTGGAGCAGAAACGCGAACTAGCCGAGAGCTACAGAGAGAAGAGATCCAAATCGATCACCTTCATCGACATGGATTGCAAAAAAACCGTGTAAGAGCTCCTCTCCGAATTACCTCCGAATTATTCCACGCCGGAATCTTCCTCGCAGGCAATTCTCCGAGGACCAAATGATGAAGGTGTGCCTGAGCAGCGAGTCCCGCCAGGCGGAGCTCACCGAAGAGGCCGAGCAAATCGTCCACACCTACGACACCATCCTCCGGCAGAACATCGAAGAGGAGAACAAGGAGCGCGCGAAGCGGCTGAAGGTCGAGTCGCAGCTGATGGGCTGGATCAACACCTTCGATCAGGACAGCATGGAGAAGCAGGCCACGTGGGAGGAAGCGATGGAGGAGTAACCGGTTTCGTTCGATGCTGAAGCCCGTCGACTGATTTATGGTGGAACGTTTCAGGTTCAACGCTTTGAATACCAAAATGGCGGATATGAACCGGAAGCTGGCCGCCCAGGATTTGGTCTACGCCAACGTCCTGAAGGAGAAGGCTGAAGAGGAGGAGAGGATATTTAATGAAATGGCTTATCAATTGTATTTGCGTAGGTGCGCTGTGAGACTTACCGTTTATTGGAGGATGTTCGTGACCAAGAGGTTGATGAAGAAGAAGAAACGTGAGTTTTTCAGATCTCTTCAGACCTTTCCGAATCTATCCAAACTTCTCTAAACCTTTTAAGGTGTATTAAGATTTCCTCAGGGCTCTTCAGAATTCCCCAGATCTTTGCAAGTCTCCACAGATCTCTATAGATCTCTTCAGATCTCCTTAGATTTCATAACAATAATATGATATTACAATTATTTGTTTATTCCAGGTTAAAACACTCTTCTTCCAGACGGTAAAGGTACTTAAAAGCTGTTATGAATCAATAACAATATTGTTCCGGTAAGTTGAATCTGAGATTTTCCCTTTTTGCCTGAGTGTAATTGCAATAAAAATTTCGGTTTTTAATTTCAGATAAAACAAAGCCAGCGGTCTACTAAAAACATAAAAAAAGATTGACCTTAGTATTATTTTTACTAGTTTGTTAATTTATTTGTATAAAGTGTTTATTTTTATTATTAATTATACATATACACATATAAATAACGAATTTTTAATGACTTATTTTTATCGACTTTATTACTTTATTTTTTCTCCAAACAGGGGCCTATTTCATATAACTGACAAGTCCTGTCGGACAAGTGTAGTCTAAATTTAATTGGGGTATTTGACAAGTTTGTGTTTCATAAAATTACACGAGTAGATTATTAGTGACAAGTGACTAGCCTAATATTACAAGTCTGTTTTACAATTGTAGATAGGTTTGCGTTTCATAAAAAATAAATTAAACAACACTTGTCATTTATTCCTATCATATATTAGTGTAAAGCGACAGGGATTTGATTTCCTGTCACCATCCGATTTTCTTGTAAATTTAAAAGAAAATGTGATCTAGCGACAGTGAGGAGGAAGCTTAATGAGAGTTTATTAAACGATTTCGAATGAATTCGATAAAAATGGAGGAAACATTAAAATCTATTGATCCCCGCCTAATGTATAGAACCAACGTATAGAAAATATGCATTGTCTTTGTTCGTTCCAAAGCTCACATTTTATATCTTTTGTAGAAGTGGGACTAAATTTTCCAAATAGAATGCCCTTTCTTTATTAAAATAATTGAATATTAAATAAATGTTGCTGCATTTTAGAAATAAGTTTTTTGTCAATAGATGAAATTGTCGTGGTTCACATCTAAAAATAGTTCCAACCAGAAAAAAAAACAATTTCAAAGTAAAAGTTTCCCAATATCGAAAAACGAAGGTTGTGCTATACTTATGCTCCTCAGTATAGTAAGTACTAATTTTTTTCTTTTTGGCTTAAGTCTGACGTTTAATTAATATTACAGTTGTAGAAAAACAGATGCCAAAAATTTAATTCGACAAGTGTCGAAATTTATTTTATGAAACGAAATTTTTAAATACTTGTCAACCAACACTTGTAACTTGTCGACTTGTAACTTGTCAACTTGTCAGTTATATGAAACAGGCCCCTGATCTCTTCAGACCTTTCCGAATCTATCCAAACCTCTCTAAACCTTTTAAGATGTATTAAGATTTCCTCAGGTCTCTTCAGATTTCCCCAGATCTTTGCAAGTCTCCACAGATCTCTATAGATCTCTTCAGATCTACTTAGATTTCATAATAATAATATGAATAATGATTCTTGACTAAAGATAATACAACTATTTGTTTATTTCAGGTTAAAACACTCTTCTTCCAGACGGTAAAGGTACTTACATAAAAGCTGTTATGAATCAATAACAATATTGTTCCGGTAAGTTGAATCTGAGGTTTTCCCTTATTGTCTGAGTATAATTGCAATAAAAATTTCGGTTTTTAATTTCAGATAAAACAAAGCCAGCGGTCTACTAAAAACATAAAAAAAGATTGACCTTAGTATTATTTTTACTAGTTTGTTAATTTATTTGTATAAAGTGTTTATTTTTATTATTAATTATACATATACACATATAAATAACGATTTTTTATTGACTTACTTTTATTAAGGTAGACTGGGGCAAATGTAAAAATGGAGTAAATGTAATATTTTTACTTATTATGTTAATGTTTTTATTATTTTTATAGTTCTTTTGTGCATTAGACAGGGTTTGTTTCTTATTTTTTCTTTATTATTTTGTAGCTCTGTTATTTTTTGAAATAAATAAATAAACAGCATATCAAATTTTAGAACCAAATAGTTTTTTACAATTGCCCCATATGTTTTTCTATACAGTGCATTTCTTTAATGTCCCCTCCCCCTTTTATTTTTTGAACGGATCAACTTAGAAAATTGAAATTTGGGATAATGAAACTAATGCATGATTACTATATTTTGAAGTAAAATTGACAGATGAACATTTCAAGATGGCGACTGGGCGCCTTCTTGGGAAATAAATTTAAATGGAAAGGGGGGTCTTGTGATACATCATTTTGAAGCTCCTGACAAGTACTCTACAACCCTGGAATATAAAGTCAATATCTGCACCTGCTACAAAATGGCGGACATTTAATAATTACCTGAATACATCGACGTTTAACGTCATAATTTGAGGAAATAAGCTGAGTTCAGTTCAAAAAATGCTCGAAATGGTTGCCGTGAACTTCTTGATACAAGAACAGCCTATCCGAACATTTTCGAACATAGTAACGTCGATATTTCTACAAATATCTGTAATTATTTCTCGTATATCCAATATTAAAGCAGGTTCAGTTTCGTACAATTTTTGCTTCAAATAGCCCCATAAAAAAAGTCTAAAGGTGTCAAATCTGGCGAGCGGGCCGAGAGGACCTCGACGACCAATCCAACGACCATGGAAAATAGCATCCAAATAGTTCCTTACTTGTCTGGAGTAATGTGGTGGTGCTCCATCTTGTTGGAGTACAATATCCATATCGAATCCATATCCATATCGGTACCTAACTACAATGAGAACTAAACAACCGAAAACTAAATGAAAATATTTTGAACACTAGGAAAATCGAAAACTAAAGAGAATATTTGAACACTAGGAAAACCAAAAACTAAATGAGAATATTTTGACTAAACAATTAATGTTCGTTGACGAATTTTTTGGAATTTTTTAACCCAAAAATAACCTGTCAAACCTTATCGGTTTGTTGGGATTGCTATTTGGCATAGAAAAACAAATATTTCTAGAAAAATTGATATTAATTTGTTTGTATTCAGGTATTTATTAAATGTTCCGACATTTTGTAATGGGTGCAGATATTGACTTTATATTCCAGGGTTGTACAGTATTTGTCAGGAGCTTCAAAATGATGTGTCACAAGACCCCCCTTTCCATTTAAATTTATTTCTCAAGATGGCGACTAATTTTCATCTGTCAATTTTGCTCCAAAATATAGTAATCATGCATTATTTTTGTTATCCTAAATTTCAATTTTCTAAGTTGATCCGTTCAAAAAATAAAAGGGGGGGACATTAAAGAAATGCACTGTATAATTGTATTGCACTTTAGAACCTTTTGTTACATTTACCCCGTACCATGGGGTAAATGTAACATATTTTGTCAACATTTTAAAAAATATGTAAAATGTTTTCTTCCTTTTTCAAAAAAAACTGTTTAATACCTCGATTCTTTAGTTTAGGAAGTTGTGAATTTAATGTGGTATCAGCATTTCTAATAAGAGAAAAAATAAAGCCACATTTTAGGATTTAATTTGAACTATTCAAATTTTACAACCGATTTGCCCCAGTCTACCATACCATAGAAATTTGTTCATATTTATTTTATCTCCAAACGGAAAGTCTATTGATCTGCAATACTAATTAAAACGAATCGACCTGGTGAAAAAATAATTTATTAACCTCCAATGCGATATTTACAACAAACTAATAACCGAATCAAAAACTTTTTTCCTTAGAATAATCTTTTAACAAAAAAAAACCTATTACAAAATGGTTATCTCAGAAGGCGTAGTGCACCAGGCCGGAGTCGAAACTGATATGGGAAACTGCCGGAGCGGCGGAATAGGCGACTCCGACGAGGGAATGATGTTCTACAGGCTGGGCCAGATGGATGCCCGGGTTGGACACCCTCACGTCGGACTTGCTGACGCTCGAGAACGGCGTGTCGATGGTCTTGGAGTAGGTGGATATCTGGCCCAAGTTGCCGTAGCTGCGGTAGATGTTGGCCGATTGGGAGGTGAGCGCCGGCGACGAGTAGGCGATGGCCGGGGCGGCCGCGTAGCCGGCGGGGGCGGCTATGAGGCCGGCGTTGGCGCAGACCATCAGCGAGCAGAGGGCGATGAGCTGGGGAAAATCATAGATATACAGGGGCCTGTTTCATATAACTGACAAGTTGACAAGTTACAAGTGTTGGTTGACAAGTATTTACAAATTTCGTTTCATAAAATAAAATTCGACACTTGTCGAATTAAATTTTTGGCATCTGTTTTTCTACAACTGTAATATTAATTAAACGTCAGACTTAAGCCAAAAAGAAAGAATTAGTACTTACTATACTGAGGAGCATAAGTATAGCACAACCTTCGTTTTTTGATATTGGGAAACTTTTACTTTGAAATTGTTTTTTTTTCTGGTTGGAGCTATTTTTAGATGTGAACCACGACAATTTCGTTTATTGACAAAAAACTTATTTCTAAAATGCAGCAACATTTATTTAATATTCAATTATTTTAATAAAGAAAGGGCATTCTATTTGGAAAATTTAGTCCCACTTCTACAAAAGCTATAAAATGTGAGCATTGGAACGAAGACAAAGACAATGCATAATTTCTATACGTTGGTTCTATACATTAGGCGGGGACCAATAGATTTTAATATTTCCTCCATTTTTATCGAATTCATTCGAAATCGTTTAATAAACTCTCATTAAGCTTCCTCCTCACTGTCGCTAGACCACATTTTCTTTTAAATTTACAAGAAAATTGGATGGTGACAGGAAATCAAGTCCCTGTCGCTTTACACTAATATATGATAGGAATAAATGACAAGTGTTGTTTAATTTATTTTTTATGAAACGCAAACCTATCTACAATTGTAAAACAGACTTGTAATATTAGGCTAGTCACTTGTCACTAATAATCTACTCGTGTAATTACATTTATTTGACACTTACAAAAGAAAAGGAAAGAGTGACATTTGTGTCATTACATTTTCACTCTGACAACTGTCATTTTAATAATCTTTGTTTGTTCCACTCATTGAAATGACCATGTTGCAATCGGAAATGGAGCAAGTTTCTATGAGTTGAACAAAGAAAGATTAATAAAATGACAGTTGTCACAGTGAAAAGTTGCAATGACACAAATGTCACTCTTTCTTTTTCCTTTATAAAGTGTCTAATGGAAGTTGTCTTTATCGTACCTATAGCCTATATAACCTATGTTGCGATCTGGAATGAAGCACAGTGTATAACTAAAACAGATAAAACTGTTTGCAAAATGTTAGGGTACCAACAATAGGTCACAGTCTAACATAAAATAGAGGTAAAACGTTGCATGTTGCCGCGCTATTTTTTACAATTTCTTTCTGCTATATTTTTTATTTTAATATCCTTATTATGCATCCTCCAATGCATTCATTTCTGGATGCACAATTATAGTCTAAGTGCCAGTAGTGAACCAGTGACGATTATCTTCGCTGGATTCTCTCAACTTCAGTAGAAACTTATGGTCGAATTTATAATAAAGCTTTATAGTAGGAATAACCTTTTGTAAATGGAATAAACTTTAAGATAAAGTGTCATTTCACCTTATTCCTGAAGTCAAATGTCTTTATGTAAAAGTTCCTTTAGGAAAAGGTTGTTTTAAAGATATTTTAAAGCGTTGGACAATCTGAAAAGCGGTATAATTGAACTAGTTGGTACATTTCGAATAATTTATTTGGCATTTGAGCTTGTTTGAGATTCTTTTTGATTAGTTTGTTGGAGAAAATGGAAATTTCGATGGAATAATAGAATAAAATGGTTCACTATTCAAATTTTCAAAGCATTATTGATAAATTGAAGCATATTATACTAATGTAAAGCCATGAATAAAATTAGTAACTTAAAAAATATGACTTGCGACTTGCTCTTCTATTTCATGTAAGAGATGCAAAACTATTTCTTCATTTCGTAAAAGTCCATCAGTCTTATTTTAAGACCAGTCAAATTTCAAATCGAAAATGTAACTTTTATAATTTCCCTCTAATAATACGTAATTGTTGATAATAATTTATGAATGTGTATTGAACACTCCATGATTTTAATCCAAGATTCCAAGAATATTAAATTTAATATTTCAATGTTTATTATTAAGTATATTTAAAGAATATTTTGGTATACTATTAGTAGACACAACTTTATTTTAAATATAAACAAATTTAGGATAGAAATATAGAATCTAGAATCGTTCCGAATTCCAACTCCCACTTCGCGCATTTTAATTCGTGTTAACTGTTTTATTTTTAAGGAAATTGTACTTTAGATTGTTTTTATTTAAATTTGAAACGAAAATCCTGTTAATAATGTTATTAGAAAAATTAATAAACACTAAAATTATCGATAAGTATTAAGTAATGTTGCCAAGAATATGTTATAAATAATTTGTTCAACAATTATATTTCTCTAAATTAATAATTTATTTGATAAATATTAGATATTTTTATAAAATTAGGTTGATAAATACCTTGAATGCCATTTTTGATTGGTAATATGTTGTCTCTTTAAAACTTAAAATACTGATATGCTCGAACGACTGAAATGTAACAGTTTTTACGGGGCTTTTATACCCGAATAAAAGTCGTTTTTTGAACAAAGGGCAACTTTATTTTTTTATTTCTCGTTTACAATTAAAACCTGTATATTACGGCTTTAATTGAGTTGCATAAAACGGGTATTGTGCGTATTAAATCATACAACTTTCCACAATTTCGCGCCGAGTTTACAAGGATATCGGGATTCATCGAACACGCATAATCATGCTGAATTTTTTGTTGTAAAATTTCATTTCAACTATTCTTAATTCATGATACAAAGTGTTCCAGAAATACATGCCAATAATTCTACTATTGCTTCATTTTTTAATAATATATCTTTGCAATATCATATGAATCATGTAATTTTATGAAACAACTACTTTCGATATCTCCATATTATTTCTCAAAAAAAAATACATAGGTACTTAACTCCCTAAAAATAATGTCATACTATTATGAAACACCCTGTGTAATAGTGTGCTTTGAAATCAATTACTTTTGAAGACCAGAAGCTATTGAAAATTTTCTTGAAAATACCATTATATACCATTATATAATCAGTGGAAATCACTGGAATTTTTTTCGAAAATAACAAGATAAAAACGCTCAAGTTGTTGCGACAGGTCTTATCACTTCTTTTTTACGCAATTAGGAAACCGCTCTGTAATTTAAATTAGGTCAAAAATGTACGAAGAAGGTACTTAGAATATGTTCACGATAACCTGACAATGGCGTCACGAGCTAAAATTTTGCGGTGTTGTCACGTTGATTTTTTTTCTTCTATATTCATGATTTTCGAAACATTAATAAATACCAAATTTGTAACCAGTGGAATGTTCTTTATGTTATTACTTTTTTATATTATTTATACAGGTAGTTTCAACGACTATACATACAGTATAGTTCGATCAAGTTTCATACAGCGTGACCCATAAAGAAAAAAAATATTATCTCAGTTAATATTAGTATAATTAAAAATGCTGAAATAGGACAATTATTGTTGTTTTCTGAAATTGAATTTAGTTACTCCAAATTTTCACCCTTAACAGAAACCCCCAAACCCCCAAACCCCCCCTCAGAATATTGCTAATAACTAAAATTGACGTCATCATTTTATTAATTTAAACAATGAATATGTACTCTTTGTACTACCAATTTACTCAAAATACAGTGTGTCTACGGATGGGGTTGCCTATAGGAGAAAAATTTTTATTATTCATTTTACGACAAAAAGTCATTGTTTATAAAAATTTTTGCTTCTTTTAAAAATGAGAATAACACTGAAAAATCTTAGATTGGATCTACAGGGTGTTGTCAAATTAAGAAAACATGAAAATACCTCAAGAGAGAAGTACCATTATTTTTTATTCTACACAAAATTTTTATAAAAGAAAGTTGTTTATAATCTAAAATAAAGCCTAAAATTGTATTTTTTATTTGAAAATTTGTGTTTAGGCTTTACTTTGGATTAAAAGCATTTTTTTGTAAATAATAATGTAAGATAATAAATAAATTCTTTCTTTCTTGAAATTTTTACCTGTTTCTTAATTTACTAACACCCTATACATCTTATCTAATGTTTTGATATGTGAATCTCATTTTTTCGACAAGTTAATTTTTTTAAAGAATGGCTTTTTGTCGTAAAATTAATAATAACCATTTTTCTTATCTGGTCAACTTTATCTAGGGACACACAAAATTGGAATTTTAATTTGAAAATTTGTATTCAGGCTTTATTTTAGATTATAAACAACTTTCTTTCATACAAATTTTGTGTAAAATAAAAAATAATGGTACTTCTCTCTTGAGGTATTTTCATGTTTTTTTTAATTTGGCAACACCCTGTAGATCCAATCTAAGATTTTTCAGTGTTATTCTCATTTTTAAAAGAAGCGAAAATTTTTATAAACAATGACTTTTTGTCGTAAAATGAATAATAAAAATTTTTCTCCTATAGGCAACGCTATCCGTGGACACATTGTATAATTACCTAAAGGTACCCAAAACCCGAAGAGATCTTTCCAAGGTTAATTAAGCAGGCATTTCGCCGGTTTACCTTTTCAAAATTAGGTAAGTAGGTAGCCTTTTTCCCTTTCGATTCTTCAATAAGCGGTTTAAAATCGAATCGAGCGCGTTTGATTTCGTAACGAACACAGACGACGCATTTTTTCGATTTCATTAACGTCCTTTGAGAAGATAATCGTTCTGAGACACGTTTTCTAAAGGTCCAAAAATATTTATTTAATCTATCACTGTAAGGATTTTTATTTGGCGATATGTACACTTGTTTGTGTATGTTTACCAATTCGTGGAGATTGTTCGGAATTTATGTTATGATGAAAAAAAGTTAGTAAGTATTCTGGTAATTATTTTTTAGACAAAAATGGACTATAAAAATTAGGTATTTATTTGTAAATTCATACAAGCTTTACTGTCCTTTTTTTCGTTTAAATTTTAAAGCAAAATGTTGCCAAAAATCTTCAAAAAATTTTCCAAACTATCCAAATTTATCGATCCAAAAACTATTCCTAGTAGACGTTTTCATAATATTATGTTATCGTGCAGAAAACGCCTAGTAATGACTTTTCTACTTCTCTTTTTTTTTGGTAAAGGTCGCAATACCAACAGACATCTAAAATAAAAATAATGCAATTTATAGATAATCGTGTTTATTGCGGATAAAAATATAAATTCTTAACAAATATTTATTGAAGCAAGGTCACGATGTTTTTTATAAGTACCTATTTTTGTATTGATATAATTATGTCCACGTTTTAAAACAATTAGGGATTATTTATTCCCTACTCTAATAAAAAAACCGTACACACTTCATTCGAATGCTTCATGATGCTCAGAAAAACCATTAAAAATATAAAAAGTAATTATCAATTATTATACCGATGATAAAATATCACTGTCTTTTATTTAAGTAATTTGTCTGCAATTTGGATATTTATTGTATTTAATTTTTTATTTGATCTTTCTTTAATGATAATTTCCTAAAAATTGGTAAAAAATATTAAAAAACTTTCTACAAAACGCATTATTAACTTATAAAATTTCTAAATAAATTGAAAACTATTGCCCTAAGCAATGGTAGGTATAAATAACTTGCAACATTTATAAACATAATCAAACAGATTCAATAAAATAAACAAAAACTGTCCTAGTTTCAAAATATATTGTACAAATAATAAAATGCGATTAGTTAATCCATTGCCCCAGTTTATTGCAACTGCATCAATCCGGTCCATTGTTCGTAGAACTTTCTCAGAAGGAAACAAAACCTATCTAATTTAAATGTAAAATTAAATAACAAATTACAACGATTGTCATTTTTAGAATTCATTTTTAAACGAAAAATTTGGTTATTTTTTCTCAAGATTGTCTAGAGTGCAAATTTCAGTAGTTCATATAATCTGCTAAATCATATAATATATTGTACTCTTCCCCTTTACACCTATTTACCATGCTGATCCCTATTTATTCGCCACTGTGGTATGCGAAAAATCCTTTAATTAGGAAGTTGTTTTTAACATCAATATTTAATTTTAGAAATAATTAATTAGACATGTTTACTGAAGAGAGGCTTATCTATATGAGGAAAATTTTTCATTTTTTGTTGTCGATAAAATAAGCGTACGATCTAAAATGAAACTATTCTTGATTACTGAAGAGACTTCCGCACATTTTAATGTCAACAGCAATGTAAAAGTATTAGACAAAGTACTAAGTATTTAGAGTAATATATTTATTAAACAATTCAAAACCAAAATATTTTTTTGCATATTATTATTATTTATAAGTTATTTTTACAGTGCATTTACATACATATTTATCAAAATTGAAAGTATATGTATCTTAAAATTATGCACGTGTGAAAAATTCTTGCAATTTATCACGCTCGAGTTCGTGATAGGAAAATCCTCTAAGCAGGAACTCCATGGATGATGATGCAAATTATTAGATATTAGTTTAATATTTGTTTCATTTTATTACATTTTACCAGTGTACTAATTAGCGCAACGATCTAATTTTATTTCAATGAAAATCCGAGGAAATGTTAATTATGTTGGATTTAAATAGGTCATGTATCTAACCAAGACAGTAGGTATTATACCTCTATGAAAATCTGCATTATACATTTTACCATGATTTAAAAACATTTTTTTTTAATTGTCAACTGAGGGGAATCCACTGATTGCAAATCAATGCTACCAACATAGCTTTGACATATAATTACAAACTTCTAAAAAAAATCAACTCATGAAGTTTCCCCAATAGAGGTTGCGTTATTGGGTGACTAATATTGGTTTATTTCAAAGTTTTATTAATTAATTTCGACGAAAAACACGTTATACAGGGTGTTTCATTGGGAAAGGGCAATATTTTAACCCTATGTAGAGGTCACCCAGGGGATTACAAAAAACCCATATACTATGGGTCTTGCGCCCTTTATAACCGAGTTACAGGGTGTTTTTTGAATTTGGCCCATTTCTTTCGACACCTACAACTTTTGAATCACTCAGTATATTTTTTTGATATTTGGCATAGATATTCTATACCTTTAGGACAATTTATTGCCACATTAAAAAATTACAAAATCCAGGTCCCGATTTAGAAAAATTATTGAAATTTGACCGACCCTAAAACAACACCCTATACATCATATTTTTAAAAATTGAATTTCAAATTTAGAAAGAGCATAAAAAACTGAATGTATTCATCAACTTTTTATTTTCCCGCATGCCGTTTTTCTACCAAAATTTAAACGTTAAAATGTACATTATGAGATTTTTGATCCATGTAAATTGTAATTGAAGAGATTTTAATTATTTTTTCTTTAATAAAACCAGATTTACTTAACACTTTCATGAAAATTCTTGAAATAGACCTATTGAACTTGAATTAACATTCACATAAACCAATAAAAATTACAATTACATATCCGCACTTAATAAAATTAAAATGATTCCAATTCATTTAATAATTAATCATTGATTAAACAATTTTTACATTTCTACATGAGAAAATTCGAAACTTAACTAAGTAATTTACTAGATTTTTCAAAAAAGATACTAGAATAAGTATTCTTTTCCAAATATCAAAAAAATATACTGAATGATTCAAAAGTTATAGGTGTCTTGCGCCCTTTATAACCGAGTTACAGGGTGTTTTTTGAATTTGGCCCATTTCTTTCGACACCTATAACTTTTGAATCACTCAGTATATTTTTTTGATATTTGGCATAGATATTCTATACCTTTAGGACAATTTATTGCAACATTAAAAAAATTATAAAATCCAGGCCCGGATTTAGAAAAATTAATAAAATTTGACCGACCCTTAAACAACACCCTATACATCATATTTTTAAAAATTGTATTTCAAATTTAGAAAGAGCATAAAAAACTGAATGTATTCATCAACTTTTTATTTTCCCGCATGCCGTTTTTCTACCAAAATTTAAACGTTAAAATGTACATTATGAGATTTTTGGTCCATGTAAAATGTAATTGAAGGGATTTTAATTATTTTTTCTTTAATAAAACCAGGTTTACTTAACACTTTCATTGAAATTCCTGAAATGAACCTATTGAACTTGAATTAACTTGCACATAAACCAATAAAAATTACAATTACAGATCCTCACTTAATAAAATTAAAATGATTTCAATTCATTTAATAATTAATCAGTGGTTACTCAATTTTTACATTTCTACATGAGAAAATTCAAAACTTAACTAAGTAATTTACTAGATTTTCCCCAAAAGATACTAGAATAAGTATTCTTTTCCACACCACAAAGTTATTTTAACAATTGCTCAAAATCTCCTCCATTTTGTTAGATACATAATCTACCTCTCCTAATAAAATTGCAAATCAATCTTCTAAGAACATTGGGATTGTTTTTAATTCTTTAAAAATCTCCCAAAAGAGTGATTCAAAAGTTGTAGGTGTCGAAAGAAATGGGCCAAATTCAAAAAACACCCTGTAACTCGGTTGTAAAGGGCGCAAGACCCATAGTATATGGGTTTTTTTTAATCCCCTGGGTGACCTCTATATAGGGTTAAAATATTGCCCTTTCCCAATGAAACACCCTGTATAATATAGTTTCTACCACATCTTGATCGTAAGCTATACTTAGCCTAGCATTCGCAGTACACGCATAGTAAATGTTTACTGTCTAGAATTTCCGTTGGAATTTTGTTTGGCAATAATTAAAATTGATATTATTTTTTTTTTTGATCAATTAAATAAGTCATCAATAATTGAATAATATGTAAAACTGTTATTGCATACTCATGGTTCCTGTTCATTTGTTAATTAGCGATTAATTAAGGATTAACGATAATTTAATCGTGTATAAATTAAATAAACCAAATAAACACCCACGTTAACAAATTTTTGACTGGTAACAGAAATTAGTCATAATATCAATTAAATCAGTAAATCAGACTTGTTACGTATTGGTAATTAATTAGATAAGTAACGCGATTTTTTTCTAATGTCATTTTTAAATTTTCGAAATTTTTGTTAAGTATTTAAAATTTCTAATGCTCACAAATTGTGATTTAGTTATTTTAAAGAGGGCACGTTTTGATATAAATAATTAGAAGAAATATGTAAAATGATATGTGCTATATTAGGTTTGACCGGGTATACAGGGTTCAAAAATATAATAAATAACTACAATTAAAAAAAAACTTTTTCTATTTTCTGTAATTCCTGGCCATATCAAAAATTAAAATTTAGTAATTTTAGATAGTACAACGTATATTTTTCTGATTATTATTCTTACTTTATTAATAATTATTGTAATCTTATTATTCTTATAGAAAAAGCACTTGCCTGAGAAGTGCTGAATTTTCATTTATTGGTCCGAATTAAAAATAGTATGTAACTATGTAAAGAAAAATAAGAGCAAACAAATTAATCGAATTAATGTTTCCCAGTAATTTCCATAGTAACATAATGCATCATGGCCGATTACAAGGAATATTAATTAAAATTAATTTAATTAGGTAATCTAATTTTTCGTAGGGGAATCGAGCGAAAGTGTAGAAATTCCAATTTAAATTATCACCAAAAAATCTGAGACAAGATTTGATGCATCTTGTTTTAAGACTAATAAAACTTTGTTTTCGGAACATATTGATAATACTAACAATAAAATAATTATAGTTGAACAATATAAAAAGACTTAGTGGAGAAGAACTTAGGTAACAATCCTGGCAATTTTTAAAGTGCAATCTACATGCAGAAATGCCTTATGACTCTTTCTTAGGACGAAGATTTAACTCACAGACTCAGGATTATGAAGAAATGGAGATTAAGGAAAAAAATGTTGTGATCCGAGTGTAAGAATATCTGCTATGCAATCATATTATAATAGGTATACTAAAGACTTCCTGGTTCCTAAACAATCTGGAAGGATCATTTGGAAGGTCCTTTGCTACCTACATGACTATTAACAGTTCGCAATCAAATTAGTGTTATCTACAAAACTCATTATTCCAGCAAGAAGAAAATAAGTTCAAAATGAACAAAAAACCCATTTTATGTAAAAGAGATTAAAAACATTTAACTATGTTAATGTAAATAGCATAGTAACCATTATCAGTCGTCCTTAAACATTACTTAATATGTTCGAATATTTTATGGAATTATATTCTTGTATAAATTTCCATTGGATAAACAGCAGGATCTTGCATTGAAGGTACTTATGCAGTGGGTACTTCTAGGATTCTATATTCTACAAAAAGTTCTACAGTTGGTTCTTTTTTGGTAGATTGAACATGGACAAATAAACCTGTCTCTAGGCACAATTATTTAAATTTAAGCTTAGGCTACCTGACTACCTCATCTGCTCAGGGAAGAGTACCATAACAGGATATAAATAGAACAATTCTACAATGAGGATTTAAAAAGTTTTTTTGCAGTTTTCGAAAAACCCCCGATGAGTTAAATATATCTTGCTTACTTCATGTTACAACAATGTTCAATAACATACTACAAGAATAATTATTATAAGATAAATATAAAAAATATCGCCTCGATAAAAATGGTACCCAATTCCCCTGCGTGTCTGTCTGCATTGCTCCAGACGAAAACAACAACAAAGTCGAGATTTTCTTCAAAGATTTTCTTCTTTCTTCGCTCAGAAACAGACAGACTGTGAAAACACGAGGCTTCGATTTTATTGAGCACTTCCTGGAAGGGAGCCGGTGAGAGTTTTCTGCGTGATTGTTACTTCCTTGTCAACGTGATATAACAGAATTTATCGATATCAATTGGACTTTTAACCTACATTTATTTCATATATAAATCTATGAAGAGGATTTTGGGATTCAATTTGGATCGAGGTCTTGTTGTGTGTGCGATTTGATTAAATTTTTGGAGGAACTTGAGTTTTTTCGGATGTTTGCTTGTGTATTTGTTTGATATATTCGCGTACTGTGTGGAACAAGAAAATGGAGCTTTATACTAAGGTTGGTTTAGTTTTTGATTAGTTCGATTACACGGGAATCTTATAGTGATTTTTAAGAGTTTTTTTGAAATACTTGAAACCCTGACTTAACTGCAAGAGATCCTTGAAGAGATCTTTGAGGAGATCCTTGAAGAAATCCTTCAAAAGATCCTTCAAGAGATCCTTAAAGAGATTCTTGAAGTTAAGTTAGGGCTTTCTGAAGATATTTTTAGATTCGTTTGTTATCAATAAGCTTTATGAAACTTGCGTTGAACTTAAAGATTTTGTTCTTTTTTATGTTCCAAATTTTTTTCGAAAAACCTTTCACTTTTCTCAGAAATATTTCTGGGATACAATTGAATAAAAATTTCACACTTTTAATACTCTTTTCAAAACCCAAATTAAAACTTGACTATTTCTGAAGTAGATAAGAAAAGAGACTGCCATAAATAAAAACCAAATAACTTATAATATAAATTTGATCAAAAATCACACTTAAAATTATTAAAAAACTTATTGAAATTTTTATATTTTAATATCATTTTTTTTAATTGGTCATTAATGTTAAAATTTATGCTGATGAATTATTAACTTTAATATTACGAAATAAATGATTCTTGATGGAAACATGATTGTCCTCAGTAGATCATTTATAAATGATTAAAAAGTGGCTCTTGTTAGGTAGAGATTTGCGATTCTTTTTATTACAAAAATTTCTCTGATACAAGTAATTTTCTGTATCTAAATCTCAGGAATAACGAAAGCAAAAGTGAAATACGAAATATACTCTCTATACAACAACCAGCAATAATTATTTAAAATTATACTAATTACCATCGTCGATGTAATTAATATTGTAGGAGTCAAGATATACACATGTTTGCAAGAAAAACAAATAACCCCTTTATATCTTATCATCACAGAGGTGTTGTCGGGTCAGACATAAGACATTACTAAAATATCAAAAACGCAATACTTACATGTATACTCCTCCCATTATTTATTATTAGATAATTAGGATGTAGGAAGAATTGCGTATAAATGAAAATACGGATTTTAATTGAAGATTTTTCAAAAATAAGGTATTTTTAATAATCAGTTCTTGATGCATACCAAGTTAATTAGCAAAAAACTGGGAAACCCAGTCGAATTTCGAAATATCTGGAAAACGAGTTATCGTAATGAAATAAAAGTCACATTTTTATTGAAAAATGGATACACTTTTAGATTGTAGACTAATTTTAACCGAGTAAAACACTGATTCGATTTTCAAAGAATAACTCACTTACTTACGCTTTTTATAACAATTTTCAGAAGCAGATATTCCAGAAAATCATACTGATTTTCCTGTTAATCACGTATGAATTTGCCGATGCCAGACCCGGAAGCGAATGGAAAGTGAACAATGCTTGCGTAGGAGGCGATGTAAGTTTTTTCAAAGTTCCATTTAAATGTTACTTACCATAAATATTTTGGGACATCCTGTACGTGGGGGTACTAAACGAGTTTTTCTTTGCAGTCCACCAAAAGGGAAATTTGCCAAAGGTGCGCCAAGCAGACCAAATCCCCCATAGTCTACCCCATGTGCTGTAACGAAGAGGACGAAGTCCACAATTGGTGCTTCAGGTACACCAATTACGGGAAGGTCGCTTGAGAAAAATCGAGCATGCTGTTGAATTTTTTTATGTTTTCTTTGAAAATCTATTGTGAGGATGAAGTAAGAACGTTTCAATGCCGAGACAATGCAATATACTGAGTTTTTTATTCTATTGTGATATTATTAGGTATGAGTTTTTTATGATAATTGAAATTTACGAATTAAGAAAGCTATATGTTTTACAATTACCAATTGTCAATTGTCAATTGTCAAATGACAATAGGCAAATTGACAAATGTCAAATGTCCATATTATTTGAAGTTCGTAAACTATTTTATAGCTATCCATGCTAAATATTATACATAGCTTTTATAGCTATGCTATACTTATATACTGTGTGATCGTTTAATATACATATTGTATAATTAATTTCTGGCTGTGATTGTGTGTCATATTTTTGTTTTAATTATTTTTTATGTAATTTATTATATATGGTGTTTTTATAAACTGAATAAAATAATTATTTGATAGAAAATAAGGTGTTTTGTTACCCAAGAATTGATATTAATTGGTAAAATCCGTGCTTAGCTGCTTTATATTTGGCGAATGCGGTCCTGTGGTAGAATATTGTCAGAGGCGTATTCAGGAAATTTGTTCAAATGTACTTCATGAAACGTCTTGAATAAATTAATGTATACTTTTATACACCCTGTATACTTTTTAAATGGAAAATTGGCCCAAGGATCACCCTCTTAAATATTAGCATGTCATTTTGGAACACCCTGTATACTTTTTAAATGGATATAAGTTTTTATTAAATAACGTTCTTTACTATGAACAATGCAAAATTTACCTTTAATCGAAATTAAAGTACGAAATCCACCAGTCAAAAAGGTGTAAATCAGATTACAACTATAAATAAATAATCAAATTGATAAATCATAAAATAATTTTAACAGGTATATGTCTCATAAATTAGGGAAAACATCTTAAACAAAAATTTAGCATAGGAACAAAGTATTTTATCTAAACGAGACGCACACACGCATAAAGCGTGATAGCTAAAATTACTACAAAAAAACAAGTAATATTCAATTGAAAAATTTACTAATTAAATTATTTATATTTATAAAAATCTTATCTTCTATAATTAATAAATTTTCGCCAAGTTCCTTGATGTTCTGACTAATCGTCTGATATTTTTACAAGGATTCCCAAAGAATATTATATAATAATAAAATGTTTTGTGAATCCTTATCGTGCATTTGCGATAGGGAACTCGTGGAAGCCCCTTGTCAATGTCAGTAATGCTCGTTCGAGCAAATCCAAACATTTTGCCATACTTTCCGATATCTACATGATTTGTAGGTATTTTTTTAATAACATCAAATCATTTTTACAGTTAATCGAAAGTATTTTAAGGTTGAATTTTGAATTCTTTACATATTATGAGATAATTTTTTTGATCATTAGACATGTGTGTTAAATTGTTTGTTCACGTGATGCAATAAATTTTATAAAAAGTCATTGGCTTCTCGTTTATTAACAGGTTCATTGTCCCAAATATTTAATTTTAGTTGTTTCCACCATTCCATTTAATATTTAATAATAACTACATAATGCAAAAACAAATTATTCGAAGAATAAAATTATTCTTGATATTAGATTAATGAACTCTCTAATTTTAATCTCTTCATAGAGTGTTAATGCGTTTGTTATTGCAATTTTGCAGTGGAAAACTTATAGAGAATTAGAAAAAAATATAAATAAGCACCGTTTAAGCTTTAATTTAAAAGCTCTGAGCTTTGTAAAGCTAATTAATATTGTGCAATTTTTCAAAATTCCGGAATGTTTATAAAACGTGCTGGAATTAAGACGACTATTCTACTAGACGTTATCAAGATATTTGACCTATATTATATCATAATTTCCACTATATTTCTTGAAACGTATACGCAATAATAAAAAATGTTCATACTTAGGTATTGCGAAATTATTTGAAATATGCAAAAAGCATGAACATAATTAATCTACACAGTGATCCAGAAAAAATGTGTAGTCATATTTAATTAATTTCACTCTTTATAGCCCTATCTAATATGAGCTTTTTAACCTTATCTACATGAATAACTGATTCAAATAGGTTGTTAGAAGATGTTTCAATAGGTAGGCAACACATTTATCAATAGCAGAATACACTTGGCAACGTTGGGTCGTTCGCAATTACGCCTTACTTGACATAACTGTCACTTTTAAGTCATTAGTGTCAAACACGTCAAGTCAAAATAAAATAAATAATCACAAGACAACTTCAACTGATTTTAATTCATAGTGAGCAAAAATCACGAGTTTTGGGCGGATAAATTGTAAATCCATAGTTTAATATTATAAGAGCTTGAATAGCGACTTTGGTGTTTTCAGAGGCAAAATGGAGACAAAAATTACGGACATAATTACGTCTTTGGATGACGATAAAACAGGTAAAATAATAATTTTTTAATGCGATACTTCGTACTTATGGACAAATAGAAGAAAATACTTAACAACCTTTCACATATTAATGTTCTACAATGTACAATTTTTCTTGTTTAAATTTCGAATCGAGTAGAACAAGTAAAACATATTGATTATTTGAAAAATTTTAAACCTTTTATGTATGGCAATGATTAACTAGGGATCTAGTCACATCCCATTTATCCAATAGCTACCCAATGAATACATTTTACCATTAAAGGAATTTGTGACTTATAACGAATAGTTAAAATTTATCTTACTAATTAAATATGCCTACAAATTATTTAATAAAGTTTAGATCGTATAGTGCAGTTCATCTAACAGTTAACGAATGATTAATTGGTATGTTTTTATTTCTAGATATGTTGGCTGCAACCAGTGTCCTTCAGCAAAGGGCCGCAGACATCAGAAATCAGCACGTTAATTGGCAATCGTATTTCCAGTGAGTAACGATAGATCTCATAGCTGTATTCACAGCATACTTTGACACGACTATAAATACCCATTGTTTCCACAGCCCTCTCTGAGCGAATCGACTAATACTATTTTTACGTGTTTAAGGTCTCAGATGATTTCACAGGAGGATTACAACTTTATCGTTGCCTTCGACGTTGCCGACCACAACAAAAGGGAAGCCCTGTTAAACGCGGACCGTCTGCAATGCGCCCAAACCTTCTTGAACCTGTTGGGGCACGTTTCCAAAGATCAGACATTGCAATACGTGCTCGTGTTGCTCGACGATATGCTGCAGGTAATCTAGCTGCTCGAAACGCTTTTCTTTCTGTCGTACGAAATAATTCGAGAGAACATTGATTTTCCAGGAGCACCGCAGCCGAGTGGAGATGTTCCGCGAGTACGCCGAACGCAAGCGGGAGCCCCTTTGGCCCCCGTTCCTCAACCTGCTCAACAGACAGGACGGTTTCGTCACCAACATGACCTCGAAGATCGTGGCTAAAATAGCGTGCTGGTCGCAGACGCCCATGGAACGTTCCGATTTGCACTTCTACCTCACCTGGCTGAAGGACCAATTGAGAACGCAGGTAAAGAGGGGGCTGTGGTGTAGGAATTACGCCAGAAATGTCGAAAGTTTGGTCTGAATTTTGTGGATATCACGAGAAATGTTTAGGGTGTTACTAAATTTGAAAATGTTCGAAGTTGATTGTAGTGTATTTGGAGTTTGTAATGTTAGTTTGTTAATTATACTTATCATTTTTTGGGGGTTCGATAGTGGGGTTAAATTTATTTATTCTATTTCTTTGGAGGAATTAATCAAAGATGATATACTCTATAGATGTCTCACGACAATGCTTTAGATTAGAACAAAAATGTAATACCGATTCGCAGGGATAGAGGACGCTTAGTCGGTAATGAAGGGATCTTGTTTTTGTTTACAATGAAGTTGACATTTGACGTTGCCATTATTTATATTTAAATTCAAATTATAATTTGGTTTTTTAATCTAAAATAATTTATTTATGAATAAAACAATTTAACAGTAACATTCACAACACAAACAGAACTCCAAATTAATCTTAAAAAGAGAATTACACTTTAAAACGCAACTTTTCTGTTCCAACGCCAACTGAAAAATGATTACTCAACAATGTCAACAATCTCTACAAAAATAAGGCCAGTTTTTAAGAAGAATTAATCAACATACAACGAAACATAATGGCGTTTTCCATTGGTAAAATAGTGCGCACTGAAAGTGCACTGAAAGCAAATTTTTTGTTTTATTTGTTGGACTGTGCGAGTGTTTTGATTTCCAAAAGGGTTTTTTGGTGACCCGATTTCCAATGCAAATCAAAACACTTGCAAAGTGCACCAAATGAAACAAAAATTTCGCTTTTGGTACATTTTCAGTGCGCACTATTTTACCAATGGAAAACGCCATGAGTTTCCTATAAATTGTCTGGTAAAAGTGTCCTCTAGGCGTGCGAATCCGAAATATAAAATGATTTGAACTTTGGTCATTTGCCTGAAAAGTCTATAGAACAGTAGTCTGTGGAATTAATTTGACATTTCTTAAATGTGTCGTAAGGATGTTCGGGCATAAATAAATGTCAAAGTTTAAGGCGGTTTCGTCCGACGAACTTTGAGCCTCTTTCGGAGAATTAATAGAGATTAATAGACATGCAATTGGAGATAACGAAAAACAAACTTTGCCACCGAACGTTATTGAAGTTACATAATAATTACACCGACGTCTTGTGGATTTCCACGTAGGAAAACAAATACAAAATGGCGTGCTCGGCCGTGCCGACTTCGCGGTCCAAAAAAGACAAGCGCAGCTGCGTGGACATTGCGCACGCCGCCAATTCCATCCTGTTCGGCATGTCGCTGGCGGACGCGACCAAGCTCGCCCAAGAGGTAGGCGGGCCCCTGTAGGCCTCCACGAAGCGCGCGCCCCCGCTCGAATTTTTTTCGAAACGATTACCGCCCCGGTTTTCTCTTGTGGTTTGTGGTGTTGTGGCGCTGTTTTGTGGTTTAACCGCTTGTTGCCGAAACGCTTCTTTTATAGTACGATTTCTCGACTGTTGAACTTTGAGTCGTTTGGACTTCTTTGATTGTCGATTAGGTGAATTGACTGGTTGTAGTTCAAGAGTTGTTGTTGTACTCGACTTGTATTTTTTTATTATACTCCGTTCGCCATCAGGAGATAGGAATCAAACCTTATTGAAGGTGTAACCTGTAGGTGTGTAAACAAATAATTAAAAAATAGGCACTATTGATAATTCGTGATATTAGGTTTGTTCCTACAACAGTCAGAAATAGTCGGTGGTCGTCAGGAGTCTGCGCAGTAATAATTTAGGCGTTCCAACAAACTCCACAGACATCTCTGATTCTGACTTGGTTAACAATTTATTGTTCCAACAGTTCAAGGGACTGGTTTTGTGATAGTCAGAAAAATTTGCTGATAGTACAGAGATTTAGAATTCGGCGCAAGCTCATTTTTAATTTGGGTTTAATTTGTATTTCTGAATATATGTAGGTTAATTATTAGGTTATGTTGTTTGTTGTTTTTGTTTGATATTTGGTGAATATATGTAATAAATGTAAAGACTGTTCCATCAAGAAATCGGAAATTTGATTACACCATTCAATCATAAACCGCGCATGCGAAATAGAAGAGTCAGAAACTTATTGGTAACAAATCAGTGACTTTTTGTAGGAACAAACCTATTAATAATTGATGATTTATACAGATTGCTCTATTTTTGATCGCAACATAGGTTATATAGGCCATGGGTGCGATAAAGACAACTTCCATTAGAAACTTATAAAGGAAAAGGAAAGAGTGACATTTGTGTCATTTTGACAACTCATTTTAATAATCTTTCTCTGTTCCACTCATAAAAATGACCATGTTGCAATCGGAAGTGGAGCACAGTGTATATCAATAAAAGCGATAGATATACAGAGTGGTACTAGTAAGGTAGAATAAACATTACTATTACATCCTTAAAAGCCTTAAAGGAAAAGCCTAAACGTTTTGTAATTTTATGATTTTTCTATTGAGTCGCTCGTGTTGCCCAAAATTAGGTTTTATTATCACAATTGAATCAATAATTTGATAAATAACTAATAATTACGTCAAAATTACCAGTAGTAGTTCTGGAATTAGTAAATGATCGCTTATTGTTAAATACCCTGTATACAGAGTGGCACTACAAAAGTAGAATAACCATTACTATTACATCCTTAAAAGCCTTAAAGGAAAAGCCTAGAAGTTTTGCAAATTTATGATTTTTCCATTGAGTCGCTCGTGCTGCACTTAATTAGGTTTTATTACCATAATTGAATTAATAATTTGAAAATTAACTAATCTCAAAATGACCGGTAGCAGTTCTGGAATTAGTAAAGGATCGCTTATTGTTAAATACCCTGTATACAGAGTGGCACTACCAAAGTAGAATAAACATTACTATTACATCATTTAAGCCTAAAAGTTTTGTATTTAACACAAAATTATACCTAAAACTTAGGTTTGATTACAATCTTCCTGGCAGCGACCAGAGTATAATGCTTTAATAACTTGTATCTATAGATATAATTGTTAATTAATCGTTTAACAACGGCAGTGTATCGTTGAAAAGAGCACGAAAACTACCTAAAACTTCTAAACAACTCACATCCCTCCAACAATAACACATCCCAAATTGGTACAAACTATAACCAATCCCAAAAACAGCTTCGAATTAGTAAAGGATCGCTTATTGTTAAATACCCTGTATACAGAGTGGCACTACAAAAGTAGAATAACCATTACTATTACATCATTTAAGCCTAAAAGTTTTGTAGTTAACACAAAATTAGGTTTGATTACAATCTTCCTGGCAGCGACCAGAGTATAATGCTTTAATAACTTGTATCTATAGATATAATTGTTAATTAATCGTTTAACAACAACTGTGTATCGTTGAAAAGAGCACGAAAACTACCTAAAACTTCTAAAAAAACTCTCATCCCTCCAACAATAACACATCCCAAATTGGTACAAACCATAACCAATCCCAAAAACAGCTTCGATATCGAATAAACGAACGCATTGATCCTCTGCAGAACAACGAGTACATCCAGTCGGTGGCGAGATGTTTGCAGATGATGTTGCGCATCGACGAGTACCGCTTCGCGTTCGTCTCCGTCGACGGCATCTCCACGTTGCTGTCGGTGCTGTCGGGCCGCGTCAACTTCCAGGTGCAGTACCAATTGGTGTTCTGCCTGTGGGCGCTCACCTTCAATCCGTTGCTCGCCGAGAAGATGAACAAGTTCAACGTCATACCGATCCTGGCCGACATCTTGAGCGATTCGGTGAAGGAGAAGGTGACCAGGATCATATTGGCCGTGTTCAGGAACCTGATCGAGAAGCCGGAGGACGGGCAGGTGTGCAAGGAACATTGCATCGCTATGGTGCAGTGTAAGGTGAGCGATGGGGATGGTTCGAAATTTGTATGTGTTATTGTAATTGTTTGAATATTGTTTTAGGTGCTCAAACAGCTGGCTATATTGGAGCAGCGTAAATTCGACGATGAAGATGTCACCGCCGACGTGGAGTTCCTCACCGAGAAGCTGCAAAGCTCTGTGCAAGATTTGAGCTCGTTCGATGAATACTCGACTGAGGTAAGACTTTAATTATGAGACCAAGCACCTCTTTTAAGCCGGCTGCGGACTACGAGCGATAATATAATATATATTATAGCTCTATAATGAGATATAATATCATATTATATTAAGCATGCAGCAGATTAGGATATAAAATTTTTATATTTACTACTATTTCAGTTGGCATATCGATAAGTTGTGTTAGTTTGTGCCGTTTAAAAATGGAAAACTTCGTCGAAATGATACTTGATACTATTGATAGCTCTTCAGAAGACGAAGAAGCAAAATGTGACAATGATTTGGCGTTAATTATTGCTAATAAAAAGAAAACGCCTAGATTCTAGATATCCAAGCATATTAAATTTCGTAAAGAAAGGGGTGAATTTAGACTCTTTGAAGATCTAAGTGATGAACATTTTACGAATTATTTTCGCATGGACCGAATTAAGCTTTTGAACTACATGATTTAATAAAAGCTGACATAAAAAAGAAAAATACGAAGCTACGAGTGGGATATACTCTAAAATATCGCTCGAAAAGCATATCTCTGCAGATACTTAATATATCGCCTGGATATAGATATACAGTGTGTGTCACACTGTATATTATAGCATTAATGCGCGGTGTTACATTTGATTTTGTTTAAAGCGATATTTATGTAATATGTAATATGCAAAATATAATATATATTATATTATCGCTCGTAGTCCGTAGCCGGTTTTTACAGTACCCATAATGAAGCATTTGCAAAAGCGTGGAAAATACCCACTTACACCTCCAATGAACCATCATCGTGAGAAATACACACTTTATATGATTTTTATAGAGTTAAGGATTACATCGAAAATTCTTCTGTATTTTTATCTAGGTAAAATCCGGTCGTTTGGAATGGTCGCCGGTGCACAAAAGCAAATTTTGGCGGGAAAACGCGCAGCGCCTCAACGAGAAGAACTACGAATTGTTGCGCATCCTCATCCATCTGTTGGAGACCAGCAAGGACCCCTTGGTGTTGAGCGTGGCCAGCTTCGATATCGGCGAGTACGTCAGGCACTATCCCAGAGGCAAGCAGTAAGTTGGATTTTCTTTTTTTTTACTTTCTACCAATACCACTTCAGTATCCATTCATAACGAGTGAAATTGCTCGCTTCTTCCATATGCTCTCTTTGATAAACTCTTTTCCATATATTCTCTTTGATAAACTCTCTTGCATGTACTCTCTTCCATATACTTTCTTCCAAATGCTCTCTTTGATAAACTCTCTTCCAAATGATCTCTTTGATAAACTCTCTTCCATGTACTCTCTTTCATATGCTCTCTTCCATATTCTCTCTTCCACACTCTCTTCCATATACTTTCTCCCATATACTCTCTTCCAAATGCTCTCTTTCATAAACTTTCTTCCATATACTCTCTTTCTTATGCTCTCTTCGATATACACCGTTGGAAATTTAATTTCGTATAATAGGTAAATCAATGTTAAATTCTTAGCCGGCTGAAATCCAGTCTACCAGTATACATTTCAGTAGAACGTCGCGATCAATTCTAATAAATTTAATTGTTCTATTGGACCGCACGCCGCGATTTGTAGAGGTATAAAGTTATTTGTGTTAAGTATGAGGTACAAAATTATTTAGAAACTAAATTTTATATTTTTTTTGAGGATATTTCAAAAAAATGTGTATCGGTAGGTACAGTTTTGAAAGAGCAACAAATCTTGTTGAAATAAGGGAAAAAATAATTCAATTTTCTGCTAGAATTATACCTCAGCTCAGTAATATGAGATGACATCTGTATGACAGGTTTGGATATTGTTAAGCAGAAAGCGGTGGACTATTTTTTAGAGTTTTTATTTTCTGTTTTAAAATAATCTTTAAGTTTATTTTTGGAGTTTCCTTTTTATTATTTTCTTAGAATTTACTTTCTTTTTCAAGCCATTGTGGCAAAAAGACATATCTACATAATTCTATTTTATTATTAGTGATATTTATTCAATAAATTATCGTTTAAAAATTCTCATTTCTTTTTATTCGAATCGACGTTCACCCATCCGAACCCGTTTTGATACTGTCGAAGTGTCGAAACCGTCGAAATTATTTGATTTTTAATCTAACCGAAACAAATCGCGGTGTGTAGAGTCCAGTAGAACAATTAAATTTATTAGAATTCATCGCGACATTCTATTGAAATGTACCCTGGTAGACTGGATTTCAGCCGGCTAAGAATTTAACATTGATTTCCCTATTATGCGCGAATAATTTTCCAACGGTGTATACTCTCTTCCATATACTCTCTTCCAAATGCTCTCTTTGATAAACTTTCTTCCAAATGCTCTCTTTAATAAACTCTCTTCCATGTACTCTCTTTCATATGCTCTTTTCGATATACTCTCTTCCATATTCTCTCTTCCATGTACTCTCTTCCACACTCTCTTCCATATACTCTCTTCCATATACTCTCTTCCATATACTCTCTTCCATATACTCTCTTCCAAATGCTCTCTTTGATAAACTCTCTTCCATATGCTCTCTTTGATAAACCCTCTTCCATACTCTCTTCCATATGCTCTCTTTGATAAACCCTCTTCCATACTCTCTTCCATAATACACTCGCTTGCTTCGCAAGCTCGACCACAAACTACTAACCTCCTCAAAGAACCAACAAATGAAAAGGTTTTATTTTTCTGGTTTTCTTTTTTTGGGCTAACTTAATCGCTTTTCTTCTGTGTTGTAGCATTATCGAGCAATTGGGCGGCAAGCAACTGGTGATGCAGCTGTTGGCCCACGAGGACCCGAACGTGCGATACGAGGCGCTGCTGGCGGTGCAGAAATTGATGGTGCACAATTGGGAGTACCTGGGCAGGCAGCTGGAGAAGGAGACGGGCGTGGAGAAGGCGCCGGGCAAAGGTGGTGTGCAGCAGGTGGCGGGAAAGGCCTAAAATCTTACTGATATTGTCGTTTTTATTGTTGTAGGATCCATGTAGATACGTTACGCGAGGATGATTAATCGATTGTCCTTAGTTAAAATGTCGTTCGATGCACGATCACGATTGAATGATAATAATTATTTACCCCTTTGATTATCTAAAATGATGTAAGTTGAAGATTTTTTTTGTTGTTTTTGATTTAGTACTATCGCTAAAAATATCAATTTCCAGCGGAAGTAGGTTAAAAATGTAAGTATTAAAGTGTATAATAGGTATGAAAACGCTTCATTAGCATGCAATATATCGCAGCATATGGCCCGCTGAAAATTGAACTTGCTGTATCCATTTCTAAAATGAGAGGATGATTGATTAATTGTCCATATTGTTAGTAAAATTCGTCAGATACAAGAGTATGATAATATCGAATTAATATCCCCTAAATTGTTTAAATATTTTTATAATTTTTTGTGGTTTTTTTGATTTTTTAGCATTACATAATTTATACACTACATATGCCCTTTTAATTTTTTTTGTAAATAATTTATTGAAGATTTTAGTTGGTTTATCAAAATTTTGTTCATTTAAGATGATTTTCAAGTTTGTAGAATTGTTACTCATTGTATAATGTATGGCGAAAATGTTTTGATTTTTGAGTTAAATATTTTGGGAAAGGAAATAAATTTTAGACTTTTTAATGCTTTGGCAACAGTGTAATTATGCAATATTTGCATTTAAGCCGAGTGTTGTTGATCTTATGGGACATCCTGTGTTTAAAAGGTTCTTAAAATATCACTAATTTTTTAGCAAAATTTATTTAAAATCTTGTACAACTTTCAATTCATCTTCAAAATTTCTTTTAATATTGCAATTTCTGAAATATCATCTGAAATCTTCAAGACACCTTGTTAAAACTTTAAAAAACCTCCAAAAAAATTCGCTTTAAAAAAACAAAAGCTTTATCAAAACCTCCAAAAAACTTCTTTACTTTATCGGATAATGCATTTTATTTTAAACCACTCCTTTCAGTATATTAAGTGTTGAATATTCAAATGTCCTTTACCGATTGTTATTATTTAGATAATTTTAAGGAAACTAGGTACTATACTATTTTGAAGAATAAAATTATAATAAAATTATTGTTGTCTTTAAAAACATTGTTTTTTTTTAACTTCTATTCCATGTATCCAAAGATAATGTTTAATAAGACTCAAAAAATAATAATTATCTTTGTCAACTTAAGTTTCACATATATTACAGACTGGTAAAAATGCAAAAAGTCCATAATACTATTGCTAAAGTAGTAAAAAATTATAAAATATAAGAAATTTACTTTTTTCTTCCCTTTTTTTATGAATACTATGCGCTTGTAAAAATGAAAAGAACCTTTAGAAATTAATTGCATAAAAATTCACTTCTTTTTCAACTGACATTCTGCATTATTTGTAGTCGATAATTCAAGCCAAAAATAAAAGAAATTTGAAAACCAAAGGCAGCTAAAGCAATTCTGAAGATACCCTTGCCAGCCACCAAAATCACAATAAATACGAATTGAATTTATTGCTTGCTGTTATTAAAGAAACATTAGAAATAAAAGTGTTTCCAATTATTATATTTCCTAAATATCTATAATATCTTCAGATTGGACGATGATTGGCTAACACACATTACTCTATCAGTCCATGAATCACATTAGAATATTATTTTTTCCATCAAGTTACGATTTCAATCTTTTATTACTTCATAATTAAGGTAAGTGCACTGGCCAATAAAATCTTGTTAACATTTAGATATTGATAAACGAATATTACTGATAAATAATTGATTGATTACGTTATAATAATTTACCTGATAATAAGCTACTTTAACTGAAATTGTGCAAATATATGGAGATAAAATTATTCTGTAAATTATCGTTTGTTTTATTACCTAGTAGTTTTTAAAGAGTAATTAAGGATGTTAACTGCTATATTCCTAACTACTTTATTATTAACTGTTTATTCGTTAGATGACGAAACATTATGGCAGGACTACAAGGTAAGAACCTAGTATTAGAAAAATCAAAAAAATTACCATACATTTTTTCAGTTGAAGTATAATAAAACCTACAAATCAGTAGAAGATGACTACCTACATTTTAATATATTTCAAAATAAACTCAGACTTATCGAAAAACATAACACGGAATACGCTGCTCACAAACATTCTTATAAAATAGGTAAATATATTCTTCGATTTAGTTTTATTTCATCACATTACTTTCTTCACTTAAAATATTTAACAGGCATCAACCAATTCACCGACCAAACCAAAGAAGAACTGGAGAGAATCTTTAACCGAAGAAAACCTCCCCATCGACCAAACCACCACCACATATTTTCACAAACCACTCCCCAGCCCTTACCCAACGCAATAGACTGGAGAGATAACATCACCGCCATTGGTGACCCCACTGACCTGATAGCAGAATATCCCTGCAAATTAGACTGGGCAGCAGCTGCTGTAAGTATCTTCTTAATGATTAAACCAAAATCAAACTTTAGAATAACACAATTTCAGGCAGACGCTCTAACAGCCCAGAATTTCCTAATCAACAAAGGGCAAGATTTACTCAGCTCGCAGCAGCTCTTGGACTGCTCCTCTGCCTTCGGGACTGACGGGTGCAATGGCGGTGATGCCACATCGGCCTTTGAATACGTGGAATACAACGGCATTAACACCAACCGCGATTATCCTTACGTGGGGACAAACGGCACCTGCAAAGCTAAGAATACCTCGGCAATCAAAGTCGCTGGTTACAGGACTGTGTTTTCCACTGAAGAAGACCTGCAGGTGGCCGTTGCAACTGTCGGTCCCATACCGGTGAGGCTCTATATGGAGACGTTTCTGGATTACAGAGGCGGCGTGTACGATAATCCGGGGTGCTTGAGCGACTTGGACTTGCTGGACTCGACTGCGTTGGTCGTTGGTTACGGTACTGATCCTGCCACTGATAGAACGCCGGCTACAGATTTTTGGTTGATCAAAACGAGTATGGGAGTGTATTGGGGCGAGGATGGTATGATCAGGATCAAGAGAGGGCTGTACTTGTGCGGGATCACTTTGGACGCCGTTTATCCGGTGGTTGTGAAAAATTGAGATTGATTTTATTTGGTCGTTTCATTTAAATGATGTTTTCTGTATTTAATAATAATTTTTCCAAACCTGATTTTGTTATTATTATGATATAGGATTTGATACTTTAGGGAACGTACCAAAAGCCTTTAAATTATTGATTCCAATGGTATAAATAATTATTGGTTGCGATAAATGCAAGCATTACAAATGTTAACGTTGAGATAAAATTATTTCAAGTGAAAAGGCTCTTGACGAGGTCAAAAGTAGTACCGTAAAAAGTGTTGATAAAAATTCTGTGATTGTGATTTAAATTGTATGATGGCATTTTTATCTCGGAATTTGATTTGGTCATCGTTGGAAAACAAAATCAATCAAAATGTTTCTTTGAAATGCTCGTAAGGAAAGGTGATTGGTTGAAGATGATGGTCCAGGAAGGAATTTTAGTATTGGCGTAAACTGGCATTGTGATATCTACAATAATTACTTTATACAGGGTGTCCCAACAACAGCGCCGGATAAATTTAAATCCGGCGCTCTTTTTGAAACACCCCTTATTACGTGAAGGTGGATTTTCTCACAAAGTGGAAAAAATGATTAATTTTTTACTGTACTTATCTACTTATTTATGTAATAACCAAAATTTATAAAAAAAATAAAAAGGGGGCAACGACACGCGGTATTCCCAAGCGGTCACCCATCCAAGTACTAACCGCGCCCAATAATGCTTAGCTGCAGTGATCGGACGAGAACTGGCGTATTCATTGTGGTATGGCCGTTGCCTGTATATTATATATTGAGCAGTCTATATAAAGTGAAAATTCAGGAACATTTGTAATAAAGTATTGCAGCTTCACTCTACATTCGACATATTATGGTCCGTATTCAGCGACTCTGTTTAACTTTAGAGTGACTCTAAAGTCGCGTCTCGAGTCCTTAGTCACTCCATAACAACAATGTAAATCTGTCAAGTTAAAGACGCGACTTTAGAGTTACTCTAGACTTAAATAGAGAAGCTGAATACGGACCTGTGAAATTGGAATTAAATATGTACCTCGATATATTGACTCTATTTTAACTTATTCGGTACAAGAGTACCGGGAAATTCGAATCTGTAGAAACCACTTATTCTTTTTCTTACTCAACAAAAATGCGAATAAAGTCCATTTTCTCGATGTCCCATAAGGTAGACTGGGGCAAACGTAAAAATGGGGTAAATGTAATATTTTTACCTATTATGTTAATGTTTTTATTATTTTTATAGTTCTTTTGTGCATTAGACAGGGTTTGTTTCTTATTTTTTCTTTATTATTTTGTAGCTTTGTTATTTTTGAAATAAATAAATAAACAGCATATCAAATTTTAGAGGAACCAAATATTTTTTTACAACTGCCCCATATGTTTTTCTATATAATTGTATTGCACTTTAAAACCGTTTGTTACATTTACCCCGTATCATGGGGTAAATGTAACATATTGTCAACATTTTAAAAAATATGTAAAATCGTTTTCTTCCTTTTTCAAAAAAAAAACTTTTTAATACCTCGATTCTTCAGTTTAGGAAGTTGTGAATTTAATGGGGTATCAGCATTTCTAATAAGAGAAAAAATAAAGCCACATTTTAGGATTTAATTTGAACTATTCAAATTTTACAACCGATTTGCCCCAGTCTACCTTATGCATATTTTATCAGGAACTCTACAAGGTTCTGAAGTTATCCTGACGGGTTCACATGTACCTATCCTTCAAATGTAACGGTAATAAAATTAACGAAATTACATGCAACACTGTCGGATATTTCGCAATATTACATTAAATTATTTATTTAACAAAAACGAACGGGAGCATCTCTTGCGCTTAACTAAATATAAATCATCCATTGAAGGGTCTCCTGCATTTATCCCCTTTGTATCGATAAATGACGTAAAAAAGATCATTCTCGCGCCGGTGTATGATGAGGTTCATTATCTCAATTCGATCTCATACGGGTGTATATAAAGTTGTTTACAAAAATTGAATATTTAGTTGAAGACGTATTAAGTAGACGTGAAGGCTATTATTTAGTCGGTTGCGTTTGGTTATTGAAGGTTGAAGTCGTTGGGAAGATTGTTTGTAATTGGAAAATAAGGTAAAATAGACTGTTTTAATTAAATTAATATAACTGTACGGTTCATCAAATAATATCATATTTAAAGTCCTTAAAGTGAAAAACATTTCAATATTTTTTCTCAGTGTAAATTATGTATACCTACCTAATAAATATAGCGAATCTTTTATTGAGATATCAGTGCATGCAAGAAACCTGTTGAAACTTTGTCAAAATGTTAGGCTTTTTAGAATATACATATCTCATATTAGATACATATAGACCTAATATTTCAACACTAACTTCTAAAATTGACAATTAGGTAGTATTTGGTAATTTATTTATTATTGGTAAACTGCAATACTATAAAAAACAACAGAAAAATCGTAAGAATATCAGTAAATTTCTTTTTACTCTTAATTTTGTAATCATTGTTATTCAAAATAAAGCATCTTTATTCGTTTTATTACTCCATAAATAACATATAATAAAAATATTTCCGAGTATCCCCCTAGATATGCTGGTAGTTATTGCTCTTATCCAATGGTTCCATTCAATTTTGTATACATATGTATATCCGGCGCCTCCTAAAATTAAAATGATTTTGACAATGACCTTCAATAATTTACTTGATCTAATGATTTTTTAAATTAACGTATTGACCTTTGATATTTGTTCTAGTTGAATAAAAATATTTTTCACCTATTGAATAACATTGTTGAATTTATCCAACATAAAGTACAAAAAGTTTAACAAATTCGTCAAAAAAAAAGGGGTTTATATTTGTTTACTTAATTATTATACATATAAAATTTTATAGACATACAATAAATTTATCAGACAGCTTATTCTTAAAATATTTTTCATCTGTTTTAATATCAAAAATTAAGTGAACTTAATTGTAACTTTCAAGGCCTTCCCTTCGAAATCCATTAATTTTAGATATTTTAATTATTTTTTTATCTTCGTATCTGCTCTTATCGGTTTTAGAACAGTATCGTTTTATCCACATTCTCGTAAACAAATCTAACTCTTAGCGCCAGTAATTTGTTTTATTCGTGTATATTGATAATATTGAAAAAAATATCCTTATATTAGGAAACACTCTGTTATTGGGAGATGTTTTATCAAAGGTAACCAGACTTGGGGATTTAAAGAACACACAAGTTAAACAAATAAATGAAAATTAAGTCAATTTAAAAAATACATGACACTTTCAGCTTTCGCAATTAAATCACAAAGTCCATAAAACTGTGTAATAATTATATTTGTTTACTTCGTTCGCTAACAATAATTTACAATTGCCTGTAATTGCTAATAAAGCATTTTCATTGTAAAATTTTCATTCACAACATGCAATTATAAACAAATTACAAATCAGATACGTAGAAGCCTATTTTAAAAAGACAATCTCGCGTTTTCATACATTTATTATTTATATCACTTGTACCTTACCTGAGTGTTAACATTATTGCGTTTTGTGTGGTTTTTACATCATTATTTTGGCAACACAGCATTATTGTAATAAGGCTATTATCTTTATCTTCTTTTATGCATAATTCTAACATTCCAACATTTATGCTTAAATCCTTAGTGATACTGTAAAACCATTTTTAATCATCTGTAGGAATTAAATTAGTATATTTTTCAGATAAATGTGAATTGAAGACGACAAAATGCTGCAACTTATTTTAATAGCGATATGTTTCGCTGCGCTATTTTACTATTTCGGCGTTAAGCCGATGTACCACTGGACTGAAAAGGGCATAAACCAAACAACGGTGGTATGGTTGGCAGGAGATAACTGGAGAACAGTCTTTAAACTAGAGAGTTTTGCTGAAATGGTGAAAAGAGTGTACATGCAAATGCCAGGAGCTAGGTAAATCACTACATCATAAGCAACATTCATTTTGTAATATATTCTGCTCAATTTAGGTACTTGGGTATGTACCAGTTCACAACCCCAACACTAGTCCTTAGAGATCCCGAGTTGATCAAACAAATAGGAGTCAAGGATTTCGATCACTTCGTGGACCACAGATCATTCGTTACCGAAGAATCCGATCCATTGTTCGGAAAGAACCTATTCTCTCTCAAAGGTGAGCAATTAGCGCCGGGTATTTTCATTTAATCGCCGCCTCTCGCGACCTCCGCAGGCCAAAGGTGGCGGGAAATGCGGCCGATCCTGAGCCCCTCGTTCACCAGCAGCAAAATGAAGAACATGTTCACGCTGATGTCGGACTGCGCCACCTCGCTCACCGATTACTTCTCGAAGAAGAACCAGGAGGTGGTGGAGGTCGAGATGAAGGACGTGTTCACGCGCTACACCAACGACGTCATCGCCACCACCGCCTTCGGGATCAGCATCGATTCGCTCAAAGATCAGACCAATGAGTTTTACTTGATGGGGAAGCAGGCCACGAATTTCGGCAGTTTCTGGCAACGGATGAAGTTCTTCGGGTTCTTCTTGGCCCCCAAATTATTCACGGTAGGTTCACTACAAGTGGGTGATAAAATGTGAAAAAAATTTACCACACCAGATGTAGCTTGGCGGTAGAAAATTGGATTGGATGCGTAAACTGGGATGAAAGATAGGCAAAGGTAAAGAAAGAAAGAGTCTTTAATTACCAGAGAAATGCCGGATGGTATAAATTTTGATAGAGTATTACAAAAGAAAAAAGAAAGAGTGATGTTGTGGAATTTCATCTTTTTTAATCTAATCGCACTGTTATTTTTATCATCTTTCTTTGTTCAATTCATATACAGGGTGGCACATTAGTATGGAAAAGCTCAATATATTTGTTATTATAGAAGATATCAAAAAAACTTCATTACAAAAGTTGTAGATCTTTTTAAGCAGCATGTTTTAAAATTAGTAACTTTTATACAGAGTGAAGCTTAATTTTTTTTTCTTCAATTTTAAGTTCTATTTTTTTTTAATTGAAATATCTCGAAAAGTGTTAACTTTAGGTATAGGGAATGGTTATTAAGAATGAAAGTACTTCAAAAATACTTCCTATTAACGATATAAAATATAGGGTGATCCATTTAAATTAACAGAGAAAATGTTACTTTTGCGTTTGGATCCACCCTGTAAGCAGTATGATTAAAATTGACAAAAAATTTCCTTTTTTTTTCCTTCCCACTCGGTACAACGTTACACAAAAGTATATTTTTGGAAAGCTGAAAACGAGCCAAATTCAATTTTTAAATAAAAAACAGGGTGTTCCATTTAAAAAAGTATAAGTTTGATCTACTACGGAAAAACGGGACACTCTGTATAAATGTAACTAATTTTAAAATGTGCAGCTTAAAAAGATCTACAACTTTTGTAATGAAGTTTTTTTGATATCTTCTACAATAACAGATATATTGAGCTTTTCCATACTAATGTGCCACCCTGTAGAATTGACTAATCATTGCATCCAACTTATAAAAGATTCCAACTGCCATGCTACACTTGGTGAGGTATACATAGCAACAATTGATTAGATCATTTGGATCTTCTTGGCTTGTTCTCCTCGGTGTTGGTCACTTGGTCGCCGCGGTCAATTTTGTCTGCGGGGTTCCATAATCCTACCGGTCACTTGGTCCCCAGTTTAAAAATTTAATGGGTCACTTGGTCGCCGCGGTCAAATCTTATTAAAAATAATTCTAATCGGATTAGACAAGATTGTACATTTTATAATCATCTATATTTTGGCTGAGATCTTCTAGTTACCTATACCTACACAGATAGCTTAGAGAATATGAACAAAATGCAGTTTTAAATGTTAAAATATATTTAATAAGTATTAGTATTAAAAAATGTATACATTGTGTCTAAAGTCAACACATTGAAGGCGGGAAGTCAGAAGAGTCGTTAGTATATTATGTATTTATCATATAAAGAGTATATGAAAGTAACCGTTCATCGGTTGGCATTATAGGAATTAAATCTAGGCTAAAACAATCTGCAACTTCATTACTCTCTAAAAATAAAAAGCCGAATATGTAATGAATGTGTAATTTGAATTTTTCGAAACCATGACTGTTTTAAATGAAATCGGCATCCGATAACTAAAATGTCGGGCCAAATTTGCCTTATGCCAGTGTAGGGCTTTTTCAAAAACACAAACTACTTTTGATTGAATCCAAATTAAATTTAAATTGTTACAGCAATACTCCTTTAATATTTTAAATGCAGTTTTGTAGGAGAAAATATGCTAATGGCCATTGTCAATAGCGTGTATAGTAAAAAATTGCACAAAAAAATAAGGGAAAATAATCAAATGTGCCGTCGCAATAAATTGTGCCACGAGAGCACAAATATGTCAAATTTGATTCGCAAGAAAATAAAATAATATGCGAATCGTTAACATAAACATCCTTATTAATTTGTACGACGAAATTCAAATACTAACTTTACCAGAGAATTTTAAAAATGTAGATATCCCTATCAGTCCTTCCTAGAAACCGTTAATCCAGTATTGGCGACCAAGTGACCTGTACCTTTCGAATCGAGAAAGGATTAAATTTGGGTAAAATTAACCGCGGCGACCAAGTGTCCTCCACCCGTTCTCCTTCTTCTCCCTTCTAATAAAGAACATCAATCAACATTTTAGCTGCTAAAAATACCGTTATTCGACAAAGAGGTGGCTAAATTCTTCACCGATCTAATCAACAACAACATCAAAATGAGAAAAGAAAAAGGCATCGTACGACCCGACATGATCAACCTTCTCCTTGAAGCCCAAAAAGGTAAAGACAAAGACGAGGAGAACCATCATCCGGTCGACAATGGATTCGCAACTGTTGAAGAAGCCGATTTCCACCAAAAAGGTAAACGATTGTACCCTACTATTTAAATTATTTACAATAATAAAATTGATCTCAGGAAAATCGGCGTTAGGTAAACTGACCAACATGGACATTGTGGCCCAAGCTATGATATTCTTCTTCGCCGGTTTCGACACCGTTTCTTCGGTAATGTGCTTCATGGCGTACGAACTAGCGATCGACACCGACGTGCAAAAGAGACTCAGAGAGGAAGTTTTCCAAACCCTCGACGAATGCAAAGGAACCGTAACGTACGAGGCCGTCTTGAAGATGAAATACATGGATATGGTCGTATCAGGTAAGCACCTACAGGGTGTCCCAATAGTGCGGTAAAGCCCATTTACTCAGTTATTTTAATAGTTACGAAAAAATGATAAATAGGAAAAATGTTATGCACCTTTAGGCGCACAATTTAAAATTATTTCGAAATATACAGGGTGGCCCATAAATCGAAGCCATACCAAACATACCTTTTTTTTAAGGCAATGATATATTTTTAATTTCATATTCGATTTCAGCTCGTATTCACGAGTTTCTCAATATAAGATTTCATATGACTATACTGAGTATTTAAAAAGTTATGGCCATTTTTATGTTCAAATCGACATGATTTCAAGGCCCTGTACATCAGAATCTGTATCAGATAATGTGAATTTTTCTGTGTCAGCACTTTCTGAAAATGGTCTATTTTCACAAAAATTAGGTAAATTATGACAAAATTACAATTTGTATACAGGGTGAGTCAAAACGCAAACATAATAATTACTCGCTTAATTTAAATGGAACACCCTATATTAATAATATCCAATGGGAAGTCTATTTCTTACTGAATCATTTTTCATAACATTTCCCTATACCTAACTGACACCGTTTCTGAGATATTTTCAGTTTTATTAAAAAATATCCAGTTTTTAATATTATATTTCCATTTTAATCTAATTACCAATGACGTCTTCGAACTTTTTTTGCCAAATAATAGTAGAAAATTAAATATCGATTAATGATTAATCAAATATCATTAGCAGGTACCCTAAATCTTTAGTTATTCTTTAATTTACAGTGACGTGAGTTCAATAAGTAAAATTCGCATAGTTCGTAGATGATGACGTCATAGAGGTAACTAGATTAAATTAAAATTATAATAAATAAAGTTTAATTTAAAAATTACCAAATATTTCGGGTAGTTAATGTTCATTAATTAATCGATATTACATGTTCTACTATTATTTTGCAAAAAAGGTCGACAACATCATTGGTAATTAGATCAAAATGAAATTATAACATCAAAAACTGGACATTTTTTAATAAAACTGAAAATATCTCAGAAACGGTGACAGTTAGGTATAGTGTAATGTTATGAAAAATGATTCAGTAAGAAATAGACTTCCCATTGGATATTATTAATATAGGGTGTTCCATTTAAATTAAGCGAGTAATTATTATGTTTGCGTTTTGACTCACCCTGTATACAAATCGTAATTTTTTTTGAAATATAACTAATTTTTGTGAAAATAGACCATTTTCAAAAAGTGCTGACACAGAAAAATTCACATTATCTGATAGAGATTCTGATATACAGGGCCTTGAAGTCATGACGATTTGAACATAAAAATGGCCATAACTTTTTAAATACTCAGTATAGTCATATGAAATCTTATATTGAAAAACTCGTGAAAACGAGCTGAAATAGAATATGAAATAAAAAATATATCATTGCCTTTAAAAAAAGGTATGTTTGGTATGGCTTCGATTTATGGGCCACCCTGTATATTTCTAAATAATTTTAAATTGTGCGCCTAAAGATGCATAACATTTTTCCTATTTATCATTTTTTCGTATCTGTTATAATTGAGTAAACGGGCTTTACCGCACTATTGGGACACCCTGTATTACCCTTCAAAAACCGTACAACTTTCATCGCATAATGTCTTCTAGAAACCTTAAGGAAATGGCCGAGCGCCATAGCAGTGGACAGGGTCTGCACGAAGCCCTACACCATCGAGCCGGTGCGACCGGACGAGAAGCCCTTGCACGTGGACAAAGGCGACATCCTGTGGCTGCCCATCTTCGGCATCCACCACGATCCGGAGATCTACCCGGACCCGGAGCGGTTCGATCCGGAGAGATTCAACGACGACAACAAGGCGAACATCCACCCGTACTCGTACATTCCGTTCGGAGTGGGCCCCAGGAATTGCATCGGCAATCGATTCGCTCTGATGGAAATCAAGGTGGTGTTCTTCCATTTGCTGTCGCTGTTCGAGGTGGTGCCCATAGCTAAAACCGAGATTCCCCTTCGGATATCCAAGGCGCAGTTCAACTTGCAGGCCGAGGGCGGCTTCCCGTTGGGTTTGAAAAGGCTGAGCAAATAATTGGGGTGTTTTCTATTCAAATTATCGTTTGATAAGATTTTTATGTTTTACGGAAATTGCGTTGTTTAAATTGATGGTGTAGAGTTGTAATTGTGGATTATTTGTGATTTTTTTTAATGCAAATGAATTTTACTCGTCCGGTGTTCTCAAATTGGATTTGGATGTCTAGATTTTTGTTGTTCTGGTCCAGTTTGTCCAGCGAATGAAAAGTACTCAACTTTAAGCTGTAATTGATATATTTAAGTAAAAATTGCACTGTTAAAATAAATTCCATAATGTTGTAATTGTGCACTGTTTTGGTTTAAAAATAAAAATTAATTTTACTCGTCTAGTGTTCTTCAATTAAAGGGTATAGCTTGCTGTTCATATTTTCCAGTTTTATGATATTCTGGTTCCCTTCCAAAATTTTCTTGGAAATGGGTTACTAAGTTTCCAGTTTTTGTAAGACCGCGACCGATATATTGGATGATTCTCCAAACCCACTCTTGGTTTTGGGAGGAGTTTTCGAAATAGTTTAAAAAAAATCCTCTTTGGTTTTGGATCTACTACTAGAAACTTACATAAATCTTGTAGTGTGATATGTGTGATGTGGTATCTTCTTATCTCTTTAACCATTTTTATCTCAGAACTATTTGGTGTCTTACAAACTATCCCTACAAAACTCTTAACAACTCTTACAAAATATCCCCATATTCGATCTGTCCTTACATCCAGTATTCCACATTAAACATCGAACAAAATTTTTAGTATCTTATTGACCAAAACTAATTACATTAATCCAACGATAGTCTCATTGCTGACCTTGGTTCTCATGAAATTACGTGTATGGCTGTTAAATAATTCACTCCGGTAATAGCGGAACGGTTGACGAACGAATACGGGCCGGACCACAATCGAATAATACAGCGAATAATTATACTTTTATTTTATTTTTCATTTCAAAGGCTAGGCGTGTATCTTACACGCCGTCCACACCCCACCGTCGTCGTCGAGCAGTAGTCGAACATTCGCCTTCCATCGTGAAGGTGAAATGATATACCGAATATACCGAAATAGATATTATAGGTTCGATGTGTTTTTTTGCGAAAAAATTAATCCACATTTTGCAGGTGTGTGTGATTGTTAATGATTTCGATTTTTGATGGGAATTGTAGGTGAGTTTTATTAACTTCTGAATATTCAGAAACAGCAGGTTTGTTATATTTTTAAATCGTTTGTTTTGGTACTATATTACATTCAAGTTCATTCATATTTTGTTTGTGTTTTGTATTTGTATACTTGTAATAAAGTCTGTTTTTATTATGAAAAGTAATCGTAACATTTGTCTACTTACTAACTTACCTTAAAGTGGAATGATGCAATTTATATTTCTTCAATGGACATAAGTTGGCTTAAAACTTGTCAATGTCAAAACGTCACTTTGACATTGAAATTTGGTACAAGTCACAGCGAATTTGACGAATGTTAGGATTGTTAAAACTACATATTGAGATTAATATTAATAATAACATGTTTTTGAAGGTTTGTTATATTTTTAAATCGTTTGTTTTGGTACTATATTACTTTGGAGTTCATTCATATTTTGTTTGTGTTTTGTGTATGTACATGCATTATTTTAAGATCGCTCTTGGATGCAAAAGGATTTTATTTTAAGAAACCCACGTGGTCCATAACTTTTATAGATTAATTTTATATTTATAGTTTTAATTTTTTAAAGTTCTAAATTATTCAAAATGCAATTTGCAAGATTTAAACACACAAAATAGATTCCTTATTCAACGTAATTTGATAAAATAATCCTTCATCAGCAGCATCAAAACTGGTTGAGATAAATAAATTTGCAATTTCTCAGCTAAATACACTATATAGAGCGATAAAAACCGACAAAATAAAATTTATAATTTCTTGTTTAGTTCCATAATATGATTCGTTGTGATTTGCGAATGTTGTACAATGGCTCTAAACATTTCAGTTTTAAATAAATTAATAAATACTGGAAAAAGTCTACCCGTTTGATAAGCTCGCGTGAAAGGTTAATTAGAATTCAATAGTATTGCGTATTATCAGTTCAGTGTAACTATAGATAAACACGAGTGCACCAAACATGATTAAATTTTCTGAAAAATATAATTTCTATAAAATATACACTTTAATTAATTAATAAACACTCTTTGTATAAATTAAAAAATAAAATAAACACCGAAAAATTTGTCGAAATATTCCTCATTTGTTGAAGTAAATTAATCTTATCATCGTCTTATTTAATCTAATTTAATCAAATAATTGTGTGATGAAACTCGCGCGTTTCAGAAATTATCTTGTACATGCCTGAATTATTGTGTGAATCATCCAAACAATATTCAAAAACTTTATCGATCTCGTTTCGGCGCGAAATTTCTATAAATCCTAATAAAATTTTCTTTATTTGCATGTGATAAGAGCAAGCAGAATCTGATAAGATTGCGGGAACACCACATGTAGTGCCATCGATGTGTTTCAATTAAGCCAAAACCACGTTGATATTAATATTAGATACGACCTGCAAATGTAGAGTTTAGAAAGCTTATCAATGTTATAAATACAGAACAAATAAGTGCAAATGCAGGATATATTTGATGAAAAATGATAATTATGAAAAATGGTATTGAGATTACCCGTTGGAAGAATTGCCGTGTGCCTTATTGCAATTATACATTCGGTGAGTTTTAATTAAAATATCGAATACCTACTTGTATTTGGTTTGTCAGTTATTTTTTTGAAATTATAAATGATTTTTTTAGAGTTTATAATCATTTCAAACTATTACCTAAAAATAGAATCATTTAAACTATTAAAAAAACCTTTTAGAGGCCTAAACATGTATTATTTGTAGATATTTTCTTTTCCAGATATTTTTGTACGAAGGTTTAAATTCAACAATATACGAAAAACAGTTTTACTCCAAAGATGATGCATTAGAATACGAAGAAAATGCACAAGCTCTATTTTTATACACAGTTCATTTTGTACTTATTTTTACCTTATTTTACTCTACTATTAAGGTAAGCAATTTATTATATTTTTTATTAATAAATTTCTTCTATCACTTAGAATTTGTTTAGAGTATGCTACTCCAAAAATCATTGGACAAATTTATTGTTAATCTTTTTTTATTTATAATTTTAGAATGCCACTCGTTGCCTTCTCCCATGGTTGTTGGTGACTTTGCCAGGATTTTTGTACATAACATTTGTGGTCGCCATCGATTTGGATAAGTCCAATGTGATTGATATTATGAGGAGTTTATTTGAAGTTGGTAAGATGATTATTTTAATATAGTTTCGTTTGTAATTACTGGAACATGTACATCCCCTAAATAACGGTGATTTATTTTAAGTACAAATTTCAGAACTGTCACGAGTCACCCGTAAATCACCTGTCTATTCCTTAGCAATTTGATGATAACTAGTTATGCGAGTTGATGAGTGATGAGAATGGAAATACTTGTAAAGTCTGTTTTTATTATGAAAAGTAATCGTAACATTTGTCTACTTACTAACTTACCTTAAAGTGGAATGATGCAATTTATATTTCTTCAATGGACATAAGTTGGCTTAAAACTTGTCCATTGTCAATGTCAAAACGTCACTTTGACATTGAAATTTGGTACAAGTCCCAGCGAATTTGACGAATGTTAGGATTGTTAAAACTACATATTGAGATTAATATTAATTATAACATGTTTTAGGTGTTTGTTGGTTGTTATGGGCCATTACGTTTTTCGTTTTCAAGACTGGAGAATACCGGTATTTCAACATATCTTTATTGTATCTTGGGACTTCCTCCAAAGACGGTTTTAGGAGATTATGAATATTGTTGAATTAAATGAAAACTGATTGATCTACAAATGCCGGTTATTGAATCTTTGATAATTATATTTGATAAAATAACATCGTTCTTCGTTTATTATGACCTATATAACCTATCAGCTCCGAAGTAACGCAAATGACAATTTTGACAGACCGAAGTATGTTCTTCGCCGTTGTCATTAGTGTAGGTTTTTTAAAATTAATTTGATCATTTATCTGTTTTTGGCGAGTATAAATGAGCAAGGAAGATATATTTTTGTGAATTATTGTAATTTCTTCTATTCTCATCCATTAAAAACTGTGTTTGTCTAAATAACGAAAAAATCTGTCACTTTGGTGTAGTTCCGTTCAAACCAAACAAACGGGAAACGTCAATAAATATTTTTTTTTAATCTGTCAAAAAATGTAAATTTTAAATTCGATTTATGGAAGAAAAAAACGAATTTACCTACCGACAAGAGGTAGATTTTAATAAGTGACGAGTTTTTTACTTCCCCCCCGTCTACTTTATTCCCCAGATATATTACAATTAATACTTACAAATATCGCTTTTATTGATATCTGAATCGTTAGCGGTAATTGTTAGCTTGTTATCGAATTATTAATTCAATAGTGCCCTCTTTTTAATAATTTACTCACTTCAATTACCTGCCTTTATATATTCTTCATTATACTGCAGGATGTTTCATATCTAAATACGTAATATTTACTCTACCCATCATTGCAATTGAAAAGAAAAATATTTTAAATATATGAAGATCAATTTAGTAAACCAATATTACAAATACAAACGGCATAAACAGCCTATATACACAATATTTGACAATGATTTTTTTAATAACGATACTTTTGTTGTCATAAAACTATATCGGCGCTATCCGAACTTACAGATTCCGATCTTCTCCGGTGTTTCTTCGATTTCCTTTTACTCTTCGAATCGTGTCGCCCTCTCGAATGATCTCTAAAAATCAAACAAAACAGCCCCTTAATAATTTAGACCATCATTATCCAGTCATTTAACACACCTTTTGTATTTTTTCCTTTTTTCTTTCCTCCTGTTTTCCTCCTCTTCGCTACTGAAACTCCTCTTCCTGTCCTTATCCTTCCTCCTCTCCCTCCTCCTATCTCTATCCCTCTCCCTGGACCTACTCCGCGACCTGTCGCCGTCCCGTCTGCGTTTGTGCTTCTTTTTCTTCGGAGAGGAATCTTCGGAATCGATTTCTATCACTTCTATGGAAGCCCTGCGCAAGGGCGACGATTTATCGGACGCGCCCGACCCCACGAGTTCCACCTGTCGATCCGAATGGGAGGTTTTCAATTTCAAAAACGCCGCCGCCCGCTTTTTCCTCTCCATCTGAAGCGCCCTATCTCTCGAAACCGAGGCCAATTTCTCCCTTGCCGCCGCCGCGAGCTTATCCTTGATCTTATCTTCGGCTGAAAGGAGCGGTAATCGAGGTAAAAAACAAACTTGAAGTGGTACGAAATGCGACCAACCTCGTTTTGCGTCCTTTTTGTCTTCAGTCTCCTCGGTAAGTTCGATCATCTCCAAAATGGGATCGTCGTCTACGTTCGTTTTGTCGTTAGTTTCCGCTTCGGCAGATTCAATTTTCTCGATTATAACTTCTTCCGGCGGTTCCTGAACCGCTTCTTTCGGATTTTCAGTCGCTGTTTTCGGAGATTGCGCTGCTACAGATGCGAAGGTAGCGTTAAGAGCCGGTGTCGCCGGTGCTTCTTCTTCGTCATCGCTTTCTTCCACCGGTAAGGCGCTTTTTATCTCTTTGGGCGGCTCGTCTTTCGGTTTCTTTATCGAAAAACACACCGGAGCTAAAACTTAACACGTTAATAACTTCAAAAGAAATATGCAGGATGTTAAAGAGTTTAGGGTGTTTACATTAAAGAGACTCTTTAAGCAATTGTTTGGCGTTAAAAAGGAAAGTTCAATATTGATGTATATGTTTGGATTTACCTATCGCTTTCTTTTCCTTTTTAATCTTCTTATTTTCCTTCCCATCGTCGCTGGTTTTCGATTTACTTTCGTCGGTTTGAGTGCCGTTTTCGGCAGCTCCCCCTTTCAATTCGCTCAATTTCTGTTTGTAATAATTGTGGAACTCGTTCGACTCGTTCAGAAATTCGAACCTACAAAGAGAAGTCTCTATTAGCACACTTTTTACTTGAATCCTCTCACTTAGCAATCATTTCATGATAGAGGCCTCATCCCCAGCCAGTCATTCATAAATTCAAAAATTTTGGACGCCAACATTGAAAATTATCTCTCACTTATTAAGTAAACGAGGCAGAAAAAGTAAGATAGAAAAATAGAGATAACATGGCGGATCCAATCAGGCGCCTTGAACGTAGGCAAATATATTTTAAATAAGAATTTGATTAAGTTAACAAATGTTATGGTAAAAATATAACATTATTTAATATTACGTATGAAAATTTTGTTGATATTGTATGAAAAAATATTGGCAACTGCTTCCCGGTTTCCCGCTATTTGCTATTATTCGCTGGGAAAAAGAGATAGATACTGTTCACTGATCTCTCTTTAGTCGAAATCGTCTACAAATTTTACAACAAGCGGTAGTACACCGTTGCCAAATTTGTAAGAGTTTATCTATTACAGAAATTTTGAAATATATAATTCGTCACATTTTGAAACTATATTTCTTAAACTTGCAATTTATTATATGTTGTGGGTGTATTTTGAAGAATGTTAATAACATTAGTTTTTAGCATTAAGACGATTAGATAATAAGGATATAAAAATAAAAAATATAGCAGAAGGAAATTGTAAAAAATAGCGCGGCAACATGTAATATTTTACCTCTATTTTCTGTTAAACTGTGACCTATTGTTGGTACCCTAAAATTTTGCAAACAATTTCATCTGTTTTAGTTATACACTGTGCTTCATTCCAGATCGCAACATAGGTTATATAGGCTATAGGTACGATAGAGACAACTTCCCTTAATGCCCGATTTCACCAACATGTTGTTAGGTATTTCCTAAATAGGTAATTCCTAAGGTAGGAATTACTTAAATCGAATACTTACCTAAATCGCATTTCACCAACATTAGAAATCCCTTACTAAGAAATACCTAGGTAAAAATTTGATTTCGACAATTTTTTGAATTTTATTGGTATAGCATTGGCTAATTTTGACGTGTAAACCGAATAAGCGGAGATCGAAATTGAATATGTTGAGAGAAAAGAAGAGATGTTGACGATCCGGGCCATCTTTAAACTATGTTAGTTATTTTTAAATCTGCTGAAGATGTAGTCTGTACATTATTAGAAAAATAACCTTTCCGTTTTGTAAAATATTTCTACATCTTCTTCTCCAGGACTATGGATATTTACATTCATGTGTACGGTCAATAGTTCCAAAAACTTCCTGTGTATCAAATTAAAAATCATCTCCAATTCATTCTAATATTTGTAATGCCGTATTTTTATATATTGAAAAAGGCGAAAAAAAATCAGTTTCGTCCAGTTTCTAAAAACTCCCCTCCCATTTTATATTTTCATCTAGAGTCTAAAGACAGTCAAGACTTAAGTCACATGAAATCACATGGAAAGTGATTTCCTATTACCTTTAGGTATTACTTAGTGCATGGTGAAACGCAAATTGTACTTAGGAATTCCTAAATCCGGTTTAGGTATTACCTAACTTTAGTAACTGGTTGGTGAAATCGGGCATAAGACATTTATAAAGAAAAAAAGAAAGAGTGACATTCGTGTCATTGAAGCTTTTCACTCTGACAACTGTCATTTTATTAATCTTTCTTTGTTCAACTCATAGAAACAACCATTATGCGGTCTGAATTGAAGCACATATCGATGATATATCTATAGTATATCTATGGTAGAGAGATTCAGCCTCAATACAAGCGAACAAACCTCGGATCGTTCTTCGATTTGAGAATCTCCTCGAACTGCTCCCCGTTCTTGGCGACGTGCGCCGCCAATTTATCGATAACGATGCGCACCTCCCCCGCGGGGACGGTCACGACGGTCACGGAGCGCACCTCCTCCTCGTCCTCGTCCTCGCTGCCCGAACCGTAAGCGGCGAGCGACAGAAGCGGCTGCCCGACGGCCGCGTCGCCCTTCTCCCCGCCGACGATCGTCACCGTTCGCTCGTCCGCCGCCGGCTTGGAGGCGGCCTCGACCGCCTGAGGCGGCGGCTGCGGCTGCTGCGGCTGCGTTTGGGGCAATTGGGGCACGTTGGCGGCGTACGGATTCGAATCCTTGTTGACGTTGGAGACGATGCGCGCGTACGAATTGTCGTTGGACTGCTGGTGGTGCTTCAGGTACTGGTTGTAGGCCACTTGCTGGATGTAGTGCTGGAGAGAGGGGTCCAGGTTGCGGAAATCGCTCGGCGGATTGAACTGGCCTGGACATACAAACAAACTATTAGATGGGAGCTTATTTTAAGCTATTAATGGCCGTATTCGCCGTATAAAATAAGCGAAGTTTAAGGGTTAAGCTTCAGTTTCTGACAGTTTCGTATGTTGTTGGTCTATGTTTAAGCAGGCTTAGACAAGCTAAGCTTAAAAGTGAAAACGGCGAATACGGGCATAAAGGGTGTTTCAATAATCTGGATGATTCAATAATAATCAATGATCTGGATATTGAACATAATCGCGTCTTAATTGTTAAACATGTACTCCCGGTCGAGTCATTTTCCTGTTTGGTGACCAGAATTGGCCGCCACGTTTTTGTGATTTAACACCTTTAGACTTCTGGCTGTGGGGTTACTTGTAGTCACAGGTTTATGCCAACATGACCGCAACCACCGAAGCGTAGAAAGCCGAAATTAGACGCTGTTTCAATAAAATACCGCCACATACAGTGCATTTCTTCCTGCATGGCCAACTTGTAAAAACGGATTATTTAAGAATAAGACAGAAAAGTAAGTTTTAAGTAAAATTTTTAATATTTTCAAAACTATTAGGTTTAAGTATAGGGAAGTAAACATGAACTTCCCTTATTTTTTACCGCTGATTTCAATAAAATAGAAAAAAATGGATGGTTTCATTTAAAAAAATTAAAAAACTTGGTATTTTTGAAGTTTAACTTTTCACATGTTTTGTATACACCCTGTATAAAATAAAAAGTTTTTTAACACAGATTCAAATGCCTTTGACCTTGCTAGTGGTCACCCTACAGAAACCGTATCCATATCTTTAAAGGGATCCCCGTAAAAAAATAATTTATAAGGGTTTGCATCGGTCAAAATTTTCCAAAAAAAAATTAGTAACTCAAAAAGTATGCATTTTTGAAAAAAGTTTTTTAGACAAAAGCACTCTAAAATTTTGCGTACATTTCGAAAATATATTAATATATGGGGTGTCCCATTTAAAATAACAAAGTTGATATCCACTTCCGGTATAACCGGAAGTAAAGAAAAGTTGAAAATATTTTCATTGAATAGAGCGCATCGACTAATACTTGTACACATATTTTCAAATTTTAATTACAACTACTTTTCCAGATACTTCTATAATCTATTTTTCTATACTTCTATTCAATAATGCTATTGAAAATTTTATCAAAACAGTACGCTTGTGCCAACAAAGCCGTGGGCCATTTACAAGATATTTTGTTTCATATATATAATTCCCAAATGTACACATGATAAATTAATAAATATTTCCATATTTTGCTATAGATAACATTGTTTTATTGAACCTTAAAATCTTGCGCTCTTATTGAAACACCCTTTAGTAGTAGCTGTACACCGTTGGAAATTTAATTTCGCATAATAGGGAAATCAATGTTAAATTCTTAGCCGGCTGAAATCCAGTCTACCAGTGTACATTTCAATAGAACGTCGCGATCAATTCTAATAAATTTAATTGTTCTACTGGACCGCACGCCGCGATTTGTAGAGGTACAAAGTTATTTGTGTTAAGTATGAGGTACAAAATTATTTAGAAACTAAATTTAATATTTTTTTGAGGATATTTCAAAAAAATATGTGTATCGGTAGGTACAGTTTTGAAAGAGCAACAAATCTTGTTGAAATAAGGGAAAAAATAATTCAATTTTCTGCTAGAATTATACCTCAGCTCAGTAATATGAGATGACATCTGTATGACAGGTTTGGATATTGTTAAGCAGAAAGCGGTGGACTATTTTTTAGAGTTCTTTTACTTTCTGTTTTAAAATTATCTTTAAGTTAATTTTTGCAGTTTCCTTTTTATTATTTTCTTAGAATTTACTTTCTTTTTCACGCCATTGTGGCAAAAAGACATATCTACATAATTCTATTTTAATATTAGTGATATTTATTCAATAAATTATCGTTTAAAAATTCTCATTTCTTTTTAATCGACTCGACGTTCACCCATCCGAACCCGTTTTGATACTGTCGAAGTGTAGTAACCGTCGAAATTATTTGATTCTTAATCTAACCGAACCAAATCACGGTGTGAAGTCCAGTAGTACAATTAAATTTATTAGAATTAATCGCGACGTTCTATTGAAACGTACACTGGTAGACTGGATTTCAGACGGCTAAGAATTTAACATTGATTTCCCTATTACGCGCGAATAATTTTCCAACGGTGTATAGGTGATGTAATGGCTTACCCGGATTACCGCCTTGTCCTTGCTGGAACAGCGTCAACTGCTTGTAGTACTCGAAATACTGCTGCACGTAGTAGTACTGGTAGTACTGCTGTTGTTCGTAGGTCATCTGCGAGTAATCGGGGACCTTTTCGGCGTCGGGGGCGGCGTCGGGGTGGTTGCCTTGGATGCGGTTGACTAGTTGACTGTAAGCGCAGTTCACCGACGGCTTGTAAGGTATCTGCGGTATGGTAATGGCAGTGAAAGCCGCCTGTTTGACAATAAACTCAAGTTATGTTCGAACGGCGATCGAGTTGAATTAAATTGGAAGAGAGACCAGGCGCTTGTGGGCCTTTTTGGAATGTGGGGTTGTGTGGTTTCTTTTACCTTTACCTACTCTCATCGTTTCCCTAATTGGTCGTTTTTTTAATTATTTACACGTTGTTTGTAAACGATAAAAATAATACCCACAATTCTTCGAAATGATGTTGAAAACGTGATATATAAACAGTAAATAACCAGGAGGTAAACACAAAAAAGGCTCTGTTTTCTTCTACCGAGTGACCATAAATAATTCAGGAATTTTTGAGTAGTTGGTAATACTGTGATTATTTGTAAAGAGACCAATCAGTGTAACCAACATAATTTTTCACAATTATTGCCAACATCTCAAAAAATTATCTATGATAATACAAAATAAAAATTGAGCTTAATAAGTAGTAAAATAAAGACAAATCATTACATTTAGATGTTATGAGTTACTGAATATTAAGAATAGAAGCAAAACATTAGCCCAAATAGAATTGAAACAAAAAAAAATGATTGGAATTCATGAAGGTAAATTATAAAAAAAAATTATAATTCACTAAGTGACCTAAAAAACCACTGAAGCACGATAATAAATCCAATGTATTCAAGGTATTCCGTGTGCGCAGCGATTATTAGACAAAAAAATGGAAAGAAGAAAAAAATATCGCCTTTAATGCACCTAGATTTATGGAAATATTTTTGCATATGCGCAACGAAATCGTAAGGACCGAGAATTATCTCGGCGGCAAGTCCCGACGTCCAGCTAGCAGATTTGTTATTTTTTTCAATGTCGCTGTAAACGAAATAAAATCAAATGACATGTCACACAAACTCAGTTCAAGTAACCTGCAAACAAAAAGACTAAATGATTAGTACATCGAGACAAGTAAATTTAATAAATACAACTTATTCTAATTAATAAAAATGTTTTATTCAAACCCTTATTATCGTAGGTATATAACACCGCTAAAGGAAAATCACTGATTACGATTAATTTAATTACTACTACAAGAAAATTGTCTTTGTTATACTGTAAAACGCGTTGTACACCTACCGGTTCGGATGACGATGAAGAGCTCAGACTTGGATGCAAATAGTGTGTACCGGAGTCTTGATCTGACGGATCCATTTGATTTTCTGCGAAATAAAAACAAAAACTAGTGGTCGAAATGGCCCAAAAAAAAACATCCAAATAATGTGTCTTTTAGCTTAGTTTTGCAAATTTATAAACTCCCTATTCCACCCTAAAAGAGGCTAATTTTTTTGGCGAAGCACAAAACAACGATTTCCTTATTTATTTAACCTTCTTCAGTACACCCTGTATAATACAAGTGATAGTGAGTGGGCAATATTATTAGATGTCTTGCAAAAGATCAGAGGCGTATAGGGATCCCAAAATACAGGGTGTCCCACATAAGAACCGACACAGAGCAGGGGAGCCTAAAATATGTTGTTTAACCCTACTTAACGCATAAGCAGATCACCCTGTATAATGTAGAAATATAACAAAACTTGTCAAAAACGAACGGGTCAGTCTTTCACATAATAATTTATTAAAGTAACTACATTCTGTACGGGGCAAATTCAATATTTAGCATCCTTTTTACTCACCAGTATTACTTTTGGTGTGCGCCTCGTATCCTTGATATCTACCGTTTTTGAAAGCGACCAAAACGTGCCTGTAGAATTTGTACAGACTATTGTCTTGATTCAGAAACCCGAATTGTGGATTGTTCGATTGCTTGGCTTTGATGAGAATTTCCATTTGGGGACCTTGTTTGCAAACGAACAGAGCTGTTTTCTCGATCCTGGCGTTTTCTTTCACCGTTTTGGGCTAGACACAAACAGTTTTTTTTTTACAATCTTTCCAATTAGTTTTAGTTTCAACTATTTTCTACCTTTTCGATATCTACGGGAACGTCCAGAACAGGCGGGGGAATATATTCTTCTTCGGCTTCAGGCACTGTTGGAATTTCATCCTGTTTGAGTTCGGGATTTTGAGGTACATCGTAATTGTATTGGATAGCGTTAGTGGTTTTTCTTTTAATTTCCTCTTCTAAAAAATTTAAGAGACTGTAAAAGATTAGCTCAATACCTGGTTATGAACATGAATAATTGTTTGTGAATAATCAATCGAAATAGGGCGAATACATTCAGCAAATTTTATAAAATTATATGCAGAAGCTTATTGAACAACCTTTATACATCTGTTCCTCTTCTTCGTTGATTATTAATGAATAATATCGTTCTTTGTCACATAGTTCTTCGACATTTCTGTCTTTTTCACTTAAACCCAACCACCTCGTAGCATCGTAGCCCTCTCGACTAGCCTCGTATTTGAGTAAATCCGATAGAGCGCCTCGTCCATCATACCTAAAATTATTCAGAAACATATAGCACTCACTTCATTAATATAAAGACTTTTTGGTATTGCAGAACGTGTGTAAAACTCATTCCATGATGTCAAATAGACTTGATAGTTTTAAAGCTTGAACTATGAACTATGAACGATAGTTGAATAAGTATTACCTATCAATTTTGAGTTTTTCATCGGCCATCCAAGGTATCAAATGCTTGCCTTGGTCGATGTACAGGGCTTTCTCATCGTCTCTGAAGAGCTTGCAGGCGTAACCAAACACTAAAAGTTCCTCATGATTTTCGGAAGGATAATTTTTTCTTAGTATTCCGGATTCGGAAGTGCCGTTCCAATGCGACATCACTCAATAACTAGGCTATATTTATTACGTATTAAAGGGAATTAACATTTAGGGCTTCAATATTTATTTATTTTTCACAAGTTCACGAGTCAATTGACTTTTGATAAGTGGCACTTGTTTTGACAGTTGACGTTGACATTTAAAATTGACATAAATTCCAAATGGGCTCCACATGTAGAAGCTTGTTAATTCAGAAATATTTTTATATTATTTCTATATAATAAGAAAGAAATCATAATTGGTGTTTCCAGAAGATAACATATGCGTTAAAAAACCTATTCTGACCAAATACTATCTAGATCGAGGGCAGATAATTTTATGTTTTTAAGAAGAAAGAAGAATGTTCCTGTCAGTTGAGTTGACACTTGACACTGTTGACAGTGTTGTCAGTATTCGTTTATTTTTATTTATTAATTTGTGGTTTTTTAACCAGTCAGTTTATTTACTTAAAATGTTTAAATAATTCAGTAGCCTCATTAAAGTTTGTGATTCTATTAACCCACATACATTCTATATTTGTAAGAAAACAGACAAATTAAATTATTCCCGAATTAAATAACTTCTTCTTTAGGTATGGATTAAATTGTTCTACAAAAACCATTAGATTCCAATAGCTTTCCCATGCCTTTTGTGAATCAACTTAAATAATTTAAAATAATTACAGTAATAGAGAATTGAATGTTTCCTCTACGAAAAGTATGAGTTGCATGGATAAACCGTCAATTCCTCTGAATATTGAAAGACAATTTATAAAGGAAGAAGTTCCCGAGGACAATGAAATTGAACCAGTTGATAGAATTAATTTTGAAGTAACACCACATGATAAAGCTTATCGAGAACATAATATTAAACAAGAATTAAGAGAAGAATACTACGATTTATCATCTTCCAGTAATTGTGATCAATCATCTGTTAAAGATTATTTAGAAGTGAATTTACAAATTGGGAAGAACAAAGAAGTTAATGATATTCCAAATATCAAAGATGAATACAGCAATTTACCTACTTATCTAATTAATTGTAACAATATCAAAATGGAATACGATTACAACACCGATATTAGAGACAGAAACACTGATGATAATAAATGTTCGGAAAAAGATTGCGGTAGCGTAAGAGGTGAATTTAATTTTCCAAATGGAGAAAAAACATGCCCAGGGATCGATGGAACTGATTCACAAGAAACGAAAGATACAGCTGAAACATCTAAAATTATTAATCCCACAAATAACGAACACAACGTTAGTATTTGCAAAGAATCGTTCGGTCGAAAAGTTAAATTAAAATACGAATGCCACGTTTGTCAAAAAACCTTTAATCACGGCAGCCATTTGAAAAGTCACATTTTAGTTCACACCGGCGAAAAAAAGTACGAATGTAACATTTGCCAGAAACTGTTCACGCACAATAGCGGCTTAAAAACTCACCTAACTACTCACACTAAAGAAAAAAAACACCAATGCAAAATTTGCCAAAAGTCCTTCAATCAAAGCGCCCACTTAAAAAGCCACCTGTTAATTCACACGGGCGAGAAGAAGTACCAGTGCAATTTCTGCCAAAAATCATTCACCTACAACAGTACGTTAAAAACTCATTTACTCATTCACACGAACGAGAAGAATTTCCAGTGCGACGTCTGCCTGAAATCGTTCAACCGACAAAGCCATTTAAAAAACCATCTGCTTATTCACGCCGAAGAAAAGAAGCACGAATGTGATATTTGCCAGAAATCGTTCATCTCGAAGAGCAATTTGAAAATCCACTCGGTCATTCACACGGGAGAGCGCAACCACCGGTGCGATATCTGCCAAAAATCGTTCCATCAGCGCAGCTATTTGAAAAGGCATCTCTTGGTGCACGCCGAAGAAAAACAATTCGAGTGCAATTTTTGCCAGAAGACGTTTACTTACAGCTGCAATTTGAAAACTCATCTGGCTATTCACACTGGGGACCAACAAAACGAGTGTGTTGTTTGCCAGAAATCGTTCACACGCAAAGACACTTTAAAAACTCACATGTTAATTCATTCGAGAGACAGGAAATACGAGTGCAACATTTGTGAGAAGTCATTTATTCGCAATGACCGGTTAAAAAAGCATTTAGCAATTCACCATAGTGAAGAGAAAATTTTAAATAGAAACTTGGATCAATAAAAAAATGTACTATATTAAATTGATTAATTTTAGTATCCTACAATATCCTATATACAGTGTGTCCCTGGATGGAATTGGCCAGAGGAAAAATGTTATTATTCTTTATAAAAAGTCTGAAATCTGGTGTACAGAATGTTAATAAAATTAGGAAAACATGAAATCGCTTCAAGTGAGAAGTATCATTATGTAAATTTTATTTTTATTATTTTACACCATATTTTTGTAATAAAGTTCGTACGTTTTAAAATGACAATTACGTCATAAGCCAGACTGTTGCAACGTTGTCGGGTTGTAATTGAAATCTTTTATATTGATATATTATCCTACTCTTTAATCCTATATCCTTGACATCCTTATATCCTATCTTTAATTGGAAATTAAATAAAGCGTATATTTTCATTGTTATCTAACACCAAATAGTTTATAACTCAATTGTTATTGAGTTATACAATTATTCTTTGTGATAATAAATCAATTACACCAACTTCCGACACCACTTGCAATAAATTCAAACAAACAGATTATTAGAATAAGTTAAATATCAAAATATCTTAAATTTAATCGAACGTGCATTATATTTCCAGTTTATATGTGCGTGCACTTTTCATACAAACTTAGTTAAAGTGCGCCATTACTCACTCGACCAAATGGAGCATTTTGATTTGCAAAAGGTTTTATTCTCAATATTCTTCGTTACTTTACTTACTTGGTGCGTGAATTATTTATGGTGGAATAGAAGATCGATTATTTGCACGTGGCGAATTCCCGGTCCTCCTACTTTTCCAATTATAGGAAATTCTTATAAATTTTTCCGAAGAGACGTCGGTGAGTTTATTTTGTGTAACAATCTTTCTAAAATTATAAAAAAAAATATTGAAATATTGGTTTCATTTTTTTGGTTTATAATTATTTAAGTAGCGGTGAAGTCATGTTCAATTTTCATTGACTATAACTATTCTATACTTATTTAATTAATTATACCCAGTGTGTCCCTGGATGAAGATGACGAGAGGAAACATTTTGTTATTTTTCCTGTTTGTCGAAAAAATAAGTTGCCCTATCTTAATTAAAATCTGATATCTGATACACAAGAAAATAAATTAGGAAAAATTGCTTCGAGTGAGAAGTATCATTCTTTAGTTTTTTCTACATTTTTTCTCTTGTCAACTCCATTCAAGGGCACACTGTATATTTTTTACTTTCAATATTTCATCTCGATACGTTCAAAATTTAAAGAGCTGTGATGAAAATAAATAGGTACTTTTTTCAGAACTATTCGATATCTTGATCGAATACTTCCAATATCCCGGAATTGGAAAGTTTTTGTTCGGCAACAAATTATGGTGTCTAATTTTCGAACCGAGATACATACAAAAAGTCTTAAATTCCTCCATAACTATCGACAAACCTAAAGATTACGATCGAGTGACCGAATTAATCGGCGAAGGCCTTCTATCGTCATCTTGTAATTATTTTATACACTCATTTCAATAGTAAATCGCGTTTAATTTCCCATTATTTTAGATGAAATATCACAGCCCATTAGAAAAGCAGTCGCGCCCATGTTTAGCGAAAAGGCTTTGATGACTTACGTGCCGATTTTCAACCAAAGCAGTGCGCTTTTTGCGAATATTTTGAAACAATTAGCGGGTCAGAAATCAATTCATTGGGAAACCATAACGGCTAAATATTTTGTGGACACCTCTTGCAGTGAGTACCTATAAAGTTCCTATAAAGTTTTTCCCTACAGGCCCTCCCTATAGGACCTCATAAAATAGTGTCCTTGAAATATATTTAGTTTTTTTACTTTACCTTAATGCCTAATGAAATTCATTTACTTATTTCACAGAAACTTTGCTCGGATTTAATGTACCAATAAATCTAAACGAGTCCAATAAGTATGACTTGGCGTATTGTATACGAAGGTATGTACTTATTAGACAAAATTGTAACTTTATTATGGTGTTATAAACAACTCAATAATCCCGTTTTAACCCGTCAAAAAATCCTTCAAAATTATCTTTTTAAAAGCTTGCTGATATACTCATCAATATGGATAAATTTACAGAGTAATTGATTTATTAACATACCGATATGTGTCTATTTGGCTCAACGTTAGATTTTTGTGGAACTTATCTAAAACGAAGAAAGAGATAGACAAATGCCTAGAAATCTTCGAAAATCACGTTCAACAAGTAAGTAAACGAAATTACTTTAGTTTTTGAACTAGATAGTTGAATAATTTTCTTAGATCCTGAAGAAAAGAATAGAAAAAAACGGCCAGGACAAATTCGAAAATGATTTGTTTAGATACATTGACACCAACCCGGGATTTTCCAAAGCAGAAGTTAGCGATATTGATGTTATAAAACCTCTTTTGGCATTAGTAAGCTTTTTCTAGCTACTAACATATATTTTTTTACTTTAACTTTTTTTTGTTTTTTAGTCTGTTGAAGTCAGCAGTATAACATTATGTACCGTTTTGATCACACTGGCACTGTACCCAGATATACAGGTTAACCAAAAATACATTAAATACTTTCCATGTCTTATACTCACCCAGATAATACTACAATACTTGTAACAGCTAAATATACTTTCCAGCAACAAGTCCACCAAGAAGTAGTAGATGTTGTGGGGCAACAACAGATAAAAATCTCCGATCTTCCACGTTTAGAACTAACAGATAGAGTCATAAAAGAAACCATGAGATTATTTCCGCCATTTACGATCTACGCTCGGGAAACCACCGCCGAATTACATTTAGGTACACATTGCAAGTACTCGTTTAATTGCGATAAACCAACAATTTCAATGTGTTTTTTAGATCAATACATTATACCGGCCGATTCTACAATGGTTATATTTCCGGAGTTAGTCCACAGGAATCCTAAATATTGGAAAGACCCCCTTCAATTCGACCCTAATAGATTTTTACCAGAAGCAGTGGCCCAAAGGAACCCATACGCTTATATTCCATTTTCTCATGGCGCAAGAAATTGCCTAGGTATGTAATAAAACTAATATTAAAATTAAACTTAGAAAATAATGTTAAAATTTTGATCACAAACTTAGTGAAGATAACTTTGAAGAATCTTGGGTAAATATTTCGTTAATTTTGTAGGTTGGGAACACTCTTTAGTCAATTTAAAAATAGTCACAGCAACTGTGATAAGAGATTTAAAAGTGTTTACTGATTACAAATCGATAGAAGAGATTAAAAGAAACTTCAAACTAATTCTGAAGTTACCCGAGGGCTGCAAATTATGGTTCGAAATAAGAAAATAAGTTGCGCTTTCTCCCGATTCCTCCTGCAATCACTGGATTTAGAAGACAAACTATACATATAGCGTCTCCAATGAATGGTTATGCAGCAACTATTCCATCAATTATTTTACTGATAAATCAATAAAATCGTTACATTTCGCTTAGTTCTTTTACTTCTCTCGTTCCAACGCGAAACTGCTGCTGCACATAATCGTTCGATACAGGTAAGCCTTTCTAAGGACGTTTTTCCTAACAGCTCCGACGGTAGTCCGCGGAAAATGCTCCAGCAATATCACTTGGTTAGGCCAATATTTTCGATGTAACTGACGGGTTATGTAGCTGAAACCAACCCGATGATTCACTCAAACGAATAGAATAGTATCTACAACGGTACCTGTAAACCTCCGGCGCTACCAATTGGGAATCCGATGTCTTCTGCACCACCGCAATCAAGTAATCGTTATCGCCGATGACGGCGGCGTCCTTGACGTGCTCGTGACAGACGATGATGTCTTCCAGATCAGTCGGTACCATCGACCAAGTGTCGAATCTGATCAGGTCTTCGAGCCTGCCCGGTACGCTCAACCAACCGTCTTCATCGTACTTTCCCATGTCGCCTGTTTTAAAATACCCCTTATCTATAGTGCTTAACGTTCCTTCCTTATCTTTAAAGTAACTAAAAGGGTGATCATATCGTTATGCGCTGGATTAGTAGAACGAATTATTGGCTTCAGGAGTAAATGATAGTAATAATAATAATAACAACAACTTGAAACAAATCTTCTTTTATACTTCTTGCCTAACTTCAAGTCTTACTGTATTATACAGAGTGTTTATTTAGTACTAGTACAACTTAAAGGGTTCCTATGATCCAGGGCCCTATATTTCTAAGGTCTGGAAACTGCCTATGCTTATGCATTAGAGAATGTGTCCCGTTATTTGAGGACTTTTTGAGCTTCACTTTTGCGCCGCACCGTGGCGAACGATCGGAGGACCAATTTAACTCAGCCAATCAGCGTCGAGCTACATTTAAATCGCGGTTGTGAGATGACAGTTCAAGCTGTCAAAACTTCAAAAATTATTTTTTGACATTTCGAGGAGAAAATGGAGAAATACAATAACCGAAGATACGTGAGACGTGATATTATCAACAAAATCATCGCTGATTTAAGTATGTTTTTATATTTTTTATCTATTTTTAGTTCAAATATAACCTTTCTTAATGCTAATTCTATACAGTGAGGACCAAAAGTCCGTCGCCCCCCCCTTTAATTTTTGAATGGTAAGAGCTTTTGTCGCGAAATTTGGGGTGTTTATATTGAAGTAAAAATACAATTTTTTGACGTAAAAATGACAGGCGCCATTTTGAATCTTTTTTTCTTATGGAAAGGGGGGTCAAGTGACACCTCGTTTTAAAGGTAATTTCATTCTTAAATCAACCCCCAAATTTGATTTAAGAATGAAATTACCTTTAAAACGAGGTGTCACTTGACCCCCCTTTCCATAAGAAAAAAAGATTCAAAATGGCGCCTAACTGTCATTTTTACGTCAAAAAATTGTATTTTTACTTCAATATAAACACCCCAAATTTCGCGACAAAAGCTCTTACCATTCAAAAGTTAAAGGGGGGCGACGGACTTTTGGTCCTCACAATTCGTACGCAAAAAACCGTGGTCCTTTACAACATCGCCTCCTAGCGGTCGTTTTAGGAACCCTGTTTTATCCTCAAATAACGGGACACTTTTTAGACCTAAGTTTCCAGATCTTAGAAATATAGGACCGTGCTATGAACTTTTCATCTCAAAATTGCTCAAAAATTTACCTTATAGTTTCTACAAGTACCATTTCTAGTACTTAATAAACACCCGATTATACCTTCATAAAACTCACCCCAGCATCAATCCGTCCCCGTAGAAATAAACCTCTCCATAGGTGTTGGGCCCGCAGAGTTCTCCGTCTCTGATATCCACGATTTTGACTTTACAGTTGTAGGTCAATCGTCCGATGAAATCCGACGGTTTCACCATCGACAACGTGTAATCCTTCAATTTCGTGGCCGCTATACAACCGGCTTCCACCATGCAGTAGATGGAGAGGAACTTTACGCCGGGCAGTGTACTTCTCAGCGTTCTTATGTCGTATTTGCTGGTGTTCACGATGCCCACCACCACGCATTTGAGGCACTTGATGTCTGTGTTCTTCGAAATGAACATTAACATTAGTAGAATGAATTGTTCGTAAGCTAGTGGAGGTATATCTACCTTTACAGCGACACTATTGGCTAGTTTCATGGCAAAATCCGTGCCCAAAACGGCGTATCCGATTTCGAAGTTCTTTATCAGCTTGCAGGCGGCCTTGGTGGAGAACACTCCCGGTATGATCAAAGTGATGGAGGACTTGAGGCAGACGCATATCAAAATCGTCTGCAGGATCCACGACAACGGAAAGAACGAGATCACCCGGTTGGGCAGGTCCAAGATGGTCTCGCAGATCGAGCACTGCAAGCAGATGTTGTCGTGCGACAGGCACACCAGCTTGGGAACGCCGGTGGTGCCTTGGGTGGGTAGAATGAACGCCACGGTTTTGCCGGTGTCCTGGACGAACGGCGGCTGGAAGGACTCGTCCTCTTTGGGCGAGAACAGCTTGATGAACGGTATGTCGCCGCAGCTCTCCTCGGAGAAATTCACCACTTCGGTGTCCAAGTTCAGGATTCTGATGGTCGTTTCTAGTATCGGGACCGATCGGGTGTCGCCGAAGCATATCTTAGGCCGCAGTTTTTTTAGTAGGTGTTCTTTTTCGTTTCTGGTGAATTCCGGGTCGAGGGGCGCCACTATCGCGCCCAGAAATAATGTGGCCAACAGGACTGGAAATTGTTTCATTATACAGTGCATTTCTTTAATGTCCCCCCCCCCTTTTATTTTTTGAACGGATCAACTTAGAAAATTAAAATTTGGGATAATGAAACTAATGCATGATTACTATATTTTGGAGTAAAATTGACAGATGAAAATTTCAAGATGGCGACTGGGCGCCATCTTGGGAAATAAATTTAAATGGAAAGGGGGGTCTTGTGATACATCATTTTGAAGCTCCTGACAAATACTCTACAACCCTGGAATATAAAGTCAATATCTGCACCCATTTCAAAATGGCGGAACATTTAATAATTACCTGAATACAAACAAATTAATATCAATGTTTCTAGAAATATTTGTTTTTCTATGCCAAATAGCAATTCCAACAAACCGATAAGGTTTGACAGGTTATTTTTGGTTAAAAAAAATCCAAAAAATTTAAGTACGACAACGAACATTAATTGTTTTGTCAAAATATGCTCATTTAGTTTTTGGTTTTCCTAGTGTTCAACATTTTCTCTTTAGTTTTCGATTTTCCTAGTGTTCAAAGTATTTTCATTTAGTTTTCGGTTGTTTAGTTCTCATTGTAGTTAGGTACCACGTGAACTAACTCTAAAATGGCCAATTCTCGTCCATTGGAAGATGGACCACCACCACATTACTCCAGACAAGTAATGAACTATTTGGATGCTATTTTCCCTGGTCGTTGGATTGGTCGTCGAGGTCCTACGGAATGGCCAGCCTGCTCGCCAGATTTGACACCTTTAGACTTTTTTTATGGGGCTATTTGAAGCAAAAAGTGTACGAAACTAAACCTGCTTCAATATTGGATATACGAGAAATAATTACAGATATTTGTAGAAATATCGACGTTACTATGTTCGAAAATGTTCGGATAGGCTGTTCTTATATCAAGAAGTTCAAGGCAACCATTTCGAGCATTTTTTGAACTGAACTCAGCTCATTTCCTCAAATTATGACGTTAAACGTCAATGTATTCAGGTAATTATTAAATGTCCGCCATTTTGTAGCAGGTGCAGATATTGAATTTATATTCCAGGGTTGTAGAGTATTTGTGAGGAGCTTCAAAATGATGTATCACAAGACCCCCCTTTCCATTTAAATTTATTTCTCAATATGGCGCCGAGTCGCCATCTTGTAATTTTCATCTGTCAATTTTACTCCAAAATGTAGTAATCATGCATTAGTTTTGTTATCCTAAATTTCAATTTTCTAAGTAGATCCGTTCAAAAAATAAAAGGGGGGGGGACATTAAAGAAATGCACTGTATGTATATGTATAAAAAAACCTCGAAACAAGAAGGTAATCAGATACTGGTTTCAGCTGATTATACAGGATGTTTCGAAATTGATGCGAAAAAATTCAGGAGCCACCTCATGAATGTAAACTAAGGTGGATATTTCGTATTAAAAATCCGCAATCCTAAACTTATTTACGAAAAAATGAGAAAATTCTCAAAGAAAATGTGGAAGAAAGTGGAATGAAGATTTATAAACTACACTACCTATAACTTGGTCTGCATTATTTTTGCTACAAATTACGATTATGTCGTATTCGATTACACCGTGTGCTCTCAATCCCATGGCAAGTTGAATGCTTCTTCTTCTAACGGATCCTTTGGTTTCCGTGAATGAACGGTTAACATCTACCTTATTAAACAAAAATGTTAACAAACTTACAATATTAGTTACTAACAAAATACATTTAAGTAAAATATGTGTATTTCATTAGGACGTGCATTTGTGGGCATATTGAGTTGAAAAAGAATGATTTACTTAAATGAATTTCAATTCAAAAGAAGTGGAAATTCTGAACTATCGTTTACCTGGAAAATCTTATCGGAATCTAATTTCAAACGTTCGAAAAATCGCCATCCCAAACCTCCGTAGTTCTCCAGTAAATTCAACTTGCCGCCTTGAATTCCGGATCTGGAAAATCTGCTGATGGATTCCGAATCATTGTGGCTCGAAATTTCCTGGATGCTGCTCTTTGGCTTGCTCATTACTCAATAATTTTGCATGTTTCAATGGTTTTATTTTTTCTGGAGCCTCTGACGTACAACGTGATTCTTGTCAATTTTAAAGGTTTGAAATGATTAATTATCACTAAAATAATTACTGCTTTTTAAAGTGTTTTTGTCAAGTTTGTATTAGAGATCGATAAAAGAAGGTTTCCATTGTGTACAAAATAATACTAAAATATCAGATAAAATTTATTAAACTGATCGTTTATGTACAAAAAAATTTTACTTAAAAATACATATCATGTCAAAATACTTATTATAAGCATTTTTTGGAAATATCGACTATATGGACACGTAAGTAGACAAATATATAATTAGGACATGTAGATTTAAAAAATATAAACATTTCAATACCCTGCTGTTTCATTTAATATCGTACAAAATTTAATCGCTATCGAAATATTTTGACAAAAAAATTTGAATAATCTAAAATAATTTTCTTATATCGATTACAATTCAAATTTATACTAGGATCACATTTATAACACATGTAATTGTAAAATATGCTATCAAGGCCTATACAGGAAGGTTGGCGAAAGATGTGTAAAGGTAGAGGCCATTTATAATATTTTTTTCTGGAATTTATTTCACTAATTGTTTGTGTGATGTTAGCTATGTTACAATAAGTTGTAAGAGTGAAATTAATAATTTTTTGGAGAATACGCGCAAATCTTCCAATAGTTGGTTCACATTTACAACATTTAGATATGACAACTGTAATGTAAAGTAATGGAATGACTTTAACAATTTCTTAATGATAACATGCAAATTTCTTCGTCTGTGTTACAGGAACCGATTTTGCACTTTTCTTGCTTCGGCTCGTTGCAAATTAACGACGTTTCAGCCTGAAAATTGCCACATAATCATGAAATTGTTTATTGCTTAGCCATTATTACTCTCTTTTAATATTAAGTTACCTGTTGTCCATCTTTTTGTAGCGTCGAAATACTTTTGTTGTGGCCAGTTTTATGAGGAATAGCTGGTTTTCCGCTGCAACTATGCCGTTTTTCTTTTTCGAGAAATACAAAATTAATTACCTAACGTGAATTTCAATTCGTTAAGTGGTTCGTTTTATAATTACCATTTAATGAAAACTGTCTCATCCCCTTATCGCCATGTTTAAATTTACCGGACTTATGTCCAAATCCATTGATATAAATTGAACTATAGGACAATGTTGTGGACACCGAGTGTCTTGCCACAGCTGATCTATAAAAATGATGATGAAAAATGAAAATATAGCATGCTTTTTTATAAATCTATATTAGGTATATAATTACTTATTTACTGACCTAAAGAATTTTTCTTTGCAAGGAAAACACTTGCCAAACACCCTGTGAGTAGCGAAATAGCTCAGTACATTAAAAGAGAGCGGCTTTAATTCAGTTTGAACTTCACCATTCATAAAACAGTAGAGGATTGCTACAAACAGACCCTAAAAAATAGATAAGAAATGTTACCAATAATGATAAAGTTCAGAAAGGTTTAAAAATTATTTGGACAGCTCTGTCCACTAAATTCCATTTTTTATTTTATTTATTTTATTCACCTGGAAACTGCCGAAAAGAGAATCGCATATCAACCACACGTCGAACCTCCCGGTAAAATAAAAGATCAGAAAAATGGCGTAGTGAACACCGAAAAGCGGTACCAAAACTAATGTAGATCTGGCCCAGCGTTGGTACCTTTTGGTGTCCTCGCAAATCGGAGATCGCAATTTCGTGTAAAGGACGATGGAAATGACCACGAAAAGTCCTAAATTGATCTGAAAATAGAGCAAGTTTATCCAATGAAACAATTAATTTATATTAAATACGGCTCGGTAGCACTTTACTATTAGTTTTGGTTGACTGTATAAATGGATTATACTCGGTTCGCTATCAGGAGATAGTAATAAGGAGTAAAGACTCGGCAAAAAATAATAAAATTCCAAAAGTTTTACTGCTTCAGGAAGGCCCTGATGCCGAATTTTGCGTAAATTATTTTTATTTTAAATAATTTCATACCAGTACTGCAACAATCGTAGGAATAATTAGGATCAAATAAGCTTTGAGATTATCGTTCGTAGTCCAACACATTGTATCATCGAAGAAAATTCTGGCTATAATCCAGGGTATAATCACCAAAATAGGTAAACCTACAAATTTCATACGAGTTTATGATTAAAAAATTGTTTTATTTAAAAAATTACCCCAACCGAAGCATATGTAATACATCAAATTCCTGCTGGAATCGGCGAACAAAGCCCTCCATATTAAATTATTCAAATACAAGCCTTCCATTAGTATCCAAGAATAGTTGGCTAATGTGAAACACTGCACCAAGGAAGTCAATAATTTGCACTGGTAGTTATTTTGCTGGAAAAAATAATAATAAATCGTTGAAATATGTGAGGTAAAGTTATGCCATAAATTGAACGTTTTCGATTTAAAAATCACCAATGAATGCTGCAACATATCGGTTAGTTTATGCTCGGCTTTTAGATTGTATCTGGCGCATTAATTTATCAAAAATTCCAGATATAGGTATGTAGTATTAAAAATAATTTATGGATAAAAAGTTCACGGGTCTCAAAATAAATTCCACATCCTCTATCCGAAGCGAGTATACATATTTTCCATGGGTATTTTCTAAGGGTTATTTTCCAAGGGTATTTTCTCTCTACTCTCTACTATATTTACTCTACCACAGGAAAATCCTGAGCAGAGCCCAATGTAACTTTGTATAATTCTTCCATTATTCCCAATTTCCATTATTAAATAATTAAAGTTAATATTCACTTAGATACAAGAAATTAAAATTATATCTAAAGTTTGCAATGAATTCAAATAATTCCCTTTTCTACCTGAAATATTCTTGTGTCCAATTTACCTATTGGAATAAAATAGTATTTCGAGCTTTACAAGCAATAAATATATGCATTTTGGCGCGGTTTGACATCAGCGCTAAATTGAAAAAATCGCATAAATACCTCTAAGTCGGTTTTAAAATACAATTCGCCGTTTCTTCCGATAAGATCTATGGGCAAACCGACGCCCTCCACAAACAGCAGCTCCTTCAAAATGTGGAAAAACGCCCGGAAAATAAACGAGGCGAACAAATTCATGTGCAGGATGTTCCTCGTACAATGAAGCTTCCTAAAACACCAAATTTACAAGCTAATGCTACAAAAATCGCACAATTTTCCTATACTTACTGTATAAGCAACATAATGAAAAACGCTATGGTTAAAGAGACTAGCGACACAGCGTAGCCGGTTTGGGAAATCCCTTTGATAATCGGAACTAAGGTTTTGTATTTGTCCAAAAGTTCCGATTTCGGTTGGCTGATATTTTTGAAAATCGTCACCGTGCTACCCTCATAACAAGCAGTGTAATCTCCCCAAGGTTCCTGGGTCACTTTGTTCATGAACCACGTCCCGTTTTCCGTGCAGGTTCTGATCGCATTGTACCCCTAAAACACAATAACTTATTACCTTGTTGCATTCAAATTCAAATATTACTATATTTTTAAAAGCCTATGTCGAACTTATGAGTGATAATAGCAATGCAGGATAACTTTCGAACATTTTCCACCTAACCAGTACTTGTCAATTTGGAGAATGCACATGAACTTCGCGCTGTATTTTTAAAGAAATTGGATGAAACTTTAACGAAGTTCGGCTTGAGTAGAAACTTATGTTAAAGCTATACTAGGATATGTACAAGGAATCAAGGAGTTCGGTGAGAGAAAGACGTGCCTTTTCACCGAGTTTTCCTATTACAAAAGGGACTAAACAGAGGTGTAGTTTAGCTCACCAGCTTCATTTCAAAATATTACATTTCTAGCATTACGAAAATTAGAAATAATTCAAAGTATGGTAGTTGATTAAAGTTTTCTTTGTAACTCTGTCCTGCAAAGAAGCGTTTTGAAATGGCCGAGGAAGCGGTCAATTTAACCAAACCCCCGATACAAAATTCTATTACCTCTTTAAAGCCTGTTATGTACAAAGGGCAAGGGATGGTCGCATTTTTGCCAGTCGCAGTAAAAGGCCAGCATAAAATTTTATCCCAAAATGGAGGGCACATGAAACCTGGAAAAAATATCGATTTAATAGATATTTCGCTAGTCCTGCTTATGATGTGCTGCGTAGCTCCATCGTAAAAGGCTATAAAAATTCTCTTTGAATATTAAATTAAAAAGTCGTAAATTAACGTTTTTTTCTAATTAAAATTTACTTTCGGATTTTCCTAGCGCCGTAAACGCTATAACGATCCTTCTAACTTCGGCGTAAATAATTTTTACCTACTTTGAGTGGTTTCATTATAGAACGGCTCTTGGTATTTATTCCTGACGTTAACCCCGTAGAGCAGGGTGCAATTCTCTTCGGCCGAGCGCTGGGCTTTGTCTTGATTTTCTAAAATTTCTTCCACGTAAGGATTGGGCATGGCTTCGCCTCGATCTGGAACTAAAACCAATTTTAAATTAGCTAAATTTTCTCGGAAAGCGGATATTGATTTTTCCAATAAAGCTCTTTTACAGAGCATTATGAAATATCACTACTCCATACTATTATAATAAATTGGGATTTATCCTAAGAACAAGAAATTGCATTTTAATGAAGCCTCCCGGGACAATGTGGGCTTGTTGCTGCTACTTATTCCTTATAGGGGTTTATATTTAGAAAATCTTCCCTATGGCGCAACTTATTTTTTATTTTATTCTATCGCCGGCGATCGATATTTCGATACGTGATGCTCAATCTACTCACAGCAGTCCCTTCCTTATTAACCCTCTTCCTGTTATTCTTGCCGACCTTCGTTAACTCCGAGCTCCCGTGTGGTGGAACCCATCGGGCGCGTCCCCAGGTGGCGGATAGGGGTAACCCAGCGTCCGGAAGGGCTGTCTGAGCGTCTAACACCGCAATATGGCAGTTCGGATGGGTACGCGCTGGGAAGTGTGGGCTATAAGGGTTGATGGTTGGTATGAGCGGCTTAAAACCCGCAAGACTACCAGCTGGACCTGAAGGCCCCACCGCGGACCACCCCCCAACCCGGCTGTAGTGTCGTGGCTTAGGGTTTGCACGGGGTGAACGATGCCAGAGGGCCCGAGTGGGACCTCTGTGAGACCGGCAACCTGGCTGACTGTGGTCATGTCTCGCGGGCCAGAGAGTCGGGGGTCGTGGCTTAGCCGCCTGGACTAAGAGGAGACAACCTCAACAAGAAACCTGAATCCTGAGGCGGGGGACCGGGCCCATAGGATGCGTGGTCGAACAGAAGATCGATCTTTACCGGTTCCGACCTTGGGGAACCGGGCGAAACCCCATTGTAAGTAGCCTTACCTCCGCATGCGGGGCTCTGCGGAGGTGGACCGAATACTTCCCTAGCTGCTCGTGGGACCATTTATGGAAACCACTAATAAACCTGACGGAGGGAGGGCTCTGGAAAAGGAGACCTCAGAGGAGACGCTGGAGATGGGCGACCTAAAAAGGGCCCTTCAACAGTCTCCCGAGAGGGATCCCGAAACAGGGACCTCGGGACACCAGGTGGAGGGAGCGGTTGGCGCCCAGGCTTTGCCGGGAACAACTGCCCCTTCATCTGAGGTACCTAGGAGGCGCCGCATTTGCGGCGCGGAAAAGAGGCGAAGACGCCAAGCTGCAAGGGCGGCGGAAGGGACGCCGAAAGGTGGCCCAACTGGCCCTTGCAAGAAGGTGGCGGCGGCAGGACCGAGCCGGGGCACGCACGAGAGTGCCGGCCCTAGTGGAGTCAAGCCCGATGCCCCCAAAGGGGGGACCAAAAGGCCCCGGGTGACGGATACGCCCCCGGAGGCCAGACCGGTCCCCAAGAAGGCGTGTACTGCGTCTGGTGGGCGGATGTCGTATGGGGAAGCTGCAAGCAGCGACCTCAAGGTGGCCATCATCCGTGATGGCTACCCAGACAATCTGCTCACCAAGGAGCAGTACGCGAATATCCTCACGCGCCTGCATGAGGATATGTACAAGCCGGGCACCACCTTCGTGCCGAGCTTTGAGGGACACTCGTTTGCCCGGGGAGCCATTATGGTGATCTGTACAGACGGGGACTCTCTGGCTTGGCTGAAGAGGGCTGTAACCGGTATAAAGGTGGAGGGACAGACGCTCAAGATTATTGAGCAGTCGGCCCTCCAGAGGCTCAAGAGGGCGATGGTTTGGGTACCAGCGCCGATCGAGACGCCTCCCCAGGAGGTCCTTAGGAGGATCCGGACTGGCAATCCGGCCCTTAGGACTGAAGGGTGGGTGATTCGGGCCTCCCAGTGGGATGCTGCCTCGTTGAGGCAGAGCATCGTACTGGGGCTCGATCCTCGGTCGGTTGAGGTGCTCGAACGGACGAAGGGGGAAATCCGGTATGGGCTCGGGAAGATAAAAATTATCTTCTCGGGAACTACGGAGACTACCCCGGAGTAAATGGGTAAAGGAGGTACCTCTTTCAGACTCTTGATGTCTGCTTGCAGGGACCTTAAATTTACGCAGATAAATCTGCAACATTGCCGGGCCGCCGCAGGAGTAATCGCGCAGCGGATGGCAGGGTTGCAGACAGGCATATGCCTCATACAAGAGCCATGGGTGTATAGAGGTCATGTGCGAGGTCTGGGCACACCCGGGCGTAGTTTATTCTACGCTGTGGGTGAACCTAATCCGAGAGTGTGTATTTCTACACATAATAGTGTAAATACAACACTGATAAGGGAACTCTGTTTCAGGGATCTTGTTGCGGTGAAGGTGGATGTACCGGGTGAGAATAGCACGAGACGTACCTTGGTCGTATGCTCTGCTTACTTGCCCTACGATTCACCAGGATTGCCGCCTACTGAGGAGCTCCGCAAGACGGTGGACTACTGCACGGCTAGGAAGTTGCCTCTCCTTATTGGCTGTGATGCCAATGCGCACCACACTATGTGGGGCAGCACAGGCGTTAACAGCAGAGGAGAGGCCTTGCTTGACTACCTGGGCACCACCGATCTTCAGCTACTTAACCGAGGGACGAAGCCGACTTTCCGCAATAGGATTCGGACTGAAGTCCTAGACGTGACGCTTGCGTCCAGTGCCATAGTGAGTATGGTAAAAGACTGGCATGTTAATGATGATCCGTCCTTATCGGATCACAGTTACATCTGTTTCAGATATAATGCTGCTGTTGAAAAACAGGCAGTGAAGTATAGGAACCCTAGGGCCACCAATTGGGAACGGTATAAACTGGATCTCGAGGGGAGGCTCCAGCGGTTCCCTAGGAGCCTCAGAAATAACGATGAGATTGATTGGGCCGTAGCGGAGCTGGGCTCGATTATTGTCTCATCGTATGAAGATAATTGCGTGGAAAAAACGAGGAAAGAGGGTAAGGGACACAAGTGGTGGAACAACTCTCTGGACTCGCTGCGAAAACAAACCCAGCGTCTATTTAATAGGGCTAGGAAGACAGAGTCGGATCTGGACTGGGAACAATACCGCCAGAAACGAAATGAGTATAAGAGTGCTGTTAGGCTGGCTCGGAGAGATGCTTGGCGGGCCTTCTGCGAGGATATCGTCTCGGTACCTCAGATGTCAAGGCTGCGTCGTATCTTGGCGAAGTCTCCTGACAGTGCTCTTGGCTGCCTGGAAGTCGTACCGGGTGTTTTCACGGAAACCCCGGGTGACACCTTGCAGCACCTATTAGAGACTCACTTCCCGGGCTGCAAAGCAGTCGGGAAGGAGGGTCTTGACATGGGACACGTGGCAACACGACGACCATGTAAAGAGGACTATCTTCTGGCAAAAGAAATAGTTACTTACGAACGGAGTACCTGGGCTATACGTACGTTTAGGCCCTACAAATCTCCGGGGAAGGACCAAATCTTCCCGGCTCTACTTCAGCAGGGCTGGGAGGCTATTGGTCCAATCTTAGTGCATATCTTTCGGGCCTGCTTGGCAAGCAGATATGTTCCTGAAGAGTGGAGACAAGTGCGAGTTGTCTTCATACCAAAGCCAGGTCGTACTACCTACACCGTGGCTAAGTCCTTCAGACCCATCAGCCTAACATCTTTTGTGCTAAAAACACTGGAGAGGTTGGTTGATCGGTATATGAGGGAGAAGGTTGGGCTCAGGTATCCTTTGCACAACAACCAGCATGCGTTCCGGTGTGGGAAGTCAACGGAAAGTGCCTTACACCAGCTGGTAACACAGGTGGGAAAGGCGCTGGAAAATGGCATGATCGCACTGGGTGCATTCCTGGACATACAGGGAGCTTTTGACAGCACACCTGTAGAATCAATGTGTAGAGCTGCGGTAAATCATGGAATAGAGCCAATGTTAATTCAATGGCTTGGGGCCATGTTACGCAATCGCACAGTAGAGGCCACATGGAAAGAACATGTGGCTAAAATGGTCGTCGACAGGGGTTGTCCGCAAGGGGGCGTTCTCTCGCCCACGTTGTGGAACCTAGTAATCGACGAACTCATAACCCTATTAAACGGTGAGGGCTTTCTAGCAATTGGGTATGCCGATGATATCGTTGTCCTTGTTGTTGGAAGGCATATCACCGTCCTCAGGGACCTAATGCAAAGGGCCCTGAATAGGGTACAGGGGTGGTGCAACGAGCACGGACTTGCAGTGAATCCTGCCAAGGCTGAGGTAGTTGCCTTCACCAAAAGGAGAGGTATAAGACCGGAGGGTCTGCACCTTGGCGGAATACCACTTCCAGTGGTCGAACAGGTGAAATATCTAGGGGTGATCCTGGATAAGTCACTGACATGGAAGGCCCATCTTGATAGTCGCCTAGACAAGGTGACTAACACGTACTGGGCCTGTAGGAGAGCCATCGGTCTGAAGTGGGGACTAACCCCAAAGACGATCATGTGGTTCTATAAAGTGATCATGCTGCCTATGCTCACATACGCGGCTCTGGTCTGGTGGCCGAGGGTAACCCTGGCCACGGCTAGAACGCAACTGACACGCCTTCAAAGGGTGGTCAGTTTGGGAGCAACTGGCTGCATGAAGACTACACCAACTGCTGCGATGGAGGTGATTCTTGGACTTCGGCCACTTCACTATGTGATTGAGGCCGAGGCTGGGAGGGCACTCCTGCGTTTGAAAAGTTTGGGATACGTGCGAAGTGAGGAAGGGTGCAGGCACGTCAAGAAGCTTAGGCTCCTGGGAGATGTCCCAGTCTTGGCTCGAGCGGCAGACGTTTGCCTGCGCAGGTACTCCTTTTCAACTCCCTATATGGTGAAGATCCGGAATAGAGAATTCTGGGAAAGAGAGGGAAATTCACAGCCTCATGGGATCGTCTGGTACACAGATGGCTCATGCTCCAGTAATGGGGCTGGGGCGGGAATTTACTCTAGGAACCCAAAGACACAAGTTTGTGTCCCCTTGGGCAAGGGGGTATCTGCATATCAGGCTGAGGTATACGCTATCTTGGAATGTGCGCAGATGAACCTAGACAGAGGTTATGTGAACCGTCACATAACCATATACACCGACAGCCAGGCGGCAATCAGGGCCCTGAGTGGGTATACCATCAACTCTGAGCTCGCTGCTGAATGTCGGGGACGGCTCGCTGACTTAGCGAGGCGGAATGTAGTGCGGCTAGAATGGATTCCGGCCCACTCTGGTTTTGAGGGCAACGAGAGGGCGGATGCGCTGGCTGTGGAGGGGACGGCAACTCCTTTCAGTGGCCCGGGCCCGACCCTGGGCCTTACAAAACAAATGATTCGTAAAGAGGCGGGAGTTTGGCTGAGAAATCAGCATCTCGCTTATTGGAGTGCTCTGCATGGTCTTAGGCAATCCAAGCTCCTTCTTAGGGGCTGGACTGATGGACATGCTAGGGCAGCTGTGGAACTATCAAGGAGTAGGTTAAAAAAGATAGCAGGACTCCTAACGGGGCACTGTTGTCTGAGAAAACACCTCTATAACCTAGGTTTAGAGGAAAGTCCCCTTTGCAGGGGCTGTGGCATGGCTGATGAAACATCGGACCATGTTCTTCTGGAGTGTCAGAAGTGGGCTGTGCTACGCAGGCGAACCTTTGGGGTCCCTGTTATGGCCCCTGGAGACACAAATAGGCATCCATTGAAAAGGACTGAGGCCTTCATCGAGGGACTCGGCTTCATGGATGCATAAGCAGCAGGAATGGCACAATGGGCCCGCTAGAGGCCTCAGTGCCTGAGCCTTGGCTTGAGCTGTCTCGGCCAAGGTTCGCCTGAAGTAGTAGTAGTAGTAGTAACTCCGAGCTACTTTATAAGAATCTATCTTTGATTATATTAGGGGCCTTTTAATAAGGGTTGATTATTCAATAACGGTAATCTAATTATTATTGATATAAACGTGACGGTTTTCGACTTTTCGAGTATAGTAATACTTGAAATCGTATTATCGTATATTTTATAAATAATCATGTTAAAAAAATATATCAAACATGAAGTAGAAATTAGTTAATTCTATAGGTAATTTTTTTGGTGTTTTATAAATAAACGGGGGATATATTTTTCACTTAATAACAGGAAATTTGAGTAGTAATATCAGATTTCCTGGTTTATAAGTTAATGAATATCTTGTATATCGTACCTGAAGTTTCATTCCACTATTATACTTTCTAAATAATCTAAATGCTCTCCATTTCACGAATATTTATACCACTATACACAAAATAAAGTGTAGTAATTCAGTAAATAACTAAGTAGATGTTACTTATTCTTTACTTAAAAATATAATAATATTATCGTTTCGTTGGGTTGTGTATCTATACTATATCTGATTAGATAAAGAAAAACATAAATACAAATATTTCTTTCCTGGGCATCTTACGTTGGATAAATTAATAATAACCGGTAAATGCACTCAAAATACATAATTTTTCTAATTTCGAATAATTACACTACTTAATTGTTAATTAATACTTATTTTTCTACAGTACAAAGGGAATAGCTCGAGAACCATTCCATAGCGCAAGCGCTGTTTAACACAAGCTTTCATATACAGGGTGGCACATTAGTATGGCAGAATTCAATATATCTGTAGAAGGTATTAAATAATATGCAGCTAATATCATAAACTTTTGTTAAGAAGTTTTTTTGCACTTATCTACTACATCAGTAACAAATTCTGTGTGTAATAAACTGTGGAGACACCTGTTGCTCTTAAGTCGATTCTACATAAAATTTCGTAGTAAAAATGCCATCTGATATTTTGAACGAGCGATTGAATCCTACTCGAGCGAATTTAGATTACCTGTAGAGCGTATAGAGTCTAAAGGAACATGCAAAATGCGCTTCACCATTCAAGTTTCTTTGATATATCTTGGGCAAATGGTTGTCTGGCGATGTTCGGCGGAAGAATAAATTGTTTTTCGGGGGCGACGGTTTCGAGTTTTCCGCCTCAGTATACTCGCATCGCGAGAATTGAATTGAATTATCCAAAATAATGGGCTCGCTCGCATCGAACTCTCGCCCGTTTTGTGTCGCGATGGCGAAATCTAAGCCGGCTTGTTAGCGGCTCATTGTATCCCGACTTGGGTAATTATCGTCACTCAATGTCGATAAAATTACGCGGAATTGTAATTGGATTTTCTATTTTCCGGGGTGCGAATTTTACCACGTGGCTGAAATATCTATGCATTGATGTGACAAGATAACGCGCGTTTTTTTTTATGTATTTTCTAAATGTTTTGACTTAATACACGGATAAAGCATGCAAGATTTTGTGGAATATAAGTAATGCAATACCTAATGAATTTTAATTCTCATCTTTCGCTGTTTTTATGGAATTTGTAGCAAAATTTTGTACCTCTTTTGCTGATATTTTTATGAAAATTTCAAATTTTAATTATTTTACTATCATTTTTTGGCTATTTTTATGAAATTTTCACCAAAAGGTAGTACCTCCTTTGCTCATATTTTCATGAATCTTTCAATATTTTTACCCTAATTTTTGGCTATATTTATGAAAAATTTTCACCATAAGGTATAGTACCTACCTCTTTTGCTCATATTTTAATGAAACTTTCAATATTTTCACCCTTATTTGGGGCTATATTTATGAAATTTTTACCAAAAGCTAGTACCTCATGTGCTTACATTTTCATGAAATTTTCAAAATTTTCTCTCATTATTTGTTACCTACATTTATAAAGAAATGTTTTAAAAGGTAATAATAACCTCGTTTGCTCACATTTTCAATAAAATTTCGCAATTTTCGCTCTCATTTTTGACTATTTTATATGAAATTTGCACCAAAAGGAATACCTCCACATTTAATAGAGCTTAAGTCCTCAAGTGAAGTCATATTAATCAATTTCTTAAAGGCGAAATTAAAGAGTATTTCTCACTCGTCATCATCGAAAATATTTCATAGTTATTTATTATACTTATATGTATTTTCTTCGATATAGATTTTACTTTTTTAAACCTTCCCTGCTTCCTTTGTCACTCCATTCTTTTATACTTTTTTTTGATTGATTGTTAGGGAGCATCTTCAAAATGGAGCTTTTTTGAACTCCCTTGTCTGCTTACAAAACAATGGTTTTAATGGAGGAATTGCTAACGATATACAGTGCATTTCTTTAATGTCCCCCCCCCCCTTTTATTTTTTGAACGGATCAACTTAGAAAATTGAAATTTGGGATAATGAAACTAATGCATGATTACTATATTTTAGAGTAAAATTGACAGATGAAAATTTCAAGATGGCGACTGGGCGCCATCTTGGGAAATAAATTTAAATGGAAAGGGGGGTTTTGTGATACATCATTTTGAAGCTCCTGACAAATACTCTACAACCCTAGAATATAAAGTCAATATCTGCACCCATTTCAAAATGGCGGAACATTTAATAATTACCTGAATACAAACAAAATAATATCAATTTTTCTAGAAATATTTGTTTTTCTATGGCAAACAGCAATCCCAGCAAACCGATAAGGTTTGACAGGTTATTTTTGGTTAAAAAAATTCCAAAAATTTAAGTACGACAACGAACATTAATTGTTTAGTCAAAATATGCTCATTTAGTTTTTGGTTTTCCTAGTGTTCAAAATATTCTCTTTAGTTTTCGATTTTCCTAGTGTTCAAAGTATTCTCATTTAGTTTTCGGTTGTTTAGTTCTCATTGCAGTTAGGTAGCACGTGAACTAACTCTAAAATGGCCAATTCTCGTCCATTGGAAGATGGAGCACCACCCCATTACTCCAGACAAGTAATGAACTATTTGGATGCTATTTTCCCTGGTCGTTGGATTGGTCGTCGAAGTCCTACGGAATGGCCAGCCTGATGCTCGCCAGATTTGACACCTTTAGACTTTTTTTATGGGGCTATTTGAAGCAAAATGTGTACGAAACTAAACCTGCTTCAATACGAGAAATAATTACAGATATTTGTAAAAATATCGACGTTACTATGTTCGAAAATGTTCGGTTAGGCTGTTCTTACATTAAGAAGTTCAAGGCAACCATTTCGAGCTTTTTTTGAACTGAACTCAGCTTATTTCCTCAAATTATGACGTTAAACGTCGATATGTTCAGGTAATTAATAAATGTTCCGCCATTTTGAAATGGGTGCAGATATTGACTTTATATTCTAGGGTTGTAGAGTATTTGTCAGGAGCTTCAAAATGATGTATCACAAGACCCCCCTTTCCATTTAAATTTATTTCACAAGATGGCGCCAAGTCGCCATCTTGAAATTTTCATCTGTCAATTTTACTCCAAAATATAGTAATCATACATTAGTTTCATTATCCCAAATTTCAATTTTCTAAGTTGATCCGTTCAAAAAATAAAAGGGGGGGGGCATTAAAGAAATGCACTGTATAGTAAACGAAATGCTATTTATTACTAAAATAGAGGGTGCTAAAATTCAAGTATTTCTATTGCTATTGATCCCGAGTTTTAATTTTTAAATAGCGAATCCGTCACTCACAGGCCGTAAATATTTCAACAGGTTCTATGCTAAATCTGTCCTAAATAATATGTATAATTTATCTCGCATTCGAAGTCCGAGTATTGATTTTTAAATAACTACATTAAATATGGAATGGTGTTTTTCCATTATAACGTCCCGTTGCATCAATCGCGAATTTGGGACACGTTGAATCGGAATTTAATGAAAAAATATACGCGCGTATATACAAAAAAATTGTTTTGCTCGAGCCGCGCTCTTCGACATTCAAAGCAGGAATATGTACAAAAGGAAAAAATCGACTAAAATATGTGCGAAAGTGGAAAACAACGTTGCGAGGTTTCATTCGATTTCGATGAGAAAAACGTTCATTCTTCGTTCCAGATTCTCGCGTAATTTATGCGTCGGGAACAATAACAGTCGCTGATTTCGCAAGATGTGGCCCCGCTCGTTTCGGATTAACAAAACATTATATTTCTGTTACCTGTCGAGCTGCGTAGAAAGCGGTGTTTAAGAAAAAACCAGCCAGAATCGCCTTAGAGAAGAAGCTTTACCGGACAATTGCTTTGTTGTGCTGTTTCGGTGGAATAAAGAGCCAAACAGGGATTCGTTCTGCTATTCCAGACCTCACTTGAAAGTAACGATGTACATATATGAATAAAATCAATGTTTTTGTCACTGGAAATTACCAAAGATCTCCAGGAGGAGGTTTTAATATTGATGTATGTGGGTTTGTTCAGCAACACTACGAAATTCAAGTATGAGTTTAATATTGTTTGTTTTTTACATGCTCGTGGTGGTCTACCGAAGTCTGGTCTTTTATGAGGTCTACCTGAGTAACATTTCTCTTCTAGACTGTATAACATACATATAAATATACAGTGTGTCTCTGGATGGAGTTAACGAGAGGAAATTATAGTAATTTTCTGTTTAATTTTAGTTATTCTTTAGAAAAAATCATGTTGCGTTAATTGAAAGCACTCTACTCTGGAACACCCTGTGTACAAAGGTACAAGCGAAATTCCCGACTTTAATTACGTTTTTATCTATAAAAACCGGAAGCCGAAATAAAAAATAATTAACTCCTATTAAAAACGCAATTTTCTAAAATGCTCCGGAGCCGTATCGGAAGCTCATAAAGCTGACATTCCAATTATAAGTTTTCATTCAAGTCTTTCTCTGTTGGACCGGCGGCGGATTATTTTACGGCTCTTGGATTGAAAATTTTCTGGTCTGTCAATTTGGAAAATTTCGGAATAAACATCCCATCTTTTTGCACCCCTTCGGGTCGCATCCCGCTAATGCCAAACACTTTTCAAGTTCACTCAAAGGGAAGAATATTTTGAAGAAAACCTTGTTACTTCTAAAGCAGAGAGATTTATAACAAACCTAAAAATCCACCTTAACAGAATACCTACGACTCTCCAAAAGCGCTTGATTCTCGAAGTTTTCGGTAGACTGTTTGTAGACCGCCCTCCAAAGCGAGATTAATTTCCCGGCCGCTCTACCGGCGACTAGGCCGTGCAAGTTGCGACCGGTCTCATCATTAATTAAGCAACAGAAAATTGTGATCAACATTTTCAATTCGAGCGCGGTCGGAAAGGGAATTTTCCAGCAAGAAATACAAATTAGAGCAGGTAGAGAGAGGAGAAAGGGCCGAGCGGTGCTGGTGAATATTAAATTCTAGTTGTGGAAATTTCCTATGTGGAAAAAAGCAATCGGGCCCGGCGGAAACCGCGGGAAATCAAAAATATCTTGCTAACAGTAATTTGTGATTTTTAAAAGGAGATTGGTAATATTTCAAAATGGCTAATAGGGCACGAGAATATCGGGGATTTGTTAATATGTACTTATTTACTCTACCTTAATAAATGTAGCTAGGCCGTGGAAAATTGCATTAGATGCGCAAACGGGGAAGAAAGTTGATAAATAAGTTAAAGAAAGGAATATCTCAGAATGGAATATAAGCATACACATTTTTTTTTAAGTTTGGAAAATAAGTATAACCTTTTTTATTGATTTTTTAGTGATAAACTCTGTAATGTATAACTTACACTTGCATATTAACTACACCATTGGAACTTGTTGAAAATTTCAACTGCCAAGCTTATACATTTGGTGAGGCCTAACCTGACTCTTGACCTATGTTGATTTTTCATTTTATTTCTGTATATAGGTTCTAATGCGCTTTTGCTTGAAAGTGTCTCGTTTCTATGGACGAAACAAAATTCAATAATGTAAATAGAAGTGTCGCATAAGGAGAAAAATCCTGATCCTTTTAGAAATCCCAATAAAACCACGGTTTTTTTTAGTAATTCCATCGGGAGAAACGCGGCATTTCAACACGCTTCTCGTATCTTTTTCGTTGTCCTTTCAAGACGCTAATGCTACTTTATAAAGGGTTTTTCACTTGAAAACTGAATTATTGCCATAGATGGAATAGAAACTTTTCTTTAACTATTATATTTGTTCCTACAAAATACTACTAGATGATGATTATTTGATGAGAAAAATATAATAAAAAATATTAGAAAATGATGAAATATTCATCATCCTTTCCCTGACTATAAATATTATATAGATGATGATTATTTCATGAAAAACTATTTCCCAAACTATGCAGATAGATGGTGAATATTGGGAAATCATTATTTAAACTACTATTCAAAAACCTTTAATTAAAACTTTGTTATATATTAAATTTGCACCAAACTTTTGATTAATTATCAATTATTAGTAATCCACATTTATAGGTAGTAACTGTTTAATTATAGATTATAAAGCAAACATTTTATTAACCTACCTAATTAAATTTATCAGCAAATATTTGCCTACCTACCCATAAGATTCCATATCACTTTTCCGACGTGTTTTCGCAGCGAAATGAAATTATCGAGTTTCCGCGCTTATAATGAAGGAGAATTGCGGGAATGTAATAGAAAAGGTTATATTTGCCTTTATACTTTATTATTACTCGCACACTTTTCAGCGCGCCCCTTACACGTTGAAATTATCCTCTCGTTTTATGAGCTCGCCTAAGTTTTTATTCGCTCGTGAAAAATCGTATATACTGGAAATTATGGTGGAGATATTTCTGTATTAAATTAAATAACTGCAGGTGCGAAATTCCGTGCGATTTATTCACCTGTAATTGGATGAATCTCTATAAAATTTCAAGCAAATGTGTTGTTGATAAAGCTCAACTCCAACTAATTATGTGTATATTCTTATTATTTTTATTCTCTATTGAAGGTAAGAGAATAATATTGCTCTACATTTTTTATTTCCATTGAAACGCATCATCAACGTGCAAAATACCCGAGAGCTCGTTTTAATTGTATCTAGGTAAAATAAGCACAACGTGGGCTTGAATAATATTGATGAAAGATGGTCTGTTTGATGTATTTGCTGCGAAAAGTCTATCGAGTGCACTGTAATAAATCAGCATCTACAGTAAACATTTTATGCATTCATGTGTCAACATTAGCGGAAAATTCCGGTGCATTTCACACGGAGATAGATATTCCTCGATACTGTTGATATTGTATACAAAAAAGATGAAGAAGAAATACATAATAAAGGTATCTAGTGGTCACAAAATATAGTCTAGTCTAAGAATGTTTCTTTTTCTTTTGTACGTTAGAGTGAAGCTTGTTTGAGGAAAGAATGGTTGAAAACAAAATGAATAATTACCCCTTAGAAATAGGCATTTATTAGGCCTTAAGGGCTAATTCGGTATACGGGCGAGCATTAGAAACAGATAGAAAAACCGCAAAGAAAAACCTGTTTCCAGCTATTCTATCGAACTCCATTCACTCTAGCCTAGAATTCTTTTTAGAGAAATATTCCACCGCATTTACGAATTATAATACACATATCGAGACCCTTTAACAAAACCTAGTCTTTCGATTTAAAGCTTGCTTCGCAACATCCCTTTCATAGGCCGCTTATTACCTTAACGCAATCCGGCGATAAATCGAAAACGGGGGCGAAATCCTCGAAATTTCTGAAAAAAATTCACGTCTAATTTAACCAAATAAAAACCGGATTCCTCGTTTTTCCATTTTGGAATTCTCGTCGAGCACTTTTCCGTTTAAATTGCACCCAGGTGGAATTTAATAAGCGCCCGACGATTTTTCCGACGAGACTCGTTTTCTAAAAGAGCATTTTGAAACATCTTCATTTTTTACGGATGGAAATCAACGTATTGTAAATTTTCTTATCCGCGCAAACGAGACGAACTGGAATATCGGGAAGAGGAATGCAAACGTTCCTCCAATTGCCGTCCAATTTAATTCGACTTTATTAAAAAGCTTGTTAAGCTGCCTATACTACCAGTATTATACCAAAATTGTTACCAGTAGAATTGTGTTGAGGGATTTGAGGTTACAAAGGGCCGATAAGAGGGTAAAAAATATTTAACGATTGGAACGTGTTGGTGTTTTTTCGGGTAACCAAAATGCCTTTAAAGAACGATTGTTATTCAAATTTTTGGATGCCAATTTTTTCCCAATATAATACTGCTTTGTTGTGTATTTCTCGTTTAGAAAGGACTCGAATATTTTTCTGCTATATTGAATATTCAGAAGAATTATTCATATATACTTACAAAATTATTCTATACTGTACAAAATACAATGCAAAAATTATTTAGAAGGGGAATATTTACTGTTTTAATTTGAATATTCAAGCTTAACTTCTGAAAGTTTTTGAAACTCTAAGTATCGATTTTCTCACCTCTTCGAAAGTTTAGTTTGAGTAGTTCGCTAAATGAGTAACAACACCTCGAACCGAGTCTAAAATTAAATTCGCTTTCATTAAATAAGCGAAATCGATTAGAATCCCACACCATCCTTAACTAATCCTCATCCTCGCCGATAAAGGCATAATATTTCACACTGTTGACATCGAGTGGATTAAGTTTTGCGGGATTTGAACTGATCTAATTGCAGAAGAAATACAATTGAACACCGTCATCAGAATTCTTTAAGTGTGTTTTTTTCTTGGTATTGACAGCAGACTTATTAAGGAAAAGGTCATTTTCATCCATTGATTAGTAAACTCCTACGCTTTAATAATATTAGATTTTATCAAATTTTCTCTCCATAACGATTATTGTTTCTGACATTTCTGACGACAGTAGTAGGAATATTTTATACATTTTTTGTAGAATACAAAGGTTTGCTCTTCAAATTTTAGTAGAATAAGAGAGGAATTTTGTTTGCTTAAGAAATTAAAAAATCTAAGCATACTGTAGAATGTAAAAGTACAAATAAATAATTCAGAAAATATAATTTGCTCTTCTATTTCATGCAAGAGATGCAAAACTGTTTCTTTATTCGGAAGAAATCGTTAATTAGTAAAAGTCTAGCTCGTCTTGTTTTTGAAAAATGTCCGTTCCTTTGCTATAGACTTTTAGTCTTGTAATATAAATAAATTCTTCTTCATCAGACGAGCTTGAACTCGAAGTTTCGAAATTATTCATCTCGCAAAACTAGCAGAAAGTCTCATGCATAAAAGTAGAAGTTATGTTGTAGTCAAAGTTTAAATATATAATAAATATATAATATATAAATATAAATATACAGGGTGTTTCACAACTTATCCGACAAATTTTAACCACATATGCACTGTTACAAGAGAAGTTAATTTAAAAAAAAATGTAATAAAAGTCTTACAGAAATCGAGATAATAAAATAATAGTTTAACAGTTCAATTACTTATACAAGATGTTCAAAATTGTTCCCATTTACTGCAATGCAAGCTTGGATGCTTGTTTTTTTTTGTTTTAACCATTATTTTGGTGCAACATTTGCTACAGTAAAGTATTTAGGCAAAATTATGAACGCAAAATGCAGTATTTATTTTTCAATTTTTTATTGAAACTCGAGTTTATAATTTTATTTCTGTAGGACTTTTATTACATTTTAAAAAAAACAAGCACCCAAGCTTGCATTGCAGTAAATGGGAACAATTTTGAACATCTTGTATAAGTATAATTGAACTGTTAAACTATTATTTTATTATCTCGATTTCTGTAAGACTTTTATTACATTTTTTTTTTTGGGAAATTAACTTCTCTCGTAACAGTGCATATGTGGTTAAAATTTGTCGGATAAGTTGTGAAACACCCTGTATAATAAATATAATAAAATAGTTTAAATATCACTCCAGGCTTAAAGGATCCTTTAAGTTGATTATGAAATCAATTAGATACATCGATCTATTATTAAAGTTAAAGTATTAAAATGAACTTTACATAATAATTCCGCGATAGTTTGAAATAAAAATCAAGTAATTTACGAACTAATGTTATCTTAATATTCGTTGCTACGAAGCTTCCGACATTGGACCGTTTAAAACAACATTAAACTTTGCAACGAGCTGATCCAAAATGGACGTTGCTCGTCCTGACGTCGAGAACTCCCTAACTTAAACACAAACGCCATTGCCGCAATCCCCGAACTACCTGAACAAACAAACTCCAAACGCAAAAAAACTCTTCCGGGAGCTAATCCAGCCTCGCAACTTTTTAAAAAGCCAAACTCGGGGGATACATCTTCGCGGCGCGTTTTTTCATTCGCGAAAATCCGAATAAATTCCGGGAGTTCGGGGCTCGGAAGCTCTGCGAAGGTGAAGGAGCAATTAGGAGTACGAATTATTCTGTTGCAATGAACACGCACTCTTTATTTCTATTTTGTGTGCTAGATGTAGCTACCGGTTTTCGGAATCAGTGCAGCATTAACACTAAATGATTTATGGGATGTGAAGATGGATGAAAATTGCAAAATTCTTGCTCGTGTTTCCAGGCGAAATGTCTTTGTGTTTGTTTTCGTTATTCGTTAAAAAGCGAACCGGAAAACGAAGTCATTAGGCTTTATTTTTCGCGATGTAAAAGCCAAGAGCGAGAAGCAACAATGGGCGTTAGGTCGTAATAAATGAAAAACAAAGGCCCCCGTTTCTTTTGGATATTGTTGTTTTCGCAACATAACAAATCCATAATTGAATTATGTTGCTGTAATCGAATTATGTCTAGACCAAAAGTTGACAAAAAAACCGCCGAAAACTCATCCATAAATATTAATTTTCCCCGCGAAAAGGCGATAATGGTTTTTATTGGTCTATTCATCAGTGGAATTTAATTTTAGTTCGTAGTATCGGAGATACCGCACGAATCTGAAGCTTTCAACTTCTTTACAAAATATACAGGATGAGTAAAAAATTGTTTAAATCAGTTCCAATTTTGTACCTCCCAAAATCACTACCCTGAATATTTCCATAGTATTTTTCCAATGTTTTTGGATTCAAAATAAGGTAGACTGGGGCAAATCGGTTGTAAAATTTGAATAGTTCAAATTAAATCCTAAAATGTGGCTTTATTTTTTCTCTTATTAGAAATGCTGATACCACATTAAATTCACAACTTAAACAACCTAAACTAAAGAATCGAGGTATTAAAAAGTTTTTTTGAAAAAGGAAGAAAACGATTTTACATATTTTTTAAAATGTTGTTTATGTAGAAAAACATATGGGGCAATTGTAAATACATATTTGGTTCCTCTAAAATTTGATATGCTGTTTATTTATTTATTTCAAAAAATAACAGAGCTACAAAATAATAAAGAAAAAATAAGAAACAAACCCTGTCTAATGCACAAAAGAACTAAAAAAATAATAAAAACATTAAAATAATAGGTAAAAATATTAGGTACATTTACCCCAAAACTTCTTTTTCTGATAAATTTTCGAAAAGGCGTTTTTTATTGGTCTTCTCATCAGTCGAATTATAAGCTAATTGTAAGGTTTCAACTTCTCCAAAAATATACAGGGTGGCTAAAAAATTATCATTTTAATTCGTTCCAATTTTGAATATCTCGTATAACCACTACCTATGTATATTATTTCTACTATAGAATTTTTCGGATATTTTAAGCTACAAAATACAATAATTGAAAAGATTTATTCTCATTTTTTCTCGTAAATTTTGAATTTCAGTTAATGTTTCAAGAGAGTCGTTATTTAAAAGAATGTAGCATAATTTCGTTCGAGCAATATACAAAAACCTGATATAATTAAAAAATTCCTAAGCCTTCAAAATTTGCGAACCAACAACCAAATAATAACGATTACAATATAAACCTGCACACTCGAAAATAAATATATAAATCCGATGTGAATGAACGAGCGACTTGTACGATCCACAGGGTAGCCCCCCGGGGGCAACCGAAACCCACCGGGTGTTCTCTTCATCGTCACCGACCACGTTTTTTACCGATTTCATTCGTTCGGCGTTCACCAAATAATTTCAGTATAAATATTCACATATTTACCCCGACATCATAGTTTATTTCCCGCATAAAAATACTCGCGTCATAAAAAGTTTTAGTTTCCGCGATAAAAATATAATAATAATACTGGCTTGTCGGGCGGAGCGCTCCGCTCCTTCAGTGCGGTTCCACACTGACAGATAGCAGATAGATAATCCATCAACTCCGGTTAAATAAGTCGAGAGTTATTGCCTTTGATAAGGGATATCGGCGTTCGACTCATTAAACTGATGTTGTACGTCGAATTGAGAACTATCAATCAATTACATGCGCACCCCTCGGGAATAATTTCGCGGAGATCACCGTGAATTAATAAAATCGTTCAAACAAACTTACCGGGAATATAAACGATTGGAGGTATTTATTGAGTAGTTGGTAATAAATGTCGCGTGTAGTGTTGGCAATGCTGATTTGTCGTCAGTGGGGTCCCCACGTTTTGGGTTTTCTATTATTTGCATCGTGACAAAACTCAATTTACAACTGTCGGGTGACTTACGTAGATATTTGAATTCATTTTAGGTTTTAGAATTTGCTCTATTAGCTACGGAAATGGCTCTTTTATCTAGATATTTATTTTTTAGTATAGTTGACTCAACGAGATTAAATGGGTTATTGATTTTTTTAAGGTAGATAATTTGATTCTCTTGGGTAAATAAATGATTTTATTAAGGTAGATATTTGTCGTTCAGGTAGATAATTGAATCTATTAAGCAGTTAATTGACTCTATGAGGTAATCGACTCTCTTAGGAGGATTAATAACTATCGCAAGTAGATGATTGATTGGTGGAATAAATAGAATAAGTAGATAATTTGTTGCAACTTTACCACTGTAACTCCTAGAAGAATGTTTATGAAAATTTTGTATCTAAAACAAGATAGTTTTTATTTAATTGTCTATTTTTGACCCTATGTCACCTTTCACTATGTCACACAAAGACTTCTCAACACGTCAGCAAGTTCTTCCAGGTAGTATAAGAGGACTGGTCATAGAAAATTGAATTTCAAAATAACACTGAATATTTTTTGAAGCATATACATATATATTATTCAGCTAGCCATCACATTTTCTTTTAGATATGGTTTCCCTTAAAACTTCGGAACTCATTCGGCACATTATTCCGGTCACGTTTACGTACCAGATAATGTTTGAAATAAGTTCGAAAGTCGCTTCAGGAACAATTTCCTAATGGAAAAAATCTTAATGGCTCGAAAGTTCGGTTAATAACGTTTGTAGGCGCATCAACACCAGCTTTTTATAGGCCTTTATATGGTCCAAAATGAGGTGAAATTGTCGACAAACTGAATAACTGCGTTAGTGAATAGTACAAGAAAAAATACCATGAACAAATCAAAATCGCCAACGTTCAAAAGAAGTTATTAACACTAGTAAAGTCATCATCATCATCAGTCAGTCAAATGTCGTGGGACTCTGTAGTATGTAATTAGTTCCGTCTTTGCGGCAAGTTCATATTTAATAACTTTCAGCAGTTGAAACTTGTACTTGCTTTCCGGTCGGTTTTTCCAGCGAAAGCAAATAAGACTGTACACAATTGTGTAATAATTTCATTGTCCGTTTCCGCGCGTTTGTTCCTTCCGGAAAGCGGAATTTTAAGTTTACTCGCACAGTCCGGTCGGCGTTGGTTCCGTTTAATTTCGCTTAGTTTACGGCCAGTCAAAGCCCAAGGATGTGGCCGATTTGACCCACTTTTGAATCGTTTTTATTTTCATGCGAGTTCTCTTTATTTCCTTTCCTATTTTCTAGTCGGTGAGGTCTCCTTCAAACCGAAACACGTTTAATGGGAATCTTTTCTCGCCGAATGATGCGCCGTTTCTTCTCGGTTTTTATTAACAAAAATTTGGCGTAATTCAAAATTATACAGTATAAAGTAGAAGTATTAAAGTGAGCCAATCTAATGGAATAAGATGAATTTGTGTATACCTGTAATACCGTACAGTGAATCAAGTTGTAGTGGTTTGTTTGTTGATTAACAACACCACAAACCAAATCTAAAATTAAATTCACTTTCATTAAACAAATGGAATCGATTTTAATCCCACATCATCCTAACTAATCCTCATTCTGGCCGATAAAGACCTCTAATTACTATTTCAAACCGCCGACTTCGGGTAGGTCAAGTTTTGTTGGAATTCTAACAATGTAGTAACAATGTCATTGTATCAGAAACGCCATTCAACATTTTTCAATGCTCAGTTGCCGAGCATTTCAGTTCATTTCCCAATAGAATTGTTTTCTATTGACAGTATAGGGATGATGGATAGTGATAAAGATAGTATAGGGGAGAATATGGGGACTTTTTAGAGATAGTATAGTGACAGGAATAGTATAAGGACAGTATAGGAATATAGTATAAGGAAAATATCACATTCCACGCGTTCTTTTAGCAAATAACTGCTAATTTCGCTAAGTGGAGATTAGTGCTGTTAGATTACAAAGAATTGAGGCATATTTTGTTATGTGTTCAAATATACTGCTCCACAAAAGTTAAGGAAGTTCACAAATATTGAGATTAATTTCAAAGTTGCAGGTTTTTTGATCGCCAAATTTAGTGTGAGTTGTAGAGGAAGGGGCAAAAAATCCACTCAGATATGAGAGAAAACATTTAATTTCGTATATTTGAAAATTTGGTGATCTTAAAAAGTCTGTAACTTTTAAAATAATCGCGAAATTTTCGAACTTCCTTAACTTTTGTGGAGCAGTTTATAATAGGGTAACAAACAATATTAGATTAAGAAGGTAACTTTGTAAAAAATCTTTCTAAAAAAATCACTTTTTTAATAGAAAGAGTCTCGCAAAATGCGATGTAGTAATTAAAAATTTCATTAGTAATTCAAGTGCAATTCAAAGTCATTGATAAAAACTGCATTGATAAAAAGAAGAGTTCTCTAAATATGAAGATCAACTGGTAATTGTGAAATTGATACCAATTTTATTTCAAGGAAATGGCAATTAACTAAGGCTTCTTTTCATTGATTTAAATAGCATTACGGTCTATTTAATAAATTTAATCACAACAAGAATTCAATTAATTTTAAAAGCATCAATTAATTTCCAACAAACGAGAAATATGAAAGTTGTTTTGTACACAGTTTCAAATTTTATATCCCCGCATTTTCTCTCTAGTCTTCAATTTTCTCGAGATAAAAAACACCAATAAAAGATCGTAGTCAATTAACATTCAAAAATGTGTGCTCAATCTCCCTCTCAAAAAAAAAACAAATTCCACCTTTCCATTCATCCGGGAAAAAAATATCCGCTCTCCTACCTTAACAATTCGGAACGGGATTAATAACCTGTTGAACGGCTTCGGCTCGAGCGAAGCGGGAGCGCGAACTCGTCGGGAACCCTGATGGATGTCTCACCACAGCGTCTACATGGAGCAGCCCGCGAAGACGCACTGTTTTGGTCCGGAGCGGCGGCGTCCGCGTCCCGACGCCCTCCGTTCCTCGACGGCCAGGCGCACAACGGGACGCTCTAAGGGATCGCGAAGTTGATTGAACCGCATGGACGAGGCCCGGATGCATTCGCTTTATTGTTTTTCGCGTTTATTTGTTTCATCTCGAACGCTGGATGCACTTACCGGGCATATAAATGGAGTTGATGTTTGCTCGAATTAAAAACCGGCGGAATGCTGATGTGGAATTGCTCCGCAGGGGCGTATTCGTCTGGCTCGGCAGACGGGTTTTAGGAGAAGTTTGAGGGAAATTTCCGATGGGAAATATGATAGATAATGGAAGACGAATGTAGCTTGAGAAACTACAAATGTAGGTACTATAGTAATGACTCGTATTTTTGCCCAAAATAAATAATGAAATTTAACAAAAAAAGTTATAATTAACTTAAAAGTATAGAGTTACAATGTAGTATAGAGTTATAATGTAAATGGTATAAGGTCAAAATATTCAAACCACCCCCACCACTTTATTTTAAAAGATAGAGTCAAAAATATATAACAAAAAATAATCGAAATTATCTTAACTATCAAAATAAAACACATTTTTGATACCTTTATTTAGGAAAATTTTGGAAAAAATGACTTTTGAAAATCAAGATGGCGGATACTCCCCCTAGCGGCCATTTTAGAGACCTGAAAATTATTTCCAGAATTTTCTTTTTGCCAATTTAGTCATAAGATTTTTTACCGCAAGTCTCTATGACAATTAGTTTGCGAGATATGGCCGAGAGCCATCCTTATTTGGCCACCCTGTACATAACTCCAATTATTTGCGTTAATTAAAAGATCTCTTGTTGAAATATTTTACTTTACTCTCGTTGTTTTTACGAAAATTCACAAAGTTTACGTAGAATCGATAATTCCAATGGTAAGCAAATTGTTTCCCTAAGATTTAAAAGGTAATTAGAGTAAGAAGTTCTTCGTAAACAAAGCCATTCCCGCGATGTTACCGAATCTTTGTGATCATTTAGTTCACGACATTTATTTTGTCGAGATATTTCTGTCGTTTTTAGATACTATCAAATTAAAAATTAAATAGATGTTTTTATTATGAAGCTGTTATGGACTAAAAGGGATATTATGCATGTAATGCGTGCTTCAATTAAGTTAAATGGGTCATTGTATGTTATAAACACTTTAACAGGTGTGGCTATCATATTTACGTCAATATATGGTTATGGTATACACGATTATTAGAAAAATAATGGAAGAGGTCTTAAATTTTGCAAATAACGCAATTTCCAGTTGCATTTTCACATCGTCGGTGTTAATATTAGAAAAACTGGTGCCCCGTCAAAACAGCCCAAGACAAAACAGCCCAAGACAAAACAGCCCAAGACAAAATAGCCCAAAGCTAAAATCGCCCAAGACAAAATAGCTTATAGGAGAAAAAACTTGTGACAGTATCTCCAAGAATTATCATCACAAATCATCAATTTGTCGAGCTATTTTTGAGGACAATATATCAGTCGTTATATTTTATCAGGCATCAGGATTAAAATTAAACGGATTATATAAACTATTGCATTAAATACAATCAAATAAGAAATATCAAAGAAAGCAATGATGGAAGTTGTTATTTTTTTTAATATATTTTGGAAAACTGTTCACATGTAGGTATAATCTATATCTCACTTAATAATGTAACTAGAAGTTTATTATTGCATTATAAATATTTGGGCAATATTTACATACATTTAGGCTAGTTTGTCTTGGGCAGTTTTGTATTGTGCTATTTAGGCGGGTCTCGAAAAAATTGATTCTAAAAGTTTGGGTTTTAAACTGCTTCATTATTAAACAGCAATAAAGAGTTTGTCGCTTAACTTTTCCGCTTAATTGGAAAAAACGCAATCAAAACTTGGTTTCCTTTCAGAAAAAAACACAACCTCGGGCACTCACAGTTTTAGAGACTGTATAATGGCTCTTTTATATCGGGTCACGTAGAAAACATAAATGAAGCTTTGCCAAAACTGCAACTATACAAAACAATAATGTATTCAAGCTACACGCTTTATTGTTCATTCGGTGATTGGATTTGCGCCCCGACGCCCGACGCTTATTTCCTTTGCCTGCGCCTGCATGTATGCCAAAGCATGTGTGTAATTAACAATAACGCTATTATTGTGTTTATGATATGCGCATCTGATTGATCGTCAATGAATTTAAATGCAATTTGTTCGCGAACAACGCATTAGAAGTCGATCAAACTTTTTAACGGGTGATTTTGGCAATATTATCAGTCGTAATTCGCGGTTTATGAATCCATGCCAAGCCAATAAAAGTGTATAACAAAAAGGTTTTGATGGTGATCCAGATATAGCACAATTTCTGAATAATATACTGTGTTAGTTGTTAAGGGTAAAATCATGTTACAAATCGATATATTTTATTATAATGAAGCATAGTCAGAACTGATCCTATTACAATTATTTGCAGTAAAATTTGTATTTGATATGCTCTATAATAAATCGTGATTTTTTCAACATAAGAGTTTTGAGAAGTTACTGGAAAATAAACTAATACACCATTTTCTCAAAATAAAAATGTTATTTGACAAAAAATATTTAATTTGCTTTAAAAAGCATCTACAAAATTTCCTGTACTATACCTAAAACGAATTGGTAGAAACGAGATGGCGAGTAACGCTAGCTTTTATTGCTAAAACTACCCATTCGGATGTATTCTAGTGGAAATTCCATTCTATTCCGGTAATGTTAATTTATCGAAACATCGGAAAACAATAATCCAGCAGATTATCGCGAATATCGCGGGAATTCAGACAATTTACAATGCTCAGTAATTACCAACGCTCAGTAAAGTAATTTAAACTGAGCAATTCCCAGTTATACTTAGTTGTCAGCGTTCAATTTTCAGGTCGATTGCAAGATTTTAATTAATCTGGATTATATGCCAAGGTGGAAAGTGCGTTTTCCCACAGAGGTTTGAGCATTATTTAATTTACTGTTAGAGTAAAATATTTCTCTTTAATCACATATATTCCAATGAACACATGATATTCCAGAAACATTTCATATTAGCTCTATTTGTTGAGGATTTTGCCAATATATGTTTTTAAATAATCATTTAAATATACAGGCCCGTATTCAGCACCCCTTTTTAACTTTAAACACGTATTTTAAGAGTCTCTAAGTAATTGAATAATGTTAAAAACATCCATAGTTACTCAATAAAAAATATAAAAATATCAATTTATAGACGCAACTTTAACTTTAAAAAGGGGCTATATTGTTTCCACAGTGTTTCACAAATACTAATTAACGATATGAAAGAGAAAAAGCTAGTTAAACGTCCTTTTCTTTAATCCTTGCATAATTTGTAACTTGTGTATATAAAGCATATAGATCAGATATAAAGCAAACAGGAGACTGGATGAATCCTGTGCAAGAGACCATAGAAGATAGAAGTTTAACATATGAAGAAGGAGAAAAAGAAAAATATTTATCAACTATGCATAAAATGTTTTAATTATATCTAGTCGGGATTCACAGAAATATTGATTCTTCTTTTTTGATATCCAAAAATGTTTTGTTCTTCTTATTTGGACAATTTTGACTAACATTTGACATTTGACTTTAATGTCAAAAACTAATTATATGGCGGGAAACTTTTCAACAATAATACTGTTACTTTTTTGTGTATTCTTACTCATTTTCCATTCGTGTTACATAATAATACATTTTTTGAACATTAATTAGTGGAAACAGAAAGTATGGAAGACGATCATGCATCGTCTGTGTCCAAAGTAAGTCATTTTATTTGTCCTAACCTATTTTTAAATAATTCATCAATTAATTGTTACATTTCTTTATAGGGTGTATTTGTATTCAAAAATAATTTTAAACCGCCTTCGAGAAAGTCCAGCAAATCCAGAAGTAAACGAAAGCCGGTAGAAAATACCCTATTTTCATCCAATGCCTGGTACTCGTATTATTCTACGTTATGGGAGGATATCCAAACTAAAATTCAAGTAAGTACTAATTAACTTAATTTATTAATAAATCGAACATATTTCTCGCTACTGTCACCTTTGCATGTCAAAATTGACAAGTAATTTCATTTATTTCACTAGCTGCATAGCCTACTTTTTATATAATGGTGTCTTTTTAGGAACTTAATGATACGATCTTTTCATCGGTACTGATCAACTTGCTGGACTTCATTAAATCAAGTACCTGTCAATGTGAAAACGAAGAAATCCCAACAGCTGCTTTCTTCACCGGTATAAATATGCCGGACCACATGACACAATTCGAAAATCTCTCCAGTCAACTCAAGAAAACCACGACTCCTCATGTGGCCTATTTACAAAGCGAAGACGGCCAAAGTATTAAAAATTTAATAGAAAATTTGATCAAACAATTTGTCATTGAAGACATCGAATGTGAAGATGTAGGTTCATTACGGGTGGAGTTAAGGGGTTATTTTTTTGTGTTTTGTCTTTTCGAATAGGCTATTTCAAACTACTATTTCTCTTGTCCTAACTTCCCCAATCACATACAAAAGTAATTGAATATTTACATTAAATTAAGAGAGCTTAAATTTTTTCAGGATCTAGAAGATGAATCGCAACACAAGCAAATAAAAAAGAACCTGCTGACCCTTCCCTATCTCCAATGTTGGTACGAGAACAAGTATAAAAAAGCAGAAAAGAAAAAACCTCTCGTAATAATAATACCTGACTTCGAGGGCTTCAACATAGAGATACTAAAGAAATTCATAATAATAATAAGCTGCTACATTAAATATCTGCCATTTGTACTAGTGTTCGGCATCGCTACAAACATCAACACTTTGCACAAATCTTTGTCGTACAAAGTATTTTCGAAAATTAGAGTGAAAGTTTTCCATTCTCAAAGCTCAGTCGAATACCTGAACATCATATTGGAAGAGGTTTTTTTCAAATGTCCGTTTCAACTAGGCGGTAACGTTTTCAATTTGTTCTCAGATTTGTTTCTGTTCTACGATTTGTCGGTGAACAACTTCATACAGAACATAAAAGTACGAAGTAACTCCAAGCTGCTTGTAAACTGATTTATTGTAGCTTCTTATTTTTCAGTTCGCTGTGGCAGATCATTTTGCTCGGGGAAATATAATGACTTTGTGCAGCCTCGAGCCGGATGTTGTGAAAAGCGCCATTAAGGAACTGTCCCATGATGATTTGAAAATGTTGTGGCAGTTGCCATCGTTCAAAAAGTTCCTGGAAAATGAAGGACAAGACAAGCAAATAAAAATGGTGCTAGATGATGAGTATTTAGGTAAAATAGTACGCAAAGAAATTCGTAGAACGCAGGTTTACATCAAAACTTTTCATGTATTTTTAAAGTGCTTGTTGGTACTCGTTGAGGATTTGCCCAAAGCTCCTTTAGGTAAACAGGTAAGAATTATAGTTACATACGTTTTATATAAAAATACAAGATTTTTCTTCCAGATGAGAGTATTATACGCTATTGCGACCTCTGAAAATGTCACAAAGACAACTGATTACAAAGAATGTATGAAGCTTCTTAACTTTCAATCGAAAGACGAACTTACTAGAAAGTTATCAAAGATAATTGATGTACTAGAACCTATTGATTTCATCGATGATGATTTGCTATCATCCCTTAAACAATACATTGATTATCTCAACAACATCGATGAATACAAAATGCCAGAAGAGCAAAGCAAACCAGGAGATAAATCTGTGCAATTAAAGTCTTCCAACAGGTGGCAATTTAAAGAAGTATATTTTTAAAGTTGCGCAAAAGTCGAATTAAAATTAACTGTTATTCTATTGCAGATGCTTCACGAATTGGCTAAAACTCCGACTAAAGCTTTGAATAAATACGAACACCTGCGAGAGGAAATTGTTAAGACGCTTTCGGGAGCTTTTGAACACTATTTAATGGAACCTGAATCAAACTTTTTGCATGAAATATTTTTCTACAACAACATATCCATCAAAAATTACATAGTCGGTTCTCACAGATCTGCCATACATCACGCTCTAAACGATCCCCACTTTTACTTAACGGTATATTTTTTTAAATACGCCTTTTGAAAATGGTCAACTTTTGTAATTTTCAGTGCGATTGCTGTAAACTGTCAAATATCGGGTCCATCAAACCTACCATGCCAGATGTTTGCGTTGCTTATAAACTTCACTTGGAATATGGCAAAATGATTAATTTGTACGATTGGCTTCAATCGTTTGTTAGTATTGTAGATGCGGAAGTTTATATGGGAGATGAGCAAATGGTCGTTAGACCCGAAATGCAGTATCCTTTTAACACTAAATATTATTTGTTGTTACCCTTAAAAATAACAATATGTTCCTTAATAACAGCGATAGAGCTCGTTTTACTCAGGCTGTGTCTGAATTAGAATTTTTGGGATTCATCAAGAGTTCCAAGCGAAAGACTGATCACGTCCAAAGGCTGACTTGGGGAGGTTAAATAATCATGTTTTATTGTGTTTAAATCACCTTTTACACAGTTAAAGTAACAGTAACACGAATTACTGATTCATAAAATTTATTGGTAAGAATAATTACACTCTCGGATGGTCCTCATTAAAATATGTGAACTGTAAAACACCTAATTTGATTAGAAGTTCACAAATTTCGAAATAAATTCGGTATTATTTTAGAAGTAAAATACAATAAACTTTGTTTTAGTACAATTGTTACAAAAATACTGTTATAATAATATGTTTTATACTCCCATGTGGTGTTTTGTAAAATGTGTATACTATAAAATATATTTTCGAGTACAGTTTAATACATTTTTTTTAAAAACCAACAAACAGTTTTAATCAAAACAGTCTTAACAAATAATTTCCTGAACGGCCCTTTTTTTAAATAAAATTTAGTAATTAAAGCTTATTAATAAACAATTCGAGTATAATTAGCTTAATTCAAACAATAACATTTTAAAGACAAATATTTACTTTACAACTCTGTTATATTAGGAAACGACTAAAATGCGCTTTTAAGTTCGCAATTTCCCAATACAAGTGAAAAACCACTTAAATTGATCTTAATCCTAATTCTAATGCACTGAGTTTCGATAGGCCTTATTTGGTGCAATGCTGTCTTTGTATCCCTATCCCACTGTTAGATAATTTGCAAAAAATAATTACTCCGATTAATATACCATTTCAAATAAAACCATATCTTGATGCATTTACACTCGTGTATCCTTAAATGTTTAAAACACTGACGTAAAGCTTAAAAATGCAATAATATACAGTATGAAAATCCCGGGCGGTTATATCTCGATATGGCAAATACTAAATTCGTTAGCTAAACAAAAGCAGAATTAAATAGGAGAGAATATATTCTCTTTCTCATAGATAAATATATGCTTCATTATTCCATTTTATTAAATTTGTTAGCTGCCCTCGAGTTTACATACTGTATAAATAGAATGATAAAGTTTAACCTATATGTAAGTACCGATGCAGAAAGTCGAGTGAATTTTGTAATTTACAGGTGAAAATCTATTGAAAACTTAACCAATTTTATTAATAAGCTGGGCTGGTACTCCAGCCTATGTTAGTTTGCTTGTTGGAGGTAACTACTCGTTCCCCTTGCGCGAGCTGTCCCAATTTAATGCCTCTGTACTTCAGGAAAGCATCGAATCCGTACGCAATCATGGCGCAAAAACCGAAAAACTACAAAAAAAATAAACAATTTATTAAACTACAAGGAACAATTGAAATACATACCCCAGCGGCCACGAACCCTTCGATGTGTGAAAAAGATACAGCCAGGGAAGACGCGATCAGATAGAAACCGGTCCAAACGGCGCAAAATACGAACTCGATTTTCATCCACGGAATCCTGTACAGTTTCTCTACAATGTGGAACAGGTACAGCACGAGCAATATGGCCGTAAACCAAAATGCGAACATCGATACGAAATTGAAGAAGGATCCTCTAGTGTGGTTGGCCCAAATGCCGCTGCATAGGATGCAGATGAATCCCAGCAGATTTAACAACTAAAACGAATCGTTGCTTTGTTGATCAAATCATCTCTGGTACCAGTGGTACCTTAAGAGCGGTTTCACACGCTGCAATACAGGGTGTCCCGCATATAACCCGATACAGAGCAGGGGCGTGTAGGGGAGCTCAAAGTGTGTTGTTTAACCCAACCTAACTTAACACAATGTTACAATTAAAGGCCGGTTTCGTTGTAAAAACAAGAAATAGAGATAGTAATATAAATATACTCGCATAAATATTCGCGCTGAAGCGAAACGTACCGGTGAAAGCCCCAATACTCTGTAGGGAATATCTAGTTAGGACGAACACTAAAACTCCGAAATCCTCCAATTTGTTTTATTCCAGTTCCCAAAAATTATCAGCTTACAGAAGAGGTTCAAATCGACACGTTTATGTTACAAAATTCGAATTCGTTCTCCCCGGTTTTCCTGAGTTCTCTCTTATTTATTAACTTTTTCAATCATGTGACCGACGCTAGTTTTATGGCATTTTCGCCAATAGCGAAGCGACAACTCTTATGTTTTAACCAATCAAATTATTCAAAAAAAGTGCTTACTTCTTCCCTGAAGAACTACAGTAACTCGGCCAAAAGAGAACTGAGCAAAACTATCGAGTTGCGTAAATTAAAACAATGATGTAAAACAATATTATTAAATATTCATGTTTCAAATATTTCCAACCAGAACGACACGTGAGAAATTACAACTTATGGACTTTACGTATTAACAAATAAGCAAAATACCCTGAGAAATCTAAGATAAGAATAAAGGAATGTCAACCTCGTAGATGGTGTAAAGCTAGACTTTACAACAACTCGGAACCAAGCAGTGATGTTACAACTCCTTTTTTTTTATGTAGATCATTTATTACAATTACAACTACTTTTAAAAAAATCTAATTAAATGGGACAAATACAATTTATTCTAAATTATTTACATATCTACATATTTAAATATATCGGAATTGTATAAAATTGTACAGTTAAAAGTATTTAAAGACAAGTTTATAATGACAAAATTCCACGAATTGGTGCACTTGCGTCTAATTTAAAATAAGCTTGGTTCCAATAACAACAATTCAGGTATCTATCTAAATAATTTTTATTTTTAGAGGATAATTTTATAATTTCAGAAACGTTACCTGCATAGAGAAAGAATAAATTATTTGAAAATGCATTTAAATGAAGTATACAGTGTGTCTACTTAAGTTCGCACCATATGGAAAACTTTTTTATTATTAATTTTACGAAAAAAAGTTATTCTTCATAAAAAGTTCTGCATGTTTTAAAACCTAAAATACAATCATCAGATATCTAATTTTTTCAGTCGTATACGAGGTTTGTCAGAAAATATGAATTTTGCTCAAAAGTAAAGTAAGATAATAATTGGATGTAATTACATATTTGAACGTAATTTTTAGTCCCGATCAACTTTTCTTTAATAACAATTTCCAATATTTTCAAAAATAAAGGTACTTTACCACCATAATTATTAAGAAAAGTTGATCAGGACTAAAAATTACGTTCAAATATGTAATTACATCCAATTATAAGTAAGTAATCTATTTTTCTTCTTTAAACTATCAACATCTAGTAATGTTTTTATGTAGTCGATAATTATTGTGAAATAAGTTATTTTGTTATCATTTATTTCAATGCATAATCAAACTAATGCAACGTAGAGGTTAAGAGATGTAAATGTAATCAAATTTTTAACCAATAAAGAGATAACAGAAACCAATTTGCCTGGCCGTGCAGTCCAGTTGGTTAAGGTATCAGCCTTGCCACTGGTGTGACGGTCGGATCCTACCGGAATTCAGTGGTTATAAGTCGATAGACTTTAGCAAGTGTAAAAGGTTTCTGTACCATAAGCAGTTTTTCATTCACGCCGGTAATCAGGCCGGATGAGATCGGATATCTCGTGATAAACTGATAGGGGTTGGTGGCACAGAAACACACTTGTAGTCGGTAGAATCACTTAAGTTCGTACCATATGGAAAACTTTTTTATTATTAATTTTACGAAAAAAAGTTATTCTTCATAAAAAGTTCTGCATGTTTTAAAACCTAAAATACAATCATCAGTTATCTAATTTTTTCAGTCGTATACGAGGTTTGTTAGAAAATATGAATTTTGCTCAAGAGTAAAGTAAATCTATTTTTGAAAATATTGGAAATTGTTATCTGTTATCTCTTTATTCGTTAAAAAATTGATTACATTTACATCTCTTAACCTCTATGTTGCATTAGTTCGATTATGCATTGAAATAAATGATAACAAAATAATTTATTTTACAATAATTATCGACTACATAAAAACATTAAAAAATGTAATTTTTAGTCTTGATCAACTTTTCTTAATAACAATTTCCGATATTTTCAAAAATAAAGGTACTTTACTCTTAAGCAAAAAATACATTTTTTTGACAAACCTCGTATACGGATTAAAAAAATTGTTATCTGATGGTTGTATTTTAGGTTTTAAAACATGCAGAACTTTTTATGAAGAATAACTTTTTTTCGTAAAATTAATAATAAAAAAGTTTTTCATATGGTGCGAACTTAAGAGGGGCGTTGAGCACTTCATCAGTCGTACCAATCGCCCCTAGAATCTAGTAATTTTTTGTAGTTTCATTAACTCATGTCTCAAATTTAAATTTTTAGCCAGGTTTTTAACCAGTGATATTTCAGAAAATGTTCTAACAGGTGGCGCAAGTGCAGTGGATCTAAGAGACTATTTTCAAAGTAAATGTATTGTTATCGTCGCATTGTAAATAAAGTAAATTTGCATAAGCAGGTAGCCGTTTATGATTGTCCGTCTAATCGTTTTCGACCCCTAACACTCTGGCGAATATTCTCTCTATTTTTGTAGCAGCGAAGATGCATTTTTGCTTTTAGAATTTGCAAATTTCATTTTTGATATATGTATAAGAAGGTATATTAATTTGCAAATTTTAATTCAAATATCAATGACTATATAAATATTATATAGTTTATTAGTTAATTATATTTCAATTTCTTATTGCAAACTTTGTAAACTATAATGTAATGAATATAACGATGATGTAAATATAATGTAATGTAATGATGTAAATTTGAAACATTTTATTAATTAATTTTTATAATTAATTACAAAGATTAATAATAGACGTACAATCATTGCTAGAAAGACCAGTCTTTGTCGAGTGGTACCTATATTACTATTTATATAAAAATCATGTAATTATGATAGTGTTCATTAAAATACAGGGTGTCCCAATGAAAAGTAGCCCCTTTAGTGAGCTAATATTTTTTAAACGCCTAATGATGATAAAACATGCGGTTTTGACAAATATATTATTTATTTTTCTATAACTTTTTGTTGCAGTGGGACAAAAATTTTGTATCGCCTGCACAGGATGTTTCATAAAAAAACCCCTCTTTTAAATTCGCAATAACTAAATTTTATGAAATAGGACGTCTTCTTTTGTAGAATAATATCTACAAATAATATATTTTTGAAAAGTAGAAGAGTGTATCTTTTAAAATACCTCTGTATATACGGGATGTTCCATTTAAATTAATTTGGTTACTGTGAATTTAAAAGGAGGTTTTGATAAAACACCATGTATTGTTAATGCATAATTTCTGTATCACTGTAACAAAACTTATAATAAAATAAAATATATTTGAGAAAACCGCATGTTTTTATGATTAGGCGTTTTAAAATTATTAGCTAATTAAAGGGGGTACTTTTTATTGGAACACCCTGTATTGTATTGTGTACCTATGTAATATTGCAAAAGTACGTGCAGGCGACAAAATGGGAGATGCGATTCTACGATCGAATATATTGATAAATGCCCGATACAATAAGTACTCCGAACACACACTCCGATAATGACAATGCCTCCGATGAAATTGTAAGGCCCGGTTGCTCATACGCGGATCAATTATGATCCGGGATTAAGCCGAGATTAAATCGGGATCAAATATGGCCGCCCTTTTCCAGGACTAACTATTGATCCGACTTTGATTCGAGATCAGTTGATACGACTTTGATCCGCATACGAGCAACTGGACCTAAATGAAATAGTTCTAGTACAGCCACTCTGGGTCGTAGAACTTGGGTGGGGACCTGTGCAGGACTATTTTCAAGCATAAATTTAATCAACAACCTGCCCTATGGGATGCCCGATGCAACAATAAGTGCTCCGAACACACACTCCGAAAATGACAATGGCACTGATGAATTTGTAAGTGAAATAGTTCTACTACAGCCACTCTGGGGTCGTAGGACTTGGGTGGGGACCTGTGCAGGGCCATTTTCAAGTATATATTTGATTATCAAACTGCCCTATGAGATACCCGATAAAACATTATATTCCGAAGATAGAAGAAGAGAAGAAAAGTGGACCGATGAAACTTGTATATCAACTTGTATATCAAAATTGTTAAAGTAGTATTAAAATAAACATATTTACACAAATGAAATGTTTGAATTCTTTTCCTTACAGGTACAACAAGTTTAGCATGATAGTTGAATTGAACGTAAGTCATATCATATCTAATAACTGATAAGTGTAAAGTTGGAAAAGAAAAAATACAATACTAAATTTGTATGCCAATGATGAATATGAAAAATATACCTAATAGTGCACGCTGTGATAAATTTTGATTTCATTCTAGTCTTCTCAATCTTCGAATATTGTTTTACAAAATAATTAATAAATGCATGATATCCAAATATAATAACGTATCTTCATAATTAATTATTGTTTGTATATTGCAATTTCAATTGCAACTACAAAGTAATAACTCGATAAAGTATAATATAACAAATGTAAATATGGTAACGTAAATATAACCTCCTAAAAATCAATTTGACATCTTGTCTTATGTCTTATGTCATGTCTATTACGTCAAATACTCTATTTTGTTGGCAGCAATGACACTTACAATAAATTTTCACTTGAATTTCCTCAATTCTCCTAAATTTGTTTATTATAATAAAAACAGTGTGCTTTGTGAAGTGCACATATATCGTATATTCATAAATAACCCTTATTTTATCTTCCTAAAGCTCATATCTCGTTGAGCGTATGCAACACACATTACCAACATATCATTTTCGGTATCCCCTAGCGGCAAATCGATGAAGTTTTTTCCAAAATCCAGACTTTTCGGTGTACAAATCTCAAAAAATATAAAGAATATCGTTTCCAAATTTTCACAATACATTTCTATTACCCCTCGCTAGGTCATAAAGGATTTTGGTTATCGTCCGATAGAAAAAAAAAACTGAAAAATGTCCACTTTCAAACGCTTGTAATTTCGTTATTTTTGCATAGATCTGTAAAAAAAACCTTTATGACCTACAGGAAGGTTCACTCTATCAGATGCGATTCATATTATATCTCAAAATTAAGTAAAATTTGAGATTTGTACACCGAAAAATCGGGCTCATTTTCATTGCTGCCAACTGAAATTGGGTTACCAAATCTCAACGCCCCTCTTAATGTCAAAAACTAATAGACCTATTCAGTTTAACCTGTGCTGCGCGCGCATACTGTGGACAATTAGCTGGACATCTAAACGAACAAACGAACGCACCTCAGGTAAAATACGGTTCTGACAACCAGACAACGACAACTGAAGACGTCATTTGTCATTATCCAACAATCCGTCGGATTTAATGGACGCGGTGACTCGATACAAATTTGTTTTTACTGCCCAGAAAGGGGTTATAGGCTTAATATTTACGTACAAGTCTAAGAAAGAGTAAGAGGGTTAGTACAAAGTTTCCGAAAATGCTTTTTGATCGGTTTGCTATAATATATATTTCAAAAAAATAATCCCATTGACCTATACAAAAAATTATTACCTTTATAAATAAATATACTAAATAATACAAAGAAATACTGTTAAAAAATAATACACACTGAACATAAACAAACATCAAACGGAAACAAAATAGGGTTAAGATTGAAGTTGGTCTCTTATTTTTAAAATTTAAAACAGTTTTCATCTAAGAATCATTCAATGTGTCTGTCAATCAGCAAAGAAATAGGCCAAATATCTCATCTCTCTTGCACTTATGTTTGCGCAGATTTTAAATGGTTCCACAGATTGCGCGTGAAACATATTTGTTTCTTTTATTCTCTTATGTTGATCAAATAACTCCATCACTCTCTTTCGTAAACTGAATAGGTCTATTATATGGCGGGAAACTTTTCAACAATAATACTGTTACTTTTTTGTGTATTCTTACTCATTTTCCATTCGTGTTACATAATAATACATTTTTTGAACATTAATTAGTGTAAACAGAAAGTATGGAAGACGATCATGCATCGTCTGTGTCCAAAGTAAGTCATTTTATTTGTCCTAACCTATTTTTAAATAATTCATCAATTAATTGTTACATTTCTTTATAGGGTGTATTTGTATTCAAAAATAATTTTAAACCGCCTTCGAGAAAGTCCAGCAAATCCAGAAGTAAACGAAAGCCGGTAGAAAATACCCTATTTTCATCCAATGCCTGGTACTCGTATTATTCTACGTTATGGGAGGATATCCAAACTAAAATTCAAGTAAGTACTAATTAACTTAATTTATTAATAAATAGAAAATATTTCTCGCTACTGTCACTTTTGCATGTCAAAATTGACAAGTAATTTCATTTATTTCACTAGCTGCATAGCCTACTTTTTATATAATGGTGTCTTTTTAGGAACTTAATGATACGATATTTTCATCGGTACTGATCAACTTGCTGGACTTCATTAAATCAAGTACCTGTCAAAGTGAAAACGAAGAAATCCCAACAGCTGCTTTCTTCACCGGTATAAATATGCCGGACCACATGACACAATTCGAAAATCTCTCCAGTCAACTCAAGAAAACCACAACTCCTCATGTGGCCTATTTACAAAGCGAAGACGGCCAAAGTATTAAAAATTTAATAGAAAATTTGATCAAACAATTTGTCATTGAAGACATCGAATGTGAAGATGTAGGTTCATTACGGGTGGAGTTAAGGGGTTATTTTTTAATAGGCTATTTCAAACTACTATTTCTCTTGTCCTAACTTCCCCAATCACAAAAAGTAATTTAATATTTATATTAAATTAAGTGAGTTATCGTAGCTTAAATTTTTTCAGGATCTAGAAGATGAATCGCAACACAAGCAAATAAAAAAGAACCTGCTGACCCTTCCCTATCTCCAATGTTGGTACGAGAACAAGTATAAAAAAGCAGAAAAGAAAAAACCTCTCGTAATAATAATACCTGATTTCGAGGGCTTCAACATAGAGATACTAAAGAAATTCATAATAATAATAAGCTGCTACATTAAATATCTGCCATTTGTACTTGTGTTCGGCATCGCTACAAACATCAACACTTTGCACAAATCTTTGTCGTACAAAGTATTTTCGAAAATTAGAGTGAAAGTTTTCCATTCTCAAAGCTCAGTCGAATACCTGAACATCATATTGGAAGAGGTGTTTTTCAAATGCCCGTTTCAACTAGGGGGCAACGTTTTCAATTTGTTCTCAGATTTGTTCCTGTTCTACGATTTGTCGGTGAACAACTTCATACAAAACATCAAAGTATGAAGTAACTCCAAGCTGCTTGTAAACTGATTTATTGTAGCTTCTTGTTTTTCAGTTCGCTGTGGCAGATCATTTTGCTCGGGGAAATATAATGACTTTGTGCAGCCTCGAGCCGGATGTTGTGAAAAGCGCCATTAAGGAACTGTCCCATGATGATTTGAAAATGTTGTGGCAGTTGCCATCGTTCAAAAAGTTCCTGGAAAATGAAGGACAAGACAAGCAAATAAAAATGGTGCTGGATGATGAGTATTTAGGTAAAATAGTACGCAAAGAAATTCGTAGAACGCAGGTTTACATCAAAACTTTTCATGTATTTTTAAAGTGCTTGTTGGTACTCGTTGAGGATTTGCCCAAAGCTCCTTTAGGTAAACAGGTAAAAATTATAGTTACATACGTTTTATACACTGTGTTATTTATAAGATGCGACATAGGGATTCCTGTACAAATGTGTCAAAAGCAAGCTAACTTTTTTACCAAATAACGTTCATAAAAAATAATAACAGATTTGAAAAGATCGTAAAAAAATAAGTCGAAATGGACATTACATTTTCTTAAATTCATTCTGGTTTATTAAAAAAATGTATAATTAAGTTGAAAAAGTCATACGACATAAATAATTCCTTTTTATAACACTATCTAATTAATGTAAAAAGGGGCGGAGCTAACAGGGTTGGTTGACGCTCTGAAATTTGAACATTTCGAGGTGAAGGATTGTGGTTCAAACCGCGAGTGCGGAATTTTTTTTCTGTTTTTTTTTGGTATTTTTGTTTTTTTTAATGTTTTTTTTGTCATTAATAAAAATATGGCATTAATTTAAAGGCTCTACTTACTAACGAGATTTTGCATTATCAAAATTGACAATTAATTGTCGGAGCTTTTATTTAAATAAAAATAAAATTAAATCTCAAATAAGCTTGTCTTATTTTAAATACTTTTATTTAACATTTTTTTAGACAAAAACATTAAAAAAACGAAAAAAAAAAACAAAAAAAAACTTTGCCCCAAGCGCGGTTTGAACCACATTACTTAAGAATTAATTATTCAAATTGCAGAGCGTTAACCATCTCTGTTAGCTCCACCCCTTTTGCAAAAAATTAGATAGTGTTATAAAAAGGAATTATTTATGACGGATGACTTTTTCAACTTAATTATACAATTTTTTAATAAACCAGAATGAATTTAAGAAAATGTAATGTCCATTTCGACTTATTTTTTTACGATCTTTTCAAATCTGTTATTATTTTTTATGAACGTTATTTGGTAAAAAAGTTAGCTTGCTTTTGACACATTTGTACAGGAATCCCTATGTCGCATCTTATAAATAACACAGTGTATAAAAATACAAGATTTTTCTTCTAGATGAGAGTATTATACGCTATTGCGACCTCTGAAAATGTCACAAAGACAAATGATTACCAAGAATGTATGAAGCTTCTTAACTTTCAATCGAAAGACGAACTTACTAGAAAGTTATCAAAGATAATTGATGTACTAGAACCTATTGATTTCATCGATGATGATTTGCTATCATCCCTTAAACAATACATTGATTATCTCAACAACATCGATGAATACAAAATGCCAGAAGAGCAAAGCAAACCAGGAGATAAATCTGTGCAATTAAAGTCTTCCAACAGGTGGCAATTTAAAGAAGTAAATTTTTAAAGTTACACAAAAGTCGAATTAAAATTAACTGTTATTCTATTGCAGATGCTTCACGAATTGGCTAAAACTCCGACTAAAGCTTTGAATAAATACGAACACCTGCGAGAGGAAATTGTTAAGACGCTTTCGGGAGCTTTTGAACACTATTTAACAGAACCTGAATCAAACTTTTTGCATGAAATATTTTTCTACAACAACATATCCATCAAAAATTACATAGTCGGTTCTCACAGATCTGCCATACATCACGCTCTAAACGATCCCCACTTTTACTTAACGGTATATTTTTTAAATACGCCTTCTTTTGAAAATGGTCAACTTTTGTAATTTTCAGTGCGATTGCTGTAAACTGTCAAATATCGGGTCCATCAAACCTACCATGCCAGATGTTTGCGTTGCTTATAAACTTCACTTGGAATATGGCAAAATGATTAATTTGTACGATTGGCTTCAATCGTTTGTTAGTATTGTAGATGCGGAAGTTTATATGGGAGATGAGCAAATGGTCGTTAGACCCGAAATGCAGTATCCTTTTAACACTAAATATTATTTGTTGTTACCCTTAAAAATAACAATATATTCCTTAATAACAGCGATAGAGCTCGTTTTACTCAGGCTGTGTCTGAATTAGAATTTTTGGGATTCATCAAGAGTTCCAAGCGAAAGACTGATCACGTCCAAAGGCTGACTTGGGGAGGTTAAATAATCATGTTTTAATTTATTTAAATCACCTTTTACACAGTTAATGTAACAGTAACACGAATTACTAATTCATAAAATTTATTGGTAAGAATAATTACACTTTCGGATGGTCCTGATTAAAATATGTGAACTGTAAAACACCTAATTTGATTAGAAGTTCACAAATTTCGAAATAAATTTGGTATTATTTTAGAAGTAAAATACAATAAACTTTGTTTTAGTACAATTGTTACAAAAATACTGTTATAATAATAATATTTTTTATACTCCCATGTGGTGTTTTGTAAAATGTGTATACTATAAAATATATTTTCGAGTGCAGTTTAATACATTTTTTTAAAAACCAATAAACAGTTTTAATCCAAACAGTCTTAACAAATAATTCCCTGAACTGCCCTTTTTAAAAATAAAATTTAGTAATTAAAGCTTATTAATAAACAATTCGAGTATAATTAGCTTAATTCAAACAATAACATTTTAAAGACAAATATTTACTTTACAACTCTGTTATATTAGGAAACGACTAAAATGCGCTTTTAAGTTCGCAATTTCCCAATACAAGTGAAAAACCACTTAAATTGATCTTAATCCTAATTCTAATGCACTGAGTTTCGATAGGCCTTATTTGGTGCAATGCTGTCTTTGTATCCCTATCCCACTGTTAGATAATTTGCAAAAAATAATTACTCCGATTAATATACCATTTCAAATAAAACCATATCTTGATGCATTTACACTCGTGTATCCTTAAATGTTTAAAACACTGACGTAAAGCTTAAAAATGCAATAATATACAGTATGAAAATCCCGGGCGGTTATATCTCGATATGGCAAATACTAAATTCGTTAGCTAAACAAAAGCAGAATTAAATAGGAGAGAATATATTCTCTTTCTCATAGATAAATATATGCTTCATTATTCCATTTTATTAAATTTGTTAGCTGCCCTCGAGTTTACATACTGTATAAATAGAATGATAAAGTTTAACCTATATGTAAGTACCGATGCAGAAAGTCGAGTGAATTTTGTAATTTACAGGTGAAAATCTATTGAAAACTTAACCAATTTTATTAATAAGCTGGGCTGGTACTCCAGCCTATGTTAGTTTGCTTGTTGGAGGTAACTACTCGTTCCCCTTGCGCGAGCTGTCCCAATTTAATGCCTCTGTACTTCAGGAAAGCATCGAATCCGTACGCAATCATGGCGCAAAAACCGAAAAACTACAAAAAAAATAAACAATTTATTAAACTACAAGGAACAATTGAAATACATACCCCAGCGGCCACGAACCCTTCGATGTGTGAAAAAGATACAGCCAGGGAAGACGCGATCAGATAGAAACCGGTCCAAACGGCGCAAAATACGAACTCGATTTTCATCCACGGAATCCTGTACAGTTTCTCTACAATGTGGAACAGGTACAGCACGAGCAATATGGCCGTAAACCAAAATGCGAACATCGATACGAAATTGAAGAAGGATCCTCTAGTGTGGTTGGCCCAAATGCCGCTGCATAGGATGCAGATGAATCCCAGCAGATTTAACAACTAAAACGAATCGTTGCTTTGTTGATCAAATCATCTCTGGTACCAGTGGTACCTTAAGAGCGGTTTCACACGCTGCAATACAGGGTGTCCCGCATATAACCCGATACAGAGCAGGGGCGTGTAGGGGAGCTCAAAGTGTGTTGTTTAACCCAACCTAACTTAACACAATGTTACAATTAAAGGCCGGTTTCGTTGTAAAAACAAGAAATAGAGATAGTAATATAAATATACTCGCATAAATATTCGCGCTGAAGCGAAACGTACCGGTGAAAGCCCCAATACTCTGTAGGGAATATCTAGTTAGGACGAACACTAAAACTCCGAAATCCTCCAATTTGTTTTATTCCAGTTCCCAAAAATTATCAGCTTACAGAAGAGGTTCAAATCGACACGTTTATGTTACAAAATTCGAATTCGTTCTCCCCGGTTTTCCTGAGTTCTCTCTTATTTATTAACTTTTTCAGTCATGTGACCGACGCTAGTTTTATGGCATTTTCGCCAATAGCGAAGCGACAACTCTTATGTTTTAACCAATCAAATTATTAAAAAAAAAGTGCTTACTTCTTCCCTGAAGAACTACAGTAACTCGGCCAAAAGAGAACTCAGCAAAACTATCGAGTTGCTGAGTGAGAAATTACAACTTATGGACTTTACGTATTAACAAATAAGCAAAATACCCTGAGAAATCTAAGATAAGAATAAAGGAATGTCAACCTCGTAGATGGTGTAAAGCTAGACTTTACAACAACTCGGAACCAAGCAGTGATGTTACAACTCCTTTTTTTTTATGTAGATCATTTATTACAATTACAACTACTTTTAAAAAAATCTAATTAAATGGGACAAATACAATTTATTCTAAATTATTTACATATCTACATATTTAAATATATCGGAATTGTATAAAATTGTACAGTTAAAAGTATTTAAAGACAAGTTTATAATGACAAAATTCCACGAATTGGTGCACTTGCGTCTAATTTAAAATAAGCTTGGTTCCAATAACAACAATTCAGGTATCTATCTAAATAATTTTTATTTTTAGAGGATAATTTTATAATTTCAGAAACGTTACCTGCATAGAGAAAGAATAAATTATTTGAAAATGCATTTAAATGAAGTATACAGTGTGTCTACTTAAGTTCGCACCATATGGAAAACTTTTTTATTATTAATTTTACGAAAAAAAGTTATTCTTCATAAAAAGTTCTGCATGTTTTAAAACCTAAAATACAATCATCAGATATCTAATTTTTTCAGTCGTATACGAGGTTTGTCAGAAAATATGAATTTTGCTCAAAAGTAAAGTAAGATAATAATTGGATGTAATTACATATTTGAACGTAATTTTTAGTCCCGATCAACTTTTCTTTAATAACAATTTCCAATATTTTCAAAAATAAAGGTACTTTACCACCATAATTATTAAGAAAAGTTGATCAGGACTAAAAATTACGTTCAAATATGTAATTACATCCAATTATAAGTAAGTAATCTATTTTTCTTCTTTAAACTATCAACATCTAGTAATGTTTTTATGTAGTCGATAATTATTGTGAAATAAGTTATTTTGTTATCATTTATTTCAATGCATAATCAAACTAATGCAACGTAGAGGTTAAGAGATGTAAATGTAATCAAATTTTTAACCAATAAAGAGATAACAGAAACCAATTTGCCTGGCCGGGCATCCCAGTTGGTTAAGGTATCAGCCTTGCCACTGGTGTGACGGTCGGATCCTACCGGAATTCAGTGGTTATAAGTCGATAGACTTTAGCAAGTGCAAAAGGTTTCTGTACCATAAGCAGTTTTTCATTCACGCCGGTAATCAGGCCGGATGAGATCGGATATCTCGTGATAAACTGATAGGGGTTGGTGGCACAGAAACACACTTGTAGTCGGTAGAATCACTTAAGTTCGCACCATATGGAAAACTTTTTTATTATTAATTTTACGAAAAAAAGTTATTCTTCATAAAAAGTTCTGCATGTTTTAAAACCTAAAATACAATCATCAGATATCTAATTTTTTCAGTCGTATACGAGGTTTGTCAGAAAATATGAATTTTGCTCAAAAGTAAAGTAAGATAATAATTGGATGTAATTACATATTTGAACGTAATTTTTAGTCCCGATCAACTTTTCTTTAATAACAATTTCCAATATTTTCAAAAATAAAGGTACTTTACCACCATAATTATTAAGAAAAGTTGATCAGGACTAAAAATTACGTTCAAATATGTAATTACATCCAATTATAAGTAAGTAATCTATTTTTCTTCTTTAAACTATCAACACCTAGTAATGTTTTTATGTAGTCGATAATTATTATGAAATAAGTTATTTTGTTATCATTTATTTCAATGCATAATCAAACTAATGCAACGTAGAGGTTAAGAGATGTAAATGTAATCAAATTTTTAACCAATAAAGAGATAACAGATAACAATTTGCCCGGCCGGGCATCCCAGTTGGTTAAGGTATCAGCCTTGCCACTGGTGTGACGGTCGGATCCTACCGGAATTCAGTGGTTATAAGTCGATAGACTTTAGCAAGTGCAAAAGGTTTCTGTACCATAAGCAGTTTTTCATTCACGCCGGTAATCAGGCCGGATGAGATCGGATATCTCGTGATAAACTGATAGGGGTTGGTGGCATAGAAACACACTTGTAGTCGGTAGAATCACTTAAGTTCGCACCATATGGAAAACTTTTTTATTATTAATTTTACGAAAAAAAGTTATTCTTCATAAAAAGTTCTGCATGTTTTAAAACCTAAAATACAATCATCAGATATCTAATTTTTTCAGTCGTATACGAGGTTTGTTAGAAAATATGAATTTTGCTCAAGAGTAAAGTAAATCTATTTTTGAAAATATTGGAAATTGTTATCTGTTATCTCTTTATTCGTTAAAAAATTGATTACATTTACATCTCTTAACCTCTATGTTGCATTAGTTCGATTATGCATTGAAATAAATGATAACAAAATAATTTATTTTACAATAATTATCGACTACATAAAAACATTAAAAAATGTAATTTTTAGTCCTGATCAACTTTTCTTAATAACAATTTCCGATATTTTCAAAAATAAAGGTACTTTACTTTACTTTACTTTAACAAAAAATACATTTTTTTGACAAACCTCGTATACGGATTAAAAAAATTGTTATCTGATGGTTGTATTTTAGGTTTTAAAACATGCAGAACTTTTTATGAAGAATAACTTTTTTTCGTAAAATTAATAATAAAAAAGTTTTCCATATGGTGCGAACTTAAGTAGACACACTGTATATTAAAATTACTATTATTATTATTAAGATTACTAAGATTATCCTTTAATCATATTTATCTGTGAAAACTAATAAAACATAAGGTTGTGATGTTTTGCGATACCCGGGTAATTTATTGCACTAAAGTACTAATCAATATATCTTTCTAATGAGGTGTCACACATTGAATTACGTAACGATTATATCTCATCCAATAAGGCGCTAAATCAAATTTGACAAGACAATATTGATATTGCTGAATTCTCTTTTCAAAATTTATTTTAAATATCGATACATCTCACGATATTGGTCTTTTTCCATTTAAAATAGCCACCTTTTTTATAGCTCTACAGCCCAAATGCTTATTTTAGGACACATGTTTATTAAGAATTTTCTGCATATTTTGGTCCATACTAACACCCCACATTTCATTTTGTGGCACTCTTTTCCATACACCCTGTATAACCTACATATATTGCAAACTAAAATGAATCAATATCTCTTACGAATAAAATCATTTCAAAAATGCAATTTAAAATTTTGTATGTTGTTGACAGCACAAACACATTGCATAGAATTTCATTAAAAATTTAAACATGTTTATATGTTAATTGGAGTATAATCGGAATAAGTGGCATATCTGTCGAATTTATTGAATGAGAATCTAGTGCACGGGCTAACTAGATTGATTTGTTAAAATATGACACCTGCTCTGTGGGTTCATGGTAAATAGTGGAAGAAAATTATTACCAGTTGAGCACATTTCAATATCCCTGGTAGCGTCTTAATGTAACCTGCATCGAACCTCATGGTAGTGGTGACTGTTGTATTCGATGTTTCAACAGTCGTTGTTGTAGTGTGTTGGCTCGGAAAACCGGGATCCGCCATTGTAATCTGAAAACGTAATTTTCAAAATTTTTAATAAAAATCATTTCGCAAGTGTGTCAGCGAGTATATAAAAGCTAATGATCTCATGTTTGACTATTTTTATTTACTGAATAACCCAGATAAAATGAAATCATAAGTAAAGGAGTTACTTAATGATAGTTTGTGCAACATTTACAGGCTATTCCCAAATTATGTTTAATGATAAAAAAACATTAACAAACATGTTTTTTGTAATTATTAATACCTTATTATAATGTTATCGATTGATTCTTGGTAAAATTATTATTAAAAAATTCTCTATTTAACTACATACAGGTTATTTACAGACAGAAAATGTAAGGAATACTTACCGTTTAAATTCCGTTTTACACTAATTTAAAATCAATAGAAAAATCAAATGGGCTTGCAGTAAATTTATATTTATAGTGTATTTACCACACTCGATGTTGTCACTTAAAATACTATTTTAAGGGGCGTTTCAATAAAACTGCATATGAAAATTCAACATTCAACCAATCAAGGAACGTATGGATGACAAGTGACATTATAAATAATCAATTCCTATGAAAATCCGTATAAACCGGCCTTACGTAAGACTTTTTTTGACGACAATTTCCATTATTTCCAATTATCATATCTCCTGTCAGTACTAAATAGATTTTCCTCTATAAAGAAAAATCACTACCTATGATTCATAAAAAAATAAAAAAAATTCAAAACAAGAAGAAAACACGACATAGTTTTGACGTCATACGTCAATATTTGTCACTGTCACTACTGTCAACTGTCAGTAGTGTCGGGTGTAATAAATTTCACTTCCTTTAGTAGTATTAACCTTAATTTATTATTTATTTATTTCTTATCGTTAGCAGTAATTAATTCAACCATCGATCACGTTCGCTTCTACCCAATAAAATGGCCAACAAATCGCACAATCGAAGAACCAAATGGAGCCTCGATTCAGTCAGGTTAGTACACATCACTTGGGGGCTAGTAGTCGCAATTAAATACACCGAAAAAACTTTTATTTTAGAATAAATCGGATATCATCGGAACCATTAGCATCGCCTCCTGGCTACAGTTCTTCAACGATCGGTTCCAACAGCGAAGTATCAAAGAAAACTGACGTGTCCCGGCTAATAACAAAGAAATCTTGGGACCTGGCCCTGGCCCCTGTGAAGCAGGTTCCCATGAACCTCTTCATCATGTACATGGCCGGCAATTCGATATCGATATTCCCGATAATGATGGTGGGGATGTTGTTGATGAGACCGTTGCAGGCGATTTGGTCGACAAAAGCTACTTTTAAAATGATGGATACTTCGAGTGCCATTTTGCAGATGATAGTATACGTTCTGGGCAACTTTATTAATATAGGGCTGGCTTTGTATAAATGCCACAGTATGGGCTTGTTGCCTACTTACGCGAGTGACTGGCTGGCGTTTGTGGAGCCCCCGATTCGACTCGAATATTTAGGTGGCGGTGTAAAATTATCTTAAGTCTAGCATAATTCTTTTTTATTTATAATAATGTAGGTCTTAAACTGGTAAAATAAAAGTGAATAGTACGTTCTACGATTTTCTATGTTTATCTGCGAAATCCTTAACTTTTTGGTACAAAGCTGAGGGATCATCTACTCGTGGAACCTGAAAAATGTATGCAAAGCAAATACAGTGGTAATCAACTGATAATTTTTATTATATTTGTATATTAAACAAACCAACCCAACCACTTACCTCATAATTTTGACTAATGTATATTCCTGCATATATCCCAACTAAAAACGAAATCTACAAAAAAATGATTATTTATGTTAAATATAACTTAATCCTATGACAATACTTACCATACCTCTAACCATTGTTAATGATTGATCGGGAAGCAACACGGAACAATTTGTAATTTTGTAAATCAAGAGACCTAACTTGATCTTTCCTTGAAGTAGTTAGGTAAAGAATAAAGAATTTGATCACCGAGAATATGTCAAGTCAATACAATTTTTGATTCCATATAAGTGGCTGTATGAGCTTCTAGATCAGGTCTCTATGTCATAATTACATTTAATTTGATTTAATATGGATATATATTATTATGTAAAATTAATATATATAAATTTTATGAATGCTTAAGATATTAAAATATTCTTTATTATGTAATATATAACTTAAAACGTAACAAAGAAGAAATACATTTGAACTACTAGTGACAGCTGTCAACAATTTTTTCTTATTTCCTGTCACTAGTGTCAATTATCAATCAACTGACCCACTCAACTCAATCTGATTAGAGTTTACTTTATTTTTTATTTTAGTTTTTCACTTTGAAACGACAATTTAGAAATTCAGCAGTAATGGATAGTTCCCTATCGAATTTCGGTAAGATTCCCCTACTCGCGTACAGCTCGTTTCTCGAAAAATCATTCCATATTGCCTATCCTCTCAACTCTGCAACAACTTTTAACAATTTCCAGAGCTTACCGAGAGCACCGTCAAAATTGATCCCGATTCGGAAAACGGATCAGGCTCCGACAAGAGCGATCCGATCGAGATACTGGGCTACGGTGACGCCGATTCATCGGGCAGCAAATCCGAACTCGATGATGACTTCGATAACAACCTGCCCAAAACTGTAACGCTCTTAAAACACGAAAAGACTGGCGCGAAAGTTTACCTCATCGGCACAGCTCATTTCAGCAAAGAATCCCAAGCAGACGTTGTAAAGGTAATGAATAATCCTTAATTACTCTAATCTCTTGTGTGAAACACAGTGAGAATACACATACTTGATTTTCTAGGTGATAACGAATGTTCTTCCACAAGTGGTGGTTCTGGAATTGTGCAGCTCGAGAACAAACATATTGTCGTTGGACGAAGAGACTGTATTACAAGAGGCCAAAAATATAGATGCTCAGAAAATAATATCGACAATCAGAACAAATGGGGTGTATAACGGTTTGATGTATTTGCTGTTGCTCAACATGAGCGCACACATTACTAAAGAGATTGGTATGGCGCCGGGTGGTGAATTCCGAGTTGCTTACAATGAGGTATATTTTAAATTCTCAAAAATTGAAAAATTAATTTTACGTTTGTTTTACCAGGCTCAGAAAATATCCTCAGATATACATTTAGGGGACCGGTCGATCGGCATTACACTCCAAAGGGCACTAGCCAAATTGAGTTGGTTCCAGACGTTGAAATTGACTTGGCATTTGCTCACGTCGAAGGATCACGTTAGGTAAGTTTTTTTTTTGGAAGCCATAATATCAGAAGTATTACATCGAGTTTCTAATTAAGCGCTGAAGAAATCGAAAAGTGTAAAGAGAGGGATATTTTGGCGCAATTGTTGGCCGATTTGGCGGGAGAGTATCCATCCCTTCGCGAAGTTTTCCTCGACGAAAGGGACGTTTTCTTGGCGAATTCATTGCAATTGGCGGTCGAAGCGAAATGGAAGCAAGGTCAAGGTAGGAAAATTGTGAATTACATAATACACTTATAAATAATTAAAAAATGTATATTAAAATTAGCTAAATTATGAATTAATATTAATAAATCCTTGAAACAAGTGGATAATGAGTCAGAATGTACTTGGTAATTCGCATAAGTATTAATCGAAATAGTTAGTGAATAAAAATATTGGCAAAACTGTTGTGGAAATCTTCTCAGTTACTGGTGATCAATATATTTGAATTGATAATCTTTTTTTTTGTAGGTCAAACTGAGCCAATTCGTATCGTAGGAGTAGTTGGTATCGGCCATGTACCGGGTATCATCAAGCTGTGGCCGGAAGATCAGAATAAATACATTAAGGCTCTCGTAGAAATTCCACCGCCATCTTTAACATCTGTAGTCATTAAACAAACTTGTAAAATTTCCTTATTGACTTTCAGCGGTTATTTAATGTACAAATACGTCCCGGTGCCCAGATTTCTTAAAGACGGTGCTCAGGTTTTTGCTCAAAAATTAATAGCTAGTTTAAGGGTGGAGAATTCCTTTAGATTAAGTATAAAATGAGGTTGGATAATTTAAGTGTAAACGATTTTAAGTAAAACAATTTAGTTTCGAAGTGGATTTAGAAAATGCGCGTTTTTGGAATGTACTTTGAAGAATATTTTTAGATCTAATAGCCAGTCTTTTTAATGCGTTTTGTTCCCAGGCTAAAAAATAGGGCGTTTTTTCAATTGGTTATTTTAATTTTTGTTTAATGCGTTAAGTTTTAAAACATTCAAATATTTTATAAAGAAAAATGTGAGCACACTCTTGAGGGTGTTAATCAGGAAAAGGCTGTGCAATGAATTTATTTACTAGATAAGTGAGAATTGCTTTGAAAATATATTATTTATATAGTAACATTCCAAATTAGTTGTTGGTTTAGGGTTTGCAAACAAACAATTACAAATAAATTACAATTATATTACCATAAAATGTACATGTATATATAAAACTGGAAGACTCTTTGGCAGGATATAGGTCAAAATATTTGATAACACTATTGACTAAAAGGAGATTGAACCAATCAGTACAAGTACTTTCGTATAAATCGAACAAACTGAATGTAGCTAATGAGAATTCCAATAATATTGGACCCATTTCCTTTTGGTCAATGGATCATTATCGGCGATTATCCAGGACCCTTAATTAAGTACTTATTATTAAATTAGGAACTAATGAGGTGTTTGAATTTGATAATTTTGTAAAATTACTGTACTGGAACGTCTAATGCTCCGCATGTATAAACTCTGTTATTTCGATTCGATTTGAAAAAAAAACTTAACTTCTTATTTTGTCTGCTGCACAACGAAATCCTAAATTAGATGCGGAACTGTCCTTCGTATTGGACGATCTCGCAGCACAACGGTACCGCCAACAGTACGACTCGTGGCACAAGAACGATCCGCCTTTTTTAACTTTCGTATCCTAAAATGTCGAAAAAAAATCGGTTTTAATAAAAATATTTTTGTTACGATTCAGTTGTAAATACATTATATATTTATTAAGCGTTCTTATTCGAGTGAACGATGCGTACTTACCGGATCATTTTTCCAATTGTCCTGCGTCCATTCCCACACGTTTCCTGCCATGTTGTACAAACCGAACTTGTTCGGCGGGAACGCGTCCACGGGGCTCGTGAATACGAACCCGTCTTCTGCGGTGTTCGATTTGGGAAATTCTCCTTGCCAAATGTTTGCCCTGCAAGTGGAATTATAGAGAACTCTAAGTTTGGCGGTTTTTATAGTAGACGCCCTGTATATGTTATGGTCATATGCTGAAGTACGAGCATTGGAAAGCATATCTAGATTATGCCGGTGCTTCGGCATTTTACTGTAACATTTGTAGATTAAAAATTTCTTGTATTTTACCAATGCTGGCCTTTAGGTGTCAGCTTGTTTCCCCATGGATAAAGCTTTTGTCTGAGGCCAGCTCTGCAAGCCATTTCCCATTCCTCTTCGGTTGGTAATCTCTTTCCTTTGTAATCGCAGTACTTTACGGCGTCATTCCAAGAAACGTGTATTACAGGATGATCCATTAGATCTGAAACATACAAAAATGTTATTCGTGTGAAATGTTTCGGTTTATTGAGATTTATACAAACCTTCTATTGTAGAATTAGGCCCTTCTGGATGTTTCCAAGACACCCCTTTCATTTTAATCCACCAAGGCGCCTGTACGGCCCTGAGGTCTTGGTACTTGTCTCTATCTTCTTCCGGAAGGCACATTTCAAAGAGGAAACTGTCACCGAATATTTCAGCTTCTGTCCTATACCCTGTTTCCTTGACGAAATCATAAAACTCCCTGTTTGATACCTCGTATTTATCTATGTAAAATGAATTTAATGTGACATTTCGCAGTGGACCCTCATCATCGGACTCGAACACTGGCTTGTTGGTTCCCATTTCGAAGGTCGATTTTTCCAGAAACACCATATTGGATGCACTGAATAATTCGTCATTATTGTCGCGGATTTCGTTTGATTCTTTTAAGTATTTGTGACTGGGATTTAAGTCGTTTTTGCAATCAGTATTTCTGTTTGTACTACATCCACAATCTGAGCTAACGTATTGGATTGTACTTGTCGTAAGTACTAAGAATGCTGTGGTAAATAAGTACATTTCGGAATGTTTGTTCTAAATTCTAGCTACGTACGATTGTTAAATATAATCAACTAGATAAAAACTCATTACTTATTGCAAATTTTATGATAAAAAACAAGCATTATTTTTAATGTATTGTTAACCTAAGTTATTGTAGAATTAATGAGTTAATTAAACTTAATTTAAATTTATCACATACCAACGCACTCAGTACTTGGTTTATAAATTATTACAAAAATTAAACAATAATAATAATAAGAAAAACTTGTAAAAATATGTTTGTTTAACGTATGCTAAGTATAGGCAACCAGGATTTCAATAAAAACATAAACATCACGTCAAACTGATGAAATCAATCAATTCATGAATTGTCTTATTCACTTGCACCACTTCCAAATTATATTGATAAAAAAGAGATAAAAATTTAGAGTTGATCATTGACAGTTCAGTTTCAGATGACTTGACATTGTTGACAGGCAGAAGCAGAACTACAAAAAAAACATCTCACTTTGTCGGTAATTTAATTCGTAAGCTATTAAATTAACTTCAATAAGCAAAGACGACATTTAATTTGACTCCTACGTTTTGCATTTACGTGAACGAAAGTGCTGTGTATTCTTCGTGGTCCAATTTACTATTCTTGGTTTTACTGTAATTGGGAAAATCGGCAGAACATAACCTCAACATGAACATAGAAGATTTACCAGATGAAAGCGATTCCAGCGATGAAGATTACAAGCCCGATGAAAAAGTGGACGAAGTCCCATCAGAAATCGACGAAGACGATCCTATTTCAGAGGACGAATCAAATGAAAAGTCCAAAAAGACCAGGAAAACGAAGAAAAAGGGTAAAAATTCTAAACCTGCCACAGGAAGCAGTAAGTATTAGGATATTTATTTTATACCTACACTTACGCTTTTACATATTCTAAATTATAAAAGAACATAAATTGTATTTGAATTTCTAGAAGGAAATGAGCCCCCTACGAATACCAGCAATGAGAATAAAGATGATGACGACAAAAAGAGCAACGTAGACGACCTTTGGGCCGATTTCGTCAAAGACACAGGCTTCAAATCGAAAAATCTATCTAAATCAAGTTCCACAGAACCCGATTCTGCCAAACCGAAACAAACCACAACCACATCAATAAATCCTCCCAAAACCACCGAACCCACGAAGAAACAACCCGATAAAGTGAAAGTCACTCAAATATTCGAATTCGCAGGAGAAGAAGTGAGAGTCGAGAAAGAAGTGCCGGTGCATTCAGCTGAGGCACGTTTGCTCGGCGAAACTCAGCCTTCTAACTCGGATAATAGGAGGAAACGAAGCTCAACCGGCCTGAGCGGTATCGGTAACGTTCTGAGTCAGCTCACGAAGAAATCGAAAATTAGCACTTTAGAGAAAACTAAATTAGATTGGGATAGATATAAGAAGGATAACGACATTGCGGAAGAGCTGGAGACTCACAATAAGGGAAAAGATGGGTTAGTATCTTTCGAGGGGTGTTTGGCAACTTGAAATATAGGTGTAGGTTTTTGTTTGATTGTTTTAATTACTTTCCAGATTCTTGGAGAGACAAGACTTTCTAGAACGAACCGATTTGAGGCGATTTGAAATCGAAAGAAGCGTTAGAGAGGTGGAAAGAAATAAAAGATTCAACAGTACGTTGTAATGTTTAACGTAGAGTGGACAATGTATTGCTAGGTGTTCTGAATCTTTCCGTTAGGTATTAATGAACAGTTTAAATTATTTCAAGTTCTTTATTTTATATCATTTTCTCAATTTTTTTATAATTGAACGAACGTTTTTATAGGTTTTATTAAGCTTTGATAATTTGCATGGAAAATATCTGTCAAATATATGTAAGAATTTTTATTTAATTTGAGCCTATATTTGTAATACAAAATTATTTCAATTGAGTTTATATGGATAAGTGCAAATTTGTATTTAATCTATGATTGCAACAAATACAACTTAAAATCCATTTCGATTTTGAATTGTAAATTCCCTCTAAACAAAATCCTTTATTCAGCAACAGCTAGAAAAGATTAGGCCTCTGTTGCTGTGATTATTCAGCCCTCATACAGGAAGAGTAGCGTTTGATCTACAGTTAGGTCATCCACACCGTTACTTCCTCGATCCCCACCTCTATCACTTATGGACTTTAATTTGATAAGCTTGCAGTCACCGCTGTCTGTCACTACAACACAACACAAGTCAATCTCGTTCGGAGATCGCTTTTACTTTTATAAACTACTTGGCTCACTTCAGTTCGTTTTTATTTTAGTGTTTAAGTGTTTACTGATAAGTCTTCTTTGAAGACTTATGCATTAAGTGCTCCTCGGTTCGTTTCATAAATGGTTTTTTTGTACAAAATGATGCGTTGAATTCGTCTTTGGGTTGTTTTTGGTCCATTCCTGTGTCATGCCTCATCACATGGATATTCCTTCACAGGTATTTAATTGAATTTTCCTATTTTTATTGGATTCATGCACTTTTATGACTGTTTGTTTTGTGTTTATGTGACTACGGTGCGGATTAACTATATCCCATTTGTTGGTGATAACTTATAACAGAGATAATGTAAAGTATTTTTTACCTATTAGGCCTACAAATCATTATTCTGCGAAATAATTCGAAATTTAATCTATGTGAATATTAATTGTTTATCTTAAATTCATTTGGATGAGTTAAATTGTATTTTCTACTTGTATATTTGAATAGGAAGTTTATTTTATTTTCATATTAAATACTATTATTCATTATAATATTAGGTCTATCAGTTAAGATTATGCATTTTTAGTACTTTATTAATTTTTAATACATAATGATAATTCCTAAATGTTTGTGGAATGTATTCCTTTATTTTTCTTAATATATTTAGTGCTAGATTTTCATCCTTACACTGTAAAATTTGTCTTACTTCCTACTTTTAAACCTATTTTTTCATCTTTCATCAAGAAAAAGAGCGAGTTACGGGGGATTATCAAAGCATATAAAATTGTACTAATACCTGTACCTATTATCTATTTAAAAAAAAATGAGTCATGGAAATACTATTACAGAAATGTGAAAACCAAAACTTTCTAAGAAAGTCTCCAGTTGTAAATAATCTTAACTATCTAACAGACATATTTTATCTGTCTAATCACAATCACAAATTGGCTCTAACCCTAAGTGCAGGGTCTGCGAATTTTCCATGCAGGTAGAGTAAATCACTCCTCGAGACAATTCGAACGTGCCCAAGGTGATTCATTGTTTTTCCGCACAAACAGTTCAATATACTTGCATTTTAGTAAGCAAAAGTCGTGTGTTTGGTAAATTCTATCGAAGGCCGAATAAGGTAAACCCGATCGATATGCTGACGACCTTTTATTGTTGTTTTTGGGTACTCCCAAACTCCTTCGCAAATTGTTTAATAATTGTATTCCTGTGAATCATCATAATATGTAAATAAATAATTACTCGCAACATTAATATTTTAAATAGTAAAAGTTTGTTTTTCAATTTGTAGTTTTATAAGTTATTTCGATTTTTTTAAGCAACTTTCAATCAAACTTTTTCTCTTTTTTATCTAGTTTTCAGTTTGAACCCTTTTAATAAAAAACTTTACACGCAAGTTTATCATCTGCTCTGCTCTACCCTACTCTTCTTTACTCTACATTACTCTATTCTATTCTACTTTACTTTATCTATTCTACTCTACTTTACTTCACTATTCTCAACATTTTTGGCAAAAAGTGAAAAAAATGACAAGGTTATAATCAAATCTAACGACCTCATTTCCTTCGGTATACATCTTATGTTAGCGGTATTTAAAGAATTCGCCGCATTAAAAATACTTTTTAATTCCAACTCTTGGCTTTATGACCGGCGAAACCGCACTTAAAGAAACCATAATTCTGATGGAATGAGCCATTAATTTTTTTTAATATTACTGCATTAATTAACAATCGCTATTGTTTCACAATCCGATGACACGATATAAAATTAACTTTATTAATCGTACATGGCAAACTGACCCTTATTGTTCGCGTTGTAAATGCTATCTTTTATCGTTTTAGAAAAATTCGTCTGGCACCACGGCGACAAAACGATATGCAAACACGTCCAATAAATTAATTACTTATGAATATTCATGGAATAAAAGAAACGAATTCTTTTCCACTTAAATCATTCTCATGTAACGGTATTTGCATTGATATTATTGGGCAGGTCAATGTTGTATTAAATAATAAGATTAAGAAACTATTAATCTACTCGAACGTTTCTAAATGCTTCAAAAAAACCCCTTATCAAAACAGTGTAAACTGCTAGTCGCATATTAAATTTCAACTCTGAAACTCTACATTACAAATCTCCACAAATCTCTTAATTGATAGTCAATCTGGAACACTCCTAAGCCCATTAAGTTAGGTCACGGAGAGCGCTCTTGGCATTTACCATAGAAGCGCACATGTGGTTTTTTCGACTCGATATCAGTTGAAAACCGTGCGTTTTTTCGTTTTCGAGCAACGTACACCATGACGAACGGTCGCAGATACATCATATGGTATGTATCTTAATATTCAGACCGCGTAAAGACGTTAGTGGGAAACGCGAAGAACCTTTCAGATCTTCCGACAAGTTTCTGGAAACCTGCGAATATGCCGAGTGGAATGTCTAGAGCCATTACTCAGCGGCGCCACGAAAATGTCTCTTAAAAATATTTTTATCGTTAATAAAATGGTTTGACCGGAATTCCCCATCAAAATAACAAACATTTTTTGGGAGTAGAGCGTAGGGTAGAGCGTAGTGTAAAGCGTAGAGTAGAGTAAAATATCTAATCTTTTATACCCATCAGTTTAGAGTACAGATAAAAGTTAATAACCAAAAATTGTATTTTATGCACATTCTGTAGGTATTTGAATCGTTTGTATTTACCCTGTGCATTCTAACAACGTCCTTTGTTTCATTTGAATTAACAATCTCTCTTATCTACTTTTTATTGCGCGTATGTAAGGTGCGTTCATTAAGCTTGCAATTAGACAATAAAAAAAGTAACATAAAATGGAATCGACTTGTTCGAACGGGCTTATAGCCATATTACAGCAGACCAGCTTGGCGAGCTATCCGGTTTGCAGTCATCATCACGGTCATATGGCGAAAATAACATAGCGAGTAACTCTTTTTTTTTAGCTTATTTACCGGCTATATGCTACTTTTTTTCAGTAAGCCTGTATAATTTATGTAAATGCGACGTACGCCGTTGCCGTTTGTGATGGGTTTTCCGAGACAATTGTCTCTGATAAGATCGAAAATAGTGTTAAAAAACACAAAAAAATGTTAAGAGAACCCTATAATGTTGATAAAAAAATGTACATCTCTACTTATAATAATCATTTATACAATATTGTACGAAAATCTTTAAAAAAATCTATACTACTGTAATTGTTAAAACCACAAAAACTTAAAATCTATACATCCTTTAAAATAATGTGTTAAGCATGTTATTGGTGAATATTTGGGAAAATAAAATGTTTAACATAACATTTGGCAACAATGCATTTATTGTTTATTATGTCCATTATAAAACGGAAACAATACTTAAATATACGTGATATTTCTCACGATACAGGTTAGATTACTAGTTATTAAATTATCGATATAAATCTAATCCTTGTATGTATCTGAGTTGATAAAAACGACATTCCTAGAAATATGTTGGGTAAGTCACAATTTTTAAACTAGAACTCGCTCTCCTGGTAAAGCTCAAAAAATTTTCGAAAAAATATTCAGGACGAGTTTCTACTTTTTGTATCAATTCTAATACAAATCTCCCTGTATAATTTCCAATTAACGACTGGGCTTATCCTCCAGTGGGCTACTGGAATTTGCGCTACCCTTTTTTGCGGTTATAAAATTCGAATTAAACGTTTGCTCGTAAACGAATAAATAAATAAAATATCGACTTGTTGCAATCGGTCGTGCGTGCGTTTCAAAAATAAATGATAAATTGTATTGCACACGGATTTGTCTTCGCGTAGGAGTCGCGAATTTGTGTGTCCGGTTGACGCCGGTGATTCACTCAAATACCTGTTAATCCGTTAGGTGATTGAAGATTACATTTACCTGTACATATTTCAATGTTAATACGATTTGAAGAAGAACGAGGCGATCACTATCACGGTCATAAATGAGTCAAAAGTTCTTATAAGTGAATTAATAGTGACTTGAAGATTAAACTATTATGGAGAGCAATTCAAGAAAGCTGTTTAATATAGTTTTTTTGTAATAAATTCATTCACTCAACAAGTTATTTTGCTTTAAAGTACACTCGAATTTCGACACTTACACAATCGGCGAAATGTAGCGTTTAAAAAGCTTCTCTGTTCATCCCCTACTCGGTTTACCGCTTACAAATCTCTCATGTAATCCCGATATCGGGTTACCGATTGCCGAAGGGCGGTTGAAAAGTGCCGAAGCAGCTCCATGTGGTTTTATTTTTCTATAATGAAGCCGCTAATTCGACCCATTTTTCATGTCGTTACCGAAAACCTGGTAAACATCTTAAGAGCATCCATTAATTCGCCGCCAAAGATAACATTTTATTGGAAATTTGTGGGAATTCCTCGTTAAAAAAATATACGGGGTGATTCAGCAAGTCGCAATACTCAAGTTCTCTCTACATTTTTAAAATGGTGTTCTTAAAAAAATTAAATTGTAAAAAAGCTTCAAAAAAAATCACTAAAAAATCATTAATCTTTCTCTTAAATAAAAGGCCATAAAACCTCTTTGGAACGGAATTGCATTATTAAGGCAATTTATTTGACTTGTTGCAGCATTGCCTAGCTAGAGCCCTTTACGACAACATTCCCGACACCGCCGATGAACTCCAATTCCGCAAGGGCGAGACTCTCGTCGTTCTCGAGCAAAACACCGCCAACCTCGAAGGGTGGTGGCTGTGTTCCTTGAAAGGCAAACAGGTAAGAGTCTATATTCTCAATTATACCTTTTATAATTGAACAAAACAATTGTCTATTAAGGTGACCACAACTTCCAATCTTACAATAGGTTTGTTCCTACAAAAAGTCACTGATTTGTTACCAATAAGTTTCTGACTCTTCTATTTCGCATGCGCGGTTTATGATTGAATGGTGTAATCAAATTTCCGATTTCTTGATGGAACAGTCTTTACATTTATTACATATTAACCAAATATCAAACAAAAATAACAAACAACATAACCTAATAATTAACCTATATTCAGAAATACAAATTAAACCCGAATTAAAAATGCGCTTGCGCCGGATTCTAAATCTCTGTACTATCAGCAAATTTTTCTGACTATGACAAAACCAGTCCCTTGAACTGTTGGAACAATAAATTGTTAACCAAGTCAGAATCAGAGATGTCTGTGGAGTTTGTTGGAACGCCTAAATTATTACTGCGCAGAACCCTGACGACCACCGGCTATTTCTGACTGTTGTAGGAACAAACCTAATATTTTATCAATATATTATTACAAAATTGCTATGTAAAATTAAATGGTTACCCTGGAAAATTAGTATTAAATTAGCGTGCAGTGTGAAGGTTGTTTTCAGTTATTTTTAAGTTTCTGGGAACTAAGCAGTAGACCCACAACACACTCCATAATTTTTATGCCTCAAGAACAAAGGCTAGTTAACTAGCCAATAATCGCCAAATAACCAGCCAATAAACAGCCAATAAACAGCTCATAAACGCCAAAATCAGAGAAACGCGCTGGGGTTTTGTAAACATTTTTATTGGCGCGACCGTTCCTGGAGCACCATACTTACAAACATCCCATTATACACCATATTCAAATGTTAATAACCCTGCTCAGTTTGTGTATGCGATTGAGGACGATGTCGCCGTGCTTGATCACCGCCTTGAATATCTCCATCTGGCTGTCCCTGCGCTCGTTGACGATCTTCCCGCTGATCTTGTCGATCTTGTAGTTCAACCGGCCGGCCGCGATCAGCTTGCTCAGCTCGTCCTCGATGTACTCCTCCGACACGCCGAACTGCTCGCCCATGTACGATATGTTCACCGATATGTAGGTGGACAGCAGCTGATCGTAGGCCTTGATCTTCATTTCGCGCACGTAGTGCTGGTAGTGCGGATGGAGCAGCATGTCGCGCTTCATCAGCACCTCGACGTCGGCCAGCTTCGAGAAGAACACCTTGTAGTCGCAGTCGTAGAGCGAGAACATGTAGTCCTTGAGGACGGGCGCGTCGTAGAGGGCCTGCAGCATGTCGGCGTTTTGGATCAGCTCGGACTTGAGCTCGCTGCGCGGCAGCGTCAGAACGGCGGAGAGCAGGGTGTAGCTGATGAAGAGATCGAAGGAGAGCAGCTCGGTGCAGATGAACGTCGATATGGAGTTGACGAGGAGATGCGAGGCGGTTTTGAAGTCCCTGGTGGTGAGCGAGTACAAGGCCTTGTAGATTTTGAAGCAGTTCCGGCTGTGCCAATCGGCGCCTTGTTCGATCATCGATTCGGCTCGTTGTAGGTTGCGCCTGACGAGCGAGGTGTCCATGAAGAACAGGCCGATCCTGATGCAATGGTAGATGTTCTCCAGTTTGTTTTTTAAAGCGATGGTGCTGTCGTAGGCTTGACCGAGCGCCTTGAGGGCGTTCTCTTTGTCGCCGATTTTGCACAGGTAATTGGCTTTCTTCAGATAGAGTTCTCGCATTTCGGTGACGCCGAGGTCCTTCAAGCTCTCCTCGATCTCCTTGTCGATTTCGCAGAGGACGGTCTCGTTGCGGTCCGTCATTTGTTGGTGCTTTTCGACGTCCATGTCCCATTTGAGATCGTTACAGACAATTTGGAAGTAGGGTCCCATGTCTTCGGCGTAGATGATGGAGAGGAGTTGCTGGCGCAGCTTGCAGTCCTCCTTGTATTCGGGCAGGCCGAGGGCGAATTTTAGCTGGGCTATTTCCAAATTCGGACATTTCGGTCGCACGTCACATTCTGGATTTTCGGTAGCCATTTATTACATGCCGATAACCGCATCCTGACCGCGCATGTTCGATACAACTGTTTACTCTACGTGACTTGGAAGACAAGCAAAAACTTAAAACTTGTACGGAAATTCTAACCATCCGGTAGGATAGGCGGAATTAAATAGACCGAAACGCCCGTCACTTTTGGACGATTTTCGTTATGCCAACTTTACGAATCGAAATTCACTCGTTTTATTAGTGTGCTCAGAGTGTAACTTTACATTGGTGTACTTTACAAGTGTCTGACTATGTTAACAATTTATTATATTGGTAAAACTGATAACTCTACTGTTGTAGAACTAATTTGTTCCAGTAGCATTTTCCAAATATGTATGTTCTGACTGAAACAAATATAATACCATTTTTTTGGAACGCTAGCATTCATAAATTTTTATTTGATTTTTAAGGTGTTTTTTTTTCAATATTTTAATGTAAACGAATTTTTAGAATGTTACGGTGTTAGTTAAGTTTGTAGTATTTTTCAACATTTTACAAGCAAATTTAACGATTTTGATAATATTTTGTTTATATTATTCTGTTTATCTAGTTTATCTTATTATCATGTTTATATTATTTTCTTCAGCATTTTACAAGCAAATATGACAGTTTTTTTCACAAATTTGATGATGTTTTTGTAATATATCAGTAAAATCAGGGAATCAGGGATCTTTTTAAAATTCCATTATTTTTTAGAATATTTTGTTAAATTAGTCCATTTTTCATCAGTTAATTTTACAGCAATTTTGATGATTTGTATGGAATATTTTGCTAAAGTCAATTTTTCAGATGGTTTTACAAAAGATTTTGACAATTTATTTAAATATTTAACTAAATTAGTGGATTTTAAACATTTAACCAACAAAATTGACGATATTTTCTTTAATCTTTTACTTAATTATTCGACTTTTAAGGTGTTATTTCAAGATTTTTAGAATATTTTACTAAGTTAGTCCATTTTTCAGATGATTTTAATTTAGTAACAAATTTGATGATTTTTATGGAATATTTTGCTAAATTATTCCAGTTTACAGATAATTTTACAAAATATTTTGACAATTTTTTAAAGTAATTATTTACATTAGTCGATTTTAAAGGGTTGTTAAACATTATTAAGCAAATTTGACGATTTTTTCTTTAATTTTTTACTAAATTAGTCAACTTTTAAGGCACAATTTTTAGAATATCTTACTGAATTTAGTCGATATTTTAAAGGATTATACGAGCACATTTCTCATTTTTAATAAAAAAAATGCGAAAAACCATTTCTGTAGCGCATTTTCTACCTATTCCGACCACAGAAAAAATGCGACACAATTTCAGGATTCAGCTCTCCCAAAAACAAAATCCTTTATCTACCAATTTCGCTAATAATCCTCCAACTATCGCAAAATTTTCGTTTCAGGGAATTTGCCCGGCGAATAGACTGCGACTGATACCGGGCGTTTTCGAGCACGCCGGCCAGTTGATTAGAGGCGTATCGAACAGCTCCTTTTGCGAAAACGTGGACTTGAACTCGTTGCAGCGGCAGGGCAAGCGAAGAAGTTGGCATGTTCTTCCCAATCAGGTAAGTTGCTCCTCAATGACAACGACCACAATTCGAGAAAGTATACGCGGCAAATAAGGACTTGTTGTGGAACCGATGCTACTAATCATTTTACTAGCGAATAGAGGAAAAGATTAAGGTCAATTATTTTCGGAAAAATTCGGTTGAAATATCGATTATTCGGATCGGGTCTGTATATTGGTTTGAAGGATTTATTTATTTACCAATTAGGTTCCACGCGAAATGATACCGGTTTTAATCGACGAAATATTCGATAGTTACGTTGTTAAATTGATAGACTTTAGACCAATTTGACTTTGAACTTGTTGATACTTGGCGTTTTAGTTGTATCGAAACCGCTATTTGCATGGGATCATCAAAAAAATAGCTTTAATTGTAATATGCATAATCCACGTCGCATTTACAGTAACTGACCGTATTAATAAATTTTATTTCACACTTTGTACTTATCGATTGGCAAAAATTGCGGTATTTTTCAAACACAAAATCGAATTGGCTGATGAAATTCGTCAATAAAACTATTAACTTATCAATTTGTATACAGCATTATCAATATTTAAAGCAAACTTTTTAGAACTGTCCAGAGTCTTTTATAACCATTTTAGAACTGACTCAAGATTATTTGAAACAGTCCAGGACGATATTAGAACCGATTCAGGGCTGTTTGAAACAATCCAGACGAACTAAAAAATTGCAGAACCATTTGGAATGCTTTTAAGACTACTTGGGATATTTTTTTGTAGAAGACTTTTAAAATTTTTCAACTGAACCCCCTGATTGCGAACGGAGTATAATCTAATTACGTCAACGATTATACCTGATTAATAAATCGATTAACGCCATTTCATAATTAGTCTATCAATTATGTTAAAATAACCTTGATCGAGTGCCATTATTTACTATTTACCGCTTGGCGACAGCCCGGATGCCTTTTATCTATCCCTGCGCTACATTATCGATGGTGCTGGTTTGTGTTTGCGTCAAACTGTGGGAGTTGCAGAAAAGTGCCTGGATGGTTTCTATGGTAATTTCATTTTAATGGAAATTCCCGGTGTTTTTCCCGCATGACGCAATATCGCGAACATCATATTTACCTGGATGGATTTCTAAAATTAACATTACACCCCGGCCGGAGCTCGAGCTCTGCTTCGCAGTGGGTGAGAGATTTGTTGCAGGAAAAAGGATTCGAAAGGATTTTGAATTATTTAGTTTAGGTGAAACAAGATTTTAGTTACTTTAGTTATTTTTTTAGATATATAGTTTCCCTACTTTTTTCTTGAATATCTCATTAAATTGGTCAATTTTTTAATGAAAAAATTCTAAATAGTCTTCTAAAAGTTCCAAAAAAAGTTGTAATTATAGTCCTGAAAGCGTTCTAAATAGTTCTGTACTTTTCTGGTTTATCCTTTATTGTTCCAAATTGTCCTGAATCGGTTCTAAATGATTTTGGAAAATTCATTAGTTTTAATATCATCTTGAAGTGTTTCTAATGATCTTGCTGAGTTCTTCAATGAGTTCTAAATGGGTTTAAACAGTTTCATATGATTCTAAAACTGTCCTTGTATATAAAAAACTTGTCCATCCCTATCCTAGCTTTCAAAGTTTTATCTTGAATCACCTGGGATCAATTAAACATCATGGCATAGCAAAATTAATTGGCTATCTACACGACACGCTCGGATTTCTCTTCAATTAAAACACACTAATTGCAATTACCCGCCAATACAGTCACCTATCCGTCGAAAGCGGGACCTAATTATAGCATTCCCGGAACCTCTACGGGGGCCCTCCGTTCCAGGTGCACCGATGCACGGGCGTGTTGCAAGTGCAACCAACGCATCGTCCGGACGGAGCGAATGGGCTAAAAAAAATCACCGGAGTTTGTACGGAGACCGGCTGGTTTCTATAACGATCACCTGGGGAAAGGATACACCTCTTCTCGGCGCGTCTGGAACTTTCCATTGCACAATTTTCGATGCGCCATAAACGCGGGATCGGGTTGAGGAGCAAAACGGACCGAATTTCTTTACAATATAATAGAATTTAATTCGTAATTTTTTTTTAATAATAATTACAATTCTGGGGCCTGTTTCATATAAATGACAAGTCCTGTCGGACAAGTGTAGTCTAAATTTGACTGGAGTATTTGACAAGTTTGTGTTTCATAAAATTACACGAGTAGATTATTAGTGACAAGTAACTAGCCTAATATTACAAGTCTGTTTTACAATTGTAGATAGGTTTGCGTTTCATAAAAAATAAATTAAACAACACTTGTCATTTATTCCTATCATATATTAGTGTAAAGCGACAGGGACTTGATTTCCTGTCACCATCCGATTTTCTTGTAAATTTAAAAGAAAATGTGGTCTAGCGACAGTGAGGAGGAAGCTTAATGAGAGTTTATTAAACGATTTCGAATGAATTCGATAAAAATGGAGGAAATAATAAAATCTATTGGTCCCCGCCTAATGTATAGAACCAAGGTATAGAAATTATGCATTGTCTTTTTTCGTTCGAATGCTCACATTTTATAGCTTTTGTAGAAGTGGGACTAAATTTTCCAAATAGAATGCCCTTTCTTTATTAAAATAATTGAATATTAAATAAATGTTGCTGCATTTTAGAAATAAGTTTTTTGTCAATAAACGAAATTGTCGTGGTTCACATCTAAAAAAAGCTCCAACCAGAAAAAAAAAACAATTTCAAAGTAAAAGTTTCCCAATATCAAAAAACGAAGGTGGTGATATACTTATGCTCCCCAGTATAGTAAGTACTATTTTTTCTTTTTGGCTTAAGTCTGACGTTTAATTAAAATTACAGTTGTAGAAAAACGGATGCCAAAAATTTATATCGACAAGTGTCGAAATTTATTTTATGAAACGAAATTTTTAAATACTTGTCAACCAACACTTGTAACTTGTCGACTTGTAACTTGTCAACTTGTCAGTTATATGAAACAGGTCCCTGGATGGTACTGGATGTGCAGCAAATTGATTATCTACTACTATATCTACTGTAGATAGAGATCTACTGTACAATACTCATGATCATAGTTATTCGAGTTACTTCTCACTATCATAAAGAATATGAAAGATGCCAAATTTGTGATCTTCAATGGAGATTGTACTGAATGCATCAACATGGCATTGAATTGTGCATCTTTAAAAACCCTTGAAATAGGTAGGAGTTCCATCGTTTTTGGGATTAATTTCGGTCCTGATATAGGACGTGCTGGGGCCACAGTGGGCCGTGTCCGGGATGGCCCGGTCGCCTTGGCAACCGCAGCCCCCGGTCCTATCGATTCGTCTGGCCAGACCTAGGACGAAAAGGAGATGCAACGCAGAAACGCAGTTTTCGCGACCCCGTCCAACCCAGACCTACTTTGATTTCCATCCAGTTCAGAACTGCATCTGAGCGCGAAGCGGCGCTTTCACATTCCACCTCCCAGGCTCTACCTCTACCCCAAATCACACACTCATCCCGAATTTCCTCCCTTCGATGAAGTGCACGAGTTCGAATCGACATTAGAATTTATCGCCGAAATTCGAAATTTGCGTTAGCTGATGGAGAGGTTTCGCAATAATGTGCACGAGTATGGCCAACAGGCGGTTGGTGTCAAGCCTGTAGATTGCAGAACGTAAGTGTGGATGTGTAAATAGAATATTTTAAACGTGCACGTTTCTCTTGTTTCGCTTGTGGTATGTCCGTTTCGATTAATAGGTGTTGCTGGTTTTGGTTCGGAATTTATGGGGCGATTAGGGAGCGCGAAATCGATATTGCAGACGGGCGGGATTATCGATTGCTGGGGTAGGCGCTGCGTCGCATATACGGTTCTGATTTCGTCTAATTGCGTCACGTGCGCTTCGAAGAAATTGCGTGGTATCTAATCTGATGCATATTGTGCATTTCGATGTTACATTTTTTTTAAGTGGGTACTTCAAATTTGCGAAGTTCTGATTTCCGAGAAGTTGTGTTAAAATACTATTTTGTGTAAATGTAGTTATCTGGTACCCAGGTGTGGACTGTTTGTGTTACGAAATGTTTGTTAGGTAATATTATAGGAATTATTTTAATCAATTTTCAACGTGTTTTTAATGTTAAATGATATTAAAAATAATACTCGGTGCCGGTCTGGTATCTGGTATGCGGTCTACCATAATATTTGCGGTCTACCTACATATTTCGTCGCCCAAGTATATTTAAATACTTTGACAGGTGTAATATTTTGCAAAACTGAAACTGGTTATGAACATGTTTCATGAAACTGCAAATGTTTGTTCATTTAAACTTTTTCCTTTATGCTACAGTTTCCGAGATCCCTGTACCTACTAAACAGTAAAAAAAAATCATCATGTATAATTCTGATACTTGCGTAATTCTCGATAAATTTAATTACTCATCAACCAATCCATACATTACAAAATACTAGTAAATTTTCTTCTTTTGCTTCATTAAGGGTCAATTTTTAAAATCTTGTTACAGTTTTTACAATCTTGTTGTTAGCTTGTCTTGGGTAGACCGGTACCCAATACTCTTAAGCGTCCTATAATGTTTAAAATGAACTGAAAATGAATAATAAAATTAAAATATTCTCGATTGAACCATAAGCATATTTTCTGCGATAATTATGGTTTTTTTAAACACCCGGTAGGAATCGAAATTTATCGATGCTGCAAAAGTAACTGTTCCGATGCACTGGTTGACCGATGTTGGTATAATTGCGGAGTGTTTTTTCAAACATTAATAAAATTCGAAATTGCGAGTAAGCGCGCCGTAAATGAATCACCCAGAAGAAAAAATCCGAAAGTAGGTCAGATGGTCGAGAGCGGCTCTTTTGATCGGACTCATAAATCGATTGTCATGTGAGGCAAATGATGAAAAATATGTGTCTTGAAATTATACCGTATTGCGAGCGAATACGGGGTGTTTGTTATTTTAATCGCGATGCGTGAAAAATCAACGATATGAAAAAAATGTTTGGAGGAAATTTATTTTGTCGAAACCTCAAAAACTAGAGCGAAATGACTTGATTCTACACTACTCTGCTCTACTCTCTTCTACTCTCAGCTACTCTACACTAATCTACACTACCTTATACTACTCTACAGTATTCTATTATCTTCGACTCTACCATACCTTGCAATGTAAATTTGTTCATTGTAATATTTTTTTAAGACAACGCTTAAATTATTTTGCTGTTTTATGGTGTATCATTTTTACATCGGTGCTGTGAAAAAAGTAACTTAATTGTGAAATCTTTCCTTTGATTTCTTCCGTAATTACAGTTTACAGTACCTCTACCACATCTTCCCTTCGAAAATTAAACACTTTTGAAATAAGCGGGTACAAAAGGAAATCCTCTCTATTAGAATAAAAGATATTCGATATTTCCGGTCGAGCCGGTCGTGTGTTTGACATCTGTAATAAAAATTTTAAATAAATAATCAACCAACGGCTTTTCACATCCCGTATCCTGTCCTTGAGGAGGGTGTAACAATATAAAACTTTATTGCGCTTGCGAAAAAAATACCAATGACACACCCTGTATACTCTCAAATCCTTCGGAAATAATTTCTATATTTTTTTATTGCAGGTGATAACTCCAAAAAAATTCAACGATGTGTACTTGTACGACATGCCCCCGGCGAGGTGCTCCCCCGTCCCCGCGACCGCCCCCCATCTAAACAACAGAGACTACTCGAACGATTGCTATGACGTACCGCCCCGCGCCGTCCCCGTAGGTAATGAGAATTTCAGAAATTGCCCCCGGTGCTCGCCCGCCCCCCCTTGCTCGTCGCCCGATCCAGAGCCTAGCGATACCTATGACATTCCTAGGCAGCTGTTAGGTATTTTTTTTTGTTTGGTTTTTTTTTTCGCTTATTTTTCTCGTGATCGAAGTGATTAGCTACGATTGACTTTGCAACTTCAACTTGTCTAGTTTATTGCAAAAATCCTAATTAAATACAGGGTGTCTCATAACTTTGTTTTATAGATGTATGCATGTAGATCTTTTAATTCTAAGCAACTTTTTCAAGTATTTTTTTATTATTCTGGAAAATACAAAAGGATGGAAATTTTTAAATTTCTTTAAATTTCGAATATTTTCCAATACGTACCTGCCATTACCATAAAGGTGTCAAAAAATAATAAATAATTAATGACAAAAAATTAATTTTTCGATTGTTGAATTGAAAATGGCTCATCTTTATACAAATAATGATTTGGTGGACATGCTGATTATTTATGGAGATGTTTCCAAAGCATTTTCAATCAAAATGGCGACAATTTTGAGCAGTTCCTTTAACTTTTAATGAACAGGGCCGTATTAACTAATTTTTTAATAATTGAAAATTGAAAAAAAACATGCTCTCTTATTTTCCAGAATATTAAAAAAAATTACTTGAAAAAGTTGCTTAGAATTAAAAGATCTATACAGTCTAAAAAAAGATACCCTGTATGCAAGTTATCACTTCGTTCATAATAAGAAATTATTATAACAGTAGTCCATATTTGTAAAAATGAAGCTTTTATTTTGAAGTAAAAGGCAGAAGGAAAAGATAAGAGAAATAGGTTTTAAAACCATAAAACCTTTTGCTTTAAAGCGACAGCAGGGTTCTCAAAGCAAAATCTCTCTTCCTTCTCTTCTTTTTATGCATAATCTTGAAGCAATTCCTTCATTTTTTGAAGCAAAAGGTTATGCTTCTTTTTATAAATGCGGACTAATATTTGCTATTTTTTTTTACTTTTCATTAGCGCATATTTCTGCTAAAATGTATTGCACTCCATTTAAAAGATTGATACTTTGAAAATTTGGTAAACTAAACTGCTCCACAAAAGTTAAGGAAGTTCGCAAATTTTGGGATTAATTTAAAAATTACAGACTTTTTGATCACCAAATTTTCAAATGTGCAAAATTAAATGTTTTTTCTCATATCTGAGTGGATTTTTTTGTCCCTACCTCTACAACTCATACTAAATTTGGCGATCAAAAAACCTGCAACTTTGAAATTAATCTCACTATTTGCGAACTTCCTTAACTTTTGTGAAGCAGTATATTTAAAGGGTACCAAAAGGCCTAATATATCTAAATGATTTTTTTTTACTTTCCATTAGTGCATATTTCTGCTAAAATGTATTGCACTCCATTTAAAAGATTGATACTTTGAAAATTTGGTAAACTAAACTGCTCCACAAAAGTTAAGGAAGTTCGCAAATTTTGGGATTATTTTAAAAATTACAGACTTTTTGATCACCAAATTTTCAAATATGCGAAATTAAATATTTTCTCTCATATCTGAGTGGATTTTTTGCCCCTACCTCTACAACTCATACTAAATTTGGCGATCTAAAAACCTGCAACTTTGAAATTAATCTCAATATTTGTGAATTTCCTTAACTTTTGTGGAGCAGTATATTTAAAGGGTACCAAAAGGCCTAATATATCTAAATGATTTTTTTTTTACTTTTCATTAGCGCATATTTCTGCTAAAATGTATTGCACTCCATTTAAAAGATTGATACTTTGAAAATTTGGTAAACTAAACTGCTCCACAAAAGTTGAGGAAGTTCGCAAATTTTGGGATTAATTTAAAAATTACAGACTTTTTGATCACCAAATTTTCAAATGTGCAAAATTAAATGTTTTTTCTCATATCTGAGTGGATTTTTTGTCCCTACCTCTACAACTCATACTAAATTTGGCGATCAAAAAACCTGCAACTTTGAAATTAATCTCAATATTCGTGAACTTCCTTAACTTTTGTGGAGCAGTATATTTAAAGGGTACCAAAAGGCCTAATATATCGAAATGATTTTTTTTACTTTTCATTAGCGCATATTTCTGCTAAAATGTATTGCACTCCATTTAAAAGATTGATACTTTGAAAATTTGGTAAACTAAACTGCTCCACAAAAGTTAAGGAAGTTCGCAAATTTTGGGATTATTTTAAAAATTACAGACTTTTTGATCACCAAATTTTCAAATATGCCAAATTAAATGTTTTTTCTCATATCTGAGTGGATTTTTTTGCTCCTACCTCTACAACTCATACTAAATTGCGATCAAAAAACCTGCAACTTTTAAATTAATCTCAATATTTGTGAACTTCCTTAACTTTTGTGGAGCAGTATATTTAAAGGGTACCAAAAGGCCTAATATTTTTAAACGATTTTAGGCGTGATTCCCAACCACAACCAACTGACCCCGTCGAGTTCGGCCAGCTCCCTGACGGCGGACTCGCTGAGCTCGTCGAATCGCAGCAGCCTCGTCAACATGCCCGACTACGACGTGCCCAAGGCGCACGCGCGCCCCGGCCCTCAGCTGGTGCTCCACCAACACCACCACCACGCCACCTCCCCCGCCGCCGCCTACGACGTGCCGTCGCACGCCGCCAAAGAGCTGCCGCTCGAGCTGAACTCGGCCCTCGAGAACCTGGAACGACTGCAGGCCGACACGACGGGCGCCATATCGAAGCTGCTCGGCTTCGTCGGCCCGCAATGGAGGACCAAAGACAAGCTCGAAGGGACGCTGATGGAGATCAAATTGGCGGCGACGCGGCTGAGGAGTTCGCTGCACGATCTCGCCGAATTCGGCGAGGGCACGCTCGGCAACGCCGCCCGGGCGTCGGATAAGAATTTGGCGGGGAAACTGGCACCGTTGGTGTCCGCCTTGAGGATGTCGAACAATCTGGTGCAAGAGGCTTCCGATAAACTGAACAAGCACAATTGGTCGATGGAGATCCTCAGCAGGCCGATGGACGAGGATTCGATCAAGAAACCGGACGAGCTGGAGCAGCTGGTGGCCTGTTCGAGGGCGCTCACCGAAGACATTAGGCAAATAGCGTCGTTCATACAAGGCAACGGTTTGTTGTTGTTCAAAAAGGAGCCGACCAACGAATGGGGCGACGAGTACGACTACGTCAGCTTGGATTCGAAGGAGACCGTATCGAAGAACCACGCCGACATCTCGAAAACCCTGCCGAAGAGCCTGCGCAAAGGGTACGACGATTGCGTCAGGCGCGCCGACGACGTCGCCTTCGACGTCGATCACAAATCGGCCGGGCTGGCGCCGGACGATCGCCGCCTGCTCGCCTTCTACGCCGCCCAAACGGTCACGCACCACGACAACCTGACGCACGCCATCGACGCGTTCCTGCGCGCCGTCGAGCACAACCAGCCGCCGAAGGTGTTCCTGGCGCACGGCAAGTTCGTCGTGCTCAGCGCCCACAAGCTGGTGCTGATCGGCGACACGGTGCACCGGAACGTCGGCTGCAGGTTGATCAAAGAGAGGTCGGTGGGGTGCGCTAACGCGTTGGCGGACGCGCTCGCCGCCAGCGTCGGGAAGACGAAGCAGGCGGCGGTGCAATTTCCGTCGGTCAACGCCGTGCAGGAGATGGTCGATTCCGTCGTCGATATATCGCATTCCGCTAAGGATTTGAAGGTATGCTTGGTGCAAGCTGCAGTTTCTTTTTGATTTCGTTGTTCGTTTTACTGTTAGGACGGTGGTTTTTCCTACTTCTTTTGGATGTGTTGTTGCCGAACCTATTTTTTTATACTGCTCTATTTGCACCTGATGGAAAATTGCAGAGCAACGGCAAAATAGTTATTTTGCTCGACAATTAAACAAAGGACACACCGGAATAAGACAATGCACGACAGATTAAGGCAATATGCACGATAATTAGAACATTTTGACAAATTCGCAACAGTAACAAAATATTGCAGGACAATTTCGATGAATAAACAACAGACTAAATCAATGCACGACTGAAAAAATTATGTACAGCTAAATACAATTTTTTTTGGTTTATAGGCTATAAGTGCAACAAAGACAACTACCGTTTAGTCTCATATGAAGGAAAAAAGAAAGATTGCAATTTTCTCACTCCAACAATTGTTATCTTTCTTTGTTCAACTCATAGAATTGACACATTAGCATTTACATATAAAATTAAAAATTATAAAACACAAATTCGACTTAATTACAAATTTACTCATTCGTTTTAAATTTTTCTAACAAAACTCCAATAATTATAATTTAAAAAAATGCAAAATGGTATTGAAACGGAATTTAGTGTATGACAAAATTAATCAGTGCACAACGAACTAAGACAATTTATAATACATTAAGACGATCCATGTAGATATTGCACTAGAAATAAAAAAGTAAAAAATAGACAAAACAAAATAAATCATTAAATTTTGGCAATAATTATAACCTATAATTGATTAAATCAGTATATTTGCGCTAATTTAATTTGTCGTACATTATTTTATTTAATCTTATTTTAAACGATCTATTCTTGTCGTTGTTTTACTGTTTTTTGTCAGGTCAATACTGTCAGGTAAAATTCTATTTTTTATAGTTGTGATTCTAAATTGTGTTTAAGCAAACTACATGATTTCTCTACTATAGTACGTTCAAGTTAAGGTGGCTGTGATATCACAACTGTCACAAATGTCAAGACATAGTCTCATTTTATTTGAAAATTTTTCCAATGAAAAATCGCATTTATTCTTTAATTATTTACCTATACCTATACTTTATAATAATATTCATCAATTCATCTCTTAACATCACCGCTTGTTTAACCTGAGCATACTTTATTGTTAATAACGCTAGGAAAAATTGTTATTTTTCTTCCTTTGGGGATGCCCAAGCAAATGGCCTTGCGCCTGTGCAGGCATCCAGTCAGGTTTAAAGAAGGTTTGTTATCAACACATCCAGGTCCGATAACGCATTTAGGTGTTGTGAAAAAGTATTTTCATATCATATTTTGCAATACAATTCCGTGGGAAAGATAATGCGAATTATCCTCTTGTAAGGTGCATCGCAAATTTAGGCTAAACCTATCGATGGAAATGAAAATTAATTTCGATACAAGCAAATCTGTGTTAAATAGCTACTTTTACGAATCGAGAGTTTATTTGTCTGGATAAAAACTTCTGGAACAGGTGCTGATTTTAATGCGTACGTGATTTATGATTTTTTTTAATGTAATTACGAGTATTTCGCACAAGAAAATGTTTCGTTCGGTGTTTTTTTTATCGGATAAATTTTTCGTGTTTATAATTTATTTGAAATTTTTAATTTGTATATAAATTGTGTTTTATTTTATAAATTTTATAATAAAGACTTTTAGTTTTTAATTTTATTTTTTTTTATTTATCGATTATATCGATTGGTAAAAATGTTTAGTTTACGAAAGTTCACTAACTCAAAGTGAACATTTTGGAGCCAAATTAATTATTTTTTATAATATTCGCGATATAAGCAGTATATTTTTCCCTTAAAGAAGTAAGAATGTTGTAGTGATCTGACTTCTATTAATTAGTATCTATTTACCGCAAAACCTCTAATTGTGCGCCAATATCCATCCAAATGAATCACAAAAAAATAAAGTCTAGCTGTGGACTTGAAAGTTAAGCAACCACTTGGAGTCCAATTAATTTTCTCCACGACCACTTGATATTCGCAATTAAAATATACAAGTTCTTCAATTTTTTCAACAATAAATATATCTAAATATCACTACGTGAAATTCAGAGAATACTAGATCGATGATATGGTATAATAGGATTGCTTAGTTTAATTCAATCTAAGCAATCCTTGTATATCATCTCGTTGCATCAGATTTCCTTAGGATTGATTAATTTCATTATCACCGCCAAAGTTTGATACTGGATTAAACAACTCGGGGTAATCTAGTAGTCTTTGGTTTCGTTCAACTAAATATGTCAGTTGACATCTGTCAAAGCGAATTTTTTATGACAGTAACAAATGATTATTTTTATTATTTAATTACAAAAGTTAGGCAGTTTAAATAAAAGATTCATCAAAACGATAACTAAGGTAAAAATTTGCACTTGCTTTTTCAAAATTAAAAGACAATTTGGTTTATAAATTTAACGTTCGAACTTGGTTTAATTCATAATTGCATGTTTTGTATATTTCGATAGCTAGATTTTCAAGTTAAACTTTTTAAAATGGCGTCGGAAAAAAAGCTACTGGATAACTTTGGAATTGATCGATAGACCCCATAACTATTGTCGAAGTTTCAAACAGTGTCAATCAATTCCTCGGTATTCTAGTATGTAATCGTCGGTGCAAGATTGTTTTGGGATTGATTGATTAGACTTCTCAAACATAATCGAACTTTTCAACAGTATCAATCAATTCTTGGGCGATCGTGCATTCTCCTAATGTCTTCAACTTGGACTAGGAGAATAGGAACTCTGTCGTGGAGAAAGTGCCATTTTCTACTCGCGTATGATGTAAATATTAAATATCTGCTAGACTTTGCGAAGATTAAGCTAAATTAATTCGATGCGTCCCGGATGGGACACGAAAATTTTGTATTTACTGTCGAAAATTACAATACATATTCTAAAGTAACATAATAAATGTTTCCAAGAACGCACAAAATCCGAAGTAATATTAAGAAACTCGTTGAAAATGATTACGTTATGTACAGGGTGTAGTTAATAAGCGTGTCTCTACAACACCTCCCAAAATTGACAATTTTTTTTCGAAATGAAATAGTTTTTCGATTTTGTTAGAAAATTTTTAATAAGTATTTTGGACATGTTTTAATTGGTATCCTCCGAAAGATAAAATTTCGAAAGGTCATCATTCAACAATTATTAAACAGTTTCTTCCCTTCTACATTTATCCAAACTTAACTAAATTTCTCGAACCAAATTCCACCTTTTCATTAGCCGTTTGGTTAACTAATAATTTAATTTCGAATTTATTTGATGTGATAAAATCACTGTAAGGAAATTACGAACCACAATCGACGGCGGTGCGTCGGATTCTTATCAAACTCTTCCCAGATAAAATCCGACGCGGCCGCCGCGGCGCCGACGGCGTCGCGCAAAAGTATATCCAGAACTTCTTTGGAGTTTCTACCGATTCAAATCGCATTCACATCGCTTTTAAACGTGCCTTACGGTCGTTCTTCGACTTCTCGATATACGTTTGTCAACGAAAATGCAACCATTCGCGACGATTAGGTACACATTCTCGCTTTTATCTAAATTTTCTTGGTAAATCTCCTTGGTTTGAATGAATGACGAACTGTTTCTAAGGATGAATCAAAATTATCCTGTTTAGGCTTAGGTAAAAAAAGGCATATAATTCTCTACACCCTTTCATAACGTAAAACAAAGCGCATAAAATTGCCTTTTTACGAATAAAACCATCGTACTAGCGAATAAACAAATTAGGTGTAGACGTTGATGTGGAACGAAACTGCAAGAAAAACACCTAAGTTAACCTGGAATTAACCACCTAAACCTCACATTTAACCGAGTACAGAAACATCATCGTCTAAAGCACTGCAAACAAGACTAAAGCTGCGTTCACGCTGCGCGTGAATGTTTCGCGAAACGTCCACGTAAGCCTCCTCCGGGCTTCACGAAACGTGAGGAAGCAAATTCGTGCAGCGCTAACGCAGCTCAGCAAATTCGACTAGAACTATAAAGAATTTCGGTGATTCGCACAAAGTTCTTTATTATAAACGCACAAATGAAACTCTGAATCCATAGTGTATACTCTTCTTTATTAAGTGCATTTTACATTGTGGGATCTGGTTGTCACACAATGCTGCGTTTACTCTAAATCCTCTAAAGTAAAGTGCACTTAACGCAAAAGTATAGTAAAACGAGTTTCATAAAATCCCTTGCTATTTTTATTGATTCCAAGCAATAAAATTCGAGAGATTACATGAAGCTTGTTGTAGTATACTATTGAGATTGAGAAGAAGGCCATACACGATTTATTTGCATAGACCGTACTAAAAAGTACTGACAATATTCGTCGAAAAAAAACCTTTAAATGAACCTCACGAGCCATTCCCAAAATCGCGTTACATTCTGCGAAATCTGTAGCTATAAGGTAATTAATTAGTCGAAACCGAAGTACAAATTGATACGCACAAAATGGCCACAATTGGTGAATGAGACCGAAGCACTGTCTCAAATGAACACTGAACTTCTGTACCAATGAAATACTGTTTACTTCACGATAGTTCTCATTTACTCTTTTGTGGTCCACAAACTAACATTAATTATTCGTTGTGAAAAACCGTAAACGTAATAATAATAATTAGTAGGTATATTCTCCAAATGAATAACGACCTCCTATTCCTACTACTACAACGGAGGAAAACTGGAGAATAATCCATCGAAAAAAGTGAACATGTTACCTCTATTTATTATAAACAAGAAACTTTTGATTTGAACCGTTTAGGTGTGCCTTTAATTTGAAATTTGTATGTATCTAAATGTGCAAATTTTGCGAGCTCGATGTAGTAAATTCAATATAATCGCGATTCCATCTAATTCAGTTTCATTTATTTTCTACTCGATAAATAAAATAAATTAATCGGTATCTTTTGGGTTAAAGCTTTTTCAAAATTAAATCAAAATTCCGCCTGATATTCAATTTGTTGGATGTATATAAGAGTTCCTAAATGTTACCTAATAATTTTTATAAACTAAATGTCGACTCGTAATTATTTCAAATCGTAATCATATCATTATTAGGAGGTCGGTTTAGCGTTTTTTTTACATTATTTTCGTGCTGAATTGCATTAGAAAAACCGCCTCCATGCTAAATTTCAGCAATTCTAAATTTGGAATATCTCGAAATGTGTAAAATACACACCTGGTTTTCCAAAAAAATAAAAATAGGCTGTGAACATTCGTTGTCGTATCGCTTGATTTCTAGGTTTACGAAAAATCGGTGCATAAAATAAAGGAAATTGGGATGAATTGGGACAACTCATGTCCAATTTTCCAGTTCTACGAATCGATTTCCCTGTGATAGAGGGCGCTTAATTACCTCAGATTCGGTCTTTGTGGTCGAAGCGACTGTACTATAAATATTTTAGCTGTATTATCGAGAATTCCAATACAAAATTTGCGTGTTACTAGAGTGATTACATAGGTACCTAATGAAACTAATAAACAAAATTTGGATACTTCGAATCGTATTTAAAGTCACCAAATTCGAGTTAATCCTGTTCTGGAACAGTCAGTATTCATTTCGGTGGTATTAAAGCAATAAACTGTTTTTTCACAACCCAGTGGTACAAATTCCAGAACGGGATTATTGTATAGAGTGTCTTGTTTAAGAATCGATACAAGGAGCATGTTTGGGACCCAAAATACGAAGATTTAATATAATTTATCTCTACACCATGTTGCACCCTCGGTTACCCTACCTTACCCTTGGGAAGTTAGAGATTCCACCTTTAATCAGCGGTGAAACTATTGTAAATATCACATTAAGAAGAAGTACCATATATTTCTCATATAGTAGTCTTTCCAAAATCAGTTGGACATTACACCTCTACAAGACCACTCCTGTTAACTTTAGAAGCACTAAATGCATTGGCGTATCTCCTAATACTGACTTCTTACATTGAAATTTACTCTAGGTATAGTGGTAAAATTATATCAAATTGTTTTAAATTGGATTCCGCACTCTTGTTTCGGTCTTTAAGCAAGACACGCTTTGTACGGGGTGTTAAAAAAAGTAGTACATTATACAGAGATGGCCAACGAATCATTTTGTAGAGATCATGGTGTATGGTGAACGGGTGCATTTTCACCATAAACCCTGGTTATTGGAAAACGATCCGAAGGCCTTACGTTTGAGATGCTTCTTTTTTATACACCCTGTATATATTAGTTCTCCTCTTCGAAAGAATCTAGCGGTAAGGTCGAAAACGCACAAAAGTTCCATTAAATATCTCCATTGGGACATCGTATTCTGAGGTAGAAGTACCCCCGCGTAAGTACCGAATCATACCGAACAAATTCTTCGGAGTAAATTTTTCGGTTTGTTTGATATTTACCTCGTTCGAAAATTCCAAACTAACATCGCTTGTCGTTAATTTTGCCTCAGAATGCATTTTACCTGGTTATTAAAGATAGTTTTATGTTTGTCGAAAACGCACAAAACGGTAACAAGCATGGAAAAGAAACGCGCGTGTCGGTAAGAATACACAAACACTGTTCAATTTATTTTGGCAATGACGCACCCTGTTACGTCATCGCCGGATTAACGTGAACGTGTATGAAAGTTAATTTTAATTACCCTTATGCTCTTTATGCGGGGTATTTCAAAGATAACGGCCAAAATATTAACCATGGATAACGTAATGTAGGTTCGAAATAACCTACAAATGAAGGATCTGTTGCACTTCATAACCCTTGTTTTATCAAAATTGTATTTTCCATTCATAGCTCATTACTAGCTTTAATGAATGAACTTGACAAAATTGACAAAAACAATATGTTATTAAAGTCTCCAAATCCTTCATTTTTAGGCTTTTTGAATCACTTACGTAATGTATATCAACAGTTAATTTTGGTCTCTATCTAAGAAACACTTTGTATTACGTTTAGGATGATAAACCAGTTCGCAATTACCTCAATTAAATTTAGAAAATTACAAAAATACTTTACCGCCGAACCTCATACATCAATTTGTAACGAAAATATTACTACTAAAAAATGGAGAACTCAGGAAAACCGTTTAACCTCACCTCAGCACATTTCGATCCCCTGGGTAATAAAACTGATACCCTCGCAATCGTCGATCCTTTCGGAAAATTGACGCCATAGTAGAGCAAGGAATTCGAAATTCTATCCTAAAAGTTAATAAAATTTCAAAATATACCAATTGCAATTTATTACCTTACGTGTACTTCTAGTGCTAGTCTCCAAATTTGATTCCATACAATAAAAATACAACAATAATAAAAAAATAGATATTGTTCAAAGGATTATGTTGCAGTGGTATTAATGGGGGTTATAAATACTCCACAAGGTGATCCAATCGTAGATAACTCTTTTACTATAGGAAGTACAAAAAAATCATGGAATGTATCTTTTATACTACAGGAGTTAACCTATTAGTTTGTTGGATCGTTCCCTCTATATCCAAATTACCGATTAAAATGTACATTGGTATTTGTCAATAACACTTACCTACATGGCTCAACGCGTTTATACAAAGTGTCCCAATTAAGAGTGAAAGATTTTATAGTCTTTCCAAACGACCTATTAGTTACTTACAATAATATCACTATAAGAGGTCACTTGCTGATTAAATTTATTAAAAAAATTGTATTTTGAACTCAGATTTCAGACGCATTTCAATGATCATATTAAACTCGCAACAAATTGCCTCAATTTAGTACCAAATTTATAAAAAATACCGGGTGTTCTGTCTGTAATATCTAGTAATGGTAGAGTCATTCCAAAGATACGTTTAAAAATATAAAAGTATGTGCTTTGTATGAACATAACCAGTGAAATTTGAAACATTAGAAACACTAAATTTTTTAATTAAATAATAAACCATTGAGAATTCACAAAATTTACATGTTGAACTAAATTACTAACTAAATAAACTAAACTAATAATTATGAACTAACTAAATTATTTACCGAATTTTTCTAAGTATAGACTTTGGGTAACTAATAAGTGTGTACTCCTATTTGGGACATCCTGTATATAATAAAGACCCATTGCAACATGTATTATGTGTCGAAAACGCACACGCAATATCTCTACCTACCGCGTAAATATAAATAAATAATTAAATTTATTTAGTGGTATTTCGAGGGGCCGCATTTCATGGCAACAAATAACAGTTGAGCAAGTTTAATTGTTGCGTTGGAAGGTGGTACCGGTGGTGCATATGTCGCGTTCGTCGTCGTTAAAATCGTAGAAAAGGAAAAGTTTCCTACGCTTAAAAGTCGCACAGCGCACAATTTGTGGTATACAGGGTGTTTCAGCTGTTCGTGTACGGATGAATTTTAACTGAGTTCATCCCGAGGATCTTGCAATTTAATTTCTTTGCTCGGGTCTTTTGGTTAACAATTTCGATTGTTCTGTCTTCATTTTTTACCAAGTATCATTGATATAATTCTTCCACTTTTTAAAAGTCTTCCAATTTTTACTCTTTTTTTGGACTAAACCATTTTTTCTAAATTATTTCCTCTAATTACTGATTAATATTTTCTCCTACTTTTATTGGCTTTGGGTCAATTTTAATGTAATGTAAATTTGTTATGTTTAAAAGAAGAAACTGATTATATTTCCATGAATACGATATAATATACTGAGTGTAAAATTAATCTAGTTTGTAGAGGGTTAAATTATCTAATTTACAAATCTCAACGTTCTTCCAATAACAACCATTCCTGATCTTCCATTCTATAGTCTTCCACGTAAAAAGAATAACAAAAAAACACCAAAAAAAGGGCTAAATTCCTTGAAACAACTTGTATATCACCGTGTTTTTAATCAAATTTCAAAGTTTTAACGAAACCGAGAATTTCACGGAGAATCAAATTATTCCACTCGTTATATCTAATTATCGCTTATTAACTACTTATTAATTCATTTCGTCGGCAAAATTTCCTCCATTACCGAAGACAATATGCCACGTTAATGAGTTCAGGTGTATATTCTAAAGTGAATTTGCAATAAACAAACTTTAAAAAAAAGAGCGGACTTTTTGAAAATACTCTTATCGAACGCATATATTCTAAATAATTTTTTGGCTGTATCTTAGTATTGCGAAAAAATCCGAAACAAAAAATAGTATAGGGCTAACTTTACGTTTCTACCTAAAGTTTAGGTTTAAAATATCCCAATTTGCTTATTAATAACGAAATTTCATACGTCTCGAATTTCGTAATTAAAAATTAGCGTTAATTTAACCATCAGTTATTGAACTTGCAATTAGATTTATTTTTGAACAAAGTCAAATGCTCATTGTGAACAAACTTTAAAATTGAGTTAGGACCTCAACTTTATATTAACATAGGGTGTTTCATAAAAATTATTTACAGTTTCTTCAGGCAAAATCATCTAAATCATTCTTGAAACACGATTAACTCCTAAAATATTGGAAATGTAATAATACAAAAATTCTATACTTAAAGTATCTGTACTTCTCTACTTAAATTCTATACTTCAATTCTATACTAATCTTCTATGCCAAGTTCATTGGAAAATTTAAAAATATCAAAAAACTGGAGTGAAAGAAGTGTAATACAAGTTTGTGGATGAGGTGCTCCATGCCCCTGGAACACCAAATTAATAATCCAACAACTAGTAAACTAAAATTACTCCAATGTTTTGTAAACAAATTAATTTTCTGAAACACCCTATAGATACGTAGATGAATAAAGTAGACCATACACTATTATGCATTAAAGTAATATTGTGCAACAAGCGAATTAAAAATTACCGATAGATTTGAAATTCAACGCACAAAACTATTTTAATTATTCATAAATTTTTTGTTTCCCGAATGATTCGCACTAGTAGATGCAATGAGCAATGTGCAATATAATTTTATTGACGGTTACATGCAAAAAAAATCCTCGATAATTCTAAAATCGCCGGTCCGAGGCTCTGTAACGGGGGCCTAAGAATACCGTTACTGCGGCATCTACCAGGCAGCAGGTAAAAGTCCTGCGACTGGCCACCGTGCAGCTTCAGTGGTAGTAGCAACAACAAGGCTGAGCTCTGTATATAGTTAGCAATAAAACTCCAAATACGATAAACAACATACATATATTGGTAGATTTATTTTTCCTTGATTCCTGTGTTTTTCCAAAGCAAATAATCATTCAAAAATTTTTCGTTCCATTAAACTCTGCAATCGCTTTCTACAGCAGCGGTTGTGACGTTTGTGGAATTTGCAAAAAACGAAATCGAATCGTAGTAATTTTGCGAGTTTACGAATGAACCGACAAATTCAAAATAATCCCGGGAATCCGTTTGTTTCGAGTCGAATCCAGTTTATTTTTTCTCGTGAAAATTCATCGGCTACTATCACGACGAAGCGGCTAGAGCACAACTGGCTAGCGCTAGATCGATCTCACTTTTAATACGATAAGAGGGAAAGCCAACGCTGGAAAACTCGACGCTTTCCTTGATACAATTTTTGAATATGCGAAATTTCTATCAAACCAACGCACAATTATCTATATGTCCGTCTATCGACATTACAATGGCGACGAAAACGAATAATTCACTCGATGGGATGCATAGATAACAACTTAAGTCTCCACGCACAAAATTCTAGAAATTTAATAATCAGAAAATACCCAAGAGAAGCGCTTTATTCCCTCAGAGCATGCTCGCAAGATATCGTCGAATTTAGCGTTTCTCGCGTACAAATTTTCCAACGAAAGGTTTTTCAGGAAAATATTTATAAAGGCGCTCGTTTGTCAAGTATACACGCACAAGATCGCATTGCACAATTTGATGTTATTAGGCTTGTAAGATAGAAATTCAATTGAAGACGGTTTTCCAGGCGGGGAATTGTGGGGTGCACGATGATTTTGTTTAAAGTAGGTTATTGCGTGCATCCCACAATAGGCGTCCGTTTCGACTTTTCCAATGCAAAATCCAACGAATTTGTTAACGTCCCGGTCTAACATTCGCCCTCTTACAAGTTTAATGAACGAGAATTATTTCGTCACGCACAAGAAGTGCCTTGGCATCGGTTAGGAAACTGTTAGAAAACACGGTAATGCAAATACAAAATTAATCGATTAGATTAGGGACCAAAATTCCCGGAAAAAATTTAGCTGAAATCCGAATGATAACAAATCAAACGTTCAAAAAGTGTATCAAGATACCGCTTTCTTTCTCAACAAATTCCAGGAGCAATAAATTCCAATTACTATGAAATGTGTTCAAAAGTCAGAAACTACAACTACAGTAATGATAAGAAACATGTTTAGCAATGCCAAAAATTTACCGGTCATTTTGTCCCACTACCAAAATTTTCATTAGATTGTACCTCAGTTTATTAGCAAAGTAAAACACAATTTATATACAAAATCTATCAGTTTCGATCGATTTGTAGCGAATAATCCAATAAATTTTATTATTTTCAAAGCATTTTGGCATTAGTAAGTAAATCAACAAACAAAACAAAAATTACGCAGGTGCTATACAAATCTAACCATGTCTGATATTTACGATGCAATTTATACAGGGTGAGTCGAAAACCAACTAAATTTATAAAAATGATAAAAATTCTGATCCGATTTTCATCTGATTGCATATTCATCTCAAGTTATAGTAAAATCCAAAATCGAACATCCGGTTGACAACATCTGGTATACAAAATTAATGATTGTAAGTGATTTCAAAATCAATTGTATATAGTATTTAAAAACAACTTCAATAAGATCACTCCTTCAGACTACTGTAAATAAAGTGTATTTTCAAAAATAATAAAACTACGCATTCAGCAACAACATGAAAAATGAAATTTGTAACGAAATTGATGGTTTGATTTGATTCATATTATCGAACCATATTCAATTGATTTTGAAACATTTTGCATAAGACACTTGTAAAGATTCATCCTGTATTCTTACAATTGGAGTAATACATGTGAAAAAGTAATCAAAAACTACAACACTAACGATATTAAACAAGATTTTTGGGAGCAAAAATGGGTAAGGAGATTCCAGATTAAAAAATATGAAATAAAAATACAAAAAAAAATATTTTATTTAACTGAATTTCAGCGTTATCGGATTTTTACTTTACTCTCTTCGCCTAGTATATTTCTCAATGTAGCCTTTATTTTGCAAAAACTGAAATTGTGATATTTTGTACTTATAATCCTATTTTTTTAGTACCTAGTTATTTTGATTAATTCAGTTAATCGTAAATTAAAAAATTATTTTTGCAAATTTGTGATACACTCGGTGCGTTTTTAAAGTTTATTTGTATATTACAACCTAATATATTTTTAATGTATAATTTCGCGGTTCAAGCTGCATTAAAATTTCCTTAAAAGTCACATTCAACAATTAACATCGATCAGCAGAATTTTAACACCGCTTGAACCAACAATAGAATCTTAATATAGTCATGAACATTGTTTTATAACTCAATTAAGATTCGTTAGTTCGTAAGATAAACTATGAGAAAGGTGGAAAAATATAATGAATTATAATAGGTACCCCATGTTATATATTTTCCACCTTATTCATAACAACCCCCGCATTCGCCGTGAAACTTAAACCAAACCTCCAAATATCTAATTTTAATTCCATACTTAGTGTTAATAATTAGATCATTTCAAGACAAGCGTTTGGTATAAGTTCCACAAAAACTCCCTGCAACGCAAATTCTACCTATTTATTGCATTCACTTAAGTGAAACCCCCCAAAACGCATCGCCCCCTTTAATTCCCCAAAACAAAACACACAAACTTCCGTTAAGCCGCGTTCACGCCGCGCGTTCCAAATCGCGCGGCGTCGGCGCGGTTTGGGCCTTCGACGCAGCAACTAATCGCCCCTCCGCGGTAGATCCAGCCAGTTTGTCGTGCCGTTTCCATGCCGTCACTCCCCCCGGCGGTCGGCCCGCCACCGGCGGCCCCACGTCGACCGCAGCCGGCGCGCGTGGCGGTCTCACGATGTGCCCCAGCGGCTTAATGAATTGAGGATGGGCTCTTGGGAGGCCAACAACTGAATCGTTACTCGCGTAACGAGTGGCCTCTCTACTCTTCGTATCGCATCTGGACCGGCGGCCGCCGCAACAAGTCGCAGCGACCAGTCGCGCGCTTCGTTGCTCCCCGTGTTTCAATTAATCGACGGTGCTTGGATTAGGGACGAGGATTCGTTTGTGTATACGTAGTTCGATGCAGTGCTCGTTTGCTCTGCTGGTTTGGTGTATTTATGCAGTGGTTTACCGGCAATCTGGTGGTCTACAAATGAGGCGCTGCCCGGCGAATAACTGCCAGTTAATATAAGTTTAGTCACATTATACCTGGGTATTACACTGGTGATTGTTTACCGGAATACAGCGCTTCCGTTGCCGGGTTTCGTTCGAATCAGACGATTTGGTGTTTTGAGATCATTAAAAACGTCTGATTGATCCTCTCGAATCATCTACACCTGTTTTTTGGGAAAGTACATCGGGGAATGCCCAATCGAGTTTTCGACATTTGGAAAAAAATTACACTCTTCTTCTTGCATGCTCGGTGTTCGGTGTTTAATTGTTCGATGTTGGGTGTCGTGCAAATTGTACAGTTTTTGATACTTTTATAAAAAAAAACTAAAAATATCCGGCTCGGCGATAAAGAGGACTTAGATGTACTGCGATAGGTGTAGGTGCGAAAGGGCGCGGATGAAACTCGGCGCATTCTCTCGAACATTTTGGAGCTGTCGTTGTTAAAACTGCGGTCGAGACCGCGAGTAGAATTGCTCGAACGAGCGATTCTGCGTGGCGGGGTCGCAGATTTTATCATAAAATTCAAAGCGCACAAATTATAGTTACTTTGAAATGAATAAGCCATTTTGATTGCCCGCCAAGTCCAGGAAGGGTTCCCAACGAACTGACACATTCAAACAGAACAAACACAATTCCAACAAAATTATACTTTCCCCGAATAGGTAGAATTCTCGTTGCAATTTTAATTAAGCAGGTACATTCAAAAGCAGCAGTACTATTAACATATTAATGTTGTATTCTATCAGAAACTTTAACATTTCGGATAAGTCATCGCCTTTAGATTATACTTAAAATTTGTTCTACTGGATACAATTTAATTATAGGTACAACTTCAAAACTATGGAAGGAGTAATATAGGGTCTATTAAAGATAAAAATTAACTGTATATTTGAATTTTATTTGCTCCTTATTCCAGGGAAAAAGCAGTCGTTAAATCGAAGCTGGATATATTGACTGGTATATTCAACAAAATAACTTATCGAATCATGGAAATTTATTTAAATTTAAATCAAAAGTACAACTTTGCTGAATTAAATTGCACCAAAATGCAGCGCTGATCTTACATTTACTAATTTTGTGCCAAAATTTTGATAGTAGTGGCTAGTATATTGTAGCCATTTTTTACCATTATTGTACAATTCTCTATTTCCTCTGTTAGAAAACTTTTCCTAAAGGCAAAAATTCACGAATCCATTAACCATCAAACTCGGAACACTGCATGGGTAATTAAAAAAACAATAATTTATTAATAACAACAAAATACTGGCATTCGAGAGGGTAATATATCAATATTATTCAAATAAATAAATAAATTATACATAAGTTTATACAGAAACTAAGGCATCAATACTTCTTTCGATCTTCCCAAATAAAATTAAGTACATATTTCCGATTTAAGTACTCCTAACAGATCACTTCTTTTTGCCCCAGTAATCTTCACTTTGCATCTCGCTGAGCCTGGACAAAGTCCTATCGAAAGCAAAAAGCTCTTCTTGCCCGGTAAAAATATTCGCCGTGAAATCTTTTTCTCCCATTTTCAAATCGTCCATAAGCATTCGATGGTCATCGGTAATTTCACTCGAAGCCGTCGGTACCACAAACAATTCCCTGATAGGAGCATCGGCAGTAATGATAACCTAAAACGATAAATTACACTAATTAAAACATTAATGGATATCCTTTAAACTATCACCTTCGTTTTGTGATCGTACAAGGCATCTATAAGGGTGATGAATCGTCTAGCTTCCGATCGCATTCTAGTCAAATCGATTCTCGGCACATCCCTAATGATAATGGTGTGGAAGAATTGTGTCAGGTGTAAATAATCATTTGCACCGAGAGCTCGCACGCAAAGCTCTTCGAACGAGGTCTCCAGCACTCCTCCGCATACTTTCCTAGAAATAAACGAAACTTTAGACTGCTAAAAGAGCTTCAGGAAGATTGTTATAAACGTTTTACTTGGTTACGAGGTGTGGCAGAAAAGTAATGAAACTAGCAACAATGTTAGCGATATGGCAACACCGCGTTGTTGCTTAAAATTTGTTCCTACATACCTAAAATGCACGTCTCGTCCTAAAATAGTGAATGTTTTACTACGAACTATATCGTTCTCTCTGGCTATTAAGATTTTGAAAATAGGAGCAATGGGATCCAGTTTGTGCTTGTTCTTTTCGAAATAGTTGGTCTTCGCCCCAACGGTTTTCAATCTGTAATCGATGCCCGAGTCCAAGTTACATATGTTGCAGCGGTTTTTTAGGATGTCTATGAATGGCAGGAAATTCGATCGCTGCAATCCGTTCTTGTACAAGTCGTCAGGAGCTCTGTTGCTCGTTGCTATGACGACGGCGCCGTTGTCGAATAAACTAGTGAAGAGTCTTTTTAGTATCATAGCATCTGCGATATCGGTTACCTGAAATTACATAAACTTTACTTGATTTATCGTTTGTAGAGTTATTTTTTACAGTTTCTCTTTTAATTCTGCAATGAATTATCGAATCATAGTGAGAGTATCAAACGAGAGTAATTTATGCTCTTATGCATTCATGCTTTTTGATTATTTAAGAATATTTTTACCTGAAATTCATCGAAGCATATCAACCAGGATTTTTGTATAATTCCATCAGCTACTGGAGGAATCGGGTCGAAGGGTTTTGGCTTCCTCTGAGTGTAATCGACAACAATTTCTTGCTTCAAGTCATGCATTCTCTTGTGAACATCGATCATGAACGAATTAAAGTGGACTCTGGTTTTTCTCTCAATGTCGCAAGAATTATAGAACAAATCCATCAGCATGGTCTTACCTCCGCCCACAGCTCCGTATATGTACAAACCCTTCGGTGCTGTTTTTTTGCTTTGGAATAATTTACTAAAGAATCCCTGTTGTGGGGGCTCGTACTTTCTGACATCGTTGTATAATTTCTGAAATTCCTGCGTTACCTTAGTTTGTACTGCATCAGCTTGTAGCTCTTTGGCTTTAATTTTTCTTTGTAATATCTGCATCGGTCCATCTTCAGGGATTTCGTGGTCTGCTCTTAAAGAATATTGTACCGTTTGAATTAATTTTGTAGAGCATTTTTCGTTAATTGAATGTAATTTTTTACTTATTGGAAATTTTAACATTTTATGGGTATCTACAACTTAAGTTATCAAATAATAATTATATAATGATAATAAAAAGTACTCACTTAAGAGGTAATTTATTCCTAATCAAGGCCCCATAACGAAAATATGTCGAAAACAAATACCGCAAGATTACGTAAAAGCACACTCATTGAGTGAATTTCTCATTTTATCGATAACTCTCAAAATACCTATGTTGATAATGAAAATGCATGTTTACGTAATAATAATAATTTAAATAACCCACTATTCCATTTGTCAACAATTTCTGTCAATGTCATTGTAACTGTCAAAAAATTCATCCGATTTTTTTGTTGATAATTTTACTTAAATAACCTACTAGTTAAAGTCACGTTTTAATGACGTTTCTAATATTGTAGGTTATGTTACAATTTCTTATTTTATTTATGTAAACAATGAAAATTATAAACATTTTCAATAATTCTAACAAGAAAATTTACTAGTTATTGGTCGAAAAGACAAACACATTCATCGCCATCTTGAGGATTAACGTTTTGCGAATCTTCAAAATATTCGTCATTACCTGCAAGAACACATTTAATTAATTATAAACAATGAAGTTCAGATTTTGCGGAGACGCGGATTGTCCAGATTGGGTTCTCGTCGAGATCAACACACTATCCCGATTATCTTCGATTAAACTTAAATTACTAGCGCAAGTGGTGGCGCTCGGTTTGATAAATCCACCGATAAACATGGAAAAAGCCGAAAAACTATTCTCAGACTCCAAATTGGACACGGATATCGATTTGAAGGCTTGTATTGCCTGCATAAGCTACATATTAACCTCTACAACCCGGTTTAATTGCGATAGCAACGTTCTGCAAAACGAATTGCAACAGTTAGGACTCCCGAGAGAACACAGCACGTCCCTTAAGAGAGTCATCGACGATCAAGTTTCTGCTCTTAAGGAGAAGTTCAAGCAAGCCTCGCTTAGAGTCAATCCTTTAGAGCATTTCAGTGCTTCTGTAGATGATGATTTGAAATGCGCTATTTTAGAATTGAAAATTAACGGGGAAACTCAAAATGTTACTCTTACTCCGCATTTGGTCGATGTTTTGTTGGATAATTTGGAGCAAGTGAGGAAAAAGATGGTGGAGTTAAAAGAAGCATCATGAACTTAGTAAGGTACAATTAATTGTATAGCTTTAAATTCAATCGAATTATCAGTTATTTTTGTATATTGTGTGTAAGAGACAAGGTTAAAAAATTTTCTTTGTTCTAATATAAAAAAATGTATTTTACTTACCTTTTGATTTTAAAGGAGAAGTTCTCATTCTGTTCTTTTCAAAGGGACCTATTGAAGAAACATAATGTTAATCACAATAAAAAATTGTTAAATTTCAACTTTCAATATACAGTTTGATTTATTTTAGCTTGCAATATAGGGTATGGGTAAAGCGATAAAGACAACTTCCATTAGACACTTATAAAGGAAAAAGAAAGAGTGATATTGTGTCATTGCAACTTTTCACTCTAACAACTGTTATTTTAATAAACTATTTGTTCAATTCATAGAAATGACCATATCAAAACTGAAATAAACCAAGTTGTATAGGCTCTATTAGAAATGAAAGTGGTGTGGTTCTTGGTGAAACAAAAATGATTTTTGAACTCAAGAAATTAACAAGTGAAATGAAGAAACTACTCATTTATTTATTACAAATAAACCACAACTATTATTGCGATTAATGATCTTAACAGTGAATAAAATTTGTCCTCCACTCTAGTATTACTTCTGATGATTTTATCGCAATGGCAACGACCGTGATACCATCTACCGATTGCTCTTTTATTGCGATTTTTTATTAAGAATATGATGTTCTCTCGTTCTTCCACGGTATCGAATTCTTCTTCGACATCTGAAAAACAAATTGTAAAATCCACAAAATTTAATACAGCACGCATTAGTTAGCAAACTATATTATATTTACCATTATCGCTACTGTTTCGGGGAAATTTCAAGTATCGAAATAATTTATTATAACTTTGATTCCACGCGACATTTGAATTATATCCAGTCATATTTAGTACCCAAGGAGACCACACAGTTTGGAAGTTTTCTTAAAAAGCAATATATGATGTAAACTAATTTTGATAACATATTATATTGAGTAATTACCTGGTATGGAAACGTTTGTGCTTTTCAAATTCAAATCATCTCCATCAACATCTCCACTTAACTGTTGTAAACAATCATCTCCGGGAATTCGAATGTTTAAATTATTTTCTGCATTCAACCAATCTTCGAAATTATTGATACCAACACCAGCAGGCGCTGCGACTCGCTCTCCATCTGAAATTAATAAAATTTGTGATCACACACCATTGAAAAACTTACCCTTACTTTATTTGCTTTTCCAGTTCAACACTTCACTTAATAAAAAAGGCGCTTTCACTGAAATTAAATTCGTAACTCATTAAATGCGCGATTTGGTGTTCAAACAACGAAATCCCAGAGATTAAATTCTCTAGGTTTTTATAAATTCGTTCAATACATTCGTTTAAATTATACAGTTAATCGAACTCACTTTCGCACAAGGCCTTCCTGAAGGAATCGCATTGATTGGTAGGGCATCGAGAGCACGGTTGGCCAATCTTGTATATCGGCTTGCCCAGGATGTTTCCACCAGGTCCGTAATTACACACCAATCTCTGATCGTAATGCTCCTTGCCTTGTTCCTTGTAAATCGCCATGCCGCATCCTACGTAAGCCGTTTTCGCCCAGACCAATTGCGTGTACTGACCGATCAAGTACTGACCCCTTTTCATCCTACAATCGATTCATTTACAACATTTTAATATGGATAAAAGAGTATAGTAGAGATAAATATATGCAGAGTGTATAAAAATGTATCTTATTACCCACTAAAGAAACTTATGTCCGTTGGGATGACATTAACGACTTGTTTGTACCAATTTAGTATCAGAATAGCTAGTTCAGGCATTATAGTTCCATTTGTTATGGCTGTTAGAATGTTCTGACCAACTTGTTCGAATCTAGCTGGAAAATAAATTGAGTGTTTAATGCTACAGTACTTGGTTTATTTTTAATTGGAAATTGGTTACCCACTTACAAGTTTTTCTACAAAAATCGTGCTGTATGGACTCTGCGATCGGTATGCATTGATCAGCCCATCTTTGCGCTACTTCCGCCAATTCCTCGTCCCAATGCTGCAATTGGTATTACTGGATTGTGACGTGGAAATAGTCGCGTTACTCGCACGCTAATCTAATGCTTACCATCATTAACATATTGGCGGCAGGCGGTTGTTTCCCCAGTTTTCCCTTCAACTCCAAACCGGAGGCTATGTGGTTCCTTATGTCGTTATGTACGTCGACTATGTATTGCTTAAAATGGTCGTTAAATGCTATACGCTTAAAATTTAAGCACGACGGTGATGTTTCCTAGGTAGAATACAATTTTTTTAATGCAATTGAAGGTCTCAAATTCCCAAAGTGTTTGTACTTACGGTGTATAAACACATGGTGTGTTTACCATCGGGGCATACGCTACAGTAATCTGTTCCTTGAGAGATACTAATTAAAAGCGACACAGCCAAGATTGTTAACATCATAACATTGCATTCATTATATTAAAGATTTTAAGAAAAAAAATATGACAGCATATTTGTCAATTCTTATAAGTGTACATACTGAGATAAACAGGAAAAAAATCCAGGAAGCTACCTTAAGTCGTTTGCAGTCTGTCTACATAGATAAGAACCAATAAACTTGCAGATTTCTAGTTGTACACCAGTCATGTGATTAAATATTATGTTCTCATTGGTTCATTTCAGTTTGCATTATGGTTATCTCTATGAGTTGAACAAAGAGAGATTACTAAAATGACAGTTGTCAAAGTGAAAAGTTGCAATGACACAATATATCACTCTTTCTTTTTCCTTTATAACTTACATTGTAAACTAAAATGAATCAACCTGTATATGATCGATTGGAGTTTACTTTTGGGAGAATTTGGAGTAAAGTGCAAAATGAAAAGCTCATTACAAATTGCATTTAAAAAATTTGTATTTAAAATAAAATTATAACAACTTTGATCCCATGGGAATCGCATCGTAATTTTTATAGCCGTTTATCACAATAATGTGATTTCACGATATAATTTTATAGTATTCGTTACATTGTATGAGAAGCGTTTATAAAAAAATTAGTACGAAGCGAATTATTTCAAGTATTTAAATGACGAATGTGGAAACAATGTAATGTTAAATGGATTTTACAACGGCCTTTCTTATAACTTGTTGAAAAATAATGTTCTCAACAATTTCGAAATGCGTTAATTGAACAATAACTATAAATGATATCCGCCTAATATAAAATCCATCTTTATGTTTGAAGAAAATATTAATACATAAATTATTTTCCTCAGAACCATATACCTACTACTTATAATTATTTGCTTATAAAACGACCTCTATAATATCAAAACTAATTCAAATTCATTTCAGTTCGATTATTGAAATGCATTAATACTCCCTTCTTCGATAACTTATGACAAACGAAGACGAATCAATATTGTACAAAAATTATTTCCAAAAATTTGGATTTTGCTGCAGTCTTCTCTCGAAATTCATGTACCAATTTTGAACGGTAGAGAGCGGCACATAAGTAGCCGTAGGATCCCGTACCATATTCGACTGGGTAATAGTGTAACTTAATATATAGTTCATAAAATTCTCTAACATTTTTTGCGCGAACGTGACGTTGTTTTCGATGTTGTTCGGCGATGGTACGTCTTGAATATTTGATAATGGTTCTAAAAAAAGGGTTATTTATTAATCGTAATCGAACTTACGATATTGCGAAACTTACCTATCGATATACCGATTTGAGCATTGTGAACAATGTGACTCATTCCGAACATCATGTTCGAGTAATCGCCCATTTCATGCAATTTCTTCAAACCTGATATTTTGAAAATCACTGAGGGTTTCTGGTTGGAAATGAAGCCCAATAATTGCCAATTTGGTGGGGCATGGGGGTCCGGCCAACTAAAATACACTGAAAAAAATATTGAAATGTTAATAGGTTGTTCTTGATTCGATAAAAATTCCTCCATTCCAATTACGAGTTATTTTTTTCAATATTATCACCTGTAGATTCCAAACATTCCCTAATAATTACAAATGAGCTGAATACAATTTCAACATAATTCATTGCAGAGTTTCAATGAAAATTATTGAACAAGTGTTGTTGTATTAAGTTTCATCTAAGTTAATTATGACTTTGTTATCATTGAATCAAAATACCTTGTCCTCCAGTTCCTTCGGGAAAGGGTGTAGTCCCTGTTAAAAACACCACTATATGGTTAATATTATCGGCATCTGGTATGGTTGTAACAACTTGGGTCACGCTAATCTGCTGAAATTCAGTTTGCACCTGCAAAATGTTTGCGAATAAGCTAAAATTCATATTTACAAACAAAACAACTCACTAATCGACCTGAGACAATTACTCCGAACATGTTTGAAAGCTTTAAAACATATAGATACAATCAACTGATAAAATCTACTAGTCAAAGCAATATTTTGGTTTTCCTGAGTTTTCCTTCTAGAACTTTCTTAGAAAAATTGTACAATTTTTAGGTTATGTAGAAAGTTAAATGTCAAAATATTGGTGATAAAAAAGAAGACTAATACGTCTTAAGGATAGCAGCTATTATGTGTGTAATAAAAGTGCAATTTTTGAAATTAAATCTGTTAACTTTATTACTTCATGAATTTTTATAATTGAAACTCTGTGTTTTAATAACTAATTAATTAATGTATGTTATATACTTAAAAAAAAGTAGAAGTTGACCTTGATGTTTTTTAAGTGACTAACTTCATGCTAATAATAAGGATTGTTAAATGTCGGGAAGTGATACACAATTTGTTTTTATCCACTGTGGATAAATTCCTAATAGTTCGTAGTGTTAATTTGTTCTTACTTTGATTCAGTCTTTCAAAATCATGGTACGTACAAATTTATCCGCAATTTTATTCATCGTTTTTTCGATATTTGCAGATAAGGTCCTCTATTTATCTAAACTTTGACAGTTCTGTTTTAATGGAAACGAGGACTTTATTGAATTGAATTTATGAATCATCATTGTTAAAGAGACTAATTGTTGAATTACATTCAATAGAAGCTAGTTTAGCATTCGAATTTGGAGATTCCCTACTTATTCCAGAATTGCAAAACACACCCTCTCCATATCTGGCTTAAAATCAATAATGAGAAAGTCATTCCAAGTTTGTTTTTATCTACGTTTATTTTTTTATTTATCACAAGAAGTATAAATATGAGTTTTAAAATACAATAGAATTATTATTTATAATTTTCTTTCTATGTACTGTTTACTTATTGACTGTGTTATTCCTAGAAAAAAAATCTGATAGGATACTTTTAAAATATTCATATTGTACAATTTTTTATTTTTTACACATTTAATATACCAAGAAGTCCTAATTTTTATTCTAATCATATACTTTACACTTAAGTGCTTTCAAAAACGCTCTTACCACTAAAATTATTTCTAATTATTTGGTCTGGTAATTTCTCGAATCAATTTATGAACTGAAAGCTATTTTAATGTTGAATAATAGATATTTCAGGTAACTTCGACGCTAATACTTTATGAAAATAGTACGAATTCCTTTAACATTACAGCGGTGCCTAAACATAATTTTTCCTATTGCAGAATGTAGTTTTCGGTAATGTCTTTGCCGGTGTCTCAATATGAAGCTCTGCTCGCTGAAATGCGCGGCCTGAGGCGGAAGGCTCAGCGCGTTCAGCAAATCGCTAAACCTCTTCTGCAAGGAGATTCCGCCGCCTCGTTTTCCCCTTCGAACAGCTCCACCCCTTGTGGCGCTTCGAAGATATACCATTCGCACACAGAACGAATCTATGTAAGTATTTTATTTGGTTTAACACTAGATATTACTTCATATTTTCTTCACAAACAGTTCTTTAGTATAAAATGGACACTCTCCACCCTGTATTTTTGTATAATTACTATAAGTACCATAACAGTTAGGTGAAGCTTATGCTTATTACCAGAAATATTTAGGGAATTTGTAATTTTTTTGCCTCTATAATTATCTATTATCTTAATAATCACTCGGTTAAATAGTTATCTACATTCTAAATTGATTTATGTTGGCTGTTATGTTGGTATTTTTATTAGTTTTATGAAACTGATGGGGCTCAACTTTAACCTAATTATATTAAATAGATGATGATGATGCAAAGTTAGTGTCTCAGCAGTACATTAAAAATGATGTGCAATTCATTCTTTATTAATTGTATCCCTACTTGGATCAATCTACATTAAAGATGATGAATTATTCATCATATTATCTAATAAAAACAATACAGGTGATGAATGATAAATAGATAATAATGAGCGTTTGTTCAACTGGGTAATAATTAAGGATAAAATGGAGAGAACCGGTCGTGATTGATGCGAATTTATTCCTGAAAAATATACACTTGAGCCAACATTTTAATTATCTTTAAACTTCTGAAATCCTCCATTGCATGTCACACATGCGTGTCAGACTGGAATTATCTCTTTTTTTGATGTACATACTGAAAAAATAGTGTAACAAAACATCTGTTTTTGTCGCCTAAAGATTCGTGAGAATTTATTTTAGAATTTAGTGGGTGCTTCTGGTCGTTAAGTTTTTTTTTAATAAACGTCCAGGTTTCTTGTTTCCTGCTGGCTGTTCTATTTGGGTTAAATATCCATTAGTTTTTGTTATTAATAGTAATTTACCGTCGAAGTATGGCAAAAATAATGAGACCCAAATTAAAATACGTGTTGGTTTATTTCGAAATGTATATTCGTACTCTCTACAGGGTGTCCAGCGACTAATACGCCGATTGTATCTCCCAAATATTTGATAAAAAAAGTGAAATGTCTCAATTTTGGATGTAGTAATTCTGGAGCTACAATCTAATTAACAGTGGGTCACTCTATACACAGTTTATTAAATTATAGTTTCGAAATATCCCGTAAAGAACATAATCGTTAGTAAACGCCCACGCTACCCTTCGAAACTAACAATATTTCAGAGAGCAACGCACTTTAACCGGGCGCCAATAGTCTTTATTGTCTAACAGTAACCGAAAAATCTATTACTCATTATTGTTTTCGTACATAAATTTCACATAATAGGATGCGTTAGTTGTGATTTTGTGCCGTACACGTCTGGCGTGAAATGTTCGTTGTTTACCAAACACGTGCTGCACAGACTAAACCAAACATTAATGAGAATAACGAGAGGCATGTTTAAGTAGCGCCGTTTACCCTTGAGTAGGTGTATCGACATCGAAAAAGGTGAAATCTATATTGGTCAATGTCATCATCCATATTGATGTTGCTCGAATGATTGCCTTATTTGGAAGAAAGATGCCTTGGTGAATAATCAGGAAATTAATGTAGGACAAATCTCAATGATGGATCACAGAAAAAATCTCCAAAAAATTGGTCATAGCATATACTCTTCAGAAATTGCTCTTCATTGTTCTTCAGAAATTTCTTTCAAAAAGAAATTAAATATTGTGAATACAATCAAATTATTTAATAAGAAGGAAAACCTTCATTAAATCAATTAAGAAACCATCAAACAACCACGAACAAGTGCTCTAAAAATCCCTAAAACGACTTGAGAAATGCCCCGAAAAATCCTTTCGAAAACCCTCTAAAAGCAAGGGTAAATCACAAGTTGTTTATTGTTATTCTCCGACTGTCTCCTGCACTTCCAGTTCCTGCATAGGGAAGAATACGGGAGTCGGAACTTGCGCGTTTGTGCGTTTTCCTGCAATGCACCAACACCGACCATTCCGCTTTTGCTCTTGGCAGGTTCGGGGCGAAGGCTCGGAGCGATTGAAGCCGAAAATACGATTCCGGTTCGACGTGAACGTAGCCACTGCTGGAGCTATTCGCGGTGCACGAAATCTAGTTTATTTTTATCGGGAAAATATACAATAAATTTGGAGAAAATCGAACGGTTCCAACGCGGAAAGAGTGTGAGTTGTGAAGTGTTTTGATGGGTAGAAGAGCGAAAGTATTTTCCTGGTGTTGTTCTTCGAATATTGTGCTTGGAAATTATCGGATTATTTTACATGTGCTATATTTTTTTTAACAAAAACTTGTGATTTTGCAGATTATGGTTCGTATTTAATATATTCAAAAAATTGATAGTAAATACTGTTTACTAATAAATTAAATTTGAGTTGAATTATCAAACTTATAGCGTCAAAGAAATGGAATAATTTTATGCTAATTTTCATTCATTAGAATTCTGTTTGATTTCGGTTTAGGCTGAATATTTGCATTATGGTTTAATAAAATTTAATGAGGTTTACTGAAGCGCATACATAATAAAATTTCTGCAATATTTTACCAAATAAATTCCTATAAATAAGTAGGTATATTAAACATGATTCATTAAAGGCGCGCTTAAACTTGTACATAATTGTGTTTTAAGTATATGATATTAACAAAAAACTCAATATTTAATCTACTCATAAATAGGAATTTAATTAGATTTGGTCTATCATTATCAGAATACGAAATAGGGGAGATTGTAAGTTTTGAAATTCGACTGATGAAACCTTTTTTCATCGATCAAATTACTGAAATTACCTAATTAATCTTCCCTGGGAGTCTTTATAAACATCCTGCGTTTTTATTTATTTTGTAACCATCAGTTTTGGTATTCATATGTAAATTTAGGGGTGAATAGCAACCATCCAAATAACTATTTCTCTATCAAATATTGTCACTAATTTTTGTTCATTACAATGAATGATTATTCTTTCAAATTCAAGGAGTATTTTGCTCTTTATTATCATCGTTATTTAGAATTCTGGCAATTTCAATGTGTTTCGCATCTTGCTTTACCGTTTGGATTACCTATTACAACTTGAAATTTCTAATGTACTCCTCTTTTAATTTATTACTCTTCTTCCATTTTGCAACGGAACGCAATGGATACTTTCTTTGAAACTATTGTAAAATAAAGAGTGATAGTTCGTACACATTTTTCTTTGTGACTGCGGGATCCACTTTCAAGATATTCATTGATTACGATTACGGCGCGCTGCCCACTCGATTTCTCTCTTTCGCCTTTTATAATCTTATAATCTAATCTCTGCATTTGAATAGTCGTCGTTTCGTGGAGATTTCTCCTGCTGATTCATCATCAGGCAACGTCGTAATTTTAGCCAATTTTGTTCGAAAAGTTCGTTAAGTTATTTCCATTATGTAATTAATTTGTGAAAAATGTTTGAACGCTGGCGCTGTACGAGCGAGCTCATTAAAAGTATTATAGCATAGGATTAAAATTATATGTCGATCCGAATTCCTGAATGTTGACCCAAACAGTGACCCAAAAAACTTGCGCCTGTTGCGAAATAAATTCCACGATCGACGCAAATAATGCAAATATCAAGGTCTTTGCGGATCGAATTTTCCGCACGCTATCCGAGTGGAGCAAGATATTTTATGTAAAAATTCATGAAGACTAAAGAACATAAAAATATCAAAATTTTATTGAAAGAAATGATTCGAAAGTTAAGAAGTTTATTTTAATAGACGGCAAAGAAATCAATTAAAAATATGTTTAAATATTAATCCTTTTAATATCTAAAAAACATTGTAATGCTTGAACACGAACTTATGGGGAGATATATCAATCAAAATAGTAATCTTGTTTACTGTGTATAAATATCTACCGCATTTTAGCGTGTTTGGGAACTCTCTGCCGTATATCATATGGGTTTATTGGATAAAAATTCGAGCACTATTTTTATCCGAAGTCATTAATGGAGGGAGCACCAGAAGTAGTATGGAGTGACTATGGACGTTGTGTTTTCAGCAAAGCATAAATGTCAAATGTATTTATGGAAGCGGATATTTACGTAATCCCCGGCTTGTTAGCTGTTGAAACGAGTAAAAACATAATTTTAAAGGGAATTTTTCAATCAAATTCAACCATCACTCAAAAATCTTCAGGGTATAATTGAAATCTCTCCTGTAGTAGACCAAGTTAAGATATATTTAGTAATTTTGCTGTTGGAAAAACATAGAAAGTATAAATAGAAGAAGGTATTGAAGAATCTTATAAATAGAGGAATATTGAAAAGGAAGAAAACAAGCTACAGTTTTTGGTGTATAGAATATAAAACTTTTTGTACATATTTAGATAATAGTAGTTCATTTCTAAGCTCAAAAAACCTAATGCGATAAGGCTGTAATAAACTTGTTAATTAAAATGATTGTGTTCTACGAGATGAGATAGTTGTATTTTATGCCCCTATAAATCGTTATGCCTTATCTCTATCAGATTACCGAGCACTAATTGATTTATTTATTTACATGTAGATGTTTGAATAGTGTAGATACGTTTAAAAATTTGTATTTTACCGAAAAAAATAAGTTCTAAATGTGAGTAGTGGAACATTTCTCGTTTGTAAAATTTTTGTTTAATGCTTATAATTTTTTAATACATAGCTAATGAGAATAACCGTCGTGCGGTCTTCTTCAGTATACAATTTTCTATTTCTCCGAGTAGATTATTACCGTTAAACGTAATTCACTAAATTATAGTGTGTATTTGTATTTAAACTAATTTAATGTAATTTACGTTCGCGTTACATTAATTGCCTCATATGAGAGAAACTAAACGTTGGTCTGTCTCCGCCATGGTGCAGTGAAACGGATCGCATTGGAACACTTGTAATTAAATACGCCGAAGAGAAACTGTAAAATGGCACTTCGATTTTTCGTGCGAAAATACCACTTTCATCCATCATTTTTTTAAATCATGCTTGTATATGCAATCATTCATCATCATTAATCATTTAATCAATAAACCAACGAAAATGTATACTGTTAAAATCGTATAGCTAGAAATTTGCAAATTCTTAGACCTCAAATTTACCTTTTTGTAGTTAATTGGAACCTTGTAAATGATTATTATTTGTTGACCGAGACCCCGATCGTTTCGTATCGCTACCGGAAAGAAACGTCCGCTTCAGAGTCATAACAAAATCTTAAATCTCCGTTAATTCTTCATAAGTGCGCCCGATCCGTTTTTTTCTACCGCGATAAGAAACACATTTCGAATCAACTACTTACATTTAAGATACGATCTAATTATAAATACAATAAGCAGCTGCGCGTGGATTTATAATCCTCGACTACAAGTACCGTCTTTGTTTGGGTTATTTAACGTCTAATTGCGAGGAAGATGGATAAATGCTCGTGGTGTTAATTTAAAGGAAAAATGCTTGTTTGGATGAAACTGCCCAGTAAAATTAAACCGAGAGGGAGGTGTGTGAAGTTGGCACCGCAACTGTAGTTCTCAGTAGTTCTGATTAGAGTTCTGGATTCCTTTTGGATAGTTCAGGAGTTCTTTTGTACAAAAAATAATAGTTCTGGTGTTTCAACACATTATTTTTTTAAATAAAACATGCGGTGCTATTTATACTTGTTTATTGATGAAATTTATTATTATTATTATTTTTTAATATTCAGGAACTCTAGAACTCATCAAAATACATCAAATAAACTAATCAGAACTATTCCATTGTAAATTTAGGTTTGAAGTTAGCTCCGCATGTTTTATTTAAAAAAATAATGTGTTAAAACACCAGAACTATTATTTTTTGTACAAAAGAACTCCTAAACTATCCAAAAGGAATCCATAACTCTAATCAGAACTACTGAGAACTACAGTTGCGGTGCCAACTTCACACACCTCCGAGAGGGAAACCACACTTTGCCCATCTGGGAAACGATAAAAATAAGAACTGACACTACTTACTGCATATACACAAATAATATTAGTTAATACAATAATGGTTTATTATTACTGGATACGTAAAGAATACAAAGATTCGATTACAAAATCACCGATTGGTATTGATTAAAACCTACTTTTGCTAACCTTCATATGGTTAATTAATTTCAAACGTTAATTGTTCGATTAGATTAGATCTAATGTTGGTTTTTGCAAAATGTAATTTACCTTGGCGCCGACCACGCTGCATTTAGTTTACATCCTTGTTTTCACACCTCCGAAAAGAAAGTTTCTCTGTTCTCTTGTGTAATAATTCTTCCACCAATCGATAAGGAATCGACGGAGATGTGGGATGATTTTTTTCCCGACATATTACAGGGTATTCAATGTTGTTATGAAACTATGAATATTGCTATGATGTTTGTTTTAAAGCCACAAAACTATACAAAAAAATTAAGATGTATGGGTTTGGTAGAAATATATTTAACGCCCAGTACATAACTGTTTGTTAATTTATAGCTAGCCTATGAAGCAAGATTATTAAAAAAAATCCAATAATTTTTTTGCAATAAAAAGTTACCATTTACATTTCTTGTAAGTGTTTATTACCCAACAATGTTTTTGCAAACTACTTAGTAATTATACGTTATACTTTTCAATTCTTAAGAGCGATAGTATTGTAGTCGTTTAATTGGAAAAATGATTCATAAGGTGCTTGCATATTGTATTTTTATCGCTAACAATTCAAAAGTTATTTATTGGATATGGAAATTTTGTTTATGCGTTTCGAGTCCAATACTGGCATTTTTAAGAAGTATTAAATAAATCTTACAGCTAAAAAAGTACAAGAGGAAACGTTTCTGGTTGTGGTCACGGTTTACGGTTAGGGAATTAATGTTCGAGTATATCGTAATAAGTATAATTAAATTCGTTTAATGAATTAAATAATTTATTCTTTTTTGTTAATACCTGATGGTGACTCAGAAATTTTATTGATAGAGATTTATATTTTTTTTGAGAAATTGTAGCATAATTGTAGCTCTACAATTTGGTCATGTTTTGAATTAATTATTAAACCCTTATCTTTATCTGTATTTATTGCTAGTCATTTAAAATGCAATCGTACATAATTAATATTATCGAGCGATAAATCGATTTGTTTCCAACAAAATTTCACCACACGAAAATTGAGTTTTAGCCGTTCTGTCCCAATTCTCCGAATAATGTAAATAACTGGAAATAATCGTCGTTTATTTTTATAACTTAAACGTTTATCACAAAGTTAAACATCTAATACTACTGCGAGTACGATGAATGGAACATATGTATTTTGTTTCAGAACAATGGGCTATCTGAACCATTAGATTATACCATGGAATCATTACTAGTCGGCAGGCACAATGCTTCATCGCCAAATGTAAGTCGTTAAACTATTAACATTAATATTGCTTGTTAACTTCTTGTACTTTATTTAGATGCCCACGATAATCTCTTTCCATTATTGTTTATTTTCCACCAGATTTATTGTTAATGGCATCACAACATTCGGAGTTTTCTATTGTTTCTACACCGGGTGAATCATTTAAAATCGAGTAACTGATAGGAATTTTTAAAACATTTAAAATATTGCGTTCTTTGTAAAAATAGTGGAAAACATTACAAACTAGATTTGGTGTTTACTCCCATGTCCTTTATCCTACAAAAAGATTATTAAATTACCTGAATTTACCACAAGGTTTGGTAAGATTTTTTTTGTACTCTTCTTCTTCCGCTACCGTTATCTTAACTCTACCTATAATACAGTGCATTTCTTTAATGTCCCCCCCTTGTATTTATTGAACGAATCAACTTAGAAAATTGAAATTTGGGATAATGAAACTAATGCATGATTACTATATTTTGGAGTAAAATTGACAAATGAAAATTTCAAGATGGCGACTGGGCGCCCTCTTGGGAAATAAATTTAAATGGAAAGGGGGTCTTGTGATACATAATTTTGAAGCTCCTGACAAATACTCTACAACCCTGGAATATAAAGTCAATATCTGCACCTGCTACAAAATGGCGGTAATTTAATAATTACCTGAATACATTGACGTTTAACGTCATAATTTGAGGAAATAAGCTGAGTTCAGTTTAAAAAATGCTCGAAATGGTTGCCTTGAACTTCTTGATATAAGAACAGCCTATCCGAATATTTTCGAACATAGTAACGTCGATATTTCTACAAATATCTGTAATTATTTCTCGTATATTCAATATTGAAGCAGGTACAGTTTCGTACACTTTTTGCTTCAAATAGCCCCATAAAAAAGTCTAAAGGTGTCAAATCTGGCGAGCGGGCTGGTCATTCCGTAGGACCTCGACGACCAATCCAACGACTAGGGAAAATAGCATCCAAATAGTTCATTACTTGTCTGGAGTAATGTGGTGGTGCTCCATCTTCCTATGGACGAGAATTGGCCATTTTAGAGTTAGTTCACTTGGTACCTAACTATAATGAGAACTAAACAACCGAAAACTAAATGAAAATACTTTGAACACTAGGAAAATCGAAAACTAAAGAGAATATTTTGAACACTAGGAAAACCAAAAACTAAATGAGAATATTTTGACTAAACAATTAATGTTCGTTGTCGTACTTAAATTTTTTGTAATTTTTTTAACCAAAAATAACCTGTCAAACCTTATCGGTTTGTTGGGATTGCTATTTGGCATAGAAAAACAAATATTTCTAGAAAAATTGATATTAATTTGTTTGTATTCTGGTAATTATTAAATGTTCCGCCATTTTGTAATGGGTGCAGATATTGACTTTATATTCCAGGGTTGTACAGCATTTGTCAGGTGCTTCAAAATGATGTGTCACAAGACCCCCCTTTCCATTTAAATTTATTTCCCAAGATGGCGCCCAGTCGCCATCTTGAAATTTTCATCTGTCAATTTTACTCCAAAATATAGTAATCATGCATTAGTTTTGTTATCCTAAATTTCAATTTTCTAAGTTGATCCGTTCAAAAAATAAAAGGGAGGGGGGGGGAGACATTAAAGAAATGCACTGTATATTTCCGATCAGTACGAGCACGGAGCGACCAGCAGCGTGGAAGGCGACAACGATTGCAGCGAAGACGAGTACGGCGCCGCGACGAGAAGCAGCACGAAATTATCGGTCAGCAGCGAACCGACGCCGGACAGCAATCGCGTCGCCGGCCTCTATCACGGCACCTGGCCGGTCGAAAGGACCATGTGGAACTCGGAACCCGCCTGCTTGGGCGCCAAAGGCGATCCCCAAAACGCCGCCAGGATAATTAACAACCAAATGGTCGGTACAACGCAATCGAGAGTAACCTCCTGTAAAGTAACGAGAGTTCTTTTTCGCGTTGTAGGAAGTGAACAGCGTGATGAGTTTCGCTTCCAGTTCGGGCGGAGTGCCGCTGGATCGGGTCTTGGGAAGTCCCGATAGAGGTAAATGGTCCTCGCAACAACTGGAGGCGAAGATGGACGTGGTGCACAGCTTGTTGTCGATGTTGGGCGGTCACGATCACATCGATATGGGCGAGACGCTCTTGGCTCTCAGTACTTGTCCGGAAAGTTGTTTGGCTATGAGACAATCAGGTAATCTATTCTTCTTGATGATAAATCAATTATTGTGGGTATGATACAATTCTCATAATGATGTTCGTTAAACCATAAGTTTTTTTAGTTGAATACATTGCTTATGTTAGAATTAATAACAGGGGCCTGTTTCATATAACTGACAAGTCCTGTCGGACAAGTGTAGTCTAAATTTGATTGGGGTATTTGACAAGTTTGTGTTTCATAAAATTACACGATTAGATTATTAGTGACAAGTGACCAGCCTAATATTACAAGTCTGTTTTACAATTGTAGATAGGTTTGCGTTTCATAAAAAATAAATTAAAAAACACTTGTCATTTATTCCTATGATATATTAGTGTAAAGCGACAGGGACTTGATTTCCTGTCACCATCCGATTTTCTTGTAAATTTAAAAGAAAATGTGATCTAGCGACAGTGAGGAGGAAGGTTAATGAGAGTTTATTAAACGATTTCGAATGAATTCGATAAAAATGGAGGAAATAATAAAATCTATTGGTCCCCGCCTAATGTATACAACCAACGTATAGAAATTATACATTGTCTTTGTTCGTTCCAATGCTCACATTTTATAGCTTTTGTAGAAGTGGAACTAAATTTTCCAAATAGAATGCCCTTTCTTTATTAAAATAATTGAATATTAAATAAATGTTGCTGCATTTTAGAAATAAGTTTTTTTGCCAATAAACGAAATTGTCGTGGTTCACATCTAAAAATAGCTCCAACCAGAAAAAAAACAATTTCAAAGTAAAAGTTTCCCAATATCGAAAAACGAAGGTGGTGCTACATATGCTTATGCTCCTCAGTATAGTAAGTACTATTTTTTTCTTTTTGGCTTAAGTCTGACGTTTAATTAATATTACAGTTGAAGAAAAACGGATGCTAAAAATTTAATTCGACAATTGTCGAAATTTATTTTATGAAACGAAATTTTTAAATACTTGTCAACCAAGACTTGTAACTTGTCGACTTATAACTTGTCAATTTGTCAGTTATATGAAACAGGCCCCAGATTATTGCTGTTTACTTCTGGAGCTTTGGTAATATACTATTATGTATTGTTTTAGGTTGTATTCCTTTACTGGTTCAACTGGTTCAATCTGATAGGGACGGTGATACCAGAAAGAAAGCCGCACAGGCCCTTCACAATCTGGTGCATTCGCAGCCGGATGAAAAATTGCGAAAACGCGAAAGTAGAGTATTGAAATTGTTAGAACATTGCCGGGCTTACACGGAAGTGTTGAAGAATAACGTGGATTTGGATGAAGCCGAAATCGGTGGTACAAATCCCGAAGGTATTCGTTTTTTTATTGCCGAATAACCCAAGAATCTATAAAATTGATTGTTTCAGATGGTGACAAGCATCCTGTACAAACAGTAGCCCATCTAATGAAACTGTCGTTCGATGAGGGCCACAGACAGGCCATTTGTCAATTAGGTGGAATTCATATTATTGCTTCTTTAGTAGAGGTATGTACTCTAAATATTAGTAGATTTAGTAAGCAATTAGCGTAAATCGTAACTAATGAATTTACCCAATGAAAAAGATTAATTCAGTACGAATTAATGTCGACAAATGGACTTTTAATCCATCTTCATACAATCACATTATAAAGGGTGTTTCAATAAGAGCGCTGATTTTAAGGTTCAATGAAACAATGTTATCTGTAGCAAAATATGGAAATATTTATTAATTTATTATGTGTACATTTGGAAATTATGTGTGAAACAAAATATCTTGTAAATGGCCGCCACGGCTTTGCCAGCACAAGCGTACTCTTTCGATAAAAATTTCAATAGCATTGTATACAGTGTTAGAAATTTAATTTCGCATAATAGGGAAATCAATGTTTAATTCTTAGCCGGCTAAAATCCAGTCTACCAGTATACATTTCAATAGAACGTCGCGATGAATTCTAATAAATTTAATTGTTCTACTGGATCGCACGCCGCGATTTGTAGAGGTACAAAGTTATTTGTGTTAGGTATGAAGTACAAAATTATTTAGAAACTACAATTAATAGGTTTTTTGGGGATATTTCAAAAAAATGTGTGTATCGGTTGGTACAGTTTTGAAATAGCAACAAATCTTGTTAAAATTAAAACTTTCTTTTTCAAGCCATTGTGGCAAAAAGACATATCTACATAATTCTATTTTAATATTAGTGATATTTTTTAAATAAATTATCGTTTAAAAATTCTCATTTCTTTTTAATCGACTCGACGTTCACCCATCCGAACCCGTTTTGATACTGTCGAAGTGTCGAAACCGTCGAAATTATTTGATTTTTAATCTAACCAAGCCAAAGCGCGGTGTGAAGTCCAGTAGAACAATTAAATTTATTAGAATTGATCGCGACGTTCTATTGAAATGTACACTGGTAGACTGTATTTCAGCCGTCTAAGAATTTAACATTGATTTCCCTATTATGCGCGAATAATTTTCTAACAGTGTATATGTGGCGGTATTTTATTGATACAGCGTCTAATTTTGGCTTTCAACGCTTCGGTGGTCGCGGGCATTTTGGCATAAACCTGTGACTACAAGTAACCCCACAGCCAGAAGTCTAAAGGTGTTAAATCACAAAAACGTGGCGGCCAATTCTGGTCACCAAACCGGAAAATGACCCGACCGGGAGTAATGTTTATCAATTAAGACGCGATTATATAGATCCATATTTACTAACTCCCAACTGTTAACTTTCGATCTGTCATGTTATAATCACGTGTTATTATGACTCAAACATGACAGGCAATTCAAATCTTGCGGTCTTATTAAAACACCCTTTACAAGCACGTTGTTTTTAGGTGGAGCATTCGATGCACTTGAGCACGTCTACCGATTCGCACTGTATACTGTTGCGTAGATACGCTTGTATGGCACTAACGAATCTCACGTTCGGCGACAGCGGAAACAAGGCTTTGTTGTGCTCGTTCAAAAACTTCATGAAGTCCCTCGTCGTTCAGCTGCAAAGTACCAGCGACGAGTTGAGACAAGTAAGCCTTTCGCGGTTGCTCGTTATCGATTAGAATATCTTTTGTAATTCTCAGGTAACCGCGAGCGTGTTGAGGAACCTGTCGTGGCGCGCCGATTCAACTTCCAAGGAAATCCTGCGGGAAGTGGGCTCGGTGACGGGCCTGATGAAATCGGCGATGATGGACAACAAGGAGAACACTCTGAAATCGATTTTGTCCGCCTTGTGGAACCTCTCGGCGCATTGCACCGAGAACAAATCCGAAATTTGCGCTGTAGATGGCGCGCTGGGTTTCCTCGTAGACCTATTAACCTACAAAACGCCTTCCAAATCGTTGGCGATAATCGAAAATTCCGGCGGCATTTTGAGGAACATTTCGAGCCAAGTAGCCGTCAGGGAGGATTACAGGGCCGTATTGAGGGAGCACAATTGCCTGCAAATACTGCTGGGGCAATTGAAATCGCCGAGCCTGACTATTGTCAGTAACGCTTGCGGCACGTTGTGGAACCTCTCCGCCAAATGCCAGGCGGACCAGGAGGCTCTTTGGCAAATGGGGGCGCCGACCATGCTGAGCAGCCTCAATCACTCGAAGCATAAGATGATCGCTATGGGCTCGAGCGCAGCGCTCAAGAATTTGTTGAGCGCCAAACCCCAGCAAATGTTCCAACCGCAATTGGACGCTACCGCTTTAAGTTTGGATCTTCCAGCTTTGCCTACTTTAGGTAATTATTTTCAATATTAAAAACGTTTAAATTACTTGATAATTGTATTTTTGCAGGTGTTAGAAAACAAAAAGCGTTTCTACAGAACCTCGATTCGTCTTTGAGCGAAACGTACGACAACCTCGACAAGGAGTCGCCTAAGAAAGAGTCGAGAAGGACCCTCGAAATGCAGGAATTGAACAGTAATTTCGCTAGTTTGAATTTAAACGAACCATCCACCAGCTATTCCACGGATCCCAGGTTGAACGCCAGGATGAATCAAAGCTACAGCAGCGCGAGTTTGCCGTACAAACGACCGAGTTGCACGTACATTCCCGTTAGAAATAAATACTCCGATTGCGGTTACGACGATGAAATCGACATGTCCGATCAGCCGATAGATTACAGCATAAAATACTCCGAAACTAAGGTAATGTAAATCGCTCTAATTGAGGATTCTGGTTGCTTCGTTCTTATATAGAAGCTGTAGTATTAACGGTATTTTTTGGCATACATGTCACGGTAGGAGATGTTCATTCGCTGGTTAATTGGCGTTTTTTACGGCTGCAATTTGTATGTTTTGTTGGAGAAAAGTACCGAATCCTATGTAAATGAACACAACCGATAGGGAAATCGATATTTCGAAATTTGGAGTAGTTTCCTTGCAGGGGAAAAACCTGATTTTTGCGCCAATTTTGGGATTTTCGGGGGTTTCTCGGAAACTGTTCTAACGATTTTTCTCGAACTTTCCTGAAATATTCTTTAATTTATTACTAATTACTTCCGGCAAACCGCATTTTCTTAAAAAATGTATTTGCCAAGTTATAGGAAAAAGAAAAGTAGCCGACCCGGGGGATTCTCGTTAAAAGCCCGATCCGAAAATCGACGATTCGACTTAAGAAAATTATACCTTCATCGTGAACTGAGCAAATTAATCTTTTTTATTCTCACTTTCCTCAATTCCTACCCATTATACATATTGCTCCATTTTTCATTGCAACATAGGCTGTGGGTGCAACAAAGACAACTTCAATTAGATACTTTTAAAGGAAAAAGAAAGAGTGACATTTGTGTCATTGCAACTTTTCACTCTGACAACTGTCATTTTAATAATCTTTCTTTGTTCCACTCATAGAAATGACCATGTTGCAATCGGAAATGGAGCAAGGTGTATATCCCATTCTACCCTCTTTATACCGTGAGATTTACGTTTAGGATGTTAGGCCATCATTAAAAAGATGTTTTAAAGAGAAATAACCCCGTTTTTAGGTGCCAAATTCGGAAAGTACCGACGCCAATTACTCCTACTCGAAGCAATCGGAGGAAAAAGAAAATTTCGGTATATACGCGGAGACCGATCTGGACCAACCGACCGATTATTCATTGAGATACGCCGAAGACGATTCCGATTCGGAAATCGCCAAAAACGAAGACACCGTTAAAACCTACTGCACCGAAGACACTCCATACGAAACTCCATTCAATTTCTCCACAGCCACATCCATGTCGGATTTACGCCTGGACGATAAGCAAGTTATCGACAACGATAAACTCAAAGAAAGAGAATCTACAATAAACAAAAAGGTGAGTTATAGAGCCTAGATAATCAAATAGTACATACACTGTTGGAAATTTAATTTCGCATAATAGGGAAATCAATGTTAAATTCTTAGCCGGCTGAAATCCAGTCTACCAGTATACATTTCAATAGAACGTCGCGATGAATTCTAATAAATTTAATTGTTCTACTGGATCGCACGCCGCGATTTGTAGAGGTACAAAGTTATTTGTGTTAGGTATGAGGTACAAAATTATTTAGAAACTACATTTAATAGGTTTTTTGGGGATATTTCAAAAAAATGTGTGTATCGGTAGGTACAGTTTTGAAACAGCAACAAATTTTGTTGAAATAAGGGAAAAAATAATTCAATTTTCAGCTAGAATTATACCTCAGCTCAGTAATATGGGATGACATCTGTATGACAGGTTTGGCTATAGTTTAGCAGAAAGCGGTGGACTATTTTTTAGAGTTCTTTTATTTTCTGTTTTAAAATAATCCTTAAGTTTATTTTTGAAGTTTCCTTTTTATTATTTTCTTAGAAGTTACTTTCTTTTTCAAGCCATTGTGACAAAAAGACATATCTTCATAATTCTATTTTAATATTAGTGATATTTTTTCAATAAATTATCGTTTAAAAATTCTCATTTCTTTTTAATCGACTCGACGTTCACCCATCCGAACCCGTTTTGATACTGTCGAAGTGTCGAAACCGTCGAAATTATTTGATTTTTAATCTAACCAAGCCAAAGAGCGGTGTGAAGTCCAGTAGAACAATTAAATTTATTAGAATTGATCGCGACGTTCTATTTAAATGTACACTGGTAGACTGTATTTCAGCCGGCTAAGAATTTACCATTGATTATTTCCCTATTATGCGCGAATTATTTTCCAACAGTGTATATCCTCCATTTTACGTTATTATATCGTTGTAGATAAATAAAAGTCCCGAAGAGAAGGAGCGTTGCAGCACCGAGGACATCTCCGTGTTAGACCATCGTCCTAAATTGTCCGATAAACTTCCGAAATCTGAGCTAAGTTCGGGGCTGATGTCGCCCGAAAAGCCCGTCAATTACGCCGAAGAAGGTACGCCCGGGTACTTTTCTCGCGTCAGCAGTTTCGGTTCTCTCAATTCGATACCGGCCGTGGAAAGTAACAAAGAACAAAAAGACAACGACAACCGGGAATCGGATGGCGAGAGAAAAGAGAACGAAAAATCATCGCCGAAAATGTCCGCCGAAACGAAGGTGGTCAAGTTCGAACGGGTGGTGAATTACGCCGAAGAGACCCCGTTGATGTTTTCCAGGTGAGGATGATGGCACTTTTTGTTTTGGAAGTCTTAGTGGAATATTATAAAATCCTATTTGTAGATCGAGCTCTCTGGCGTCGTTGGATAGCATCGAACAACACTCGATTCACGACGATAGAAGCTCCGTGGTATCGGATTTTAGTCGATTAACCAGCGGTATCGTCTCGCCGAGCGAATTACCGGATTCTCCTACACAAACGGTACCGCAGAGCCCTAAACCTAGAAAAACCTCGCTAGACTTTCCATCTAGTTCTAAGGTAATTGCAATTTCACAATGGCAAAATACGGTGAAATTTAACACGTTGCTAAAAAAATTATAGATGAGGTCTAATGACAGAACTTCAGTACCGAGGGTGCTACCTAAACCGAGTATGTTCGAGGATAACGTTACTAAATTCAAAGAAGAAAGTACTCCCATACAATTTTCCACAGCGACGAGTTTGAGTAGTTTAACTATAGATGATCATGAAGATAATGGAGAACAAGTTAGTGTTTTTTTTTCGATATTACTTGAATAGATATTTAATAATCAATTGTAGGCGAGCAGTCGCAAACCGTCAAATAATAGTTCCCAAGAAGAACAGAAAATCGTAAATGATGAAGCCGAGAAAAAGGACGATGAAAAAGGTACCGCTGCGTCTGATATAAACGATGATTACGTTTTCGAATCTGATGTCGATGAAGACATTCTGGCTGATTGTATTAATATAGGGATGCAAAACAATAGGTAACGCACTAATTTGTCTATTTATTTAATTATTTTTGTTCGAATGAATAATTGTTTCAGGCACGATCAGTCCAAATCTGTTCAAACATCGACTCCCACCAAATTGCCCACTTCCAGTTTTAAATACACGTCGAAAACTGTCCAAAATAGCGGAATTCCGATGCCGAGAGGTAATTCCAGAGTGCTTTCGCAACCTAATCAATCGAGATCCTTTGAAAACCACACCGGGATAACTGGAAATCAGGTACGCATGCAAATTTAAGAGTATTCTTCGAATAGTAATATTCTTTTATGAAGCTACAAACGTTAATTATTGTCTAATTTAATCTCTCGTTGGCAATTTTTTTACATACCCCGAACACTCGCTCCTTTACTATCGATAGGTTCGCCGAACATTATACATTTTTAGAGAACTACTCTCAGTTGCATAAAACAATGTTTAATCTATAAATATATTTAGGGCGACACAGTTAGAACTTACTACACTGAAGACACCCCTGTAAGATTGAGTAATGCAGCTTCCAATTCGGATTTGAGTTTACTTTCCGCTTCGAATGGGAAGGATGGTTCGAGAAAAGGCGATTACTTATCCGACGACAGTAGTAATCTATCAGGTAATTTTTTTTCTAAATGTGATCCAATTTTAAATGCTTTCACTCTATTTACGCTTATCTTATCAATTGAAAAATTACTACAAACGCTGAACTAGATCAGCGCGGTCGTTCTTTTTAAATATTTAATACCCACATATCCGTTTTGAATTTATGTTCGTTGTAAAATATGAAATTATGATTTTTAGTGCAGTTTAAAAAAGTGCTTCGTGTTATTCTAGATAAATATTTAGTTCGTGATTGTTTACATTTCATGTTTGAAGAGATGTATATTCTGGTAATTTTTTGGTAAATGTTTACCATTAATTTGCTATTTGAGTATCGTACGGAAATAACAAATTTATTACAGAATTTTTGAAGTCGTGAATCCTTCACATTTTTTCATAGTTTGTTTGTAACGAAGTATTTGGAGATTATAATTTCAATTTCCAGGCGAAAATGACAACATTTTAGCCGAATGCATACAATCGGCGATGCCCAAATCGAAGAAAGACGCCAAAATCGCCCCGAAATCCGCCATGCCGTCGTCCCTACCGCGCCGCAGCGTTCCCACCGGCAAATACCACGGCGCCTCCGCCGTCGCCGGTAACGCGAGACGATCCGAAGCTCCTAAAGTGCCCCCGTTATCGACCGACTTGAATCGAAGGGATAATTCGTCGTTGTCCGGCTATTTGAACGTCGGAGACGAGGTGGAAAATTACGCGGTCGAATCCACTCCCTGCCATTTCTCGCTGAGGAGCAGCCTGAGCGATTTGACCGTCGACGGGAGCGTCGCCGGATTGAACAGGTTTGTTTAACAATTTGAAATTCATAAGCGATAAGGAATAATATTTCGATTGTTTATAGGACCGGCGGGCAAAATCAAAATGAAAGTTCCCCGTCGAAAGTCGAAGGTGGAGAAAATCAGGAATCTCAATCGGGTGAGTGTGTTTAATGAATTTACCGTTGGTTCGGTTCACATACAATAAATTTTTACAGCGAATTCCACTACAATGCAACATAACATCAGCCAACAATCGAGAAGAGAATCCTTATCGTCGATAAGCGTGGAATCCCTCGGATCAGCCGAAGCCGAACAAGCCCTACTGGCACAGTGCATATCTTCCGGTATGCCCAAGAGTCACTCGAGAAGCGATCCGATGAAAATTCCCAAATCCAGGTAAAATAATCGCTATTGTTCGGAAAAATCGGGCGCTAACGAACGCACCAGTTCCAGGACGAATCCGGAAGAGCACTCCTTCGACTCGTCGAGTCCCCCACGGTACGACGTCAATTCAAAAAACGTGAGTGCTGCGTCTGTTGCCGGGAGCACGCGAGAACTTCCAGCCGAGAACGAGCCGCGTCCCGCAACAAATCGGTCCATCGCGGCAGCAGGCGTAGAAAGAAATCCAGAAATCCGTCGGGAGAACGGGACAAGGGCGGAGGCGGAGCCGAGCAAACTGCCAGTTCGAGAGGAGCCAGAGAGAACAGGGATCCGAACGCCCAGCGATACATCACGGGACAGATGCTCGCCTACAGACGAGATCTCATCCCCAGGTTAGATCTTCTACGCTAGTAGATAGGTAAGATATTTATGCTAAAACAATTACGTTTCAGGAGAAGCGAAGAGTGGATCTAGGGATTCGTTGCAGAAGATATTGGACGTGATGGATGAGCGGTTGGTGCGCAGCTGCGAGGAATCCAAAGTGGTGGACAACAGAATGCTCGATCCCGACGCCATGATCGAATCGTTGGATCGTTTCACGGCCGAATTAGTGTCGCAGGCGAGCCATCTGAACAAAGACGAGAGTTACAAGGTATCCACGGCCGATAACACGTGGAACGACGACATTTCCCCGAACGATATCACTTTTCCGAGTATATCCGGCAGCGCTCCTAACGTCGTTACGTTCAGTCACAGCAACGAGGAAGTTAACGATGTAGTTTGCACTGATGAAGGCGGTCCGGCGTCGAACGATTTTTCTTCGATAAACACATCGACTATGACGGATAGCACGTTGATAGCCATCGACGCTAATAAGATGGCTACGGTGTTCCAAAAAGAGGCGGAAATGTCTTCGAGCCTCAACAGCGCCGCTTCCTTGGAATTGGACAACATTCAACCGCCTTCGCAGCTGAACTCTCTAACGAACAGCGCCGTTAGTTTGACCAGGAGTCCGAAATTGCCGAGAAGGAAGAAATCTCTACCGGCTGGGTTGATGATCCGACGCGCTTTTAATAACTCTTTGAACAACGGCTCCAGCTTAGAGAGCTTATCTAACTTAGACCACGTTAATCCTCCTACGGATTTGTTGTTCGATATGGAAGGTAGCGTGACCAGCATAGCTAGTCTACCTAGTGACCAGAGAACCGATTTCATAATCAACGGTATCATCAGCAAAGATATACAACAACGAAACCAACATCCTATATTCGATTTGAAGCAACCTTACAGCGAATTGGAAAACATCAACCCTCCCTCGTTGTTCAACGAAATCACGGATTTCTGCAACTCGCTCGCCGACGTGCCCACCGAAGTCATAGCCACCGATACGGATATATTCGAAGACTGCTTCACTCACACGATCGACGACACAGCGGCGGACTTCACCCTAGCCGAGGACGGAGTCGACGGCATCGCCGACTCCATCATGGAAACGGCCAACAACATCGACGACGACGACGAAGACGTCACGATATTCTCGGACGCGAAGAGCAGCGTGGAATCCACGCCGAAGAAGACCAAAAGCGCCACGCTGAGCAAATCGATGACGACCAAACAGCGCCGCAACCAAGCCAGGGACCGTTACAAAACGTACACGATCGGCGCCGAGATGGTGATGCGCGAGGAAATCGAAAAGTTGAAGGAGACCGGCGACGATTGCAGGTACGACAGCGGCTTGCCCGAGGCCGACAGCACCACCAGCACCTACGATTCAGCGACCTACAGCGCCGAAAAGGAGAAGCTCACGCCGCGCCAGCGTCGCGCCATGAACAGGTCGCGTTTCGAGACGCAAGTCGTCGACGAAGCTACCGCTAATATCGCCAACATCATGCAGCGATGCGCGATAGATCCGGCTCCGGTGCAAGACGACAGTTGCTCATCGTCGCCGCTTCCCAGTCCGGTGAGATCGAAGCTGAGCATCCGGAGGAACTTTATGCAGAAGCGGCTGGAGAATAAGGAGCGGTTCAGGACGAGGACGTTGAGCGAGTCGAGCTTCTCTCCGGAGGCCTCGTCGACGTCGCCTTCTTTAAATGGAGAAAACGACGTTCAGTTGCATTTGCAGAAGGAGGCTAATAGGCAAGTATAATTTTTGTCAATAGAGAAAATCTAATGGCGTTTTCCATTGGTAAAATAGTGTGCACTGTTTTGACGCGACTGTTTTGACTTCCATTGGCAATCTGGCCACCAAAAAACACTTTTGGAAATCAAAACACTCGCACAGCTCACCAAATAAAACAAAAATTTTGCTTTGAGTGTATTTTCAGTGCGCACTATTTTACCAATGGAAAACGCCATTATCTTCCGTGTTTAGTACCTATTATTGTAGGATAAAAATGTGTTAATTAATGTCTCTTTTTTCCCGTAGAGTATTAAAAACGTTAAGGGACACGAAGACGTACGAGGAATTGCTGGATTGCGAAACGTTGAGTTTAGTCAGCAACGACGACGATTCGGAACACAACTCTGGGAATTCTGTGAATTACAGAACTTACCACAAGAGTTGGGGTATGAAAAAGAACATTCCCGTCATAACGAACCAAACGACTCGCCCGGCCGAGTTGATCTCGCCACCGAACAACGACGACAAGGAAGAGGAAGAAGAAGAAGAAGTCGAGGAAGAGGACGAGGAGGAGAAACGATCGCTCGGCAAGCCGAAAATCGTGAAACCGGAAGAGAAAGCCGCCCAGGACGAGGAGGTACCGGCCGAGCAACCGAAAGGTATTCGAGGCCGCAGGAAACCGTTGTATTCCAGAACGGTGACCAGTTCGACGCCGAAGAACATCAAACCCGTCAAAACCATGACGTCTAATTTGGTGAAGAACGTTACCTCGACGTTCAAATCGAACTCGGTGCTTAAGAACGTGTCTAGACAGACCAAATCGACCGTATCGCCGCTACAAAGTCGCGTTTCGAGCGGTTACGGGAGCAGAAACGTATCGAAACCAGCCTCGCCTAAAACTAGTCCAGCCAGGATGCCGGCCAGTAATCGAAGCAGTCCCAAGCACGCGCCGTCTAATAAAACCGTTGCGTCCTTAAAAGGTAAGCTATGATAAAGCTCTCACAATACTGAATAGTTTTTTGCACCAATGAGGCATCAATCACCTTTGATTTCATTTTACATTACAGTAAGTCCTCAACTAGACCGGCAAGGAACGTTCACGAAAGACGAACAGGCTGCTCCCAGCAGTACTTCTGCTGCATCGAAGCCGGCCAGTAAGATTCCGACCGTCTCGAAAATACCGAGCTTCGCTTCGAAAACCGTCTCCAAATTGATTCCCCCGGCGCCGGCTTCGAAAATTTTCGGTAAACCGCCGGCCGTGAATAGAGCGAACGGCATCGTTAAATCGGCCAGTACAGACAGAACGGGCAGGAATCCGAAGGTGTACAACAGATCGACCAGCGCCGATAGCAGGGAATCGATATCGAGGCGGGTACCGCCGAGTCCTTCCAGTCAAAGTTTGAAGGGCGAATCGAAGGTGCAGCAGAACGGGGCTGTTAAGAAATCGTCGATACCTAGTGCTAGTTTAGCGCAAAGGTGGGGAACTTGTAAAACTTGTATGAAGCTTAGCAATTTGAACTAAAAACTAATTATTGTATTACAGATCTAACAGTAATTCAAGCATAACGTCGACGGGAAGCTCGAATAATGTAAGAAAACAAGTAACCAGTAAGATTGCTAATTTGTGGAAGAAAATCGAAGATAGTAAAAAACAACCTCCCAAGCAGGACACTCGCGTTTGGATACAGCCTGATATTGAGAAAGAACCTCCTAGATTGATAAGGTATTAAAATTACTTATTTCTTACCTACTTACCTATTATAAAATATCATTTTTGTTCAACAGCCGAATTTTAATTAAATGATATTTTATAGTCGGTTATTACTTATTAGTATAGAAATATTTAATAACAGTTCAGCTATACTCGTATTAACAATTGAATATTTTATTGGATTGTTCTTTTAGGAGCAACACTTTCGAAAACAAGAACGGATTAACGTTAAAAAGTAGACAGGAGAACGAGGAGGTCTGCTTGTCTAAATTACAACCGTACGACTTTACTGACGATGTAGACGGTATTTCGACTGATAGCTTTTAATTTATGTAATAATTGTGTTTCCATTTTCTACCGTTGAAAGGAAAACAGCAGTTTTCCTTTTGTCGTGAATTTTTGCGTTATTGTTTCGACATTTAATCCAAAGTAGGAATCGAATTACCTAGTTATTTAAGTTTCGTTGTGTCCAGTGATGTTAATTTGATAGGGATAACTTTGAAGTAAATGTCGAATTGTGTTGTTAATGTATTACTAAATGTATTTTTAATTACTTCTTTTAGTTTAGCTATTTGCCATAAATTTTAATATTTAAAATATTAATTAAAAAAATTAACCTATTTATTCAAGATGCTCTGAACTCTTCATTTTTTTAGGTATATGTAGCAGTGAACTTTAATTTTTTTTAGGTGTAGGAATTTGAAAAAGGAATTTTCTAGTCGCAGTTTATTGAATAAGACTGTATATTGTATGTAAGTAGTTAGCAGCGCTGTGGGGGTATTTAAATTTTTGAGTTAAGTATACGTGCACGATACATACTACACTCAAAATATTGATTGTCCCTATTGTTCTCTCCGTGATAATTTAATATAATTTGTACATATTATAATATTTTAGAAAGAGCGTAGTTTAGTTATAATTTTATAATATTTGTATTTGATTTCGTCGAATAGATTAGACTTTAGTCTAACTATTTTAGTTAAGAGGCTGTTTGTCACATATTCTAAACCCTAAAAATCGTTTATATTTAATAAATTTGCTTTTACCTTCACTTTATTGATTTCCTTTACCGTTTTAAAGAAAAAGTAGTAACCTGCAATTAATTGTTGTAATGGTAGTAATTTATTGAGTTTAAAAACTAAAAGCACATACTGACAAACAGTTGATAGTGAATAATACAGCAAAACAATACATACTTCGTTAAATATATACACAGTCCTGACATTTTGCTGCCGACGTTTCAACTAAATAATCGCTAGAAACAAAGATCGATCGTTTTACCATTCAGTATCTCTGATTTAGACAAACCACATTAAATTTAAACAAACCAGAAATAAATCCAATGGAAACTGTAAATTTTACACGAAAAGTTAAAGATACATGTCCGCCGTTACTAAATAGAAATAAAAATAATCACAATAACTTCGTCTTTAAGAAGTAGACTTAACAATTATAATATATACAGTGTTACAACTAAAAACGAAAAATTAACTAACGCTAAGATTACAGATTTGTGCCTTAAATAAGCTTAGGGCCACGTATTGAACTGTAGGTTTATTAGAAATTGGACAGATATATTTTACATTGTTTCGTTTAAGAAGCAGCTTTTGTTCTTTAACTTAATTAAAAATGCCATAATCATATTATATGTATAAGTAAATGGCACGTTAAATTTGTTTATACAGATTTTTAGAAAATAATAATAATCAGTCTTAATCTATACATTTCACTTTAAACGATGCTAATTAATAATTAATTATAGCAAACATGTATTAATAGAAAAAGCACCAATTAAAGTGAATTCCAACGAATTTAATACAACTATTTTCAAATTAAAAACTGTATAACTTCCACTGAGGTATGGAGTAGCTGCTTCTTAAAACGTAGAGCTGTATAATTAAAAAAAATACATAAAAATTTACCCGAAAACAAAATAAATTACCTCTTCTCAAAAAAAAATCCATGTACACCCTACATTTTCGAAATAAAATCGTTCGAAATGGACGCCGATAAAAATATTTAATTTACATTTCAATCTATTCAACCGACTGGGGTTTGGTTAATTTAATTTCGGTCTCATACATTAATTGAACGCGATTAACAATGTACTTTACAACTATTTTTCGTGGATCATTCGAACAAAAAATAAAATAAAACAAATAATAAAACCTACGTTGTTTTCAACGCATTGTTGACAAATAATTCAATATTTGAAAAATTGACCTAAATATCATAACGCACTCTCAAACATCTCTCTATATACAGAAAATCCCATTTCAATTATTTAGAAAATAATACGTTTCGTAAAATCAACAAAAAACAACAATGATACAGGGTGTTTAATACATGAAAAATTGAAGATAATTGTAACAGAACAGAGCGTTGTAACAATGGATTTAAATATAAAAAAATCGAATAAAAATTATAAGCCGAGAAAGAAATGGAAAAATGTATGAAACACTCAATATATAGGTTGTAAAGTACCCAGAAAACAAAACCTTTATACACGTTGATGCATCTTAGTTTGCAATATAGGCTATGGGTGCAACAAAGACAACTTCCATTAGACACCTATAAAGGAAAAAAGTTATTGTGGTATTGCAATTGTCTCACTCTATCCACCGTTATTTTAATAACCTTTCCTTGTTCAACTCATAGAATTGACCATATTGCAAACTGAAATGCACTTATGTGTGTTTGGGTTATTTAAAACCCTTTTGGGAACGTTCATTAATGGTTCAAATAATACCCAAGTATTTGTGATGTTTTTATAAAATTTCTTTCTTTTTCACTTCAATTATCACGAGATATTCATTTCGATTTTCCACCTTAAATCCAGTACTTTCATTACATCCCATTATTATAAAATTTAGATGTTTCTAATAATGCATTTTATAAAAAAATAACAGGCCGCTTTTTTATAAAATCATTCAAAATACGATAATCAATTTAAAAAACCTAGTATAAGCACCAAAATTTGTGATAAACTAGGCTAGATTTTCGAAAGGGATCTTCTGTACATACACGCAATTTTAAATTTCCTTCTAAAAAATATTTCAAACAAAAACAAACGATTGCACACTTCAAGGAATTAGAATTTTTTGTTTTCTAGTTTAGGGTCTACTCGAAAAAACGAAAGAAAACAGTAAAAAGGGGCAAACGATAAACATCAAAATTGAAATTTGTATCGTAATATTATAATCGATTTTTCCCTTACAAGATGAATCCAACGTAAGCTTTGTTCCCAATCAGCGTTTGATCAGTTCAATTACGAATCAATAGTTGCGAAATGGAAAATTTTCCAAAGCGCAATCACCGAGTAGTTTGTACGTTGATGGATCATTAATTGGAAACAAACCCATAATAAACCGAGTTTTTGATATTAAAGGAATGACCCGGATATTTTGTATAATTTAAAGTCAGTCAATTTTTTAGATTCACCCATCATTGATCACAACAAAATAAGTTTCCAGGTAGAAATGATAATACGAAATGGCTCACATTTTCTTCACTGTTGTAAATCATCCGTAGGCACTAATTTTAACTCGTTCAAACGATTAACCGAATCTTACGAATCGCCCGGGTGAATCTGATAAGATTTCATCTACCACCCACGGAAAATTAAAACGGAAATATTTATATTTATGTATAGTATAATAAAAAAAAATGTCCGTGCATCTTAACCGTCCTCCTTGGGAGGTGTAAACCATCCTGAAAATAAATAAAAATTATTCATCGAGTCGAGGCGATTTTTCGAAATATTGTCCAAAATATACTCCTCTTTGTAAATTCAAATTTGTTCTCATATTACATTTCATCCTCCATAATATTTGTATATGCACAACTCGTGCAGTAAGTTTGTATTGAATCAAAAATATGTAAATTTCAATCATACACACTGGATATACAGGGTGTCCAGAAAATAGATAATTCGTAATTAAGACATCAAATAAGGGTATAAGTTCATATAGATTTTGTTCATTTGAGCCCACATTTTGTCCCCCAATTTTTGAGCCCTCTACCTAATTTAAAAATTGAAATTTTTCTTGAACCGTTAATTTTGTCGACTTCCAGGATTCATTTAACCACCAAATTGGGCATACTGGTGTAGTTAATAAACCACAAAAATTTTTCCTTTCTCCCATGTACAATTAGGGAATAAAACGTAAAAATAAGTTATAAATTTTTAACTTTAAAGGCCTCTATTTTTGTATGCCTCTCAAATTTGTATGCAGTTATACCATTGTTTTAATTTCATCTATAAGCTCCCGAATTATTGGGATAATTTTCTGGACAACCTGTATTCCCATAAAAGAATAGGTCAAAAAGAACTTACCGTTTTTTTCGTGGATTTGTACAAGTGATTTAAAGCTTTGTTGAGCCCTCGCCAAGCTGTATTGTCCCTGCGAACAGACTTTCGGAGCTCCGAATTGGATCCGCGCTTTACCTTTAACGAGCGTAGCGGATATTTGCATTATCACCGCTTCTACGGTGTAAGCGCTCGACCAGCCTTGTTTCGTTAACAATTCCATGCATATCGCTCCACCCACCAACACATAACCACCTAAAAAAAATACCAAACAATACAATTTCAACCGCTAATTCTTCATATTGAATCGAGAATCTTACCGGATATAATCGGATGCACCACCCTGACGAAGGGCGGTTCGAACGGGTAAGTGTCTTTGAACAACATGTTCAATTGTATGGAATCCTTTCCCTCCTTCTCTTTGAGCATCTGCAAATCGTGGCTGAGCGGACTGTCCGGATCGACGCACATCAGCCTCACGTTCCATTCGTACAACGAATCGTTGACCAGCTCGATTTGGTACATTTTGTTTTTGAACGAGTCCGAACGGTAGATGTCCCGCAATTCTTTCATCAGTCGATCTGTCGCCTGGACGGAACCCGACACCGAGCCCTAAACATTGAAATATTTATCGATAAGTAATTGATTAGATGTAGAGATAGATTCACTAATATTTTCCACTGTATGAACGTTTTCACTCGCTGCAATATAGTGCAATAATAAATAGTTGCAATATTGCATTGCAATTAAAATACAAGCGTTTAAATGCGTAGTTTTCCATGTAAGAAACCCATGTAAAATTATGCAGGTTTTTTATTACTTTTTTTAGTAATTAAATTACATAAAAATGAAAGGTATCATCATAGTGCTTTAAGATGTCAAGTGAGATTATAACAACTACTGCATTTACTAGTGCAATAAATCTTTATTATCAAAGCAGTTAAGTAATATTAAATGTGATATGAAAGGTGTCTAAAAAGTTTAAATTTCTAACATCAATAGACTTCTAATTGAGGTCTTATTTTTGCCTTTGAGTTTTGCTAAAGCATACAAATGTAATATTAAGATTAACTTGAATGAGCGCGTGTTGTTGACTAACAAAATAACAATCCCTAATAAAAATATCACAAGATTCTATGATTCGCAAATGTCTAGGTCTCTGGGTCAAATAGGGATAGGCCTAATTAATTAACTACTCCCTCTAGAACAAATATCAACAAAATTCCACAAGAAAATTCGCTTTAACGAACCTTTAAATAGTCCTGCCTCTGGTTCTGCCTGAGCCTCTCCAACGTCGCCAGGTGTTCCACGCCCATCTCGTCCGCCTTCGATCTGTTATCCTCCATCTCCATGGCGAGATCCTCGTCGGCGTCGCTTTCGTCCTCTCCTTCGCTCTCTCCGATGTCCAAGTCGGCGTCGCTGTCGAGGCCCTCGTCCTCCATCATGGTTTCGTCGCCGCCGCTTTGGCTGCTGCTGTTACATCGCGTGCTTATTCTACACCAAAAATAAAGGACTCAATATTTCTTCTGGATACTTGTAGTTGGTACAGGAATGTTTGCTTACCGATTGGTCGCTTGTCGATCTAAAATGTGTAGTGAATCTAAGTCGGGAGGCTCGGGCACCGCGTGCAATCGACACAGCTCTTTGAGAAGTATTATCACTTGGTAGAGGACGTGATTGTCCAAACCTTCGGTATTACTTAATATTTGAACGGCATTCGCTATACTAGTTTCTTCGGAGTCCGCGAACCATACGGGCGGTACGGCGGGGTATGTTTCCTGAAAACGAATAAATCCACTTGAATTATGGAAGCAAAATATAGCACAGTTCGAAAGTGAAAACGTATCTTGTGAGGTTTTTTAATAAGAAAAGGTGTCATAAAAACATAGGTTGTTATAGAGGAATATTTATACACATACTGATGCATAAAACTAATATAATAAGTGTTCCATGTGGTGCAATTTTCAGTAGAGGACAGTGTATATGTAGAAAATGATTTTTGGTTTAATAAATAAAATCTTTGGTCCTACGATTGGGGATTTTTGAGAAAGCATTCGTTATACCAAAATGAAGCTCTGCAGCAAAATCAATCATTTTCCTGATTTAGAGTGATTTCTGGTAAATTTATTTCATAATTAGGGTGCTTGAAATTCAGACTTTCTACAGATAAAATACTTTTCAAATTATCGCATATTCATTAAATAAAAACCCAATCAGTTATGATTTATGATATACGAGCCAAAAAAATTCTTACATTTTTAATTGTTCAGATAAAAGTAATATGGTATAAGTATTCACTTAAATAATTATTTACTTTTTTCTACAAAACAAACAAATTCAAGTACGCACATAAGTAATATTATTTGAAATACACTTTCCAAGAAACGAATTCCATAAACACATTCAGTATTGTTTTGATTTATTATAAATAAACCACGCTGACTGTAAAATCCGTTTATTACCAGGAATTTCGATGTAAATTCAGTGAAAATTTCGATTTTGGTTGCGTCATACTATTTAGATTTAAACTGTAATTCTAGGACGTAAAACTGTGCTTCAATAATTGCTTTATTGGAAAAATTTATTGCGTTACAATACTGCATATAATAGTTTCTTTAATTTTAATTAAATTGCAACATACTAATACAGCTGAATAAGAACAGAATATGTAAAATAGAATAATAGAAAGGGAATAGGTAAACCATGACATTAGAATTGACAAAAATTTAGTTAATTGTAATATGTCATATGTATAATTCAGGTCATTTTTCACTTAGGTATTCAATTTGGTTAATTTAAATTGTATAGTTAATCAACCAAGTGTGTTTTATTTTCTTATTTTGTCTAGCCATTGTTGTTTTAATCAAGTGCTTTTCTAAGTCATTTAATTAGATACAAATTTAAACGATAATACTTAGGTGTGTTTTTAGATAATTTATTGATTAGTTGGTATAATTTCTTAAATAAAATTAGCACATATATTACCAATGTGACGATTATTCAGACCAGTAGTTTCTGAGAAATTATTTCTATAGTATAAATAAACTGGGTATATTATTTTGATTTATAAATAAAATAGCACAATGAAATCACTTTATCGCCAGTAATCACTTTATCTGTGAAACTCGCAAAAATCACTAAATTTCGATGTAAATTCATTAACAGTTTTGCTCATGTTAAACCACCTACATTTAAACTATAATTCTAGGCCGAAAAACTGTACTTGTGTAGTTGCTCGTTAAGGTAAAATCAATTTACAGAGAAATTAATAACTTTAAATTCGGATTTTCCTTAATATTAATTAAATAACAAAGCTTTAATACACCTAAATGATAAATAAAAATATATAGAATATGACATTAGAATTGACAAAAACAGCTGTATTAAGTACATATGTTAAACGTCAAAAAAAAACAAGAAAAATAAAGTCCTTTGTTGGGGTGTTGAAGGAGACTTATTAGATTACAAGGACTTTGGGGAAAGCGCAAATAACGTAAATTCACCGAATTGCAAATCAACTTACTGTAATATTCGCATGGATCGTGTATTCAACACCGTTCTTTCCGATAAACCTACAAGTCAATTCGTCAACACTCGCTGAGATGATCTGAAATCGTTCATGGTTTTTCGTAAATATCGATTCTAGCGTCCGAATTTCCTGCTTTAGCGTATTTAAACAAGCCATATGTATCACTAACTAGGTATTTTCGTGGATTCGCCGCCCGTTTGGGACACTTTTTGGGACACTAAAGCACTAATTTTCGGGTACTCGAGCACTCCCTGCACACCAAAATGGCTGCTCAGTGAATGCGAGCGGCTAACAGTGTTGCCAACCATTGATCATCCTTTTTTCCTTAATTCGCTTGAAAATTTATTTGTAATAGTGATGGTTGATGGTTCTTTAGGAACCGTTGATTTATAAATAAGAAATGATTTTTGAAGATTTCTTTTACAATCCTGGTGCATTTTTCGGATTATTTTTGTGGATTGATTGATGGGTTTTCTACAAATTTGTTTCAACTCTTCTTTAAATGTTGTTTAAAGATTTCGTAAAGGGCTATTATGCATTTACCATTTGAAAGTAATACATTTTTTTTAAATAAATTTATCCTTTGGGCGTAAAATGCGTCGGGCATTGACAGTTTCTGTCAAAATTTTAGTACAAAACCGAAGGTTGGCAGCACGAAAATCCCTATTTTTTTATTAACAATTTCTGTTATTAAACATTACTATGGACATTTAGTGATTCCGAGTCATTTACTATCATCGTTATAATATTAATTAATCAAGAAATGCAAAAACAAACCAATTATAAGATAAAACGTAGTCGAATGTCATTTATTGACACAGCGAACAAATATTTTGACAACAATGACAATGACATAAGAAATAAATTACACTGTACAATCTGCCAACTCTAAATATAAAAAAAATTCTCAAACAAAAACTATTAACTATTAGTATAAAAATGTTAAATGAATTTATTCGATAATTTAAATTTAACATTTTCATTTTTTCCTATCACGTGCAAGTTTTCCCCAAAAACGGGAAATTTCCCTCACATTGGCAACAGTGCCGGCTATCGAGAAGAAAAGACGCGTTCGCGAGCAATCGGCTCGTCTCGGGCGATCGAGGTTTTTGGAAATAATTGAGGAGAAACCGGGATTAACGGGATTTTTTTATAAGTGGGATAGGAGGGCATGTTGCGTACGGTGTGTGGTACTCGATCCTACTTCATCGACGAATTTTGGCAAACTGACCTATTTTATTTGCATTAGAAATTCATTTTTTATTTACGCGTAGATCGCTTCGGTTTATTATTTTATTACGGGGGTCGTTCGATAAGTTCGGAGGATAGTTTTTATTACAAGGGGTTTACGATAAATACGAAACGTGCAGAATGACCAAAAACTGTATAAAGAAACCAAGAATGACCAAGAACAAAAAACATTAATACAATAAATTCTTAATAATTATTTTTGGAGTCCCCCAAAAGATTCCTCTTCTGTGTGGGTTCATATTCAAGACAACCTGTACATTTCAGTTGAATAATGAATAGCTACAAAATTTTTTTTGATCAACTGTAAAATACTTTTTTTGTATTTTTCCACCTCCTGAAATAATCTTTTCGCGAGAAAACGTCTTCAGGTGAACGAATCGAATTAATAACGATCAACCAACCTAACAGATATCAAATCAAAAACACCTTATAAGGGAACCCGAATGTACCGCAATTCTGTAAATCTCCTGCCAGCCTATCTCATCGCACAATCCTGCGAATACGCCTGCTTTTTTATCTTCATCTTTTGGCAAAGAAGAACTGGAAGACTCAAAGTGAAGCAAATATCGAGCGAAGTGGGGGCCCAACTCTGAGACTGATCCGCTTTATAAAAGGCGGAGACCGTGAATTTGATCTTAATGAATTATTCACGAATTGCGTAAAAGGGCTCAATCGAAATGCGCGGGGTTGTTTTGATTATTTGTTTGTTCCGAATCGCCTCGATTGCACACGGGAGAAGTTCTAATGGTTATTTATTAAGGGGTAAGAATTCGTTTATTTATATTTTGATTATTTAAAAAAATCTATTATTGGCTTTATCGGTTTTTATATTTTTTATGTGATTAATTTAGATTTTTATAAATTTTTAGATAGTTTTTTCTTCATATTGAAGTTTGATATTTAAAGTTAATTTACACTTTTTTGATACGTATTAATTTTTACATTTCAGAATTTTTTCTTGATTCCTTTTTTGATTTTCATCATTTTTTAAGATTTTAATATGATTTTTGGATTAATAGTTTATTTACATTTATGGTTTTGTTTAGCTAGTATTTTTTTAAATTTTTGGGTAGTTTTCATATTATTTTTAGACTAGGTAATAATTAATGTGCATTATTTTCATTAATGAAAATTTAATTCTAAAAACAATGTACATTTATTCTAACAATGACACGAAAAACATTTAATTATGCAAAGAACTACTTTAAAAAATCAATTGATCAATAGAAAAATTGTCTAAAAAGGCACTTAATTAAAACTATACCTAGCAACTCAAAAATAGTATGATACATTATACTTTAAGCAGGCTGAAATATACAGATAAGTGCAAATAGTCTCATAAAAAGGAAAAAGAAATGGTGATACTGTGGGATTCCAAGTTTCTCAATACCACTCTGTTATTTTAATAATCTTTCTTTGCGCAACTCATAGAATTATGGCCATATTCCACACAAATTTCCATAAAATTACTTGAGTAATAGCTCCAAAATACCAACCAAACATATGTATTTCTAATAAACTAGATATAATAGGAATAATACCAGACCTACAAAGGTAACTAAAAAATCAGTCCAGTTATAATAGCGAATTTAATCAACCCAATGTAAATGTAAAAGTACCCTGTTTGTTGAACCCAGCGATCTAAATTCCGAGGCAAAAAATTTCCCGAGTCCGAGAGGAAACGCGAGCAATAAATCGAAGCAGATAAGACGTGCATAGCTGTGTAGCGAACGAGCACTGAGAAAAGCCGCATAGGCTTCTGCGTAAAGTACACGCTATAAGTACCTAACGTGTACTAAGTAACAAGTTACAAGCCTCATCCTTGAAAAGAGCCGATTTCAGATTAGACGTTGAAATATGAGGGACTTCAGGAAATGTAGTTCTTTGTTTCGCAGGGTCGTCGCGAGCTATTGTTCCTCTCGATATTATATTTTATTATAGCTGTAGCCGAAGATTTAATATACAGAGTGATTTTTTATATAATAGATCGTTATTTTAGGGGTTGATCAAATCTGGGATACCTAAAGTGTTACACATAATAGGGGTGTTTGAATAAATCAAACAATTTTACTAGATAGGGGTAATTAATTATCACAAAACTAATGGTGTTTGATTGACAATTCTCTTAACATGCTACTTGGAAGCCTTTGTAACTGGTTTATTAACTATATTTATTATTAATGGAATATTTAATCCTTGATATTAATCTAGATTTTGTTACTTTTGTTTGGGTTCCATCCATTTCCAATAGGTAAATGCGCGAAGAATTCGCCGACCTTGAATAATGTTAATGACATCAAAGGTAACGTAGGAAGATCATTTGCCAAAAAGTCATAAATAATCGTTTTTTTTATTGGATTCTTGTAACAAGACTTATGTCCATGTTTAGAAGCCTCGGCGTTTGTTCTGGACTGTGGGAAGAAATTGTATGAATAGCTTTATACTTATACGGCAGTTGAACAATATAAATTATATTTTATTCGTCGAATTCCTGTTATTTTAGAACAGAGGGATAAAAAAATTGTGCCGAGTGAAAATAAATTATTGGGTTTTTAAGGTAATTAATTTAAAAAATTACATATTTACGAAGCTATTTCTAATAATTTAGAAGCTATGCGTAAGAAAATTATAAATGTAGTAATGAGGGTACGAAACATTGATACGAAGCTGATATTGTCTGGCCCATTACTTATAAATTATTCATAATGTTTGCTTAATATAAAACAGTTTCTCTATTTTTTAGGATCTAGATCACTTACCCCTAAAGACATAAACCAATGGAACATTGTTCAAGGTGCCCAACAATGTACAGATCAACCGGCATCTCCAGGATTTGTATGGATTCAGGTACCGGTGGGTAACGTGGCTGTTTTAGGTGGTTCCCAGCAGTCACAAAAACAAACAGGTATGTATATTTTTCATAATTTTATAATATTTTCCCTTGTTTACTGTTCATTGTTTTATGTTGTAAAAATATCAGTCAATATGACATCTGGAACTAATATTGTATACAGGAAAAGGCCACAATTGTTCAAAAATTATTGTATGGAGAAGATTAACCTAACCTAGAAAAAGTAATATATTGTAAATACTGTAGGTATGTAAATGTAAAGTTTTTAGCTTTGAGAAAATTATAATGGTTCTATTTATCTAATAATTAATAATATATTTAAAATTATTCACAATGCCGTACATTGTTATTACTGTACCAAGTATACAGGCAAAAATCTTTTCTCCAAACAACAATAATAAAGTAACTCCTCATCTGAGGAAGCGGATATAAATAAACCAAAAATAAAATTAGAGAAGCTCGAAAAACCGATGAAAACCAGGGAAAGATAACAGTAAATTACAGTCACAGGCTCCTGTTAAATAATTAACAATTGTAGAAGAAATTAATCGAAAAATCTACACTTTGAATCTCCACTCAGTTCGAAGTAAATGTAGATCGTTCACAGAACTAATGTACACAGTTACCATATAAACGGTTCACAGATGGTCCAAAGAGTTTGCTAATTAAACTAATTAAGGTAACAATCTGTCCGAGATGGTATAAAAAGCACATCCAATTAGCCACAAATCCGAATTTAATTTAAAAATCTTGTAAATACTTATTGTTACAGAGTCACAAACGACTGCATCTGGACCATCGACTCCCATAGCTCCTTCGAGTAACCCGAGTCAGCAATCTACAGCAACAGCGGCCTCTTCTACAACTGGCGCTCAGTCAAATGGTAAAATTATTTCGATTGTTTGTAATAAGTATTATAATGAAAAACGCTTTGTAGGAAATTCTGATTTGAAGAATCTATGCTTGAAACCGAGGGGTCAGTTTCCCGGTACAACCTGTAAAACGTACGTAAATTGTTGGGATGGAGCTGCAGTAGAACAGGAATGTCCAGAAGGGTTGTTGTTTTCTAGTAAAGGATATTGTGATTTTTCACAGAATGTCGTCTGCAAAACAGAAAAAATTAGTAAAAGTAAGTACTTATAAAGTAAAAGTAAGTACCTACTGTAGTGCAACCTTCTTATCTTATGCATTAAACCTCTTGGTAAGTACTTCACCAAGTCTCGGTATGGTAACATGAACGAATGATGGGAATATATTAAAACATTTTATTTTTAATCAGTATACTTAGATATTTATTTTAAAAGTTTATTGTTTCTAGTTTCTCCTCAAGAATTGAAGGAATGCCCATTCGAGTCTGGAACATTTAGAGATAAAAACGATTGTTCAGTGTATCACAAATGCATTGCTTACAAAATTACTGCTACATATATTTGCCCAGTTGGATTTAAATATAATGAGGTTGGTCACAAAATGTCTATTATTTTGTTTAATAAATAATGTAATAATTTTATTATAGGAAAAAGGAATATGCGATTATGAAGAAAAAGTCAATTGCAATAAGACTCAAACTATAAATGGAAATGTTGAAGGAGATGCGATTGCAGCTCAATTTGCTCAATGCCCAGTTAAATATGGAACTTACAGAGATCCTAACAATTGCAGCAAATATTACGTATGCGCTTTATTTAAAATAATAGCTCAACGTGAATGTCCTTCTGGTCTTAGTTTCAACGATGTAAGTATATCCATGTTATGTGCATTTCTTGGAATACATAAACAATTTTCATAATTTGTAGAACACCGGTGCTTGCGATTATTCTTACAATGTCAACTGCAATGAAAAGCCTAAGATGTATGAAATTACTGCCGATTCAATTCATAATCTTCCTTCAGGTAATTTATTATTTGCAATTTATTACATATTAGCTTAAAGAAATGAACTGGCTACATTTGATAGAGTAATTCTAAGGTCTCAAAAATACATCAATTGCCTCAATATATCATAAGCTGGTTAAATGCTCCTAAGTAATATGAACTATCTGCTTTCAGATTATCAAAAGCAAGTAAACAACTGTAAACCAGGCTTAGTATTTCGACTGAATCCTCAATGTTCGATCGCCTGTTTGTGCAGAGAAGAACTAGCGGAGATTGTACGGTGTCCCAATGGTTTTGCATATGATTCCAAAACAGATAAATGCGTTCTGGCGCATTTGGCTAACTGTTAAAGTAAGTTAAAATGTACAAATTAGACTCTGTTAATAAAACACAGTATTTTGCTACTGCGTTATAGACCTAGATCAACTTAGGCGACCTAGAGAATGCCTTAACTTATTGATTTATGTGTTAATGGCTGTCATTAAATACTCCCATTTTGTTACAGATGCAAGAGCACTTTTCATTTAGAAGACTGATTTAATTGATAAGCTGCATAGGAGTACCGGCAGTAATGCAACAATATGTTGCAGGGTTTGGTGATGGGTAAAACAAATCAATAATTTGTCTAAATCGTAACATTTCATGCAATAAATTCATTTGACTGATTCATACGAGCTTCTATTCTAGAAGTAAAACACTATGCTTTAATTTTTTATGGATACGTTAAGTGCGGTCGTAAATCCGCTAAACCTTTGCGCTGTGTTGTAAAATTTTACGAGTCGCTAAATAAAATGGGTCAATGACTGGGCAGATACCTGGTTAACACCTACGGGCTATCTTTAGATAGGAACGTGAATAGTTATGCTAAAATAAAAGACCATTTATTTCACAGCGCATATTTACATGAGGAGAACATTCGGAATATTTTAGAAAGATATCTGTTTATTATTGAAATTTCGCCGCAATGGCTCTAGTGTAGTGGTATACAGGGTGTAGTATACAGTGCTTTTGGGGATGATCATCAAATGGTTTTAGACAGTTCTGAATGATTCTGGAGCGATCTAAATGAGTCTGGGGAGTTCTAAATTGTTATAGGCAGTTTTAGATGTCTCTGGAGTAGTCTGGAGTGTTCCAAATGGCAGAAGAATGACATATTGGGGTTGCTATTCCATTAATATAGATAGTTTAATTGAAACACACTGTATATTTTTACGTTTTCAGATTCTACAAACAATTGTAGGTTTTTAACGCATTGTATACTGCAAATCAGTCAATAAATTTAAATCGGAATTAACAATAATTAAACGAGCAACGGCGCCCATTATTTCCTGATTTAACGTTATTTAATATAATTAATTTTACGAATAATATTCCCCGGCCCAACCCAATTATGCAATGCGTTATTTCAACGATTAACCTGTTGAAAAACTCGAGACCCAATCGTAAGCCGTATAGGTATTTAAGGTGAAAGTGTCAAGTACTATACGCGGGGTACCTACGTATAAGTAGGAGTACGTAATATGAGTACTTTCACCGGTTCGGTTGTGTCTCCATATTCGCCAGTACAATCATCTTAAATTAAGTTAAATTAAATTGAATTAAAGCTGCATTCGGCCGTCGTAATTAATAGCATAATCGAAGCTTACCGGAGAAATTTTCTACCCGGAACAATGAATATTAATATAAGTTATTAATTATTGGTTTTTTTTTCATGATTTGGTGTTCATTTTTGGTTTGTGATTGCAAGGTGTTCCATGGTCACCTTTAACTGATCAAATATTATTATTTTTTCTAAATAAGAATTCTTCATTTTCTAAGAAATTTTTATAAGGCGTACTGTTTGCTGAAAGAAACAGGACATTTGGTAGTTGTGACTAATCCAATTATTTTGCATAAATTATATCTTTGATGTCGATACAATCCTAGACATTTCTCGATCGTAATTGTAATTGTATAAATAGCAGCAATCGGTGCGTATGCATTCTTTATCCATTACAAATCCACGGGCGTAGGAAATAATGCATGCCTACAACTCGCAATCAAAAGTAGTGTTTTTACTATTTTTTTTATTAAAAAAAATATACGGGGTGTTACTGAATTATTGCGATAAATTGGCAATTCGTTATGAAGAGAATCCTTTTCACACCTCACTCTTCAAATGCAGGCATTTAAGAGTACAAGGTGTAGAGAAAGTAGGTACAAAAATAAACCGATTTTTTGCATAAAAAATTCCCTATCCATTCATCCTGGTGTATTGCTATACTAACGCCCTCTATCCCTAATATACTCTGCCCTATCACTACTTTTGCTTGCGTGTGTAATGATTTGGGAGCGCCAGTGAAAGTGAATAAACAAGAATACAATATTACAATATTTAGCGAACTCCCGTAAGCTGTGTCATGTCAGTACCAGTACCATGGTACCGATGTGTCCGGTCGATGGGCACAGTTAGACCTTGAGAACTTAATAACGAATTCCACAAAAGTCATGCAAGATACATATTTGCAAAAAATGATATTAATAGAACGCTTCTCTTCCTCATAATTGTAGCTTGGTACTTTTAATACGATCGTAGTAGGTTGTGGATTACCTATAGGTTTGATCAATTTGTATTGTGTAATTTATTTTTTATGTCATCTTCGTTAATGTCAAAATTGTAGACTTTTATTGGTTCTGTGTCTAATGAATTCCAAAAAACGCATACAAGTTAGGTACATACCTACATATTTCCAAAAAATGGTATTAATAAAACGGCTTCTCTTCTTCATAATTGTAGCATATCATAGTAAGCTGTGGATTACCTATAAGTTTGTTTTATGTCATCTTCGATCATGTCAAAATTGTAGAATTTTATTGTTCCGTGTCATTTTTTGACATTTGTTCATTTTAATTATTTTTTTTTTCATTTATCGATTGACAAAGTCGATGACATAACTCTTCTAGAGAGATTTGGAACGCCGATAACGATTTTTTTTTGTATTCTCTCAACAAATACCGCTTTTTTCCGTTACATAACAATCGCTACAAAAAACGATATAATTGATATTCAGTTACCGATATTAATTGTCGCTTTATAGGATGCAATAGAGACCGATTTACATGCATATTCCACACATCAGCGACACGTCGCGCCTTCGGATCGACGTAAAGTCTGGGAAACTTCGTACGCGAACCGCATAAGGAATAAAATTTTATTGAATAGTTTCCAATAATACCAATACATTACAAATTCAAATTCAAACTCGTAATTAATTTATCGGCTGGTTGTGTTTTCTTCAATTACTTACTACAGGGTGTCCAAAATGTCTGCTAACGAAAGACCATTCGAAATAATTCATATATAAAGTTCTCATAATTCTGTATTACTTTCGAGCTTGCGAAGCGAGCGAGAACAAAAATAATTCTAATAAAATAGAGAAATGAACAAATCGTCAAAATTCTTAGCTCCTTGGGCATTTCTAAAATCAACACCTGCAGAATTACGCACCATTAGAGAAACGATTTACAACCATTAAGTTTGCGTGCCGAAACGGAAGAAAACCATTTCCAACATTCCTGAAGCGATTAATAATAATAATTATTCGCCCATTTTCCCATTTAATATGTACAGGTACTCAAAACGACCAAAACTGTTCTAGTCTACAAACTTTTAGTCGATTCTCGTCCATTAATATTCCTAATTAAATCAATTTCACTCGAATCCAATTAGCGTTACGTTGGATATTAAACGACCGTTTGTTTAATTAAACAGCCATATTATATCGTGTTTCTTAAATTAATACACTCGATACAATAATAAAAACAATGGATCATTGTTAAACTCTTCTTTGTGAGAGTTTATGTTTTTTTAATGATTTTAAAGATATTTTTGCATTTCTGAAATACACTGTACAAAGCATGTTATATTTGTATAAATATCTAAATCAAGGTCGTAATAGAGGAAAAATGCATTCATGTATGTAATCGTGAATAAAACCAGATTTCCTTTCGACGAGCGAATGCAAGACCGGTCTAAAATTTTCAACCGGAACCGATTTTCTCGTATACAAATCAGCCTATTAACATTACTTAAAATTTTATTCGACGAAATAGGTAAAAGTTTCGACGTCGATACTTTTATAAAGCGATTTTAAGGAAGGCGATTCGCGTGTTGAAATTTATGAGGCGAAAACTTTCTTATAATTTACAAGAGAATTTCACTGGAGCAGTTTTTTTATATACGTTACAATTTATGAATAAACTAATGTTTACCGCCTTATTAACATATTCATTATTAGGTTCGGTATGGAAACAAAAGTTGTATAAGGACTTTTCCCCGTACACTTGCGCCTAATGAGTTGTGGATTGCGTAATACAATATTTTCGTTAATTGGAAAATTATGTAAGTTCTCGTGAATAAATTAACGGTTTCATTGGAATCTTATCCAATTTTCCTTCAGTTCTAGCCCAATCCAAACCTACCCAAAAAAGTCCTATGGTTACTTGAAGGTATATAGAAAATATATTTTTAAACTAAGGAATATTTATAGTACACTTCATGGGAACTAAAAGGTTAATTAACTAGTTTCGTTCGTAGGCCAAGCACGAGCAATAATTTCTCTATTCTAGTGCAAAGAACGCGGGCACCTCGACCTGTTATGATATTCCATTTCGTATGATTACATTAGATCAGTATGTCAGCAATAGAAGGAACCTGTCCGTGCCATCGGCACCGCCTCGGCAATTTCATCTCCAAGGAGAACCGCTTTTCATTTCATTCTTCTCATTCTTTCTGCCGCTGTTATTAATTAAAATTATTTGTGTGTGCATATTGATCATAAAAACGGGTATTTTAATATGGGTATTAGTTTCCGTATAATTCAGCCGTTCGAAAGGTCAAAAGGGGGCTCAAAATTGCCAATTCGAGCGCTGGCCATTCGATCGGGCAATTATAATAAATTGGATTAATAATAGAAGAGAAAGGAAATTATTGGAAAGTGTTAAAAAAGTTTAACTATCTGCTTATAATGTAGAAAAAAATTAATGTGTTTAAGACCAAAGTGAAAACTTTGTAGGTAATATTTTGCTTCAGTTTAGGTTCTTGTAGAGTTCATATAGAGCCCTCTAAAATAATGTGAACAGTCATTTAAATCATTTAAAATTCATAATAGTAAAACCCCATTAGGTTACCAAAATTTCCTTTTTAAAACACCAACAAAAATCTCTTATAATAGGTACGATTATTAAAAAATATAATGGATTGCATCATTAAATTAATACATTTTCGCTTTCTACATCCTCCCACATGAAAATACTGCAAAGAAAATAAGTTCCCCAACAATATAAACTTATGTGAATTCCTCCAGTTCGTATACATTTGCAAGTTTACAACTTTCCTATTAACTTTCAATGGAAATTTGAATAGACGTTATTTTTAAATACCCAGCACCTGCAATAACTCAACATCGCCAAAGCCATTAATTAGATAAATTTAATAAGTACACGGAACGCAATCACTCCCAATAATATCCGTAACGCTCCATTGCAGAAACCCAACCGAACCGCGTTGTTTGGTTGTCTTGTCTGCTTCGCAACGCCGATCCAACGAAAGAAAGTTGTTTGCAACGGGCGAGTCGAAAGCAAAAAGCCAAGCGACACCTCGGCAATAACAAAATATGTAATGGTTATATCAGGAAACCGAAGCATTTCGATAATTTCATGCAAATATTCTGCGCCTACAACGCGACCTACCTATTGGCTCTAACGCAGCGAAATATCTCGACGATGCGATGAGGCTGTTGCACAGAAAAACCGAAAGGTCACCTGCATAATGAGCCGTCGAAATGTTACAGAGGTGATAGTCATCAAATACTAGTAACTAGAAGTAGATATCGAAAAAATTATGATAAAATGCTGAGATTGTGGTAATTCTATTATACAGAGATCCTTGTAAGCTGACTACAAGGGGTCTTTAATAGTAACCTGAAGGATATATGGATAATATGTAGATCATTAGAGTATCAAAAGAGTATCAGAAGGATATAAAAAGAGTATCGAAAGAGTATCGAAAGAGTATCGAAAGAGTATCGAAAGAGTATCGAAAGAGTATCGAAAAAGTATCAAAACAGTATCAAAAGAGTTTCAAAAGAGTATAAAATAGTATCAAAAGTGCATCAAAGCTCCTATTATCCTGTCTATTATCTATTAAAGAATTAAATTTAACATTTATTCAATTTAACCTGTAAACATCACCGTTAAACTCATGAATGGCAGAGAAATAGCGGTAAATAGCAACGAGAGTAACATTTCTAATTACCAGTAGGTAATAACAGGAAAGCGACCTGTAGAAATACCATCGAATTATTAATGAATCATTAACAATTATTATGGTATACAGTTTTCATCAATATTTTCGAAATATTCGATGAAGCAACTGGGATTTCAGCAAAATAACGCACAATGGTTCGTAGGCAAACGAATGGGAATAAATTGGCGTTTTTTTGTAGCTGCATTGTCGCTATTCTAATTATTGCCAGATTGATCTTTTGTCGTGATTCATCATATAGACATCGATTGCGTAACATTGTAAATACTAAATAGCGATTCAAAGGCAGGACATAGGTGCATAGTTGGCGGTACGACTTCCTACGATTGTTGGCGTTAGTTTAACCGGTGCCCGGAATAAAAAGTACTTACCCACCGGTACATGCTCGAATAGAACCGGCGGTGTAACGGAAACCCAAATGACCCACCAAAGGAATCGGAGGAATTGGAGAAGAATATTAATGAATCAGCACCACGTAGGTATCACAGGAGCGGTTTGAATTTAATCAATTCTAATTCTTTTATTTCAACAAATAGAAGCATTTCTGAAGTGTTGAAGGAGCTAAATATTGCGTTTTCAAAGCATGCAAGATAATTGTAATAAGAAGAAAGTTAATAAAACAATTTCTTTCAAGGCAACTAATTTAATACAATGTTGCGGATAATCGCGTGAACGTTTCGTTTTACAAAACAATAACGTGTAAGAATCGATACCTTTCGCATAAAATGTGCAATTACGATTTTCACCTGATTATCTGGGTTAAAAATCTCCGGAGCGAATTCGACGGTGATATTGAAAACGATGGCGACTTTGAAGTTTTAGTATCGGTATCGAAAAACTAGATCAAGATCGTACCTCGCCTTTCTAGGTGACATTTTACCTTGTCACTTATGGGCGATTTCGCAAAAAAACCGGGTGAAAAACCGCCGCTGGAAACTCGAAATCGGCTCCTACCAGTTTCTAATGCACCTTCGATCCACCGTCGAAGGTTGAGCGATTTTACGATGAGCCTTAAACAGGTCGCATAATTTAATTACATCCATGATATTTTTCATAAATTATATTAAATAGTATGTTACACAACGAGCTTATAATGCCAGCTATTAATACGAATGTGAATCTATTGATTCCTATTGCAAGTGTTGCATAACTGAAATCACAACTGCCAATGTCACATAAATCTGCACGAATGTCGATGATTGCTCATTTTCAAAATGCTAATGTTAATTTAAAATAACAAACAATTCATCTCAAGGAAATGAATCAATGGTCATACAAACGCTTTTAAATATAGCATACAGCAAATTAAATAAGTACAGTAACTAATCAGTAAGTAGAATAAAAAGGTAAGTATACTACTAGCAGAGCACTGGGTATAAATTTAATGGAGCCCATTCAGTTGACAAAATAATAAAATATTCGCGTTTAGAAAATGTTCTAAAATTACGCAACTCCTGGAGTTCATCTCGGAGGAGATGATATCAGAATAGAGTGAAAGTATTGACTAATAGCTACTCTGGGACCTACATACATTGTTTACAAATTACAAGTTATGCGCGATGGCGAAGGTGTGATTTACTTTTGTCCAAACAATCTAACGCTTATATAAAAGGATCGGATTTTTCTGCATAATCAATATTATGTCTTCTTTGATCGAAACCACCAGGTAAAATAGACTGCTATTTGGATGTACATAATAGCGAAATGAAAGATTTTTTACAATATTTCTAACCACTCTGTATACCTAATATAATAAACTGATTTTTTTAATAAAGGCATTGAAGTTCTCTATAAGGAATGTCATTTAATATGTTCACTTAATGCCAACCCATAAATACATGATGTGTGTAGATATACACAAAGAAACAAAACGGACGTTTCCGAGAAATTTCCTTTAACTAAAGAACCAGAATTTTAATTAATCATAATTTGAAGATCTGCATAAAGAAGTACTTAATTGGAATTCTTCAGTCGAGCGGCCGACGTGGAAAAATAGCGACAACTGAAAAAGCTATTATAAAATTCTAATTAAAATGCTCTCGGCCAACGAGAGAATCGAATTGAATGTCGAAGAGATATGCATATAGTCAAAATTAAATTTATGGTGGTGTTTTTGGAATTTTTTATATCGAAATCTGCATATTAAATTATCATTTTTATTTTGGTTACTGTAGGACCTCCAAAGGACGATGAATTTTTTACTTTCATGTCTATTTTTTGGTTGGGTATGCATTTTCACCCAATTTATTAAAAAAAATTGTTTCAATAGAAAAAAGTACTTAATGGAAGGAGAAGCAATTAAATTTCTTCTTCCTTTTAAAACAAATCTTTGTTCTTCACTGGACTCTTTATTTCAAGTTTCCTTCTTTAAAAACCTATACCCTATTTTCATAATGTACTGTATCCATTTCCTCTTTGATTTAATCTACCTCAAAACAATTGTACTAAACGAATCTACTCTTTGGTTTAAAACAATTAGGTACCACTACAATGCAAGAACACAATTCAATTAGTACAAGGAACCCAAGTACATTAGTACAAAAACACCCTGTAAGCTCCTAATAAACCCAAGTTTAGAGCAGATATGCTCACGATTGCGGGTTATACTTATACAGCAACGATATTCGTGCAATTGTAGCGGTACCGCCGGGTAAGCGGCCGGTACCGACGAAGGAATCAGATCAAGGTAGTCTTGATAGCTGGGTGTGGTGTTCATTTGTCGCAAATCGTAAAGTCAGTACTTACGAGTAGGCACTACCTTGTCTTGGTACGTTCTTGACGATAGATAGCAGGAAACGGCATATGTATATTCGGTATTTATGGTTCTAGGCAAAATGAAATTGCAAAATGTGACCAGGCAAAAAAATTGTATAGCCTATAGTATATAGTACTCTTTAGATAAGTCTAATGCGGCGATCTCGTTTCCTTCGGAATACGTTTTTTTTTCTAAACTAAGCGAAGTAAGTCAGTATAGGGTTTGGAAAATTTGGAAGACTAATAATTATTTAATCTTACACTGGAGTAAAAATTGTGAAAGTGAGTACAGTATTCCATTAACCTTTCCGAATGTGTTTCAAACGCCAATCAACTTTTGCTATTTACATTCGCATTCGCGAGATTAGTCGAAATTCATATACGAGTACAGAACCCAACGATTAGCGAACCGGACCCCATTACTCAAGATTTTCAAAGAAGATACCTCCACATACCAATCTGCATAAGTGTTATATAAGAAGAGATTGTATTTATTATCGTTTTTGCTTTATCGAGAATTTGTCGAATAGAGAGTCCTGTGTCTCTTGTAAGTAGGTAAGTGGTACTTGGGTCTGTAAGAGAATGGATTATTGTAGTTAAATAATTCGTCATTTTGGGGAAAGGAGGAGAACAGCGATTTTTTTGTCAAAAGTATTGGCCGAAATACAATTATTTGGGTTGAAAGTTTGTAAGATTTTGGTTTCTATAACGTTTTGGTAAACCAATACAATCGAAATAATTCCAATAGGAGGTACAAGAAGATGATAATGTTAATACAAATCCTATTAAATTTTTGGAGATTCAAAGCTGCAACGGAATATTTTCTTTTATGAAACCTAATTATGATGAAAAAGTTTAAAGAATTAAACAATGAATTGAGCAAAAATCTAAATAAAAACCAAAGAATTTATGAGCAATTTTTACATAAACAAACTTGCACACGTTTCTCCAAATAAAATACCCAGATTCAATTATACTCAATGCATTTTTCGAGTTTTTTCTTGAGATTTGCGATTTTTCTAAGAAATTTTCTATGCCTACTTTCTTAAAGTGCCATGGTGAAGCAAGTAACTGCATATAATACATATTTTTTTCACACATTCAATGGTTTCAATGGTTCAAAAGACATCGCCGAATTCGCTTCGATTTAACTAAAAACGCATTCGAATCCAAAACACCCAATTCCGCGGTCCTTCGAGGTACTACCGAAGAGGCGTTTCGGACAAATGCTAGTTGAATGCGCCCGATCAGTGGCGGGGACCGGCGTGTATAAAGCGCCCGAGCCGCCCGCGAAGAGCCCAGTAACTCTAATCGCCGTACCACGAAAACCACCATGAAGAGGTTCGCGTGTTTGTTAGTGCTCAGTGCACTCTGCTCAGCTGGTAAGGACCTGGTGCGCCCCCGCTCGTGGATTACGCCACTATTTTTCTGTGCATTAGTGATGTATTTCATTCTAATTATTTTGAGTGTGGTACCCGCTGGTTTGGGTGCTCTTTGATCATATCGCGGTCGTGAATGGAGTGCGTTTTGATGTTGATGGATTTGAGTTGAATTCTGTACATTTTGGCGCGGGTGAGTCGAAAATTTGGGAGTTTCTTCGATGCCCATTAAATTGGTTTTGTGAGTGAAATACACTGCTCCACAAATTTTGTATTTTTTTTGAGTTTGCTGAAAAAATACTTAAAAACTAATCTTTAGATATTTCAGTTCAAAATTATTATTTTCATTTCAAAATTTCAGCATACTCCTATTTTTGTGGAGTAGCTTAGTTACCTTTTGAATTATTGTGGATTGTGGTAAATTAAATTATTATAAATACATTATCGAAGAAAACCCCATTTTTTTGACTACGAACTTTTAATTTGTTGTATTGAAACATTACATATTTTTATGGAGCATTTCTGTAAAATTTTATCTCAACTATGAGCTAGTCCTATTCTGAAAATTTTCTTGAAAATACTAAACTTTAAACTGCAAATTTGTACTTCACATATATTAATACAGTATTTTTAATGCAAATTTCAAAGTTTACGATAATTCACGTAATTTTTCAAAAATCATCTATTTTTTGCAGAATTTCAATCACATTTTGAAAAACCGGGTTATGCAAATTGAAAAAGTCTTAGGTATATGGCTTTAACGTGAAATTAGAAAATGGGCTCGTTCGACACTTTTTTTTTATTTGCTTTTTGGAAAGACCACACAATTTTAAGTCACTATGCAAAAAATCAGAATTAAATTCCATGTAGAAGTCACTTAAAAAGGCCTTAAAAACCGTCGCGCTGAGCGTTCGCTCGAATTGACTGTGACGTCACTGCATGCGTTGCGAGAACAAATTTGTAATATAGGCTGTCGATTGATAATATTGAAACGCGCTTTTAGGGTTTTAAATAGGCTTAGGGAGTTTTAAATAATGACGGACAATAAATCAAAAAGTAGTTATAAATATTGCATTGTTCCCAAATGTCGAAGCACTAGTTTTAAGACGCCTAATAAAGGCGCCTAAATACCTAAATAAGACACCTTCCGCGCGATTTAAGAAAAAACAAATTGTGGCAAAAATCAATGAAAAGAAGTATATGTTGGTTAGTACAAAGTCAACACATTTTGTCTGTGAAGATCATTTTAATATAAGTATTAATTATAATAATTAGCTTGCTTAGTAAAAATAATTAAATTTTTTAGTTTGAAAACGATATGGAAAATTACATGTATTTTAAAACAATGGCTAATTCCCAATAAAGCAAGATGTTGTACCTAATATCTTCGACTGCCAAAAATTTCAAAGCGTTAAAGACACTGTACAAGCAAGAACAATATTTTTAAAAAGACAGCGGTAAAATACTGTCTAGGATTTGTCTAGTTGTTCTAAAAGTACTCGGAATGAACAGAACTATGATATGGATGATGTGAATTTGACAATGGATAAAAATTTAAACAACACTATTACAAATAAGGCCTGTCATAAACAAATTCAAGTTTATATAAACATAATGCCCAAACTTTTTTCAAAACAAGCTTAGTGTGATTTGACTCGTTCGGGACAGTTATCATATGATTTTACTAGTAAATTAGATGACACTCTTCCTATTTCTTCAAGTGATTCTTCAGAATTTGTGACTACTTGATCGGGATCATTTTTTGTTAATTCTGAGTCAACTTGGTCTAATGAAAAAGAGAACATTATAAAAAGGGTAATGCATGTTATAGAGCAAAATCCAAAACTTACATAGGTAGGTATTAGTTATTATTTAGGTATTCCTAAATACTTTTACGAACATAATCTCATTAATCGATAACCAAAATATTATACTTACAATTAGCATTAATTATTTATTATAATTACCCTATATAATCAATTAAACATAGTCGTTAAAAAGACGAAACGATCGCGAATGCAATGCAAGTTAAGTGAATGCGAAGCGGATAGCGGAGAGATCGCATGCAGTGACGTCATCATCGTACTATCGCGGAGACAAATAATCGCATCTTTAAACTCGAATAATCCAAGAACCGCTGATCGGATCAACTTGAAACTTTCAGTAACCATTTTTTTTGACCTCTTCTTTATGTATATAAAGTTTGATCAAATTCTAAATTTTATCGAATGAGCCCATTGTGTAACATTTTTATTGAATCGATCTGAAATAGTTCTCTGCCGTTAAATAGCATGCCTTTTCAGTAGTTTCCTCGTTTTCTTTAGCTAAATGCAATTTCGTCTATTTACGGAATAAACGTTTCCACTAATTTGTGCAGTTCCTATTTGAAATAAATGTCTTGAACAGTTCAGGTTTTAAATAATTTAATTTTATCCACTGGATTAGGTAATGATTGTTTCATTAATTATTCGTATTAATTCCACAAAAACGATACAGAAATATTTCGAGGTTAATTCATTGTGTAATCACTAGTGCAGTCGATATTTAGCCTAAATTTGCATACTTAAATGTAAAGCAGACCATACACTGTTATTTTAAAATACCATTTCTGACCTCCAAAAAAATGAAGCAATAATTACAGTAATTTAATTAATAATTAACTTGAATTGGAAACCTGTGCACAGATTATACAAAATGCTACTTCAAAAACTTTTTTCCAAACATCGTTTGCCGGTGAGAGTTTGTTGTTAAATGTCTATTATAAATTTTATTATTTATGAATGTTAAGTACCTAGTGAATTACAAAATAAAATATAATAGGAGATATTTATTAAGGTTCAATTTAAAAACAATTAGGTAACATCAAAAAATAATAATGGTATAATATATCCTAATTAGACAATATTAATATTACTGCCCCTTTCTCTAGACATGTCTAGGTTTTTAATTAGCAAACTTAATTAGGTATTTTGCCAAGAAAAATTACTTTTACTTCTTTTAATTTACTCTTTACAATACACCCAAAAATTTAAACTCGATCATTTATAATGAAAAATTCTGTTTTTTAGTTTAATGTTTTTAATGTTTAATTTTTTTTTAGATTAAAGTTCTGTTTAATCATATGTATAGTGTATCCAATACATTCAACACGTGACGTCACCGCCTTTTTAATATGATTGAACTTTCTTAATGCATTAAAAATTGGCCAAAAAATTTGAAACGACTGCAATTAAACCATAACGACAACTTTCCTTTATTTCGTCTGCAGTCAATGGGCCTTTTTTTCGTTACCAACACTAAAAACCGGTCCTGCGATTGCTTACAAATTGTGACATAGAATCTCACGTAACTTTCATGTAGAAATTACACCTCTCCGCGTTTCTGTATACTCTATAGCATATCAGCGGCCATATGTTATAGATTATTCCGGCGAATTTAAATTTCTTAGCTTTCATTCGGCATGCTTGGGTACTTTTATCGTTCGCTTTTTTTTCGAAACTCTTGTTCCAAGAGATCGACCGTGAGCGATTTTCTCGAGTGAAATCGGACACGCCCTTTCTAGATTACATTATTAATATCATTTGCGTATATTCTGGGTTTTTTTTTCGGTAACATACAAAGTGTTTCGTTGGTAATTGCACACACTTTAATAAGGGTCCTAAATAAAGCTAAATTAATTTTAATCTTTCTGCAATGTTAATGTTAATCACATCCTGCAGCTCTTCTATTCAATTCTATCATCCATATAAATGCATCCTTATGACACGGATTCGCGTATGGAAATTCTATTGTCTTGTAAGCAAGCAATTACCTACTTGGTTTCAAAAACCGGAGGACGAGTAATAGTTGAGATAAAAGTCAAGTACAATGCGTTTAGAAATCCTATTGATATTGACCTTAAGAAAATACCGCAAATCAATTTCACGTCGAATCGTTCCTGCGCCAGTTCACCTTGCAGCGAGAAATGGAATTTCGCGAAAAAAAATAAACCGTTATTCGTTAGTTATTCGTATTGTAGAAAAGTGGAAAATGTCTTTGCACTGGGTCTTATGTAAATCACTTTATCATTAAGTTCTCACCGCTATTAATTAAATTAAATTAAATGGATTAGGGCTGTGTTGTATACTGAAGGAGCTATTTGAATCTTTCCTTAGAACTATTTTTGCAGTTACTTGAATGTACAGATTTTGTTTAAAATATGCTACAATATTTGTATTAATTTCTCGATAAATCGCTTTCTCGATTAGTCCTTATATGAAAACATTATCCCAATGAGTTACATAAAGACGGAAAAATTCGTCTGTAAAATATTGCAATTAAAATGTATATTTATTCACCAAATAGAAAACCAGTTGTTTACCCAACATTTTATACAATATTATAATTTCGTTATATATTTTTTCTTTCATAGAAATTCTTTACTCCAATAACTTGGAAAGTGATCAAAATACAGCTTTCCCAATCTCCGATCGCGTAATTTAATAATTTCTGATATAACGCAATACCTGTTATATGCTGAAAAGTTGGTGATACTGGTAAATTATAATCATATTAATGTATTAAATTTTGCTTCTACAGGTACATGCAAAATTTGGTTGCAATATATGTTACGGGTGCAACAAAGACAACTTCCATTAGCCTCATGTAATGGAAGAAGAAAGAGTGATATTCTGCGATTGCAACTTTCTCACTCTAAGCACTGTTGTTATCATAATTTTTCTTTCTTCAACTCATAGAAGTGACCAAATTGTAAACAAATTTGCACTTACCCATATGCGATAAAGTATAGTTTACTATAAATTACGATGTCTTACCTAAAGATATTTAATTGTTAAGTCCATAACAAGTCGAAACTTTTTTTAAAATCACAAGTCAGATGTCAATTAGTTAATTATTTAATGAATTAGTCAAATGTCACAGAACTAATGATTGACACAAGATGGACAATGACATAAAACATGTAATTGACATATAAAGTTTAGTCAATCTAGTATGCGTTTGTTTATTGTAATCCATAACTGGATAGATTGATTCTACATATAATTTTGCGTAATTTTTTCTTTAGATGAGGTTAAAGACCGATAACTAGGACGTATCTCGACCCGATCGGTTTTCTCGTCAAAAACTGGCCTCCGCCACTTTCTTGAGCCGGTCCATGTCGTAATAAGTCGTCTTCTGTGTCTCGAGAATGCGATAACAATTCGTAATTTACGGATTCCACTTTCATTTTCATTGAAAACGAACGCGTAACGGGATAAATTGCATAAAATCGAACCTTTAAAGTCGGCACATTCGAATTCGGAAAAAAACCGAATATTGCGCACGAATTTTGCAACGCGTGCTATAAAAATCCACTTTGCTAATTTATTTTGTTTTTTGCAGTATACAGTCAAGAAAATTTCAAATGTCCGGACGATTTCGGATTCTACCCACACCACATATCCTGTGATAAATATTGGAAATGCGACAACAACGTTGCTGAATTAAAGACTTGCGGCAACGGTTTAGCCTTCGACGCTAGCGATTCCAAATTCTTAACGGAAAACTGTGATTACATCCACAACGTCGATTGTGGCGATAGGAATCAATTAGGTAAAGAAAACTTAAAGGAACCCAGTCCAATTTGCTTCCTACCTTTTCCCAATCTCTACAGCCTTCTCCATAATCTCCCTCTACAGTCTCCACTATGCTAATAACTCCAGAATAAGCAATTCTTTCCTGGATAATTCGCTCCTCTAACCGGACAAGGTGTGAAATAGGTAATACCCATTAATTCGAATTTCAGAGCCTGCGATAAGCACCTCTCACTGCGAGAGGCTGTACGGTATCTTCGCTGATGAGGCGAAATGCGATGTGTTCTGGAATTGCTGGAACGGAGAAGCATCCAGATATCAATGTTCTCCTGGACTCGCCTACGACAGGGATGCGCGCGTTTGCATGTGGGCAGATCAGGTTCCTGAGTGTAAAAGCGAAGGTCAGTATGGGTGGTTCAGGTGTACATTTAGCCAGTTTCAATGAGGTGGTGCTATAAAACTACATTTTGGTTTCCAGAAGGTTGTAGTTTGTTATAAAGTATTCATTACTAATTCTGATCAGGGAGTAACGAAATTAATAATATTGAGTAGATTAACAAAAGCACATTTATGAAAGAAATGAACAAATACACAGAAACACATAATTGGTTAATTAAATGTAAAATAAGCACGAAGCACTCGATTTGCATTAATTTTCTAATCATCTACTTTTAATTGCATGTTTTCAATTAACTTCTATTTCTTTTCCTAAGTCTTTGTACCTACTTATTTTTGTATATTATGTTGACCTTATTAAATCATCGAGAAGAAAAACGAAAACCAAAGGAAAAGAAAATTACTAAACGAACTTAATAATTTTAAAATCGATACTTTTTCATTAAACTTTACATAACTTTCAACAAACAAGACTAAAGACGACGACAAACAAAAATTAAACCAAATTTCTACAACACAAAAGTAACAAAATTTTCTTTCAACTAAACAAGTTTCTATTTACTCATACAATTGTTTCTACTTCATTTTTGTACATACCTACTACACGTATTATAGATAAAATAACAGCACGAAATCCTTCGAAAAGGATCGATATTTGTATATATTTTGTACATAAAATTGGCAGTAAAATTCGGCTTTCAGACTCCGACTGACGGACATCCTGACCCCTAACGATCCTTTTGTATTAATTTTGCAGAAGTTGCAGGAGGCTTCACTTGCCCCGCTGCTGGCGAAATAGCCAACGCCGGGTCGTTCTCCAGGCACGCGCATCCTGACGACTGCAGGAAGTACTACATCTGCCTGGAAGGCCAGGCCAGAGAGTACGGTTGTCCCATCGGTACCGTGTTCAAAATTGGCGATGCTGATGGTACTGGCAACTGCGAGGATCCCGAAGATGTACCCGGATGGTAAGCGATTTTGAGTTGTTTTATGCATTGGTTCTTGATTTAAATACTTAAATTAGCAATAAATTCGTAGTTTTAAAGGATACTTTCACTAGAAGTATTCTAGAATTCGTCGGTATAAATTTTGTTCAATAATCGATTTTTTTTTAATTTTCATTCGAGTTGATTTTGATTAAAATTCTACAAAAATTGCTTGTGTAAATATAACGGGGTAAAAAATATTTTTATATAGTTACGATACTAATTTCGAAAATTGCATGTAAATCTGTAACAATAAGGTGGGCACATTTCATTTGCATCGATTTCTTTTTAATTATCAGACGGCATTCTAAAATTTCTTGAATGAATGCTTGAAGGTGTTAAATTTTTCAACGGGATTTCTTCTAAATTTTTCTATAAAATTTGTCGTCTGATAAAAAGTGCACTTTTACTCTTCGTACACGTTTATTCATACTAACACAATTTGTTACGATGTTTAAAATATATAACTTAACGAGAGCATCCCTTTAATAGGTAATTTTCTGATCATTTCACTTAACAAAAATCGAATTGTTCAACTAATTGGTTTAATTATAAATTAAATATTAAGCGGAAATTGCATGAATATTATTACTAAAGTAATTAGATTGTAAACTATAATAGAATATAACGAATTTATCATTATATTTTATGCGGATGGAAATATACACAAACTTTGAGGAAGGTACAGACCAACAGATATAGCTGAAACCAGCAAAGGTTACCTGGAGATAATTCTTTTGATTCATTTTCGCTATTACTTGATTTTTTTTAATTCTACTTGGCTTATATCGAGTTTAAAACCGATTATCAATGCAAACAAAAACCCGCTTAAAACCTAATTGAAAATATCTGCGACTACAGAGCCTAGTCTAGTACAGATCCATAGGAATAGCTGAAGCAGCCAAGGTCACTTGCGCAGCGACAGAATTTAAAAACCAAGTGGGCTAACGGAATTGGCGCATCTTGTGATTAGTTATTGTGTGGTAGCTATTCTCGTTGAACTGCATTGTATTCAGAAAATTGCCTATTCAAAGAGGACCTCCAGCGCCTCCAAATTCGACCTATACATATGTAAAAAATCGTTCGCAGCGAAGACTACTACGGCGACTTGGACTTGAAGAGCATCCGCAAGAGCGAACTGTTGGCGGGCCTGCAGGGCGGCGGTACGACGCGCAACGTTGCCACCCCGCAGAAAAAGCCGCGTCCGGGGGCGTCGTCGCCGGCGTCGCGTAACGCGCCCGAATCGGCGGGCAACTAATCGCCCCATCGCCCGGGAATCCCCGCAGACGGAAAGCGTCGAATGGAACTTTTCTGTGTAGCCGGTTTTCCGTTCGCCGGCGAATCCCGAGCGGCCTTTGCCATTTCGGCCCTTCATAAGGGTCGTACGCGTTATCGAGGAAGTGGCGCGGGGTCGCTTCGGATTCGTCGACTTTGTGGAAAACTGTAGAAAATTTCCATTTGGTTTTCTTTAAATTAATTCAATTTCGTGACGCGAATGAGATGTTTTGCGGCCTTTGCGGGTGACCCGAATTGGTGTGTTTGTTCCCTTTCAGTATAGTACAGGTACTTGCAATGTTACATTAATAACTTCAATTTAATGCCATTTCCATCTACCAACTTTTCTACAACAGCGACGATAAACAATTATCATTGGGTGACTATTAAAGGTGACCCATCCTATTCCATAAGAAAAGTGCAAATAAGTTCCTTACGATACAAAACATACCATTTCGGATCATCCTGTAATTATTTAATTTTTAGTAATAATTTTTTTAACGAATTTTGGGTCCAGAACAGATCGTTCGGTGTTTGCTACTGTATTCGCAGAAAATTATTAGATGTGTTTCGTTGAACGGTACAAAATTTTTTTATAAACATTCAATAAAAATCATTTTTAAACGCCCAGTGTTATTTTTTAACCACCTTCGTCTAACACCTCTTTATCTAACAGCACTGCCGGAAAAGTGGGCTAGAAAGCATTGATAAAAGTACTTATTACTTATTTCTGTTGGGTGGCCGATTCTTTTGTAACGGTAAGGTTTCTTCCATTTAAACAGGTTTTGGAAAATTAAAAATTGTACATACCTGGGTAGGTAATAACTAATTGATTGCAGAGAATAAAGAGTTGATTAATCGAAAATCGACCCATTCCAAACCTTAGAAAGCTTGTGATAAATCGGATTAAATTTATTTTAATACAGAATCGACATCTTTAAATTTAGGTGCAATTTTTCGTGTGTATAATTTTTGTTGCTTTGTTTTTTTAGCGAAGACTACTATAAAGACGTCGACCTAAAGGCTTTGAAAAAACTGGGATACTAAAAAGGAAGCTAAAACATCGAAAGAATATAGCCATTTCCAAGACTCTTTTAGAAATAAGTTAATTTTGTAAATATATTGGTCTTTCTACAAGATATTTCATAATTTTACATCAATATTTTAAGGTGTACATCTATGCATGATTTTGGAAAATATGAAACCTCAAATTCGTGCATAAATTCACTTATTCTATAATATTGACATAAATTTATGAAACACCCTGTTTAGTTGGTCTTGGAGATTTGTATATAGGTATATATTGTTGTAATTTGTTGATTTTTTTATCTTTAAGTATCTAATTATGATATAATAATTTTTTTCATAATTTACCTATAAGCATAAAATTGCCGATCTTTCGTTTAGGTAAATTTTCTAATTATCTTTTAACGATTGTTTGAGTGAACTTTCTACAAATTTCTTGGAGAATTGTCTAGTCAAATTTCAATTATCTATATTCTGTTACTTTCATAATTTTTTTGGGAATATGTAATTTGTTTTTAAATGTCTATTAATTATATGATTTTGTAATTAATCAATTATTTTAAGGGCCTGATGTAACATGCTCAAAGTACAGTTATTTTTATTTACTAAAAACATGTATTTTTTTATTATTGTCTCTAAAGTTTTTAGTAAACAGTTACGTGGATAAGGTAGATTCTTTTTTGTTATAAAACCATTTTTTGCTATATGTTATAATTTCTTGCCGTGTTTTAATTATTTACCGTCATTATTATATTTATTAAAATTATTATTCAATAGTTCATTACTCTATAGTTTATCTCCTTTCTTTATTTTATTAATAAGCATTTTAGTTTGTCATTTTACAACATAATATTTATTGTTTTAACTCCACAATTTTTAATCAATTTTATCTTCTTATTATTACGTATAAATTTTATATTTGGTTAATTTATATTTCTAATCAATTAAATTAGGCTTTTAGTATTTGAAGTTGTATAGCTCAAACAAAAATATATTTAAACATTTCTTTATAATGTATGTTAATTTTGTTGTTCTATTAATAAAACATAAATCATATATGATTCTCCACCTGTCGCCTATTTATCCTAATCATTTTTTCTCAACGAAGAAAGAATACAAAAATAACAGTAAAATTAAAATTTACATAAATCTACCGATAGTTATACTAATTCACCATTTGAGTTTTTTCACTGAATTAATTTAAATAATTAATTCAAGCAAAACCAATAGGCTTATTCCACCTCTGTCTATGTGCCACGTACCAGTGAAGTGAGAGAGCTAAATACGTTGCTTATAAATTCAAGTGAAATAGAAAATATAAGATTTGTTCAATCTTAAAAATGACGTAAGTACTCCATCTCTTTTTGTTCGGCGTAAGGACAAGATAATGAACAAAGACGTCCAATGTTTCAGCGACGTTGCCGTAATTAGGTATAATATTTTTCAAAAAGTATTTTAGTATTTTATGTAAAAAGAAAGTATTTAAAAGCAACTGTTTATAATTTAGTTAACGTGTGTGAATAATTTAGTTTTGTGGATTTGCTTTATTATTGTAGGATTAAAATTTTCGTTATTTGACTTAACGTCATATGTCAAAAACTTCGCAACACTGTCAACGTCAAGACGTAACTAAATGAAATGTAGTAATTAGAAAATAAGTGATTGTGATATTTTTTGTGAAAAACCGACCTTATTGTAATTGTTTATGATCTTGTTTTCCAGTATAATTGTTAAATATTCGTGGTAGTTTACTTTTACAAACCTTTCGTTGATATTTCATAGCTTAATTCGTTCGAAATTAGACCAAGTAGCAGTGAATGGTCGAAACAATATGAAAGGTATTAAGATCAATGTTATGAGCTGAAAGTGCTAACATATGTTTCCCGTACACAATTGTAAACAAAGGTAAGACCCAATAACTCCCGAATATTCGTGTATACCATCAAACCCCTCACGCTATTTTCTTGTATTCTTATCTACATTGGTGACGTCTCCGGTATTCAGGCGAGACTGCCTTTCCCGTTGTATCGCTTCGATTTTCCAATAAAACCACCGGCGTAATCGCCGCTTTAAATTATTAAAGCCACTCGCTACCACACGCTCAATCGTCCACTAAAGCCACCCTAACATATTAGGAAAATGAGTTTTGTAATGGCACAATGACTTTTCAAAAAACCGTAATTTAGGTTAGAGTTTGAGCAGCCTTTTGATATATTCGTTTTGTTATCAAGGTGAACCATGTCTTGGATGAAACGCAGAGGTCCGAATAACGCCAGTCCAGCACCGGTACCTTCTGTGCCCATGTACAATCCAAATCAACATTCCAACGTACACGAGGTGAGTTATAAAATTTTTAATACATTTGTAATGGAGTACAAAGTTTTATACAGTCTTTAATGTTAAACATACATAATTTAGATTTAGTATATTTCGTTAATTAGACTCGCGCAAGCATTTTCCATTATACGAGGATAGGGTGAAAAGTCATCATTTAGAACAATCTGGAACGTTCCAGAATCATTTAGGACTGTCTAGAACCATTTAGTACGTTTCAGAACCATTTGGAACGTTCCATCATCATTTAGAACTCTCCAGAATCATTTAGAACTTTTCACCTTACCCTTGTATTTTATATAAATACTTCAAAATTGATATGAAACGAATACATTTAGTTAAAGTATTTCTTTATACATATAAATATCTAAAATTTGAACTGTACATATTTATATTTGGATAATTTAAAGTAAAATTTGATACAATTCGATGATATTGTATTGTTAATAATTGTTATTCTTGTGGTTGATTGTTATTTACTTCTTCTTGGTTTGATTGGCGACTTCTTCGATGGCTTTGGTAACTGTTTCTTCGTCGCCCAAGAATCTCATGGTTCCAATAGGTCTAAACAACCCGTCGAGCCTGTATTGAAACGGAATACCGGTGGGAAGGTTCAGGCCCATGATTTGTTCGGGCGTCATTCTTTCCAAGCTCTTCACGATCCCTCTCAGACTGTTACCGTGAGCAGCTATTATAACGTTTTTTCCTTTCTAAAAAACAATTATACAGCTATATTATTAAATATCTTAAAGTATCTCTCTGCAAACCTTCAATTGCGGTATAACGGTGCTGTAGAAGAAGGGCATTGAACGTTCGATGCACAATTTCAACGATTCGGTCTTTGGAAACTTTTCTCGAGGAGGGCCATCTTTGTAAATGGGGTCGTTTAGTATATCATCGTAAAACGGATGTTCGGGTTCCATTTCAGGCGGTGGTACATCGTAACTTCTTCTCCATATTGCTACTTGTTCTTCTCCGAAAGTTTCCACCGCTTCGACTTTATTTTGTCCTAAACAAACGATTATGGTAATATTTTACAGTTATATTTCTGCCGTTTATAAACCTGTAAGTCCTCCGTAATGTCTTTCGTTCAATCTCCAGGTGCTTACGATGGGAATTTTAGTTTGTCCCGAAACTTCCAAAATGTGATTCAAAGTATCTTGGGCTCTCTTCAAAACTGATGTATAGGCAATGTCGAATTTGATGCCCTCGTCTTTTATGGCTTTTCCCGCCCGCTTGGCTTCTTCATGGCCCTTTTTACTGAGATTTGCATTGTACCAGCCGCAGAAGAGATTTTTTTGGTTCCACTCGGATTCGCCGTGACGGCACATCGTGATGCAATATTCCGCCGAATTCGCTTTGTCGAGACATTTCTTTATCACCTGCCGTGAAACAAACGTTTAGGATTTCGAATTGCTGCATTTTTGATAAGGTTTTATAAATTTTTATGTACAACGTTGCAGATTCTCGAATGGATTAGTTAGCCCACGTGTAACGAATTTATTGATTTATGGAAATACTTACAGGACAATTTGAGGTCATGATTTCTTCACAATAAATTTAGAATGCAGATTTTCGTATAAAAACGTATGAAGTTTTTAATTTGATGTGTGATTGACAGTACATAAATTAAAGAGTTTAGACAGGACTGTATTCGTACTAATTTTTCACTAATGAATTTTTCTAAGTACCAACTTATTTCAACATTTTTGTTACTCATCTAACTCTTCGATTTGTTTAAAAACGAATTTTTATCCATACTTTATTGACAAATACAGCTAGATGCAAAATTGTTTGCAATATGGTCCATGGGTGCAACAAAGACAACTTCCATTACCCTCATATAATGGAAAAAGAAAGAGCGATATTCTGGGATTACAACTCTCTCAATCTAACCACTGTTATTTTAACTATCTCTTTTTGTTCAACTCATAGAATTGACCATATTGCGAACAAATTTGCACTTACCTGTACACATTCTTACATGCTCACAATCAATTAAATTAAATTTACGTATGTATTTTTAGAACCAGTGGCAGAATCAACCGGTTCAAAATAATTGGTATCCACCACAACAGACTGAATACCAGCAAGCGGTGCCCAAACCCGAACCGTCTCAACCTCAACAAAACTATTGGCAACAACCGTATAATCCTGTACCGTACAATCAAAACAACCAGCAGTACAGCCAACAGCAGTATCCTGCTTATAACAATCCTCAGAATAACACCGGGTAAGAACTCGGTTCACCTCAGCGGAGCTAGTTTTCACAATCGAAAGCGTAAATTCGATATTTACAATTCGCATTTTGCAGATATGAACAACAGAATTACGGCAACATGCAGTATAATCAATTGAACAATCAAAACAACATTTACGGAACCCACGGCGCTCAGCCGCAGGCTCAGAGCGACGGAGACGCCTGGAATTGGGGCTGGGGCGACGAGGACAATTCGAATATGCAACACGCCACGCAAGAGAGCACCACTAGCGTTAATCAACCCGCTGCGCAATTAGGTACTACATTTTGCATTGAACTGTTCGTCAAACTAATTAATTTTCTGTTTATCAGAGACAACATTAACTAACGAAACTTGGAACTGGGGCGTCGAGGAGTCGAAAAACCCGCCGGCTCCAAAGGAAGAACCGATTGATTACCAGCAGCAGTTCCCCAAGATGGGATTGATGCCGAAACCGGCTCAAAAATCCGCGCTGGAAGTCGACGCTTCGAAGCCCAACGCCGTTCAAGACCACCTGACGGTGTCCGGTAAACGTGGCAAACTGGAGACCCCCCAATGGTCCACCGAGTCCCAAATGTCCCAGGAATCATCCGACGATATCCTGCATACCTCGGAGAGCGACAAGAGCCACATGATGAGCCGCAGCTCCACTATCAGCCATTCGCCGATATCCGGCCACGATTTGGCCCCGCACGTTGCGGAAGAAGCGCCCGCCAAAGGCGAATTTTACGAGAACAAGGAAATCGTTTCGAACATCAGACCCGATTCGGCGCCGAAGAACGTCCCGCCGCCTTTGCTCCCGTCTGCGTCTTCGAATCTAGACGACAGTAAAAATCCTTACAAGCGCAACGCCGGATTGTCTCAAGTCGCTGCGAATCGATTCAGATCCACTAACATTACGCCACCGGATACCAGGCAAACGCTTTTCAAAACCAGCTTGAACTATCAACTAGTATGAATGCTGTTTTAGACGCTAGGTTTGTTCCGGAAGCAGGTGTCTGTTCGGAACAAATCTGCAATTAAATTTGTTTGTAAACGGCCGTTATTATTTTAGGGTAATCTCGAAACGCCACCTGATAACGTCGAGCATCCGGAACCTCTAGCGTCGCATACGCAGAAAATAAAACCCGTTTCTCAAAGACCCGATAACAATGAAGCACCAATCAACGATAGAAATCAATACTTAGAAACGGGACATTTGTCGGAAGGAAATTATAATGATACACAAGTAAGTTTATTCGACTTATTTCAGGATCTATATCATACCTAAACACCTTTAAAATCTCTCTAAATTACAACAAAACCGCCAGCTTCTAACGGTAATTTTTTATCAGGATGAGAGTACCAACTCGAGGCAAGATCTTAGGAACTCCTTCGACTTGCAGGAGAGCGTCGAGGGCACCGGCGACGCCCTGCCGCCTCCTGGTTTGAGAAGAATGGTGCCGGGTCAACTGGAGCAAAGCGAAAACCCCGGAAAACCGGTGAATTTCACCGACGAACCGCCGCCGGGTCTGAGCAGGATGGTTTTGGGCCAGACCGAAGCGACCCCTTCGAATCAATTGGGCGCCGTCTCTCAAAACGAAAATGCGTAAGTTATAAAATATGTACAAAATTGTCTTCTGCAATGTTTTGTTCGATGTTTACTGATTAAATGTTGGTTAACAGAGCGCAATTTGACACCTCGGGACCGCCCGAAGGGCTGCGAAGGATGGTACCGGGCGAATCCAGCTCGCCGGAATTGCCGATGCGGCAGAGCAGGAAAGAAAACGATTCCGAACCGGAATTCAATCAACTCGGCCAGCATTCATCGCAACCCAGATCAGCGACGATCGGCGCCGATACACCGCCGACCGTTTCTAATTCTACTACCGCCCAAAACGCTTCGAGCAGTGAGTTATTTACCCCATACACATTACCCTAACGCGCGCTAAACCGCTCCGGTTTCGCTTTCACAGCCATCGGGTACTCCCGCTTGGAGAACGGCTCGTCCAATTCGCAGTCGCGCGGCTCGAGCAAGGAGCCCGAGTCGAATCATCGCAGGGACTCGATCGAAGGGGAGCCGCAGGACGGGGACGTCTCGAACATCACCAACTCCGTGCGCGACATGACGGTGGGCGAGAACCTGACGGACGGGCACGCCTCCAACAACAGCCTGCCCGAGCACCCTCAGCGGAGGCACAGCCGGCAGGAGAGCAGCGAAAGCGACAGGGAGTTCAGGAAGCCGCCGCGCGGGCCGTCCAGAGACAAGCGGTCGTCGGAGAAGTCGAGGAGGGATCGGGACAAGGACAGGGACAAGAGTCGAAGGGAGCGGGATAGTAGATACAGTCCGGATAGTAGATACGAGAGGGATAAGAAGTACGAAAGGCGGCGGTACAAGGACAGGAGGTACGAGGAGGATACCGATTATTTCAGCGATAAGGAGAAGGAGAGGAGGAACTACGATGATAAGGACGCCGATTACGAGCGAAAGTACAGCAGTTTGAGGAAAGAGAAGGATAAAGATAGGCGTAGAAGAGACGCCAGGGATCCCAGGGATTATCGCAGAGAATATTATTATGGGAATAGGTACGTTTTTTTTTCTTATTTTAAATTATCTTATGTAATAATTCTTTAATAATTATGTAGGTATGATGATTATGAAAACGATCAAAGATCAAGACCGTCGAGTAGAACTGATTCAATGCACGAATCGTACAGAGGTAGCAGGCCCGTGGAAAAAGACGAAAGGGACGGTAGAAGAAACCGAGATAGAGAACGGGAAAAATATAGGAGCAGAAGAGATCAGAGAGACGTGTACAATCCTTATCAGGTACGATTTTGATATCAAATGAACGTATCTAATAAGATCAGAAGACTTCCGAGTCGTTTTTTGTTGTGTTGAAAATAGATTAAGAACACTATATTGCTTATTATAGGCGTACGGTTTCGATCAATACAATCCGTATTTGCAACAATATCAATACTACGAAAACCTGCGTAGGACCAATCCCCAAGCGTACGCCGAATGGTACCGAAAGTACTACCAACAAGCCACGGCGCAAACTCCTTCGTATGGAGGCGAAGACAGAGCTTCGGTGCATTCCGGTCGTAGTTCAGCCAACGACGAATTGGCCAAGGATAGGTATTTATCACATTTTATTCCGCTTTTGCTTTTATAGAGTGTCGAATAGATGTTGTGAAAGTGAAGTGTTTGATCCGAGTTTTTTTTTTGGAAGTTATTTGTTATTGGTAAATATAAACTATTTTGATTGATAACAAACTGGGTCCTGTTTCATATAACTGACAAGTCCTGTCGGACAAGTGTAGTCTAAATTTGACTGGAGTATTTGACAAGTTTGTGTTTCATAAAATTACACGAGTAGATTATTAGTGACAAGTGACTAGCCTAATATTACAAGTCTGTTTTACAATTGTAGATAGGTTTGCGTTTCATAAAAAATAAATTAAACAACACTTGTCATTTATTCCTATCATATATTAGTGTAAAGCGACAGGGATTTGATTTCCTGTCACCATCCGATTTTCTTGTAAATTTAAAAGAAAATGTGGTCAAGCGACAGTGAAGAGGAAGCTTAATGAGAGTTTAATAAAAGATTTCGAATGAATTCGATAAAAATTGAGGAAATAATAAAATCTATTGGTCCCCGCCTAATGTATACAACCAACGTATAGAAATTATGCATTGTCTTTGTTCGTTTCAATGCTCACATTTTATAGCTTTTGTAGAAGTGGGACTAAATTTTCCAAATAGAATGCCCTTTCTTTATTAAAAATTGAATATTAAAAAAATGTTGCTGCATTTTAAACATAAGTTTTTTGTCAATAAACGAAATTGTCGTGGTTCACATCTAAAAATAGCTCCAACCAGGAAAAAAAAAACAATTTCAAAGTAAAAGTTTCACAATATCAAAAAACGAAGGTGGTGATATACTTATGCTCCCCAGTATAGTAAGTACTATTTTTTTCTTTTTTGGCTTAAGTCTGACGTTTAATTAAAATTACAGTTGTAGAAAAACGGATGCCAAAAATTTAATTCGACAAGTGTCGAAATTTATTTTATGAAACGAAATTTTTAAATACTTGTCAACCAACACTTCTAACTTGTTGACTTGTAACTTGTCAACTTGTCAGTTATATGAAACAGGCCCCTGTTTTATGCAACTTTTATATTTACCAATAATGTAGTGTGTGATAATATTGATATTACAGCTTATTACACCGCACCGAACTATACACTACAAAATTACACACTTTACACTCAATTCACTATTCCCATTCATCGATAACGCCTACTCATATCCTTATCACGTTAACAAATCGTAGTCCCGTCATCGAAACGGTGCCGTTTCTTCGTGTCATTATTTTTTTATCACCTAGGTGTGCTTTGTTCAATTCTTTAGGTATACGAGGCAGAGTTTTTACAGTCAGATGAGCGCCTCCCATTTGGGCGGCTACTACAGGGACACGCATACTCATAGCGTTACGGGAGGCCATTATGCTCTCGACGCTTCTAGGTGAGACTCAATTCGAAATTATTATTTGCAATTCGTTGGGGTTTCGTTAAATTCAATTAGTTTTGTCGTTTTGAAATTATTAGGCCCCGAGTATAGGAATTGAGGGTGTTTGAATTGAGTAGGGTGTTTTAACGAAGCCTCAAAAATCAAGTAAGATTTTTATAAATTATCGCGTATAGCAAATATTTATGTAAAAACCAAAAACTGAGGTATTGGGCGTTATAAAGGACAAAAGTTATTAACTACAATATATTTGAGTGAATTGTAAAAAGTAATATGGTGTAAAGGGGTTAGTTAACCTTTTTGATACATACTTAAAAAATCCCTAATATTTATAACTGCTTTAATAATTAGGGGTTACTACAAATGTTTGGACTGGTTTCTTTAATAAAACAATAAATAACAAAATATTTCGTATCGTTTGCAGTATTAGGAATTTTGTAGACTGTATTTGGTGCTCTGTCTTACGATATTGTTTTTGGGCGACGAAAATGGTAGGTATTTATCTAAAAATTGAACAATCGTTTTAAATGAGCATACTTAGAGACCATTTTTGCAGCTTGCCATTTATCATTTCGCTTTCGTTCGCTTTTGTCATTGGTTTTTGCAACAAAATTATAATGTGACATAGAGGGTGACCCAAAGTGATGAATTTGCCTCGTAAATTTTATTATCTGTGTATCATACAATAGTTATGAACCAAATCCAGCACTTGGGCCATCCTTTATAAACAGTGCATGTCGTTATATTAAACATTATCACGTGTGTGTTTTTGGGAAATATTAATTTTATTGTAATACAGGACTACTTATTATAATGCATTGATTAAGTATGATAAAACTGTTGAAATTTATTTATTATTCAAAAAGGATGCCTTACGCTTCATTGGTGAAGGGCAATATTTTTACCATGTATAGTTTTTTCACATTTAACTAACTGTTTAATGCACTATAAAAAGTAAGTAACGAAACTAATTTTAATTGAAAATTACTTCGAAAAAATCAAATTTAATATTATTATTATTATAAAACAAAATCTCTGGGTATCCACACCATATTTCAACGATAAAATTTCATACAAAACCACCGTTAACACTTGTACTATTGTAGCTATTCGCGTCCGTTCGATCACACCGACTCCTCGCTCAATCTCGAAGACACCACGTTGGCGTCGCACCGCCTGACGCCCGCCAAATTCGCCACCGCCCACGCCAAGGCCTCGCTGGCGGCGGGCAAATTGCTGCGCGTCCTGCCGCACTATCCCATCGACGGCCAGCCGGCCACCGTCGAAATCTACAACGCGCAAGCACTGCTCCTCGACGACGACGAGTTCAAGGAGCTGAGCCAGTTCCCCGGGCCCTTGGTCAAGGGCGCCACCCACAAGAAGACCGTCATCGAGTACTGCGAGAGCAAGATCAGAAACGCCATCGCCGAGCGACGGATCGTCGACGTCGAATCGTACGTGTTGATGTGGGAGCTGCTGATATTGCTGATTCGTCAGAACGGGGTGAGTCTGAGCACAGGGCTCTGTTTCATATAACTGACAAGTTGACAAGTTACAAGTCGACAAGTTACAAGTGTTGGTTGACAAGTATTTTAAAATTTCGTTTCATAAAATAAATTTCGACACTTGTCGAATTAAATTTTTGGCATCCGTTTTTCTACAACTGTAATTTTAATTAAACGTCAGACTTAAGCTAAAAAAAAATAGTACATACTACACTGAGGAGCATAAGTATAGCACAACCTTCGTTTTTCGATATTGGGAAACTTTTACTTTGAAATTGTTTTTTTTTTTCTGGTTGGAGCTATTTTTAGATGTGAACCACGACAATTTCGTTTATTGACAAAAAACTTATTTCTAAAATGCAGCGACATTTATTTAATATTCAATTATTTTAATAAAGAAAGGGCATTCTATTTGGAAAATTTAGTCCCACTTCTACAAAAGCTATAAAATGTGAGCATTGAAACGAACAAAGACAATGCATAATTTCTATAAGTTGGTTCTATACATTAGGCGGGGACCAATAGATTTTATTATTTCCTCAATTTTTATCGAATTCATTCGAAATCTTTTATTAAACTCTCATTAAGCTTCCTCCTCACTGTCGCTAGACCACATTTTCTTTTAAATTTACAAGAAAATCGGATGGTGACAGTAAATCAAGTCCCTGTCGCTTTACACTAATATATGATAGGAATAAATGACAAGTGTTGTTTAATTTATTTTTTTATGAAACGCAAACCTATCTACAATTGTAAAACAGACTTGTAATATTAGGCTAGTCACTTGTCACTAATAATCTACTCGTGTAATTTTATGAAATACAAACTTGTCAAATACCCCAGTCAAATTTAGACTACACTTGTCCGACAGGACTTGTCAGTTATATGAAACAGGCCCCAGGTTGTTTCAAAAGTTGGCATTCGAGCGGTAAAACAGACGTGCGATTCAACCTAATTCTCTAAGCTCTACGTAAAGACAATATTACTGAGAACAATGCAATTCATGCTCATATCAGAGTGTAGATTTTATTGAATTTTTGATTGGTTTTTAGATGGTGGTCGGTGCTGATATAGCCGAGCTGTTGCTGAAGAGTAAAAGGGAACTGCCTCCGGTGAGACCGTCCTCGACGGTTTCGAGCATCGGCAGCCAAAGCGGCGAGGCGAATCCGTCGTCCGAAGGCGGCAACGCCGTGTCCGATAACGCGGGTAGCGTCCATTCGATTTTAAAGGAAGAGGAAATCACGAACAAGTTTAGGGAATTTTTGCTGTACGGATCAGGGAAGGAGGCTTTGGGTAAACTTGCGCCGGTTCGTTGTTCGATTGATCGTTTGTTTGACGTTGGTATTTTTTAGAATGGGCCATGAAACACAACCTATGGGGACACGCGCTGTTTTTGGCCAGTAAATTGGACAAACGGACCTACGCTAACGTTATGATGAGATTCGCTAACGGGTTAACCATGAACGATCCGTTGCAAACGCTCTATCAGTTGTTATCGGGAAAGATACCCGCAGCAGTGACGGTGAGTAAAGAGACTCATTGGTTTCCATTCAGGATAAAATGTACCAGATTTATTATCTTGAATGGATGATATGTCAAGAGTGTTGTTGTTTAAGTCTTACTTACTGATGATAATAATTAGTGAATATGTGTATTGTAGTGCGTTTCGGATGAAAAATGGGGCGATTGGAGGCCACATTTAGCCATGATTCTATCAAATACCTCGCAACGTCCGGAAATAAACTGCAAGGCGATTACCGTCTTGGGAGATACTTTGAGGAACAGGGGGAGTTTGTATGCCGCCCAGTTTTGCTATTTAATGGCTGAGGTAAGTGCATTTTGTTAATTGAAATGATCAGATTTGTTAAATATTGTGTTTTGATAGGTCGGTTTCGGAAAGTACAACGACCCGGAGGCTCGTTTGGTACTTTTGGGCGCAGACCACTCGAAACCACATCACAAATTCGCCAGCAGCGAAGCCATACACATGACGGAAATTTACGAATTCGCTTGCGGATTGAACGATTCTGGTTTCATTATTCCTCATTTCCAGGTAACATTCGAACATCCTTTAACTCGATTAAATTTGATATTTCTCAAAATAACCATCATTTTTGTCCTTTTATAGGTATACAAGTACCTTTTGGCTACCAGACTCGTTGATCGAGGACTCGTCGAGAAATCGCTGGCCTACCTAGAGAAAATCTCCTCTTTTATCGTATCGAATCCGACGCTCGTCGAAGCTTCGTTCGTCGATAACGTGTACAACATGGCGGATAAATTGAAATTCAACGATCTTGTGGGCGACGTCGAAGATGAAACCGAATTCGGTAGCATTTTGGAAACGTCTCGCCCCGACATATCTTGGCTGAAGGACCTCAAAGCTGTTCAAGACGATTTTCAAGTACGAATTTATTAATTTCTACCCCATAACCACTACATAGATAATCGTGTAGTTCAAATGAATGACAACTGTACCGTAAAGCTCTATTCAACCGCCAAATATTCTAATTATTTGCTTACTTTTACAGAACGGTTTGATTCCTCAACAAACTATTAATCCGGCGCAAAATTACGGTACTGGATCATTTGAAGCAGAACAACTTCCGCCGACTTACGAGAGTACAGAACAAGATACGTGGCAACAACAGTACGAACAGCAGCAGTATCAGCAGAATGTTCAACAGCAACCGTGGCAACCTGAGCAAGTTCAGCAAAACGTTCAGGATTATCAGGACAATCAACAATTACAACAACCAATTGGTAATTTACTTGAAAGCACTTACGACCATATTCAACAATGTGTTAAATCGCTAACAGAGAGATAAGTTCTTAATAATCTGTTAACGTCATATTTTGTCATTCATCAATGTCAGTTAATATTTAACAGTCAGATAAAAGTAACAGAGCAAAATCGAATTGATAAAAGAGGTAACAAATATGAATTTAACAGACTGTTAAATTTTATCAGATTGATAAGCGAAAATTGGTGAATATGGTCGTTAGAATTTAAGATGTACATATGATATTTATATTTTTTTCATTAGAATTCAATCAAAATCAGTACCAAGATCAACAGAATTACTGGCCGAATTATCAGCAATTGGATCAGGTGAATCAATACAATCAAGAACGGGTCGATCAGCAAAATATTTATAGCTCAGACGCTCAAACCGAGGTAAGAAATTAACCGTTAAATACCCACATATCGTAGATACCAGTGTGCACAATACATTCAACAAATTTTAAATTGGAATTTCATATAAAATTTTATCTCGTTTTGTTAAATTGTAAATGAAATAGTTTATCGAATTATTTTAATTAAACAATTCAAATTTTTAATATTTTTATTACGCTAGCGAAGCACCTCATATAATCACCTCGCATTAAAAAGGGGGCTTAATGTCTGTTGTTTATTGGGGCACTGTCGTGGTACTTGTGATCTAATTGGCTTGTTTTTGGCGCTTTCTTCGGGGACGCAGCCGAAAGAGGTAGAGAAAGACCCGACCGAAGTAAGTACACCACTCTGCGCGCAATCGGCGCCGTCCCTGCGCAAACGATTAACCACAAACAACCTCCACCCGGCGATCCTCTCCCCCGACGATAGCCTAGTAACTCGCCGGCTCGCGAAAGAACCGAAGAGCTGTCGCAGCTCGAAACAGAGCAGCGCCGAGTCGATCGGGCGCGCGCGCACCAAGAGCTGCTCGTCGCGCGACAGCAGCGATCTAGAAATCGAAACTTACGTGGGCAGACGTAGACAGAGAAACGTGTCCTACAAAGACGAGGAAAAGTCGCAATTGATATGTTACAACGACTCGAACACACAGATAATCACGTTTAAAAACGATTCGAAACACACCAGGTACAATACGTTCGATTTAAAAGCGTCTAACGATAGAAAAGGGACGTTGGTTAAGTACAAATCTCTGGATATACCGGAAGCTAAGACTGTCGTTAAATATCTCGAGCCGAAGAGTAAGGTGTCGATATCGGCGGAAGATTTCAGTTCGGACTATAAGTTGACGAAGTTCGATAAGAAGAGGCACAAACACGACATCATAACCGATACGGTGGATGCGTGGGCGAAGAAAGGCGGTCGACACGTCTTCTCGAATATCAAAAATTCCCTATTCAAAACCAACGCGGACAGGGAGAAGGAAAAAGACAAGGAAGTGCTGTTCAAGCCTCTGGTCTTCGGCGGGACGTTTCCCATTGACTTTCCCACGTTCGAGAACAAAGCGGTTTCGAAGCAATTGGAACTGAAGCCGAAGAAAGTCGGCAGAAACGTTGCTAATTGCCAGCAATTCAGGGAGTACGGACCCGCCAGGACCTTCGATATAGACCAGCCTATTTAAGCTTTCTTTAGATCGTTTTCACTGCTATATGAAATTGAACTAAATACACAATACTTATGGCTGGATTATGTTAATAACCAACTTGGTCCTTAATTACTGTTTGAATTGATACATCGTAGGGATGAACTCTTCATTCCAACTCTTGGATTTTTCTTCATTTAATAGTATAGCAAATTGTACCCAGTTCTAAATTCGATACGATGAAGTCTGAAATACCCTCTTTTAATACGATTTGTGAAAAAACAGGTCGATATAAAAGCAAAATGTAGAATGTACGTGGATGATTATAATTGTGGGCTGTTTGAGAAAATTACGAAGCAAACGAAAACTGCACTACGTAACTCATTGTGATATTTTGGTGGTTAACCAAATCTAATCGATAGCTTTTTGCAGTATTAGAATTATTTATAAAGCGGTTCGTTAAAGAGTAACATTGATGTATTTTAGTTGTTATTTTAAGGTACTATTTATGCGTACTAACAGAAGCTTTTAATGTGGGTACAAACCTAACACCACTGCAATCTTTGAATTCAAATTAATTTTTCGACTTGAAACAAAGTTTTTCAGTTCACTAGTAGCTAAATTTCATGCTTTGGGGTAACAATTTCCTCTCAAATTCTCCCCAAAACCGTTCCTATGCATCTGGTTTCACTGGAAACTCAATCAGAAATTTATTTTATAAAGTAGACGAGTACGAATTTTTCCAATTTCAATTAAGAGGTAGAAGTGGTGATAGTTTTACCTAGCTACAAATTAAACGGTGATTAGATTGCAATATTTTGCATAGAAAATCCTACATGCTATTTTTTGTTGGGCTCCTGTGTAATGGTTATACAGCTTTAAACGTGATAATTTATGTTATTTGAAAAAATTATACTGCCCAATGTTACCTGTTAAATGTTTGGAATATAATGGTCCAGTTTCTGCACCCTTTATTTTTTGCTTATTTAAACGGGTCATCAAATTTGGTACAAAACTAAATGCACCTGTTACTGTAATCAGCAACGCCGTTACATATCCCAAAATCTGATTATTTTTATTACCTTTTTAAACTCAAACAACCGGTATTTCCGAATGAGCAAAGAATAAATTCAAACTGTTCCATCGACACTGTATAAAATATAAGTGCATTTGTCGTGTAAGGTAGTTTATAGTGTAGAAATATTGTTACGGGGTTTGTGGAATCGCGGGATAAATCCTTTATTTTTTTGTCTATTTACAGGCTTGTAATTTTTTATGTTGAATAAAAGTGTGAACAATCATACTACAGTTTTTAAATGCGAACCTTCACGTATTCTCTGCACCTTTAACATTCGTTCACTGTAAAACTAGATTGGTAAAATGCGAAACTTTCACCAATCTACTTGCACGATTTTATAGTATAGTAAATTGTCGCTCTGTACTGTTTCTCAGGACCTACCGCAGCCTCAGATAACGCTGCCCAATCAACCGAACGCCTACGAGGAGGAGAGCCAGCACGACAAGGGCGAGCAGAAACCCAGCGTCCCAGCGAAACCCCAGGGCACTCCCGCCGAACCGGAGAAAAGCCAGAGCACCGGATGGTTCGGGGGAATTTTCAGCAAACTCGCGCTGAAACCCAAGAATCAAATGAAACTGCCCGACGACAAAAATCCAAAGGTAAAAAATCAGTAATAAAATGTTTTAATAGAGATACTTACTAATGAAATTTTTCAGATTGTATGGGACGAAGCGAAGAAGCGCTGGATGAATTTGGACAACGATCCGGACGATCCGGCGAACGAGTTCAAACCGCCTCCCAAACTGTCCGACCTCATGCCTAAAATGAACACGATGCAACCCCAAGCGCAATCCACGCCCCAGCAATCTCCCGCCGCGCCCAATCCGGCCGCTTTCGATCCGAATAAAACCGTAACGGCCAACGGCGGGCCCGCGGAGACCGCCAATCTCGCGCGACCCGTGCCCGGCGGTAACATGTTCAAACTGCAAAAAGGACGAAGTGAGCGATCGCTTTTAGATCGTCGGCGTTGAGATTAATCGTTGGTTGAATTTGCAGATTTGAAGAACTCTTACATTGACGTTTTCAACGCTGGCGGCGCCAAACCGGCGAACAGCTCCGGGCCGGCTTCTTTGCCCGCGATGTCCCAGGCGGCTCCGAGTGCACCGCAAATGAATTTTTTCGTTCCCCAGCAGGTGGCCGATGCCAACGCCCCGGCGGATTTTTTAACGCCGGGCGGGGTGCCTTTCATGGGAGAGCCGCAGGTAAGGAGAGATAGATATAATTGTTAATATTGATAAATGCAAAAACGGTTTCATTGATTGAAGTATATTAAAAATTGGCTTAATGGTAGAAAAAACTAACGAATTTACAAAAATATATAAGCAATGAGATATTTGATTAACTGAATATTTATACATAATTTAATTGTGTATTTAGAAGAAGAAAAATAGCGATTCGTAAAGGAGAAGTAAGCGATTTTTGATGTTGTTTCGCATGTATGATTGGTGTGTTTTTTAATCGTTGCTTTATTTCTTTTATTGCATCAAGTATAAAGTACACTAGCATTGTTTTACCTACGGGTATACTGTAATTCCAATAGTGATAGTGATTAAAGATAAGAATTAAGAATTTACAAATAGCCGAAGGTAAAACAGCAATTATTCGACCACATCTGATTTTCACTAGTTTATTAATAACAAGCATTACACGCATCTTGCATATTATATCATTACATTTTTCATTATGCATGGCGATTTCAATATTATTCATATCTGTTAAACACTAACCATAACCAAAACGTATTAAAAAATGTCTAGAAAGCTTTGTTAAAAATTTCATAATAACAGCTAATATAATCGAACGTTAACTAAACGGAGTTTACAATAAATTGATGTTATAAAAATTAACGATATATTCTAGATTATATTTTTTATGTATATTTATGTCGGTGTTTGGCTAACTATTATGGTTATGGATAGATGTCTAGGTGGAGTTCGGCTAGTTCTTTATCAAAGGAGGTGCAATACTATATGCAACCGAAATCAAAACCCAAATTTCATCTGCGATAAAGCATTGCTTAAGTCACTGCTTGTGCGATTTTCATCACATTTTTGCGGTATGTAGTTTTCGAATAATTTTAGTTTTCCTCTGGAAAGTCTACAGTGCATGAGAATGCTGTTCTTTATTAGTAGAAATTGTTAAATAATGCCCATTTTATATCATACTATTAATGATTGTCTCATTTTTTGTGGACTTTTGGCTACCTTCAGGTTGAGGATTAAATAATTCGACGACCAAATTATTATTGAAGAATTAAGTATAAACTTTTAGTCGATATTTTCACTATAGTTTAAACCGGAGTAGCTATCTATAATGTTTAGAATATCACCATTATTCTAAACTGATGAAATTATATACAGGGTGTCCCGCATAAGAACCGACATAGAGCAGGGGCTTGTAGGTAGGGGAGCCTAAAATATGTTTAACCCGACTTGTTTTAAGTTTGAGTATTAGTGAGATATTTTTTTTAATTTGTATAACATTTGTTTATGAATTTCAATTTTATAAGGTAGTTATTCCGTAAATACTCTGTAATGTTAATAAAATTTTATACATAATTTGGTGGTGGAATTTTACCAAACGGTTGTGTTGTTTTTAAGATAAAATTTATTATGTAGTATTTATTTATAGTGTATTTTATGTCTTATTTAAATTTCAAACATTAAATTTATAACAGATTTTATTCTTTCTAGCAGCAGTAGGCAGGAAGCAGTCAAACATTGGACTGAGCTACGAATGATAGTGTGTATTAATTGTTTTTTGGTGTAACTTTTACATTTGATCCTGTGATCACTAGAAATTTTTATTATATATAGAGAGACAATATAAATATTATATACATTGTATTTATAGGAATTAAGGGTATAAAAAAAATTAAAATTTTGTGTTTGTTTTACTCTACTCGTATTGTCGAAAAATTGTTATATTAATTGAATCTAAAATAAATTGGAATATACTTACAATATTAAATTTGAAATAATCTACTAACTTCATTTTCATTTGCAACAATTTAAATGTATAGGCCACGAAAATAAAATTCAAAATTTGTAAAACTACAAACTGTATCTTCCCCTGCGGTTATACAGTTCCTCTTCTTCTTATTCTTACTTCTATCCTCGTAATATGTGTATATACAGCCAGTCTCAACAATGCCATCCTTTGTAGAACTCATGACAGATGCAGAGTAGAATAGGAAGAATACCTGCTTCATAATCCTCAAGTAAACGATATTTACTATTATATAATTAATAGTTTATAAAAATAAAATATACAATGATTTGTGTTTGAGTTGGCAAAATTGCATATGTCAAGCGTCATTGCGTCAAGTCAACTGTCAAGCAGACCATTTTCCATTTTAGTTATGTCAGAAAGGAATTATTTTTTGTTTTTTGAATAACAAGAGGTTTCAGGTTAACCGAACGGGCAACGAAATTGCGTCGGGAAATGTCCGAGACAGCTTCCAAAAAGATTGATAACCTACTTCAACGTATTAAAAACGAAACGACCCCACCGAGTCCCGTACCCATGAACCGTGCAGGTTCTGGGGGCCGAAAGGCATTACCATGTAAGTGTTTCCGTGGTAAACTGGTCCCTTAATATTACCGAGTATCGTTGTAACATGTTTTAGTAAATTTGAGCAACACAAGTAGTCCGGTTATGGCTAGACCACGAAACCTATCTTTCACCACTAGACAGAATGATAATCAAGAAACGGAGAGAAAACTTAGAGAGATTATGCGAATTAGCGGCGATTTAACTATAGAAGGCGTCCTTTTCAAAACTGACATAAAAGATATGGAGCACATAGAAGAACTGGGAAATGGCACTTGCGGACATGTAGTTAAAATGAGGCACAAACCTAGTGGAAGTATTATAGCTGTTAAGGTAACGAGCAATTTAACAACACCAATTCGAGAGAATAACGAATTTGCCGATTTCAGCAAATGAGACGCTCAGGAAATAGTGACGAAAACAAAAGAATTATAATGGATATAGAAGTAGTTTTGAAATCACACGACTGTAAATACATAGTACAATGTTTAGGTTGTTTTATAACGGATTCGGAAGTTTGGATATGCATGGAACTTATGGATACTTGCTTCGATAAATTACTCAAGCGGTATAAGCAATCTATTCCCGAGGAAGTGTTGGGGAAAGTTACAGTTGCTGTACGTCTTAATTCATCTAAGTGCTCGTTCATTGTAATTACACTACTTCTGTTTTCAGACCGTTGAAGCTTTATCGTACCTTAAAGATAAACATGATGTAATGCATAGAGACGTCAAACCTTCAAATATTTTATTAGACACAAAGGGCAATGTGAAATTATGTGATTTTGGCATTAGTGGACGATTAGTGGATTCTATGGCTAAAACGAGGAGCGCCGGCTGTGCTGCATATATGGCTGTGAGTAAAGAATCCAATAATATTTATGCTAAATCCATGATTAATCCTCAAGCGAATTAATCTAAGATATTGGCTTAATTCGTAAATTTGAATTTGATAGGATATTAAAGTTTTTAATCATTTTTAAGTAACAATTAAAATTTTTCCATCGAACAAAATGTTATTTTAAAGATAATAATTCGATTTTATTTACGCTATATTTTTTATTTTATCGGTAATCAAACATTTAATTATGGCAGAAAATTTTTCTTAGAAATATAATATTTGCCACAGGAAAAAAAATCTTTATCTACAATTTGTAATTCTCAGAAGCGAACAATGGGTTTTACGTTGAGACGCTAAATTGCACGCGATAAGGACATAAAAAAACAAGTTATTAATAGATAAATTTTAATTAGCCTGAACGGATCGAGCCTCCGGATCCCGAAAATCCCGATTACGATATTCGAGCCGATGTGTGGTCGCTCGGGATAACACTGGTGGAAATGGCCACGGGCGTGTTCCCATATCAAGACTGTAAGACTGATTTCGAGGTGTTGGCCAAAGTCATAGGACAAGAACCTCCGAGTCTGCCGACTGATAGAGAATTTTCACCTGAATTTAGAGAATTCGTATCACTTTGGTAGGTTTCCATCGAAAGTGTCTTCCAACGTTGTGAAGTTAGCTACTTTTCCAGCAATTTTTTAGCAAATAAACAGTTCTCTAAACTGTTTTTTACATAGCAAAGGAATGTGCAGAAAAAATTGCTCACTTCACACCGGCTTGTGCTTGTATCATATGTTTGTTACTTATGTGTTTTTTCAGTTTAATAAAAGACCCTAAACAGCGGCCAAAATACACGAACTTAAAAGATCACGATTTCATTAAAAAGTACGAAGCTATAAATAATGTCAATGTAGGAGAGTGGTATGTAAAATTGATCAAACGTTCAGAGGAAATGACAAATCGATCAGCGCCTAGGTACGTTGCATGGTTAGTTTCGCAGATTTTTTTTACTACTTTATTTTACTGAACGATAATTATATTAATTTTTATCGAGGTTTTGGGGCTGATCAAATGACTAATCATTAAAATAAACAAGGTGAAATTCAATAGCTAATATTTACATATAAAACGAATTAATCTCGTAATTAAATCACTTATTTTGCTTTCTTATTAAACGTTTGTCTAGATTACAACGATGTTCGGGGGAAAGGAAAATTACTCCGACTTTTTTAAAATGCCACAAATTTGATTAAGCTCTAAATACCCGTGTGTTATTTTGAGTTTGCAGTAGTTTTTTTTCTAATTTCTAGACTGAACCACATTGCTTGCATCCTGTAGGTTTGTATATTTTTTTTTGTTTTATCATCCACACATTGAATAAAAAATTCGAGATCATTTTTTTAGTAGTAAAGACATGTTTATTTAAGTATAAGTGTGCTATAGGAAAATATCTCTAATTTAATTCTGTTAATTAGCATGCATAAGTTGATTGAATGGTTTGCGTTTCTTCACAAACGGTGTTTGTTTTAATATGTTTAATACACAGATAACCCTTTATTGAAAATGAATCAAATGTTGATCGAGTAAATTTAAAGAATGTTTGATAAATAATGTAACTTCATTAACGTTTCTGGGCAACTCGACATCGCATGATTGGCATTCCGTTGCGTTTTCTCTTTTTTAGACAAAATTCAGCGGCGAACACGATCCGCCAGTTTTTCTCCTCCCGTCAAGCCCTACAACCGCAGCAATCCCTCACCGCCGCCCTACAATCGTTAACCAACGGCAAAACGTCCGCGAAACCAACCGCTGAAGCCCTATCACCGCCGCCGGCCACCAAAGCGCCCCACGTCTCACGGTTCAGCTGCTTCCAGCGGGCCAATCAGTCCCCGGAGGCCTCCAATCCGGCGACCAGGAGCTATTCGCCCTATTCGGCTTACCAAAACCACGTGGCCATGCTGAAGGAGCAACTCGAAAACAAAATAACGCAGGTGAGAGAATTCGTGCCGATTCTAAAGCTACTTGGATGTGACTGGAGGTTGCTACAAAGAGATTGCTCGTCGAGATGTATTTTCTCACTTTCAATTCGAGTTTTGCATTGTTTTTTTCGAGTCTCTTGTAGAGCTACCTGAAGCTACATCGAGATTTGTAATTGCTCACTTTTAAGTCGAGCGTTGTAAGGGTTTTCGTTCGGTTTTCCAGCAGCTGCAAAGCAACGCCGGTTCGTCTTACACGCCCGTTCCGAGCCGAAGGCCTTTGGACGGTTCGCCGACGCCGACGGCGACGCCGTACCAACACCGTCGCGTCGCCAGTGAGACGAGATGGCGCTCGCCGAGCGCCTCGCCTTTACCGCTTCGCACGCAGTTCCAGGTCGAAGAGAACCAGTACAATTGCGGCAACACCAGCCCCATTATCCTCCAACGGTTCTATCACCAGCAGAAACAGCAACAGATGGTCAAGGAGGCAGAAGAATCCGGTGAGTTCGCTAAAACTGTGTACAATTACTTGTTTGTTTTTCTAATGTTGTGGTTGGTTCTTTTTTTGTAGGTAAAAAAAGATTCGCTTCCTACATAAAAATGCAACTGAGCGGCGACAGAAGCGGTAGATCGTCGAGACACCAAAGCCCCGAACCGCCGCCTCGGCTCAACCGGCATCCCAGTGGCGAAAACCAAAGTCCTCTAGCCTTACGTAGGAATTTTTTAGAAAATCACCCGTGCAATTCGCCTAGTCTATGTCGAAGGTAAGTTTTTTCTCTCTGGGTTATCATGGACTTCGCAGTACATATTGATGGATTTTTTAAAGGTATATATCGCCCACGCCTCCAGTGCCTCCTCCCCGGAGACTCTCGGAGAGCTCGTCCGTGCCCGGTTCGCCGCAACATTTGAGAGCTCGATTTCACTATACTCCGGAACCTCAGAGGCGGCTCTTTCAGAACGACGACGTGTCATAACGTAGGGCTCTGTCGCCTCCTGAAAGAGAGGCCTCTAAGTAGGAAAAGAGTATATTTTTTATTTGTTTTCTAAGTTTACAATTTGTTGCGCTAATTGATGATGCGAAGGAGGAGAATGCATTTTTTTGCGCTAGTAGATTGCGCGCATCGTAAATAGAGATCCTTTCTTTCCTATTTTCTATGTACAGGGTGATCTGATGGTACGATTGTTAAAGTAATTTGGTAACTTGAAAACTATTATAAATTTGCTTTATAAAGATTTTGTATTATCCTTAGATCACACTGTAGATTCGAAGCATTTTAGAGAACATCGGTTAATGTTTTGTTGAATTATTGTATGCAGTTGTGTTTTCTTTCTTAGAAGAAATGCGTAAAATTGCGATTTTTGTAATAGCGGAATATTTGTTTAAATTGTAGAGTTCATTTCTTAAATGTGCCTTGTTCTAAATTTGTGTATGTGTAATGCGAGTACTCGCGTTATTTACATATTATAACTTTTCTATGGTGGTATAGTTAAATTCGTCTTCAACATTTTATAATATACAATCATTTAAATGACTTTCTAGATGTGTATAGGTGAAAATTGTTGATTTGTGGTTATCTTTAGAAAACATACAATTAATAACATATCTGTGACACGTTTTAAAAGTTGTTCAGATAGATCATTTTGATTATATAAAAAATGCTTTTGCATTTGTCCCAATATCTCATTGAAATTATCGCAGTATGAACCGAGTCTTTGAAAAACAATTGTATATGAAGATATTTTCTTGAATTTTTGAACTCTGCTTGAGTAATATTACATTTATTGCAACTTAATGAGATGTTTAAGGATCGGCTTGATAGATTTTTAGTAAATATACGACTGAAATATTCCGTTTGGCATGTCATTAAGCTCGAGTAAGATCGGAGGTGTTTTTGTAAAACATATTTGTCATACACAGGGCGTACTAAAACTTTATGTAAAAAATTGAAAAGTGGGTTTAGAAATATTCACTAGAAATTTTTTACAGAGATGAAATGAAATTATTGTTCTAAATGTTTTTTTTTTGTATAGAAATTGTTGAAATAGGCGAAAATTAATTCAGGCTTTATTTTTAATCAAGATTTACCTCTGTGACTTTGATTATGCGATTTTTCTTTATAGTTTGTCGTAGAATTGATCCACGAGTTTCTCGAAAATTGGTTTCGTATAATACAATTTTTCATGTAACGTTAATAATAAGAAGGAAAGAGAGAGGGATCGAATTTAACGGGATAGCTGTTTTCCAAACATTCTTCTAGCTAGGCGAATAATTAAATATTTTATTTTTTGCACTGCCGACAAACAAAACATTGTAGGTGAAAGGTGCTGGCAGTACTGTTAAGTATTTTTGTTGTTTTATTCATTTTTTTTAACTTCATTGTGAAGAGTTTTTAGTCATCTTACATTGCTAGTCTTACATAACGTCACCGGACGTGATTGCTTTATTATTATTTTTATTATTATTTTATTGAGTGTACCTTGCTCGACCAAAACATTCGATTTTATTATAATTATATCAAAAACGTTTAATCGAATCCACCGTTCTAAATAAACTGTAAACGTAGACTTAAATGTAGCTACTTAAATGTTGAGCAAAGGGCGTTTTAATTTTAATTTTCTTAGATTTTAGAATTTTTAAACGTTATTGAACTGATATTTATTATAAAAAACTCGATTTTGTTCCTCTTTGAACAGTTGTGAATAATTTTTGTCTAAAAGTGTAGAGTGATCAAAATATTGTTTTCTGCTACGTTACTTTTAATTATTTCGGTAATATTTTTATAGATGTGAGGAATATAAACTCGGTCTAATTTGTAAAAGCTATATTTTTAATTCAGAAATATTATGTCGAGAGCTTCATAGGTAAAGGGCAATATTTTACCAGTCATTCATGGAAATTTCCTGCAAGGGACTGTTCAATTGTGGGTAAATTTAGAACCTCCCAGGTAATATCTATTAATGCTTAAAATATTGGCCTTTACATAAGAAACACCCTGTAGAATAACATTAAATTGTAACAAATCGCAATTCAACGATAGGCTTCATTTATCTTATTTTTCTATATATTTACATAACATTTTAGCAATTAGTACAAATAGATTTACAATTTACAAAGTGGAACGAGTTTTATATATTATTAAGTTATTCTATAAAGGCTGTTGAGATTTTTTCCTTTATATTTCAAGCAAAAGTATGAGAATATTATTTGAGTGGATACTGTTTTCAAGTGTATATAACAATTAGTAATGCAATGCCATACCTGATATTATGTATAGTTTGACTTAAATTATGTAAATATACCTGATTCGTATATAATTGGTAAATTTTCTTTATTCTTGTTTCATAATTTATTTTTTATCTTATAACCCTTGTAATCTAAATACTTATTTAGAAGAAGGCCACTTTTATAAAATTGTATAATTTCTTCTTCGTTAACTTCATGGCCTTTAACGTATTTACGTTCTCTCACATTTTAAGTCAAATGTCAAAATCTTCTTTTTCAATACCTAACCTATTTTTTATATTCTAAAAATAATAATATTTGTAAGTTATAAGTGATAAGCAACAAAGCAACGTTTAATATTTCAATAATGACTTTAAAATGGAATGAAAAATTAGATAGGTCCAATCGAAAGCATTATTTAGTACTGTTTCTACTATTATTCTTGCTTATATTTACTCTCGCATTCGAGCTAGTCGGCGTTTATAACCAAAATCAGACCAGTTCTGTTCAAATAATATACGTGGAAAGTGATAAACCGGCTGTATTTAAGACTGATCCAAGATTCTTGAGCTTAGGACTCGATGCCATAGTAATAGCGAACGGGTTCCGAAGGTTCAACATGTCCGATCCGAGATTAATAAAGATGATCAAGTACCTCGGACCGGGCTACCTCAGAATCGGAGGGAACTTACAGGAACGAATCAAATTCTCGCTATTGAACGATACAAACGAATATTTACAAGATGATAACATTGCATTGGACTTGGTACCCAATATAACATTAACTGCATCGAACTGGTTAAAGCTGAACAAACTAGCTAGTAGCGCAAACATGGAAATATTTTACGGCCTTAACGCCCTACAGAGATTCCCCAACGGGTCCTGGGACCCCAGAAACGCCGAAATCATGATAAAATACACCACCGACCACGGTTTCAAAGTCAACTGGGAATTAGGAAACGAACCTAATTCATTCAGGCACAAATTCAACGAAGCCGTCAATGCCACACAAATGTCCAAGGATTTCGTCGTGTTAAGATCGATTTTGAACAAATACTCCAAGTACAATCGATCGATGCTAGTCGGGCCAGACACGACGAGACCCCAGAGGAACCCCGAAAGCCAAATTTACCTCGAACAGTTCATTAAAAGAGGCAGTTTCGAAGTGGACAAAATTACTTGGCATCAATATTACGTGAACGGTCACAACACGAGCGCAGAGGAATTTCTGGATCCGAAAATTTACGATCTACTGAAATTTCAAATCGACAGAGTCAAAGAGATTACAAACAAAACTCACAGGGCTATTTGGCTGGGAGAAACGTCTTCAGCTTATGGCGGGGGAGCCCCGGAACTCTCCGATAGATTCACCAGCGTTTTCATGTGGCTGGATAAGCTCGGACTGGCGGCCAAATTGGGGGTCGAGCTGGTTATGAGACAATCGATTTTCCACGGGAATTACTCGTTGTTGGACGATTTTTACAATCCCAATCCAGATTGGTGGGTCAGTTTGATATACAAGCGATACGTCGGGCAAGTGGTTGTTCCTATTTACAACGTTACAACTGATAGAGTCAGATTGTATGCCCACTGTTCGAAGAATATAGTCCAAAAAGGCATCACCATTTTCGGTTTTAACGTCGACCACAGCCCTGCTAACGTAGAATTGCAGGGACTGCGTAACTTAGATGGACGAGTTCCTCCTTACGTGGAAGAATTTTTGTTACAAACGAATTATTTAACTTCGAAAAACGTGTTTTGCAACGGCAGACTTCTAGCAATGCTTCCTGGAAATCAGTTACCGAATATATTTGGTGTTATAAAAAATATTTCACCTTACCTCACCTTACCTCCATTTTCCGTCGTGTTTTGGAATATACCAAATGTTAGAGTTAAAGCTTGTATGTAGTGCTAAAGAATTTTTTAATATATACTGTTCTGTAAATATTTTATGCTATTCCCTATTTGCATCGAAATTTGTGTTAATTACAAAACGATTACTTCATGTAGCATTCGGTACACTAAACAGTTTATTTAATTGTAATCTAAATTTCATTTAATAGTAGTATCGATTCGGCGGAATTTTCGTTTCGCTATGCTATTTAGCCGGAGTCGATGCTATTCCGCTAATAATGGCCCCAATAACGGGAATTATGCGCATTTAATCGAGCACAATGGAGACGAAACAGGCGAGGTATGTATATCAATCTCCCTGAATGATGTACAGACTTCGATCTGCACCCTTTTCACCATTCTATTCTTAAATTAATGAACCGTGGCCGATTTTGTGGCAACTGAATTAATTTTATGTAGATTTGGAGAACGTAACAATTCCGCGTAAGCTTGTTTAATTCACTGACATAATTTGTAAATTGGCCATTCAGTCACGAAGGAATCGAGGCAGAAGATTTTCTCATTGTGAACTTCTTTAATTAAATCAACAGAAGAATTCGACAAAAACGCCGGTTTGTTGGAGCGTTTCCTAGCAACGTGATGGTTCATTTGTCAACTCAAAACGTCAATAACAATTTTACATTGCAAAAATTGAAGAAAAATGTCCCAACCCGCCTCAGAAACCGGAGGAGTGAAGCCAATGAGCATAGCAGATCGCTTTGTGAGCGAAAGAGAACGCCTGCATAGCATGTCCAAAGAAGAGCGAGCTTTCAGAAAACAGTGGCTGAAAGATCAAGTGTTGCACCCGAGGGAACCCTGCGAGGTACCCGAGATGTACGCGGCGACCCACAATCCCATCAGAAGGGCCTACAAATGGCCCCTCAACCAGCTCGAGAACGCGCTGAGGGGCCACTTTCGCTGCGAAACCGCCGCCCGAATCAGGTACTACACGGGCCGGTCGATCATGATTATCGCCGGGGCGTACCTGATGACTTACTACGTGATGTACAACACCAACGACTGGACGCGCAAAAGCGGCATGAGGGTGTCGCGATCGAGGATAGCGGTTCTTCCGGGCGATCCGGACTTTCCGTGCGTTAGTACGATGGAAAGGGCGGATTACGCCGATAGGGGATTCAGCGAATGCGGATTAAAACTCTAATTCCGATATTTTACTCGAGAAACTTGTTATTGGAATACATGTAGGTATTAAGATATTAAGGTTTATGTTAAAGTTTGATTAGCGAATAGAACTGCACCGTTTGGAGTAGTGTGAGATTTTGGAACAATTTCAAAACTTTGTTAATTTAATTCTTAGAAGTAAAAAATCAGCAAAAATCCATCGAGACGCGAAGAGAGCTTTATTACTTAGGTGCCCGAGTTATTTAGAGTTGGAGCAATTGAAACCATAAATAATTACCAAGGTACGATTGTTGGAAAGAGCGACGCGAACGGCAATTCGAAAGTTAATCCAGTTTGAGTCCGAGCGAAGAACAAAGGCGGTAGACTCATTTAAATCAAATAAAAAGGAGCAACGCAATCTAAATCTGCATCGCGTTTCTGGAGATGAGCAATTCAACTTCTTTCAGCTTTTCGGCGAACGATTAAATAAAGGGCGCGCGAAGCGCAAAGGCGAACAAAACACAAGTTTTTGTAGGTCGGGATTTGCGGGATTGATTTTTTTTATAGTTCGAATGAAGTTGGATTTACGGTTTCGACATGCAAACGCCTTTTGTAGACTGTGAAAAAATTGAATCGTAAATTATCTTGTTAAACGGATTCGTAGAATGAACATAATTTAATTTGCACAAACGTTTCATTTGAATGAATGTAAACTTAATTTTCCTCAAAAAGCTCAAAAAATCTAACGCCATAATTAGCCAAGTTTGTACCTGTACAAATCTCCGTTTCTTCTTTAATGTCATATTTCATTTTTATATGGAAAAGTTCATCGGATTGTCTCCGACGTTGGGTCATATTTTATTCAAAATCCGCCGCGTCTGGACTATGAAAGGCCCGTGGAAAAAGAACGCATAATGTAAATCGAGCGTTCTGCAAACCTGTCGAAAAGCGAAAAATTCGAGCTTAATGCGAAACAAACGTAAAAGTTTAGTCACCTCCGCTTTCGGTCTGTAATTAAAACCAAGCGAAAAAACATTTTTGTAAAAAATTGCGAGTCGCAAAGTCAATTTGTCAGTACATTGTACCTTTAGAAGAAAATAATAATAAATTAACTTTGTTCTCCACGAATGTTTGATCATTTCAAAAACTAGTTAGTGATCGTGAAATGGGCAAATTTCCATACTATTGAGAAGTCGGTTCAAATTGCCATTACAACACGAAAAATAAAAATGTTTTAAAAGGACAACAAAGAAGGCGAGGCAAAGGAAGCGATGAATAAAATTTGGAAAAAATTACATTAGAAGTTCATAAAAAATTTAAATGCTTATTCCTCGTCATAAAGTCATTTCATCGTTATTCGAGAGCCGGAATTTTTTTGCGATTTACCGTAATTAAATATTCATGAACACCGATTTATCACGTGCGCATTTTCCAATATGTCCGATACGTTTTTTTTTTTGATTAAAATGAAATCGCGCGTTTTTGTCGAACATGAATTATGAATCAATATCCGGGCTATTTTTCAAATATTTATTTTTTCAAAGAGATCAAAAGATAATTAAAATGTGCCAATTTGTGCACTATTTGCAGCAAAAAATGTCTATAGCCCCTTTATGGGACCATAGAGATGAATATTTTTCATATTAGTTCATCAGTCTAGAATTTATTTGCAGATTTAGCCTGAAAAAAGTCTTAATTACCAGGTAGACTGCACGCGCTAGATAGACCTATGCCGAATCATTATTTCCAGTATTTAGTGGAAAAATAGCGGAAGCATATTTGGATATTTTTCAGTTGGAACGTACCGAATCTCATCGGCGTGCGGGAAAATGCTTTTAGAGCACGGAGCGGGTTCCGTTTGGAGCACAAAGCGACGAAAACCGACGAACGTGCGCTAAATGACTCGCCTATAATTCGATTTGACAGGGCTCTTTCTTAGATGGGCCTTTTGGCGGCAGTTTCGAAAAGCTCGGCGGTTTTGTTCGTCCCCGATAAAGCGATATCTTGACTCTCGACTGCTGTGATGGGAAAGATTAATTATATTTTAGCGAGTAACGGGGAGAATTTATCCGAAATTTTCCTGTGCTGGTGACGTTGAGTCGGTTCGATATTTGATATTTTCAAAAATTCAAACAGCTGAACCTGAATTTTTTATTACCCATCACCCCTCAAGTCATTAACTGCGGATCTTCAAAGAAGCAATTACATCGCCTTTTTTTATTTTTAGATGTGCTCTTACACTTCCGCAGAATTTTCGGTATATTTAGAAGATCGTCTGTAAAGTTAGAAATTTTATTCGACGGAATTCCGAACGGAAAAATCCCGCTTTTCTCGAACTAAACGAATAACTGAACAGTTAGCGCGGACAGAATGGAATCTTATGTAATTTTGTATGGTGCATAAAAATTATAGGACTCGGCAATATAGCGCAAAACTAACACTCGCCGGAGAGGCGAAATTCAATTTAGTTGTCAGGATATTCCGTAACATTGAAGCCGGCGAAATTTTCTCTATTTACATAACGTCCAATTAATTTAGACTCCCCGGATCTTTCAAAGAAAATTAAAGCACTTGTACTGTCGCCGTCGCCTGTCCAGATGAATGTTTCGTTAATATCAAAGATGCCCTTTTATTATAAGCAGGATGGGAAGGTTCGCTTCAAACGTGTAATTTAGATGTAGATGAAAAATGCATTATTTGCTTAAATAGCAAATGCAATTTTCCGCCGTTTGAAATTGCGTTAAGACGTATCCATTTATGAATTTTCCAGGTTAATAAAAGGAGGTAAACATGCTGGAAAATTTTATGCGCAAAAATCCAGATCCACTTGTTCATTTAATTGTATAAGTTCTGGCGATTATATTACATATAAACTATTTAATTTGCGATTAAAACTGACGTTTTAAAGAGGCTTTAAAAGTTTAATTAAACTAGCCTTTATGATTCTAGAAGGATTTTTATATTCAGCGAAATTAACCTTTTTGGTTAAAAATGCAAACATTTCTTTCCCCCTAGAACAAATTCTAGGGGGATAGAAATAAAATTTGGGTATTAATGGTTCAATATTTTTTAAATTAGGCATGTGGTTTCAATGAAAAAACTGAAATAGGGAATTCCATCTGTATATAAACTGGTATAAACCAGAACGTTTCCGAGTGAGTTTAGTCCTTAAACTGCGAAACTTTGTTGAAATCGGTTAAATTGAGGCGTTGAGAGCGTCGATTTAGACGGAATTTCGGATCGTTGTCCTCGATTCAAAGTTTATAAACTCGCCTGGATATCGCAGCTCATTAATGTTCAACCTAGAAGTCGCTGTTACTACACTGTTTCGCTAAATATAGCTTACTGCAGTTGAGATTTACATAAATAAAAAGCTACAAGTGACCTCAGAAATTTTCATGCAAGCGTTGTAGTTTTCCCGCTTCATCTGCATCTCTTGAAAAGTTCCCTAGAGGAGAGTTTTTGTTTGCCTAATGTTTCTCGAAATCACAGTATAATTATCAAGTTCAGTGCTCGAACCCAAGTAAATTTTAATTATAACACGACGCGCCTGGATGCTTCGAAACTTAATTGAAATATGACCAAAATTCCATAATTCGCAGGGTTTCTTATACCTTCGAAAACCGATAAAAGTTGGCTATTGACGCTCGCAGGAGTAAATAAGGCGAAGTTAACATCATCCACGTTCGGATGTAACAAACAACTCCGAGCTATAAATCAAATTTGCAAGTTGCTTTTTCCCTTCGTCTTCAGTCGAAATTTGGTAAAGGTAAGAAGGAGTTTTGAGCTTGAGCGTAGACAAGGGAGGGACAGTACTCTAATAGAACTTCAGAAGATTAAATGTTAAGGATTTTGATTCTCTAAAGATAATGGGATACATTAGAATTTTCGTTTATTTTTAAGGGATTTTTAAAAGAATGTTTTTGGACATATTAGAGACCTCCATTTGTTAAAGTTTTGTCAAGTTTGTAAAGTATATTTTGTGAAGACTTTTTGCTAATTTATAAAACATATGTCCTAATTTTTTTTGTTTTCTTCATATTTTTTATAGTAAATATCTACCGGTTTTGGTTGTTTTTTTATTGATTTATTCAGGACTTCTTCCTTTTGAAATTTCTTTTTAGTATTGTTCTTGAACTCACTAGTTTTCCTCTTCCCCTTTAATATCCCTCATGTTATAAGAGGACCCCTCTAAAAAATTCATGCGTACGTCTTTGGTTCTGGCGAAAGGTAAACTGAGCGAAATCCGATATTTCTTTTAAATTCATCGAAATTTTCCCAATCATTAAAACTCGTGGGATGTGCATGGAAAACATTTTAATTTACATACAAAATGGTAGAGCATTAGCATTGAAACTATTTAGATTAAATTCCCCAAAAAATACAAATTTACGGATTAAAGAATTAATACCAGCATAATTATGGATAGCATATGAAAGGATTATGAAAATCGTACAACTTTATTGGAAATCGATTGCAATATACATTAAAAAACACAGTATGAAAAATTGCCTTAAAACGTTAAAATAATACATTTTCAAAAAAAACTATAATGACCAACTAAAAAGGTACTATACATTCCAAAATATAGATATAATAAGTAGGTATATTTATGCATGCTCGGGGCACTTTGCGATGCGAATCCTAACATTGTATGGTCGCGCAATTACAATTCGAAAACACAATAAACGTAATAAAGTGAGAAAAGGTTCGAGTCGAGGACTGAGCAGCGGATTAAACGGACAGTAAAATCCACCGGGATATTTCATTTGAGCATTGTCCTTTTTATAACTCGGTTCCAGTCGCGTTATTCGTCATAATTATTAGAAGTTTCAAACGCCCGCGCGTTTAATGAACTCTCCTCCGAAGCCGAAGGGAGCGACGTTATTACAACGTGGGTAAATTGGTTTCGTCGAGGAGAATTAATTTCTCAAAAAGGTAGAGCTTGAGCCGATCGTGCGTAAATTAAGTGTCATTTATTACGAATTTTTCCGGACTAACAGTAAAACAATCTTCAGCGAGCTGGTTTTTTTACTGTTCAATTAATAAATAGGCCGCTATTATGTTTCCAGTGATAGCAAAAGTTGGTATAAATAGTCTCAATGCATTTGGATTTCTAAACAGTCTAGTTACAGGTCGTATACAACAAACATTACAAAATGAAAACCCTGGTAAGTACTTCTAATATTTTCACAAATTAATAACTTTTTACCATCAAGAGCATTGGATTAGGCATCTTGTTAAAACAACTCCATTTCCAGATTACAAACCATCTTGTAACTCAATCCTATATTTCAGTTACTTACTCTTCTAGTGACGTTGTTAACAAATCTAGTCAGCTGCGGTTACTTGACAGGCCACCACCCCCTCCCTCAAAATGTGATAACCTCAAGAACGCTGGTCGGGGGAGCCGTAGGGGGGCCGCCTGGAGGGGCTTATTCCTCCTCCCAATTGACCCAAACCGTTGCATCAGCTCCTGCGCAATTTCAATCGTCTATTGCTACTTACCATCCTATCCAATATGGCTACAGAGGCAACCAAAATCAAGGAGGCGGGTACAACCAAGGGAGTAACCAAGGGGGCAATCAAGGGAGCAACCAGGGGTACAGTCAAGGATACAATCAATTAGCAAATAATCCGGGTAAGTTTTGCAACATTGAGGGTTTTTGGAAACCTGGCAATGTTGCCAGGTATTGTGAAATTTCGTGGATCTGGTGACTTTTGCATTTGCTAAAACGATTCCACTGTATGTAATGGTGCTTTTGCAGGTCAAAATCAGGGTAACTTGCAAAATAATGGATACAATACGAACATACCGAGTGTCCTAGCTTATGGATCGTATGGAGAACCGAACCAAAATCAAGGTTATTATCAAAATTACGGGAATAACGGACCGAACAATTACGGAAGGTATTGAGATGCCCTCTTATAATAAACTGTAGACTGAATTTCAAGACCAAATTATCTTTGTAATAACGATTGCTTTCTATTATGCGTATATTAAAATTTCTTTAAAAAATAAATGATTTTTACATTGAATGTTGTTTTAATTAAATAACTTCAAGTACTTTAACCATAAATTAGTGGTTTGTAAAGTTTTCATTATTTTCTTTACTTTTATTGCCATTATTTCGAATTTCTTGGTTTCTTAAGGCATCCGTTTATTATTTTCCAGCTTCCCTTTATTTATCCTTAATTTGTTCGAGCTATATCCGATTGGGATGCATAAATTCTCTAAATATAGTTAGGATATATTGCACGGAAATTACGACTTGGTTTATACATTTTATATTCCCTTCCTCCGTTTATATTGCTAATGAAACGTTGATATCATTTTAATTAATTTCGAATCGATACCGCCTTTCGGAAATGTACATCGCCCGTTAATTTTCATGAATTTTAAATTGCCTTTTAAAAATATTAATTAAACTTAGTTAATTTCATTTGATCATTCATTTCATTCAATTCTATGAGTTGAACCAAGAAAGATTATTAAAATAGCGGTGGCTTTTTCCTTCATATATTCATTGTCCTTTCAATTTCTATAAGTAACTTAAAAATGTAAAATTATATTTGCTAATTGGCCAATTGGATATTCTTGAAAAAATCCCTCATATCCTTACGGTAAGTGCGCAATTAATAGGCGCTACATTCGGAAAACGAATGCGAAAGACTTATTATAAGGGGGAGCAGTTACTATTTATAGAGGCAACGAACTTAGAGAAATAATTAATTAGATCTGCTTCGTCGTCGCCGGCTCTTGTAACTCCCCTGGCATAATGAAGTCAAGATTCTCGAATATAATGCCATCAGAATCGCAGAAGTTGAAATTTCAAATGTGCTTCCCGTCGAATCGAATGCGAAAACTCGATTAACGTATCGACGCAAAGAATGGGATACAAAGTGTAAATCAGCGATGATTCCGCGTCTACCCAGATGGCCCCGCTTTCTATGGAGGCGATAAAAATATTAGGGAATAATGCCCTATTGGGGCGTTCTCTTCGAAAATACCAATTTAAAATTGTAAACCTACGCTTCTTTTATGAAAACCCGAACATTTTATTCATTCAATAAGGTGAGAAAGGGGGATAGTTAAAATTATTTAATTAAATGATATTTTTTTCGGTGGGACAAATCCATTTTACAATCATTTTTAAAGAGATGTTCCACCATTTTTTACTCGGTTGCGAATTTTTTTACACTAGTACAGTTGATGGGAAAAAAGATCGCTTTCGGTACAATTCATAAATTAGGTTTTTTTTTCGCTTTTTATTTGATATTTTTTGGTATTGTTTGAACGGGTCAGTGGCTCAGACAATTAGCAAACATGTATGGCAGACATGCTTGAAAAAAGTATCAAATCCTAATCTTTTTTATTGACAAAAGTATCATATTAATCCGTACGCATAGGGCGTTTATTAATTACAAAAAACTCTTGATGTTGGCTTAGAATTTTCGATATTTTTTAGTGGTACACCCTGTAGTGTTATCGATTGCATATTATAGTGCGCTCGAACGGATGCACATTTATCTTACACAACATTTGAGTGGCGGCAAACGGATTGGCAAAAAATCGCGTCATCGTTCGATAAACTGCCGCCCTAACATCTCACCCGGAAAAAAATACACACTCGAATTTTTCGCTACCGGAGTCAGCCGGAGTCGCAATACAAAATCCGACAATGCGATTACTACAGAAAACATTTCTGCGAGATTTCGGGCTGTTGTCTCTCGGGGAAATGATGGAATAATGAAACATGAATTAATAATAAGCTGGAAATTTAAAAACAACTTTTTAGAGTGGTAACTGATGCCTTAGAAAAAATATAAAATAAATGCTGATAATAAAAAGAAATGAATTTTTATGAGAAAGTATAATTAAGGGATGACATTTTAGAAAATATCAAATAACATATTAATCAAAAATATAGTAAAAAATAAAGAATTATCAAAAAATAAATAAATTAAAAATTGCCTAAATGTCACTAAAAAACATGATAAAATCGTCTCAAAATATTGAATATATCTTATGACTAAAAATCATCCAAAATCTATGAGCAAAACATCCAAAAATAATAACTATATAAATCATCAAATCAGAGAATAACGAGCAATATCTTTGGCAAAAATATCTTTATTCTCATCGAAATCCATCGAATAAAACCCCTCTGTATGGATAACTTAAAATCTCCCTTTGAAAATAATTCGTCAATTTAAAATACGTAACAAGGGCGCGTTTTGATCCAGCAGAACAGATTCGCAAAAAAACATCTCGAATCGAGTAAAAGGAATCCCCGTGAAAGGGAAAAAACACTCCGAACCGATGCGAGACACGTGAATTAAATTTATTAAAGCCGATAAAGGATCCCGCCCTGATCTGCACGAAATTAGCCCCGTATTCAGGCCGTCCGGATGCGTTTCTCTCTTGATATGCTCCTGAAAAGCGTTTTTCCTCATCCGTGAAAACGCTTTCCGGACACAAAAAGCGGAATATCGGTATTTAAAAAAACGACGGAATAAAAAAGACTTTTAGTCGAACATAAATTGAAGATTTTGCGCGAAATTCCAGGTTTTTTTGGTTTATTGACCCGCAGATAGGCGGGAAAAATCGGTATAGGAAAGAGGATTTGGGAAAAGGGTATTTCCGGGTATATCGGGAAATTCGAGCTCTAACACCTACTGATTTATATCCATACAGCGCGTCTTTATGTAAGGGATTTTAAACTAATTTAAATGTAAAAGCTATTTGCAAATATTTGAGGATTAATCTTATACTGCCTATCTTGTGTTAATCTTATTAAAACGAAAGCAATCTTTTTTTTGTTTTTTACTTATCGGATTTATTCAAAGCCCTTCGGATTTTTAGGAATTTTGTGGATATTCTTTGAATTAATTAAATTTTTTAATCATTGAAGATGATAAAAAAATTATAAGAAAGGTATAAAAAGTAGGTACTATATACAAATATTAAAGAGAAACATTAAATTATCGTAGAAAAAAACAAATAAAATCTTAAAATTTTCTTTCCGAAGCATAAAAAATTATCAAAAGGAAATTAAAAAAAAACCTTTACAAAATCTTCTAAATAACTCAAATTTTACAAGTCCTTTAAAACCCACCAAAGCATGGACGAAGAGATAATATATTAATTTCCCGCAGCTGCAAAGAAAGCGCTCTCTACTCAAAACCCCTTTGTTAAAAATATCTCTGCTCGGCCTATTGTACAGAATAACCCGGAAATTCAATTAAATTACCCCCATTAACAGGTCGAAAAATTAAAATATAACTCGCACAATTTACATCATCTTTATTTGACACACATTGCAACGATAAATAAAACCGTAAACACATCGAACATTTTTATCTTACAATAATCCACTAAAATACGAGTACCTACTTATAGTAAATCGCAAAATTAAAAGAAAAACGTCAATTTGCATGTTCACACAGTTTTATTGCGTACAGTTTATATGATAGATATTACAACATTAACAAAAAAAAATATTTTCTCCGCAGTCTTATTCAAAATTGGACGATTTTCGGTCGAGGCTCAAACCATGGTTAGAGAAAATTCTGTTCAAATTATTTCATTTTAGGACCGTTACATCTTAATCTAGTCAAATTAAACGGTTATTAGAATAGTCCATTTATCCAAATTAAACAATAATTGAAATATTTCATCCCCAATCACTTTGCATCGCCTAAAAATTCCAGAAAATGCCTCATTAAAACAGGAATTTTAAAGTCAGAAAATATAATAGTAAAAGCACCAATAAACCCGGCAGGTTCATTAATATAACACAAACTCAACAATCCGAAGAAAAAAAAATTCCTCGTCGCCCTCTCGCTTTTCATTTAGCGCCAGTTTCCAGTTTTCCAGGCGGCAAGTTCCCTGCCGGCCGGAGTTTCCGCTCAGTTTCCACTACAAGGGTTGGCGATTTCTGGAAAAACCGGCAATAACGGACGCCTGGAAATCATATCCGATTCTGGATCAATTCGAAAAAATGCCGGCAGGATCCGGCGTAGGATGGGGTCGCGTGAAATTTTAATGAGAACTGAGATTTCACGGTCAATAAATCGATGGTGATTAACGGTGGTTTAATTTCGCTGCGACGAGATGGAAAAATTCGGCACACAAAGGGTATAATTGGAAGTATTTTCATTAAATTTTGCACGTGCATTAATAAATAACGAGCAATTTAAGTTTACAAAGGGTGTCTCTAGGACTAATTACAACAGCTTGCTTCGTTTAGCTACTGCTTGAAAAACCGATTCTCAGGAGAATGAATTTTGGTACACCTTGTATAGTGTGTTGTAGCGTGTTTGTTTATTTTAGATATGTTCATGTTATTAATAACTAATGAAATTTGAGAAATATATCGGAAGGATCGTTATTTGGCGGTTAATGGCGCCAAAACATGCTACTGCTTTTAGGGTCATCGGGGGATGCTTCTTGAGTATAAAATTTTAGCACAATAAATAAGTAATTGGGGATGCTAAAATGGCTCGTTTTTTCCATCAACTAGCGGGGAGAAATGCTATATTTTATTTACTCCTTCATAATTTAAAAAGCAATAACATTGTTTAAAGTATCTATAAATAAAATCTTTCTACTGCTTTTGTTGAGCGAGAAAATAAGTTTTAATTCCTTTGTAAATATCCATGGTTTAATTTGTAAAAATCTTGGAGTTAGCGTCTTCAGAAATTTCCTGTTAACTAAAAAATACCAAAAAAAAAATCTCATCGTATAATCATTTTGTCCCTATAATTAGATTTCTTTCTGTTAATGAATAATTGAAGTATGTTTTATGCACCGTCTATGATGTTCTGTAGAGAAATTAGAGATTTAATAATGTATGGTCTCTTTAATGATTGTAGAAGTTAAGGGAAACTATTAATTGCATTATTTATTGGTATATATTTTAATCCCAAACGTTATTTAAACTTTAAAGATATTTCCGCTGACTCCAAAATTAAAACTTACATTTAGAGGAATTCAAGCAAGGATTAATTGAAAAAGTTTCTCTGAAGTTTCATGCAAAAATTACCAGACTATTAACCAAGTGTGCTTAGTATTTAATTTGAGTTTCCTACGTAAATTTTTCATCATAAAATGTCATATTTTATCGATGTATTAAATATTTAATTTTGTCAAAGTTCTTAAATAGAAACGTTTTTTGAATAATGATTTGTTTTTTTTTTATTTTTAGCCGTCAAAACTAATTTACGGTATATTTAATAGCATTACTGTCTTCATTTACTGTATTTATCATTTAAAGATATTTGAAAAACCAATTAAAAAATGTAATCAGAGAAACTTTTTCCACCGCTCTCCACATCCTCGCTCGTCAATATGAACCCTCCAGACCTCAAATCGTCCTGATCGCTGTATCTAAACCACCTCGAACCCTCCACTAACCCCATCGGAGCGGCTGGCCTTGCATCCTTCGGTTATTCGTGCTGAGCTGGCCGTCGCCGTTGAGGAGGTTGCTCCGGATGGGCGGCCTGTTCTTCCCGATGCTGTTGATCGATCCCCAACGGGCGAACATCGCCAGGGCCCGTTTTCCGGACGGCGGGCGCGGGAAAATCGGAAACTCCGGTCCTGCGACAAGTCGGAAAAACAATATGAAGATGCTCCGGATTGCATATGACAATTGGGATTGATTCCCCGGTGGGTTGGAGGAATGGTATTGATAGATTGGACGGGGGAAAGTCGAAGGTAATTTTGGCTTTCTGGTTTATTTCTAATTAGAAGGTTAAAGGGAAAAAACATTTTTTTGATGCGAAAGGGCATCAAAACGGCTAGGTATCTGTCACGCCGGATTGGCGTAGGATTATTTTCGTTGTTCTTAGGGGAATATGGCGGCGCTGGTGCGATTTATCAGAACGGTATTTGAGCCGGGAGTGTGGGAATACATTGAGACATATTGGGGCTATTTTTATATAACACGCGAGCGCTCTAATTTGTATTTTTGCACCGCACATAAATAATAAGAGCTTTTTTGGGTTAATATTCTCGTAGAGAAGAGAAGAAGAAAATTCGTCGAAGGAGGTCAATTAGTTTTTGAATAGGGATGTTTAGCTGGAAGGAGAAAATGAATGGAGTTTTATTTATTTATTTACCAGTGTCTAAATCATCGTAGGGGTAACGACGGCGGAATGTTTGAAAATCTTCACTAGATGGATCATCGTCTGATAGTAGAGTATCCGTGATTTTCTGTCTCCAAAGGGGACCCTCGTCGAGGGTTTCCAGGGGTCTGATGGCGGCGCTAATTATGCATGGAAGTACGGCTAGAAGGAAAATGCACCATGTCTGGAACAAAGGAAAGAATTTAATAGTAAGTATTTTAGCATTTTTGCTGGATAGAAATTTTTATCGTATAAAGGTGTTTAATAAACTTCAAAAAATGCATAAGGAAACTAGCCAAAATCCCTCAAAAACTAATAAAAGTTCATAAATCGCAAATATTTTTCAATAAAAGTTTAACTCGTGTTTAACAATATATGTATATCTAACTTTTCCTGGAGTCTACTTTTAGGATCAAAATATAGCAAAACAAATAGGCTTCTTTTATGAAAAATACAAATTACTTTATACCCAAAAAAACTGCTTAAAAACCTCCGTCAGCAAAATTTAGCTTATATTTACAAAAACTTTTTTAATTTTAATAATAGGCGATTCTTATATTCTCCCATTTTCCGCCATCTCGTTATTTTTGAATAATTCCAACACGGTAAATAATTAATTTAATTAACGAAAATCTAATGGACGCCTGCGTGACGAATTAGCTACTCCAAGTGAAAAGTTAAATTACTCGTGAATGGAATACGTTCCCGTTCTTCATTGTTAATGTGAAGAATTCGCCACTGTCGAAGGCACTTAAGCAAAGCAAAAGCGAAAGGAAAACTTCAATTGCGCACGGGAAATTTATTTTGCAAGAATTTATGCCCGTTTTGCTTAATTAAATCAATTGACAGCGCGCTATTAATTTTAATTTAAATTGATGCAGTAATGGAATTACTTCAATTGTTCGAAATCGGTGTATTTAAATGAATAAGTGAATTGAATAATGCGAATTTAACACTGTTTATAAATTAATATTTAGGTGTGTAAGCTTTACTTTGAAACATAGATTCGTTACTAGTTTTTTGCATTGAATTAAATTATAATATAATGCCTCTACCGGCATTCGACGTGTTAACGAAATCTTTCAAATGGCTCGTAGAAGCAAAAGTATTCAATTTGAATGACGCCTTGAAAGTTCTTTCGCTTTGTTTTATCAATTTTTCCCGTCTCTAATGAATTCAATTAAGTATTTGCAATTTCTCGTCGGATTCCCTCTCCGGTAATAAGCCAGATCTCGGATAGTAAATTAACACCAAAAAAAAAGCTCAATCCTGAATTTTATAAGAAAGAATCAGACTTTTATTGTATTTTAGAGGCATCAAATATCCTATTTACCAATCAATAGGAACTCATCAAAACTTTGCACTATTCACATAGAGCTACAAAGAAGAGTTTTAAATGCAATTTTACCTACATGTAATTTTAACCGATTAAAAAATTGGCGAAAAGAGGACACCGAAAATGATAGCGAGGTTAACACATCAACGCGGGATAAAAAGTCTGCATGAAATCCGTCCTAAAAGGAAAATTCGGTCGCCCGTAATGAAAAATCAATCTGTCAGTAACACACGCAGTGCGTGATGTTCCTCATCATATCACACTTGACCGCAATTTGGGGCACTTCGCCACAATGCAGCCCGACCGATTAGGCCTTCGTCAATTAGATTTTTCGAGGGGGTTTCAACTAGGCGAAAACGTATCGGAAAATTGACGAGTTTTTATCTCCGATTCCCGCCATTTCTAATGAGGAGTCGCGCATATTATAGCAAGCTCGTATAATTCCCACTATATTAATATCTAATTACATGCTTAAAATCCGTCGCAGAGCTATCTGCAGATATATTGCCGGGAATTTCATTACACCTTGCTGCGGCGACAAGTCGGAGGATCGTAAGGCAAACAGGGATAAAATTCCTTCAATGTTGTGTCTTTTGTCGGGGGGTTTAAAGGCTAAAAGTAGCATGTAGGTGCATGCGATGCGATCGAAGCAGGAAATACGGTTTTGTTCCATCCGGAGGCGCAATTAAAATGGACGCGTTTGTGTCGATTGGATTTTCAAAGCGATATTAAGCCCTTAATGGCTGTTGCAAAATTTGTAGCCTGTTTTATTATTATTTTAGATCAATTTATTAGCGACATTTTTTTCTCTGCTTAAGAGACTTTAGTAAAAAATGTACGTCGTATAAATTCTTAAAATGATACCAAAAAGTCTTTCTCCCGAAAATTAAAAAAAAACATCCCTAAGAAAAGCAGGAGGAAATTTTAGGGAACAAATAAATAAGATTTATTCAGTAGGTGCTTTATAATGATGTCGCTAAATTTCTCCAACGTTATGCATAAAAAACAAATAAAACATAACTTTTCCACCGGATTTCGCCCGGAACGAAAGAGCACACTCGGGTAATCCCCATTAATATTTATCGGCTTTCCAATAGAAAATAAAGCGGAAGAAATGAAACAAATTTTTATTCGCATTTCCATAATCCTTTGACTGGCAGAGTCTTCTGTTTGTCTTCCCGATTTCGCCGAACAAAGAGTTTTAAAGCGAAAAAATAATGCCGTGTAAACACGAAAGATTAAGGGAAAAATATTAGTCATAAGTGGATTTTCTATGACGGCGAGTCATAAAAGTTACCTATAAATACATTCTGTCGGGCGCAATAATGATCTTCGCAAAATTGAATGAATTTTTTATTGGCAATAAATATAAATGGGGATTGTATAAAAATATGTATGTAGTATCTATTTTGTTGTATAAATTGATAATGTCAGTAGTTGTTTAAAGTAATTTTCCTTTTAAAGTACCCACGCAACATTTCCTGGAGGAAGTAGAGAGTACAAGAAAACTCTCTCGATGATACGAGCAGTTTAGAATTATCTCAAATGTGAAAAACTTGTATATAGTTATTGGGGATTCGGTTCAGATTTGATGTATAGGTATTTACGAACTGACGGATTTTATTTCCCACGCATGGAAAATCGTAATATGTAGTGATAAATCGTGTTTTTGTCCTTTAAAAATCAAGTTTCATTCTATATTTATTTCATCGATTCCTCCGGATCATGCACCATAACCTTTTAAAGAATGCAATATCTCCTGCAATAGTGCGAATTGAAATGAATTTTCGATACATTTTAACATTCAATTCGAAATCCCTTTCTATACTACAATCTTATAAATTTTGTTGATATGATAAAATTTTCAATCAAACCGTTCCCTTCGGAAGAGGAAGACTCATTTTCAATTTATCATTAAATCGTTTATAATGATTAACCCGTTTCGTATTCAACAAATTCGGAATTATCCGACGATAAGGCAAATATACAGCAATCTAAATTCAATATCTTGGGCAAGACTTTTGAATAAATTAGCCGTCTCGGGCCCGAATCCTTCATAACCTGATTTTGAATTTTGAACCGGGATTTACATTAGGATTTCCATGATAATTGCAATTGTCGAAACCGTGATGGATTTCGGATAAACGTTAATGAATCGCTTGTATTTTATATTTAATCCGTTCTCTGCGGGCCCACACTTGGACGCTGACCCGAATACGAAACGAATTTAATTTACGGATACAAAATGTACTCTAAAGTGTATTATAGGTATATCTATTGTATAAATAAATATCAAATATCGCCGTAAAATAGAACCTTGAGAGAATACATCAGGAAGTTTCGCTTAAGGCACATCTCAAGTGTTTTATTAATTTGTGTAAACATTTTAACTCGATAATCTTAGTTACAATAATATGATGGCTTAACTAATTAACTTTATGTACTTTATTAGAACTATTAATATTTTTCTGCGCACTTTTCATTCCTTAAAAATAACATAAAATAGTAGTAAAGTTCTTTTTATGTTTCCTATTGTGAACTGGTTAGGGATTCTATCAGCAGGATATTTTAGAGGTACATTTTCTCAATGATTGGTCTGCTGATACTCTATTGTTATATTCTGAAACGAACGGGAAATTTAATTAATTCGGGTTACGAATTAATGTTGAATAAAATTTAAAGGAAATGGAGAGGTATACTGAAAATGTCAGTAATCATTTTTTCGATTGAAATTCGTAACGGAAAAGAGCACATTGAATGAATTAATTCATGTGGATTCCTATTATATCAAATCTATTTCCGTATAATAAATTAATCTTACTCGGAATGCACATTGATGAAAAATTGAACACATTATAAATTCATTATTTACACTATATAAAATGCATGCATTAAATTAAATTATAATCGTTCGAAGTACATTCGTCAATATATCCTTCAATATAATAATAATCACAGATTCATCAGTGTCGCAAACAACGTTGCACGTTGATGCATCTATCTAACAGCTAATATAACAAACAAAATAACTCGTCAATATACCTGTTGACGCTTATTGTAAAACTGTCCTATTTATACGTTTCTATAGTAGATTTTCATTCACTCTACTCCTCTACCTAGTTAGAATTTCCCTCCACGACCCGTGACACGTTCTATTTAAATTTGAACAATGCACAACCGACTTTGAAACAATGATTTTGAACTCGCTTTGTGTTATAAGAACGTGCATTTATTGTACTGCTTCTCGTAAGTACACAATCTTTACGCAAACTAACGAATTAAATTGATTAAAGCCCAAGTAATTCCATTAAGCGTAGAAAATACTTGTTATTTACCGCGAGAGGAGAATAAATATTCTACCAACATGCGGAAAGTTACTACTTCCCGCACTTAAAACTGAAACTTTGAATAGATTCTCTTGATTGCGAATGACTTTCTTCGGTAGATAATTGATTCCCTTAGAAATTACTTCCCTCGAAACTGTTTGAGGTATCTCATTTTTGCCTTGCTAAATATCACATTCCGCAATTGCTAAGTAAATAGCAACTGTATTTTCAGCATATTGTCGGTTCCGAAACGAGGAAATTACAACCTACAGGTTAATTCTAGGGATTTTCTATAAGTTTGGGAGTAGTAATTTTGACTAAAGTTTTACTGCGCCCGGCAATTCTAGGACTTCGGCAACGTTTAATTCGCCTGACTTATTTAGAAGCCGTAAACTTTTAATTGAATTTAATTTTATAATGCGCATTGAAATTATATATGGAAAGTTTAAGTGGCGCTCGACATTAGATATCAAAATAGCAAGTTCTGTAAATCACGAATATACATAGAACTTTTTAGAAAGTTAATAGAGTTCTTAAAAGTACACGTAGGTAGGTATACACTTTATCGATTCCTATAATAGAATTTGCAAAGTTTGTTTTGGGGTTTTCAAGAGCTTTCTATAATTAGGCGCTTGTAAATTTTGATAAAACATTGTTTTTAATTTGTGATATTTATTTTATTTCCCGCACTTACATACATTTTCCCTTTAGCATCGAAATCATTGAATTAATTTCATTTCATAATACATACATGGGTCAGTTTAAAAGGTTTTATTTATCCCCTAATTCCAAATTTCCCGCAAGCTTGAAATATAGCAACTAACTATAGCATGTTTTTAAAAATTCGTTCAATCATTTCACAATTTTTATTTCATTAAACTCTTCCTCTGCTTCCTACACAATGTTTGCTCTCCATATTTGGATATCATGCACGGTTTGTAACATTTCAACTGAAAAAATAACGTCGCGGAATTAAAATTTTATCAAAGTCTACGGTTCTGATTAAATAATTTGCATACGGGGCACAATTAAAAATCCAAGTTAATTCCGCAGCAATTTGAGACCCGGTACATTCGTGGGAGTAAATGAAAGATGAGATTTTTTTAGATCAAAAATAAAGGACGAAACAGGAAACGAGATTATCAATATAAGCTCGTACAAAGAATCCTTATAATCCTCCTATTAAAAAAAAAGGTAGAATGAAATTGACAATTTCGAGTGAAATGTTCCTGCAAATTACGCGCAGAAAATATCAAATACACCTCTGGCTCGGAAAAATTATTTTACTAACTAAATACAGAAATGCGTACGTTCAAACGGAATTTTCCCGCGAACAACTTGTAAATATTTCGTTTTATTTTCGCTTAGCGTCGAGTTATAATAACAAAAAATGCATGAATATTAAAATTTTTACTTCTGTGGATTTTCAGAATGTTCAGAATTTAGCTTTTGGATAAACATCTAAAGAGAGATAAATTCTTTTGTAAAGGCATTCAGGGAATTAGTGAAACATGGCAATATAAATTGCAATAATCTCACTCGCAACAGTGTTAAAACTCCCTTTAAGATCTTAAAATAATAGAGAGCTATAATCAATTTAGGATTAGTATTTTTAAGTTTACCTTCATAAGATCCTGCAGGGGAGATTAAGATATTATTAATTTTATACACAAACGAAAATACGCCCCTTTGCAATCTCGAATAGTGGAATAATTCTAACGCTTCGTTTAATACCCGTCTTTTCCGGGTATTTTCCTATTTCTCGGCTATCTTATGAAACACCCCCGCATTGGAACTCGCCTTAAAACTTAATACCCCCGCTTTGTCTATATTTCTCGGTGATTTTTCACAAACCATTCGAACGCGGTTTTATTAAATTCGCTTATTTTCCTACAATCGTCACCACATAAATAATCCTCTTAGCAAACAAAGAAGTTAGAGGAAACCTACAAATCAGGATATCAAAATAATTCAAAAAACACGGCACTTTCATTTAGCTGTGGTAATCCTTTTAATACCTACCAAATGAACGATTAACGCTTCGAAAAATAATTCAAATTAAATAGAAAATCCTCGATTATTAAAGATATAATTCAATTCATTCCAGTCGCATTAATCACTCGCACATACGCAAATCAATTCACTGGCAGGTAATCCTCGATCGTTTAGGAGTTTACATAGATTACATGTGCAATTCCACAAAGCTAAATTAATTTCCCTGACCTACGTGCAATCGCTGCGACAGGAATACTACAGGGATATTTAGAAAAATAGTGGATTAGAAATATTTCTATAAGTTAAAAGTTAATTAAAGTCGAGAGGGAGTCTCTTAGTGCTTGAGTTAAGTTGCAATTCCATTAATTAGCAGATTAATTAATTAGTCGATTTAATAGGGTCGTAGAGGTCGTTACGTTTAGTTGCTCCTATTAAGGTTATTAACGAAAACGACAATTGAATTTACTTCTGATAATTGTCTACAATTACATCTCGATTGTGCTGTTTTAGCGTAGATAGAATAAAATCGATATTATGGAATTGCCACAGTTTTTTGTGCGAGAAAAAAAGTCCGCTAAAGTATTAAATATTTCCATCGGAGACGAACTGAAAGTTCTGGTTTATCAAAACGCAATAGTAACGTAAAGTTTAGTCCGCAGAGTAAATATTTGATTGAGAAAGCGGCGCTTTTGAGAGGCAGAACTACATCCAATATGTTTCCCCCGACTTTTGACGAGTAAATAGCTTCCAGTATCTGAAAATTAATAGTTATCGATTTGGGATTTTCGCGGTAAACTCTTATGATGTATAGAAAGACACCGAAGGCAACCATAAATAAGTAATATTAGAGAAGGTTATAGTGTTAAACGAAGCTGGCAACATCGATTCTTTCGGAATAAGCTTTTTCCGGCCAATTCAGAGCCTGTATAAATATTCAATAATTCAATGGATCAATCAGTGACCCTTACAGCTTTATATTTTATTTATTTGTCGGTTCGTTATTAAGCATTATATTTTTTACAATACTCCCTTTTAACCTCACATAAGTATATTTTTTTAATAATAACATCAGATTCAAATAATTAAATAATATTCCAATGCAATAATGTTATAGTCCATTTATTATTTCATAAACTGGCTATCAGATTTCTATCTAGTTGTGCCACCGAAGTAATCACTGGACGTTTTGTTTTCCTCCGGGCCTTTTTATATGCATGATATTCAATTAAATTCGCCGATGTAATTTAATGTTGCATTTTATAAGCTTATGAATTTGCGCTATATTGCAACTGGCAAAAGCTGTGATGATGGTTCTTTTTGACAGGATATATCCCTGTCAGAGCTAATGTTTAATAGCGTTAGTTTGACCATTTTTATTTTATATCGTGTACCCTCACAAAGCAAATTTATCAATCTAATTTAATTATTTTATTATATTAATATAATTGGAATATATTTTTTTCCAGTTGCGCAATTTTATAGCTAATATCACCGGATTATTTTAATAAACTTTACAATTTACAATTTGAAAAGAAGAGGAAAAAAATATCCATATAAATCAACAAATTTTTAATACCCGAATGGCAAACTTCGTAAGTAACTTACAACGTGACACCATTACAAAATAACCCAGTTCTTTGACAAAACCAATATGTACCTAAGTAATAATTTGTTGATAATATTCAAATGGGCTTTTTAGGATTCATAAAGCGCTCGAATTTTTATACGAGCGAATGTTAGGAGAATTTTTAGAATGGCTATGAAGTATGGGTAAATTGGTTTTCGTTTTATCCCCTTGTGGAGCGTAAAAATGCGTTTTTTTCAATAATAATCTCGAAATCCAAGTGGATTGCTTCTTCAATTTATGATTTGCTTGTTGACTTCGAAATGCTTTCGTAACGTCGCAGCATTATCGTAAAATTTATTGAAGTCGGTGCTTATATTTTATTCCGAAAAATTATAATGTGTAATACAAATTTATTCGATTTGTGTAGGAATAAAAATACGTGGTGTTTCTGTCGAAACTGATACATTTTTAAAGGAAATAGTGATGTTTTAAATTTACATTTTTTCTGAAGTATCTATTAGAATTTTTTTACTGCATCAGAAGATAAAAAAAATTGTTCACATAATTTTAAAGGATTTATTAATAGATAATGTAGATATAAATATATTTTTAAAATATATGAATTTTTAATACACAAATATTTAATATACTAATAAAAATTTAATACACAAAACATTATTTTTTGCAAAAATGTAAAAAATCTGCTTAAATCTCTTGAAAAAATATACCTACATATAAAAAATTATATAAAATCTAAAACTGTTAAAAAATCTAGAAATCTTAAGCTATTTAATATTTAAAAAAATAATTCAAAATTCATTCATTCAAAAAATATAAAAATTATTAGTGAAGTAAGAGGACTTTTTTCATTAACAGGCTATTTGTTTATTTTTTTTTAATTTAACTATCGCAATATTGTAAATTTTTAACTTTCATGTAATGTAAAAAAAACAACCCCGATGGAAATAATTCAAAAGTATTTTTATTTCCAGCAATTTTAAAACAACAAATAATTTTTTTTACTTACAATAATCTCCCTCGCCATACCCATCAACGCTGCCTGTCGAACCAAAATTCGACGGACCGAAAAAAAAATTAATTCGCACTCTTTACAAACTTTCTGACTGGACACCGCTCGACAAGAACGCTCTGTGTATCTTATATTCCCGAAGCTCCGTTGAAGAGAGCCGGATAGCTACTATCCTCCATCAGTTTATCATCAAAACTTTTACGTGTTCTACGGGGGAAGAAAATTTCGAATCAATTATCCCCTAAACACGTCAACTTGTTGCTTTTGTTACGTGCCGCTCGATCGAAACTTACTTCCGACACCTGTTGGGTGCCGGAGCATCCTATCCAGAGGGAGGAACATCAGTGGAAGGGGCCCAGGATACGCCAGAAATATCCACCCGGCTTTTTTTTGTTAACTAACCATTTATAAATAAATAAATACTTACTTAGACATGAACTAGACTTGAACAATACTCATATAAGTATTCGCATGGAAGTCGGTTAAAGAAGAAATAATGTGTATTGAATAGAGTCCCTAAATTGTTATTAAAATAAGAAGAATTGAACATTACTGACCATTGATTGTCACTTGCACATGTCAAGTACTGTATTTGGTTTCTTATGACCAACACAGGGAAAGCTGGGAATAAACTGAATATGCGGATAGATACGAAAACAACAATCCTGCATGCAAGGAGTACATAGAAGGAAATTCGCATGGGTTCGATGGACGCCTGTAATAATTCTCTGAGTCGCGCTTCGTATGAATCCCAAGACCAATCGGCAACAAACTGTGGCCCGTTAATATGGCGAAGGATGAGCGTCGGGGTGCGCATACAGGACGCCATGCCGGAGAATTTCGACGACGTGGTGGATTTGATTTTGAATTTCTACGTGCCGCACAATCCGCTGTACAAGAGCAGCAAGATCTTGGAGGACGCCGAGTCGCTGGCGACGTTCAAAGAGATGCTGTACAGCTATCTGAAGCAGGGCCACTCGCTGGTGGCAGTGGACGAGTGTACCGATCGAATCGTGGGTGCTCTGGTGCTGTCGTTGGTGAAGAAAAGCACCTTCGGTTTGGAATTCGACCGGCTGGAAATCGGTCGGGGCAAAGCCTTGCGAACGATAACGTCCTTCGTTAACGACGCGTCGAGAATGGTGGACATCTTCGAGAGGTTCCAGTGCGATGTCTACATGCGGTACATGTTCACGTGCGTGCACGGGGATTACCGAACGAACGGCATCGGCCAGAACATGCTATCTGCTAGTATAGATGTGGCTCATTATTTGGACGTGCCCGTTATTATGGGCATCGCCGACCAGCCGCTTTTGCAGAAAGTTTACTTGGACTTGGGCATGACGATTCAGTATTCCTCTAAGGTTATAGAGCTTGAAAACGATGTCGACGATTTAGGGAGTAGGGAGAATTATTATCAATGTTTGGTGATGGGGTGTCTGGTTTTGCCTCCTTCCAATCCCGAGCCAAAATCGAATTCGGCTGATTTGAATCCTGCCGGGAAAAATAAGTCGAAAATAAGTAGAATTAAATCAAAGTCTAAGAAAGATCTGTAAAGTATTTGTAGATTATTTGAAATTGTCCAATCGAATCCGTATCTAGAATAAAAACCTGCAATACTCTACCTGGATGTTCTAATAACTGTAATTAAATTTATAAACAAACAATTCGACAGGAATAGCTGAAGACATATAGGAAAAAGGATAAGGAAAAAGAAAGGATGATATTGTGGGATTGCAACTTTCTCACTCTAACCACTGTTTTTTTTTTATTATTCTTTGTTCAATTCACAGAATTGACCATATTGCTAACTCTTGCACCTAAAAGTTTATCGGAGCATCTAAAAATACCAATTAATCGATATCAAATACCGAAACTTTTTACTTGGTTCATCAATTCCTAACAATTTAAACAAAAAACATTTTTTTCGCTTTTAGATTAAATTTTACAATTTATTATTGCTAGATAAAACATATACACATTTTTCTAATACGGCCCTGTCTTAAAACGCCTTAAAAAGCTAACTTCATGTGTATTTACGACATATGTCAAATGTTATGGAAAATGGGAATTATAACCCCACTTTTTATGTAATCAAAACACAAATTGTATTTGGTTGTATTGGTTCATAAAATGGATATAATTCAAGAAAATTGCCGATTATGCCAAAAAACTTTAGGCACAATTCCATTAGAAGTAGAATTAGTCGAAGTTGTTTTTAAAATCGCCAAGATTGAAGTAAGTTTTTTTTAGTTAATTACATGTTCCAAATGAACACTTATACTTTTGATTTTAGTTGAATGATCTGGGCGAAACTTTACCCACTGGTATTTGTCTAGAATGCAAAAATAAAATTTCAGAAATCGATCAGTATATAACAGAAATCCAAACCATTAATAACTTTCTAAGGGCTTGTTTAGACAAACCCACTGTGGAAACAGCGAGTAACTACTTATATCAAGATTTAGACCAAAGAAGGAGTGAAACAGACACACATGCGTGTTTAGTTTGTTCTAAAACGTGCAATAGACTATCCACTTTCAAGAAACACTTAAAAACACATCCAGAAATGTATTGTAGAATTTGTAATACATTTTTCGAAACCCCAGCCGAATCGATAAATCACAATGATTGTGAAGATGTAAAGAACATTACCTGCAGTACAAAAAGCGAACCTGGTGAGTAATCATCTAATTTACTTTATTTTAATTCGTAAATTTCATATTTTATAGACACCGATTTCACCAATAATGAGTGCAATTTCCAATGCATAAAATGCGAGCAACATTTCGAGGATCAGAAATGTTACACAACTCATTTGAAAACCCACAACAAATACACGTGTTTAGAAGAAAATTGCGCGAAAGAATTCTCAACAGCCTACTCGTTGAAGATGCACAACTTGGCTCACGAAGGAAAGAAATCCTTTTTGTGCGTCAGTTGCGGCAAAGATTTCGTATCCAAGAAATCCCTAATTTGCCACGAGAAGATCCACGCGCCCATCAAAGCGCACAAATGCGACCAGTGCAACTTGAGTTTCTCGGTGAGGAGTAATTTCCGAGCTCACATCAAGAGGTACCACGAAGGCGTCCGATACAGCTGCTCGAGGTGCCCCAAAGAGTTCCTCACCAAGTGCAATTTGGACCGACATGAAAAAATACACATAGGCCTAAAGGATTTCGAATGCGAACAGTGCACGGCCGCCTTTTACACCAAAAAGGAGCTGATTAAGCATCAAAGATATCACCAGGTGAGTTGTTATTAAGTGGCTGCGAAAGTAATTGGTAGTAGACCAACTAGAAGGTATGTAAATAACACTGATAGCAGAGGCCTGAGTTATTTGACGTTGAGGCTATGTTGTCGATAGTATTGTTTTGTCGTCAGGCCTACTGAGTTTAGAAGTAATTCTTATATAAAATTTTTTATTTACCATTTCTTTTAACAATTTTTGCCATACGAAACGCTCTTAACGCCTTGTACAATTCTTGAGGGTACTGATAACTCATAAGTAAACTTATTATTATGATTCTTAAACCTTAAAAAGTACCGAAGCATAATGCAGCAATGAAAGTTTGGCAACGTCGCAGAGATTGTTTTGTATTCCTCTTGACACTTATGACAGTTGTCTATCCTCGAATAAAAGAAAAGAAGAAGATAAATAAACATTATCAATGGCGGACGAAAACGACAACGAAAAAATGGAAACGGACGCCCCAAAAGGCAGCGAGAAGATGTTTTCTTTGAAAAAATGGAACGCCGTGGCCATGTGGAGTTGGGACGTCGAATGCGACACGTGCGCGATATGCAGAGTTCAAGTGATGGACGCCTGTTTGCGGTGCCAGGCCGAAAGCAAGAAGGACTCCTACGGGAAACAGGACTGCGTCGTCGTTTGGGGCGAATGCAACCATTCGTTTCACTACTGTTGCATGTCGTTGTGGGTCAAACAGAACAACAGGTGTCCGCTTTGCCAACAGGAGTGGTCCATTCAACGGATGGGGAAATAATTAGGTTAAAATGGTTTCTCTTACACTGTATTGTATAAAATAAGTACCAGTTCTAGTACAATAAATATGTACTTTGACTACAGAATTGGCCGGTATTCAGCACCTCTTTTTAACTTTAAACACATATTTAGAGAGTCTCGTTAACATAAACAATGTCCATAGACCCCTTGAAAACTTAAACAGAAATAGACTTTATTTTCTTATACTTGCTTAAGATTAATTTATATTAATATATAATAAGCTGTCTGATTAATTGAGTATGTTTGATTTTTAGGGTTTAAGGCTACACAAGTGCGAAGAATGTTTCAAAACGTTTTTCGAGCGTCACCATTTAATTGTACATTTGAGGACTCATAGCGGAGAAAGGCCATACGTTTGCAAATTACCCGATTGCGGTAAATCCTTCTACGATAACCAAAAATTGAAGAGGCACCAAAAGTCAAAACATGTATCATTGTTGGCCTAAAGTTTGTATTTAATTCAGCCCCGTTTCAAATGGAAGGTACTGAAGTATCGAGTACTGAAATCTATACATTAATTGATTATTAAATAGCATACTGTATCATCTAGAACTTGGTATGTTTCATTGGTACAGCTTCAGTATTTATCTGAGTGTGTAGATGTGAATTTAAGAAAAATTTTGATTATTGTTACCATTGGTTTGTAAATTAATGTTTTGTGACCACTAATAATCAGTTCATGTATTATTTTAATAGGCTTGTATTGTACATAATTCCTTTGGGTTGTTAAAATACATTTACTTGAGATAATCACTAAATAAAATAGAAATGAAATGTTTTTCTTATCGAATATTTTAATAATGAACGTTTTTATACTGATTGTTTACAACAATTCAGCTCTTAAATACGCATTTTGTAGATCATTTAGATTGCCCCGAAATGCGTTTTTAGATTACCATATAAACGTTTTTTAGCTTCGTTATAAACTTTATCGATTCCCAGAACCCAATCAACATATTCAACTCAACCTTGATTCGCAAAATCATCAATTTATTAGTCCAATTTCGCTAATTAACCAGATAACATTATGAATTGCAAGAGCTAATAGATTAGCATATAAGCGCTCCTCGTCGCATGGTACCAAATGGCACCAACTTACTTTACCAACCGTCTCACGGGGTTTTGTTTGATCAAATAAATAAACTTTTCCGAGAAGACCGACCGCCGATTCGCGTCGCCCACGCCAGGCTTTCAGGGGTTACTGATTTTTCAAATCCCGCAGTTTATTACAAGCAATTGCTGCAAATAACTGCATGAGTTGATTAAAGCAGTAGAGAATGAAGTTGTGATTGATATTCTCCTAATGTTTTACGATTGTTTAATATGTAAAGGCGTTGTTAATGCAATTGCATTGCAAACGATTGCAAGAGAAAAGTGTCTTATCAAAGTCGAGCGGGCGCGAGGCTCGGTAATGGTAAGTGCGCGGCTGCAACACGAAACCAACGAAGGTGATGATCGGCGCGTTTTTGCCCACCTGGCCGCCGCTGTCGCGCTGCCTCGCCGGAGTGGCGGAACCTGTCAGCTTCCAGGGCCACGGCGATGCTGCCCACGCTCCTTCTCTAGCCTCCGCCGCGCTCGCCGGCCGAAGAAGGCGCTGCATCGCCGCCGCAGACCGATCAGAGCAGTGAAAGTGGCCGCCAGTCCGGCCGAAGTCTCTATCAGCAGGTCCCGCGCGCCGGTGGATCGCCCGGAATATATACGAGTACGTCGAGTGAAAGGGGTGCGAGTCGTTTGGAACTGAGCTGGGAGCACACGGCGGGGTTTTTCGAATTTTTCGAATTTTTTTCGGTGATGTGGTTGTGTTGCGCAGTGAGGAACGGGTTTTTCGTTTGACGGTTCGTTTGTCGCATGTGAGTATTTTTACGTTGAATTTTCAAGTAGTTGGGGATTGTCGAATGAAGTTATTTTAAAAAAATTGCAGGATTTTTGGTTATTTTTAGAATAGCAATTTATCCTAGCAGGGATTCGAGATGGGTTTTAAGAGGTTTTTTTATTAATACTTTTTTAAGTTTCGGAAGTTTTTTTGAGACTATGAAGTTTTTGTCAAACGAAAAACTCTAGAAATGGTCAAAAAAACCTGTAAATTCCTTAAATAATTCCTTCACAGACTTTTAAAAATCGCGAAGAAATCGTTCAAAAAACTGGAAAGAGCCATCCAAAATCTTATAAAATATAAAAACTATTCTCTTGAATAATAATTTTCAAAAATCATGCGAAAATTCTCTAAACAAACTTTCATGTCATTAAAATATCTAAAATCCTTCTAAATAATAATAAAAATTAACCCTCAAATTCACTAAAAAAGAAATACCTCATCTGCAGATTTGAAAATCTAAAAATATATCAAAATTTTCAAAAATTCCCTTAAAAAAATTCGAAAACCGAAAATCTTAAGCAAAACCTTAAACAAAACAAAGTCGGATGGTTAATAAATTAGCAAATAAATCACTAATAAAATAACATGTCAAAAATTTATTGGATTATTATTATTTGTTATAAATTCGCTGGAATTACATGCTTGAATTTTACGGCTTGTTATTACACAAAACAGCACTTAAATGCGATATTAGTTAATTCAGAAACGGAATAGTCGTAATCATGCAGAGGCAGATAAAGAAACAATAGTTTAAACATTTTCGTTTTTAATTCACCGTCGTTTTTTGTATTATTCCAAACTAAATTTTATCGCTTGTGCGCGTAAAATACCTATATTTATGCATCAAAATCTGTTCTAAACAACATACGGCCGTCCGGGGTAGAATAACCATTAAAAAGCCCATAATGTTTCTGGTGAAAATAAGGAAATGTTATTTAATTGTTGTTTTTAGAAGGATAGATTAGATTATTCCAGTGCTGCCAGCTAGAGGGAATTTTATTGCTTTGGGTTTAGATTTTTTAATTAAAATTAACATTATTAAGTAACATTATTGAATTACATATTCGAAATTGATAAATTACGTTTTTAGTAGTAAAACGTAATTGTGTTTAAAAAAAGAAACTTTTTATTACACGCTACCCACGAGATGCATCAATTAACACCTGTTTTATATTTATCCACATAACTAGAAAACTAATAAATTTCTCTACCAACAAACATCACACTTCTATTCCCAATTTGGAGAAAAAACCCAATCATTAATTAGGCGCTAAATTAAAACCGCCCAACATTCCACAAAAACCACATTCGATACATCGAGATTATCTCGCGGATTCCGTAAATATTTTCACTTCTAACTCCTCGGGCGCTTGTCATTGTAATTAGCGTTAATCATTTTTTCACGGAAACGCTAATTCTCCCGGTCATTCTCGCGTATTATCGAAAGGAGGATGGCCGCATAATCTAATCGTTCGATTAATATTTCTCTAATCGTCGCGTCCAAGTGGCCCCGGGCGCCAATTCATCCGAAGCATTCACGTGCACCTGCAGAATTATTATGTGTTTTGCAACGTTATTCACTGCAACTGGTGTGATTCTAAATAGTAATCGCGGAAGATGCAATTTGTTTAATTTCTAATGTAGCTCAAAAATAGAATGAGTGAGTGGTAGTGGAAGAAATATTGTCGAGACGAAAACAATCCTTATTAGGATAATATTCGGTCCTTCTTAAGATATTACGTGTGGAATAATCTTATTCATCAGATTCTAAACTAGATAAAACCGACACAACCGCAGAAATTACCATACAGATTTGTTGTGGGCGATGGAATTAACATATTATATTATTATAGTTTTGTTTTTCCATGAAATCTATTAAAAGCAGCGTTGCCCGCGATATTAGAGACGCCAGTGGATATTTACTGCCGATTTTTCGTAATTCAATATTTCATTCGGTTAACTAATTAAAAAATACTCGAATAAAGACTGTATATGGTGTTTCGTAATAAGTTTAATAAGAAAGAAGCGATTCAAAATAGTATTTTTCACGTCGAGTTTTTGTGGTATATTGCAAATTTGTACCAACTGAAAAGTTATGTTTATAGTATATAGCATTGAGAGATATTTTTCTTTGTTTAAAATAAGCAAATGTTCGGTAAAAACCGTTAAAAAATCTGGCGATGTGCTTGGCAAAATAATAACCACTTTCGGCAGCGATGCGATGAGAATAAACATGCGAAATGTTTTCGATGAGAAAAGCACACTTGTTGAATTAAATTTGAAACAGCGGTTCTCAACTTATCGAGCACACCAAGTCAAATTGTTCATTTTTTGTTCAACTTTCAACTTGTACTACATTTTCAATTGGACCTACCTACTATTGAAGATTGCAAAGAAAAGAAATATTGATCGTATACTCACATTAGAGAGTTTTTAATTTTGAGGGATTGAGTTGAGAACCAATGGTTTACGCTCCTTTAAAACGACCTAACTATACGAATAACAAAATGTCAATGCACGATAATAAACACATGTTTCCTTCGAAATTTCAACCATACGAATTACATATTTTTTTGCATATACTGCGTAATGAGGATTTGTTAAAGCGCCGGGCACTTCGCGCGTACAATTCGCATTAATTCCACCAGCTTTTCGCTCGGAACTTTTCTCTTCAAATTGCATTTCATCGTTATTTTTACCGAAGAAAACGGTAAGCAAAACGCGAATTCAGGATTGCCTCAGATGCCCGCCGGACGCGTCCGTATCAATTAACTCGAACCATTGTGTTATACAACGCTTTTCATAAAATCGTGACGGAGCCTATCTGATAATAATAACGCACTTGATGTGTGTTTATTCTATTTGGTGTAAGCCGTGTTATTTTCTTAAATGTCATAAACATGGATTGAAGGCTGAAAAATCGGGCGTGGAAAAGCCATTCGACGCAGGAGATATCTTGCAAACTGCGAATCCAGAAAACTACCTAAAATTTCTATTTGAAATATTATGTTTTGTCGTTAGAAGATAAAGAGTTTTCTTTAGTATAATTTGTAGTTTTCTCTTGAAATTTGTCTCTCTAGATGCAGATGGTATATAAAGTAAATGTGGAATAGAGCAGGTATAGAGTACAATAGAGTATCTATGAAATGTTACGTTTATTATCGGTTCAATCAAGAGCTGGTGGCACTTTGGAATTACCCAAGAGAAAAATCGACGAAATATCGGTCAAGGATCGAACGTAAGCATTAGCCCACGTATGAAATTCTCGGGTTGCAAAGGAGTAAGAAATTTATAGTCATGAATGGAATTTACAAATTACCTTCAATTAAAACTAATTTCTCAACGTTTCAGTACCTTTGGTGTAAACAACGTTATTTATGCTATATTCGATTATAAGTTGTCGCGTTAAACACGACGGTAATGCGACCTGTGCAACGGAAAGCTACATAACCCGATTCGAATATACATCTACAGGGTGGTGCATAAAAACCACAATAAGGATCTCATAAAATCTACCAGAATCTCATAGCATATAAAATGATGTAAATAATGTGTAACATAAATATCTAGCAAATTCATTTAAAATGTGGAAAGTGTGCTATAATCTCTCATTTTTACTTCATTTTTCCTTTCGCTTTGAAAATTACCCCAGAAGATAATTTTCCCTCTACTTGAAAACGCTGCGGATAACCAGCTAAAATTAAACCAGTTTAAAATTTACCTCTTAATAATTAACCAATTATCTATTATAGAGAAAAATGTAACTTCTATCTATTAGTGTCGTCACACCAATAATAATCATATTTATCAATTATTTCCGTTTATAATTAATTTTCCAATGAACTGTATAATAACAAGTGACATTTCCCACACCACTATACTTAAGACGTTTAATGAGTTAATAACCGTTTTAAATTCAATTATAGCTCATCTTGACTGTGGGTAATTAAAGAATTAAAGCCTTTTTGTCCGTTGAAATGGAAGCAGAAGCAGATTGCGTGCATCGTTAGAATTAACGATACATAAAAAAAAAAGAATTATACAAATCGGCAATAAACTCGGTTTTTCCAGCGAAAGCGCTTTGCAATCGGAAAACGCTGCTCAATTCGACGCACATTCGGTATTTTTCCTCTTCGAAACGAGCAAAGTTGTAGATTAATTGAACTGATTTGCTGCTTGAAAAACCGAATAAATCATTCATGTACGGTCATTACAACGCCAATAAAATCCGCATGAATAACGCGAGGCAAAAAATCGGATCATTTCTCATTTCATAATTGCTAGTTGAAGTACAAACAAACGCTTATTTGGACACGATCATAATTGGTGGTTTCAGTTGTGTTTAATTTTTTCCTTCGCGATTTATATGCGCCTGCAATTTATTGCTGCATCTAATAAATTCGTGGTGTGTTGTTTGTTTGAAATTGAAAACAGTAAAGTAAAGTGCACAAATTGTTTATATTGTGCCAGAGTAAATCGAAAATGAGCTAAGAGAGTATGTATAGCGATAGAGTAGGTAACGAGAGATCAATTGATTGGGAAAATAGTATTAATGCAAAAAGAAACGATTTGACCCCAAAAATGGAAGTTTCTTTTTTCTTCATCCTTTGCGAATCTAATGCAATTTTGAAGGGCATACGACAATTTGTGGATTTGCTATGTTTGTTATTTGACAAGATCATAATACCGAATCGAATTCAACCTTGGAGACGTTCGTTACATAACGAAATAATAGCAAAATGCAGTGAATTATGTAAAACAGTCGGTCCAATTTATTCACCTATCTAAATTGCTATCTTTGCGGCGACCTGACGCAATAATAATAATGGGTAGGTCAGCCCGCTGATGCTCCTACAGATTTTCGGAATCTCCATCGACAAGAATTATTCGCCGCACGATCGATTAATCCCATTGTTTCGACGTGAATTAGCGATTATTTTCGCGCGCATCTGTGCGTTAAATAGCCGAAGAATTGCTGTCGCCCAAACAAAAGACTTATTTCCCAACGGAGTTTCCTTAAATAGAGCAGTTTGCACGTGCACTTCTCGTTGCGATATCTTTCATCTGCGAAAAGGAATCCCATTCGACTTTCAAACGCACACTATTAGGTTTAGTAGTCTCAACATTTCAACGAAGAATGCCACGATCGTTTTCGTTTACATCGGCTAATTAAGAGGTATTATACCGAGAAACGTTAATTGTGGCAGAAATGCCAGATGAATAGATTGTTGCAATTACTCTTAGAATACTGCGTTTCTTATTTAGTGCTTGCAGTACATAAATTTAAATGTAGGAGAGTGCAGAATAATCCCTTGCATCTTACAAATGTATACCTCGACAAATGTAGCTTTTGACATCAGTTGAAAATTGCATTGGGAGCGCAAATAAGGAAAAAAGATGGACACAATTAAAGAACGATGGAGTCTCTCACCACGAGAAATTGTCTATTATTGTCCTAAATTATCCGGGGTTATAAATTGAAGTATCTTGAAAAAAAATTGAAGAAAAAATATCCCCATTCTTCAAATTTTCCTTCTAAACTTCCAACTACATTTGGTGAGGTACAATAAATAAACTCCTATACAAATCTGAAAGATGAATAGATTGTCTAGATACAAATCTACCAACTTTCTTTCATGCTACTCTGATTATTAAGTGATCGAATTGGGCAACAAAAATTAGTATATCCTTGCGCTAGCGTCAAAAGAAGTGATTCATCAAAGACCGCTCTTGAACAATACAACAAGTAGGTACCAACCTCGCGGAGACTCATCGAAATCCTTGCGTAAAATCCGCACCAAGGATACCAGTCGTAACTTGCGAAATGGACCGTTTCCATCGTCACTTTGTCGTCGGTTTTCTCCCACATGTCGAAGTTGTTCTCCAATCGTCTTTCTTCGAGAAAAATAAGTAGCTCGCATGCCGGTAGAAATCTCTAGATTTTTTTGTACCAAGCAAAAGAGTTGATTAAAATAATCTATCCTCTACCAGTTATTAAAGTGACATTAAACGTAACTACAATAAAGAATCGACTCGGTGTGATATTGCTTCATAAACATTGCTGGTGTATTAAATAGTTATCATCATTACAAGCTCGTTGCATAATGTACTATTACATTTTATCATCGGAGTCGATAAATTTAAATCTGCCAACACTTTCGAGTGCCTACTGTTAAAACACAATAATTTCTCAATAATATTACAACGATAATTTAATTAATCCAGCCGGCATGCAACCGGGGAATACCGTATAATGCCCACACCTCGTCGCATTCACCCGTTTGTTTCCTCTCGTTATTCATTGAATGGGACGCGCAATCCTAAACGTTGTAATTGTATCTTGCGTTATTTTCGATTCGAGTGCATTGTTTGAACGCGCTATCGTTAAGAGTAATGGCGCCCGTAATAAGGCGCTGCTCGGCAAATGGTGCGAAGTTTTTCAAGTTCAATTCGAACGCCTGCCATGCAATAAGTCGAGAGCCTGCGTTGCGTAAGCCGTTAATTACGTTAAAAAATTTTAATGTAGCTTTAATCGGGAGTTGAATTGTTATCGACAGCGCACCGACTGCAGTGTTTGTGCGCTCTTCAGTCTAGGGCAAGCTCAATAGGTGTTACAAGAACCAGATTTACTCACTTTGAATTGCGCAACTGTAATTATCGCTTTGGTAGGTTTATTTCTGCAGCGGTTTTTGACAGTTGTAAATTAAGCTGGTTGAATTTAACTCCAGTGGTAATACGGATTCTTGTATCTACTTTTTGGGACCACCCAGTATATCACAATTGATTGACCGTTTGAAAAGCAAGAATTAATAATTCGCCTGCCGCAATAATTGCGTTAAATTTAAAATTCGAGCGCAGAAAAGGCACGATAGAGCAACTAAAAGGAATCGAATCGAGCCGGCCCCGGAGCGATTCGATCGAATTTTTCTTTTTTCGTTTTTTTCGTTGCGAATAAAGCATAACTTGTGAAAGTTTTCGCTGTCTGTGATTGATATTAATGAATTCATTCATAACATTCGTAATATGCATAATCGTGTCGGAAAAGCTGGTAACAATCGCCGATAAAAATGCATCGGTTCTCCTTAGACCACTAACAGTGGTACTTTCTTCCAATTATTTAGTTCACGTTGAACGAAGAAATTATCATTTTCAATTAGGCTTAAGTCTATTTTGAAGGCATCAAAAATAGTAAAAGTGTCTTTTTATATGGTTAATATTTTCCTGATTTGTTTTCTTCTACAATTTTTTTTCTCCCCAATTTGATGTACAAAAAGCATTAATGTAGAAACGTTTTTTATACAGGTACTTAGATTTTTTAATTAAACTTATTACATGACGCAAGTTAATAGCACAATAATTACCTATAGGTTAAATTTTTGTTTTTAGCGAAAAGCAATTACCTGGCATTTATGAATTTCCTTGAATCCGCCACTATAAGAATTCGAAACGCATAATTAAAAATATAAAACAGAGACGTTTTATAGAAACCTTGAGCGTTATAATTCGATTCTAACAGGTACCGAAAACAACGAGTGGGATCGCACTTACCTTTCCAACATTACTCAAAATAATCCACCGTTTAATTGAATTTTTTCACCAGATGAGTGAATTATCTCGAATCTCAGATCGATATCTCCGCCGTATTTGCCTTCCTGTCGTCGAATTTAACAGACACGTCGAATTGTTATTCGTTTATCTCGGACGCCTTACATCGTCAACGTCTAATTACCGCCTTATCATTCCTCTAATTAAATCTATCCAACAGAAGTTCGGTTTCGAAGTTAAGCATCGTGTCTTTTAATTGTTCAATATCCACCTTCTCGCTGCCCACTCATTTCGCTACGCTGCTGCCTTGCAAATCGCCCAGGGACGGGTTCGAATAGGTGTATATTCTTTCCGAAGTCGATTAAATATACTACAACAACCTCTCATTATCTCCTATTTATCGCCCTATTCGTTTTCTTTTCTCTGTCTCTAATTAGTCATATGTTCAAATAATGTTGAATTGACTTTAGAAAAACTATACAGTTTTGTAATATACCTACCAGAAAACAGCATTTTTGCTGCAACATTTCTAGATGAATGTTAACTAACAACCCAATTAGAATCTAAATAACAACTTCTTGTAGATGCTATAGTGGTTTTAATCCGAACCTGTTGGGTCTGGTAATTGATTTCGTCATTATAACCGTGTAAGATCGTCGAGTACAGCAAAATCAAGCGATGAAAAAAACGCATATTCTAATAACCGTCGTTACTAATTTATCTCCGGCGTTGAAGATTAGAAGATGATACGGTCGGGAAGATAAACGACCTTAGATGAAGACATGGGCGTTTTCGAGCCAGCCTTCGCAGCGTAATAGTAAAAGAATCGATTAAACAACAGCCCGAAAATTACTCGAAAACCGATCGGAGTAAACCGGAAAAATATAATAAGAAACCGGACGCGTCGGCGATTGTTGTGCGGCTTGACGTGGAGACATTGAAATTCAGACCCATGTCCCCGTAATTCTCGTAATCAAAAGCTGCCTCGATGTATCATTGTTGGATCACGTAGCGTCTTATTCAAACGGTTTCACGTCGAATTTACCGGGCAAGGCTCTCGCGGAGTGCCTACTTATTGGTAACCATGTGGGCATCTGTGCGTTGAAGGAATGATGAATTATTATGAAGGTATTATTTCTGAAAGTGTGTATGAAGATGGAACTCTCTACATACATCTAATGCCGACACAAATTATACTAATTTTGATTTAAACTGAAATATTGTAGAAAATTGGTACCCCATTAAAGCTTCTGCTATAATTGATTTATAAGCTATTGATTTCGATAGCTATTTAATACAACAATACATAGGTAAAGAATTAATACTATTTACTACATTACAGCTTAATGTATTAATTTTTTTGGTTCTATACGTTCCATTATTTCGATAACAATTAAACTTATTAATTCTTATAATTGAACTGTCTATTTCAATTCGGTAATGGAGTTATATTTGTATTTGCTAAAACCAATATTTAATGAATCTCGCGCGTAAGAAGATATTCAAGGCTGGTTGCGTTTGACCATATTAATATTTACCTATTTTTGCTCGTTGATTATACTTCTATGTGTGTATATTTATTACTGGAGTACTATCAGGGTCGCAAAATGTTTGCTAATGTAATTTTTGTAGTACCGAAATGTGTTGCTAAATTTTTATCAAATGGTGTAATATTTAGGATTATTTTAGAATTTTCGAAATTGTTCCTAAGAACTATTTCCTCATGAAACATTTCAATATTCCACAATATTATAAATTTTAATCGCTAATAATTTAATGCAAGTTAGATGTATACTTACTAATATTGTAATAACACTCTCTTTTATTACTCAACAACTCTTTCAATCATATTTTTATTACGTACTGTGCCAAATTGTGCTATCTAATTTATTTATTTTATGATCTCTAGTAAAAATGGAACATCTCAATTAGCATTTAAAACTGGTTTTTTTATAGTACACTCGATGGATTTAAGAAGCTATTAATTAAAAGCGATTTATTTATTTCAAAAGCGCGTTAAGTCGGCGCCTAAATATTTTGGGTCGTTATTGGGGGAATTCCAATTGGAATTTTAGTCAAAATAAACATGCGGGGTAATGAAATATATTTTTTAATAACTTAATGGCGTTTAAATTATCTGATTTTATATGTTTCAACTGCCCAGTCTATGAATATTAAATGTGTTTTTTATGTATCAATTTATTGATATGTCGAACCTATTCAAATATTAGAATTTATAAAATCAATCAATTGATATTATCTTGAAAATCAATCAAGGTTTTTTGGGTTTGATCAGCATACCGAAATTGCTATTTATAAAAGTTTGCATGTATTTTCCTTGCAGGTAGTTTTAATAGTTCAATTGAAACTAATAGAAGATTAAATAATAATTAATCATTCAGAAGGTTAAATATACCTGCTACAATATCAAGAAATATTGCTAAATAACGTAAAACTACTACTATCGAACAATTACTCTTCTGGCGATTAAATTTCTGCACCAAAGTAGAAACATTTATAATATGTGTATGCCTTCCGATAAAATCTAAATAACTAACCTTTCGATTCCATTTTCCATTTTAACCCGCCTATAGTTGAACCTATGCACATAATAGAACAACACCTTTTTATCAATTCGCGGATCGAAAAATTAACATGACCCAATGTCATTACGGCATTTAAATAACAAATAAGTCACTGCGGGCACAAAGGTGCATACTTTGCGGAGATTAATGTTGCAGAAATAATAAATCCGTTGCGATATCTAGCAAATAAGACATTAAATGCAGTGGCGAAGCGCCGTGGAGGCGTACGTATTCATAAATAATTTATCCTCCTTTATTGCATCCTTACGTCCTTTCTAGTATTAAGTGTAATAGATGAATAGAAATTAAGATTGCCTATTGTGAAGCTGATTATTGAATTATCGGGAATGATGGTTTTGACGAGATGAAGACTTGTGGACGGAAATGGAAAAGTTGATTAATTGCTACAAGAAATTTAGATTTGCAGAAAAAATTCGATTAAGTGCAAAAAGTACTGGATTGGATGCAGTTAGAATGTGGACTACATGAAAAGATCTTATTATGAATCAGTGATATCGAAGGGTATATTTATCATGTTCTGCTCTCTTTTCCAATTACCTAGCTTCTGAAGGGATAGGATAATCCAAAAGCAAGGAAACAATAAAAAACGAACCTTGCTTAAATGTGCAACAATACTTTCGTTTTCATTGTTTAGTATTTATGGTAACTATAATACCGACACTTTTTGAACCCACTGGTTTAAAAACTGGTCTGTTATTATTCCGGTTTCATAAAGCTATACTTTAAACCCATCGCCTCCGGCCGTAAAATAATGGTTTTTTTATTGATTGATGACCCGTTTCGATAATCCCGTCGAATATCTTCATTTCGCCATCAATCCTCGCTTTACGAGCTTCCCTCGATTTCTCGCTTTCGACCAAATTAATTTACCTACAACTGGCATTCCATTGAGAAAAACACCTGCGATGGGAAACCTTAACATCCATTCGGAACGATTGTAACTCCGTAATGGCTAGTTGTGTGTCATCGAGCTGGTGAAGCTTGACCCTGATAGGCAAGATGGAAGTGTACGAGTTATTTACATTGTTAAATGGGATGCACTTTGTCGACTGACGAGTGAAGATGAGTCTCGAGTGGATGCTGCACTATGTTAACTCGATTAAATTATCACACGCAATCGTGTTACGTGATAAAGCCGTAATGCGAGTTCATTAACCACTGTGTTTTTATGATTAAAAAAACAATTAATATCATCTGTGATTCATAATTTAGGTTGTTGGTAATTCTTATTGTGCTTCCGGGGAATTTTTATCAGTAGATGATTGTGAATACGTTGGTAATTTTTATTACCTGTTGTCTGGAATTTGTCATCCAATAAAATGTTTAGATAGAAACTTTTATTTATTTTCCTGAAATTACTCGAAATGGATTACTCGTAAACGATTGAATAATGTGCCATTATTTAGGTCATATTTCCTTTGATTATGTTTTTATGATCGAATATTTCTGGTATTAAACGATACTTTTTCTGACCCCATAAGAACTGCAAACAATAATGAAAGCATAAACATTTAGTATATCAACAGTTATAATAAAAGCTTTATATTTCCCAATTGCGTAGATTTCTGCTTGAAAAATGCTTGCACAAAAAAACATTTCAATATCCGAGGTTATTAGTTAAATTGTAGATAATTATTGACACCTTTTAATGGCACTTATGTTTCTATTATTTACTATAATCTTCAATTGCAAATTTAGTTTACCATTCAATTAGCGATTTAAAAAGGTGTCTAATAATCTATTGTGAAGCTATTAGTTGCGAAATAATTAGATATGCAGGTGGAACATACTTATGATTTAATGCAAAAAATGCGGAATAATAGCGTAGCTTGCGGCTATTGTTCAATTCGATCTCTTTCTGATTATTTTTATAGCCGCCTAATTTGAATAATCGTTTAAATTAAACACGTGTGAATTAAGTTATTTACGAATTGTTTACCTAACGTTTTATGAAATTATTAAAAAAAAACTCTTCCTAGTGCGATAAATAAACTAGATTATTCGATTCGATTTAATCGAAAACATCGATACGCGATTTATTTTATACCAACGATTCCTTAATGGACAAACTTTATCAACTTATAATGAACGCCTAAATTATGCAAAGTGTTTTATTGAAGACTTTTCGATTAACGAATTCAATTATTTAATTGAAAACGTAATTGAAAATTTAAATTGATGGGGGCCCCTCGATTGCTTTTATTTTTTTTTATTAACGACCGAACGGATTCAACCGAAGGAATTAAGAAAGCGTTTAATGAACAAACAGTAGCCAGTACTTCGACGTGTAATTTATAGGTACTAGTTTTTTGCGCCTCGGTTTATAACATGTTAATTTACACGTAAAATTGTATTTCATACTTCGTTATAGAAAAATCCGCTACAATTACAGAAAGAATACTAAACATCGTTGTGACATTGCTTAAAGGACTTGTAAAGAACTTTATAGATAAAATTTGCTAGATTCATTTCATCGCTTCATTGTTTCTTCTGTGCCTGGTTGCATCCACTCTTCATTCCACCATTTCTCTGGTGAATCGCGGAGGGCTCGGTCGCAACTGCATCGACAACAATTAGTAACAAGTCATGATTATCTCCACAAATCGATTGGAATTCCTCGTTCTACACATCGAGCATATACACACGATAAACGTTTCGTCACACCAAATGCCCCCACGAACATTGCCGGTCGAATGACGACCGAAACGAAAAAAACGGCTCCGCTAATGCTCGCCCTCCTGCATTACTGACGCAATGCTAATGTTTGAATGTCCGCGATAATTCATCGTTTCGATTTTCCTCCGATTAAAACGACTATTTGGTTTCAGGTGCTATGTAATATATCCCCAGCCCGAGACCGCCGCGGAACATGCGGGGAAATTGATGGAGCATATCGATAGATGTGAGTGTGTAATTGCTGCGTTATTGTCGAGATTTAATGCATAGTTCGGTTTAGGGTTCGACCACATTAGTTTGTGCTCAAGATTCCTGGTGGTAATGGAATTTTATCAGTATTTAATGCTGGTGGATAGCAAATTTATAAACCCCTCTTGTACTAGCTTATTCCTAAGTTAATAAAATCAAAGTCACTTATTGGAGAAACAGAAAAGCAGGATTCTAGATCCATCATCTAAAGATCCAATGCACTACAGAGTTAAATATAATGCTAGGTTTTTTTTGCTAGTAATTTTATCAGTATTAATGTTGGTTCATAGCAAATTTCTAAACCCCTCTTATACTAGCTTATTCCTATGTTAATAAAATCAAAGTCACTTATTGGAGGAACAGAAAAGCAGTATTCTAGATCCATCATCTAAAGATCCAATACACTACAGAGTTAAATATAATGCTAGGTTTTTTTTTGCTAGGAATTTTATCAGTATTAATGCTGGTTCATACCAAATTTCTAAACCATTCTTGTACTAGCTTATTCCCAAGTTAATAAAATCAAAGTCACTTATTGGAGGAACAGAAAAGCAGGATTCTAGATCCATCATCTAAAAATCCAATACACTACAGAGATAAATATAATGCTAGGTTTTTTTTGCTAGGAATTTTATCAGTATTAATGCTAATTAATAGCAAATTTCTAAACCCCTCTTGTACGAGCTTATTCCTAAGTTAATAAAATCAAAGTCACTTATTGGAGAAACAGAAAAGCAGTATTCTAGATCCATCATCTATAAAGATCCAATACACTACAGAGTTAAATATAATGCTAGGTTTTTTTCTGCTTGGAATTTTATCAGTATTAACGCTAATTAATAGCAAATTTCTAAACCCCTCTTGTACGATCTTATTCCTAAGTTAATAAAGTCAAAATCACTTATTGGTGAAACAGAAAAACAGTATTCTAGATCCATCATCTAAAGATCCAATACACTACAGAGTTAAATATAATGCTAGGTTTTTTTGCTAGGAATTTTATCAGTATTAATGCTGGTTCATAGCAAATTTCTAAACCCCTCTTATACTAGCTTATTCCTAAGTTAATAAAATCAAAGTCACTTATTGGAGAAACAGAAAAGCAGGATTCTAGATCCATCATCTAAAGATCCAATACTCTAACGAGCTAAATATAATGCTAGGTTTGAATAGCACAGGAATATTTTTTGCTGGGAAGATTGCATTATTGAGACACCTTTGAGGACATTGTCATTGTTTCCTGGTACAATCGCCGCCGATGAAATCGACTCTGGTGGGTACTAAAGAGAACATTTCATGGATTGGCGGGCAGCGTGGCCACCTAGCCGTGACATTTCTTTTCGAAATGCGACCGGCTCGAATCCTACACATCAATCACGGCGAGCGACAACTCGGCAACGATGATTCTGTAATAATCTGTCCGACGAGCGGACGATTATAATTTATTAATTGTACGTGATTAAGGTTCAGATGAAATTAGTTGTACGGATTAATGCCAATGCGCCTGCATTACTGCGTGACGAACGAGCGATTTTGTAATTTGTACAATAATAGCGGTGTTGTTGTGATATCGATCTGGAAAATTGGTTTTCTATGCAGGAGTACAACGAACCATTTGCATATTTCATGGGAATAATCAATAAAATATAGGCCAGTGGGGAAGTAGTGGATAGTCAACTAGAAGTGGAACATTCTAAGGGAGCTCAAATTCTTGCATTCTTGAAAGCCCTTTTGCTTAAACTGGAATAGAAACTAAATGGATATTAAATGTGCGAATTTTGAATCATCCTGTACAACAAAACAATAATTTACAATTTTGCTACATCAATTAGTTGGTGAACGTGACCAAAATCGTCGGATTTTGATAAGTAATTTTTATCTGTAGGTAGTAAATTAGTATTTAATCATATTAAAAATTAGTTTTCTAATGTTACAAAAAAATATAATATATTGGATATTTTCTATACACAAAAGCAATATATTATGTTACGGACGCCAACCCACGCTGGAGGTTTTGATTTTTTTTATAGTTTCGTGTATTGAAAAAGGTTACCTACAAGGAGAATCAGAAAGATTTTCTACATCCTACATTACATCTTTCATTACTCATTAGTTTCCGGTATACTTATTTATTTCAAATAGTTTTTTTTCTATATGTGTGCAGTGGAGTTAATTGGCATCGTGTATAAATAACTAATCAAGTACCATAAATTAATTACATTATCGATAAAAAGTGCATGGAGCAATTACAACAAACATTGGCTTCCTGACTTATATATGACAACAAATTCATTTTACAATAAAATAATATCTATTAACTATTAGTATTTATACATAAATTAATTCAATAATTCATTGGGTATGTACTTTTAATTGATTAATTAGTGAGTTAATTCAATATTTATAGGAACAAAGGATGAAATAGAAATCTTTACAATGAGATTTTGGACTGGAGGAAAAAACTTTTATGGTCCCAATTATCCTATAAATAAACCAACTAATTTATATTTTTTTTATATTCGGTAAGCTACTTAACTAAAAACGCAAAATCATAATTAATGAACGATTAAAATTGTAACGGCTATTCGTCGAATAAGGAGCTTTAATTAGCATATTTAAAAATAGCTACATAAATATTCCGACATAATTTCTTTTGTGTTTTAATCTATTAGCTAAAATAGCCGATGAAAATAAATCAATTTAAAAGCTACAGGAAGAATATTGAAATTTCACGAATCGCAATATTTTATAATATCCTGCTACTTCGCATGCTCATGATTTATTCCGATATTTATGAAATATATTTGCGTTGATCATAAATATTAGCTACATTTATAATATAAAATATTCACAGTACCTACTGCACGATTGAAAAACACGAAGAACTGTTGTGATAAAAGGACAATGTTGAAAGTACCTACTTATAGCAGAAATTTTCCAAATTTTCAAGAATCTCTATCGAATATTTAATAGATGTATGGGGTTTTAAAATAAGTTATAAGGATTCTAAAAAGTCGGTATAATATGGCTAGTAAAAATGCTCCGCCTCCCATTAAATGCATTTAATTTAATAGCCGGTTTAATTATGAAACTTGACCTTCGCGAATTAATTCGATAATAATTTCATTTAAAATTAGTTTCCATATTCGGAAAATTCAATAAGGTAGTGTCTTTTCTATACTGAAATAAAAACCGGTGATTTATACACACTTCATTCGATGAATTGGTTGTTGAAATGAACACTACATGGTAATGATTGCTACATACAATGGTGAAGTGATAAATATTTCATATATAAAATGAGCCAAAATTTACCACTTCCTTCTCCATTTCAAAATGCAAATTGTTTTCGTGATTAGACGAAATTGATCTCGTTAGTTTTATTAATGAATATCCAATCAATGCGCCGCATTAATAAAGGAATCAACTAAGCGATTCATACTTTAATTACCAGATTATTTATTTAGGATCAGCTAGATGAAATTAAATTATTATAATCGGTAAATAGTAACCAACGATGAAAATATTATAAGCGATTGCTTCGTCCTTCAAAGCGATTTTGTTCATAATTTGAATCGTTTCATCTACGTGACTCGATTGGATATTCTTGCAACATACAACATGCTAATGATTGTATTGATGAATCCGTCGTGCATTTTATTTTCCACTGATACTTGTCACAATAATTACAGCAAACAGCGAACGTTTACTATTAGAATTCGCTACTAAATTACTCTTATATTAATACTTATAGATGCTCTGTGGATTGTAGCAAATAACAAATCGTCCGTCCCTCGTAAAGTAATTGCCCAGCGTCCAATCCAGTTTTATCGCATCGGATCGGTCGGTGAATCGGATCGGATGCTGTATAGAGCGCAATTCCACTGTAGAACTGTACAAGAAGGCGCCAACCTTACATATGGCCGTCTTCGTTACTTCACCGCCTTGGACTAATTCCTCCAAATTTGGAATTAATTTCCACAATCGCAATTCAAGCGATCACCGTCGTTCGACATGGTCGCACAATCGGCTAATCACGTTTACGCACGTAACGGACTTCGAAATCAATTAGCGCGAAATTAGCGCAATTACCTTCGCAATTACCCGGCGCGTTATCTCTTATCTTTCTCCCTTGATTTATGGTATTGATGAATTGTTCTTATTTAAATTAAAAATAGGTACTGTTCATAAAGAAGAGTTTACAAACAAACTAGTATATATTTCCAAAAATTCCACTCTCTTTTCTGCAAATGCAGTCTTCATACTCCTGTAGAAGATAGGAAAGTAAAATTGTTGTAAAATAGCATCGAACGTTTTACCGATAGATCATCGAGATTTATTCCCAAGGAAATTAAAAGCATCCACCATAAACTTCGAAACGGCGTAATCGATATTTAATTTAATTCCACGAACTAGACAAACGGATAAATTCGAGCGTACAAAGTATGAGGAGAAAGTTAAATTTGCAAAACGTTGACAATTAATTTTTCATAATGCGACCTTCTGTAAGGACGAGCCCGGCGATTGCGACAATCCGAAATGGTAATTGATGATGCAGGTACTCACTTACATGTGTTTAATTGTTGTTTTAATCGTCGATTTGTTGACAGTAGGATAATTAAACGCGCGAATGTTAAGCGGTTGTTATATCTCCAAATGTTTATTGCGAAGATTAATCAAACGAAAACGAGTAATTGTGCTTTAAAAATGACGTTAATAACGGAGCAAAGTTTACCACTTCTCCATTATTCCACCCACTGTTTCACTAAATTATCACAATTTTCGATAAGTAAATTGTTACATTTAGAGAAATTGACATAAACAGCCGTTAGGGAGGTCCAAAAACCCATTCTTTTTTTATAAAATCCACTCTATTTGTAACGCGATTGATAAAATTGAGGCGATTGACATTCGTTCGCCATTTTCGACGTTAATGTGGGCGCCTTTTATTCGAAATTAATTTTTTCACGGTCGGGAACTATCGCTCGTATCCATAAAAATCCGTAAAACTTATGTGAAATGTCAGTGGTGGCGCCGAAAATTAGGCGATTTCGCAGAAGAAAGGATAACAAGAATCGTGTTTGTTTGCTCGCAATCTTAATTTATTGCTGTTTACAAAAGTGAAATTTTATTATCCTCGACAAACAATTTTTCTGGTAATTATTTGGGGCATAGTGATAATGATCGCCATAAAAATAAACTCTGTTTTTATTGTGTCAAATTCTAAGAAGACACAATGGCAATACTGGATTCTTGTATGAAAATAACTCTATTTCCTCTTAGATCTATACAGCTAAATAGTTTCCTTACAATTTAAGCACTATATTGTTAAAAGAAAACCTCCCTGAGTTCCACCATTTAGAGCCTGTTGTGTAAAGCCTGAGCTTCAAGCAATCTATCAAGATCTTCTACAAAAGTAGCCTGATTTGTGTTCTGCTTATATTGTATTATGGGTTAAAGTAATATCCTACTATGCGTATGTCAGTGGTAATCCACAGTTTAATTTCGCTGGTGATTTCCGAGTATTTAACGTGCGAAGTAAACGCACATAAAAGAGTACTTGATGCTCCAATAAAAAAACCAATTACTGTTGAAATTGATTGAAAAAATAAACAGCTACCAACAGTAGCCGTTAAAATTTAATGCGTTAACTGCATCAGATTTCCGTTACCAATTATGGTGTTAAAAGGATTTGAATACTAGATCGAAACGCAAAGAAGAACGCATATATCAACGTTTGTGGTAAAAATACGATCAGTAACCTTTGGTATAATTAATGTGTTTTGCGTTATTACTGTTTTATTACTTGGGTTGTATTTACATCAGTCTTGAAAAGTTGGAGTGAAGCACCTTCCGGTTATACCGTAAAAGGCAAAATCCGCCCACTTACCTGCGGATAGAATTCTAATTCTGGTCATCCTTTATCGCGGTGTACGTCTGACCGAGCAACCAACCAATTTAACAATGTATTCTGACTTCCTTAATGTTTCCTTTTTTGGGATAGCATTGTTTTATGCGTTATGTGCAGCTGATATGGGTTTTTAAACAGGATGCTACTCCATTTATAATAATATTAATAACTGTTACCTACTGACAGGCCATTGAACTCGCCTTTTTTTCCTTCTGTTTCAGACCCCCTCGATCGTATAATGTAAGGAGCACCAACGGTAAGTGCTACTGCTTTTTAATCATAAGTTTGTCCCAATTGGGCGCTTGACCACAAAACTAACCAATGACTGTAGATAATTTAAAATTATAAACACATCTACTGCACAGCTACAGGTTTTTCATTTTAGAAACAATGCTAATACTGCTAATACTGCTAATACTGCTAATACTGCTAATACTGCTAATACTGCTAATAATGCTAATACTAATTAATTGATTAGTTAGATATTATTTATTATACCTTGTTTCATAACCTGTTCAATCTAATTCTTTACTTTTCTTACTACTCTGAGATACATTATTTTGGTACAAAAAATTGCAATATTACATTTTATTTCCTGTCGCAGAAAAACTAGAATACTCAACTCGCATACAACGCCTACTAACTAGGCCTATTAACTGATTAAATTGCTCTTTGTAACTGAGAAGTAAAAAAATTGCGATATACGTCCATGTGCTACAAAAAGTAATCTTGAAAAAGTTAGTCATATTTCCCATTTGCAACTAATATGGTCAAACAGCTTTTTTGAATAGGCAATAACAACCTCAACTTAGCTAAATAATTAGAGGCGATTCCCAGCTGGACGACGACGCGAAGAGTGCAGATAAGAAAATGAGCTGGATAATCCTTGGGAAAAGTGTAAAAAATAACGAACGAGTAATTGACGATAAAAAGGACGTGGTAGAGAAAAGTTGCAAATTATTATCGATTGCATTCTTGTGTTTATTTATACACCATTACCATACATTAATTTTCGCATATTTCATAAAGGTTAAACAAAGTTAACGAATCGTTCGGGCAGTTTTATCTGTCGAGACTGACCCGCTTTTTAATTAATTACAATCTTAATCATAATTTTTATCGCATCGATTTGAATATTCCTCCGTTTAGCCGTTGGAATCGCCACGTACAATGAGTCAATCGGAAACGAATTCTCTACACCGTGTACACCCAATAAATATCGACTAGATAAACTCGAAACGACTCTATAAATCCGAAGGAAATTACCGGAAACGACATCCATCTATCCAAATCTAGTTATCTCTATTCCTGTTGGCGAAATTACTCATCACCTGCTAAGCACCGGCAGGTAGGCAGTCGAGATGACTCACCCTGTAGATCGAATATTCGTCTTTGCCCGTTTGCATTTATAGAAAACAAAGTAGGCGAACTGGAAACACAATCATGTTTAGAGAACGCAAAATACAAACATACATAATATAACATACGCTTACAAAACGAGCATTAGACCAGTCAACTGTAATCAAACGCTGCTTTTATTCGAGGAATTGTGTAACTACATGATGGATTTGAGTAAATTAATGTAATGGGACGTGTTTTGTGGCAGGAGTTACTGTGAAGATGGTCAATAATGAACGATCAAGAGGTAAAATTGACATAATAAGAGGTGTATCTGGTTTGGATGAAAAATGGGCGGATTAAACAACAGGAAAATATCATACAAACAGTAAAATTTACGGAATGATTGATGGAGAAATGACAAAATGGAAATTAATCATTTTTAATGACCAGTTTCCTATACTAACGAACTTCTACGCTGGAATAAAACACGGAGTTTTTAACTGAAAATTAAAATTCACTCGTGTAGTTAAAGCGACTTAGTATCTATCGTTTTCTTAGAATTCGAATAATATTGTAACCGGAGTATACACATTGTCGTTTTATTCAATTTAGATTTTGTTTGAATGTTAATTTAAATTGCTAATAAACTTTGTGTCGGTTATCTTTATTCCTTCTTTATCTTGTGTTCTTGCAAAGAGGTTGGAAAAATCAGTGGATTGGTACTGATTTTATAACAGGCGATTTCTAATTGTCGAGTTTACCCTCGATTTACAATAAAATCGCAGTGATTGAACAAACAAAACGCTTAACTGACTGTGGCGAAGTTTATTTATTTACCCAAAAAGTGTCAAGGTAGCGGCTAATGTTACTCAAATTAGTCACAAGCAGTACTAATCGAAACCGAGATGTGTCCGCCACAATCGATTTCGAAACGAGAAAAATCACACTCGACTCGCGTTCTTCATAATTATTTACTTTAAACTGTACTCGACTTTATTCAAATATTGACGTACGAATCTAATTTTTAGTCTAACATCAAACAGTAGCAAGGTACTGTTACTTGCTTCCATATTTTCATGCAATAATTTGCTATAAAGCTGCAGCTTATCTTCTACAGTTTTCTAATTTTCTTGATAAATCTTTTAATCAACCACATGGTTTAAATAAACGGTTTTTCTTATTTAATCTCTTAAATTCACACTGTCTTTTGCTACTAAGTATTTACGTTGATATTCAAATAAACCTGTTAGTTGTAAACATTTTGTTAACGGACTTCCTAATATGATTTTCTCTTGTTATAACGACCATTTACTAAATAATTATACATTACATAAAATGCATCCAATTCTGGGTATTTATAACACAATGTTATTGATTGGCTATTTTATTACTTCAGCAAAATATCCTAAAATACACATGATAATGAGATTTCTCTGTTATATCGTACAATTAAGGCGTTCCGAGCGGATTTTGCACTCCACTGTATCACGCCCACATGGGAATATTAATTATTGAAATATATGTAAAGCAATTTACAAATACCAATAAAACATGTTTGCTACACGAATCGATAATATGGATATATGTAGATGAGTGACACGGATTTATTTGCACTTATCTACAGCGGATCAAACTGGAGAATAAACTATCTGCTCCTAATAGAGAAATAGCTGGAATAACTAGAGAAGCGATTTCTCGATTAAGATAACGATAAAGGACTTACTAAGGAAAGAAAATAAGATGTAACTTATTGAACAGCCCGATGAAGAAAATATGCTAATTATCCATAAATAACTAGATTGGAAATTAATTCAATTTTTGTGTAACTAATCAGTTATATAATTTAAGTACTATTGTTGAGTAATTAATTAGATTCTGTTACCTAATCATTCTACTATCGATTCGAGATATTTTTGACACAATTTCTCATAACCGACAGAAGAATGCTTAAAATATTATTTACGATGCACTTAAGTGATCTTATTCAATCATAAAAAAATAGCAATGAAAAATGGTTTTTGGGGTGTTAAAAATAGGTTGATAGACCCCAAAAATACTGTAAAACTAAACTATAATTTGAGCTATATAAAACTTCCTTATTAAATATTCGTATTATAACTTTATTATAGTCCTATTAGCGACGTTTTATTGCGTATTCGTTTTCTGCCAGTCACGGAGGTTTTTTCGATGTGCGTTAAGATAGATACGCTAATAAAGAAACTTTGAAAAGGTAACGTTTAATCAAGGCATTTATTTATTTACTGTCGATAAATATTGACAGGTAACAATCGGTTGACATTTTCCTCTGACCGATTACGCGGCAAAAATGCAAATTTGATCTATATGTTTGCCGAGTTATTATCGCGAAATGATCGAATTCGTCATTAGAAAATCGTTAGAACCTATTTTATCGAAGATTTAAGTGGAAAAATAAATCATATAGGCGTGTGCAGACATTGTAGCTGGTTATAAATAATGTTATTATTGTAAAATTGCCATTATTTCAAGTGTAAAAATAGCTACTTGATTGCGGATTAGTCGCAAAAGAGCTAGCCGATTGATTTATCGAATCAATCCCATACAAGGTAAATTAAATTAGAAAAGATAACTATAATTTGCGCTCGATGGAATCAATATTAATGATACCTTCGTAAGCAACTGATGCGTTTTTGATAACCGTAACTTGAAATTGGTTATTCTTTACAAGGCAACGATGTAAGTACAAAAAACAAAAATACCTACTGAAGATACTTAATTGGCTGGTAACTTAATAAATACTGAGTGCATTAAGTGACTGTTTAATAAATTGGTAATTTTGTGATTCAAATTATCCTTCAAAGATTCATTAATTAAACGAGTCTTCAATTCGTAGAATTTGTGCATCAGTAGAATAAAGTAGTAAATGTGAATTTAGCACTCCCTCCATAAAAAATAAATACAAATTTAGAGATAGAGAAACGATTTTGACAAAGATTTACAGTTCAAAATCCAGTTTCCATATATCTGTATTTAATGGCGATTTTCCGCTCAACCGTTAGAGCACTAAAATTAGTAAAAGGGCACTAAATTAGCCCTAAAATAGCATTGTGTGATTTTTTTTTGATGGTGGGTTGCTAAGTTTTCGCAGGTGAATAAAGTTTCAACCTGCAATTTCCCATATGAGACAAAAGCAGAATTTATCGGAGCAAATCAACCTACACCGTTTTACATTTAGAATGCAAGCGAAGGAGCGATGCAGAAGCAGAAGTGGATTTCCGACGATTTGAATTTCAAGAAGAAACGTCGGCCCGGCGAATGCTCAAGCAGAGAGTCTTTAGAGATATTTCGCTCGATAGGTGCACTTATTGCATAAGCGGGAATGTTTTAAATCAACAAACAGAACCGGTGTTTTTCGCCGTGTTCACGTCGAGCACGTCGAATAACTTAATCGTTCGAATGGCGACTTTGAAACGAAACGACCATTACATTTTATTGCGTTAGACTTTTTTTGGATCGTTCGATTTAATCCAATGTTAACGGAGTGAATTGAAAATTAATGCGATAAATGCTGAATAAATGAAGACGGTTTTTTACGTCCTTAATAGGTCAATCAAATTTTCAGTTGGCACAAAAACTGCCAAATTTAAATAAACTACATATTTATTTATTTATTAAAGTCTCCAAGACAAGAAATTAAGGCTTTATAAAAGACAGAGAGAAGACAAAATTTGGGTAGATATTAATATTGAAATATCATTATAAAACATCCTGTATAACAATTTCATTTTCAATTCACTTATATCATACATACTTACGTTCTTTCTACAGTAAATACCAAAAATTTTAGAACTGAGTAGAAGGTATTCTAAGAATCTCTTATAAAACGCCTTTCATTCCTTATTTCCAGGCGATCAGTAGAACAGGTCTCGACATGGATTCGTCCAGGATAGGCCTGGACTTCATCGTCGAGAATCCCGACTACATTAGGAAACTGGCAGCGGCCCTGGACACGCAAAATACAACTGTAAAGAAGCAAGTGTTCGAACTTCTATCCGCGCTTTGCGTTCACAACGAAGAGGGACGATCCAGGGCACTCGATACTCTAGATCATTTTAAGGTGAATATTGATTCCATTTAATGCTAACTAATTACCAGAAGTTTCCTCAGTTATTATCCTTTATTTATTATTTATATATGGTTTATGTAAGACATTTATGAGAATCTTCCTATTTAATTTATAAACTGCTCCACAAAAGTTAAGGAAGTTCGCTAATTTTGCGATTATTTTAAAAGTTAGACTTTTTGATCACCAAATTTTCAAATATGCGAAATTAAATGTTTTCTCTCATATTTGAGTGGATTTTTTGCCCCTTCCTCTACAACTCATACTCAATTTGGCGATCTTTTAAATTAATCTCAATATTTGTGAACTTCTTTAATTTTCGTGGAGCAGTATATTTATGAGAATCTTCCTATTTAATTTATATTTTGTAAAATAGTGAAAATCCCTATTCAGCGTGTTTTAGATTTAGCGTATGAAATTTATTGACTAATTAACTCTATTGATCTTTTTTTATCCATTTTAAAAATGAAAACAACCTTCGTATTTACCGGCCTGTTTGCAGTGAATTGAAATAATCGATTTTCGCCTTTTTCGACAAACGTCTTAACCTAGATACTGCTGTATATGTTTGTACAATATTACCATGGATTGCTGTTATATCGATCAAAGGCGCGCTGAATAAAAATTTGTTGCGAACTAGAAGTAAAGAGGACATTTGGTTTTGGTGTTTCAGAAATTAAAAGGCGAGAGATACAGACTGAACGTGGTAGTCCAGGAACTCGACCGAGCCACAGCCGTGGACTATCAAACCGCCCTGGTAGCTTTCATCAATTGCCTGATCATCTCCACCCAAAGGCTCAACGACAGAACTAGGTTAAGGAACGAATTCATAGGTAAGACCAGCCAAAAAATCAAAAACCCAATACTTATGCGTACCAAAAGAATATGTAAATAATTATGTAAACTTCAGCTACTCGTATAACACAATAACACATATAAATTATGGCAGTTGTGCCTACATATCAACCTTGAAATCGCCAAAAAAAAACCAAAATATTTCGGTAAATTCTCGCATAATGCGTTAATTTCGCTCAAGCGATAGGTCGTTTGCGTCGCCGTTATTGCGAATTTAACCCGGTTAAGAAAAATCGTCCCGTGATTGAAGACTATGAAATTCGATTATCGCGTGAAAAATTTAAATATCCCACCGGCTGGTATTCGAATAATTTCTCTTGCATAATTCGGTGATGTACGCTTAGTTTCGCACACGATTTTAACTTGACATACAAACCGAAAGTGATCAATAAAAAGGAAAAGTTCAGTAAATCCGAGCTAAGTCGTTGGATGACATTTATTATTAATCTTATGATTGTATTTTGTAAATACCGAATTACCCTCGCAGGGGTTTCAAACATTCATTTATACATGTAACTTTAAATAGTTCTTCCACAGTATTAATAGTTTTTTTTTAATAAGGCTCAGTATTTTCCGAGTAAATAAGGAATAAATAAACTTTCATTCTCAATATTCTACATGTCTAACAATTACTCATCGCAAATTCACGAGTGCATTTCCTCGTTCGTACAGCGGCATTTCCAATATTAAACTGATTATACATTCACAGTTGTTCTGTTTGCTTTGCAGGATGTCATCTACTTCCGGTGCTGAATAATCTCAGGTACGTATACGCGAGGAAATACTTTAAATTACTAGATTATCTCCTAGACACATAGCGACGTTAGTTTGGTCAATAACAGAAATAGTTTCACTTGAACAAATTTGCGTTAGGTAAGTGTCGGGTACACATAAGATGTTGGGCAATTTGGATGAAAAACGGTGCTATGTTTGCAAAGTATTGATAAGATCTGAAGGTGTTTACGAAGAAGATATGTTAACAGTAATCGATTGAAACACAAATTCAAGTGATTTCTGCAGAGATTATAGACTTAAAGCGGTTAGAGTAGGGGTAGAAGGATTGGTTTGTATTTGTTTTACATGAAACTAAATTTTCCATCAGGAAATGTGCAGAAGCCGAGCCCGAGCTGGCCGTCCAGCTGGACGTTTTCGACGAGCAACGAGAAAACGACGATTCCCAAAGTCTCCAAGGCCCTCACGGCGTCGATCTCAACTCCCCTTTGGACGTTTTCTACGCGATACTCAAGCAGGTAGTGCCCCGCAAGTAGCCTAAAATCCCCCGAAAACTAATTCCAACGCGTCGGATTAGGTAGCCGAAACTCCGCAGGAAATCCCGTTCCTGAGCATATTGCAGCACTTGCTGCGCATCGATCCCAAAGAGCCCGTTTCGGACATCATCTGGGACACCGCCGAGCGGCTGGTGCACCGCGCTACTCTGCTGGAAAACCGGGAGGATTCAGCGCGGTTGCTCAGAACCCCGAGCACCCAATCGAAACTCTTCTGCCACTGCCAACTTCGAATAGACAACTCCAGCAGAAGACAGAGCTTGACGGGCCCGTTGAGTCCTCCACCGCCTGCGCCCGGACCGCCTCCTCCTCCACCACTAATAGGTACACCATTTACATCTATTATATTGCAAATATTGTTGTGTTTTTAATTCGCAGGATCGCCTTTGCCTCCTCCGCCTCCACCGCCGCCTTCTATTCCGAACCCCCCTTGCGCGCCGCCCCCGGCGCCCGCGCCTCCCCCGTTGCAGCTGAAAACCAAAACGCAAATTTCCTCTCAAATGGAAACCGACAGTGTGATAGAAAAATTACCGCAACAGGAAATCCCCGCGCCGAAGACGAAAATGAAAACCATCAACTGGAACAAGATCCCCAACAATAAAGTAAGTTCTACCAACTCGCTGAAATACACTGGAAGATTATTTTTTGTTATGTAGGTAGTAGGTACGAATAATATATGGACTCAAGTGGCGTACTCTCATCAACATTCCCCCATGACTGACATGGATTGGTCGGAAATGGAGGGGCTGTTTTGCCAGCAAGCTCCGCCATCTGCGCATTCTTCTCCTAAATTAGGCCATAGGGATTCTTCGGATAACCTGGAGAGGCGAATGCGGAAGGATAATACAGAGGTAAATGCTAATATTGATTACTAAACCTACAAATTGTGCTTGGGATTTGAGGATTTTTCAATAGCATTTGCTGATGAGGTATATAGGCTTATTTTTTATCTTTTTTAGATAACATTATTGGATGGAAAAAGAAGCCTGAACGTCAACATATTTTTAAAGCAATTCAGAAGGTAATTTACTAAATAATTGGGCCCTCCTAAACTAAATAATTGGGATTCCTTGGGCCATTATTTAAATGTTTCTCGTGCAATTTATTTATTTCTCGCAGCTCCAACGAAGATATAGTACAATTGATCAAAAACGGCGAACACGACGACATCGGATCGGAGAAACTGAGGGGCCTGTTAAAACTGTTGCCCGAAGTAGACGAATTAGATATGCTAAAATCATTTAACGGGAATTATAACAAACTGGGCAATGCCGAAAAATTCCTAATACAACTAACCAATCTATCGAAGTGAGTGTTATTCGATAATTTCATATTGCTGTTTTGCGGAGTTTATCAAAAATTCTTTTTTAGCTATAAATTACGAATAGAAAGTATGCTATTAAAAGAAGAATTCACCTCGAATATGAGCTACTTGGAACCAAGCATTAACTCAATGATCATCGCAGCACAAGGTAAATCTATATTTACTCACATTTTTCTATTAATAATTTTGTTAATTTCCAGATTTAATGACGAACAAACCTTTACAAGAAGTGCTGTACATGATTCTAATAACAGGAAATTTTTTAAACGCGGTAAATAATTTACAAAATTCGAAACAATAAAACATTTCAACGAATTTAATCATTTCAGGGTGGATACGCAGGAGACGCAGCCGGCGTAAAGCTAACATCCTTACAAAAAATAACCGACATCAGAGCTAATAAACCAAATATGAATCTCATACATTTCGTAGCCCTAGTAAGTCAATGCAAATAACTATTCTACAAATAAATTATTACATGTATACGTTCTATTTTTTCCCCAGCAAGCGGAGAAGAAAGATAGGAAGCTGCTTTCGTTTACTGATAACATCGGCGTGCTGGAAGACGCCGCTAAGTGAGTAATAAACCGAGCAAATATACCGAGAAATTACAATTCTTTTTTTATTACAGAACGACCGTTGAGCAACTACAAAACGAAATCAACGCGCTAGATATACGAATCAACAAAATCCGAAAGCAAATCGAAACTCCCACGACTGAGCCCGAAATTAAAGCCCAAATGACGGACTTTCTGCAGGTACTACACACACTCGTTACATTTTAAACTCCATCGGTACTCACCCTACACTTTTAAAATATTATTAGATCGCTGAAAGAGAGGTAACGAGCCTGCAAAGGAGCATGGGAGAATTGGAACTGGTTCGCAAAAAATTAGCGGAGTTCTTCTGCGAAGACATCAACACCTTCAAACTGGAAGAGTGCTTCAGGATATTCCACGGGTTCTATTGCAAGTTCAAACAAGCCGCGTTGGAAAACGAGAGAAGAAAATTGCAAGAGGAACAAGCGAACGAAAGGAGGCGCCAGCGCGAAGAACTCTTGGCGACGAAACGGAGGCAAAGTAAACAAGTTTCTTTTGCTCATTTATTGATCGTATATTCGTAATACTACGTTTTTAGTGGAAAATTTAGCGGGCACTCCGGACTCGGACGGTTTCTGCATCGACATGCAAATCTACGACACAAGGGGATCGTTCTACTCGAAGAAAGGCCGGAAAAACGGCTCGGAAGACGAAATTTCCTTGTCCGGTTCCCCATCGTTCTCCAGGCGTCGATTAGGCTCCTTCAATAACGGAGATAACCCCATGGGTGGCAAAGAAGAGAAATCCCCCGACATTACACCCAACGGTAGCTTGAGAAGAAGAAGAAGCAGAGTTTTATCCGAAGACGACGAAGGGAACTTGATGGACTTCCTACGAGCCTCCGGAGGAGACAACAACAGGGAACGAAGATCATGGGGTAGTTTAGGTATGTTTATAAATCATTTAATTAGTTAGAGATTAATAGAGGTTTGTGGTTTAGATCGTTCGTGGGCGAGGAAAGCAAGAGGCAGCGGCCCGAGGAAACGACCGGCTCTATTAACAGCCGATTTCTCCAGCGACAGGGAAAGGCCATCCTCACCATCGCCGCTATCCGAGCACAAACCCATCGTGCCCGCTCCCGAGGAGGAGACCAAGCCGAAGGAATGGCGGCAGAAAATCGAATCGTGGCTGCAAGCCAACGAGAACGACCAGCTGAGCGACGAGCAGAGGAGAAGCCGCCGATTGGCCAACCGGAGGTCCTTGGAGATGGACTCGGAGAGCGAAAGGAGCGGCACGCTGGACACGCTGCCCGAGGGCAAGCAGGTGTACAGCGGCGGCCAGTCGAGCTACAGGAAGGTCCATCCGGCCTGGCAGCCGTCGAGCGCCATCGAGGGCACCGACGTGGTCGGGGCGATGGAGGCGGTCGAGGAGATCCAGCCGCAGATCAAGGACAAATCGGCGTGGAGAAAGTCCACGTTGAACGTGGCCAACAGCACGGAGGCTACTAAGGATAACCCTTACGCGAGCCGGCACAAAACACTGCATTCCATCGACGAAGACAAAGCGTTGGACCGCAAACTGTTGATCAGTTCTTTAGGCGAACGAATGCCCACCGATAGGATCACTTTGTACATCAGAAAACCGAACGGTTAGTACTCAACAACCAGACGCTAGATGAAATAATAAAAGTATTAATGTTCACAGACACTCCTTCATCACTTTCAACTGCCACTAGTCAGACGGATTCCCGTCGCTCTTCGCCCGAATCGGCGCAGCGCGCTTCGGACAATTCCAGCAACAACAAGGTGGAAATCGACCAGGACAATATCGAAACCCCGCCGGCCATTCGCAGGACTTTCGTGCCCACGCCGGCGGAGAAACGGGAGCCCCTGATGCCGGGGCTTTGCAGCAGGAGAATCGGCAGGAGCAGCAACTCAATGGTGCCGGCGTCTCAAGACGAGCCCGAAGATGGGCCGGTGCTAGGCGATGGACAGTTCGACAGGTGATTAGTAATTTGTGGTAAATTTAATACAAGTGTTGTAATAACAACGGGGTTGTAGATACTCGGCGACGAGGCGCACTCGACGGTATAAGAGAAACCAGGAAAATCCCGAAATAACTACCTCATCTCCAACTGAAACCGTTGCAGCTGAAACGCAAATCCTGAAAGCTCCCACTCAAATCGAGGTGTCTCGTCCCACTGTTTCCATCGAGCCCACGTTGGATAAAGAAACTAGATTAAAGGTAGGTTGTCGTTAACAACGTATGCAGTAGATAATAAACGAGTTACTAGGCTTGGCAAGAAAAACTGAAAACCCAACTCGAACCGGAGACGAAGAACGGAAGACGATGGAGAAATCAAACTGGCATCAAACAAAGCGACGTCGAAATGGCTCTGCAATTAGGCAAAGACTCTTCTAACTACATTGCGCCGGAAACGATAAAGGTAACGAAACATTTAACCTAGTAACCAACAGAAATTTCTTGTAACTTCGTTGTAAAGGCGACTTCCAACAAAATCGACATACCATCTCGCAAGACCAAAGAACACGACAACGACGAAGGCTTCGAGGAAACCCAGAGCCTCATGTCGGAATCTCCCAGTCAAGGCGCCTCCTCCGGCGGCGGGAACTTCGACAACGACATCGACAGCTCGCAGATAGTCGTGGCCGATTTCACCAAGCCGAAACCGATCAGACAGGCGTCCCTGGAGAGCGGCAAAGGAACGCCCGATTCCAGCATCAGCAGCGACGTTACCTTATCCAATTACAGGTCAGTTAATGGATTAATAACTGAAATATTTGTGTATAACAGTGGTTTTAGTCGGTCCACACCGATGAGGAACACCAGATTGCATTCCTTGCCGCTGTCTAAAACTCCTAGGAGCAATATTAGTAGTCAAAGAAAGCCGAGTCAGGATAGCGTTTTGAACAAGAAAAGCGTTATACCTAGGAGGGAAAGCTCCGGTAAAGCCGATTCGAAGAGCAATTCCGGTTCTTCCAAAATCTATGGCATCCAAAAATCTAATTCAAGGTAAGCCGATGGTGCTCGCTCCGTTGAGTCTTCCCCACAATTTGATAAGATATTTTGCGAAATCGTTAATATCTCTTTCAGAAACTCGATAGTAAGCTCCCGCAGTTCGCTGAACAGCGCGACCTCGACCAGCACCGTTAAAAAGTTACCTCTGAAGCCAAATACTAGCAATAACGTATCGCGGCCGGTCCAAAGGGCGTCCAGCGGCAGGGCGATGTCGTCGCCTTTGAAAACGAACCTGAAGAGGACCCCGTCGGTGGGGAACAGCGCGGGAAATCGGCCGCCGAGACCGCAGGCGATGAGCTTCATGAAACCGACGGCGTCGAGCGCCACTAAGAGCAATCCGGCGCTGCCGCCCACCCGGTTCAGCTCGTTCAGATCGAAGAATTAGAACGGTTGCTGGGAATTGCTGTGGTAGAAATGACGACATAGACGATGTAACAACGAGCTCGATTGCACCTGAGCTGATACATTTGTAACGCAACTTTCGTTTAAACAGGAGGCCTTTGAAACTGCTCAAAGTTATCGCGATTATTTTTGTTTGCACATCTCTCAGTTTCTCTAAATCTTTTGTGTGCCATTATTTTTCGTTTGAATCATTTTGTTACAAACCTTTTTTTTACAGATCTTTGCATTTATTGTAGGATTAACGCTAAATCAGTTGACTTCAAACATGTACTGTTTCATTTGTTTACTAGTCAGAAAGTGCTTTTCACTGTTTTGGTATTAGGTACTTAAGTTGTACATTATTTTATTATTATTCAAGGATGCAATAGATAAATTTTATACAATGTTATACTTTATTGAATAAACTTTTTTTATATTAGATATAGTTAAATTTAACGTAGGTACTTTTACGTAAAACTGTTTAACTCTTATTTATTGTTACATTAGATTGTAAGTTTTATCGATTTTTTTTAACTCTTCAGTATTATTTAATAATGAAATAGCATCAATTCGAAATATTGTATTAGTGAAGTTTGTTTTATTAATCTAACCAGGTACTAATTTTCATGCGATTTGTTACCAAATACCTAACATATAATTAAAGTCCTTTTTTACCTCTTCTCTGCGTTTTATTTTATACACTTCTTTAATATGGATTATATTTATTTATCCGGATATTTCCATAACACTTGAAACAATATCAAAATATATTTTATTTTTTGTTGTTTGTTTGGCGTATGATTTTGATAAAAATAAATTGCTAGTAAATATAACAGATAATAGATCAATTAATTAGATTTATTTAATAAAACATACGAATATAACATTTTATTCAAGGGATTTTCATCACTATCTGAGGCCATATTTAACAATAAAGAGTTTCTTGACAACTTTCCGTGTTATTCTCATTTTCTTTAAACACTCGACTGATATATTTTTCCGAAGTTTCAGCACGTTTTCCAAACGGAAGAATTTAACTTTTCACTTAATTTTAATGACCAAACTATGTGTAAGTTTTCGCAAACCACACAATAAATTATCAATAAAATTAGCAAGAGGAAGTTTCGGGAGTTCTAAATAAATTCGCACGTCACTGGTTAATGCAAGAGGAGCTGTGGACAGTGTTGCCATTTTAGAAATTGTCCCTAAAACTTATTAAAAATTTTCACAAGGTATAAAAAATGTCTAAGAACCAAACTTCTCCATCCGAAGTATATTCTTAATAGAAATTAAGAATATAATTTCAACAACTAAACAAACAACCTCTTTAAAATATTCCAATCCAGTAAGTTTTTTACCCCCTCAATAAACGTGAATAAAGAGTTAACGCTTTATATACAAATATTCCTCTTAATACTTAATCCTACACCGTATTAACACTTATTTTAAACGAAATATCAAATGTCTATTATGCTGAGAACGTCCACTTTCCCGTTCCTCTCGGTCATTTTACCGTTCTCGAACACCGCCATTTCGATGCAATCCCCGCTGGGCCCCATGACGGGCTTGCTTATGGTGAACAGCGCGTTATCCGCCGACCTGAGGTGCCTCCTGACGTAGTTTTCCTGGCGCCTCCTGCGCTCGTCCGCCGAATAGGGAAACCTGGCCCCGTACAAATGAATGGGAGCCGTTTTGTTCGCTCGATGTCTGGCCGGCGGTTTTTGAACGTTCTCTCTCAACTTCAGCTGGTTCTTCACCAATTCCACGGCGCTTTTCGGCCGATCTACGATGGCGAATTCGTTGCTTGTTATGTACACTGGCGGAAAAGACTCGGTGGATTTGGATAAAGTGCTGCTGCCGATGCTGCTGGAATCTTCGAATGGAGCTTGCGCGATTTCCTCTTGCGAGAATCCCTCGGCTTTCGCGTAGTTACCACCGTTCATGTTTTTCACGTACTCCGAGTAGGTTTCTATTTTATCGTCTTTTTGTTTCCTCTCCTCCACGGCGTGCTGCTCTTTGATGCGCTTTATCTTCTCCAGCAGCTCCTCGTGGTCTTTTATTTGCTGCTCTTCGACGTCCCGTTCCACTCTGGCGTTCAGGGTCTCGTAGTTTTTGATGATGTAGCCCATTATCCAATTGTAGCCTTTCTGTATGCCCAAATCCAGCTTGGATTGGGTTTGCTCCGAGGCCGAGCAGCTCTGCACCAACGTCGGGCATCTCCTGGCGTTCACCAGGTGCTCGATGTCCAGGTATTCGATCAGCTCCATTTCGTCGGCGGCGTTCGCGTCGTCCTGCTTGTTCGCCAGGATCAGGATCGGCTTGCCCGATATCTTGTCGCTGTAGAGGATCTCTTTGAAGACGGCCTTCACCTCGTCGAATCTGGACGAGTCGCTGGAGTCGATCACGAAGATCAGCCCGTGCGCCTGGAAATTTTAATTTTGTACAGGGTGATCCGACGACCTTTAAATTGGTTGTAAATGGGTGTAGTAGGTCAAATAAGAGGAATTTTGTCACCCTGTAAATTTGGCTATCAAAGCATGTAATTGTAGAGATCTTTGAAGAGTTGGGTGTAGTGGAAGAGTTCAATTTAGTAGGGATGTATTGAATTCACGTGGGAAAACTTACGTCCACGAAATAAGTGTTCCAAATTCCTCGAATGTTGGGCCCGCCGCCCAAATCGAAAATCTTGACCGAATGGTTCAGGTACTTCAAATTGAGCACGGAGAATCCTACAGTGGGAACCGGCGTGGTGGTGGTTTCGCCCAGCAGCCCATTCGCCGCCCTCGTTTTACCAGCGTTATCCAATCCCACTAGCAACAACACGATTTTCCTGCAATAATTTCGGAAAAATTAGCGCCGATTTTCCTGCGTTTAGCACGCCGGTACCTGTTCAGTTTCTTCTTTCTGGTGCAACAGTTACCCATCATAATATCACCATCGCATGAGGATTTTTCAAATTATTTGTATGTACACAAACACCTGTCAAAGTCACGGAACACACGTCAATAAGCGTAAACAAGAAAAATTCACTGTTACCAACTACCGGGAGTTTGTTGTTATTGTGTTGTAACGTTACCATGGCAACGTTGGAACTTCTTCTATTTGGGCAGGGGTGTATTAAAAAGTTTTAAAACATACATACATACATATAAGCATAAAAATATAGGTTTATTTAATTTTTTATTATTATCTACTGCAGTGAATTAATTACTTAAATGTGTTAAAAAATTCTCCTTTGCCAATAATAGGTAAATATTATGATGGTCATCATGTCATAATACGCCTTTTTTTAAAATAACCTGTATATTTTATTTTAAATAATTTTAAATCCAAAAATTCAACGAAATAAACAGCAAATTTCTCATCGAAATTGATAAGGAACCAGTCGATACCATTTAAAAAAAAGTAAAATAACCGATTTTTGCTACCAAAACAAACCTATTAAAAGACTATTCGATCGAGTATTCAGCCTTTCCAGTTCCGACTTTGTCGCTACGACCAGACATTTTCGCTAAAGTTCTGCGTTCATCAAGCTAAAGTTCTGCGTTGTTCTGCATTCAGTCGAAGCAAAGGTAAGAATAAATCATGTTGGGGGTTAGCAGCTACCTCAGGAAATTGGGCCGCATCGGGCAAACCGGCCAGCGAAGCCTCGTGATGATGGTGGAGCCCGAGATGCTAAAAATCCAAACATGGATGGAAAAGATCTTCAAAACCAGCGACTGCGACGTCACCTTGCTCAGCAGAAGCGGAGGCTACGTCGGTGACGTGATCTTCACCAAAGTCGTCGTCGGCGAGAACGAGCACCACCTCGCCGTAAAATTGGGCAAGAAAGATTACGAATCCAGGCGTTTGATGCCCATCCAAGCCGCCTGCAGGCGCGAGATCCTCTTCTACAACGAAATCCTGCCGGCCTTCAACGACCTGCAGAAAGAGAAAGCAGTCGCCCGACCCTTCGACGCCGTCCCCAAATGCTACGCCACCTTCATCGACCGGAACTCCGAGGTCATCGTGCTGGAGAACCTCCTGAAGCGCGGCTACGAGATGCACAAGGGCTCCGTGCCGCTGAACGTCGACCACCTGAAGATGGGGCTGAGGAACTTCGCCAAGTTCCACGCGCTGTCGTTCGCGCTGCGCGACCAGAAGTCCGACGTCTTCGAGAAAATCACCGCCAATTCGCAGCACATCTACAGGAGCAGCGTGGGCGTGATGAAGGACATCTACGCCGGCTACGTCGGCAGGGTTCTGACGCGATTGGAGGCGGCCGGCGAGCACCAGCTGAGCAAAAGCTACCAGAAGCTGGTGGAAGGCGGAGCCGGCAGGCTGTTTTTGGATATCTACGATGCGGAACCGAAGGAAAGCGTCCTCACCCATTGCGATTGCCACAACAACAACTTCTTCTTCAAGTATCAGGTAACCAATATTTTCATACGTTTCTAAAGCATTTATAACAACAATGGTTTTTTTTCAGAATAACAACAAACTGACTCCCGTCGATATGAAGATCATCGACTTCCAAATATCCTGCCTGCACTCCCCCATTCTGGACCTGTCCTATTTCTGGTACACGGCCATATCGAAGAACGAGGTGCCCCATTTCGAGGGTCTGATGGAGTTCTACCACCAGGAGCTGACCGATTTCATGGACCAGCTCGGCACCAACGTCGACCAGGTGTTCCCGGTGTCAACGCTCTGGGAGCACTGGGACAAATACTCCAAGTTCGGCTTCATGATGGCCTCCCTCTACATGGACGTGTTGCTCTTCGAGAAGGAAGAACTGGAACTGGAGTTCGACGCGAACACGGAGGCCAAGAGGGAGCTGAGGGAGGCCTACAGCGAGCGCCTTTGCTCCATCGTTCAGCACTTCTTTAAACGTTCCTAAGTAAGCGTAGTTGGCTCGTTTGAGGTATGACATGTAACAAGTAACATATGACGTTTGACTGGAACATTTACCGACGAGACGATTGACAGAAGGCATCATTCGATGTTTAAATGACAAGTACCTCCAAAACGAGTCGTATTACGTGTAATTAGTGCAAGGATTTTTAATTGTAATCGGTTTTTTTTGTATCTTTTATTGCTGTAATCGTTTTCATTAATGTAATAATTGTCAATTTGTATTTTCGTGTTTGTAAGAGTGTTATTTTAATCAATTAGGATAAGCATACATTGAAGTGTAAAACGTTTTGTAATGAATTTTATTTTAAATAAAGATTTGATAATAAAAATCCTGAAGTAATACAAATGTGTTTAATTTCTTACATTTAAGTTATTTACATTACAGCTACTCACCTAACATTAAAACTACATTTTTAATCGCCTAACATAACATTTTTCTTTGAAGTAAATATGATTGTTGTAATTCCATATGCAATCGATAAAACGTCCGTATTCAAATAAAATCGGTGAAACAATTTGTACGATATCATTGATAAAACCTGTAGTTTTATCGAGATTCTGATAAGTCTCATTAATTTTGCTGAAGATGTCTTTAACTTCGCTTTTGGTAGATATTTTCGGTTGGGAAAGGAAGATTATCCCGTTACCGATGAAAATTGTATCGAATGAGAATAACAAAATGTAAAGCAAACCGACTAAAAAATGTGTTACAAACGGAATATTGATGAGTATTAAATTTTTTCCATCGTCGAATGCAAGGGACAACTTTTCGAAAAATTGTTTTTGAAAACTAGAAAATGATTGATATTCGAAATCGTTTACGTTTATAATAGCGTTAGTTTGGCTCAACATTTTTGTAATATTCCGATAAAGACAAGATGGGAGAGTGAAGTTTGCGAATAGTTTTAATTTCTTTAAATTATCCTGGTGGATAAATTTGGAATTGTACACAGTGCAAATTTCTTTGCCTTGAACTATATGTAATATGCTTCCCAATTCCCTATCTCTGATGATATTTTCTGTTTTTAATTTGTAAAAATTGTTGGGTTTTTTTGTCGAGTATACTCGTCTACATTCAGATACCGATAAATATGGAATGATCCTAAACTCATCCGGAATAGGTTTCAACTCGTACCTTGAAATGTAAATTTGAGCTATGAATGATTTAACCATTTGAATGTTATCGTAGTTTCGATGCTCGAAATTATGAATATTGTTCAAAATAGTATGAGTTTGCTTGTTCATAAAATATTCTGAACAGTTAATGATTTCATCTAAAAACATCTGAGGAATATCCTTCACTGAAAACATCGATTTCGAGTTAAAAATATCAGCATTTTCGTAAGACAACACCAACATAGGCCACAGTTCTTTAATCGCGTTGAATCCTTTATATTTTGTACTAATCACATATACTTCGGAATTCCCGCTTTTCGACGTGCAAGGTTTAAACACCGCCACTTTCTCAAAAATATTGTTCAAAAGAAACAGCAAGTTGATGGTACTTTCTTCGAACATGGTGAAAATCTTCAAGACAAAAGTCCCACCTGTAATCCGTAGTTAAATAATATTTTTTTAGCATTAAAAACAAGCATAACTTACCAGTTTGTAATACAGTTAGAGCTGTTATAGTCTCGCAAAAGTGCAATCTTTCCACACATCTCTCTTGTTCACCTGGATCGTTCATACAGTTCACACTACCATCGGCTGTTATTAATGATATCTAATAAATTTTAGGAAATATTTCAATAGATTTAATTTAAATACATGCATTACAGGGACAGATGAACTATATTTATCACCTCCCTTGATCTCCACCTGTCCCTGCATGCAGCCACAGTAAATTTGTATAAAGCCGTTTGACTTACTTTGCTATCTTTTTTATAATCAACGAGATACTTGTAATTATAAAATTTCGTTATATCTCCGGTAAAATCGCTGCCGAAGATCCATTTGCTCAAGGTATGTCTAATAAATCTATCGTCGGGTATCATCTCGCACAGATCGTTTCCCTCGTAGTTCGGGTTGAGCGAATTAGCGTTCCAAGACCACTAAAAATATGTAAATGTATTGAGTTGTTCAATAATCGTCGGTGTTAATTGTATCATTTCGATGAACTAACATTCAAACCTGGATAATTCAATAGTAAGTAGTGATTTAAAGCAGAGACGAAGGCTCCGGGAGCTTCGCAGAGATGCAGGCTTTCCAGTTTCTTGTCTTCGACAGCGCATAAAGGAATGATGGGAAAGTGAGCCAGGATTTCGTAAAACTTGCACCATGCCTGGAAAACTAGTTGTTACTTTTCGGAAGGTGTTTGCACGAGTAAAATTACTTGTGTGAGTAGTTCCGGTTTGATTTTCTCGGATAATTTTCGCATGACGAGACCGGCCCGGTCCCTTTTAGAGGTAAAGTCGGACCATTCTTTCAGAACGTACTTCCCCAGCAATCCCTTCACATTGTTCAATTCCTGTTTTCTAGTTTGCAATTCGGGAACGGACCATTTTTGAGACACAAACACCTCGTTGGGAAGGGAATACTGGCCGTGATTTTTGAAAAAGTAGATTTTGTTAAAATCATCTTCGTATTCGCTCATTTGTGTGTTATTTTACATTTGCACCGCTAAATAAAATATAAAATACAAAAACAAAAGTTTGAAGTTTATATCATAACCTATCTCTTATTTTTGACTTTGACATTTTTTAAAATGGTCTTTTCTTATTTAATCAGTCAGCCACTTGATTAATTCGATTTTACTGACTAATAAATTAGATGTAGTCCAAAAGCGTCTTTTGGTCCAAAAGTTTTGGAGCTCCTAGACCAAATTTTGATGGTCTATGGAGTTAATTACTGGTTTTTTCATGAAAGTAGGATCTTCATAGATACTAAATAGTCACTTATTGTTAATTTTTATTTAATTTGAAAACTTCATAAAATACACAGTAAGTAGGTATAAAAAAATTATTTACAACTTATATACAAAAACTGCCATACATTCAACGTCCATACTCATTATTTGCTAACGTCGTTCTCCTGGTTCTCCTCTGGATGAGCCTCCAACCACTCCAGGAGTCTCTGAATTGCCGGCGGGATGGGAGGAGGTGTGGGAAGTACATCGCCTTGCGGTTGAAAACCGTCCTTATTCGCTATGTAAGTGATCTGGACTTTCTTTCCTTCGGGATCGGTGTATTCATAGGAACCCCTCACGTCCAATTCCCCTTCATCGGGCTTGTCGCCGGGTTTGAATTGTCCTTGCTCTTGGGCTATAATGTTGTTTCCCGTTTCGAAACTAAGTAAAAATATAAAAATTAATATTCTGCAAAAAATACTATATCCTCTGGGGCTTTCTGGGTATTCTCTGGAGGAGGCCACCTGGAGGCACTTCGAGTACTACTGGATATACTAGGGTGTTCTGTAGAACAATTTTTGGACAAAATTATAGCACTTAGTGGGGTTTATTTACCCAGTGCGTACTGCTTTTTGATAAAAATGTAAAAGTTCTAATGGTTTTATGTATATTAAGAAAAACTTACTTCCAAGAGTAAGATCCGTCGTGATTCACCCCTTCATTTTCATATCTCACAATGGGTACAGGCTCTTTGGACTGGTCAAGTGATTGAGGTGCACAAGACACTCCAGCAACAGCCAATGCAAGAATTATCTGAAAATTAAATAACATGCAATTAATTCAAACGCGTACCTACCTAATTGCATCATCAGTAATTTAAGAAAAACACTTTACACCTATAACTTATAGAAAATTCATTTTTTATAACCCTATTAAATTATTTCGTAATAACCAAACAATATAACTTCTATATGAAATAACATCATTCAACGTACCAATTTCATTTTAGCAATTTAGTAAATAAACCACCGAACCACGACTATACCTAGTGCGTATAAAATAAAGATATTTATATTTTTTGGACATATCCCCTCTTTGGCGATGCTCATCCTCGGCGTGTGTGTTGTTTATAGGATAATTGCGATAATACATGAACTTTAACAATTGCTACATTGCTTCCAGCTATTTTGATGACACCCATAACCATGTCTGGGATGCGATGCTCGGTTTCGAATCCGGTTAGGGTAATTTAATCATTTTAGCACAGATTTTGGTCTGCGAATTTTTCTTTACGTAATGTCGGGCCAATATCAAGGCTCGGCTCTACCAAATTTAATTTTTTAAAGTAGGGTAATCCGAAGAAAATTAGCCATTCAGTTACTGCAATTAGGCTTACGTTGTTAATGAACATTAAAGTTAAATTAAAAATAAGTTTATTTGGTGTTGTGAACTATTCAAAGAAAAGTCATTAGGACCAGTGAGTAGGTAATATAAATCATCCTCGATTTGTTCATCTTCATTTATTCGCATCTTGCATCGCGGAATCCTCACTAAAAGATATTTAATTAATTACGATAGGCTCGTTAAGGAGTCAATTAGCAGTATACTAGGTATTTCTCAATATTCAAATCAGATCCGGCGTTTTGATTTTGAATAATAAACCCCCATTTGTCATCGATTTTGTTTGTCGTGCGCTATATCAACTTAATGGCGTCGCGATTAATTAGTTTTACGAGCACCAGGTGTCTTCAATGAAGGTGATTTTAATTAATAACCTCCGCTTTGTTTGCTCGCGCGTAATCGGTGGCCAAGTTATGACATTTTTTTCAAGTTTCAATAATTTCTTCGGCAAACACGCTTGCATGACGGGTCGTCGAGATGCTCGAAAAATCCGGGCGATCGTTTCGTCAGAGGCGTTGCATTCGATTCGACCGCAAAAAGGATGGGTAGGTAGATAATTGGAATTTTGTAATGTAAAAATTGCTGAAAAAATTCGTACGGGTACAAACGATTCGGTGACTCGCCGTTATCGCGCATCGAGAAAGTCTGAGGCTAGGGATTAGTGCGGATTTACCGCGCCTTGAAGAGAAATTTTTCGACGAATTCGATTTTGAAATGAGAGAATTATCTATTGTGTTTTATTGGGTTTATGAGTTTCGGGAAATTTAGAATTTTTGATTACCCACCAAAATAGAGGAATTTCATCAGTCTCTTCAAAGCGTTTTTTGCAAAAGGTATACCAAATTCTTGAGGAATAGTTTCTTCAAACGATTTCTTCATTTTAGACGTCTTGTGAGGATTCTATATGGGAGTATTAATAATCTGGTGTTATTGGATTTATTACAAAATAACATTTACATATTTGCAACTAGCATTTAACATTCAAACTAATATTTAACCATTTTTTTGAATAAGTGACAGTAATTTCTATTATTAACCACAAACATTTTATGTTATTTTAATCCCATCGCATCACTATCTAAACTTGTCTATTTTGAAAGAATACTATGATGTAATTTGATATTGCAGTATTTAATCATATTAATTTTTAATAAATTCCATTTACTCCATGCAAGATTCTTCTAAATTGCAGTTTATTTTAGCACTGTTTTTGTAACCGCCAATTTGGCGAGTGCCCACTTGACCAACAATCAAAAAACGCCTGTTATTAAATCTTTTATTTGCATTACCTAATATTATAAAACCTGAAACCTATTCTTCAAATCAAATAAACGACATGTCTATACGAGAACCATTCAATTCGACTAATTGGACATAGCCAATAAAATTAGTCAAGGTAAAGCAACAAATATTCATCATAATTGATTTTTTTATTTGGCAATTCTAAATTTGCGATTTGCTTTCAAATTGGCCGAAATAGAAAATTTCGTCAACATTCTATTCGTTGATTTGAAATTTTAAAAGTAATTTAGGCCTATTGATGGCGTGGTAATGAATTGGTAGAACCTGTAAAAAATTTGGTGTTATGACAATTGAAACAAAAGTAATGTGTAGAAATTGCAATTTAGTAGATATTTCAAATCTATTGTCATATAATGCACAACATAATATAATTATTATGGAGTGTCTAAAATTTACACAAATAGCTGGGAAAAATTGCAGAGAAATTATTATGAAATGAATGTGAAGGCGCAGGTAGAAAATTTGGTTCGAATTGACAAATTTTGATCTACGTAATAAACTAAAAATAATAAGAATATATTGCCCGATTTAAAATATTGATCAAAATCTATCTACTATAGGCGGTTAAGTGTAGGTTTGGGTTTGCGGTAAAACTCTTAATTTTTCAACCATGTTCAGGTCAAAAATTTATTTAACCCTTTCAGTCCTATAAGAGCGTCTTCTTAAATGATCTAAATATAATGTATTGATTGTAGACAAATACACGAAGGTCTTTAAACTTTGAAATCTATCTATAATGATCTATTTAGATCTATGAATAAAAAAATCTTATCTTAATGCATCGATAAACTAATAACACTACATTTTTAGGAAATTAGTAATTCACTTAATTATTTGATCAACTATCTTTTATCTATTAATTTATATGTATTTAAAGGGGACCTAAACATTTTCTAACTATATTTTATGTTAGTAAGATACGCGTGTATAAATTAGTTGAACTTCAAGCAATCATGAAAATTGTACTTCTGTTTTTTCTTTGCTGCACTTTTCATGCAGCATTTAGTAGATCATTAGAAGAATGTCCTGGTGGAGCAGCTTCGTAAGTTCAATTTTTTAAGTTACACAATACTACTTTAGTTAGAAATATACTGCTAGTTTAAATTTTCATTTTTTAGGCATACAATACAGGACACTCGAGAAATTAATGGAAATTTATTCGAACCCATAAAAGTCCGTTTTCCTGAGACGGGCGAATACGCCGCTGCAATTTCCTGTATTCTGGTTGGTACATTTCAATTCAAATTCATAAATTATTGCTAAACTTTTTAAATTATTATAGGCAATCGATAAATCTAATAGTCACAGTGACCCAGTCATAACGCAAGGAGGTATAGGAGACTTTTTTGTCGAGATAACCGTAGGTCCTTGGCTTCTAGAACAACTAAAATACAGATTTGAAATTTATACTGGTTAATAAAAAGTGTAAATAATGTTATAAACAGATAATGAATAAATAATGAGCATGTAATACTAACAGAATAGTTTTAATGGGAGTTTTAAAGGACCAACCACCATTTTCCTCATTTTTCAATTAATTTTAATTATTATATTATTGAAATTTTTCCAATATTTTTCCCAATTTTTTCTGATAAACCTCCCTAGGGCGACTTATTATTATTAAAGCTATCTATTAAAGTATCAAATATGAAATATTTTCGTTAATATACATGTATTGTGAAAATAAACTGGTTATTTTTATTACAAAGACTATAAATAAGTTTATAGTACCTAATATGCAATCATAAGGATTCCAAGACGTAAATAATTCAAACATATCCTTCAACATTATTTTATTAAAAAAACAGTTAAATTATTTACAAAATTCAATTAAGTACATATTTTCATAATGTCTCAGTCGTATTGCAGACATTTACAACAAAACTTCCTTCAAAATTTTCGCTGAAATCTATTAAACTCCTTCCTTTGATTGTAGTACCGTTGATTACCATTGTATTCAGCTCTATCAGACACCTGCCTTTGAGCTCTACCCACTTCGTTTTCCTGGTCCTCCTCCGGGTGCGCCGCATTCCATTCCAGAGCCTTTTGGATAGCTTCTGGAATAGGCGGCGGTGTAGGCAAGTGGTCCCCTTGGGGCTGGAAACCGTTCTCATCGGCCACGTAAGTCAGAGATATCGGAGTACCGTCTTCTGAGGTGTATTGCACTGATCCTTGTACACTCGGCCCTTCGTTTTCAGTACCCTGGTTCTTGATCTGTCCTTGTTCTTGAGCTTGGATGCCGTTGCCCGTCTCAAAACTGCAGATATAAATAGATATACTAGATATAGTACCTATATGTGCGCTAAGAAATGCCCTATGGAGCTATATTTTTTAGTATAAGTCTGAGTTTCAATCAAGTAGTATCAAGAAAAGTTTCTATTGGTATAAATATTTGGAAATTTATGGATAAATTTGCGCTGATTGAAAGGATAAGTAAAAAAATAGCAAATGAATGAATTTAAATTACCTCCAACTGTACGATCCATCGGCGTTTACACCTTCATTTTCGTATCTCACAATAGGAATTGGTTCACCTTGGAGTTGTTGGGCGACCGAAGCTCCTGCGATGGCTATCAAGACGGCGATCTAGGCAAGAAATTCGAAGAAAATATGAAATTTTATACTACTTCTAAAATTTTTTTTGTCGTTATTTTGTCTACTTATAGATTTTTTATATTGTATCTATCCCAAAGGGATAAATTTCAGCATCGCAAAGTGGTAAAATATAACACCAAAATTTGGATATCCAACAACACGACACTAATAAAATAACGCATCAATCAACTACAAATAAATACCTACCAAATGCATTTTTCTATCGGCTATTAGTCTACTTGGAATCCACCTAACCAACTAACCCCGATGGCCGGCAAAACTTACTTATATTTCCGCGATTCTCCCTCACTCGTTCTCCCGCAACGACGAATCCCCATTGTCACAATCTAGGTAATTGCATGCAAGCCCGCGTTAAATAATTGACTTTTATGCCGATGTGTGTATGTGTGCGTTTGCCTCCCACGTGAACTTTGAATTTCGACGGTTGACGAAATTCGAAACGAAAGAGATTGGAAGCGAAAGATGGAACGCAGGCGTCGGTGCAACGACCTACCGCAGTAATTGCGCATCAGGTGATTGATTTGCAGATGCAAAATGCAGAATGCAGATGCCCATCGAACGATAGGCGATGCAACACAGGGGAGGTATGAAGATTGACCAGTAGAAGAACAAAGTAGAAACAACAATCATGATCAAAACGATTTCATTTAACCTAACTTATAGTCAAAAGTGCTTAGTAAAGAAGTTACAGGATGCTAAAGTTAAAAATAAAAAAGAAATTATTTGATATTGAGCCATAATGCCTTAACTCTTCTTCATAAAAAATTGTACAGAATATGTCTTTGATGACATATTTTTGTGACACTCTCTACTCTCTACTATAGTTTTCTGTTTATATCAATTGACTTATTAAATGATTTTTCTTAATTCCCTATCGCGATTTTCCTCCGTCATCCACCAAATGATTTACAGCGCAATTAATATTCCATAATAACGAGGTAATGAGCCCAATATTTGTTTAAATGCGTAAAGTCGAAATGCCAAACTCATTTATTAACTTATCTCTAATCGGCGCGCATCTGCATCGCCGGACAAATGAATCGGATCCATGCACTTCAAGGACCACGAATTAAATAATATCTGCGGCAAAAGTCCTGCATAATTATCGCGCATAAACATTAAGTAACCGTGACCTATTGTATGGTAAAATAATGCAGACAGCTTTCACACTTAAGTACTAAAGAATGGAATTCGAGATGGTGATGGTGATGTAAATTGTCTGCAGGTCAATTAGCGGATTGTTGTTAAACATATTTGATTCGCGGATATTAGTTTTCCCCGAAAGCTTCTAATGAATATCTAATTTAATCGTAAATTTGCTGATGCAGCTGGTATTCTCTATTGCCATTTTAATTGGTAAAAATGTAATACATTGTATGAATTACCATACACTTTTACTAGTTAATAACAGTAGTATTTCTTGAAGGATTGCATTAAACGTTAATGTCTTAAACATATTTCGAAATATATTTTGTATGCTGTTAATTAAATATTAAAAATTAACTATACACTGGCTTTTTAATTGCTTCAAAAGGTCGCTAAATAACTAACAGTATTAACAATATTGACTCCATGAACCGACCTGTATATTATTTCACTAATTTAAAAAAAAAAATCTTATAGGTATTTGCACATAGTTTATCCTAAAAATATTTACAATGATCTCGTTTTCTATTGTCTTTATCCAACGCCCACGAACCTGCAGTTGCCAATCTTTTCGAATGCAGGATATTGAACCGTGTTGAATTGTCCTTATCAATCGGAATCGACTAATATCAAACAATAACCGCATTGAAATAATCCCAGGATATTGCAATGTGAATTGGGGTACATTTTTCGGATATAAAAGCCGTTTCGATTCAAAAAAGGTTTGTAGTATTGAGAGTGTGGCCAAAATGAATGCTTTAGTATGTACTTATATTGATATTAATGATCGGTGTGTTAACATTATTATTTCTTTTCAGAGTTTCTACATATTGTTAACATTATTTGTTATTTCCACTTGCCAATATCCAAACAGACCAGCGGCTAACTCCAATTACAAAGATTCGAAAATTGTGAAACATGAAAATAACATAGGATTATTGAATTATAATTTTTCGTAAGTATTTATTCCAACTATCGCACTTTTTGCACTTATTATACTAGTTTTATCGTCAATAATTCATTAACTATAGATTATAATCTATTACTAAGTGTTACTAAGCCACTAAGTGCAAAATTATGTATAATTCCTTTATCACTAATCATAAATACTAAACCAAACGAATCCAAATTATGTTCTGTAGCCTAGGATGGGATGATTAAAAGGTTTGAGGAAATGGACATGATTCTTATAGGTATAAATTTGTTAGGTATGAAACCAGTGATGGAAGTAGTCGACAAGAAGAAGCAGAAATTAAAGAAGCAGGCAACAAAAATGAAGCATTAGTAGTTCGAGGTTCTTATTCATATGTTGGTGCAGATGGAGCTGTATATAAAGTATCTTATATCGCAGACGAAAATGGATACAGAGCATCCGGAGAACACTTACCCAAAAATAATTAAAACAATATTACAGTTTAGAAAAGTGTTATATTATAGAGTTAAATTTAGATGCTTATAATAAATTTAAACCTACATTACTACTGAAATTAATATATTTTTTTCAATAAATCCCAATATCAAATCTATCGAATTATTTTTCGGTAAAATTTAACACTGCTTATTTACTGGCTATTTTTAAATATTTGCGGTTATTGTGGAGGCTTCGCAGACCGCACGTGATGCAATATCTCTCATCTTATATAACATCTTTGTCCAAACTGTCATTAAAATATCCTATTAATTAATTACATGCACACCAATTCTTGCGCAATTGCAATTTAGCAGTGCGCTTGCAGATTACCTCAATATTTATTTTGTTGTTGAGTACATGGAGGGAGACGTGAATTTATGAATATTTTTCTTGTTGTATGCGGTTAGATAGGTACATAATATAAATAGATAGGTTTTGATGAATCGGGGTTTTGTAGAGATGCTACAATGAACATGGAAATTAGTATCTAGGTAAAGAAAAGAATGGGAAAATTAATGGAATTTAAAAATAAATAGTGATTAAAATTTTTGAAGTATTACAAATAAGTTTTTAGAGTGTTATTTTTTAAAATAAGGACAAAATAAATTTTCTAGGTATTTGCAAAAGCATATTTTTCATGTTTTATGTGTAGTAAATTAGATTAGATTAAGAATTTTAAAATCTGATAGTCGCTTTAGATATAATTGTTGAAATCTTAATGGTTTTTGACTATGAATAATTGAGCCAATTAGTCGAAGAAAAAATATTTTGTACCTATAAAATTGAATTAATACAAGTATATTATTAAAACCAGTCCTTTAAGAATATTTGCTTAATTTTTCTAAATATAATATTGATTGTAGACAAACACATGAAGGTTCTTAAACTTTGAAATAAATTTAGATCTATGAATAAAAAAACCCTATCTTAATGCATCGATAAACTAATAACACTACATGCATTTTTAGCAAATTAGTAATTCACTTAATTATTTGATCGACTATCTTTTATCTATTAATTTATATGTATTTAAAGGGGACCTAAACATTTTCTAACTATATTTTATGTTAGTAAGATACGCGTGTATAAATTAGTTGAACTTCAAGCAATCATGAAAATTGTACTTCTGTTTTTTCTTTGCTGCACTTTTCATGCAGCATTTAGTAGATCATTAGATGTATGTCCTGGTGGAACAGCTTCGTAAGTTAAATTTTTCGAGTCACACTATACTACTATAGTTAGAAATGTAAGTACCTACCTATTGCTAAAGTTTCAATTTTCTTTTTAGAGGCACAAAACAGGATGACTTAGTAATTAAAGCAAATTTATTCGAAACCATTAAAGTCCGTTTTCCCGAGAGTGGAGACTATGACAACAACATTACCTGTATTTTGGTTGGTAAATTTTAATCCGAATTCAATATTGCTAAACTCTATGAATTATTGTAGGCAATCGATGAATCTAATAGTCACAGTAACCCAGTCATAACGCAAGGAGGTTTAGGATACTCTTTTGTCGAGATAACCGTAGGTCCTTGGCTTCTAGAACAACTAAAATACAGATTTGAAATTTATACTGGTTAATAATAAAAAGTGTAAAAATGTTATAAGATAATGAATAAATAAAATGAGAATGTACTAACAGAAGAGTTTTAGTAAGAAGCAAAATCTCACCATTTTTTGCATTTTTTGCATCATTAAAAATATTTACTTTTAATTTTTCCAATAATATGAGGCATCGATTATTATTGCAAAGATAATTTAAATGCGAATTCGTCAATGTAATATTTATTAAGAGTTGAATTTTAATTGGAGAATTAGCTGAAAACATTCAATCTAGTATTTAATTTTCTATTGATGCTCTTTAACCTGTTTGTGCACAAATACGACGCAAATAAGTTTCAAGTGCTCGAGAAAAATCTCCATATTTATCTTGTTTCTCTAATTACTTGTTTATTTTTAAATATTTTTTACAAGGAGACAATTTTTTATTCATTGACATGTACTATTTCAAATAATTATTTAATAAAATAATAAAAAGCACCCATAGTTGGGCTGTTATAGGACTTTCGGTAGCTAAACAAAACTTTTATTAAAGGATACATTTTTCATCTCTCACTCAAAGTATTATTGCTATTAGGATATTATGTTTAATTTAATATAGGTATCTTTCGAAATATTCAAAAAATTTAGATAAAAAAATTCGCGTGCGTGTAAACAATAAAAAATTATTAAATGATAACCGCAACGACAACGTTATAAAATGTCTATAAATCTATGTCACTGGATCAGTTAGCGAATTGGTTTTAAAAATCCTTAATCATTATGCTGAAATTTGTACTTGCTATTTGCCTTTTCGGCATCCTAGCCGAAAGCATTCAAGGACTCTACCTGCAGAATTATCACAGAAGTTTGAGCATTTGTCCTGATGAGAGAAACCCGTAAGTCTTTCTACATATAATCTTATGTTCAAATGCATATTTTGAATTAGCTTGCTCTATAAATTCCTGTATTTTGTTATTAACGAAATGAAACAGTTTGTATTATTTTTCAGTGGAAAATTAGTTGCACAGGAACATGTCACTAAAGTATTGTGGAATGGTATCCGTGTTAGAATTCCAGAAGAAGGTCTTCTGGAGAATACGATTAGTTGCGTTTTGGTGAGAAATTCCAGAATAAATATTTCATAATAAATACAGAGTATAATTAAAAATATCAACGTATAAATGCGACTTCATTTTGTCTAGGTAACAGACCAGGGTAGCAGCGGTAGCACGCCTGTCATTACACAAGGAGGAGTTGGCTCAAATTATGTGGAAATTCTAATTGCTGCAGACCTAATTTCTGGACTGAATTACAATATCGAAGTTTATGTGAATGAACCAACTACCAGTAGTGCTGCCACTACTTTATCCACCCCGGGCAAATGAAACATCATAGGATTCCTACGACCAGAAAGAGTTAAGGATTTATTTATTATAGGAAAATAATTTATACTTTGCTACATAAGATAAAAATATAATAAAATGTTACTATGAATTTATTTCTTTATTCGAAATTCAATTCAGCGTACTTAGACTTAAGATGTTAATTTATATCAAGAAAAACAACTCGTTGTGTTTTTTATAAGTAGGTATGTGTAGTTTGGTACAATCTACAATGTTCAATCACTTTGTAATGCATATAATCTACTCCCCAATAAAAAAATTAATACAAATAAATCTGCGAGTAGGTACTAAGTTTAATCCCTATCATTTTAAAGAGACTAAGTACCGACAATCAATACCTATAATGTATGTAGGCTGGTATACTTACATGCCTATCAGTAATATCTAAAATTGATATTATGAAAGCACGTTTTAAAGGCATGTTCGACAATTTTGTTATTCACTTATCTTCTCAGCAATCGCAGGCACTAAGATTTATTACTGTTGAATTTAACAATAACTTGCGATGTCAAAGTTACTTGTAATTATTTTAGTATCTCTTTATTTGGTAAACAATATCGAATGTGCGGAAGAACGAAATAGGACTCTGATCGAATGTCCCAATATAGACAATCCGTAAGTTGTTATACAACTCAATACTCGTTCAGCTTTAACATTTTTTCATTAATATTACAGGGGAGATCTAATGGAGGATTTAATTTATACTGCGGAAAAGACATTGGTTTTAAGAGTGCCAGATGTGGGGTTCTACAAAAATAAAATTTCTTGCATTTTAGTAAGTTATTATATGCCCTTTACTGCTTTTATTACACAGTAATTTTCAGATTGTCGATCAAAAATTATCTAAGGAGGATCCAGGACTCAATGCTGGAGGTTTTGGAGAATATTTCGCCGAAATAACTCTTAGACGTGCTCTTTTTGAAACGATTGACTACAAAATTCAAGTTTACACAAGCAGCGATAACTAGAATTTGTAAAATTATTCAATAATAGAATTTGTAAAATTGTTCAATAAAAATTAAGAAAGCTACTATTTATATTGTTTTTCTGTTGAGTATATTTATACTTTAGTAAGATGTAATTAGGCAACTAAAATTGCAGTTGATTCCTTATTCTCTCACTAGAATTACCACTGTATTGTAAAGATAAAAAAATGCAAAATAAATAAGAAAGCATGTAAACTGCTAAAAATTTCAAAGTATAAGCTGGATAATCATTGAAAAGGAAAAGGTCAGATTAGCCAATCGAGCCAATCAGTTGCCTTATTTGTGATTTAAAGAAAATTCTTCTAGAATTTGTAATTTGGAATTACCACTCTATTGTTCTCAATTTCCATTCTTCCCATTCTTAACCATACTGACTTTTCAATATGAAATTTACACGAGTACCTAAAGGTGCAAATTACGTATGTCGATATTACGTACGTTGGTATTGATAATAATCGAATTTTAAGTGTCTTATATTTTAGAATACAAAGGCCAATTAATGTTTAAGCATTATTAATAATCGCTGATAACTATTCAAGGTCTCAAGGTCGAAGAGAAGAACTCTTTGAGATAAAAATTTCCCAAATGAGTTTGGGTGTTATATAAGGCGGATTCTCTTCGTTTGGTAGAATTTTGCGTTCAGTATCGATAACAAAATGTTCAAAGTATTAGCTATTTGCTTGGTTGGCCTTATGGCTTGCGGTGTACAGGGCATGTACACTCAAAACAAAATCGGCCATGGCCTCACCAACTGTCCTGACCAAAAGAACCCGTAAGTTATTTTTTATAAATTTAATAACCATTTGGTTGGATTTGTTCGATGACAGACATACCTAGAATGGTACATACTGGTAAAATTAGGGGTTCTTATCGTACCAAAAAGTCCAACCAAACATGTATTTATTAGTTCAAGTCTTCTTTCATAAACGAATGAAATTTGGTGCATTTTTTATGAATATTGTTATGTTTTCAGAGGAAAATTGGTTGCCAACGAGCATGTTCAAAAGCCATACCTTCAGAACATCGATATCCGTGTCCCAACAACTGGTCTTTTGGAAGACTCAATTAGCTGCATCTTGGTAAATATAACAACTTGATCAAAATAGTCCATATTCAGCGCCCCTTTTAGATATCAGAAAATCTCAAAATAATTTTTTTTACTCCATTGATCCATAATAACCAACGGAATGTTAAAGGCTGGCTAAGTTAGAGAATTTAAAGTTGAATAAGAATCGTTGGAATCATTATTTCCGTTAGCCATTATTTTCAGAAAATCAAGATTTTTCAAGTTTAATGTGGTAATAGCATTCGACTAGGGAAATAATGTAATTTATGTTTAGATCGTTGACAACGGCAGCACTGGAAGCGACCCCGTTATCGTAGGAGGAGGTCTTGGCTCCAACTTCGTTGAAATTAAAGTTCCACGCGATCTTTTCCACTTCGGTGGTTTGGACTACAAAATCGAAGTCTACGTGAACGAACCAACCACCACAGCAGGCAGTTCCTCAAGCGCTGCATCTTCCCCAAAATTCTAGAATTCAACATTTGTTGATCCATTAAATAATTTGATAAATCTGATAAATAAATTATATAAATTTTAAATTCGAGTTTCAATTTTTTATAGGTTTTATGTAATTTTATTGGTTCGAATGCTTGAATTTGTTAAAAAATTGAACCAATTGCTTTATCATATTTGAGATCTGCTGAAATTTTCTTACCAGGTATTCTTATCAAGTTACATTAATTCTGTGAAGATTTTACCTATCTTAACAAATAATTTATTACTTATAATTAATAATTTAGGTATCCATTATCTTTCAATTTCGATTTTTTATTTGTTATTGATGCTCTTAATAGATACTTCGAAATTAATTCCATTGGCATCGATAAGAACATCACAGACAGATACATATCTTATTTATAGATATTCCTTCATTATTATTGCAGAATTTCGCAGTAAATTTTCTTAAAATGTTCAAAATTGAAGTAGCGATTTGTTTAATCGTTCTTTTGTTCAACAACAATCAGTGCTATCACATTAATAAATTGAACTACGGCCTTACGGTTTGCCTCGATCCGAAAAATCCGTGAGTAATTCAATATAACATACATAAAAAGATAATTAATTTACACAATAGAGAGTATGTTCTGCTAATGATGAAAACTTCAATTTCAGAGGTACTTTAGCGGCCGACCAGCGTGCTAATTCGACAATTAGAACACCACTATTCGTGCGTCTCCCAACGATAGGCTTCCTGAAGACTAGTATAAGCTGCATTGTGGTAAATAATTCAAGTATTGTTGAAATAATGATGAAAATAAGTTGATACCTTTATCGATACAAAAACATCTTACAAACCATAGCTAAATATGATAGGTATCTATTAACACCAATGGATATGATAACACTATCTGTTATAATTATTTTTTAGATCGATGATGAAGAAAGTAGCAATGGCAAGCCTGAAATAATTCAAGGAGGGCTTCATTCAAATTTTGTTATAATTCATGTTCCTGCTTCCGTTTTGACCGGATTGAATTACAGAGTACGGGTCTATACAAAAACCAAACTACCAATTAACTTATAATATTGTATAGTATATTTAGTTTGCTGAGAGATGTAGTTAATTGTACGAAATTATTTATATGAATTGCATATAAAAGCAAATATACACAGTTCGTTTACAATGTTTCCAGAGTCAATCCAATATGGTTTAAGACTATTATACGATGCTAATTTTGGACATGCAATAAAATATGCACTAATATAAGTAATCGGGCTTACCAGGGACTAGACATACATATTTTCTAATAACAACAACAAAAATCTCTTATCCTAAACCACCTCCAGCCAACGAAGCAAGAGCAGCAGAAGGAATGCCTAATTGTCCGACTTTTCCCACGCTGGCCGATTTAGGAATGTGGTCTCCAGCAGGTCGGAAACCGTCTTTATCTGCTACATACTCCACGTAATAATACACTCCATCTGGACCGGGATACGCGTAATAACCGTACACTCTCGAGGATTCATCGTCAGTTCCTTGATTTTCCACCTCACCGTGCTGCTCGTTGTAAATGCCATCGCTTTGACTTACACTGAAAACCGAAACTTATTAGTATTAGATAGTCTAATAAGCAAATTAACAAAATCTAAAATATAGTGGTATACTCAAGTAGTTTGACCAAGTATTTTAGTCGAGTTGTTTCATAGTGTATAGTAAATAGTTTGAAACTTGAATATTCACGACAAAACAATCTTATTTTATCTCAAAGCTTATTCAATAAATAACTTTATCTAATATTTCCTATTGTAATTTGGCAGCAAGGTAAGAATATAAGTAAGCAAAAATTAGGTTATCTACATACTTATAATTGTATTGTCCATAACCTTCAGTATCAAAATCGTATCTAGTTATATAAGCGTTTCTTGAATCTTGATACTGCTGTCGCCTGTTCCTGGATCCTTGATTTTCCCTGTCGTATTCTTCATTGTAATTGTATTGTTTGCTTTGATCGTATTGATCCTCGTATTGGTTTGTCCTTCTGGATTCGCTCGTGTCTAATTCTTTGTCCGAAGTGGATCCGACATTGGTGGTTTTAGAGCTGGCCTTCGATCTCAAATTGGATCGTTGCGGCAGAGCCGATGCGAAGGCGAGCAGTAAAAAAGCGAATATCACCTGAAAATTAGCAGATAATTAAAATTTCTCGTTTCTGAAGATTGCGAATTAATTCGTTTGTAATCTGCCGTGATGAAATCGTACCGAATATGTAGGTAATATGTGTATAATTACAATTGAAAAATTAATGTTGACATCGTTTCGAAATGATGCGATTTGGGTATTTGTCACAAAATATTACAAGAGCCGATCGAGGATTTAATCGATTCGCTGAGATTAATTAATCATCGTGAGACGTCGAGAGGATTTCGGGTTACAGAAAGTTGTTCTTGGGTAATAGTTTCCCGATTGCACGGCGTTATTGTAATTGAATTTGACCGCCACGAGCGATAACAGAGGTGTAATTAAAGTTCTAATATATTGAAGACTATCGGACGAGTAATTTCTTTTGGGTGCAAATGTTGTTCGTAAATCAATCTACAATTTCCCATATCATTAGCACTGGATAAATTTTTTAACATTGAAATTTCTCTCAATTAAAATACTCAAAAAAATCCAGTCATTAATCGCAGATGTCCGGTAAAAAGTGAACTTTATTTCAAGATGATTATACTAAGAATAGTTTTTTTGGATGGTCAATCAAAATTACTCTTGATATGAAAATGACGTCTGACTTTCATATTAGCACCAAACCTCAATTATTTACGCTCAAGAATAATTCTATCGCAAAAAATATAATACTTGACTAGATAATTATAGGAAATATTGTCTACTTTTATTGTGAATAGTCATGATTTTTTACTTTAAGAATTAAATTTACCCTGCATAATTCTTCCGCGACTTTTTATATTATTATTAGGTACGAAATATCTAATTGAAATTTTCAAGTTGCCTAATCAAAAGAGATGCGAGCATATATTATTATGGTAAAGTGAGAATTATTAATATCGTGATGTGCAAATTTTTAAAAACTTGAATGTTCAGGAAGATTTCTCTAAGGAAAATTTAATGTGAATGGGCAATTAATATTTTTTGTTGCTGTTATTGAGTGGCTTATTTTTCTGGTTACTTAGTGAATTTAATGGGACATTACATTACACAATAATTAAAATTTAAAAATTTTCAGTAAATTAGTAGATAATATAAATTTTGTGTAAAAAAGATGTATGTAAATCTTAAAAATAATTTAACAGTTAGTTTCAAAAATCTTGCAGTTTTTAAGTATTTTTTGGATTCAAAAGTTAATCATTGGTTCCCAAAAGTTTTTAAGCCTTTTGTTTAAGTATTTTTGATCATAATTGGAAGAATTCTGAAATATCTAATATTTTTTTCAACGTAATTATTAATCCAATTAAAAATGAATATTATTCATTATGTTTCACTTTAAATTTCTTAACCAAACGCGATCACTCTTTCACTATAACCATCACTTTAACTTGGCCTCTCAGATCACTCAAACTGTTTTTAATTACATATCTACTAATTGCACTAAAATCTTGTAAACATCTTCGCATATCTAGTAAATGAAATATGCCCAACTCACCGCTTTCAGTAACATGATGTGTTTAGTTGAATGGTAATGGTGCCATTCGATCTTTTGGATATTTATATACTTTCAAATAATGGTGTCCCCACGTTTGGTACTCGAAAATGTTCCTTCGCAAAATTGGTTAATTAGAATTAGAAGTAGATGAAAGGTTATCGCTTAGCATAAATACATTTTTTATGAGATTGGTAATTTTTGTTTGCAAGATATCATCAATAATAGTGGAGTTAAGAGAGCCTTTTAAGAAAGCTTTCGCTCGTAAAAAAGAACTCTGTTCATGTAGGTATGGGGTAACATCTTCTATGAGTATACAGGGTGTTGAAAAAAATATGGTAGGTACCTAATATGTTTTTTGAGGGGAATTTTGAGTTAAGAATTCTAAAGAAAGATAGAAAAAGATTCTAAAGAAAATAAATATACAGTAGGTATATCAAAAAAATGATAAAGTTCACCCTCCACCCTCTTATGACAAATAATAAGTATTTTAATGAGACACCCTGTAACTTGGTTGATTACTTAAAATGCAAATTTAGATTTCAAATTTGATATTGTTTAAATGTTACTTGTTATTTAATATTTTTTTTGCATTTTATGCGAATCCAATAAATCCAAAGAATCCATAAATCACCCGGTATATTACACAATTTACCTTATGCGCTTCAATAAAATAAAAATTTTAACTATTTGCCAAATTCGTTTATCCAACCTCGCAATCAAGAAATAATAAAAAATTTTCCATTTTGAACCTGTTATGAAACGAATATAATGGCAAAAGATGATGTTATGAAGAAGCAATAATTTCTATATAGGACATTTGTTGATTAAGCAAGTTATGTCATACAATTTTTGCATATTTCTCTTTGCAGTATGTACTTCTAACTACTATTGATTGGCTCAACACATATGTTATTCAATTTTCCTGCACTTATAATCATTACAAGTAATCTTCAAGTATCTATTGAAGCATGACTAAGTACACTAGAAGTAAAAATTAATTAAGAACCTAATGTGCCAAAAAATTAGGCAGATTTTTCTGGAAGCTTTGTAGTCAAGAAACAAAATTCATGGTGACTTCGAGATCATCTAATTTAGAGAAATTAATTTACTCTAGCCTTGAAAATAATATCGCGATGCATTTAGATCCGTTTTCTAGTAGATCGCATCTCAAAAACTCGATTAAGTATTGTTTAATAATCGAAATGCACTGGATGTTTGCTAAATAGCATCCTTGATCCTTGTTGTTTATGAAGGATGTGGGAACCCGATTCGCTCATTAAAATAGTATAAAATGATTCAGCATTTTAAATAATAGATAAACTCGTATTGATGAAAGAGAAAAATCGATACTTCACGTCATGAATTGTCACGTTCAATATTCTTGAATTCACGAAGAGTGTTTAAAAGGTAATATTTAAATTTCCTGATCAGCATGTTTCATAATGCGAATATTGTTATGTCCAAGTGGGTCACGCGCAAACTACGAAAATATGTTATTTCTAGAATTAAAAAATTTTAATTTCAAATGTTGATTAATCATATTTCGCCATTGCATGGCCAATCTGGAATAAATTTTTACTATTCTTCTAAAAATACTATACTAATTCAGCATAACATACATCACGCTAATGTTTAAAAAGTTATTTGTTTGTTTTTCTTTTATGAGAATTGGATTATTGATAAATAATCTTGCAAAACACTTGTCACTCAAGGATGAACAAAGTCGATTTCTTGCTCGATTATCGAGAGTCCAATGAAGATGGTCATGACTGACTTATTTTTTCGAAATTCAAATTAATCCTTGTCTCACAAGATATATCAAATACGATTATACTGATTGTACTGATAGTATTTTACCGGTCTGTACCAAACCTTATCTAAATGGATCAATAAGATTGATAAAAAATGTATTACAAACTTAACAAAACAATCAAAATTACAATTACAAACATTTTCTAAAAATATATAAAACACCACAATCAAAATGCAATTAATTGATTATAAAAACAAATCCCTTAGAAGTATATGCATAATTGAAAGATAGACATTTTGTAGGTGCTTACAGTCCGATGGAAATAGCTGTGGATACATTTGTCATGCGCAGTTTTCCACATTTTCTCAAGCATGCAGCTATTTCTGTCGCACTGTATATTATGATGTTAAAAGAAAAGTTACATAATTCGAAAATATAGATAGTTTTCCTAACAATACTGATGTCCTTAAGAATATGAATAAAGATGATAATATATACAGAGCAAAAAATATTTACAACGAATCTAATGATTTACAATTTATATGGCGGTAAATGAATATTAGTTTCTTTTTGAAGATTAATGACAAAATACACACATTCAAAAATGTTTTGCATTTTATATAGTTGAAATGCTACTGCCCATTTATTATTTAAAATGTCTTTTGTTAAATTATTTTTATTGGTAATTTTATGCCTTTTGGAAACTAACTTGATGAATAATTTTACAAATAATTCGTTGTATTAAATGTTTATGCTTTTATGCAAAACATTTTTGAAAGTGTATATACAGGGTGGTCCGTAAGTAATGGTCCAAAAGTGAAAGGGAAGATTCTGGGCCTCAAAATATTACGATCTGACCCAACTTGCTTTACTAAAATATTGAAAATAAAAAAGACAGAGTGAAAGATTTGCAGCAGTTTGAAAGATTTTGGATGTACAGAAGTGAAAATTTGAAGACAGGTGCTTCAATGCACGAGAAAACATAATATGATAAAAACAATTTAACAAAAGACATTTCATATAATAAATAGCCAGTGCCTCAAAACATTTTTGAGTGTGTGTACTTCAATTAACATATCCCACCTCTACTTCATGATAGGTATGAACTGGGGCCCCATGGGCCCGATGAACAGCATCATCATAGGTTGGTTAGGCTTCCCGACCTGCGGCGCCGGCGCAGCGGCCCGGAAATTCCGCAACTGCGGCGGCGGCGTCGAGTTAAACTGCACCTCAGGATTCGGGCTGGGAGTGCTCAGGAAGCTCTGGCCCCTGACCTCGCCAACCTCCACCGGCCCCCCGGTGGACGGCAGGTATATACCGGTAGGCACAGGCGTGGATCCAAAACCCTCCTTCGACGCCGGGGCGGCGCATTGAGGCGGCTGCACCACGCAGCTCGACGGGCCGCTGCCGAAGGCCTCCAGCACGCTCTCCCCCGCGCTGTAGACCGGCTTCGGGGTGCTGCTGGGCGAGCTGGGCAGGTAAGTCGTGGCCGTGGGGAGGTACTCGGGGGTGGGCTTCGGGGTGGTCAGCACGACTTGGTCGATCCGGCCCGTTTCGCTGTCTCTGGTGTCGCTGGAGTCGTCGTCGTGGTGGACCCACGGGACGAACGGGGGCACCTTGATGTGGTCGCCCTCCGGGTGGAAGCCCTGGTCGTCGGCGGTGTACCTGACTTCGTACATCACGCCGTCGGGGCCGGGGTACGAGAATACGCCGGTGACTTTCATGAACTCGCGTTTGGTGCCGGGGTAGTGGATTTCGCCGGATTCTTCTTTTGTCACACCATCGCTGCTTTGAAAACTGGGGAAAAAATTATTTTAAAGTTGCTGTTATTGTGAAAAAATCTGAGGATTGCTTGGAAATGAATACAATATGACCCGCGTAAACCTAGCACCCCCACCATCAAAAAAAATAAAAAATAGATAGATATAGACATAGATCATAATTTAGTGCTATTTTAGTGCTAATTTAGTGCCCACTTCCTAATTTTAGTGTTCGTCTGGTTGAGCAGAAAATTGCGATTGAAAATTGCGGTGCTAAGTTTATAAAGCTAGCACCCCCACATTTAAATATTTAAACAAAATTAAAAAATAATATATCGGAATTTAGTGCTATTTTAGTGCTTTCGAATGCCTACTCAGAATTTCATTTAAGGTATTCATATTTTCATTTAATTATTCTTAAAGATACTTGATAAAAACGTATTGTAGTCAATAGAAAAACAGATAAACATAGAAAAAATACATTTAAACATAGCAATAGGGAAACGATTTTGATCTCTAATTTTTCAATGATTTTAGTGCTTTTAAAGTAGTTAATGTCAGATTAATGTCAGCACTAAGCTCAACCCTTAAACCCAAAAAAATCTCATTTTTACTATTTTGTAGTCTGACATCCAAGAGTAAAGTATCAATAAAAATATAGATAGAAAAATGATTTTTGTTTCATATTCTTTGTTCATTTTAGTGCTTTTAAGATAGCTAAAGTCAGATTTTAGTGCTCAACCCTTAAACCCAAAAAAATCACATTTTTACTATTTTGTATAGTCTGACATCATAGACCTATTAAGTCTATGTCTGACATCCAATAATACAATATGGCATCGTATCGATATTGTAGTTTTGTAAATTTAAATGAAGTATAGATAATAATATTTACCCGTATCGGTATGATCCTTTACCGGAATCGTCGTGGTCGAATTTTAATATTCTAGCTGATTTTGCATCTGATAGATCAGCTGGTGCTGCAAGATACACCCCAAATAGACTAAATAAGATCTAAATAAGAAAACAAATTGAATTAGATATTTAAAAAAATAAAGCGTTAAACAAATCAATTCTTGTAAAAATAAATTCTTATTGTTTAAAAAGGTAATTTATATGCATTCTATAAAAGAAATCACACCTTAATAGTGTTTGATTGCAATTTCTCTATTCAAATAGGAAGATATTTATTTATCTGCAGGTATCTAAATAGCAAAGTTTATAAGCATTATTATACAATCCTCATATAGGAAATTTAACTTTAAGTATTCTGCAAAAAAAAACTTAGCACTCTCTCCTAGTAAACATAGACAATTTATTTCCATTTAATGCCGAACATCACTGATAAAATCCAAATTCTATCACATTATTTTTCTCAAAAACACTATTTAAACTAATTGAAACTTACACAAATCGAATACTGAAGGTGCATTTTCGCCTAAATCGATTCGCCGCAACGAGAAGAAACTAACAAAAAAGTTTAGAATTCTACCAATTTATAAGTATTCCTAAAATAATCGCCCCACTAGCACTTCCTCAAGATTATCCGTATATTACATATTAACCAAAACAAAAATCTCTCTAATTATCATAATGCCGTATAAATTTCAATTTCCTACATTAACTTGTAACAGATGTGTAGCTAAATAATCGATACGTCACCATTTATTGGAAATCATTCACAAATTAATTAAAAGCGCGGTTATTGTTACTTTATGTAATACACTGATTGGCCAAAATTTAGAGGATTAACGAATGCGGTAAAGGCAAATCAACGATTTGCATATTTTCAACGATTATAATAAGAGAAATGTAGTAAATATCTAACGATAATTAGTAAATGATATGTGATTAATTTAAAGTAGATGTACGCGAGCGGAAAGTAATGGTTAGTTAGTAAGTGTGAATTAAATTAATATTTAAAGAACTAGCAGAGAAATAAATTATGTAAAGAAATATGTAATCAATATACCTAATTAAGAATGTTGTAGTTTATGATTAAATTAATTAGGTAATTAAAGGAAGCAAATAAAATGTTTCTCAAATGTAAATAATTAGTTGAAAATTGCATTAGATGCGCAAAAGGGGAAGAAAAAAGAACAAAATTAAAGAAAAACGGAGTCTCGCCTGCTGATAACTGCCGAATTATAAATTTTAATACATTGCCGGGGAATACATTTTTACATTAAATTTTCCCGGGTTATTTAATTTCACGAACACACAATTGATTAAAGATTGTAAAATAAGCTTAATATGAATAAAATGTTTGTAAATGCGCCATTTCTGTACTACAGTAACCTTCTTTGTGCATAGTAATTTGATAAATAATTAAGGAATTATTGTTTAATTTTGAATCTTTAGTAATAATTGTTCCAGGAATAATTAATTAAACTTAAACTCTAATCCATTTTGAAAAATTATTTAAATCACACTGAGAATATGAAATAAAAATCAACTACCTACACCACTGGAAATCTTACCATCTTTACTCTTCTAGTGTGTCAATTGAGTTCTCGCCCTTCTTTGAATTTCACCCTACTTCACAATTATTCCAGCTGCCAAGCGACATTAGGTTGAGGCATAAACAAATATCAGTTATACTTTACTACTTTATTTACAACATTTTATATTCTTCCTTGATCAAATCAGCCGCTTTTTCAGCAATCATATAAACAGAACCCAGCATGTATCCTCTAACAATACTGGGCATAACCCCGGCATCTACGACCCGCAAATTATCAAAACCGTGAACTTTCAGATTCTCATTTACAACCGAATCATCAGGGTTCAAGCCCATTCTCGTTGTGCCTGCAAATAGAACACTAAATTAAATACAATCAAGCTGAGCTGCTGGATGAATTTTACCTGAGGGTTCGTACACCGGAGTAGATATGTGTTGTATAGTGCAATACCAATAATCCTTGTCTAATTGCGATTTCTTCAAATGCTCGCAGCTGGGAGATTCGGTGACAACGCGAGCTCCTATGGATTTCAATGGCGGTTGCTCGACGAGATTGTGTACAAATTTTATTCCTTCATACACTGCCTCGATATCTTCGCCATTAGCGTCAGTGAAGTATTGAGGATTTACTAGAGGGAAGTCTTCGGGTTTGTTGGATTGCAATTTAATGTTTCCCTGCGATTTCGGCGCTACTAGTATCACGTACACCAAAAAGTCGGTTAAAGTGTTGTATTTTAGGAAGGAATCTGAGTAGATTTTGTTCAAATTGTATGTACTTCCTGTAATTTAAATAGTGAATTAAAAAGATTGTTGGTAATATATTCTTTTATGGGACTTTGTAACAAACGAAAGATGATATTTAAAAAATAGTACCTAGGTTAAGGACACTTATTGAAAATAAGGGTGTTTGTTTTCAAAATTGTTAAGATATTAATTTGGTTTTGATACACCCTGTACAATTATTATTTATATTATTGGATAGCATTTTTTGTAAGCTTTTTAAATGATTATCACAAGTAGAGGTTTTCTAAACTGCTCCACAAAAGGTAAAGAAGTTCGCAAATTTTGCGATTTTTTTAAAAGTTACAAACATTTTGATGACCAAATTTTCAAATATGCGAAATTAATTGTTTTCTCTCATATCTGAGTGGATTTTTTGTCCCTTCCTCTATACAAATCATACTAAATTTGGCGATCAAAAAACCTGCAACTTTTAAATTAATCTCAATATTTGTGAACTTCCTTAACTTTTGTGGAGCAGTATATTTGCCACAGTGAGTGAAGAACTTTGAATATTCTGATACTTTAAATTTCAAATAGTCCTTATTCGATCCTTCACAAGAGAAAGAATCGTTTTTTTTAATCGAATATCGAAACTTTGCAGTCAAAGTATCAAATCAAGTAAGCTTTTCTTCTTCACAAATTCTTGCCCTCAGCTGCCAGGGCTATTCGGCCATGGTAATCTGTCAAGTTAAAAGTTGACAGTGTATTTATGTTTTGATTATTTAACACCGGGACAGCGCGTACGCAGTCCCGACTACCAAAAATTACGCGCCCGAGTTATCCGCATTAGGGATAATCGCAGGGGTCAGCCCAGCCGTAGTGCAATGGTAGGGCCTCATCCTGGGGGAACCGCCTTGTTGATCACGGTAACCCCTACGCCAGGTAAGTATGATTTCCTATCGTCGCCGTCGCTAGTTCAAACCGATCGCTACGGCTCGGCCGTCGAGCCGTAACTAGCGCCATCCGGCGGCGGAGACGGGAAGCTCCGGCGGTAGGCGCTCCAGCGATCACTCGATGAGTGAAGGACCGGTAGGCGCGTTTGTTGTGCGGAATTGAATGTGTGATGATGTTGAATGGGTTTACAAACCGGTCGGGAAGGCATGAATGGATAAATGAATTCGTTGAAAAATTGTGTGGAGGGTTGTTGAAATGTAAGGGTTTTTATTGGAATTGAATAATTTAAAGTTGGAATATTAGAAATTGCGTAGTATCTATTTGAATATGTTCAATAGTAATTTGATATTGTTAATTAAAAAAAAGATTTTAAATATTCGAGGGCGTAAAAATTCTTAGCAATCTTATAAAAATACTCTCATAATAGAAAATTAGATTAATAAATCCTTGTGCTAAAGAATCGTTAGAAATAAATAAGAAAAGATGCAAATGCTGAATAAATTCGAGAATTATATTAAAATTTTCAGAAAAGAATCAAAAACTTTTGTATATAAGTAATCTCAAACTGTTTAAATCAATAAGGAACCTATAAAACTTTTGAAAAAATGGAAATACCTAATGTTAAAATAAATCTTCTGAAACTCCAAAAAAACATGAACATTTAAAAATTTCTTTAAAACATTAATAATCTTTTAAAAAACTTACAACATTCATAGACAATTGTTATTACTCGTATATAAAAAAAAACTATTTAAAACCCTTGAAGTACTAACTAAAACTATCAAAAACCACATTACAAATACTTGAAAATACCCCAAAAAAAGCTTTAAAAATTCAATTACCTAATCATAAAAAAATCGTTGACTTACCTGGTGGGACACTAAAAGGTGCAGTCGTTGTCAGCAATTCAATATCCGCTGGCTCAAATCCAGGTTTCTTGGTGTTAATAAAAGCAATACTATCGCTATCGAAAACCCTAGTAAAAGGAGTTTGCCCCTCCGTCCATCCCTTCAAATACTCCGGAACAGACCTCATGGGTGTAGTAACATTGGTTCTTATGTACAACGCCGCGAAGGCAGGATGATCCACGAGGCGTTGTCCAACTGGTAGGTTTTTCACAACTGGTATACCCAACTTCTCGAGATCTTCTTTTGGACCCACGCCGCTCAAAAGCAGCAATTGGGGTGTGTTGACGGCACCACCGGATAAAATAACCTCTTTTTTGGCTTTAACCAAGTAGCGTTTTTTGTCTTTGACGAACTCCACGCCGGTGACGGCGTTTCCAGAGAAACGGAGCTTCGTGACGAACGCGTGTAAAGTAACATTGAGGTTGCTGGTTGTGTTTATAACAGGCAACACGAAGGCGCTTCCACCGGACAGTCTCTTGTTGAAGTCAATCGTCATCGGAGCGCGGGACACCCCCACTTGGTGCCTGCCGTTGTAATCGATGTTCTTCAGCCCCGCCAATTTGCAGGACTCCAAAAAGTTCCCGTAAGTTAAGGAGTCGGGGGCTGTGTAATTGACGCACAGAGGTCCTTGGGTTCCGTGGAAGCCTTCGTCGTAATCCGGGGTTTGTATGCGTTCGCTCTTTTTGAAATACGGAAGGACGTTCTGGTAGCTCCAGCTGGTGAGGCCGGAGCTCGCCCAGCCGTCGAAATCTTCTCGGTTGCCTCTGGTGTAGATCATGGCGCCCAGAATGCCGGAGCCTCCGAGGCCTTTTCCCGTGTTGAACATGCACGTTTTATTCACCATACCTTATCGAATTGGTAATATAAATTTTTGGTACAATTTTTAATTTGGGTGTTTAGATCTTACCTAAACAGCTGTTTTTTTGTGGAACAGTCTGGTATCCCCAATTATACTCCGAGTTCAATGTATAAACGTTCATGTAAGGGATGTCAGTGAACTGGTTTTCTTTATCGCCTGCCTCTAAAACGAGAACGCTCCATTTGTAGATTTCGCTCAGTCTTCTCGCCATAACTGAACCGGCTGTTCCTCCTCCGACAATAACGAAATCAAACGCACCATAATCTGAAAAAATTGTACCAGGTACTCAAGTAGTAATTCCAATATGAGAAACATACTTACCATACAGTTTATCATCTTCAGTTTGCGACATGTAGGAATTGTTTTTGGGTTTAACATATTGTTGAGAACGCTGTATGTTTTCGTTAACTAAATTGAGCAAATCATCGAAGCTTCCCTGCTGGTTTTTTTCGGTACCCAGGCACGTGGTTACTAGAACCAATATAATTAAGGACCGCGTAATGAACATGTTTGAGTTGGTTTATTCTGGTTCTTGTTTCGTTGAAACGTGGGATGTAGCTTCATTTTATAAGCGGGGGTCTGCATGATTCCGATCGTTTTCATAATTCACCTACTTGTTTTGTGATTAGATAAGATAATTTTGTAATTTGCGAAAATTTGATTTTCCATATACGAGTTCGAAATTTGTTGTTCGCGCTAAAGAAAGTTTATAAAAAATGATTATTTGTGTAATAATTCCTCCTTTGAGAAGTGACTACAAAGTCTACAAATATTTAAAATTTCATTCACAAATTTTTAATGAGAAATAAATAGATCAGTTAAATTCATTAAAAATAAAACACATATTTTCAAGTATCACTTAACTTGCCTATTTATAGTGAACACTTAAAAAAAATCCCATATTTTACAAATGTTTTCATCCAAATTATATATGATATGTCCATCAAAAATTTTTATCTTCTCAAGTATTGTTCTCAAGTATCTTTTAATACAAATCTTGATTAGATTTAGATTAATCATTGAATAGTTTTTACTTAATTGTGCAGGTATACATAATAATTGCGAACATCAACATAAATCTAAAATATACTAGTAAATAAATTATTCAGTATAGCTACTTACTTTGTTTTAACGACATCAGTAGATTTAAAACAACAACTGCACATAAATATCTAGTTAAAGGCTTGTTAATTTTAATTTTAACTGCTTATTTGATAATTACAAATTAGTTATATCTACCTTAACCTAAATATCACATTATTTAGGCGTTATAATCATGTTGTAAAAACATTGTATGTAAGGCCGAGTAAAATGCAATTATTCGCATTTTTGAATGATTAGAAAATATCTAAAGACTAATCTTAAATCCCTAATCTTAAAATCAGGGAGGCACAAGATGTGAATTTTTTTAAATAATTACGATTCTTGTACCTAGATAAATAGTTTATGAAAGTATAAATCAGTGTGAGACCGCATTTTTCCTAGATATACTAGCACCTTCGCCTTATTTTACAATAGTTTAAAAACGTAGTAATGTAAAGTATATTATAGTTGCTTTAGTTGTCATATATGTGGTAAAAAATTGCAGTAAATAAAGTAATAAAATTATTGCAATCTGTACATTTTTTCAATATGAAGACACATGCATATTACTGCGTTGACTTTACTACATAGTAATGCATTTTTTAAAACAATTTCTGTGCATTAGAAGTTTTATTATTTTAGAACAATTTCATATCGGCATTTTGGAGATGAGTTTCTTATGTAATTGACCCATCACGAAACGCTAAATCAAAATTTTTTCACATGTGTGTCAATCATTAACCGCAGTTATTTCTTCATTATATTACTTCGGATACACATATCCTACTTACACTTGCTTGCAGTATATGTGGACACTAAATACAAGAAAACGATAATACATTTGAATTATGAATCCCATTTCCATTTTCAATAGATGAGGAATTTGTCATTGATCATTATGCAAGATGAGAATCTATAGCCTATGTTGTAATACTAATAATAACGCATTTATAGAATAAATACCGATGAATCTAGGTAAGTGGAAGAAAATGTGGTTTCTTGTTCACGAACAAACGAAAAAAAAATGGAGTCAATGATAATCTATAAAAATTTTGCAAAATGCAATAAAGTTAGAACTCACAATAGAAATTTTATTGTAACTGAGTATTAGGTAGGTAAAGGTTTTCTAGGATCCCAGCCTACTAATATCCCAACCTATTAAAATATTTAACTATTAAACCTGTAAATTATACAGGATATTCCACATGGTATACCAACATTGATCTATTCTTCTAAAGCCTAATATTCAAGCATTAAAAATAAATTAAAAAAACACCACCTATTTAACTACCGAAATTATAGATATGAATCTTCTAAATTGCTCAAATAATATGGTACAACAACTTGGTACAACAAACCATATAATTATTGTTACACAATTTAAGAAAATTGAACCAATTTTTCATACAATCAAAATAAATACTAATTACCTATCAATTTACTAAATGCTAATAAAGGGTTGCCCAACTGCATTGAGCAGTGTATCAATTCACCTTATTACCTACAGTTAGCGGTGATACCGCACGCGATGATCCAAGCACAATCTCGGACTTACGTATGAACTTTTAATGCGCCTCTATATCACAATTGTACACAATGAAAGCCGAATTGAAGGAAAGAAAAAGAAATGAAGATGTGCACATTTGAAAGGGGGAGGTAAATGTCAGTGAGCCGCTGTTTAAACGCTGAAAAGGGTATATATAAAAGAGGTGCGCTTAATCTAACAAGACTTAGTTGTGCATTTTCAGTGTTTACATAATTTACGGATCATCCGGTCGTGAAAATGAAATTGGTGAGTGTGAAAGTGCCTGGAAATTCTGTGTTTCATGCAGAGTTGGATATATCGTTATTTTTAAAAAAATATTATATCTAATGAAATATTTTAGAAAATAAAAAAGTAACTTATAAAGATCTATTACATGAGTAGACGAAACATTGTATATAAAAACTGCTAGAAGTTTTTTGATTATTATTTTTATTTTATTATAACAATTTGCGATTGATATGTGATTTATTTTTTTTAATCGAATTAGATATTGGTTCTTACTGCTGTGATAGCTGTTGCTCTAGCCGCCCCCCAAGCAGCCGATAAAGATGCTCAAATTACTAAATACAACTCCGACAATTCAGGAATAGATGGCTACAACTTCGAGTAAGTTAATTTACCTAATAAAATTTCAACCTAATGTTCATCAATAATATTCATATAGTCATTGATTGCATGAGTGTTTTTATAGAAATTTTGACATTTCTAAAATTTAAAAAGTTAAAGGTGAGTGATAAAATTGAGTATAAAAAACATTTAGGTTTAAGTTTATCCTTTACGACTCTATTTAATATTTTTTATATTTTTTACATAATTTTGTAAGAAAGTAATGATTTTTTGATTAGTTATTCTAATGAGCCCAGAAATCACCTCACTATCTCCCCTTGTTTTGAAGTACCCTCTCTAAAGGTATTTAAATTGTGCAATTAAATGATTAAGAGTATACTTTGTATTAAAGCATTGATTAGAAAATCATGTACACTTACCTAAACAAATGCAGTTTTTTGTTAGAAGCATTTAGATAATAGAAAGATAATTATTTCGATAGTACATTTATTTATAATCTAAAAAAACTGCAATTACAGCATTATCAATTCTAATTAAATTGCTCTCATTTAATTAATAACAACTTCAATTTATTTTGTTACATTTGTGTTGTATTTAAAAACGTTTGAATTTTCCAGTTTCGAAACCAGCAACGGAATTTCCCAGCAAGAAACCGGCCAGCTGACCAACCAAGGGACGGAAAATGAGATCATGAAAGTGACCGGTTCGTACACGTTCACGTGGCAGGGTGTCACGTATACGGTCACTTACACGGCAGACGAAAACGGCTTCCAACCTGTTGGAGACCACATTCCGAAATGAAAATTCTAAGACTAGCTCAACAGTGTTCCAGCACCTATTATTTTTATTGTATCTTTCTGTAAATAAATTGGTCGAAAATGCGAAATAAACAGTTTTGTAAAATGTCTATTGGTTGTTTAGAAACTTTCATATTTGGGGGGTTAAAATAGTCCTATAGTATTACAAAAAGTAATTACAAATGTGGGAATTCGAGTAGGTACATAATTATGTACTCTTATGTTGCATAAGAACTCTGGAAATGTACATTTTTAATTGTACAAGTTTTTCTAACTGTATTCTCACCTCAAAATTTACACTTTTATTACAACTTTATTATATTATCCAGCTTTTTTTGAGAAAATTTTTGAGCACCAAGTACATGAATGTTTAAAATAGATACATTATTAATCCTGTGTCCAGTGGTATGCGAAGAAACTTAGATTCTTCATTTAATTCTATTAAATGCATCTAGCAGAAATGTAAAAGAGTTGTACAAACACAAACGTAAATGTTATATAAAATAGAGATAATAGAGCATAGCAAAACAGAAAAATATTTAATGTCGATGTCGTGAGAATGACAATAATACCTACGCCACCCACATCCAAACGAATTCGTTTTGATGTGTATAAATTGTATGTATTTATTGTAAATACCTGTGTTTGTGTAGGTAGGTGCATTCAACTTACCTGTATGTTATGTTCCGGGTGATTTACAAATATAGATAATTGAAACTTTCTTGATCATATCATTAAAAATAATATTACCTACTATTTTTCATGTACTCCTCTTGGTTATAGTTTTTAAATAATTTAATAGTCCACTTAAAAGATGCCTTTATCTGTGTTACTTAGAACTGTTATTACTGTGTGACTTAGAACAAAATTTTCATCATTTGTAGTATAAACATTTATGAATACTTTTAATAAATTTCTTATATTATTTCGATTTACTAATAATGAATGAAAATGAAACTGAAAAAACAACCTTGCAGCCCTACCTAAATAATAAATTGTTGATAATTTCATTTATAAATTCGCTACATTCAGAAACTTTATAATGCACTACCATTCGAAATTACAAGTTACTGTAATAAAGTTCAGAAAAATATTAAAATTGCAAACGGCGTAAATCTTATATTATCTTTAACACGACCTAAAATTTTATTGTCCATAAAATCGTCATATTATTACAACACGATCGTTATTTAATGAGGGACGCATCAGGTGAAGGAGATTTCTCGGTGAATCAGCGTGCGTTTTAGCGTTAAAAAAACATTTATTTTATTCTAATTAACAAAACAATTTGACAAGCAGATTAGTGAAGATGTTCGCCTTGGGGTTGGAATCCGTTTCTGTCAGCTACGTACTTGACAGTCAAGATCTCCCCATTAGGACCTCCAGGGTAGGAGTATTCACCTACAACTACCAAACTTTCGTCATCGGTACCAACATTCTCAAAGGATCCCGTTTCCTGTTTCTTGATACCGTCGGTACTCTCCAAACTGCAACAATTTTCATTTCAAACGACCGTTTCCACCACAATTATTATCAAAAATCAAACAGTTAAAATGAACATTTACCGGTAATTGTAGCCTTCTACTCCAAGACCTAAGTTGCTGTCGAAATGAACCAATTTAGCTTGCCTGGAAGCCTCGACGTCGTGGTGTTGATGAACTGGTGCATTGTAATGATGAACATATTGTCCATCTTGCTGGCGACTGACCGGACGTTGCGGTTGTTCATGGTATTGTCCTTGTTGTTGTACATGTTGTTGTTGTACATGCTGTTGTACATGGTGTTGGGTATGCTGGGGTTGGGGAAGGGCAGCTGCCAGAGCGAATATGGCACAAGCGAAAATTACCTAAAAAATAACGTTATTATAGTCTTTCCAAAGCAAATTAACACATAAAAATAATTTCCATTAGACCGCTTTCCCAAATGGTGCAGAGACATTTTGCACTAACTTTCCCAAAACAAAATTATAAAGGAACTATACGATATTTTGAAGATATTTGCATTCAAAAAATAAATAGGCTTTAGAAACCTCATCCCTAATAATAGAATTACAACACTATCACAACTAACATGTACAAACAATTATTTGTATCATGCAACTCATCTACAAATAATTCATTAAATTAGTTATATGATCGAAAGATTCATTTGGTAATTTATTGAAGCAAAAAATTATTTGATGATTGCGACTTACTGCAATTATTCGGAATTATTTATAACAAGTATTTTATTCCAATTTAATTGGATATATGCAGTAATTACCGTAGAAATTACATGCCAGGATAATTTTTTGCGATGTCCATAATCAGTCTGGTTGAATCAAAATTTCATTAGGTACAGGCGGCAATAGCATTTACTGTTGATTAACTAACGTTATTTATCGCAAAAAAATATCTTTCCAGCTTAATTTGAACAAATTCATGTTGAAATATAGGAATACAAAACGTGTTACACAAGAAGAGATATTGCTGTTAACGTATAATTTAGAAGATTTTTTCATCGATTTATCGGATTAAATATTACTCATTTTGTTTAATGAAGAACGATATTGAATAACTCCATTAATATTTATAACTATGAATAATACATTAGAAGTTAAATTAAAAAGGTAACCGATTGTTGATAGAGTAGGTAATCAAAAAAATATATTATTAATACTCAGTGAATTTGAAAATTCTTTTTCAATTTATTTAAATTGAAATTATTATTTAAAAGATTATTTAAAAATTAATCTAATGTAATACTCACCACCTTCATGTTGCTGGTTTCAGATGATCACGTCAAATGTGAAGAAGAATCGGTCCTGCCAAAATTTATACCATTTACGAAAGTATTTGCCATAAATTAAACAAATGGCAAAAATTTAGGAAAAAAAGTTATATTTAGTAGACCTTGCAAACTTGTTATTTTTTTAGTTTTTGCGTATAGATTTTACTTGAACGGCTTTAAAAGGTTAATGTATTACGTAACGTTATCTATGGTATTTTTGAGCATCTTTGCCAATATGAAAAAGTTCAAACAGGTATAAGGTGATTTCAACTTACAAGTAAACTCTAATAATTGACTATTTAGTTACCTACTTGACTTACAATCGATACAGTCAATAAATTATTATTGAAAAATTTTCAAGACCCAATGCAGAAAAATTAATATTCTTATTCCTTAATTTAATATTCAGTAGGATTTAACAAATTTAAGTTTATTACCTATTTTAATATGCTTTATGAGTCTACATTTTTTTCAAATCGAATGACCCTGTAAGATTGATTTATTTTTGAATACATTAAAGGAATATTCGTATTCTCTTAGCATTTATTGAATATTATTAGTCTTTAGTAGATACTTTATTGATATTATACTTTTAGTAATTTTCCACCATACTGAGTTAAGTGATAAAATGAACACAAGATATATTTGTAAATACTATATCACATTTTAATTATTTACATTAGGTATATTCAGGCAAATATGTTCCAACAATAAAATGCAAGTGAATGAATATTTACTTAATTGTATTCCGAATATTTGAGTCAATGACTTTTCTTATTCGAAAATATACAAATCAGAAAAAACCATAAAATTCCTTTATTGGCATAATTAATTATAGAAGCTGTAGGGAATTCGATTTATTGATTATTTTCACTAATTTGTCATTTAATTTAGCAGTCAATTAATTACACGATGTTGTGATTAATTTGGTGATAATTAAAATATGAGCAGTTAATTGTTTAAACGATTTATGCATCAGTATCAATTAAATTTTAACACCATCAAAAATTTAACTACTATATCTAAATTATTAGATGTACTTGTTAATTACCCGTGTCGATATTTTGTTTATACAGGCAAGTGCCATGACCTAGGATTATGCATATGCTTGCGCCGCTGCAATATAATAAATATTTATTATAATTATGTAATAATATTTATTATCCACCAAATAATCGTAGATTAAACGCGATATAACTAATTAACCTTTCGATTATAACATACCTATAGGTACATATTTACTCATTTGCGATCAAAAATTACTTTGTCTTTTTCGTTTAAATCAATTATTCAACACTTTTAACGCATAATTATTTCCCAATTATTATAGTATGCAATAGTATGCAGTTAGGTATTAAGTAAAGAGAGCGTAATTATAGTTGTTAATACACAATCAAAAAGTAATTCATCAAATTTTCGTTTAACTATGATTACATGTGCAACGTATACAAAAGACTTTTAATGAAACTCATTATGAAACTTGTATGAAAACTGTAAAAAATATATATCTTAAAATTAATTAATTAAATAAAAATGAATGTGTCTCAAGAAACCACCCTGTATACGCACCTATCTAGAAATTGAACGAAATACTAGACTTAATTAAAGATGAAAGTGCTTTTTATTTACCTAATTTATTATAATACCTACGCCATCGTGGCAAATGTGTATGTGTGTAACTTACAAATTGTATTATTTTCGTTTACGACCTTTAACGCAAAAGGTGAGCCTTTTCCCAGTGAAGACGGCTGCATCATAGTCACTTGCGCGAAATTTCTTCGGCTTGTTCCAACAGATGCACAAGTATATGCTATCGCTATCGGTATAGGCAATGCATTGTGCAATTTTTTATGCAATATCAGGACAGGAATACTTCAGATTCGACAGTATTGACTTTTGGTACCTACCTTTAATCCAATCGAAATGGGATAGTTTACATTTTTACTACTAGAGTTTACTTTAAACTTTGGACAAACATTGACATTGATGGTAATCATGTTATTCTCATATTCTTCCTTACATGTGTAGGATCTAAATTATTAATGTACAATAAATAAAAAAATATGTTACAATGAAATGTGAGGTACGTACGTAATCATTTCCTTGTAGTACCTACTTTAAAACGATCATTATCTCGTTATCTCCGAATGTCCTTGTCTTATTCGTATTACAAGAGACATGATCGATCTAACATTGATAAACAATGCATTGGAACTTTCGCCGGTCGTCTTCTTGAATGTTTCTCCTATCATTACGACAACCACATATTGTGAAATTATTAGATTAGCATTATATCATAATAATTGGAGTTTTATTTGGAAGGTATTATTTAAACTTACCATCTGTGTTTTTGTATTCTTGTTTGAACAAATTTAATTGGGTAATGAGAAAGTAGCTCTTATTTTAAAGACGGTCCGGCCCAAATCAAGAAACTTTTAATTGTCAATTAAGGCTCGATTAGTTAATCAAAATCAATACGAATAAAAATCACTGTTTATTGACTTGTGTTTTATATTTCTTTACTTTTGATTGCCATTGACCTATGAAGGCTTAATTGGTAATCGAATGTTTTATGAAATCAACCATACCTAAAAATTACAAATACCTACAGTTTTTCTAACAATAATTGGCCGTATCAAGTAAGTATAATTTATATTAAAATTCAAATGTTAAATACGTTTTGTGCATGGCATTTCAATTATTATATTAATCGTAAAGGTCAAAACGCATCACTATCATTTTGAAATTATATATTACTATCATTTACATTCCTAATAAACAATCCAAAATTACCTGCTAATTTTGGAGCGTAAGAACAATAATTTTCTTGATTAATATTGTTTAACTATTTGCACAAGTTTGTAGTGCATCGCAAACAAGAGTTTCCCTAAAGAATCCCTAATAATAATTTTTATTGAACTAAATTCAAGGTCCTCTTGCATTGCATGCAAAGAAACACTTCGCAACGAACAGAAATTACCAGCAATAATATAGGAATCATTGCAAGTTTTAATCTAATATCAATAAGTGCAGTGTAATTACAGACCAAATACGTGAGAGAATATTCTTCCAGCGTCATGGATAATTATAGAAAAAAATCGAAAAGATTAATGATGTCTTAGGTATTCTAACAACTAAATGTCAACAACGTCCGGGACTTGCAGATTGCAGAGTCGGATTAGCATGCGAAGCAAGAAGATAAAAATGATAAAAATAGAATGTTATTCAACTGTTGAATTATTTAGGAGTATTTTTACGCTTTGAAAGTATGATTTGGTATTCACAAAGCTGGTTTTCATTGGACATAATCCGCGTAATTACAATTAATTGAGACAAATTTGATGGGAATGCGAAAATTATATTAGGAGCACTTATTTGGAGTCGCTTTAATTTTTTTCCATTTAAGAGAGTTATAAAATTGTACTTAGAGGACACCTAAACAGCCAATTAGCTACATGAAAAAATAATTTAATTATCCTTTAAGAGTTTTATTGGAAGTGCATTGAAATCATGATTTCTTTCAATTAAGCTACATTAATTAAGGGTCATTTATTTACTGAAAAAAGTCAATGGTCCTTAGATTTAGTCCAATGATTTGGATAATTTATAGTTTTCTGAATGTCTGAGTTTTTATGGTCACCCGTTATGATAAAAGTGCAAAAAATGAATATGTGAAGAAAGTAATTATTATATTAGTTCTGTTGAATTAATTTTATTAATTTAGGATTATTTCTTATCATTTACTAGTGTAGTGATTTATTTATATTGATTATAGCGATTTAATTATATTTTTTCTAATTTTTCTAAGCACAATCTACAGTTCTATAGTCGAGTAAATTTCCTTTAATTCGTCCGTTTTTCCTGCTTTTGCGACCTTTCTTCAGGCGTAGGGAATTGCAAATTTGCTGGTAAAATGTTACCAAATAAAAAGGAGTTATTTTGAAACGGTCTATTATCTCATCTTACAGACAATATAACAGTGTGAGAAAATCGGAATACGGCATTAGTTGTAACGTTTGAGTACTGTTATTATCCGACGAATCAATGTTTGATTGTGATATCAACGGTACCGTTTTCATTAATGCAACTTTTGAGTCCGAGGTGTGGCACTAAACGTAGTGGAATTTAGAATGAAAGTGAAGAAATTTAGGATAAATGTCAGTAACAGCGATTTGGAAATAGCAATGAGAAATTGGAGGATTTGTTTGATTTTTTTCTTATTTTATTCCAGTGTTGCCAGGTTAAAGTCTTGAAGGTTTCCAAATGGAACTCAAATAAAAATTACTAGAACTAGTAAAATTTAATTAGATATGACAATGCTGCTGTATTTTGTAATTTTTCTTGCTATATGTTCGTATAATTTTTACACGTTTTTGATTGAAATTTTATCTACACTTCTCCTGATTATATGGCTGGAAATAAAGAATTTTATTGGCAGTATTAGGTACTATAAATATTCAGTTAAAAAGAACTGATTATTAGGTAACTTTGCCTAATGAACTCCTGACCTCTGTTCACACGCAAAGAAAAAAAAACCTGTTTAGGTAATCATTTAAGTACCTTCTATAAATATTACCTATACATTACTATATACTACTAAATCTATAATAATGTAGGACGCATTTGAATTGTTCTCATATTAATATTACCGTAATTATTACATCACAACGATTAGTAAAAAATGTTTAGTTCTAATTGAATACGAGATATACTTTAGTGAAAAAAAATGCACAGGTATTTTCTACCCACACGCCCGGAGCAACCGAATTTATTTAATTACAGCTCGGGCTGTTCCGATAGAGCTCGCGTTAAATTCAATGTCGAATCGATTACTCCGTGAGAACCGAAGAGAAAAATCGGCCCAAGAGTGCTTAACGGTTAAAAATATCACTGCAAAATGTAGGTAGTCGGATCGAAAACGAAAGTGAAGATGAATCAAGGTAACGAGAATGTAACCTTGAGGCAGCTTTCATCTGGCACTCCGCTTCGACTGGCCATGTCCATAGCTGGTGGACAGCTTCTTCGACTGCAGCGGCGTTTCCGATGAGATAAAACCCCGTTTTTCTAAGGGCGTGATAGTGGAAAACGGGGCCCCATATTTTTCTGGTTATGCCCTCTAATTGTAATTGAATTTGCAGATGCTTACAAGGTCTGGAATGAGAAAGAAGTTGGGGTGTACAAAAAAATGGAAAATGAAAATGTAATTGAATTGGAGCGTGAAGTTAGAGGGATCCATTGGACCCTCTTGGTTTTTATGTTTCAATATATCTTCAGAGAATAAAGAATGTTTTCAAATCCTATTTTTCCTGAGAAATGTAGTATGTAGGTAACTGAAGCAGCTTCAAGGTAGGTAAATCTTGCTCTCTTGATAAACAACTAAATATTCCAAATTTTTCGTTTAAAATCAGGAAGATATAATGAAGAATTATGTAGGTACAATTAAAGAACTTTTCATTCAGCAATATCTCCAACTTCTTATCACTTTGTACATTACATTTTGCTTTAAAACTTTATAAAAGATTAATCCAAACAAACTTGTACCATAATTGAACCATAAGGGACTTCTAATAATGAAACTACACTGCAGAAAAAGGCAGGAAATAGTTTTGTGCGCTAATGGAAGGCTGTCGTGCATTCGAGATAAATCTTCTTCAGTGATATAGTGGCAGTAAGTCAATTAATAATTACTGAGTTAAGGCCAAACTGTCAATTGAATTCGTGATTTACAATAATGCGAAAAAGTGTGTAAGAATCGCTTTATGTAAGGCTGATGGTAATGTTGTTAATTGACTCTATTTTAATGAATAAATCATGTCGCATACCAGGACTGAGCAAAATACGATGAATTGTTCTGAATCTGTCTTGTTACGAAGAAATATCCATACCTAGAAGTACCTCAAGTGAGAGGAATCATAATGATGCTATTTTGTGCATAATTTGCATAGCAAAAATCGTAAACATTCGTGCATATTAATTATATTAAATTTTTGAATATCACCCACTCGTTCAGTGATATATTCATTGACCGGTTCACTCCTGTTATTGCAGGATTTAAAACATTTAAGTATTTGCGTTAATAAACGAAGACTATTTAAGTTTGATAAACAATATGAGTATAATTCAAAAAGCATTTTTGATCAATATTTTAATATTAAAAGTCGTTATAGTAAAGTTAATAACAAATGAATGAACATTTTTATTAATGAGAACGTTATGCCATCTATGAAACATGGTAAATATTTCTACTTACGTTACTTGCTAATCCCTGCTTTTACTCTTGAAAATTGCAGAAAACTACAGTCTAAACCAATTCAAACTCCTTCATTTCATTGCTTTTAGTTTACCAAAACACCAGAAGATGCTAAAAACCATAAGAAAAGAAGATCACAGAACAAGAAGATATCTTGTTGTCAAAATTGTCACTTTTATCTAGTTCTATGTCATTTTGTGGCCAATCTCTTTCGGCTCTCTGCTCTCACCTCTCGTGGGAATTACCCAAATTGTCAATATCAAAATTTTAGCAATTTTACTCTATTATAATAGAATTATGTAAACTGTTTTGTTTGAATGATTAATAATAGAAAAATATTTCCTGAGCATATAAATAATAAATATAACTATATCCTGCCTACACCTATAAAGAACAAATAAGTATTGACCTTAGTTACTTGATGCTTGTCGACCTTTCTTTTTTCTATATAATAAATAAAAATGCGACTTGTTGTTTCCCGCGGGCGTTCTTTAGTATATTGATTGTTATTTTTCAATTCTATTAGCTAGGATTATGCGAAAATTACGCACCCACAATCTACTATTACGGTAAAGAATAATGCTACTCTTTAACTAAAAGCAATGTAATAAAGCAATTTTTGAACATTTTTTAATATTTTTAAAGCCATTTTCTAGCCTATTTTATATTAAACTGCTCCACAAAAGTTAAGGAAGTTCGCAAATTTTGCGATTATTTTAAAGTTACAGACTTTTTGATCACCAGATTTTCAAATATGCGAAATTAAATGTTTTCTCTCATATCTAAGTCGATTTTTTGCCTCTACCTCTACAATTCATACTAAATTTGGCGAACAAAAAACCTGCAACTTTTAAATTAATCTCAATATTTGTGAACTTCCTTAACTTTTGTGGAGCAGTATATTTTAAAAACGTTTTTAATTAGAAAATTTAGTTTATTAAATATTATTTGAATTAACTGTGAAAAACTTTAATATAAACTTTAACCAGTGTTTACTTTAAAAAGCTCGAATTTACGTAAACTGGATTTTCTAAAGCAGATAAACGTAGGTAGGTACTTTAAAAACTCCCCTTGTATATCACAAACAAAATCGTGACATTCCTGTATCAGATGAGATTGAATATTGTTGATTTTTTAACAATGCTCATGACGGCACGCAGAACATACAAGGTATTCAAGTATTACTAAGCCATTAAAGCTGCAGGTATTCCATATATCCATTATTCTATTAACTGTTTAATAGGTAATAATAGTCAGTTATATTCGTGCTAATCTCTTAATGTATGTACCCAGTAACATTATAGTAAAGTAAATTTACTTAATTCACATATACTAGTGTTTACAATAAAAAAAATCTTATTGAAGATGAAACACAATGATAATATAAAAAAAAGACTGACAATTTGAGTATTATAAAAGAGCCATTTTTTATTACTACAAACTTTGTTCGTTCAATAGTTAATTTAACCTATTTAATATTTATTAATAATTAAACCAAATTTACAAATAAAACAAGTAATTGAAAAAAAACAAAGTACTAATCAATTATAACGCAGTATAGAATTTTTACGCCCCTCTTATGTTTGTACAATGCTAAAATCCAGAGTGGCGGGAGATGGGAGACCCCCACGGAAGATGAAGATACAAAATCGATTCAAATTGAAGACATTAACAATTACCTGCTCACTGTCATGCCGATATTTTTAGTGGTGTACTGAGTGTTTAAGTTTAAAGAACAATTTTCGCGGGGCAACTGAAAAATGTTATCGAAAAAGGTAGGTTTCAGTGAATTTGGGCCAAATCGCGGCCTCGAATATTTTGCAAATTAATTAGATTTATTTGTTATTTGTTGAATGCGTTAAGTAATTCATAAATTTGTCAAGGATCAGGTGACGCGATGAAGAATGCTTCAAAGAGAGTCGAGAGTGATTACTTGTTGTGATTTATGATGACTCTTATACGTGTTAATATTGTAATTATAAAGGTTTTCTAGTACTGTGTAAATAATACATTGCATTTGAAAGTTTGATATTTTATTAAGGCAGTACGTACCCAAAAAATATATAAAACAAACTATTTAGATAATAAATTAGAGAGGAGGGAAGTACTAATTTTCTCGAAAGCTATAGTAAATATAAGTTTCATTATTAATTTGCAACAAAATGCATTATATTACCTGAAATGTCATTCGAATGCAGATGAAGCACTGATACTTATCTTCGCTGGATGATACAATTATTGTATAGAAATGTAGGATGTATAATCAGATATTTCTATTAAAAATTCTGTACCTATGCATTGTTTCATAAAATTATATAATAAGAATAATATCACAAAAATCTGGAACTAAAAAGGAATGCACCAAGATGGTAGATGATGATACATATTAAAATTTGCATCCATTAAAATGAAGATTTTCAAAAAATGAAAATTTTGTATTACGACAAAAATATATGTATTTTTCATATTCTAACCTATTGTTGTATCAAATTTAAAAGAAATAGAAAACGCAATTTTTATTTTAATCAAACTCACATACTTTTTACACAATCTCTATAATTAACATCTCTCAAAAATTTTATTGTTATCTACTCGTCGAATATTTACTTCCTGTATTACTGAAATCGATATATCAAATTTACATGTTACATTAAGAAACCCGATAATTTAGAATGTAGAAAAAATATACCTCTATGACCTTAGTTATTAATAAATCACTTAATAAATAAAAATTCAATTAAATTTTGTTTAACCGCAGATGTGTGTACTTACGTTATTATTTTTTTATTTGAGGTTTTCATATGCGTTCTTTTCACCTTGAACGTAATCCTAGGGCAAAAAGACAGTGATGAAGGCAGGCCATATGAATTTGGGTTTACTATTGATGGACAACAGCACAGACATGAAAAGAAAGGTAAATAAAAATAAATATAAATAAAAAAATATATAAAGAAATACAGAAATTATGTTACTTTCAGTTTCCAGAATATAAATATTTTTAAGAAAAATATAAAAAAATATGTACCAGAGAGGCACATAGTTTCTTCCTTAAAATATTTATTAAAAAATGATTTATGCTTCGCCTGTTACTAATTCAAATTTAATTTATTAATTGTGATTTCTTCTTACAGATGGCAATCTTCATAAAATTTAGCCATCTATCTAAAATCTTTTGAAACATGTTATTGTGATTTTTATTCAACAGATGGCAGTTCGAAGTTGAAAAAACCCAGAACACAAATTTAATATAAACATAAACATAAACATTAGCTAGAAAAGCAATGATCTATTCTGTACTGCAATATCCCTTGTCATAGAAAGGAAACAAAGTTTAATAAAAATTAATAAGTCCAGACATTCAAATAAAGTTAAACAAAAGTTTTGAAGAATTTATTTCAAGAATGAAGTAGATATAGTATAAAATTGGAAATATCAAAGTAAACAAGTAAATATTTAGCTAAAATTAGCACTTTCGAAAACAATCGCGTTTTGTGTCCGGCAAAGAGGAAAATCCTACGATTGCAGTAAAAATTGAAACAATGAAACGTTATTTTTAGGGAACAGTATTTTCAATTCATTGTTATTCTCACAGCCTTCAATGCTGCCTACTTCGAATTAACGGCCGTGAACAATGGAAAAAGCAGAAAAGAACTGCAGGGGCGGCTCGATCAGGGAATACTTGCGAAATCCTCAAATTTTACATACATAGACACGAATTGTTTAGCTATGATGTCACTTTACACTCATCTTTCTATCCATGTTCGATAGAAAAATCACCAACAAAATATACACAACAAAATTTATTTGCCCACGCTAACATCACCCATTATAGATTTTAATTTTATATGTTTCTTGTTAAATTAGAAATCTATTATAAATAATTGAAAAAAAATGCTCTATTTTATAGAGAATATTCCGCCTCTGAAAAATTCTAGCACGCTTCACGGGCATTACCATTCGAACAAAGCTTTTATAAACCTTTTATAAAGGGCCTTTCATCCCGGCTTATAGAGTTAATATTGATTTTTATTTGAGACATTGTTTGATAAAAAGGTTTTGCGGCATTATGCCGCCCCGCAACAATGGTTTTCAAAGATTTTCGACCACAATGCCGGCTACAATGAGGGAATAATTAATTGAAAAGGAATGAAATTTTATTTTTACCAATAAAAAGCGCCTTCGGGGCGCCACAAAAGACCGCGTTTTTGGTTTATATAGAATGATTAATATTTGAAAAAATTCTTTTTTATCGGTTCTATTAGTTTGGCTAATAAAGTAAGGCGAAAAAATTGTAACCCGAAAAAAAAAAAACTAAAATTATTATTATTCCAGATCAAAATGGGATCATACAAGGAGAGTTTGGTTTCATCACAGCAGATGGAGTATATCACGTTACCGTGTACGCCACAGATGAAAATGGAAATTTCAAAATTCTCAGCATGAAAAACATAAGAATAAGCGCACGTAAGTACCTACACCTATCAATTACAAAAATCCATCATATAAACTTGTTTTACAGCACTTGATGGCTCGCCAGCACTCGGCCCAATTTCACCTGAAGCCTCTAAATACCTGAAAAAACCGAACCAAATAGAACCATCGCCTTCAAAACCATCAGCACCAGCCCCAGCAACTCCACAGCAATTCCAGCGGATCCAGGAAGCTCCTGTTTCAGTAACTACACAAAAACCAGTCTACCGGTTCACCACACATAGCACCATCAGACCTGCTTGTGCCGGCTGCGGATTGATCACTCCACCTCCACCGGGCCAGAAGTTTATGTTCTTAAATCCCGCCTTCCAGAAACCTGCAGAGGTTTCCATGACTAAAAAACTAGCGGAAACAGGTTAATTATACTATTTGTTTCACGATTGGACTTGTTTGATTGTATCAATTTTATTAGGTGTTCCTGTACCTCCTCGTGTTGCATCTTCTCCAGTTTCTGGACCTGTTGTGCAGCAACCGATGTATAAGGGGAAAATTCCTGTAGATGTTGAGGTGTTGCCAACAAACTTTCAAGGACCAAATGGCCTTCAACCGGGTGTTGAGTTGCAAAGATATCAAGATAATGTTGAGAAACCCGAGCAAAAAAATAGAAATCATTTAGTAGCAAATGAGATTCAATCGGAGAAGATTAATAAAGTTAGTACTGGCGTGGTCCCGCAAGGGCCTGAAAGTTCCAGGAAAAACAGTAATATCCACGAGCAGAATATTCCTTTGGAAGATGGTATGAAAGTAATAAGTGAAAATACTCCTAATTTACCAGCTGAGTTCGATAGTCAATCACTGAATAATGGCGATAGTCCTGGTAGCGATTACAATATATCACCTCGTTTTGACACAAACAACGTGGAATTAATTCCAAACCAAGAAAACCTTAAAGAACCTATGAAAGGTTAGTTTATATCCTCCCTAATTCTCCCAATCCCTAAACATTTTACGCTTATTTTTATAGACAAATTCGGCCGTTTGGTAGCTCCACCATTCGGCTCAACAGGTCCAAATCCTCTACTGCAACCGCAGGAAGTCTCCAAATTACCGCCGATTTCGGTATCCGACAACACGATCCACGTGATGGGGAAGAAACCCTTCGACATTCCGATCAAAGACAAATACCCCGGCATGACGGCGGGTCTTCCAGAGGGGGTTGAAACAGGAGACGTTACCAATATTCTCTACAAGTTCAAGTACACAGTAGGCTTCCACGGGCATTACGAGAAAGGGCTGAAGGACGGCACGAAAATCGGAGGGTACTTCGTCAACGGCAGGGATGGTATCAGCAGGGTAGTAACTTACGTGGCTGATGCCAATGGCTACAGGCCGAAATTCAAATTCATTAATCTCGGCTTGGACTCATCGGACACGCCGAATGAAAAAACTGAGAAGACCTTCGGGCTAAAAGAGTTTGAATTCGTCTGGTACCCTATCGAGTGAATTAATTTAAGAGTCTTATGAGTTTGTATACATTAGGTTTGTAATTTGCAGATGTAGATGTTTTGTTCAAAAATAATATAGTAGATTTTAATTTTTATGTAAGGAAGTACTATTGTATTTTACAATAATAAAATTTAAATCTATGCTCCTCAAATTCATGCAAAAATTTACTGAATTTCTACTTTTTCGCTTGTTAAGTTAATCACCAAATAACTACTTAATATTCTCGCTCTACGTGCAATTTTCAATAACAAGACTTGCGCGAAATTCATCTCATTATGCACACTTACAGCTAAGTAATATGCAATGTTTAATTGTCTCCCTAACTTGCGGTCTAAACAGGAACTCAAAATAACCGTCTTTAAGACTACCGAACGGCCAATTTGCGAGGTTACCGCTGTCGAAGTCCTGTGATCTCGTAATACTTTCAGAAGTGTATTTTTTTTTTTGTAATCTCGCGAAATCCCACGAACAACCTTGGTGATTATCGTCTGGTCAGCAACCACTCGAGAATTGTAACAGTTTTGTATTTTTTGCTGTCAGTCCTTATAAGATTACTTCTTCGCGGTTTAATTTATTATAATGTTACTTTGCCTACGTACCTACCGCGAACGGGGGACTTTGGAGATCGGCCGGTATGAAAAAATTGAGTCTACTTATACCCGTAATTCTTAAGTAGGTACCTATGTATGCAGGAGGCGGGAAGAGCTGCTTTTTCTTGTTTTAGAGCAGGTAATTGGAGTTCATTTCTTTATATGCTGATAGATCTTCGTTGGTCGACAATACGAGTTCGAATTACTTGATTCTGATTTTTGAAACTTAAGGATGTTCCTTAGGAATCGTCTGAATTGAAAACAATTACTTTGAATGGGTTAAAGAGAGAACGCGATGCAGGAGACAAATTGCTTGAGGTCTTGAATAAATGTATTTTATTTGTTTTGTGTATGTTATACAAAACTTGTGCCATCTTGTATAGTTACTCAACGTTAAATTTAATGCATTTTCTAATTAAATTGTCGCAATGGCGCAATTACCAAAGGTTATTGGTCAATAATTAGATATGTAACATCCTAACAATCATTAAGATACTTATTTTCGCTATTACTTTTACCTACTAGGCGGCTTCTAATTATCCAGGCTAAATTAATTATACGGCCGGTGCGCAAATAATCGCTTGTTACTTAATAGCAAATAACTAGGTACTGCATTATTGCACATTTAATTTTTAATTATCACAAGAATACTTAGAATACTTTTAAAACCGGCATATTATGTATTATGTAGGTACTCCCTATATATTTTTACGTTTATCAAAATTTGATATTCATCTGTGCATAAATTAATAACTTATAATTACATCTTAGTCCAATCCAATTGTGATGATGAAAAGGAATGTTAAACAATAACTAAAAAACGTTTATCTACATGTTTATTTATCCACATGAATGCTACTGAAAATGACCCTATGATTTTTACTTGGACTATTGTTTGCAAAATGAATAGCATTTCCCATAGTTTTCCATCACAGTTTCGATGACCTACATGAGGTAATTGTACAAATTTGAATTTGATTGCTGCCAACTTGTTGTGTTGACACGAATTTCGGCCTTGCTTTATGAATAAGTAGAAGTACAACGGAAAACTGTGGGAAATTTCTTGTTGTTTTATGATAAATAAGAAGTAGCTGAGGAAAATAATTAAAAATCGGTCTAGGAACTAGCGGTTGCATGAAATAATTTATTGCATTCGGATTATTAAAATGAAAAATAATAGCCTTTAATAATGTAGGCTGAATGCTGGTTTTACATTATTGCCTAACTTAGTTTATTATTGAATTAAGAACTTTTACTTATAATTAAAGTGCAATGGGTAGGTAAATGAATAGTTAATTTTATGGTTATGAATAATGAATTTTTTTCAACTACTTATTCAACTCGACAAAATTTTTATTCAGGTACACTCCATTATTCTGTTACCCTATTACCCGTTATGTAAATGCGCACCTCATTCTCTAAATTTTTAATCGCTCTAACAATAGTGTCCAATTTTTCTGATTGCCGCTTTATATCGCTCGTAATGAAATATATAATTATGATTATTGCCCGTTTCTCCTTGTATATGTTTGCAAATTACAATTCCGTATAATTACGGATGATCGTAATAGTTATTGTGGTGTATACAAACGTTCCTTAATAATTGAACATCTATTGTGAATCTTGAAAAATTCCTTGAAAGCTAAAATTATATCCTGCAGGTTTAAAAATATTGTTTATAAATTTTTATAGTTTCCTTAATTTTTTGGAAAAAACCCAACATATCAAGTTAGGTAACTCTCAAAAATCAAGTTGTTATTATTTTTAAGAAATGTCCCTATTTTGAATGCAAATCAACACAGTGGAGGAAGCATATTAATCCACTTGGTTCTTCATTATTTTTGCCTATTATTAATTAAAGGTTATGTTGATAGACAATTTTCTTCGGGAAAAGCACAGGAAAAACTAGGAAAAATTAACAAAACACGTTAACAAACACGTTGAATTGACATTAATGACAGTATTCTAGTAACTTATTTTTTTGGTACCAACATAAACATAACAAATTTACTACGTTCATTTCGAATTCGGTCACGTGCACGGCCCTATATTTCTAAGTCCTAGAAACAGCCTATGCTTATACATTAGAGAATGTGTCCCGTTATTTGAGGACTTTTTGAGCTTCACTTTTGCGCTGAACCGTGGCAAACAATCGGAGGACCAACTTTTCTCAGCCAATCAACGTCGCGTTAGATATAAATCGCAGTTGTGAGATGACAGTTCAAGGTGTCAAAACTTCAAAAATTATTATTTGACATCTCGAGGAGAAAATGGAGAAATACATTAACCGAAGATACGTGAGGTATGATGTTAACAACAAAATCATCGATGATTTAAGTATATTTTTATATTTTGTATCTATTTTTAGTTTGAATATTACCTTTCTTATTGCTAATTCTATATAATTAGTTCGCAAAAAACCGTGTAACTTTACAATATCGCCTGCTGGCGGCTGTTTTAGGAACCCTGTTTTATCCTCAAATAACGGGACACTTTTTCGACCCATCTTTCCAGACCATAGAAATATAGGACCGTGGCTTATGCATTAGAGAATTTGTCCCGTTATTTGAGGACTTTTTGAGCTTCACTTTTGCGCCGCACCGTTGTGAACGATCGAAGGACCAACTTATCTCAGCCAATCAGCGTCGCGCTAGATGTAAATCACGGTTGTAAGATGACAGTTCATGCTGTCAAAACTTCAAAAATTATTATTTGACATTTCGAGGAGAAAATGGAGAAATACATTAACCGAAGGTACGTGAGACATGAAGTTAACAACAAAATCATCGATGATTTAAGTATATTTTTATATTTTGTATCTATTTCTAGTTTGAATAATACCTTTTTTTAATTCTAATTCTACATAATTAGTACGAAAAAAACCGTGGTCCTTTACAACATCTTCTCCTAGCGGTCGTTTTAGGAACCCTGTTTTATCCTCAAATAACAGGACACTTTTTCGACCCATGTTTCCAGACCTTAGAAATATAGGACCGTGGGCATGATGTTAACAACAAAATCATCGCTGATTTATGTATATTTTCTATTTTATATCTATTTTTAGTTTGAATAATACCTTTTTTAATTCTAATTCTACATAATTCGTACGCAAAAAACCGTTTCAGGAACCCTGTTTTTTTCCTCAAATAACGGGACACTTTTTCGACCTATGTTTCCAGACCTTAGAAATCTCCTTCATAACATGCAGTCAATCAAGGCAACTCAGAACGAAGAAGGCGCCCGAGCCCTAACCCAGGGCGCCGGGCTCAATGGTGCCCTACATAGAAATGCACGCACCGCACGCACAACCTTGCATTGTGGTTCGACCTCCGGGCGCGGTGGCGGGGCACGCCTACGCCGCGGCCGCACACAACACACCGGATCGAGAGCGGGCGCCCCGATGGTGAGCCGAGCTGGTGCGCCCGGACTGGAAATCCACCACACATCGAACGCGGAGTCGGAAAAGAGCGTCGTCGGCCGGTCAGTGTTTGTATACACAACAATCGAAACGCGAGCAGTGCGAGTCCGGTGCGCGTGTTGAATCTGTGACCACCCCGGAAGAATATGTTGGGGTACTACCTCGTTCTGCTGGTCAGTACCTATTCGATTGATTTTTTTTAATAAATCGGGATGTATTGTCTTTTGGAATACATATTGGAAAAATTCTAATTGATAAATAGCGTTAATTTTACACACAATTTCACAAAAGATTAATTAATTATAGTAGATGTATATCGCCCAGAGAAATTTATTAGGGTTATTTAATTACAAATGAAAATAAAGCCTACATTGTTTCGCCTATGCGGAAATAAAATTATTCATGTGAACAGCACAATTTTTAATTTTGCGTTGTTACACCAAGAAAACTGAATTGCATTTTTTTGCGGTAGTTACTGAAAGAAAGGGATTTTGTTTCTTTGTATGCAAGTGTTTTCAGGCGCATTATGCGATCTGGTGTTTTGAATTGGCGAGTTATGTAAGCGTTTCATGGATTGAATGAAATCGAAAGTTTTGTAGTTTGTATAGGTATAGAGTATGGCAGGAAAGTCGAGATGTTTGAATGGAAATTCGAGTTTAATATAATTTGAATGAAAATGAATAGAATACAGCAGGTCAAGTCCACAAAAATTGCAATTTTTATTGAGAAAATTGGCGAAACATTCTTTAAGAGTTTATAAAAAAACAGTAAAACAGTAGGAATATTAATTGAATTAATTGTTTATTTCCAATTAATAAAAGTGTCATTTGAATACACTCATCACCTGTTGCACAAATTGTCATAATAAAAAGTAACAAATCAATTAATACAGAATATTCTTCAAAAGATTGATGAACCATTAATCATTCATCCACCCATCCTAGACTGAAATGATGAATCATTAATTAATCATCATTTTTTATGTCCTTTTTTGGAAGGAGCGCATTTTAAAATACTACATTTTAACACCTCTTTTCATCTAGCCGTAGATATTTTTCAATTAACTCTCAAAAAATATTTCCAATTGTGACCTCTAAGTTATAGATATAGGTAGGTATATCATGATTTATTTTCCTCAAAAAAAAATTAGAACAGCGCAACAAACATGAAGAAATATGGAGGCAATCCATAATAACCCGGCACACCTTTTTTCAATGATGATGTTAGAATACAGCCTACATTCATTTAAATTCTTTTGCGAAAATAAACAAACCTTGCACGTGTTAGACAAATAGGTATTTCAATCATTTCAGGGAAAATAAAACTAATACCTAGTTTACAGGATACATTTCCACACCAGATAAATTATTCATACTCACTTTTTTTATAAATCAGCAATTGCAATTAATGTCAAAATCTAATTGAATAAACGTTATAAAAACACTAAATTGCTATTAAAGAGAAATTTCTTTTTTTTTCCTTCATTTCATAAGTCGTTTTGATATTGATATTAATACAATTTAAGTCAATTAACTAATTCATTCATAAACTCCATTTCTGTCATCTCAAAGTCGATCGCAACGATAACGACTGAATAATATCGATTGATAATAAATCGATAGTCTCTTCATCGTTGCATAATTAAAATTAATATTCATTAATGGACTCTCACTGCGATTACTAGAATATTATAAAAAATCAGATACAAAATAAACGCGTCACCACACAGAAATATATTAATGTAAGTAAAAGTTTTTCGACAGTTGTCCGAACTTTCTGTGAATTAATGTCATTATTGAAACTAATTTGAATACGTCTTTCTTGGGCAATTCTATGCCATAATGGTGGAGAATATTATATTCGACACCGCGCTTGTTTTATTTAAATTTTGAACAACTTTTTTATTGAAGAATTTCCTAAGACCAACCGCATAAAATATCTTACTATTTTTTGTAACCGTTCGTGTAACCCATTACTAGATACACTTGAGGTTGAAGAAAAAAGTTGATTTTATTACCGATTAAGACCCAATCTATTTACTACCTACAGTGGAGTTTATATCCTTTATTAACCAGTTCACAGCTTTATGTAGGCAGAATCAAATGTACCAGCATTTTTTTCATTTTATCCTGATTGTTTAGCGGGGGCTAAGGTGTTTTACAGTTTATATCGGTAACGGTAACCGTTCCCATATCGAGAAATTTTATAAGGCTGATTTTAACGTGTTTTGGGATTGTAAAAATAATTAAAGAGATAAAACCGTGGGGTCGGAGAACTGACGTGGGAATTAAGTACCTACCTGTCTGTATATTCAAATATCTATAAGTCTTATAAAGGTTTAAAAGGCTTTTTTGATAAGTATGCATAATCTTGAGTGTAAAAGTATGCTTTATTATAAAGAGATTTGGTTCAAATTTTTCAAAGATATTTAGTTGAATTTTTAAATGTATACGTTGTTCTTTTATTAGGTATAGTTCCCGTCGAATTGTGGGTAGATATTAATTGTTTATAACAATCCGGATTCTCGCGTTTACTTTTTTCTTAGAAATTAGGTGCAGCTTAATTCCATCTGATTTCATACACGACTGCCAAGCCATATAATTCTTTAAGCAGTCTAGAAACTTATCCATAATGAATTAGCTATTTGGTTTTTGCAGGGAACAATTAGAATATGTAAACATTTATTTTCATGGCCCGTTTTATCCGGCGCACCCAACAGTCGATCCAGTTCGCGATATACGAATCGCTATAATGGTCTAGTTATGTAACAATGCGTAAATCAAATACAGGATCAAGTCGAAGCATAGATTTGGTTATTACAGAATTTGCTTTACATTTATTACAAGCAAGATTTACGATCGAAGAGAAGAACTTTCGAGTTTTGAAATTAGATACCTGCGAAGGCGCTTTCTACAAATGGTTATTTTCTGAAATAATATCGAGTTGAAACCAAAATTTCTTCCAGTTTGAATTAATGCAGACCGATTATAATACTGTTCGATCTCAGGAAAATTTACAATTAAATTGACGAAGACACTTTTGTTTGTATTAATTAATTCAATATGAAATCCCCACAGGCTGATTACCAATAAAACATCCTCGTGTATTCATCATGTTTTATACCGATTTCTTTTTATGATCGGTACTTCGAATTCCCGCTTAGTTATATGGTAAAACCATGAAATTGAACTTGAAAATAAGCATTATGTATATAAGATATGTAATTACATATGATTACGCACAGCGATCGCACAATGAGAGAACGAGTTTTTTAATAACATTGTCTTTCATTGCGCCTTTAATGGTATACGGTATACCTTATTTACAAACAAAAATGAAATTGACACTCTTATGCAAAATAAAAAAATGTCTAGTGGCTATTTTAGATGTTACCTTGCAAAAAGAATAAGGGTGAATATTATCAACTTTATGGTTTGTTAGGTTATCATAACCTGTATATGTTATAGGTCAAATGATGGGTTGTATTTCTGTTATTGTACATTTACTGGAGGGAATTTGGTTGATTTATTAATAGTGGTATAAATCTAAAATGCTCATCATATTAGGGGTAAATCTCTGTTAAACTTACCTTATTCAATTATTAATTTAATATATATGTATTTTTTCAATTTATTGGCTCTTTCCGCATGGTAATGAGCATTATTTAGAATACAATCATTTTCAGTAGATAATTAGATTAATTTGTATTGAATTTTTAAAAAATACCATTGTTTGTAAGTAATGAGTTTTTTCTATTAATTATCTCGATCTGCATCATCTGTTTAGTCCTTAATACATCCTGTATTATATAGTATATACCACCTAATTATTGTAATTAAATAAACGTATTCGTTTTATTAAACACAGGAAATAATGATTCCTACATCCGAAATTATTGCTTTAATTGCCCAATTATTAAAAGACGTCATGTGAATTGAATAAATTTAGCAATGATCAGACATTAATACAAGCACGAACTATTAGTAGATAATATTAGAAAATTTATCCAATTAACCAAAAAAATAACATGAAATTCGATATCGACAGATAGAAAGAGCCACCTATCAAAATCGTGTATCTTGGAACAATTATAAATAAATGTTACCCATTCGGGTGCGCCCAATTAATTATACACTTTTAGGTACCAAATCATCGAATTATTATTAATGGTCAACGGCTTGTTTGTTTGAACAACAAAGTGAAATTTTTAATTAATGACCATACGCGATTTGGATTGTGAAAATAATCAAAGCAGATTCAAAAATCTCCCTCTGAGGCGGTACCATTGGTACCCGCATCTCGTGCGCCAGAAGTGCCGGTGAAAGTTTAATTATAAATGTCATTACGTCCGGAAACTTCTCGCGTGATATTTTAGGCGATCAATACTTTTATTTTTTACGGCATGTAATTAAAAAAACGCTTAATTTCCGATGTTTTTGTACCTCAAACCATCTAGCTACTTCCTTTAATTATAACTCTAATTTATACATATGCAGACTTTTTACTATGTATACAGTATTAACGTTACGTAAACGTTATGAATAATTAGCGTTCCGTTAATATATCGTGCTTCAAATGTCATAATTGTTAAATGTCAAAAACGATTATGCTAACTTAAAACGTAACGCTATTTTGACATATTTAATCCTCGCTATATCTGCAGAAAAATAGACTACAATTCAGGAAATAAAACTAACATGATTATGATTTTTTTCACGCTCTTCAGCCTACGCATCGCCTATTTAAATGAGCCTATTTATATCGGTGTAGTGACATTGACATTGAATGGATTTTGTCGATATGTTATACATATTAATTCGTTCGATTAGAATGTATGGAGTGTGTACATTTAATTTATTTATATCGCAAATAAATTATGAGCGAGGTCAATATGATGTCACCTTGTTGTACTCGTAATGCGACAAAAAATAGCAACAAAGATCAGCTGGGAAAATAACCAGCAGTTCTAAATTCATGTATACAGCTAGAAAATTTTGTCCCAATTTAAATCAAACACTTTGTATATGCGCCCATTACAAATTCGTATTTCAAATTGTCGGTTATTAAATAACATATTGAAATATTCATCCTTAATCGCATTGTATTATTTACCAAATTCGTTGCATTATGAAACAATTATAAAATGAAATCCTTTAAAACTGTTTTTCTTATAGGCATTTTACATAATCGATTTCTGCGGCGGATTATTATTGACCGATATTCTGGGCGTAGAATTGGAAATGTCGTGATTGAAAAGAGAGCCTTCGAATCTGAGGCTGTGGCAGTAAATTTTAATTACACTCAAGGAAATTATTAGTTCATTGGGGTCAAAGATTGATCTCGACTGGTTTCAGGAAAAATCCGATAATCTCTCGTTTTGTTTGAAATTATTTAAAAGTACGTGAAGAAATAATTTGGATATTAGTTGCTGTAAAGTTGATAATTATTACATTTGTGGTACGTCAAAATAAGGTTAATTTTTACGTGAGTTCAAACAAATTCTAGCAAGCATTTGTACAGTTCTTAAACATACTAGTATAATCTAGTTTATTTATTCAGCATTAACGAAAACAAAGCCAGAGAAAATGCAATTCGTGAAAGAATGTTCATGTCTTTCTCCAAATAGCGAACGTTATCATGCGTTTATTTGCTAAACGTGGCCCGGAAATTACTGCTCATTGTTCGAAGAAGATTTAATTGTATTATGAGAACCTTCCTATCTATGTACATGATTGAATCGAATTATTAACGTGGATGAAGTATAGTCCTATTTAACGTGTTTAATTGCGTCTAGCGCTATTAGGTAAGCGTTATACGACAAAAAAAAAGCGTTGGCAAACGCGGAATTCCACTAAAAAACCCATGTTAATCGTAAATCAATCGGAATGAAATTCGACTGGTAATTGGCGAGAAAAATCGTTTATCTGACATAATCTGTTACCAACAATAACGCGTGGGGTATCGTTACGTGTGGGATATATTTCAAAATTCCTGCGGACTTATAAGGACAGACGTTGAGCAAATTCCGTTGTGAAAGGATTATAATAACAGCAACAAGTGAGGCTTTGAAGTGCCTTTTTTTCCAGCGCGGTTGTTTTGAATACAGTTTGCAAGGTTTTTAGTATCGATTAAAGGGAAATTTTAACTGCTTGCGTAATGGTGGCTTTTTGTAAATCGGTCGTAACTTGAATGAAAGTGAATTAAGTAGCTCATTTATCCGGCAGTTAAACGTATACCGAGCTGTAGTTGAATGATATTTTTGTTCATTGAGAATAAATTTGTGTTGTAAATTAAAAAAAAAACTAGCCTCGCTTTATTTTTACAAACTTGCGTAAAAATTGCGTTACACGCTATTTTGACGTATAAGTACTTCGAGTATCATTAGTCTCATTTCGGAGTAGGTCTTTAAGCAAACACACGTACAAATAATTGTATAAAACGATAAAAAATATTTACCTTGTGTAAGCTATGCAATGTATGGCTCACCCCAGGGCAAAAAGTGAATTTTCAAGGTGAATCAATTTATGAATGCAGGTGAGAGTGAAAGTTATTTCTCAAATAAAGCAACAAGGTGTGGCCCGAATCAGATGTCCACTATAATTTTTCAACTCACGCGGAGTTATATTCATTTTTTTATTTATTACCAATAAAATAAAATACACCGACTCCCAGATATTTTCTTTTGGAAACACCAACCGCATGCTAGACTTTTAATTCCTTATTTAGAAACTGTCTCGAGCATTTCCTTCGCTTTCCATTTCAATTAAACAAATCGAAAGTAATTATAAAAAAGCCATTGCGCATTCCATATATGAATATAATCCATTGTTTTATTCTCTATAACAAAGTAAAAGTTTTCACGGCTAATTCAAACTTCGAAGATAGATGTACAACTTTCCATCTAGAGCTCACACGAGACATGTTTGTCAATTGCACTATCCAGAACATTTATTCGATTTCTAAAAAAACACATACAGTCATTTTATACGTGACTCCAACATATCCAGGTCAATGTGCAATATCATATGCAGGCTATTTAAGTCTTTAATTAGATATTTATTTACTTCGAGCTAATTTGTAAATCTAATTTAATGCAGAGTGCATTACACGTAATTACTGAACACTCAATAAGAAATGAAATTGGAACATCAAGTATAAATTTCGATTAAGATTAGTATCCTTTCGCTCCACAGGGTGTCCTTATAACAATATTTCAATATTAGCGCATTGAATGCTCCAATTTAATTTAGCATTCCATTCTCCACATAAACTATGTAGTAGATACAACTTTTTATGTTCACCTTGCCTTGATAAAATCTTCTAAACGGTCATCGGCGTATTTATAATCAATGATCTACATTCATAAAAATGCCGAAAGGGCGACCCTCAGCGTGAAATCGCAGCCCAAATGTCAAGTTCGTGAACGTTATGCTAATAAAAATTAAATTACGTATAAAAATTCTAGTAGCATTTACACCGAACAGGATTTAATAATTGCTATTAAAAAACGAATAGGTACGCACTTTGTACGTGAGGGAAATACAGAATTTTAACCGCTCGTTTAATGGGAATATGCTTTGCATCACACAAAACAGGACATATCAATTTATTCCTGCAAATAATCACCCTACATCAGATGAAATTATTCAAGTAATAAAAGGAGAATAATTTACCACGCCAGAACAAGGCAATGCACGACAGAATGAGGCAATGACCGCTTGAATAAAACAAACTCCCTATTTGACCATTAAAATTTTTCTAGAAGTAATTAATAGACAAACGTAATTATGTTTCTTGTTGCTATCACCTCGTTCAGTGGGTGTAGTAGAAGATAAATTGGAATCGGCAATTAACCTTAGAGGAAGAGAGCGACTTTAATATCTAAAGCAACGAAACAACACAATAGTTATTGACATTTCAAATTAGACAGAGACTTTAACGATCAATAAAAGTAACTAAAAGGGCTTTAATTTACGATTGCGGCCTTTACAACTGTATATTTTTTTGTAAGAAATAGATTTCCGCATAGAAATTTTTATTGCTCGTGTTTTATTTCGTTCAGTGTCTTCATGGATGAGGAAAGATAGATGTATAGGGTGTCTTTTAAATGAACCAACACACAACAAAATAAAGTACTACAATGATGAAGAATTGAAGGAATACTCATCAAAAAATAAATCCTTCATCAATTGGATGATTATAGTTTATTCATTTTTGATTATCGTTTATGTAACCAGGTAATTTTGGTAGAATAAGGAATGATATTAGCCCCTGATTTTAATTATGAGTATGTACATTTAAGGGCTGTTTTTGGTTTAAAATTTATATCATTGGACTGGTTGTACTTGACAAATAGTTACTATTATACAATGTTTATATTGCCCAAATATGTAGGTAAGTCTGTTTAAATGGACAGGCCATTAGCGGAATAGTGAATGGCCTAAATTCTAATAATGAACATAATAACGTTGCATCATATTTCATAACGGATGCCGATATAAGAAATGAACTGGTTTAGCGAATAACGAAAGTCACGGCACGACTTTTATTTTCATTTAGGACGAAAATAGTCCTCTGGGGTATTTAATATTACATACGCGTTGCCGGCACTTTCTCCAATTAATGCCATTAAAACTGTATTAAAATACTTATAAGACTTATCGATAATCGTTTTCAGACTAGAAATTCTTTTTTTATCAACCGATAGAATACCGACAAGATAAAACACCGTGCTTTCAAATCATATATTTAATGGAATCAAACTTTTACAACAACTTTACTTAACTATGTTTCAAAATCTTTTAATCGAAAATTAATACAATTCGATTTTAAGCATACAATATCTCTACTCTACAGCAACAAAAAAACCCACAAACAATACAAAACAACAACAACCAATCTAAATTCTATCGATAAATCTGAATTTTAACGGCTTAGTCGGCGACGCCATCAGCTCGTTCGAGCTCTTAATATCCCCGTAATTATACTCGATTCTAAACCGCTTGCAAATGGTAACAATCAGCGAGGCGATGGCCGTTTCGGCCATCTCTTTAGCCAGGCAACTCCGCGGCCCGTAGCCGAACGGCATCGAAGCGAAGTGCTGAAACTCGTTGCCGAAGCCTCCCTCGTAGTTGTTCAACCACCGTTGCGGCTTGAATTTCTCCGCGTCCTCGAAGTACTCCTGCCGCATGTTGTTCATGTGCGCCGCGAACAGCACGTGGGTGCCCTTCGGCACGCGATAGTGATTGATGATCACGTCGTTGCTCAGCACCCGGCTCAGGATGGGAATCGGCGGGTCCAGGCGCAGCGTCTCCTTGAGGCAGGCCTGCAGGTAGGCGTACTCCTTCAGCTTCTCCGGCGTGCTGGACACGTCCGAGTCTTTGATCTCGTCGTAGAGCTGGATCTGGCAGCGCGGGTTCCTCGCCAGGTTGTAGAAGAAGAAGGAGACCGTGTGAGCCGTGGCGTTGGCGCCGATCAGGAACAAATCGAGCATTATCGTCATGATATCGTCTTCGATTATGTTCTCCTTGAGGAGGAGATGCTCCATTAAAGTCACCTTATCCAATGGGCTGTTGCGCATCTTCTTCTCCTGCAAGTGCTGCTTGGATATGTCGATGTATTTGCGCAGCACGCTCTCCATCATATCGCAGTTTTTCACCAAGCTTTTCCAGGCGGGGGTTTCTATGAATTTCCACAGGTGGAAGCCGTACTCTAATTTCCTTATGGCGTTGGTGGCTCCGAATAAACCGTTCAAAAGTCGACCGGGATCCGACGAGGGAATTAGTCCAGTGGGTACCAGAAACCCGAGGGTTCTGTTGAGAGTCACCGAGCAAAGGCACTCCAGCACCCATTTGTTGATTTCGGTCTTAAAATTATTAGGCATCTCCTCCTGTTTGTTGCGAATGGAGTACATTCGATCGAGGAAGCTCTCGTTGATCTTCTCGATTTCGTCGAATTGCAATTCAATGCAGGATTGCAGCGGCTGCTCGATGGACTTCCTGAGGGCCTCCCATTCGGTGCCGTAGGTGAGAAAGGGTCCGGCTTGCCGGTACTTCCTGCACTGCAGGCGGTACTTCTCCAGCGACTCCAGGCAAGACCGGATGGGGTACGGGCCTTCGGTTTGGAAAATGGCGGAGGCGTGCTCCGGTCGGGAGAGGAGCACCACGTCGCTGCCGAAGGCGCCGTGCAGTCTGACAACGGGGCCGTAAACGTCAAAAAATTTCTTGAAAAACGGCGCGTTTCCGCCCCACGACAGGATCCCGCCGAAGAATTTGCCGCCGCTAAGCAGGTATTGCACTACGCTTACGGTTATTTCGGTGCCCATCATGGGGATCATGCCCCAGAACTTGGAAATGAGCCGCAGGCTGATCGGGCCGGGGATATCGTCGAAGGGCACCGTTTCACCTTTGGTGGCCGGTTTTTTCGATAAAAACGGGTTGGCTTTTATTTCTTTTTCCACCTTCGCGTCCGCTTCTGCCGGGACGGGGGCGTCTTCGGATACCGACTGAGCGGGGGTTTCCGTCGAGCGGTAGAAATTGATTTTTTGCGCGTAGATTAGTTTCTTTTGTAGTTGGGCCGTTCTCAGGTTTCTCGACCACATTTTTTCGTCGATCTACTTGAACCACAAGAAAAAAGGTTTTTGAACAATAAGGAAAAAATTAAATTGACAGTTTGCAGGAAATGTCAAAATTTATTATTTCCAGAGAAGACCAGATGTTGCTTAAAAATTGTAAATGTTCTCTATATATGACAACCAGTTTGACAACCAATGACAACATTATTTAAATTATTATTTCGTAATTAACGAGTAGATAGCTTAAATATAGTATTGTAGCAAGCTTATGACGGTGTTATTGAAATATTTACCATAATAATTGTTGTTTGTACGTTTTTTACGTTTTTTAAATAATTTAATTTCTTCTATTTTTTTTTAAATTTGTCCTATACTGCTTCGGCTAAGCAGTTCAACAAAAGTCATTTATCAGAACTGTCATTTGTGATTTTTGAAAAAATCAATTTTGATTTTGCCCAATAAATAAATTAACACACGTAATACCTAATAATAATTCACTGAAAAATAATGTTTCTGACGATTATTTCAACACATTGAATTAATAAGAATACTAGATATATGTTAAAGAAATCCCATTAACGATTCGAACACAATCAAAGATATTTATCGAAAGTTTATTGTAAATTAAAATAATTACTAAACGTTTCCTTTTAATTAAGTACGATTAACGTTAATTTGTATGTGATGGCCATTCTTCATTTATTTTGTTCGGTTAATGAAAACAACTTTTGTGGAAGGAAATAATTCATTCGGTTCTTAATGAAAAAAACGCTTCGAACAGGAAAGGATAATTGGTGCTCTGACACGCAATTTTATTTAATAAAAATTATGAGCAAATATTCATCAACACAAGGCTAATATATTATTAATAAAACCCGCATTAAAAATTCTGAATGAGGATACTGAGATACATACATAGGTACTCTCTTACTATATTTGCTCATCAAAGGTAGTTTTAATGGGTTAAGGTAAATTTATCTTTTTTTATAAAAAATTAGTAGAGATATAATAAAAGCAGTACGCTTCTTTTTGAAAGTGGAAATCTTTTTTATTATCTATTATATAAGTCGTTTTGAATTTAGGTCGTATGGTGTATTGAATACTGATAGGTCAACTAATTGATTAATTCTGAGCCCTAATTCCCTTGAAAATGAAGATAATTACTTAATTTTATTTTTATTATTATTATTTCAGGTAGTCTGTTCAATATTCATACCGAGACGAACAGCATGGGAGACTCCTTCACCGCACCAATATCACATTCAAACCGACGAAGGTCCCGAACGATATTTCCGATATCAAACAGATAGTGGTCAATATCGAAAAGAAAAACGACTCGAAGATGGCACAGTTGTTGGTACATACGCATGGATTGATGCCGACGGTAATTTCACTTTTCTTATAAAAAGTCTCACCATTTGCTCTCAGATCGAATCACTGAGTAATTAATTCATTTATTTATTTTCCAGGTGTATTAAGACAGCGCGATTACATCGCAGATAACGCGGGCTATAGGATACTCAAGAACAAAAATGTATTTGTCGGAAGGAACATCAACGTCGGCGATGCTGTGAAAACCGCCAAAAAATATCCAGCCGATTCCGGAACTTTAGTGAATTCAAGACCAGTTCTAAATGTCCCATACAATGCACATCCCTCCTATAATTACCTACCAAGTAGTACTCCATCACCTATACCAAGCTATAGTTACATACCAAGTAGTACCCCTTCGCCTTTACCAAGTTACAGTTACATCCCCAGTACCACTGCTTCACCTCTAGCACAAAACACTCCTATATCAAGCTACCTTCCCAGCACAACCGCATCACCCGCTGCATCTTACCTTCCCAGTACCACTCCTACAATCCCTTCGAGTACTTACTTGCCTAGCAGTTCGCCATACCCCACGTCAAGCACAGTTTCTCCGCTGGTGGACGTCTCGCCGAATTCAATCGACTCTTCGACCCCGTTCAGGATTGTCATACCGACGGAACCGCCCAATTCGGGCGTCGTGGAGATCACACCGAACTCTTTCCTGGGGTCCCCTTACGAGGAGGTGAAGATAGCGCCGCTGCGGAACGTCACCTACTTGGCTGGCAACCACCTGCAATCGACAGTCTCCGCGAAAACTTACTACAGCGATGGTACTTTTTCAACAACCATCGCTCCGTTGTATTCACCGTCGGATTTCGGTGGTTCCCAGGAGGTGGACCACAATTCGTTGGAGTATAATCCTTACGTGCGTCACGTGCAGAATAATTATAGGTTCCAGAACGGTCCTACTTATCCTTTGGATAAGAACGGTCGTCCTTACATTGGGCAGGTGCCTAAGGCTAAAACGTACGATGGGGTATCGGTTACTAACGATGGGTTTAGGTACTATATTCCTAGGGCTTACCACGAGGAGCAAACTTTACCGGGTGATAAGAGGTCTGGTAGTTTCGGATACATCGACCCGTTCGGAATTAGAAGAGTTATTTATTACAATGCTTCGCCTGGAACTGGATTCCAACATAGAAAGAATAATAGATATGTAGGATTTAATGCACCGCCGTATGACCCGAGGCCATATTAAAGAAGATTGCCTAAAGCAGTGACAAATTCAGAGAGCGCATTTGACTTAAAATTATAGTGATGGAAAATAATTAGAAATCTCTAGTCATGTTTGTTACATCAAAAGTTGAACGAGTGAAGAAAAATTCATGGATTCGTCATTGCTTCGAAATGTTTTGATCTTGCCAACAGAAGTGCCAAAAGTTTCGAAAGAAACTAGAAGTTATTACACCGAACGAACGTTGAAAAGAAATTTTGATTTAATAGGGCTTTAATTCGTTAATTTTAAAACTGCCATACTTAGCTTTACACATTGCATTAAATATTATTTGTTACATTATTCCTTTGTCTGATCGCTTTTTTATTTATAAATAAATATTTGGAATTATTTTTATGAAAGCAGAGATTCAAATTTTGCTGCGTGTACCTAATGTTGTAATCAAAAAATGTGATGTAACAAAACTAATTTATTTTAGATTAATTTTAGGTAGATAGTTAAGTCTCATTTTTTAATTTTACTGCATAGCTGTGTAGGTGCCATTAATTTAATTTTTTTTTGGTCCTGTGAATCAAAGTTTTTGTAAAAGAGTATTAACTCGTTTATGTATAACAGTCGCTTAGGTAAGGAGAAAAATAATTTGAATTCAAAATTTACAGTTAGAATTTTGTATGAAATAAATAAAAAAATTAGATATTTGATATGTTTGCTTATAATTTACTGAATAAAACTAAGCTGCTATTATATTTACTAAAAGGCTCTAGTTCCAGGACCTACGCCCATTTATAAATGTAAGAATATTCAATAAAAAGTTACTTAAAACAGTAGATATGTTTAATTTACTAAAAAGGTTATTGTTGGCCAATAATTAATTGTTATGTAAAAAAATCTAAAAAAGTTAAAAAATAAATAAATTCGTCAAGAAAGTTCATTATGCTTCTTTCAACTCCCTACTCTAATTATTGATTATTAATTATTGATAAGTTGGATCTCACTTTTCTAATACATCGTATTTATTTTATTCAACTAAGATTATTTAAACACGATATGCATAAATATTTCATAAATAAATTTTTAATGGATTTTTTTAATTATACTAGTAAAAGTATTCGTCAAGTTTGTAAACTTGGTTGCCTAACCATTAAATTTAGAGAAGTAAAAAGAAGAAATCTGTACTTGAGTACTTTATGTATAGGTACCTCAAAGTACCTCAAAGTTTTGTTAAAGCAAGTCGTATAGATGTCGCTGTAGGTACTTTTTTAATTTATATTCTATGCTACACATTCCTAATTTGTAGATACCGATTTATTCCTTTTATAAACCAATACTACCAGTACTCGACTACTTAATTGATCAATGTAAATACATAATATTATCAATATCTAAAAATATCAGCAATAATAAATAAATCTATAAATAGGAGTTCTAGATTGATCCTCTTGTAGATTTCCGTCTTGTTTTAAAATTTTAACCCTCTCAAAGCTTTTCCTACATCATTCTTTATCGTCCCTTCTATCAATTCTAGTAAATAAGTACACATTGTTCGTTTATTGTTCTTTGTTTATAACAAAATGATTACTTACTTACCCATGAAACACACGGCAATATAGCGAAAAAAATAATCTGTAATTAACCCGTAATTGGTGATTTAATAGCCGATTCTAGTTTAGATAAAAGCAATAAACGTTAAAACCTCATAAATTCTGAAATTAATTAAAAATATGCGCAATGTCAGCCGGTCATGACGATTTTCTTCCTAAAGGAAGTAAATAGTTATTTTCTTTAACGCAGATAGAACTATTTATTACATGAATTACAGCAAATAATCTATTTCTGTGTTAACATTTTTTGTAAAAAAAACAAAAAAAATGAGAGCTTTAATTAGTTGCATAAATTTATATACATTTTAAAAAAATGTCATTAATTTATAGTCAATATATGTGCATGAAAAACAGTTAATTAGCTTCGCCTTCCACCGGTTTCTCGTGATAAAATAAACGAAAACGTTTTGCAAATATTTACAGAAAAATATTAATTAACCATAACTGTAATAATTCAAGACATCTTTATATCCACTCTGTGCGCCTATATAAAATTCTAATCAGTTTTATATTATCTCTGTATAGTATAATAGTCGGTAATATATGCCGGTATAAATATAAAGCGGAATTGATCAAAGCCACTAATCGAACATAAAATTGTAAATTTACATTTTAGAAAATGGTTATTATACTGAAATCCCAATCAAGATTAGACGCATAAAATCTCGTGAAGCTACTTAATTCTTAATAGGATGCGCGCTATATCGGCGACGAAAATGCTATAAACCTTATTGAATTAATTGAAAATTTTTCATATTATATTAGAGGAACGAATGTTTCATAGACTAATAGACCGTGAAGTTAATTCATTTCGAACTAAATCGTAAATGTCTTTAGATGTACAGTTATTGCAGGCATAAAATTACATTTTCGAGGATTAAACCAAATGGTGTCGAGTCGTTTAAGAAATAGAAGAGCCGGAACGTAAACGATTTTTAAAAAATATATCCAATAAAATGCTACTTTCTATAATTGCAAATAAATATTAACCACTCAGGTTCTCATACTGGAAACGAATCACAAAACATTTATGTAAATAAGGGTGTCCTAGAATATCTGCTGTTTAAATCATTTATAATATTTAATATGATAATATATTATTATCATTTATAATAATTAAAATAAAGTGTAATTATTATTAAATGAAAATTCTCATTTTCATTTTATTCGTTCGAGCTGAAATATTCAGTATTAGGTATAATATTACCTATAACAGTTTTGATGGCATGTAGAAAGGAACATTAGAAACCGTTTTGAAAACGCGCAATTAAGGCAATTTCTAATAGAGGATAATTAAACGAAATTGTTTTAATTGGAATTTTATTGAAATAGTAGTATTTGCCCAATTAATATATAAGGATACATTAAATTACAACTTTATGTGAAAACGGTGTGGAATTACTCGATTCCGGCTATAATTATTTGTTATTTTCTTTCATAAAAATGCTTCGTGTAATATACGATATATCAGTTTTAATTACGCCTTTTTAAAAAGCGAGTAGATACAGGGTTGCTTATCATATATTTTCACATAACTTTTACTTTATTTTTCCAAAAGAACTGTTGTTTCTGAAACATGATCACATTCACTAAATAAATATTTCCTATTAGGTTGATAGGTAACTATTTAAAATTATTCACTACCCTATTACTAACCCCAATTTTTTACATAAAAATTTGAGGGTTGCCACAAGAGGGGTGCTGAAAAGAGGGAAAATATTTTAACCTATATTGTATTTTTTTATATTTCCGGACTAAAATATGATATATGTATCTCTTTATAAAAAAATGTGTTTAGCATTTTACACCCTGTATTTGCTTCATAAAAGCTACCATAAAAAATAAGCACATTCTACCTTATAGAGATCTGAAGATTAAAAGTAGTATCATGTTTTCCATTAATTGTTTAACTTTCTATATAAATATATGAAAAATAAAGTCGATCGAGTTTTTAAATTGCAGCAGTTTATTAAATAAAAGCGTATTGTATAAAAGAAATCGGATTCATTACAGTATTTTCAGCGATAAAATCTTTAGGTAAACTCGTTGTTAATATACAATTAATCTAATAATCTCCTTTAAACATCGCATTTTATACCATTACTTTCCATTAAGTAAATTTTTATAAATATTTATCTACAAACTGCTGCTCCCGATAGAATTTTATACATAATAGAAAATTTCAAAATTCTAAATATGATGCCCGTTTAAATGCGAAATCCACTCCGACCTATCGGAAACCATTAAATTAATCCACCGTATAAAATAAGTCCCCTTTCATTACCGTCCCATTAATTCAGACCCACCTCTTCGCTTAAGTAGACACTAACTCGCGGAGTTAGATGTGTTGCAAAAACTTAATAAACGTTCCTCGAATTCCTAAACGCAAGACAAATTAGACACGCCGCGCAATAAAGAATAAAACATTTAATTAGTCGACGCAATAAAGTTCTGTTTACAACGTGATGATTAGAAAATAAGTGCTCGATAGGGATAATTGCTGGGTAGGTACAGAAAGCTGTTGACTATTGGAGTATAAAATAAAATTCATCGGGTTGGGTTGTTTAGCGAAAAGTTCTTAGATTGTGAATATAATCTAATTTCGAGTTGCTCTTTATATTCTTTACTTTGTATACCTCATCAAATGTAACATTGATCAAATTACTCAAAATATTGAGTACGCCTCTGCTTCTTGATTAATGTTAAAGAAACCAGTAAATATATTTTTTAATTAAATCTCTGTACTACTGTATATAGAGTCTTTAATGCTACTTAACCAACATTAACTTACCGAATAAGTGGCTTTAAACCAGAAGCATTAACGCTCTCATTACCCTTAAAAATAATCCTCATTATCATTAAAAAAAGTGGGTAATTTCTCCCTGCCAATGCACGATCAAAAAACGCACTTCTCGTTGAGTTGCGACGAATTTCCGATTCGATTAATATAATTATTCAAAATATAGAAAGATTTAGCGGGCTTGGGCTTCACGACGGGCAATTTGACGTCTTTAACCAGTCGATGATTCTAGAAATTAATAATCGTAAACGAGAAAATTACTTATTCGTTTAATAAAAAGGCGAAATTACGAGGAACATCAATCTTTCGACTGTCGATGTATGGCGAGTAAAAAGCGCCTTTCTTTTTTTTTATAAATTCGACCGCTCCTCGAATATGTATCAATGAAATTAATTTCCATGAAATTTTCGTGGCAATAATGTGTGTGCCTACTTTGTGTTTTAAATTTAAAGCGGACGTTCATAAGCGTAACAAAACGTTTTTATGGAAGAGAAAGTCTCTGGGGCTTGATATGCTCGCTTAAATGGTGTAGTTTTTAATAAAATATTCATCATTTTGTGAGTAAAGTGCGTTTAATGTTGAAGTCGATTTATATCGTAAATATAGTCGTTTTAAGATGGTGAAAGATGTTGGGATATACATTATTGGGAATTATACTTTCTTTATGCTTGCTCTAATTTTTTTTTGAGATTTCTTAAATAACGAGGAAGTATTTTGTGCTATTTTACAGGGTGTTTCTGAAATAGGTGGTCAAACTTTGGGAGCAAGTAGAGAACCTAAAAATATGACAAAAACTTAAATGTCATTTTAAAATAAACCTAAAATTCTATAGAAGGCTAATGATGCTGATGTCAAATCCACTAGAAATGCCAATATTTTAATTCGTTTTTAAATAAGTAGACCATCATATTTCACAGTTTTTATTGTTAATTTTAAATGATTTTTATGCCTTTTGAAAATTAATTTTGATGAGTAATTTTACATATAATTAAATGTTTATTATTTTATGCAAAACATTTATGAGAGTGTTTATGTTTACAGGGTGATCCCTAAAATATCCCTAAATAATGGTCTAAAAGTGAAGGGGAAAATTCTGGGCCTCGAAATATTACGATCTGACCCAACTTGCTTTAGTAAAATATTGAAAATAAAAAATATACAGTGTCAAAGTTGAAATAAAAAAAAAAAGATTTTTCGCGGCAGTTTGAAAGATTTTGGATGTACAGAAGTGAAAATTTGAAGACATCAGGTGTTTCAATGCATGAGAAATCATAATATGGATAAAAACAATTTAAAACAAAAAACATTTCAAATAATAAATGGCCAGTGGCATTTCAACTTCATATGTAATATGCAAAACATTATTGAGTGTGTATATTTCTTGCTTATTTTGCAAAAATGTTGTTATTTTTTCTACAACTCCTGAATTTTTTCACCACAATTTAAACACCCTATTCATCAATTATATTAATTCAGAAACGTCCCAATAAATTATCCCCATATCTATACATAACAAATCCAGAAACAAAACGATAATTTACATTTTAATTAACGGTCTAACAAACCGTACCTCGCCCATAAAACATATTCAATAAAATATAACGACTTTTGTGCTAAGCATAACGGTGTTTACCAAACCGAAATGATAACATAACATAAATTTCGTCCAACTACACCAGCCATAATAAATGAATCTTACTCAAATAAAGCAATTTATTATTAACAGCGAAGGGCACCCTGCCATTGGCCGGCCGATCTCCTCACCAATTGGCTTGGCAACTAATAAAGAGTAGGCCGGCCAAGAAATGCCATTGTTAGCCCCCGACCAATACCCGACCAGCTGGGCGGTTACCTCCATTTTATTCCTCCTGCATGTTTGAAGACATCAGTCCAAACAGTTGTTTAGCTGATAGCACAACAGTTGGTGTGTTTGTTCAGTGCGTTTCTGTTTAAAAGTGATATAAATATACCAACATGCCCAGGCCATCGAGGGACTCTTACGGCGACCAAAAGCCTCCCTATTCCTACATATCGTTAACAGCAATGGCCATATGGAATTCCCCGGAAAAAATGCTACCCCTATCGGAAATCTACAAGTTCATCACCGACAGGTTCCCGTACTACAGGAAAAACACCCAAAGGTGGCAGAACTCCCTGCGGCACAATCTATCCTTCAACGATTGCTTCATAAAAATCCCCCGACAGCCGGACCGGCCGGGCAAAGGGGCCTACTGGGCCCTCCACCCGGCCGCCTTCGACATGTTCGTCAACGGCTCGCTCCTGCGGCGCCGGAAGCGCTTTAAACTCCTCAAAAGCGACAAGGAGATATTGGAGAGCGAACTGGCGGCGTTGACCAACATCAACCGGATATTCTTCGCGCCGCCGACCCCCGAAGGGCCGCCGCCAGGGCAGGCGGCAGCGGCGGCGGCGGCGCCGCATCCGTCGCCGCCGGGCGCCGCCAAGCTGCCGGACGCGGCGGTGACGTGCATCCGGCCGAAGCGCAGCTTCACCATCGAGAGCCTGATATCGCCGGACAAGCCGGCGCCGGTCGCGCCCGGCCCGACGCTGCACGCGGTGCCCCACGTCCATCCGTGGATGCTGACGACGTCCTGCTACGATTTGGCGTTCGCGAACCCCATGGCGCTGATGCAGCCGGCGGCCGCTCACTACGAGGCCTACGGGCTGGCGTCGGCCGAGGAGTTGTTCAGGGTTTCGCAGTTGTAAATGTGATTTTTTTGATGGTTTTTTTTCGTCGAGACTTTTGTGGAGGCGATGGAGGAGGCTCTGCGGCGACGACGCCGATGCGAGACTATTTTTGGGGATGTTAAGACTGAGTTTACTGTTGGAAAAGTACGTACTTTTTGTTGTGATTTTATTATTATTTTTGTTTAAGTATTTATTTGTTGGTATTTATTATGAATAACGCGAAATTGACGAAATTGTTTCCATGCATCATAGACAGATTTATTTCTTCAAAAATCGCTTAAAAAATAACTGAATATACTGGAGAATGTGCAATATTAAGAAATGATAAGTAAAATGTTCGGTAACGGTCAATTACTTTTGGTTTTAAGGAGGTTCGAATTTGTAAATGCGGTTTATACAAATTAGGAAAGTTGATGCTTATTTGATTGAATTATTCATGCAGTTTAAAACCCAAAAACGTACAACATCAGTAATAAATCATTTTCAATTTTTTTAAAAATGATAGTGCATTATTTGCATGCGATACATGTAATGAAACATGATGTATATCGAAGAAATACTATTATACCTTTAACAAATGTTTGAATTTGTTATTATAAAAGGAATAACTAAATATCTAATAAACCCACATAAATCACTATACCATTCTCTACCTTCAACATTTCTTTTGTAAAACTATATTTTAACTATTCAAACATTCAAAATAGGTACCTATGGTATAAGTAAACCTATAATAGAGAGTTTCATGGGTGAATTTTTCTGTTTATAATATTATTGATGTTGTTTATTATATGCACCATACTGCTGCAATTGGTCTTGTTTAAAAAAAAAGTAAATATACCTATAGGTATACTATCTCACTGGCATTTCTTTCTACTTATACAAAATTTAGCTAGGTACATGTACACCTTGCTTCATTTGCGATTGCAACATGGGCATATCTATGAGTTGAACAAAGAAAGATTATTAAAATACCAGTTGTCAGAGTGAAAAGTTGCAGTGACATGATATCACTTTTTCTTTTTCCTTTATAAGTGTCTAATTAAAGTTGTCTTTGTTGCACCCGTAGCCTATGTTGCAATGAAAAATGGAGCAATCTGTATACCCATTTGATGTTTTTGTTCAAGCAAATATTGAAAAAATATCAAAACCCTCATTATTAAATTTCAAAACAATCATGTATAATTAATTATTTTTAGGTAAAAACAAATTTGTATTTGTTTAAAAGAAAATAATTGAACCCGCTTCAAAAACTATAAAAAAATGGAAATATTTTACACGTTGATTACTCACCCATAAATCAGACAAAACTAACAACCATAAATAACAAATTTTGATGTAATTAACAAGTATTGTTCTAGTAGTTCTACGATAACAATTAACTATTAGTCAATTAAATAAAACATAGCTTGTTATAAAATTTAGCAATAAATTAATAACATAATAATAAACTAAAAAAACTGGCGGAAAAAATTGAATTGATTTATGGAAGACTTCAGAATCATTAGGAGGCGATTCATAACTGAATTATTTATTGTTTGGTCCATGAAATGATAATTTAAATGCTCACATTAAGATATTTATAGGTTGTTTAAACAAAGTATATAAAAAATAGTTTACATGCACCAATGTATAAAAGTCATCAGCCTTTTATAATTTTTGCAGCCAGGTTCTTGAATCAAGCAGGTTTTCAAAACGACCGACGCGACGGTAGCTCTAACTCCAAAACCATTTCTGCAAAATAAATGAAAAGTAAAATATTCAAAAATTCTTAATTTTATTCATGAATTCTTCGTATTATCTACACATTCATTTTTTCTGTCAACTGTTAATTACCCATCATTAGCGACTATTTTACGATTGTAATAACTCGAAAATGACTAAAGTAACATTTTTTTCATTTACATTAACATTACAAAACAGCTCGTCAAATAAGGAATCAGGCTTAAGTCAATAAAACTGAATGCACCTAATTAACATAAAATATTTCAGAGAAACTTACAATAATATTTGTTTTTTCTTAGTTGATCTTTGACATTCTTATATCATGAAGAAAAATGTTAATCCTGGCTTATATCGGCCCAAACAAAATGCATATAGAAAAAAATGTGTAATAGTATAATAAAAAATATCAAAGAACTTCATAAATAGCCTACATAATGTTTTCAAAAAACATTAAATAACCATCTTCGCTCTTCATCTGCTGGTTTTGTGCAGTTCATCCATTATGTGGATCCATTATTGTGTTCAATTTTCCGAAACAGTTACGGCGATATTAAAGTCATTTTCTATTATAATAACTATAGAAGTCGTTATTGCATCTATTTACATCATTAAACATTATCTACAGTTAACTATATTTATTCTTACCAGCATGATTAACCTACGAACAATTTTCAATAAATAAACAATTATTCTTTGCTTGAATTTTGTTAACCAACAGGTTAGGTACCTACATATGTTTATTTAAATATTTTAATTAACTCAAATACCTATTATTTAAACAAACTATAAATAATCATTAGTGTACTTATAATAAAATTCAGCCATCAAATTTATATTAATTGCTTAAATAAACTCATAAATTAATGTGGGCATAATTACACCAAACATAATTTTGTATATATGAGGGTTACAAATTGTGGACTTTTTGAATATAATTGCTCCTTTTTTTAACTTTTAACTCGACCGGTATGGTATAATTTGCGATAAACACCCGATGGCGATGGCTTGGGTCTTTCATTTCGGCCAGCTGAGTGCGCGAATTCTATGAATATTTATTAATTTTTACTGAATTAATTCGTCTGTGTCTATTCGTGAATTTAAAATCATTCCAATCACGAATGTATTTATTATGTAAATTGAAAATCGCTTCCAATTTGAACTTCCAGACCACCTCTTAATAATTTTTGTGCTGATAATAGATTTGTTTCACGGTTTAAAATGTGCCTAATGATCAAAGTAATATAAATTGTACATTCTCAAAGTATATGACAATTATTTTTTAAGCTACCGAATTCAACAAAAATATTAACATTTAATTTGTGAATTTATGTTTTCCTAAAACACATAGATGTTATAAAAAATTTATATGTAGACTACAAAGCTATAAATATCGTTAAATGTTTTGAAATATTGATGTATATTTATTATTCCTCAATATTAGTATATCGAAATACTGAACTCAAATTCATTAGGAATCGAAAAGACATTCGCAATAATTGCCTGTAATGTTTAAAAAGAAAGGGTTTTCATCCACACTTGTTAGAAACGAAATATATTATTCACACTGTAAATATGAAAGAATGAAAAGATATAGTTCCTCGATGCGATATGTAAATAATATATTGTTAGACTTAAATAAATGTGATAATATTCATTAAGTAAAATAGCTCATAATTTAAAACAATTCCAAAATATTTATCTCGTATTAGAGATTTCGCTTAATTCCTTTGCAGCTTAAGTATATAATACATTATTGTTTATTATAGATACATATATCAATTAAGTTGCTCAATACCAAATGAGCGGAAAAGATATAATAACTATTTGTAAATGGTTGGCAATATTACTACAAAAGTAGTACTTACCAATTTGTAAAAATGCAAATATGGGTACGCTTAATTAAAAATTAGTACCTATATACCTACATAATTATGCAACTCATTGCAAACAGGATATTTATTTTGGAATTAATGAATTTACAAATACATATAAACAGGAAAATTAAAGCATAAAGTTCCCCTATACGCTCATTTCATGTTTTCTGTCTATAGCTATTTTAGCATATAATTACAAATGTAAATATAATTCCGATATTGTACTATATTGACTTAGTTGTGTATTGTTCGCATGTGCATGTATGTATAAATTATTTACCTAAAGAATGCATTTGTAGTTATAAAAGCGTACGAAATAAAGTTATTAATTATGAAAATGTTTTTTAATCGAGCCCTGTTTATGATTGTCCTGGGGATTTCGGTGCACATGAACACAACAATGGATCGTAATTTTTCTAAATGGACTTTAAAACTAATTGTCGCATTATTATTACTCCAAATTAATTAAAAAATAATACACTAAAACACAGTTATTTATTTAACACATTATGATTTGTGTTAGTGGTTATATAGGATGCATAAAAAAATAAATCTTCTAATAGATGGGACCTCATTTGCATTTTATCGGTATGCAATTTTTAATGGCCAGTGCGAGCATAATTTTTCTGTTAGTCGGCCCGAGAAGGGTCTAAAAAAGGGCGTTCACCAAGTCCCAAGTTAGAGAGATAGCATCCTACCTTGTTATTACAAGATAGGATCGAAGAATATATTCGAGTGAGATTATCGACGAGATACAGGATAATCTAGTGGAAAAACAGAACTTGTGCGTGCCTTGAACGTTGTTAAAAAACGTCCGTACGGTGTTAGGAAAAAACGAGGATCGATGGTTAAAGATCTTAAATATAATTAGAGAACAATTATGTGTGCATTGATACACGTTATTAGATAAAAAACATTGCCGCTCTAATTGTAAGTGGTTGGAAATTATAAAATGGTTAAAATGTATAACATATATTCAATGTTTGTGTGAATATTTTAAAGAGTTTAATTGGAGTGCATTGTATAATTTAATTGAAATGTTGTTCAATGTAATTGCACTATAAGACTACAGTTTAAAAAAAATTACAAACATTCAAATGGGGTTTAATATTTTCATTCAATATTATCTGGTTTAATTGAAAATGTGGTCCATAAAACTCGCATTCACCCGCATGATTGAGAAAAGTTGTCGTTTAATTTAAATGCCCTTTCACTTGGTTAATTTTTCGCCTGAACGGGCCTCTTTTGCGGCTTATCGCATATATTTGTTTATAGCCCGGAACAAATCGCGTTTTAAAAGCGAGCATCACAACAACACTTTTTTCTTGACCGTCGCATTTGCATAATTATTAATGCTTCACCGCCATCGCACCGATGAGCAATAAAACGTCTGGTGAGTACCGAGTTTGTTATTTCGATATATTCTTTTTTTATATCTTAATGAAATAAATAATAGAAATTACCTTGTGTGTACAGGGTGAACCTTCAATTTTACAATGTACAAGAAACTAAAAAAATTAGAGGGCTCTTGGAAAAAGAATGCTTACATTACAAGACTGAAAAAGTCCTAAATAAAGAACAAACCAAAAGATCTTGATGGTATAAAAACAAATAAGACCATCATTTTTGGTTCACACTGTACTTAAGTAAAATAAGTTTGAGGGCATAGTGGTAGTTTGTATTAGTTTGAGTTTTATATTACATTGATCATAAAAGAGAACAAACAATGTGCAAACAATTAATATTAACGAGAGGGTAAAATAAATGCAGGTATGTAGAATGAATATGCATACAAGTGATTAATGCATATGAATAAATTAAACATAAAACACTTTATGAATTTCATTCCTGTCGAGATTATAACACAAATATCTATTACAATTTTATCTCTAACATTACTTACATACTGCAATATTTTCAAAGTTAAGTCAAATCAAATATTAAAATTGTCAATTTCTGACTTTTGACAATAATGACCACATCAGTAGCCACAGAATTAGTTCATACACCCTGAAACTCGCCTAGTATATAAATATTTATAACACAATCTAATTAAGTAGTTACTTACAAGGATTTAATTTGCTCAATTTGGCATTTTTCTCTAGACCCAACAATAAATTTACACCGGACTCTCGGCTGGTAAATAACGCGCTGAATATTGATGAATATAAAGATTGATTAATTGTGGCAAAGTGAGTATTTCTAGTTAAAAATGACGGAGAAAACGACCGGCAATCTCGCCTACCTTTCCTTATTAATAACTTATTGAAAACCAGTCCGGCGCAATTACGGGAGGTGTTTGAAAAATCCCGCGAACTAGGACGAAAAATTTTAAAAAACTTTAACCGATAATTATAATTAATTCACTAAATAACGTAGCGTAATAATTAGAATGCCAAAATTGATGAATAGGAGTAAATTAAAAAAATCCAAACACTTTTGTATAGGTAAGTCATTTTATTGATTTTATCCCAACTTTTATTAACACCTATCATCCATTCCTCGTTTCTTTTATCAAAATATGATTGATATATTGGAATTGTTTGATAATATTTTTATACACGAATAAAAGAAGTCAACGATGTTTGATAAATCGAATTGTTGCACTAAACGCACTCACAAAAAATCCGAGTAATCAGCTTGATTAACGATACACGACGTTTTTGATTAATTATCGCAGATTTGTTGGACAACCTAGCGTTCAACCCCCGTATGTTAATGAAAACTAGACTGCAAATAACGATGCTAAAGAGCAGAACGAGAGTAAAGCGTGGTTAATTACAAAATTACAAAGATTTCGCCGTGTATTTATAAAGTCAAATACTATGTTATTATGGTAAATCTCAAGTACATCCGTTCTAACGAGCGGTAAAAGTGCTGCATTCGCCATAGGCGTACTAAGAGGGCAATTCAAGCGTTTCTTTTTTCTCACAGACACCCGTCAACAGTCGCAGATAATGATAGTAATACTTGATAATGATACATCTTTACTAGGTTTAGTCTTATTCATTCGTTCACATTCGTAATGAACAGTTTACGTTACGGGAGTTTGATGTCAAGAATTTACCAGTGCTTGCCTTGCTTATTGCATATTTATTAAACGGAAGCTCTATCGTCACTTTAATCGATTCCTTAATGATTGCTTGACATTATTTTTCCCTCTGTTATTAACTGTAGATATATAATTTTAAAGCGAACGCCACTGAATGACATATCAGCGTTACCAACACAACATTCGAAGTTTATTACCAACTTCGAAAAAAATAAAAATTTATAATCATGGGGTATTTTCGAATTGAGCCGGACTTGGATCGTAAACGCACTATCAATCAACAAATCTAGAAAATCTGCATTAGTACAGTTAATTACGAAACGCCTCTGCAATGCTGTATACCAAGGTAACCACATATTGCTCTCTATGCAAATTTTGCAGTTTATATACTGCACCAGATTCGCGTGATACCTGTGCGATATATCTGCTTACAAAACTTTATATTAGGCCTTTTTTAATGGCACTAGAGATAATATCGGTTCATGTAATGCGTAGGTATATAGCTATTTACCTCTAGGTGCACTCTTTTTTATGGCTAATAATTTTGTTTGTTATTGCTGGGACTTGGAGCAAGAAAGGTGCGAACGCGAGCGCTATTTCAGGCTCGATCATGTGTAGCAATACAAATAGGTTTATTGTATTAAATCGATTTTTCTATGTTATTTTCTATAAGAGTGCCTTGTAATTTTTATTTATAGATACCTAAGGTATCTATTACTACATTTTAACGCAATCAATGTTACGAGATCTGGTTGAATTTCTCTGATGCATAGATCTATATGTATATATTGTTTAAAGTGTAATGGATATAAAATATACCTGTAAGAGACAAGGTATCATGAGAGCATCGGAAAATAGTAAATAACAAAGTTAATTTACACCTGGCGTATTTTGATGCATGCATATTTATGATCATTCAGTTGGAATAGAAATAATTCCGCAAATGTTTTCCGAAGAGATAAGGAGCTGCCAACAGATTTACGTTTAGAGCAGGATTTATAGCCGTAATTTTAGCTGTCGATAGATCTCTTTATAGTATTCAGATTTCCTTCCTATTGTTGTTACTAATTAACGCCAACAATGATGCCCGTAGTTCGAAGAACAATAGGAAATCCGCGGCCTTTATGAATTATTGCGCACGCGAATCCGGCATAAAACATTCGAAATTTACGGTTCACCGGCGTATCTATTTCTATATGTTATTGCGAAATGTAGGGTAGGCAAATAGTGAAAAGGAATGGTAAATTTTATTGTAAATCGCATGATTGTGCACGAAATTTATCTGCTGGGATAATTTGACATTATTCTTGATGAAACAGGTGTTAGGTATATCTTTTCGAAACATTAGTATATCTTATACCGACAATCTAAGTTATAAAATTGTATGTAGTATTTCAAAATTATTATTTTTTTTGTCCATTACTTTTTCGAATTTATTTTTTACATAGTGTGTAATAAACTGCTCCACAAAAGTTAAGGAAGTTCGCAAATTTTGCGATTATTTTAAAAGTTACAGTCTTTTTGATCACCATTTTCAAATATTTGAAATTAAATGTTTTCTCTCATATCTAAGTGGATTTTTTGCACCTTCCTCTACAATTTATACTAAATTTGACGATCAAAAAACCTGCTAACCTAAAAACTCAAAACTTATCCTTTTTTAAATGGAACACCCTGTTTTTTATTTAAAAATTGAATTAAGCTCGTTTTCAGCTTTCCAAAAATATAATTTTGTACAACGTTATACTGAGTGATTTAAAAGTTATGACCACTTTTCCACGAAAATCGTACTAAGTTTAACACTCTGTAGAAACTAAATGGATTGTATTGAAAATAAATTTCAGGTTTCACAACATTGCAAATATCCTGAAAATGTACAACTCTGAAAACGAGCTTAATTCAATTTTTAAATAAAAAACAGGGTGTTCCATTTAAAAAAATAAAAGTTTGATCTATTACGGAAAAACGGGACACTCTGTATAAATGTAACTAATTTTAAAATATGCAGCTTAAAAAGATCTACAACTTATGTAATGAAGTTTTTTTGATATCTTCTATAATAACAGATATATTGAGCTTTTCCATACTAATGTGCCACCCTGTATAAACCATATGAAATTAAATAAAATACCAACATTTCGGAAACAATAAATGGTGTAATCTTTACACAAATTTTTCGAGATTTGGGCATCAAGAACTACATTGCAAAATATGATCACATTATCATATCTGTTTGGAATTACAATCGAATAACATTTCACAAAGCTGTAATGCAATTTGTCATCCCCGAAAAGCGATTCGTTGCTTCCCTTTCACGCTCATCAAACTCTATGCGACTACAACATAAAAAAGCTCAAACTATTGTCCCCCGGATGGCCGTAAAAGCGCGCCCGCCGTAAGGAAAATAACGTTTCCCATATGGATGCACGAGATCATGACTAATGCCCGACGCTATATTAGTTTTCAATGAAAGTCCATAACGTATCAATTAGAAACGCGCGATGTTCAATTGTCGTCATTAATAGAATGTAATTCTGGCCTAATATTTTGTCAACTAAGCACAGGGGAGTGTCAAAACATCCCCTTCGCACATAAATCAGCGGTGCATAGAAGCTGCGGCTAAAGTTGAAAGTCTTGTCGGATGGTTTATGGATGTTATAGTGGTTTTAGGTACGGTTAGTTGCACTTTCAAGGTACATGCTGGAGTACAATTGCGTTTCGAAGGATATTTATTGGTTTTGTTGGTACATTTACCTCGAAAGTCGACAAAAAAGAACGGCAAAAGGGATAGTTTGTTTCAATGATTTATCTATACCGCCTAGAATTGCACCTATTTATTAGCAAAACAAAAAAAATTGCTGTAATTTTTTTCTGTCTGATTCTATTACACAACAATTAAAATTTATATTTATCAACTTATAATACCAACAGCCTCTCCAGGTTAACCAATTACGTTTTGTGATCAAAGCTCGACCCAGCCCAACGTTTAACATGCTCTATGGCAGGGATTTTTTCTTTTATAGGTCCTTAAAGCCGCAAATTGACTTTTTATGGTGAGGTGATGCGTTTTTATTTCGGAGCGCATTAGGAACCATAATAATATTAAGCTACCTACAAATTGGAACCCATCTCATTAATCAACGGTGTTCGTTTCGAGGTAAACCCAGTTAAAAGAATTCGCTTTATGGTGAATTATTTTTGAATTTACAACCGTCCCCGGCCGGCCGACGTTTCTTTATGGGTTTGCTCGTCTAATTTTTGTGTCAACAAACAGGTATATAAACTATTTCAAAAGGCCCAAATATGAGGCTTTGTGATGTATACATAAGCAGAATCGATCAATAATCTATTAAAAGTTATAAATTTGAAACGGTATTTTTTAATAAAAAATAAATTGTTTCAATTATTATTCAATTTATTCAGTTATTATAGGTGGGTACCTACTATAAAACTTTTGATTTTGATGAAAAATAAAATGAAATAAAATACCTGCAGATTCAAGTAAAAATGCTTATTTATAAGAATTGTTAATTAATTGAGTGCCATACTTCAGGATGTGAATATTTGGGTGATTTTAAGAAGAAAAGTTTATATCATATATGTTCTAAACCTCTTAGTTTTCGAGCTACAGTGTGTTACAGTTTTAGAAAAAATCTTTTTATTTCTAGATATTTTTATGTAAATGTAAGTAAGGTAGACTGGGGAAAATGTAAAAATGGGGTAAATGTAATATTTTTACCTATTATGTTAATGTTTTTATTATTTTTATAGTTCTTTTGTGCATTAGACAGGGTTTGTTTCTTATTTTTTCTTTATTATTATGTAGCTCTGTTATTTTTTGAAATTAATAAATAAACAGCATATCAAATTTTAGAGAAACCAAATATGTATTTACAATTGCCCCATATGTTTTTCTATATATAATTGTATTGCACTTTAGAACCGTTTGTTACATTTACCCCGTACCATGCATGGGGTAAATTAAAATCGTTTTCTTCCTTTTTCAAAAAAAAACTTTTTAATACCTCGACTCTTTAGTTTAGGAAGTTGTGAATTTAATATGGTATCAGCATTTCTAATAAGAGAAAAAATGAAGTCACATTTTAGGATTTAATTTGAACTATTCAAATTTTACAACCGATTTGCCCCAGTCTACCTTACATATAAATATCACAATAACTGGAATATACACTGGGTGAGCCAACGATAAGGCAAATTATTTTTCCTCAATTTTTCCTCAAGATTTTGCTCAATTGTGCCTGATGTAGGTATACTTAAATTATGCACAAGATCAGTTTTTTTTATCATTAAAAACATCAAACATATTCAAACGAAACTTATTATATTTTTTGTGGATATTTTCGGGCTTGTAATAAGCACCTACGAGGTTTCCGTTCTAATCGCCTATATCGATCTCCGGCTATTATACCCACCAAAGCTTGAAATCGGTCCCGTCCCAATTTATCCGCCGACACTTCTTGGTGTTTGCTCTGGATATCCACCAGCACAGTGGTGCGTTCTTTTAATCAACACCGCGTTCTCGTGTTTTACAAATTCTTTCTCGGCTCCGGGTGATTTATTACGGGCCGCCTATTGTTTAGAACGGCGGGGAGCGACTAAATGTAGGTTTCCTGATCGACCAGGTGTACGAAATTCGGGCGAGATTAAATTGCACCCATGACAACACCATATTTTTTTTTAATTTTATTTACCTACGATTAAGATAGGATATCACATCAATGCGCAATTCTCTAATAAAATTGATGATCATGAAGAGATAAACTGTTCTACAAAAGTTAAGGAAGTTCACAAATTTTGCGATTATTTTAAAAGTTACAGATTTTTTGATCACCAAATTTTCAAAGATGCGAAATTACATGTTTTCTTTCATATCTGAGTGGATTTTTTGCCCCTAATACCTCTAATACAACTCATATTAAATTTGGCAATCAAAGAACCTGCTACTTTTAAATTAATCTCAATATTTGTGAAATTCCTTAACTTTTGTGGATCAGTATATTTACTTTGAGGAATCTGAATAATTTATTGTAAAATTATTTCTTAATAAGATAATTTATTAGTTCAGGAAGGGGTGTTTGATGTACTTTTAAAATGTATCATGGAGAAATCTGGAGAATCTCAATAAGAATCTGGATACAACGTTTTATTTAATAGTTGATTAGAACACCGTAAATAAAAGAAATTTTGAAACTCTAAAGAAGAGCCAGATTAAACTGTGAATTATTCCTGCCGGCTGTGTGCAATAGCCCGCCGCCAAATTAAAAACATACCGCTAAAGACAACATTAGTGATGTGTTCTCTGTTGTCTGTTGAGTCTGTGAATAGAACGCCCCGCTATGCCGATATCGGACGGTGTTGCCATGTGGGCGTAGTTACTGCCAACGAGGATATTGGATTCGATGGGACATGCTGCGCGCAAATGCGATTGTTCGTTTCGATGCGATATGCGATATGCGAGCCGTGCATATCCCGCGAATGCGACTTGATCATGTCGCGTTTATGTCGCTGCTTGATCTTAAGTAGGTTCAGCGTAAATAGCTTCGGTCGATTCCCGGATTATAATGAGCCTGATGATTTCCCGAGGGACATCATGCATATGGGAAGATTTGCATAAACTATGAACTTGCATACTTAAGGGGTGTTGAGAGAATTGTTGATGGTTGAGGGTTGAGTTGAGGATATTGAAAGTATTGAGTGTACTTACTGAGTGATTTGAGGATATTGAGGATATTGAGGATATTGAGGATATTGAGGATATTGAGGATATTGAGGATATTGAGGATATTGAGGATATTGAGGATATTGAGGATATTGAGGATATTGAGGATATTGAGGATATTGAGGATATTGAGGATATTGAGGATATTGAGGATATTGAGGATATTGAGGATATTGAGGATATTGAGGATATTGAGGATATTGAGGATATTGAGGATATTGAGGATATTGAGGATATTGAGGATATTGAGGATATTGAGGATATTGAGGATATTGAGGATATTGAGGATATTGAGGATATTGAGGATATTGAGGATATTGAGGATATTGAGGATATTGAGAATATTGAGAATATTGAGGATATTGAGGAAATTGAGAATATTAAGGGTATTGAAGGTATTGGGCAAGGTTTCGAGAATATTGAGAATATTGAAAGGTTAAGGCAGAGTATTGAGGGTATTGATAGTATAAACCGATCAGGATAGTATAAACCAAAAACCTGGCCAATGAAAGACAGCTTAAGTTAAGGATTGATCATGTTTATCTAGAGATCATCAAGAATTTTTTTTTTGTCACAATAAATGCTTGTTTCTTAAATCTTCCTAAATATATATTTCTTTCAAAACCGTATATCTCGTCTTGACACTTTCCCCAAAAGAGTAAATTTCCCTACATTCTGATCACGGTCCTATATTTCTAAGGTCTGGAATCATGGGTCGAAAAAGTGTCCCGTTATTTGAGGATAAAACAGGGTTCCTAAAACGGCCGCTAGAAGGCGATGTTGTAAAGGACCCCGGTTTTTTGCGTACTAATTATGTAGAAGTAGCATTAAGATAGGTTTTATTCAAACTAAAAATAGATACAAAATATAAAAATATACTTAAATCAGCGATGATTTTGTTGTAAACATCATGCCTCACGTATTTTCTGTTACTGTATTTCTCCATTTTCTCCTCGAAGTGTCAAAAAATATTTTTTTAAGTTTTGACAGCTCGAACTGTCATTTCACACAACCGCGATTTATATGTAGCGCGACGCTGATTGGATAAGATAAGTTGGTCCTCCGATCGTTCGCCACGGTGCGGCGCAAAAGTGAAGCTCAAAAAGTCCTTAAATAACGGGACATATTCTCTAATGCATATAAGAATAGAGAGATTCCAGACCTTAGAAATATAGGGCTGTGATTCTGATGCAAGATAGTATAGAAATTAAAAATTGTTAGTATACAACCTTAAATTTTCATTGCAATAAAATCACATTTTGAGCACCTATGTATATCCGATTCGTTCACCTGTTATATTCGAATGAAAAAACCATCTCCCGACGAAAAGTCTACCAGATTTGTCTCGCTGCTCCGCTATACAAATAAATAAATTCCCATTATTGTGAGTTATTTAATTTGTGACAGTTCGAAATCGAAATCGAAATCGCTTGAGTCAACATGACTCTTTACAAGCCATAAAACATATTTTGTGTTTTGTGCTTTTGAGAAAGGCCGCTGGTTAGGTGTCTGTTAAACCATATTATGATCTAAGCGGGAGGTATGTACTTTTTAAGTCGCACAATAAAGGCCCCGCAGCTTTTGAGGTGTTTGATATACCGCCCCGGCGCAGGACCGGCCGGTGAATATGTTGCGAGGGGCTCTGTATATAAATGTCCCGATTACATTATTTGTAATTAGGTATATAAAGTTTTATATAGAATTTTGTGGGAGAAATCGGAATTAGTTCTACAAACAACGCAACTAAACGTTTTGATGAAAAAAGAAAATCGTAACGTTTCGTGACTAATTTATTTTATCTTTCGTTCAATTTATTTCTTTGTGCTTACGGGTTCTTAAGTATCGCTTTTAAAAGGCTGAAGTACACAATGGCCGTTTACGTCCTGTCAGCTCCTTATACCAAATTATTGACGTCATAAAAATGTGGTTAAGTTTTATTGTCGAGTTTTACACTCTGAGAACGAGAGCTGAGAACAACAGAATTTACATACGAATTGGATTTGGGTTATGTTAATACCGATTGGATTTACCTATACAAATGAGCGATAAAAATGCAGGCTTGAATTGTATGCAAAATAAACTAGCAAGTTAAATGTTTCTATTGAATTTACTGGCGAATAACGCGTCTTATAGATCTAATCGAATAAGATACTTAGAAAGGAATCAAAGTGTGAAAAAAAAATTTATATACAAATATACACAAGCGTTTACGAGGCACCCTGTGTATACGAAATGAAAGATTGAAATTTATTAAAATAATTTAATTAAAACGCTTGACGACTTTTAAACGAGTCGCCTTTCATTTTTGAATGCCGACCAGAGCTAATCTCAATCTCAATCAAAAAGCGACTCATACCTCCCATGTTTCGTCAAGTTTCACCTTACTCTTCTTAATTTGAATATTTAAAAACCATTTGTCTACATCAAAGGCAAAGGTGTGTTAAATTTCCAATGGACACGGTAGATTATAGACAATAAACTGACAATAAAAACAATAACGAAATAAAGGCGAGGTTGTCAATAGGCGTCAATTTGATCGTATCGACTTTTTGCTTATAATATGAAAATTCTGATGAATAATATACATAAAATATAATCTGTTAGAACTCACCATACATTTTAAAAAGTCTCCCATCAAATTAGGAATAAGCGAAAAAAAATGGATAGTTTTTCATGTTGGTAAGCAGATACCTAACTCAACAACTAAACAATTTACGGGACTGCATAAAATTTTACTTCGATTTATAACCGCATCGAAAACAAATTCCGATGGTTCATATGCAATGCAGCGCGTCTCTTACACATTAAAAGAGGCATTAATTTCACACATATCGCCGTGCGAGTATCCCTTTTGCAGCGCGTTATTCGAAATTTAATTAATTCCGTAACAGCCGACCATAATTTGAGTTGAGCACATCTATTAGTAATCCATTGTTGTTCTTAGATTTTTTTCCTCTGCCCACAGCTTTGTGTGCCGTAATGGTGTTTCATTTCGTGTGTACTGGCACTGGCCATGGCGTGAAGCGGCCTTTTGAGCTTCTATTGTGTTCGAAATACCTTTGCGAAATCATTAAATAAAAATTTCACGCTGGAAGTTGAGCCGAACGTGGACCGTACTTGTTTGGGATCGATGTTATACAACGGGGGTTGTTTGTGTGATTTTCAATTTATCGAGCGAATTTACGATATTTTGTGTGAGTTCGAAATATCATTAATTTTTCCTTAAATTTACAGTATTACTATCCCTCAAATTATCCGGAGTAACAGGGTCATCTAGCGGTCTTTTATCATTTAATCAATTAGTCATGAATGGAGATCAATTATGAAAGGCAAAATATTCGACAATATTCATTTTTAGTAACCGATTTTTTTTTCTTTAATCATTAAATTTTAGATTGAAATAACCGCTTTGTAGGTTTAGTTATTCCTTCGGCTCGAAATTGATTGCATTATTCTCGTATATTAGATTCGATCGACAATAGACGCCGACGCATTATGCTATATTATTTCTATTTTATGTTTAAAATCAATTTACTGTATTGATTCGATTTCGAAATTGATTTTCCCAAAATGAGGTTTACACATAAATTACACGGTACGGGAATGTACACTGCACTCGAATAGGGTATTTGCGAAGTGGAAATTGAATTTAGTTTCAAGAACTTTACCAGAATAATAAATACCTAAAGGCAATGAAAAATTTATAGATAGCTCTGTAAATCTGGGAATTTAGGGATTTATTGTACCTACAAATTGTTCTCATTGATGAAAAAAACCTTTTAAAAGCATTAATATTGATTAAAGGTGTAGGAAATATGTTGCATTAATTGCAAGTAAATCTTGAGAATATTAGATTTATTACAACAAAATAAATTAGCTAATTTGATTCCACAAAGACTCGCCCAAGATATATAATGAGTTCTAGAAGCTATCGAAATGAGCAAAATCCAGTAATTAGTTATATTTATACGAAGTGTGTCCCGTAGAAGTTGCAATACATTCGATCTTTCTTAGCAAATTGCTTTTTGCGGTTTCAGCGCTATTAATTCTTATTGTCCCTAATGGCTTCGAAATGATATACATGCGACACACATATTCTACCCTAAGGTCGTTAGAGGCCTTTACGCTCCATAATGCCGCGATAAAAGCCTAAAAGAGGCGTTGGGAGGCATTGTTGCAGGATGCAATGAGGGGTTATCTTAAAAGAGCAAATTTTTCACCCATAAAAAATTTACCAAAATATACTCTTAATACATTATTTAAACAGCTTTTTATAATTTTTTGTAGGTGTGTTAATATATAATTTAAATGAAAATTAATTGTTGTATTTATGCGATATTTCTTTAAGTAATATTGTTCACTATACACGAAGATTTATTCAACATATAATAATACTTTCGAAATTAATTTTATCCTCCGGCGAGAACGCGCAGTTGAGTCAATGAATACGAATATAAACGCCAACCCCACACGAGGGAGTCGGTAATAAATTACTCAATTTTAAAAAGTAATGACGCAAATATGACATTGTGTTCTAAAAATGTGCGCCCGTAAACGAATTGTTGCGGCGATATTTTTCCACGATGAGAAGTTTAATGGTTCGAGGAAGATTTTTAAATTCCTCTTGTTTGAGATTTGTAAAATCCAAATCCTCCGAATGCGCTTGCCGTTGGATATAAATTACAGTTGTCCTTTTGAGAGGATGTTTCGGATGTGGCAGTTATTGCCGTACTTAGAATGATTTGCCACAATGTGCTTAACGAGAACGTAATATGGCGAAAACTTGCAAACTTATTTAACTAAATTTATGGATTATGTGCACTATTCCTTAGTACACTCTTTTAATATACGGCAAAATAACAAGACAACTCACAATAAAGTATTGGTAATCTCTTGTTCTTTTACCAGATTTCATAAAGCTTTAAAGCTTCCTTCAGGAGAAGGATAAATGAATAGTTTCTTAATACATAAAAATGTTCCTTTATTGATAAAGATTGCTTAGGATTCTTTAAGTTGGTTATGAAATCAATTACATCTACTAAATGATCTATTAAAGTTGAAGAATCACATTTATATCCTTTATGAAATCGGCCATAAATTAATCTATTAAATCGATGGTATAAATTGTTGAATTTTCACCGTTAAAAAACCACAACTGAAACAACTTCTTCCATTGGTTGTTTATACAACCACAATAAACTGCATAACGGTAACCGCATTCATTGCTTTTCGACGATTTATTACAAATAATGTTTTTAGTTAATCGCCGTGAAGTTGATAAGTAGCTATTGATCTGTTACAACAGGGAAAAAAGCCGATTGTCGTCCATTCGAGAGATCGCCGGAAAAAAATTCTATTGTATTACAGATGAGAAGCCGGATATTTTATCGGTGGCTTTTCGTGTTTTACGCTCCAAAACCGTCGAGAGAAAAAAAGTAAACGTCGAATCGAAAGCCAATAGGAATTCTTTATATTAGTAATCGAGCGTTCCTGATGGACCGTGATGCTTTTTTCGTGTTATTTTATTTAACCACGGTTTTGTTGGACGCATTTTTACGGCTTTCAAAAATACATTACACACCTAATAACGTATAAACGTTTTAAATAAAATACCTAAACTTCCTAACAACACCTTCTATCTCAAGCAAAATACTCTCAACTTATTAGAGATAGAAATCTCGTTGCAGATAATTCAAACTCCTCAACTATGGAAAATAAAACACAATAGCTAAACACAATCGACAAGTTTATATTACCATTCATTGTCTCCTTACATCGTGACTAAACAACCTGACTTAGGACGACCATCATCCATCGTTCTATCTTGTTTATTTGCAATTGAAAAACGCAACGTTACAAGTAATTGAAACGAACGACGAATAGTTTATGGATATTGGTTCAATGATTTAATGGGAATGGTTTTGCCGGGAAAATTTGTTTTGTACCTATACACCTTTTCCAACGGCATAAACGCGTCTCTTAAATATTAGACGCGATCTAAAATGGTAAAAAGGAGTTCTGCGGTTACGTGGGTTGTAAATTATTCGTTTATTGCTTTGCTTCATTTCGGTTCTCCAGTAGAAAACAAAAAATTGAAATGTTACATTGAAATACATACCTACATAAAATATGAATATGATGCACATTGTATACATTGCAAAAGAAAATAACAACCCTGTCATAGAAGAGGGAAAAATACTTTGCCTTATCGTTGGCTCACCCAGTGTATATTCCAGTTAATGTGATATTTATATGTAAGGTAGACTGGGGCAAATCGGTTGTAAAATTTGAATAGTTCAAATTAAATCCTAAAATGTGGCTTTATTTTTTCTACTTCCTAAACTTTTTACTTTTTCTACTACTAAACTTCCTAAACTATAAAGAATCGAGGTATTAAAAAGTTTTTTTGAAAAAGGAAGAAAACGATTTTACAATTTTTTTTAAAATGTTGACAATATGTTACATTTATCCCATGGTACGGGGTAAATGTAAAAAACGGTTCTAAATTGCAATACAATTATATAGAAAAACATATGGGGCAATTGTAAATATATATTTGGTTTCTCTAAAATTTGATATGCTGTTTATTTATTAATTTCAAAAAATAACAGAGCTACGAAATAATAAAGAAAAAATAAGAAACAAACCCTGTCTAATGCACAAAAGAACTATAAAAATAATAAAAACATTAACATAATATAGGTAAAAATATTATTCATTTACCCCATTTTTACATTTGCCCCAGTCTACCTTATTACTTATGTATTCTAAATTTGGTTTCGTTGCAATTTTGCTTTATGAATTTAAGTAACATTTAATAGGATACCGAGAAAGGCGAGAAACAACTTAATTTCTGTTTTCAGTCGCGATTAACTCTGAGAAAATATTTGACCGGAGCGAAAAAAATGTAATCTCCGGTGTAACAAATTAAATAAATATCCATTATCCGGCAGCAAATAAAACGATCGCTTTCCCATCTTTTTGTTTATCGTCGATACAGCCGGACCGGCGATATTGTGCTCTCTCACAATGGAAAAAAGTCCTTTCGAATAATGGCCCGATACGCCAAACAACGAGTTGTTCAAATTGATTTTTGTACCTTTTACACAACTAAATCTATTAAACGATTAAAAAAAGACCTCCTCCGTGAAAGCCGCGCTCTTACGGTTTTCCATTTTTTGTGAACAAGACAATTTTCCGGCGCATTTACACTAACAAAGTGTTTAAGGAGTAACGCTTTTTTTCCGGCCCGAGGAATCTTTTGTGAGCCTTGAGAGTCGCAGAGAGCACGCAGTACTGGGCTAAATAAGTTCCCAATTTATTAAGAAAAATATCCATTATTTTTTATTGATTCCAACACTCGATTTATCATCTTTAATGCAACCCCTAATATATGCATTTTAAGGGATCGATTTCTATTTCCTATATATGAACATTTTTTAAATGCACACTCAACAGCCGTATAAATGTTACCATTTTTTTCTAATTTTAAATAACATATTTAAGTGAAGTTTTAGACTAATTTCAAAGACTAGAAAAATTTTATAATGCATCAAGCAATCATTAAAATAATGAATTAAAGTTCGGTCCTGCATCAGCGAAGATGTTAAATAAAACCCGGCCGTGCAGCATCATTCGAAAGCATCGAAGAACCGCCGGAGATCGGTCGCGAGAAAGCAAAAGAACGGCCGGGCGAGAGAGATCCGCGGTTCTCGGACAATGCGCCGCATTGTTGTTCACTCGATCAGCTAGTTAATAGATAAATTATATGGTTTTACGCTCAATCACAACCCGATATGATCGGCTGTGTGTGCATTGTCGGCCCGACATGGGCTGCGCCTCTTCGAATTTCATGCGACATTAAGTCAAAATAATGTAATTTATCACGAGGATTCCCGGTCCCGGCCGGGCCCAGACAGCGGGGCGGGCCGGAATATACGAACGAGCGGATAAGCGAAAGGGTGCGTGAAACGGCGGGGTAAAAGCGCCGAAGGGCCTTTTAATTTTCTGCCCTATTTCAATGTGCCTGGTTTATTAAATTCGGATTATGCATTCAACGCCCGATAAGATAGGTATTTTGCACGAAAAGAAATTATTTTCATAAAAAATGTGGTACTACAGAATCTACTGATTTCTGATCAGTAAACTTTGATGAAACAATTATAATTGACAATAATTTTATATTTATAAGGCCGATTTCACATTGAAGCGGTAAAGTATCCTTGTAGAAAAGGAAGCTTTTAAGATAAAGTCCAATGGTTTCATGTAAAAGATTTCTTTAGGAAATGGTTATGCTTTAAATATACAGGGTGGCCCAGATCTCACGCCCCACCGGTAAATCCCTTATAGAAACGACTGGAGATGCTAAAACTGCAGTCGAAGGCAGGAAAAAGTTATTCCTTTGGTAAATAGAAAAAAATGGATCATTCGATTCGAACCACTTTTGAAGCGATAAAAAATTCTGTAGGTTTGATATCAGCACGACCAAGTTCCTGAATGATCGATTTGGAAGCAAATCTTTGATCAATAGTCACAGCAGATTTTGGCAGCTTTTGTTAACCTTAAAAGTGTAAAGAAAATAAAATCTTTCAATAATGTCAAATTGGTGTATAGCTAATTCACGTCATTTTCGTAGATTTGAATTCCTACTGGAATTGGTCGATTTTGAACCTCTTTATTTACCAAAGGATTAACTTTTTCATGTTTTCGACTGCAGTTTTGGCATCTCCATTGTCGTTTCCATAAGGCATTTCCCGGTGAGGCGTGAGTTCTGGGCCACCCTGTATTTTAAAGTGTTGACTAACCTGAAAAGCGGTAGGTATAATTAAATTAAAACGCTTCAAAGCTGCTCTAAAACAGCTTCAAAACCGCTCTAAAATCGTTCTAAAATCGCTTCAAAGCTGCTCTATAACACCGCTTCAAAACATTTAATTTATAAAATTAATCTATTAAAGGATCCTTTAAAGTTAAAATTTCCTTTATGAGATCGTTAACTATATTTTTAAACATTCTTTATACAGGTTGGTGTTCCATATTGCTTGTAGATTACAGTGTGTATTTATATGCGGTACAATTCTCACAAATAAACTGCAATTGAATTGAACTTAAAAACGCCAAGTTTCCGTTTACAAGTCGGTTAGAGCAGTAAAAAATATAACGGATCAAATTGCGCAGATTAATCGTCGTAACTCGCAAGGAATATGAGCGTTGCGTTTCGTTCGCCCCTCTGCTAAATAATTCCTCGCATTAGTGGCCGGTAATTAATGGCCGTCCGCGCTGAAGAAATATATCTTCCAGATTATTCTTAATTATATCGCGGTGATAATAATTTCACGTCCATTTCTTTATTTCCGGTGATCGCTGAGCCGCCGCTCCGCTCGCTTCGATAGGTGCAATTTCTGCGGATTCTTTTTTTACAGTCTGCAATTTCTTTCCGGTAGCTTTTCAGTGTATCATTGTTTGAAATTGGCAGTTTCGTTCTTGCTCAAACGCACGAAATGCGTATCTCATACGTTACATTTACGGTAGGTTACGGGGTTTTTTATATCTTCGATAAAAAGAAGAGAGGATGCTTTGCAGACAAAAATAAAAAGAAAATAAATTCGGCGCTACGTTTTTTTTTGTACTTTTTAAGCTGAACAACAATTAGTTGGTGTGTGAAGCTTGATTTTTTTAAGGAATAGGTTGTTATAAAAATATCCCTGTAGGTAAAGGTTTTCTAGTTCGTTTTTATAATGGGTTTTATATGCGAAGATAACCGAACGTCGCTCAAAAAATCCATTCAAAGCGTTTAATGGACGTCTAACTTTGGAAAAGTTTCCTTTGTTATTCAAATATTATAACAACCGTTTGTGGTGAGCCGCCCAGCCCGAAGAGGCTTCTTGGTTTCGAGTTATTAGCCGAAGATATAAAGGTACTTTGTAATGTTATTAAAATAATTTCATTCAAGTTTGCCGACAAAAAGATGTACAAATTAACCGAAAATCCTGAAATATGTAGGTAATTTTTGTTACTAATAAACTGCTAATGATCTCAAAAGAAGTTTATTATTTGTAACTCTTTATAATAATGCCTTTCATTGGAAAATAATAGGTTGATTTTTATGTTTGTTAAAAAAAAATACGAAACTTCTTCAGGGATGCCTGTAATATTTTTTATAGATTTGATTTTTTTGATATACAGATTGCTCCATTTTTGATCGCAACATAGGTTATATAGGCCATGGGTGCGATAAAGACAACTTCAATTAGACACTTATAAAGGAAAAGGAAAGAGTGACATTTGTGTCATTGCAACTTGTCACTCTGACAACTGTCATTTTAATAATCTTTCTTTGTTCCACTCATAGAAATGACCATGTTGCAATCGCAAATGGAGCAAGGTGTATATAACTTTGACCGCACTGTAAAAAGTTAATTTCACAAGTTTTTAAATTACCTACAAAGTAACGTAAATCAGCTAAACATGCTTCAAAAAAATTGTGCGTTACCTTATTTCGCCTACACACAAATTTCGTTAATCAACCCGCATATGATGCGAACATCACAACTTGCTATAAATTTAAGAGGATTGTACAGAATTTTAGATGTATTTCACAAGTAATTTTTGTCCATAATTAAATAAAAAAGTTGCGATTAAATCAAAAATAGGGGTTGTTAGTTTTTAAAAATTAATCGTTGGAAAAATTAGCATAATTCGGCCCATTTTAGAGTTTGTTGCATATCTTATTTCAAAGCCCTATTTTAATAAGAAACTTTATGTGGTAATATCTTAAAATGGTAAGGTTTGGGATTTTTTTCTATGAAAGACTCAATTTAATTCACATCCTTAATTGTGTATATACTTATAAATTTTTTCGCATCAATTTTGAAGTATTTTGTACTTTATAGTTTCTTGTTATCCCACATTATAGCACAGAATACTGCATAGTAGGTTTCAAAATTTATGTTAATAAATTTCAAGTGAAAAACATCAACTACCAAAAGCCAAGAGTTAATTCAATTGTAGAAGGCATTCCATATTTATTTTTTTACATAATCGTAATTAAGTGATGCATGTAAGAGATTGTTATTGTTAAAATAAAATATGAGAATACTCTTAAAGAAAATAATGCATGAAAGAGGCAATGGAGAGGTAGGTGTATTAGCGGATCTCTTGGCGAACCATCTCACAATATATAAGTTTTATATACAGGCTTATAAGCATGACTGGTCGGTGATTATAAAGTCAAAGTAGCACGTTAAGCCCCGTGATTAAGGTGGTTAAACTTGCCGCTTAATTGCTGTTTACTGAGGCCGTTCGCGCGTTTGATCTGTTGGAATCGCGTCAGAGCGCGTACACCGTTCTGTGATTATTGCCCGAGCCGACACAACATCTCGGTCCCAGCTACCAATTCAACGTCTTCACAGCTTCGGGATAAATATCGGTCGGTCCGCCGGTCCTACATCCAATTATTTTTTCTTTTCTACGGTCTAATCGCTCTTCGGCGCTTTTAGTGAGAACTAAAATATTTATTTTAGATATGGTGCTTAAATAAACACGCATTTTTTTGTAATTATATATGCCAAAAGGGATAATACTTTTTTTTAAACGTTTTCTAGCGTTTCGTAAATGATACCGCTGCATCGGAATCCCGTAGAAGCGATAGACTAAAAATTTCATTTTTAAAAATTATCCAATATAACAAATTCATTTTTGAAGGGTTATTAAGGTTTAAAGATTTTTTTAACATTAAGATTTTTTTAAATTTAGCTGGTATTTTTTGAATTATGGGATTCTTAATTCTATGTAGATTTTCAGGATTTTTCATATCACAATTAGTTTTACAATTTATAAAATCTAGTCAAAAGTCAAATTACGAAATAAATACCACACATTGTACGATTTATTTGTATACTTTCATACTCAATAAGAAGCTTTTTTCATTAAAAATAAATAATAAATGTAGAATTTGTTTAAACAAGACCAACAGACTTATAATTTTAACCACAATGCAAACTTAATTAGAAAATTAAGGCAGTATATTTTTGAGTTCAGGAAGATAAATAGGAACATATGCAGAAGATATTTACACGTTTCCATATGCTTGAATGTAGTGATGTAAATTAAAAATGATACAATAATAATTAAAAACCCATTAACGCCTGCAAGAATCAGGAAATTTATAACAATGAAATAATCAAGATCCGTCCGAGAAACAAGAGCGATAGAAGGTGTGGTTTCGGACTCAGAAACTTGCCGAATATATTTTAATAATGGTCTTTTAATTCACCGTTTGGGATTTTTTTAAACGCTAGACATATTTTATTCAAACATTCCGCGTTTGCTATAATTATATTTCGAATGGGAGTCCGTATGGCGTTAGATAAAATTAATGTGTGTGTGTGTTGCTTTATTATTTTTTAAATGGAAATGGTTTCCTTATCTGATGAAGAATTAGTACGAGTTTACGGTTAAATGTTTTGGTTTTATCTAAAATCGTTGTAAGTATATCGCCGCAGGAATTTTGGGGGAACAAACTTATTTGAAATTCAGTTGTTAAATTAAGACTGTAAAAAAGCGGCCAACAGAATTTAAATTATTACGCTGTAAAAACCCTGAATATTAAACGCTTAAATAAAGACAAAACCAGATGTATCTGAAACCTACCGAAAGGCTCATTCGGCAAAAGTGTATCATTTCCAAATTTCGCCAAAAAAAACACCGACTACACGCCGTCAAGAAAAACGGCATGGCGTGCAAGAAAATTATAAATGTTTGGATATTCAGGTTGTAATTCAAATAACAAAGCGAATTTAAAATCTTAAACTAATAATAAAGCGCATATCGGGGTTTATCTTGACGTGCAACTGGCAGGACACGCAATACCTTTCGAAAATGAACGCCGCGCCGAGAATTGCAGAGCCAGTTTTGTTTAGCACTTCCACAACACTTTAATGCATTATTCAGGCTATGTTAGTATTTAGAATGTTCAACCTAATAAGTTTAATTACACTTTAGTATATGGGCTTAATAACGCTGCATGAATGTGAATGATTGAGACATTTTTTAAAGGTTGATAGAAATGTTGTTATATTGCTGCAGGTGTAATAATTATATTTTAGTTTCTGGGATAAAACTTGAAAAGGTAAGAATCATTTAGCTATGAATATGTAAAAGAAACATTACTAACACATATTAACATTGAAGAAGAAACATTTTAACAATTTTCTCCGAGGATTATTCGGGGATTATTTTCTATATAGCAGAACTACATGTACTTTTTGTATTATATTCTCGCTTGGTTTAAGAGAGAATGAGTAAATTCCAATGGCATAGGGACTATTAATTACAGAGACGTGCTCAAAAAGTTTGCGTGCGGTTGACAGTTGAGTTGCCTGTTCTCCACTGCCACACTATACATGTTTACTTTACAAAATCAATATAATTCAAGTAGAACTTAATTTCAGACCAGTTTATACTTGCGAGCGGGAATAGGTTGCTCGCGTTTTCAGTTTATTTTTCGCTTGTTAATTATTGTACAAAATAAACTGTTTTACCTTACTCACACAATGTAAATGCTTCGTGAAAAGTGGTCATCTAGATTTATTGTAAATATTTGTTATGAAAAAAAAAATAGTACCTACATTTTTTAACTACAAGTAATTAAAACAAAATAATCTACTCGTATATTTCACAACACACAATAATTACTAACAATTAGTAATTTCAAGGGTAATTCAAAAAAATTATACAATACCTGTACCAATACAGAAACTTTTTACAACGTTTATACAATGTTTTAATGTTATACTTTCCTTTTAACGATTTCCGGTTAATCTACGATAATAAACCACTAAAATTATGTTTTAAACCATGTAACAAAAATAATTAAGTACGCGAGTTACTTTAATATGTACAAAAGTGTACAAAACAAATTATATTGTAAACGTTTCGAACACCATAAAAATCACCACGCCCTCGATTCGTTTCACATGAAAAATGCGGCGAGGCTCTTCCTTAAAAATGTTATTTAATATTTTTATAGGAACTATAAAAGCGCTACAGGGTGTTATGAATAAGCTAAATTTAATATTTTATATTCATATAAGACTGATGAAATTTATATAAGGACATAGAGAAACCATGTAGGTTATTATGCCAATCAAACTAAACATATGAAATCTTTACAATATTTAATATATAATAAACAAATATTAAAAGTATAGTGATTGATTTTTGTAGCCACTTAATAGAAAATTGTGTTCACCTGGGAATTACTTTAAAAATTTAAAATTGAAGGTAGCAATTTGCTTTTATTTTCCATCAGGAATCATTCTGTAAGAACATAATAATGATAGTATGTATGTACATATTGAAAGAATATAAAGTTTTGGAAGTGTTCGAAGGTAGGAAAAAAGCGGTGGTGCGTGTTGAGTGGAAAAACGGTTTAATTTAATACCTATAAATTATTATAAAATTAAATTAGCATCAAAAATTAAAAGGTAAAGGCAAAGACAATCGCCAGGTGCTTTGAAACATGCGGCAGGTTCGATTTCAAAACCATTATAATTTCATCCCGAAAACTATAAAAGATAAGTAGTGGCCAGGTAGTTTTTTCACCTGTAATAATTGCCCATAACTACAGGCAGTCAAATTAAAAAGGTGTTAGAAGTGTATACTAATAACATATTTAGAGTGCCAAATGTTCTATAAATATTTGGATGTTTAACACTTAAATTGCCCATACAGAGACGGGATTGTTGTTGTTACTAATTTTTTTTTCAAATAAGATACTTATGAGATTGTATTTGTATCTAATAAAAAATACAATTTAAGTTTGTTAGAAACATTTGAAATTATACCTAATATTAAATAAAAACTGTCTTTTTAACTCCATCGAAAATGTTCTTAAAGTTAATAACTTGCATGAGAGAAAAGCAAATTTTAAACATTATAAATTCGACTTTTATCGAAAAAAACCACAACTTTTTCTCTTTTTTTCCTACTTATTTTTGTCACATTTCTTACAGGTAGAGTGCATTATAATAATGGGTCACCCTGCAAGTATACAGCAATGTTGTCCATGGCAAATTAACTTATTAATTACTAGTTATTAGTTTTTTTTTATTTAGAATGTACAGGTAAAATTTGCCACCATAAAAATCTCCGAGGGTCCCATTTCAAAAAATATCACCTAATGAGATCCTTTTGTCCGTTCTAATCGAAAAATAATTCCCAGAAGAGCATTCGCGCGAGAAAAATAAACACGGATATCTTTCATTTCGGCTATAATTATAATGCATTTATTTATTAAGCGCGATTGTCTCTGAAAATTTATAGTAAAAAAATTTCCATTTCGTATAAAGAAAACTGCACATCAACTAGAGAAACCGGGGAGCAATTTGTTATACATAAATTAAAGCGAGCTCATAAACCTTGAAATACTTTTAATGAATCCGAGACATTGTTATTATTTCAGCCAGGTTAACAAGAAAGTTAACTTGTTTCTCTATCGAATTCATTAGATTTCGAAACTGTAAAACCATTACGCACAAGTAAATTATTATGTTTTAACACTCGAACGCGTTTCCACTGAAAAAAAACGAACACAAAAAGGAAACGCGAGTCTCGCAGCAGAATCAACGGAAATTCGGAATTTTTGACACTTACATAGAAAAACTCCGAATGGCCCGGAACTATAATTAAATTGGTTTTCGCCAAGAAGTCGATTGTCTGTTTTGGTGTGATGATGGTAATTTTAACGTTCGAAGCGTGGAATGCCGCTTTTTTCGCCTTTTGTATAGGCAAAGCATACAAATTTTTGGTAAGAGCTGGTGCAGTGAACCTATTTGTGGTTAAGTTTGTGTGGCACAAAACCTACACCTCATTCTTAAAAAATAACTTAACAAAATAAGTTTAGGAATTATGTAATTTTACTTTATTATTATGTAAGTTCGCTTTTTCTTAAATCAACTTTAAAACCATCAATGATTGATTAAACAATTGAAATGTATGCAAAAATACTATTTATAAAATATAAAATTGTCAGGTTTTCAAAGTTTTCCCTATATTATTAAAACTGCTACACTTTTGATACTTTTCTGCAACTTTTGAAACAATAATTTTCATAAAGCTTAGTTTTTAAATTATATTTTTTTCAATTTCAAATAATTAAAATATCTTAAAAAAATTAGAATTTTTATTTCACTTTAGGTTTAATAAACTTTTCTACATACATATACTTCCAATCAATTTCTAATATGAACATTTCAAACGTTATACCTTTAGAAATATTTACTTGAGAGTAATATTTATAATAATAAAAATGCGCATGGTGGTGCATAATTACAAGAATAATTCAATAAAATTACATGCCTAGTGTACATACCTAATGAATTAAATAATTAGTTATTTCTTACGAGAAAATATCGAATTGCATGTGCGCATACTTTCAAATGATTCCTTTTCTTCCATTAAACAATAGTAATTCATTTTTGAATTTACACAAAAAAACGTTATGCCTTGGTACAATGTGAATCAATAATTATTTAATTAAACTAATTAATATATCGAAGGCGCAACCGTTTGTGTTCTCACAGACTTTTTTTTAATCTATAATTATTTAAAATTAAACATTAGAATTCTTTTGTTGCTGAAGAAGCAATAGAATAACTGTTGCAACAATTATTTCAAAAATTATTAGATATAACAATACAAAGTGTATGACCAAAAACGGCTGCATGGAAACTATTTTTTATTCAGATGTTATTCAATCTGACTCTAAAATGGAAATCTCATGTCTTCTATACTAAGAAATATATTATTATATTTACTCAATGTAGTAATAATGTATTTATTGCCTAATATATTACTTTCTACAATTTATATACCTACTTAGGTAAAAATTCATTCTCTTACGTGTCATTTGCCTTTTTTCCACTAAGCAATTTTGCCGTTTTCTTTCGAAAAACTTTTACCTAATTACCTTTTTAATTACCAGCTAAAAATCTTTAATGCCTTCGTTCGATCGCGACTCATTTAAAACTAATTTATCGTTGTCGCCTTTTAGTTCTTATTTGCTAAATTCTGACTGTGTACGTAAGTACATCTTCAATACGTTAAAAACTTACCATGAAGCCGACCTTTAATTAATTAGGTGATAAAATTTACGATGGGATCGTAAAAGTCCGAATACAACGGATCAGCAGCATCAACAGCTTTAAGGCAGAGAGAGACGGAGGTAAATTAACTCGAATCAAATGGTGATATTTAAGTATATACGATTGATCGTATTTCATTTCAAGATAGCACTTCTATTTATAAATATTTATCTACCTATACATGATGTATTTACTTGTAGCAAATTAAGAAACAATTGGGTAATAAATGAGTGATCTTAGTTGATTGCGAAACATAAATAATAAAGAATATTGAAACTGATGTACCTACTTTAACTCTGATATCGTTTGCAATATAAAATCAATGTTTTGTATGTAAGCAACCAATAGTAATTTCCGATTAAACACACCTAAATTAATCGCAATCATTTCAAATTTATTACGTAGTTAACATTAAAAATTTTTGCGCTAAAATTACGGCCTCTTTATCAGCAACGAAAATTTCGAAACCTCTATTTTACGTCCCTGACAAATTGGATCGCACAATCATATCATTATGCAGATTTATAGCGGAATTTCCATAGTCGAAACATTTGTTAGAATTAGAAGCAAACCGCCTCGGCTCGACATCGCCGGTTTCTTATCCGGCAAAAACCGTATGAGCAGCCACATCGAAAAGTAATGAGCGGTAATTTTGAGCTAGCCGCATTCATAGAGGCATTTTGTACGAAACCTCGGTCACTATATTTAACATTCGCCGGATTACTGTCATTATATACCGGCTTCGAATTGTAATTTTCTTGTTAGTTCCTTCCTCATGCCCCGCAACTCAAACAATTAGACAATTACGTTGACGCATTTGCAAACACTCTTGCTCTACCATCATGCTTTTGCCATCATGAATCTCTTCTGTATTTATATATACTATTTTTCTTCCCTCTGCCCAACCATACATCACCTCTGTGGGTTCTCTCATCCAACTTCTTCTATCAATCTTTATCCATCTGCATCCATCTTCTTTAATTAGTGGCCAGAAGGAAATCTTTTGATAAGGATTACCAGTACACATTGTTCTTAGACCAGTACCTATAATAATGTGTATTTTGCACTTTCTCATGTAATTTACACTGATGTATTTATATTACATTTCATCCTTACTGTATTCAAGTTTTCTACTGGAGTATATGTATAATAAGTTTTGACCAGCCTATACAAAACGATTGAACTACTGGGTATAGGAAAATAATACACTTGGTGGTTCGACAGCCAATATTTTTTCTCAAACAAAAACCGGTGCATTATATGGATTGCCAGAACCTCCATGGGCTTCAGCAACACCTGTTAGGCCTGTAATTAGTCATAATACAAATTAAAGTTTAACTAGCCGAACCGGTAATTATCGTGGATAGGATAGCCCCCACTTATCTATTACGGGCTCGTTTTAATTATCGAATAAATGGAGTCGAGTCTTAACTATTGTGATCGCCGATTGAGAAACGCAGATACACGGTTCTTTTTTATTGAATGAGCTTGAGCTTGTGAAATAATCGATAGGTATTAGACAGGACCGGCTTGAGTTTTTTCGAGCAAGTAATTAAAGTTGGACCTCATTAAACTCGAAAGTATTTGCGAGATTTATTTAATGGGTAAAATAAGTTTACCTGCAGTCAATATAATTGGTTTCACAATTTTATAAACTTCCACTTGACTTTAAGCGTTATGCAACCCAACTTACACATGTCGCATAAATGTAGAAAATTAATATTTGAAATTTGTATAATTTAATAGTAAAGGAAGTGTAAAAAGAAAGATTTAAGAAGCCGATTCTGCGTCAGTTTTGTAGATCATGAGATAATCATCGAATGCCTATTTGTAATTGAAACAAATTTTTGTTTGATGTGTTCGGCCTGTATATAGTTTTAAAAAGAACCAATTATAAACATTTCATTTTGTACAAAAGAACGTCTGCTGTTATTTATTAGTGGTAAATACATCAATATTTCCACACTTTAATTAACAAATTGCCTCTATGTATATGCAAAATTCTAAAGAACCATTTGAGAGATATAATACCAATAAAAATAAACAGAAATTGAGATTTAAATATGTTGTTGTTTAACATATAAATTAACAACTTACAAAAATAAGACATAAATTTCTAAAAGAAAACTTTGTTTTGTAAATTCTCTTACCTACACCACCCTATTTCTCATACCTAACATGTAAAGTTTCTTTGCTCTAAAAATACCTCCTCGTTCGCCCAAAATACAATAGCTATAGAAGGTATACAATAAATCTCCCAAGAGTGTGGGGTTTCCTAGATTTTCGGTACATAAACCACGAAAGTAATAATTAGCTATTGAGCAGGAGCAGACGCCCACTTGACAGGCGCCGCGACGCCAACCCGCCTCTTAGACGTTTCCAAATAAGGGCGTTTCGAGCAAATAACTTAACATTTCTCTAAACTTTAGTTATCTGTTGAAATTTAATTTGTTTGTACATATGTATATGGAAAATCGTTTAATAAGATTTGTTGATTAATCCTGCAGGTTATTACTAATTTTACCAATATTTGCATAATTATTACTTGTACCTATCCCGCATAAAATTTAGCTTCGTTTCACCGAAGTAACTGCACTTAATTGAACAGATTGCTATAAGCTATAAGGTGTAAGGTTTCCTCGTAAATTCATACCTTTAAATGGACGCTTTATGGAGACGTCGCGACGCCGCTCGACGCAGCCCCCGCCCTTGCTTTCTCGCAGGGGCGGTTCGATCGAGCAATTTCTCTCTCACCTTGAAAAACGCCGGGCTCCGCCTCCCGCGTTAAATCCAGCAGTTTGTTAACCGCTGAATTGTTTTACGGTGTAGGTAGGCTCGTAAGCATCGGCAGGTAGATTCAGCCAGCAATGGCGTAACACTGGGCTTGAAAGCTCTATAGGTGCTCTTCGAAGCTTTTTTTTTTCTTATTTTTATGATGTTTTGATGATCGGTTGGCAGATATTACAAACGTGCTAAATACCTATTAATTCAAAGTGAATAAACTGTGTCTAAGGTCGAGCGCTACATTCGTCCGCCGATTCATCGCGCCGAAGCCGCGCCTCTCCACAGTTCGACTGATTCTCTCTTTCTCATGTTTGCAGCGCTCGAACATGGACACTCTGTATAAATAGATACTAAATGTGCTACAGTATTTCAAATACAAGAAAAGTTGCTACATTTATGAATGCCATCAATAGAATTCAATTTATAAAAATTTATAAAGGCATTCTCATTTTATGCACATTATACAGACAACTGTCTTTAACTAATCGCAGATAACTGTCAACTGTCATTTTAGTAATCTTTCTTTGTTCAACTTATGAAAATTACCATATTGCAGTCTGAATTGAAGCAATGTGTATATTATAGAATAGTCTGCAGAGTATGTTGTTTAAAAAATATTTAATCATTTAGAATATTTTTATAGGAAATCATTTGAACTGTTAGAATAATGTTAGCAAGTTCTTACCTTACAATATTCGAATTTTGCGTGATACGAAATAATTTAAAAATCACATAGTGGGCGTAGTTATGGGGTTGGTTTGGATTGTTATTTATCGTGCTAACTTAGGTGCCTGCCGTGCTTGAAAAGGCAAATATTATTAATACTTATGTAAAATAATTGAAGTATTATTAGAAAAAAAATTATTCAATATTTTAAAAATAACTCTTAATAATATCAAAATTAATCACAAAAGTATATAGCGATCTATGAATAATGTCAGTAAATGTAATTTTGACAGTTTGTTTGACATTTGATTTGACAGTTTCACGGAGTGGGTGATTTATTAGTTCTTAAAAAGATCAGTGATTTCGACTGTCTTGTTCATAAAATTTATCAGTTTTTAGAAGGATTTGTGTTAATATTTATAATCAAAAGTGCCCAATTGGGTATATATACATATTTCATTGTTTTTGGCGAAGGTAGATTTTTTATTTAGAAAATGTCTATTGAACAACACAGAAATTATTTTCTGATCGATTTATTTGGGATAAATTGGGACAAACGGGATGGGTATTTTCATTCTTTTTATAATTTAATGGAATAAAAAATGATGATTTTTGGAAAACTCGTTATTGGTAGATTTTTAATAACAGTCCATTTCATTTATCTTTCTCGTTTGAAATCTACCGTGTTGGAAAAATTTTCGCGCATAATAGGGAAATCAATGTTAAATTCTTAGCCGGCTGAAATCCAATCTACCAGTGTACATTTCAATAGAACGTCGCGATCAATTCTAATAAATTTAATTGTTCTACTGGACTTCACACCGCGCTTTGGCTTGGTTAGATTAAAAATCAAATAATTTCGACGGTTTCAACACTTCGACAGTATCAAAACGGGTTCGGATGGGTGAACGTCGAGTCGATTGCAAAGAATTGAGAATTTTTAAACGATAATTTATTGAAAAAATATCACTAATAATAAAATAGAATTATGTAGATATGTCTTTTTGCCACAATGGCTTGAAAAAGAAAGTAAATTCTAAGAAAATAATAAAAAGAAAACTCCAAAAATAAACTTAAAGATTATTTTAAAACAGAAAATAAAAGAACTCTAAAAAATAGTCCACCGCTTTCTGCTAAACTATAGCCAAACCTGTCATACAGATGTCATCTCATATTACTGAGCTGAGGTGTAATTTTAAGAAAATTGAATTATTTTTTCCTTATTTTTCCTTATTTTAACAAGATTTGTTGCTATTTCAAAACTGTACCTACCGATACACACATTTTTTTGAAATATCCCCAAAAAACCTATTAATTGTAGTTTCTAAATAATTTTCTACCTCATACCTAACACAAATAACTTTGTACCTCTACAAATCGCGGCGTGCGATCCAGTAGAACAATTAAATTTATTAGAATTCATCGCGACGTTCTATTGAAATGTATACTGGTAGACTGGATTTTAGCCGGCTAAGAATTTAACATTGATTTCCCTATTATGCGAAATTTAATTTCCAACAGTGTATAGTTTAGTTAATAAATAAAATCCCAATATGTCAAATTTCTTTAAAATTCATCTGGAACAAAAACTAGACAGTGTTGCCAAACTTAGCAAGTTTTGATCAAACTATTATGTATTTATTATGTAGGTACTTTTCACTTTTTGAAGAATGGTTTTCATTTATACAATTTTTAGGTTTTTCATCAAAAATTCTTAAGAAATTCTAGTTAAGGAAGCTTTTCATACACATTTTTAATTATTAACATATTCCTGTATCCTATCTTGTTTAAAATTTTCCCAAATTGAGAAATTTCTCTCAACAGTGATAGTATTATAATGATTTTAAACAGCACATATCTCTTAAATTGCTCAATACCTATCTTCCTACATTGAAGAAAGATTTTTTAGAGAAAATATACAAGAAAAACAACCACCGCATTCAACCTAACATTACCAAGAGAATAACCAAAGCAGTTCTATCACATCAAATTAAACCAAACCTCCTGGGTTTTGTCTTGAACATCGCCGTAAATAACCGCGTATACCGGCCGTCTTCGTCCACAATTCACGCAATCGTGACATAACCCGACTCCGCTACTGAAACAGGCCAGATATAAATCAAACCGAGAGATCCCAAAGGCCGAAAAAAGAAACCCGCGCATCCGCCAATGGGCCGATAGGTGAGTAAGTTCGCGCGTCTGTTGGGATGGTACCTGGCTACAAAGGTTGCCGCTGACAGCTGACTAAATGCCTATCTTTAAGGTGTCAGTCCAACACAAATGAGTTTCCTTTAATTATAGGGCCAAGTCGTTTCTGTGTTATGCCCATGCCGCTGCGGACCAACGAAGAAATTGCGCTCCGACCTACGTGCCCGTTGCTCTTCGTCTTTTCCTTCATTTATCAGGTACGTACCTGCTTATAATTTGCGCGGGGAACAGAAAATTATTAGCTCAATTTACCTTTATAAATTTTTATTAATTATTTCGATTTTATTAATCTATAAACAGGATTCAATATGTACTTAATACCTAATGGATCCTAATAAGTCGTTAATTAAAGAGGTACCATAGGCAATTGAAGTAATATAAAACTGTAGAGGTCACTGATTGATTAGTGGATTTAATTGACTAATTTTATTGAGTGCATTTTTGCATTCATTTGAGAATTTTTCTTTAATCCTATTATATGTGGTTGTTTATTAATTTTCATGAAGAAAAAACTAAAAATAATGAAAATATAAAAAATGTAAAAAAAATGAAAAATATGGTAAAAATCACAACCTTTGGCTTTACCATCTAAAAAAATCATTTAAAAATCATCAAAATATTCTAAAAGTTAATTCAGATCATCAACTAAGAATTCTAAAAAAAATGTCAAATATTGTAAAAAAACTGAAAAAAATTGACATAAAAGCTCCTAAATGCACATGCATTTCATATTTAGATTAAAATAATAATAGCATCACTAATATTTGAGATATTAGTAAATACAAATCAATTTTCAAGCCTATTGAAGCATAGTAGAGGCACTGTCAATAGTGCCTATACAAATCACAGGTATTATAGAGGCTAAATCTGGTCCTGCTAACTCATTTCGAGCTTTCGGCATTTCGTCGAGAGAGCTTAGAGAGAGAATCTTGCCTCTAAGCAAACATATCATGTGGTAAATTGCCTGCCTACTCTCGTTCTCGTTCTTCGTTTATGTTGCGGGTTGGTAGAGCTGCTAGCCGGTGCTATTATAGTACCGAGTGTTTTAAATTCCTGGTTCGTCATAGATTCTTTTAATGGGACTAATTGAGTGGAACCTCGGACGACCGTTATATCAATTTTAATAATATTTCTCATTAACTCGGATTAGTCGCGAGGCTGTTTATCATTTTAACGTTTAATTTTTTTTTTCATTACAGCAAATACGTTTTAAACCCATAAATAATCTATATTTGGTACGTAATCAGTTATTAAAATTTATGTACATACTGGATCTCATTAAAATCATGTTTACTTGCAACTTAAAATGTGATATTTTGTCATTTAAATTTTTTAAAGCAAAGTTTCAAACTCATTTTATTTATTTATTTACATTGAAGCTAATGATTTATAATGAAGCTAATTTTAAAGTTTTTTTTAACATTCTAGTAATTTTTTAGAGCTTTTTGTTTCATCATAATAATTTTGTTTTATATTATAAAATTCGTGTTAGTTTTTTTTGTCTCACTCTGTATATAATGCCCGCATCATCATCTGCTTCCCTCTCGGCGAGTTTGAAATACCCACAAAGGCGTTATAAAACAAAATCATTTATAAATTACACGTTAAAGCATCAAATTGTTGTCCGCCTCGCACGATAAATTATCTTTTGTCTGGGTAAAAAAAGATCGTCCGTTCTTCGGCATTGTGTTAAAAATGAATCTAATAACTAACTATAATTAATAATATCTGCTGTACAAATATGTTTGACGGCGCGGTTATTGTGTTTGAGTGTTCGGCCGTTGTTGGTTGTGCCGAGCTTGGTTGTTTCAATATTTTTTTTTGATTTTTCAGTGGCGGGTTTGCCGGACGGATGCAAATTGGGCGCAAAAAGATCGGTTTTAATTTTATAGGTAAATTGGGCGCAAAGAATTATTTGGTTCGGAATTACTTGTATAATCACCTCCTGAAGTTTGGCGGTTTTTATGATAGACATCCCTGTATATTAATTATAAAAATAAGAATTTCCCATTCACTCTACTCTACGTGATTATATGGGATATAATTTGCAGGTGAAAACTAAGATGGTTTAGGCGAAATAAATAACTAGGCATATGAGAGATATGTGTTTAATACGTTCCATTTATTTTTAACATTCATCAGGCGAAATAACGAATAATAATGAAATCTTGTTAGTGAAAAACGTCTAATAAAATGAAAATTAAACAAAAATGAATAAACAAAATCATATACAAATGAGGACAAAAAAAATTAATTTAATGAAAAAGGTATTTAAAAATGGTTTAAAATCCACACTTAAACAACTTCTCTAAAAACCATCCTTTATATCAAAGCAAGGGTGAAATATTATAAACCGCAATTTTATACTTTTCTAGTTTTTACAAAATAATCAATCAGGAAAGAAAGTAACATTAATTACTCATTTTAAAGCATAAATTTGCTCTCAATTTTTTTAATAACCGAAAATTAATAATATTTGCGGTTTCTCTAATAAAATATTTCGCACAGATCCAAAAAATAAGACCAAACTACTGCAATTTCACCTTCATTCTTTCCACCGAAATTCAAAATTTACCGCTTGTATTTTCTTATAATCGACCCGCTTGGAGCGCTCTAGCTCTTAAATTTTTTAATTAATCCGAAACCGCATGCGAAAAATACGAGCCCCGAATCGTAAATCAACACGTCACTAAGTTAATTTGAAAAGATGCAATCTTGCGGAATAGACCAGCCATTCTTCGTCCCTCGGGATGAAGTAGCCGAGCACCGGCGAAAACCGCGCGTAATTAATATAAATTAACGCGGGATTGATTGAAAATTACAAGCACGTCAGGACAATTAGATTTTCTATGAAGACGTGTCACGTAATTACAGGAATGATGATGTTTCTAAGGTGGATTTTCGCATCAGAGACCATTGAATGGGATGCGGCTCATTAAAAAGAATTTAGAAATAGCAAACCAATAAAGTTTATTTTTTATATCCATGTAGCACAAATTTAGTGCACAATTTTGAGTTCTACAATTTATTTTTTCATGCAGAATTCAAAATATAATAAAAAAATAGCAATAGTACTTAAAAATAAATGAAATCTTTGGTGAAGTAAAATTTAATAGGAAGAAGTAACACACCTACCACCAACCCCTTTTAATTAAGTAGGAGCATTTAAATGGCGATTCGAGCTGTGACATATGGTTATAAATAAGCGTGGTTTGGTCGTTTTATGCGTTCGGGGCCGCGGCAACGAAACGTTAACAGACGAGCGATGATGCAGTGCGAGTTAAAAGTGTTCTTAACGTGCCGGCACGTAGCCGAAGAGCCCCTAGGGGTCCGCACAGGTGTTAGCGTTTCCATCTTCCAGCACCTCTTCAACCTTTTGGACCGGGCCGGTTTCATCAAACCCAATTACAGGGCCGGTTTTATCAAAAGATTAAATTTAGAACAATGCATTTTTATTGCTCGTAAATAATGTTCCTTACAATATCATCTGGACGATGGAAAATTTCTATCTTCGTAGAGGTAGAGGCGCGCTGGCGGGCGCGGATCGACTGCACCCGTTTCTCGGCGAATTTTGCGGGGTTTAATTTTATTTTTCATATTTTTCATTAGGTTTCATAAGGTGAACTAATTCAAGAACCACATCTAGTTTAGAGTATAAAAGCAAGAATTTGAAAACTGACCCTTCATTAAGCAAAAAAAATTGCTCAATTAATTTTAAAACCACTAAATTCATAAAAAACTTGATTCATGGAGGTACACACTTGAAACTGTTTTTATTCCAATTTTCCTAATTTAAAAATCGCCATTTTTTTACAATTTGTGAAAATATTGTTGAATTATGGTTCAACTTAGTACAAAAAGGTTTACTTCAATAAATTTAAAAGAAACTCTTTCAAAATATTTTTAAAAACCACATTTAAGTACCAAAAATTTTTCAAAACCACCCTCTTCATTATAGAATAATAATTATTGCCATAAAACACCCTGTATTAATTCAACAATACATTCACATCAATGAAATAAACCCGATAACAACCCCGAGTACGTCTAAAGTATGCGAGTATTGCGTGCAGTTGACCCGCCCCCCTTTATTTCTGATGGTATTCTTTTATTTTAGAGGAGAGATGTTCGTGATTTAAATCACTTTGGCCGGTAATTCGCTGAATATTCCTCTCCATTATGTTATGACCGATAGTACACGCATCTAAACATATATATTTGCGTTTGCCGCTTTGTTTTGCAAAACAAGAAAACAAATCATCGCGCGATGCGATGCGGGAGGGTGTATTTTATTCTTCTCGCGTCGAAACTGAGGCCAGTGAGGTGCTAAATTATCACGAGATGATGAAGTTTCGGGTTTCGATACGAGCCTTATTTATTTATTGCGGCCGGCTGTTCATCCTTGCTTTGATAGAGGGTTTTTTTAAGAGTTTGGAAGGTTTTTTTTTGGGATGCTCGAGTGAAGAATTACACAGAGTTTCGAAGCTACGGGATTGTTTTTTCCTATGTTGGCTAATTTGACTTGGGTTATAGGATTTTTTATTATGTACGATGATTTGGGATTCACACTGGGAAAGTATATTTGATGCGACAATTTTGCGGAAACAATATGGGTGGTTTGCGGTTATCTTTTTTCCATAATCTAACATCGATAGAGTGTACAAATCATCCGGAGCGATATTCTCCACGCACACCTCTGCTTCACCGCTGCTACTTTAATATCGCGAGATTCCGCGCGGTTTTTTTGTTGTACCTGCGAGTACGTTTCCAGTCTGAATGAAGATTTCATTGTTAGATAGAAACACACTGATTGAGTTAACTCATGCAACGCCATTAGAGCAAACACGGCTCATCGGCGTTTGTGATTATACGCGTTGCGAGCTTTTGATTTGCCCGCCGAGATGCGATTCCATTGTTTCGCGCCGGCCTTTTTATATCCCCGAGTTTCGAATCGGAATCGAAAAAAGGCGCGTTATTGCGCTCCGAGCTCCATCGCACCGCGTTCGAAAATCCAATCTAATCTGCTTTGCTTTCAGTCCTTTCGCGTTGGCCGTCCGCCAACAAACAACGCCGGCGTATCTTTTGACCGTTTATTTTTCATAAATAATAACAAACTTAAAATATATAAAATAAAAATAAAAAATAAAAAAATAATAAGGATAGAGCTTAGGTCGGAGGGGCCGCGTGTATCGATCGCCTCCTCATGAATATCCTTCCGCTCGTCGGAAATTGCCTGGCGAGCAGGATCAATGAAGACGCCAGCGCCAGCTTCACCGATGCACTCTGCCCTCCTGGTAAACTAACAAAAACGGTGGCAACGGCGGCCACACCATCACCTAAACAGCACAAAATTAACACAAATCAAACATTAAATATTGCAAAATGTAACACAAGGGATAGCTTGAGGATCGGGATATTGAAGAGCAGCAGAAGTACTCTTATTTATACTCCCTTCTCCCATTAATCTACCAGTCTAAATCTCCCGTTAATCTACCAGTTAAATTATTTTTTAAAATATATTTGCCTACGCTCAAGGCGCCTGATTGGATCCGCTATGTTACCTCTATTTTTCTATCTTACTTTTTCCGCCTAGTTTGCTTAACAAGCGACAGATAATTTTCAATGTTGGCGTCAAAAATTTTCGAATAAAGGGTGTTTCAATAAGAGCGCAAGATTTTAAGGTACAATAAAACAATGTTATCTGTAGCAAAATATGGAAATATTTAGTAATTTATCATGTGTACATTTGGGAATTATATATGAAACAAAGTATCTTGTAAATGGCCCACGGCTTTGCTGGTACAAGCGTACTCTTTTGATAACATTTTCAATAGCATTATTGTATATACAGTGCATTTCTTTAATGTCCCTCCCCCCTTTTATTTTTTGAACGGATCAACTTAGAAAATTGAAATTTGGGATAATGAAACTATATTTTGGAGTAAAATAGACAGATGAAAATTTCAAGATGGCGACTGGGCGCCATCTTGGGAAATAAATTTAAATGGAAAGGGGGGTCTTGTGATGCATCATTTTGAAGCTCCTGACAAATACTCTACAACCCTGCAATATAAAGTCAATATCTGCACCTGCTACAAAATGGCGGACATTTATTAATTACCTGAATACACGTTTAACGTTTAACGTCATAATTTGAGGAAATAAGCTGAGGTCAGTTCAAAAAATGCTCGAAATGGTTGCCTTGAACTTTTCGATATAAGAACAGCCTATCCGAACATTTTCGAACATAGTAACGTCGATATTTCTACAAATATCTGTAATTATTTCTCGTATATCCAATATTGAAGCAGGTTTAGTTTCGTACACTTTTTGCTTCAAATAGCCCCATAAAAAAAGTCTAAAGGTGTCAAATCTGGCTAGCGGGCTGGCCATTCCGTAGGACCTCGACGACCAATCCAACGACCAGGGAAAATAGCATCCAAATAGTTGTCAAACATGACAGCCAATTCAAATCTTGCGGTCTTATTGAAACACCCTTTATATGAATGACCGGTTGTGGATGTGGTGCTTACCCGTCGGTTCAACGGCCACGGGTCGCAAATCGTAGTGCGCCGACTTCTTCGGCTTCGTCCTGGCGCCGAGATTCAACGTAACGGTGGCGAAAGGCCGCTTCGCCATGTGCAGCATCTCGACGACGTGCCGCCGCCTGGCCCGTCGCACGTCGGCCGCCTGCTTGGCCTTCCAGCCGACCACGCACGCCGCCAGGAACAGGAAGAAACAGGAGAAGAACACCGAGAAGAAGACGAACAGATCGATGTGGAGCTGGTCCTGGCGCGAGAACACGATGCCGTAGGCCACCTTCTTGTCCGAATCGGTCGGCTCGAGCGCTTGAAGGACCAGGAAAAATCGCGTGGTTTCGAGGCTGTGGTATTCCTAAAAAACGAATCCTTGTAATCTACGCATCGATATTGTAAAACTTTTAACTTACCTCGGGTAACGTTATGACAAGCCTGTCCTGTAAGTGCTTCACCAACAATATAGTCTTTGGTTGAGTTATAGTAATGTACGTACGAAGACCCAAAGCTTCTCTTTCCAAGTAAATATCTTTGTATCGTACCGTACCGTTGCCCCAATGGCCGTAAGTGTTATCAACGTTGATATTGATAAAGCCGTTGGTACCGTTACGATGGGCAACGTAGGTATCGTCGTGAGTGCTCATGTAAACGTTCAATTTTCCTTGGGTTACGTCGATTATTATTCGAATGTCAACGTTCATAAATCGCGGCTGGATGACGAAGAACACGACTTCGCCGGGATGTAGAGGATTCGGTTTCATCTTGCATTCATCTAAAGTTATTATTCATTAGCATCGCTTTAAAGTGATATACCGATTGATTCAATTCAGACCGCAACATGGTCGTTTCTATGAGTTGAACAAAGAAAGATTAGTAAAATAACAGTTGTCAGAGTGAAAAGTTGCAATGACACAAATGTCACTCTTTCTTTTTTCTTTATAATGCCCGATTTCACCAACCAGTTCCAAAAGTTAGGTAATACCTAAACCGGATTTAGGAATTCCTAACTACAAATTGCGTTTCACCATGCACTAAGTAATACCTAAAAGTAATAGGAAATGCCTAAAGTTAGGACAGCTCACTGGACTTGCCTAAAACATTTAGGAAATACTTAACCATACTTTTCATGTGATTTCATGTGACTTAAGTCTTGACTGTCTTTACACTCTTTAGATGAAAATTTAAAATGGGAGGAGAGTTTTTAGAAACTGGACGAAACTGATTTTTTTTTTCGCCTTTTTCGATATATAAAAATACGGCATTACAAATATCAGAAAGAATAAAAGATGATTTTTAATTTGATACACAGGAAGTTTTTGGAACTATTGACCGTACACATGCATGTAAAGATCCATAGTCCTGGAGAAGAAGATGTAGAAATATTTTACAAATCGGAAAGGTTATTTTTCTATTAATGTACAGACTACATCTTCAGCAGATTTAAAAATAACTAACATAGTTTAAAGATGGCCCGGATCATCAACATCTCTTCTTTTCTCTCAACATATTCAATTTCGATCTCCGCTTATTCGGTTTACACGTCAAAATTAGCCAATGCTACCAATAAAATTCAAAAAATTGTCAAAATCAAATTTTTACCTAGGTATTTCTTAGTAAGGGATTTCTAATGTTGGTGAAACTCGATTTAGGTAAGTATTCGATTTAAGTAATTCCTACCTTAGGAATTACCTAGTTAGGAAGTACCTAACAACATGTTGGTGAAATCGAGCATAAGTGTCTAATGGAAGTTTTTATCGCGACTATATAACCTATGTTGCGATCAGGAATGAAGCACATTGTACTAGATCGTTACCTAGGGTCTTCGCGTCGAAGCACATTTTGCTATCGACGTGCATTTGCTTGTAGCACTGATGGCCGGATGTCGGCGTTCCCAGGTAAGTGTCCTTGCATTTCGAGCACTGCACCATCCAGCAGGGATGCGCCGAGTTCTTGTCCGATACGCCGCGACACGTGTCGCTTTCGGTGTTGTTCTGGCAATTGCATTTGTCGCCGTGTATCGGATCGCAGGTGTCGCCGTGACCGTGGCAGTCGCACGGGCGACACGGGTCCCTGTGGTCCTCGGTACCCCGGAAATTACCTATAATTTATTGCATATAATTAGTAGTCGTTTACAGGTTTTGTTGCAACATGAGTAAGGAGTTTTATGGTATAGTACTACCAGAAATAAATGGTTAGACTTTATAATGGTAATAGTTTAGTTATCTTCAGTAGAAGGCAGCTTTGTTTGACCGAGACGCAATGAATAAGTGAAATAATATAGGGTGTTTCAATAAGAGCGCAAGATTTTAAGGTTCAATAAAACAATGTTATCTGTAGCAAAATATGGAAATATTTAGTAATTTATCATGTGTACATTTGGGAATTATATATGAAACAAAATATCTTGTAAATGGCTCACGGCTTTGCTGGCACAAGCGTACTCTTTTGATAAAATTTTCAATAGCATTATTGTATACATACGGCGGTTTTTTATTGATACAGCGTCTAATTTCGGCTTTCAACGCTTAGGTGGTCGCGGACATGTTGGTATAAACCTGTGACTACAAGTTACCCCACAGCCAGAAGTCCAAAGGTGCTAAATCACAAAAAACGTGGCGACTAATTCTGGTCACCAAACCGGTAAATGACCAGACCGGGAGTAATGTTTAACAATTAAGACGTGATTATGTTCCATATCCAGATTCATATCCAGTTCCAATGAACCATATTTACTAACTTCCAACTGTCAACTTTCGATCTGTCATATTATAATCACGTGTCATTATGACTGTCAAACATGACAGGCAATTCAAATCTTGCGGTCTTATTGAAACACCCTTTATAATGAAAAAAATAATATTTCTGACCATTACAGATAGAGTAACCGCTGGATGGAAATGGAAAGAGTCTAACAATTTATTTCTGGTAATGTTACATCTCTTCTAGAACTCAACATTCTTTGGATCAACTCAAAGAATTGTCTGGTATTGGAATATCTAATAATCGAATATAATCTGTATTACCTTTGATGCAGTCGTCGCATCTAATGCCAGATGTCAAATTACCGCATCTCAAACACTTGGCGTTGGTTTTGGGGCCTTCTTTCAACGTTTTGTTCAAGAATTCCAGATCGATATAATCGTTAGCGTCGATGTCTGTGGTGTTATCGACGCAAAATGAACTGTGACCGTGGCAATATTCGAAGCAGGACACGCAAGCTCCGCCGTCGGCTGGATCGCCGACGAACAACGGTTTACATTTTTCACATTGCGCTCCCTAATAAAATAAGTACTTATAATACAATCGTTACCGGTGTTTTTTCGAACTTGCCATTGTGTTATTGAAACATTCCAAGCATTTGTCCAGTTTATCCGGTCCTTCGCAGTTCGCGTGGCCGTTGCATTGGCATTGAATGCTGCAATTGGCGCCCACGTAGCCGAAATCGCAGAGGCACAAGTTGGGCTGGATGCACTGGCCTCGAACGCATCCTAAAATAACATTAAATTTCAATTTTTCATCTAACCCGCGATATTAATGTTTCACTCACCCAACGTACAAACCGGTTCGCATCCGTGGATGCCCAACTTGTAGCCGGGGCCGCATTTGCATTCGAATCCCTCCTCCAAATCCACGCAAATTTCGGACTCGATCGCGCACGTATGGTGCCCGTTTTTGCATTCGTCCTCCGGCGGGCACTTCACGTAATGCCACGAGAAAGTCACGTTATCGTACGATTCCTCGTCGACCTCCAATTCCTACAAAAACAAAACCAATAAACCGAAAACTCCTCGACCAACACCGCCGCTCACCGAGCCCTTGTTCTCCACGTGAATCTCCTTGCACGATCCCAGCACCGGTCGCTCGTTCGATCCCTCCGTACAGAATCCCTCGCCGCTCAAGCCGGGCGAGGCGCACCAGCCGCACGGCGCGTACTTCAGGCACCGCGAGCACTGCGTGAACGTGTTGCACGGTTCCGGGCAATGCTTCCGCTCGTCGGGCCTCAACACCAGGCCGCAAACGCCGCCGGCGCAGTACACGTTCTGCAGCGCCTCCGGCACGCATTCGTCCAGCTGCGTCGACCAGTGGCAGTCGGGCGCTTCCAGGCAGGCCGTGCACGTCGGATAGTTGATGCACGGTTGCAGGCAACTGGCCACCGAATTCGTTTCTTGCTCTTGAGTCACTGAAATTGTTTATGGTAGTTTATGGTACTAGCTTAACTCCGATCCCTCAAAGTAGCCACCGAAAGTTAGTCCAAGACCAAACAGCCCGAAGACAAAGGAGACCAAACACAGTTCCAGTAAAACCAAAAGCACTTTAAGAAAGGTTATTGAAAAAATCGTGCTTGGTTTTGGGCGTGCTTGTCTTTAAGCTATTTTGAGGGGTTACCAAACTCAATGGAGTAATGTTTGTAGAAGTGCATTTACCTGGTACGCACTGTCGTCGGGAGAAATTCCAATCGCAGCCGGGTATTTGATGGCATTGCGCGCAATCGGTGGCGGCGCATTTACTATAAGGACAAGTGGTTAGAGTCGAATTGCAACTGTTTGTTTTACTTGTACAGAATCCTTGGCACCAAGAGCACGAGCCGGCCTGCAGGCAAGCCGTGCAATCTTGTATCGTTGAACAATTGCTGGGCGTCGTTTCGTATATATTGAACAAGGAGCAAGCTTGACTGTCGTTTGTGATAAGAGAAGCTAAATAGGACATATAATAAAATTAGCCAAATAGCACGAACGTCTGTAATACCAACTCTTTTATGGAGTCTACATTTTTCTGCTACTGTTATAAACTTACCGTAATCAACGGTTTCCAACGAACAAGTTTTCGTTGTCGAATGGCACTCTTCCTCGATTATGTCGTCTCCCATTTTGTTTGCACAGTATCCACAACCCGACATGTACAAGCAGGTGGTTTTTTTAGGGAACAGGTTGCATAAATCAACGGGTAATTCGATTCTGAGCACGGTGCTTTGGGTGTCTATGCCCCAGCCTCCGATTGTGTAAATGGCGTCACCATCGGGCTCTACCGTCATCGCCTGAGCGTACGTTTGCGTAGGAATCGGGCCGACTCGTTCGATATCTTAAAGAGCAAACCGATTTAAATACGCTTACATTTAATAATTTAATAATCCCTACCGTGTTCCATTAAATTCAACCAACGGTTGCAATTGTATGAGTAAGCGTATAATGTATCCGTATCATTCCACGGGTACATTTTTCCTCCCATAATAACCATATAATCTTCCGTAGTAACAGCCGAATGGAAAAATCTTGGTCTTGGCTAGAAAATGATAGGTATAAATTACACTACTTCTGGCACATTGAATAATACTAACCCAATGTATCGAAGAACCTAAACTCGTTAATAACGTCCACGTTCTATTTTCGTAGCTAAACATGTACAAATTGTTCGAGGTAGTGGATAATTGTCTCTCGTAGATAACACCTCCGAACACGAACAGATTATTGCTCTGCGAATGATACACGGTGGAATGTCCGAAAATTCCCAACGGCGCCGGTCCTCTCGTATTCATCGGTATCCAATGTTCCTTGTGGTCTTTCTCTTTGTTCAATTTATAAGCCCAAACCATGTTGAGGAATCCGGTTTGCGGCGAAACGCCGCCTATCAGTATCAAACTCTCTTGCGCCTTGTGATATGTAAGGGTGTGTCCGCAAACGGCCGGAGGCCACAGGGAAGCGTCGGTCTTTTCGATTTCGCTCCACCTAAAAAAACATCGAAAAATCTACACTACCAGCGATATTTTCGTTCTCAACTAGCAACTAAAGTTCGTACATTTTAAAATGACAATGACGTCAAATTGAGGATTTCTGCAACGGTTTAAAGGATGCTAGACAGTTCTAAATGGCTCTGGAGCGCTCTAAATGATTCTAGACCGTTCTAAATAATCCTGAACAATTCCAAATGATTCTGGAGCGTTCTAAATGATTCTTAAGCGATTTACATTATTATAGACAGTTCTAAATGGTTCTGGAGCGCTCTAAATGATTCTAGGCCGTTCTAAATAATCCTGGACAATTCCAAATGATTCTGGAGCGCTCTAAATGATTCTAGGCCGTTCTAAATAATCCTGGACCATTCCAAACGATTCTGGAGCGTTCTAAATGATTCTGGAGCGGTCTACATTATTATAGACAGTTCTAAACGGTTCTGGAGCGCTCTAAATGATTCTAGGCCGTTCTAAATAATCCTGGACAATTCCAAATGATTCTGGAGCGTTCTAAATGATTCTGGAGCGGTCTACATTATTATAGACAGTTCTAAATGGTTCTGGAGCGCTCTAAATGATTCTAGGCCGTTCTAAATAATCCAGGACAGTTCCAAACGATTCTGGAGCGTTCTAAATGATTCTTAAGCGATCTACATTATTATAGACAGTTCTAAATAGTTCTGGAGCGCTCTAAATGATTCTAGGCCGTTCTAAATAATCCAGGACAGTTCCAAACGATTCTGGAGCGTTCTAAATGATTTTGGAGCGGTCTAAACGATTCTAGATAGTTCTAAATGGTTCTGGAGCTTTCTAAATGATTCTAGGCAGGCTTTCTAAATGATTCAAAAACTATCTTAGAACGTACGAACTTTATATCCGTTTAACTGTTAAGAAATACGGAAGAACACTATTGAAGTACCTTTGATTTTGTATATCGAATTGCCAAAAGTCGTCTAACGTCCGATTTCTAAAATTCTTGTGTTTCTTCGACAATCCTCCGTAGACATAAATAGTCTGCGTGTGTCCAATATCGGCCCCGTGGAAATACCTTCCCATTGGCATTTTGGCGTCGGGAGTGGATTCGATCGTAACCTGCATCCAAGTCAGGTTCTTGGTGTCGAACAAACGCACGTCGTTTAAAGGTCCGTGAGATAAAGAGTACCCGCCGAACATCCACAAAGCTCCCCTCCGATCGGACACCAGAGAATGACCGAAACGAGGCAACGTCTTCCGGAAATGCTCCAACGAATCCGACAATTTAACCGTATTGAACAATTCGGTAAATATAACTTGAGTATTAGTTTTTCTGAAAAGAAAATACACAAACGTTCAAATCGCAAAAAAATCTTGTTAGGTATTACAGATCTTACTTCACTTCGCAAGCGATTCCCGACCATCCTTCGGTACATAAGCATCTTCCGTAGCTCCTGTCGCAAGTGCCTTGACCCAGGACGTAATTGCAATTATCGTCGCAAATGACCTCCTCGCAGTTGAATCCCACGAAACCCTCCCTGCATATGCACTGCCCGTTTTTGCACACCCTAGGCGGCTCGCAATTATCACAGGAAATCACTTTGTAGAAGGCGTTGAAGTTTTCGCCGCGCTGGCCTTGCTTGTAATGGACCGTTAATTGACCTACGATTAAAAAAACCGCGATTAATGATTTACTCAAAAACTGTAAGATATACAGGGTGTTAATTAAGTGGGGCTGTGAATATTTGGATTATTTTAAGAAGAAAAGTGTATTACCTGTTCGTGATTCTACAGTAGAAATTTTCGATGCTTCCTCGCTACAAAAAACAGCCGATAATGGACTCTGGCTACCCATATCAAGAAGTTCCGGAAGTCCATCGAAGACATACACAGCGTTTTCTCCGCATGAAATGTTTAATTGAGACGATTTAATCTGTAACGTAAAACATCAAAGTTCCAGAAACGAAATATCATTCATCAATCAATAATGTTTATATCATCTCTATCTACCTGTAGCTGGATAATCGGTAATCCGTGTTTAACGTCAGGCCTTATAATCCATATGCACTCCCTAGTGGGCGTTCCGCCCCAAGGTGGGATATAAGCCTGCTTTGAACTAATACCTTGTCCTCTGGGGTCCCTAAGAACTCCTCTGTCGCATTGGAAATAACACTGTTTCCCGTCTGTAGGGTTACCGAAGTATTTAGGTTTGCAACGTTCGCAATGATCGCCTCGAGTGTTGTCTTCGCAGAAACAGATTCCCGTTTCCATGTCGCATTCGCCCTTCTCTTTGTTACCGTGTCCGTTGCACTCGCATTTCTGACAACCTGTTACATATTTAATCGTAAATACTTCGATGTAATGCGAGCAGAACTTACCTTGTTCGGTCGTCGCGTTCCCGTAGCTGCCAGGTGTGCAAAATTCGCAAAATTCCCCTTGAGTGTTGTCCATGCATTCCTCGCAAATTCCCTCGCCTTTCGGACACGCCGAATGATTATTGCAACCGCAGTTCTTCGAACAGGCGTCTCCGTACCAACCTAAATCGCATTTACACGAATAGTCGGGCTCTCCTTGGCACACGCCGTGCACGCAAACGTTGTAGCAAGTCCTGTGGCAATTCTTCCGACCGTCGCCGATGTATCTGTTGGAAAATACGCTCGTTATTATCGAAGAGGTGAGTACGATTTAATGTATAACGCACCCTTTTTTACAATGGCAACTAAAAGAGCCGTCGGTGTTGGTGCAAATGGCTTGTTCGTGGCAATCGTGCAATCCCAATCCGCATTCGTCGACGTCCGGGCATTGGGCGTAGGCCCAACGGGCCTCGGGCGAACTCAAAGCCTTCGAGCAATTGACGTGGGGATTGTTAAAATCTCCTTGGACGCAAATACCTGAAGCCAAAACGCCACCAAATTTTATATTTCGACGGGCTATATCTTTTTAACTATTGCACATTTTGAGCGAATGAAAATGGTTTTGAGTTTTAATGAATCATTTCTAGTCGTATCTTTTGCTGAAATCCGCATATCACACATCGCTCTTATACAAGGTGTTAATTATTTGAGTGCCGATACTTCAGGATGTGAAAATTTGGATTTGGTTTTAGAAAAAAAAATTACTTTTCTATTACCGCAAATATTTTTATGAAATTTTGTACACACGTTTTAATTATTAAGCACTTTTTGAAGCAAAAATTGTTTTTAAATGTTTACCAGTGACGTCCGTACGGGGTTTGAATTGAATATGTTTGAAGAAAAAATGGTTACGCCACTTTTTTTTCTAAAAACCAAAATTTATTTTTAAAATCTTTGTTTATTTTGGAGCAAATTAGGCCCGAAGACTTACTTTCTTACGAAGCACCATTTTCGCGTAAAAAAATAAAAACCAAAACAATTTCACCTCAAATTCGTTGAGTCTGCTTTTGATATTTTTTTGAAATTTGGTAGGCGCCCATAGCATAGAAACACTTTTTTCTTGGGACAATAATTAATATTCTACTATTACCAGCGACGTCCAAGTCCAAAATTTCATAAAAATATCTGGTGTAATATGAAAATTATGATAGAAAAGTTATTTTTTTTAACTGTAACACTCTGTAGCTCGAAAACTAAGAGGTTTAGGACACATATCAATATAAACTTTTCTTCTTAAAATCACCCAAATGTCCACGTTCCGAAGTATCGGCACTCAATTAACCAACACCCTGTATAATTCGAGCGACTCACCTGCCATGGGATTCGAAGCGTTATAGCACCAACCGCAGCTCAAGGACCTCAGGCAAATCGAACAATTCGTGTTCATCGAACACGTCTTGCATTGCTCCTGCGTTTTCGGCAGCGGTATTATCCCGCTTTCCTGCTTCGTCACCAACGGAAAAATCTGATCCATCCACTCGCGGCACAAACCGAACTGGTACTCGCTCGTATAAACCGAAAAACTGAAGCACTGCTGCGTGGCCTGACACCAAACACATCGACCTACAAAGAAAAATCACAACTGATTGTTAGAGTACAAAATTCCCGGAAGTTAAACCGACCTTTTTGCTCCAAACACGACCCGCAATCCAACCGCTTGTGGCACGGAACGGGACATTGCTCCAAAGCCACCGCCGCCGTCGTCCTTTGCCCGATTCGCTGGCACCGCGCCTCGTCTATCCACCATTCGCACAGCCTCGATTCGATGCAGGAATCGCACGATATGTAGTTGGAGCAATTCGAACAGGCGCTCGGCTGCAGCGTCAGGTACTTCCAGTCGCCGGCCGACGAACAGCTGATCTCCTCGTTTTCGGCGCGCGATTGACAGGTACCGGTCAGCTCGCACCAGCCGCATTGCGAATCGGTGAGGCAATGCAGGCAGTTCTTGTATTGTTCGCACGTACCGTTCGCGTACGGTTCCAGATATTCGAACGTGAAAACCTACAAAATTTTATATTAAACAACTATACACTGTTGGAAAATTATTCGCGCATAATAGGGAAATCAATGTTAAATTCTTAGCCGGCTGAAATACAGTCTACCAGTGTACATTTAAATAGAACGTCGCGATAAATTCTAATAAATTTAATTGTTCTACTGGACTTCACACCGCGCTTTGGCTTGGTTAGATTAAAAATCAAATAATTTCGACGGTTTCGACAGTATCAAAACGGGTTCGGATGGGTGAACGTCGAGTCGAATAAAAAGAAATGAGAATTTTTAAACGATAATTTATTGAAAAAATATCACTAATATTAAAATAGAATTATGTAGATATGTCTTTTTGCCACAATGGCTTGAAAAAGAAAGTAAATTCTAAGAAAATAATAAAAAGGAAACTTCAAAAATAAACTTAAAGATTATTTTAAAACAGAAAATAAAAGAACTCTAAAAAATAGTCCACCGCCTTCTGCTAAACAATAGCCAAACCTGTCATACAGATGTCATCTCATATTACTGAGCTGAGGTGTAATTTTAGCAGAAAATTGAATTATTTTTTCCTTATTTTTCCTTATTTTAACAAGATTTGTTGCTCTTTCAAAACTGTACCTACCGATACACACATTTTTTTGAAATATCCCCAAAAAACCTATTAATTGTAGTTTCTAAATAATTTTGTACCTCATACCTAACACAAATAACTTTGTACCTCTACAAATCGTGGCGTGCGGTCCAGTAGAACAATTAAATTTATTAGAATTCATCGCGACGTTCTATTGAAATGTATACTGGTAGACTGGATTTTAGCCGGCTAAGAATTTAACATTGATTTCCCTATTATGCGAAATTAAATTTCCAACAGTGTATACTACGAAGATTACTAACGCAAACACGCTTGTGAAACGCTTACTTTAAAAACATCCTCGGAATCTTTGTAATGCGATAGTTCCATTTTATTCTGCTGGGTGTAGATCGGTTGGATGTTGACGATTTTCCGCGATTTAAAATCGACCGGTATGCGATCTAAGCTAATGTTGTCGGGCATCATTAGGGCTTTGCAGGCCTCCGGAGTGACGTTAGCTACCAGGTAATTGGATAACGTTAACGTAGCGGAGCAGTAGCTAACGCAGACGTTCAGCATTTCTTGCCAAGTGTTCGGTAGCCTCAGGAAGCCTAACAGGCGCGCCACCATTTCGCCGGTGGATATATCGTTGCGGAGCAGCGATATCGACGGGCTAACGAAATCCACCTGAAGCACAATGAAGGTTTATTCAAGCCCTGTAGGTGATTAACCGATTACTCACCGTCGTAGCGTTAATTATGGCGACGTTATCGGGTTGAGAATAATTGACCGGGTGGTGGTATTTGACGAACGTCAAACCGGGCCTCTTATCCAGCTCCCTGCATTGATCGGGACTCACGACTTCCGTGCCTTTCACGCCCCACCAGCCCGGTATCTGGCTCGGGCTGTCCTCCTGCAAGCCGCAAACGCCGTAATTGTCGTCTTTGTGATGGCATCTGGCGTTCTGGACGCACCAGGTGCATTCTTCTAAACCTTTAACAACCAAAATTGGTCAATATTGGCAAGAGAAAGAAACCTCGTACTATTGTTATAGCATAGACTGAAAGAATACAACAAGTAGGCAAAGGAAATTGTTTCTAAAAGCCCAGATTGAAGTCGATATGCACTCGAAAGTATTGAGGCACATTCTGCTTTTCTCAGGTTTCTAAAGTAATTTGAGTAATTTTTGAACTACCTACACTCCAATTCTAATAATTATTTCTGTAATAATTATGCTAAGAAGAGTGCCATTTGCAAAATATACAGCCATTGCCCTAACGTATTGAATCGTAGGGTTCTGGAATCAACAGGAAACCCATGACATTTGTCCAGAATAGAAATACAAGGTTTCCTCAGGTTTCCACAATCCCTTTCCAAGAAAAATCCTGTTGATTTCCCTCCAGAACAACTCCTTCGAGTAGTATTTGAATTATTTCATGACCCACCTCAAATCGACTCTTCCACATAAACCAAGACAATACCCACCTAATTTGTGAGCGGCGGAGACAATGGGCATGTACTCCGGCGACGGATGTCCGTGTATGAGGCAAGAGTGGCAATCGGCAAGAGCGGGGCAAACGCCCGGGCACCTGGTGGTCTGCAGGTTGGTGGTGCAGTTCGCTCCGATGGTCCTTCCGTAGCACTGTTCGTCGGCGGAGCACCATCCGCATTCCGGATCGGCGGAGCACTCGCCGTAGTTCTTGTGGCGCACGCAGGCGGTCTCGGGGTCGTAGAGTTCGCCCTTCCTCACCGCCACCATCGGGGGCACCGTGTAAGCCAGGAGGTCGCCGTTGACGTTGCCGTGGTAGCCGCCGACTAGGAGGAGGGTGTTCTCGTTGCGGACGGCGGAGGCGTGGGCGAATACGCCTGTAATGTAAATCGTGGGCTCGATAAGGAAGCAATAACTTCTCAAAAGTGTCTACGGAATCGTCGAGAATAAACTATAATGCTCTATGAAGAGTTAGAAGATGTGTCAAAGATGTTTAGAAAGCTTCTTCAGCAGTATACATTTTTTTGAATGAACCTTAATTTCTGAACCATAGATGGATTTAATTCTGTTGTAGTATTTTATCTCAAAGTAATCAGGGTTGTTTTGATCTACTGATAATCTGGAATGGAAAATGTACAAATGTGTAAATAAACATATAATAAGGGAAAAATCAACATCTAAATCTCTAAAATCCAAAGATTCTTTTACTGAAGAGTAAATAATTTTAAAATAAAAAAGGTTGAAAAACAAAATTTCCAAACTTTCTAAAAGTTTTCTAATGATTGTTAAAATATAGAAATAAAGAGGTTGGAAGTTAAAATAACTGAAAATTCTGTGTTTATCTTAATTCTTTCAGATTACTGTACTATTAATCAGCAAAAATTCGAATTCAAATCATTAGTTAAATATTTGTTAAGTAATATTTTCTATGAGATGTGGATAATCCATAGAGCGCAGTAACATTCGTTAAATCACTGTTTGCAAAACTAATTTTATTCTCAATTATATTTGTTTTTTATAATACCTGTAGGTCAAGTTAATATCCAATATAATTTTGATAAAAAATAGAAACGATTGTAGGAAATACATAGAATTTAATTGCACATAAGGACAAACAATGAAGGTTAGATCAGCATGAGAACGTATATTATATTTTTTTAATAGGCAAGTATTTTGTAGAAAGAAAATGTGTGAAATCTATTAAAGAATTTAAATCTGTTGAATAATAAGCAGATTAAATTTTCCGTGGAAATTCTTTCTGAATAAAACAATTTTGTTTAAATGAAAGATTTCATTATTGATATACAATACGATATTTAATGCATCAAAAATTACCTATACTCAATTATCTTTAATGTCCTTGTTTACCGGTTTGAAACACGGGCATGGGTAATTTATTCAGAATACTTAGTATGTAATTAATTAATTTGCCTTTGAATTCATAACGAGTTTAAAAAACGAACACATGAAACTGTTTACTAAAGCAATAAACAAGTTTAATTTTACAAATAAATGTCTAGAATTTATAAAGCGTCTATCCTTAATGTGAGGATAAAAAATTACTTCAAATAATCCTTACCTTGCTGTTTTGGATATTTAGAATCGTTCGTCTTTCCCAAAATATCCGGATTGACCCAGGTGTGACAGCCCAAATGGTACAAATACATCTGATTGTCGTAGCAAATTTCTTCCTTGTTATGTCTGTGAGAATAGCCTCCGAAAACGATGAGATAATTTCCAAAAATATTGGCCGTATGGAAAGCCCTCTCTCTTGGCACGAATTTCTCCCTCAGAGCCTCTCTCGTGTAATGTATTTCCGTCCAATGCAGGTGATCCAATTGAAAGACGAACATCTTATCGGATAACTTGGAAAACCTGGCTACTCCAGGAACTATACCACCGTAGACAATGAGAGAATTGGTATGCGAATGATATGTAGTAGAATGCGCGACTACTCTAACATCTAGCTGCTTTCCTCCTCTAGGTTTAATCTCCTGCCAGGATTCATCGAAATCCGGCAACAATTGGATAGTATACAGAGTCGAAGAAAAATCCCCGCTTTCCGTACTCCCTCCAAATAAATATATCACATTATTAACACAAGTTAGGGTATGTCTAGTTAAGCGGGGGGCTACTAAAGTGGATAATACGGCTCGCAACTGCCATTGCCTGGTTTGTACGTTATAATACCACAAATCGTTGGCTAAGCTGCCGTTCTGGAGTTTCCCCCCGTACAGAACGAACCCTTGGGAGACCGCACAAGCCGAATGGCCGTACCTCGGAGAAGGCTTCAGCTCGTCCGGAACTCTGGAATGTCTCTGTCGTCTTCTAGCGTGCGTCGTATTTTCAGTCGCAGCGTACAGAAGGTTCCTCAAGAACGATGTGCGGCTGCTGAGACCCCATTTTTGCTCCCAATCGGGTCCCGCTTGTTCGATTAGCCTGCCAATTGAACTCGGTTCGATCGGGTTCAACAGGCCCGTATCGGGAATGATCGCTCCGTGCTCGTCCCTCCAATTGCTAGATTGAAAGCTATATATTTCTAAATTACCGAGTACAACATTGAGATTATATCCTCCAAATACATATAAAGCGTCAGTCATTTCTATGTAAACTGCGGAATGAGCTGCGCGGGCTTGTAAACCGCCCTCGGAATGTGATAACCAGTGCCATTTGTTTCCTAACGAATCGAATTCGTAGAGATTGCAGGATTGTCCGGAATATCCAGATCTACATACGCATTGGCCTTGATCGCAGTGGCCATGGCCAAGGTGTCTTCCGCAGTTGTCGGGACATAGCTGCCTTGAACAATCGAATCCGCCCCAGTCCGTTTCGCACACGCAGCTGTGATTGTAGCACACCCCGTGATCGGAGCAATTGTTAGGACAGTCGGTTATTGAGTATTCAGCCCTAAATCCATCTAACACATAATTCGTATCACTATACAATAATATTAACATATAACCAGAAGATGCGATTATCTCCTGGGGTTCAGTCTTTCCGCTAAAGCTGCCTAATAGTGGAGAATTAAACGAATCCCCATCGTACACAAACACATAATCGTATGAGCACTCTGTGCCCATGCTACGGAATTTTAAGGTAATGAATTTGTTGCTGCTGTTGGCCTTGATCAACCACTCACAATGACTATCCTGGGTGTAATTCATCTCCTGGGGCCCGTCGCTGATAACGCCCCATGATGTTTGGAAAATTCTACGGGATTTGTCACATCCCGTTTGCGATACCAAGTCCACGGCCGCGTATCCGACTATTAAGAAACATAACACTATTTCTGTAAGCGAGTAATTGATTATTTGAGGACGCATATTGTCGAACTGAGCAATATTTTATGAACTTGTTGACTTGAGCAGCGACATTTCCATTATTGCTGGTTGATTGATTTTTCACACCGATAAACAATCACTTTAGGAAAACTTATTTAATATACTAAGCGAAAGCAACAAAAACATTTTTTGAGTATTTTGACAATTGTTCATAGTGATTTGTTTTGACGTTTGATGACAGTCCTGTCCGACTGACTGACATTTATATTGTTTGTTCGTTTGTCCAATTTCAATCATTTCGGTTGAGTGCTATCCCTCTCTAGCAGATGCAGTAGAATGGGTGGGAGATAAGATGCGATTTCAATGCGTAGTAACGTTGTCAGATCAAAATTTTAAAAATCCTCAAAAAATCATTAAAAAATTTTAGTGTTTAAAAACTTGAAAATTAATTGATTCTTTTAACAAATATAAAAAAAAGTAAACTGTTAGTTTGAATTATAAGTAAAATAATGTAAAAACGATTCATTATTAAACAATATTTATTACTTATTTATATCTTTTATTTTTGTACATTCAATTATTTAGTGAAATATCAGTACATTTGGCAATGTTGCTTCTTCTTTTTTGCAAAAGTTTGTAGACATGCGCAAAATAAAGTTCTAGACATTTCTAACAGCTGACATTTGTTTTGAAGTTTCTGTATTTTTTTTAGTTCATAAGTGAACGTTACTTTGTCGAGGTTATGTGTTCAAATTTTTAAGAATAATATTTTATTTCATACCAAATGAATATTAATTAGCATTCGGGAATTTGATGTTAGCTTGTTCTGTTTATTAGTTAATAATTTATTCAACAAAATTAATCTAAAATTGGCGAAATTAGTTAATAGTTATCTCAACAGTGTATAAACAAGTTCTGACATGTCAGGACCTGCCTCTGCAGGAGCGGGAACCTCCGTCGATTTCGATGGAGAAGACGACGATGATAACAACCTCCCAAATATTCTTACTCATCATGAAATTTCCAAGACAGACAAATCAAACAGCCAATCTTGTCTTGTAGTTTCCCAGCCGAATATATCCATACCGGTTAGTTTGCTCATAGAATCGCTTGTCAAGAACATTTGCTCAATTTTCGAGACTGATCAGAAAAAAGCAGAAAATATGTATAAAATAATTTGTGATAAATTGTACCATATGAATCTTCTCAGTGAAAGTTACAGTATGAACGAATTCGAGGGTATAAGAAGCCAATATCAGAGGGCTTTTATTCAACTGTTGTCCTCCGTTAAAGACGACAAGTCTTTACCTCTCAGTCCCATTTGGCCTAAGCCTGATTTTAATTCTCACTACCATAGAGAATTCGAAGAAGTCGAGTACATCGCAGGTGGAGGCTTTGGTCAGGTACGATTATTTACTTTATTTTCGAATAATTTATTTTGTCTTTATGTGATATGAATCACACTATTATAAACACTTCAGTATTTATAGAACTAATCTTATCTAATAATTTGGGGTTTATAAAGGGTGTCCAAATTTGTCATTAACACCTTTGCTCTTGGGGATTTAATTGAGAATTTCTAATTAATCATTTTATACTTTTCAGGTTTATAAAGTCAAGCACAAACTGGACGGAACGGAATATGCAGTAAAAAAAATCTCCATTCGCACAGAAGGCATACAATCCGTGAGGACTTATTTATCTGAAGTGAAAACTTTTGCCAGTATGAATCATTCTAACATTGTCCAGTACAAAGGCGCTTGGCTGGAAATGGGAGCACCTACGAGCAAAATCATAGAGCATAAGGAGTCCGAGAGCCTCACATCAGTTACCCAAATGACGGAATACATCTTTCACGAGGAGAGCACCCAGTCTTTTACGAAAACCCAAAAAGACGGTAGCACTGATTTTCAAATCGACTTTGAGCATAGCATTAGCGGGGCCAGTTCCAAATCCAGACCATCAAATGGATCATCCAGGTATGAAGAAATCGTTTTACTAACATGTTTTTAGATGATTTTCTAACACTTTTGTTTGATCACTCTCTTTGTTATTAGGAGAAAGAAGAGGAAAAGTCTCTCGGAGGGCGCGGAAGATTTGGCATTAGAGAAGTTAGATTTAAAGGAAATTCAAAGAATCAGATCTCTCAATAAATCGAAGGTCAGATGGGCAACGTTGTACATCCAAATGGCCCTTTGTCATTCCACTTTGAAGCAATGGTTGGAAAAGAGGAATGAAGTTTCTGATCCCGAAACGGCCATAGTACCTCTAAACGGGACATCGATTAACACTGTCAATCAAATTTTTATGCAGTTGTTAAAAGGTTAGTGACATATTTTGATTATTTTGTGTTTGTATTTTATTGATATCAACTTATCATATTTCTCTATGAGTCACACAGAGTGCTTCATTGGTAAAGGACAATACTTTGATTGTAGATAAGTATCCTCTTCACACATTCATTAAGTGTACCAATTTAAATTGATGAATTATCAGAAATCATTATAACTATAATACATATTTGTTGTTTTTACTAGTTTAAAAATATAATATTAAGGATGAAATTTAAAATTGTGTTTATGCCAATTTTACAGATATCCTTGGATTATTATGATAAGCAGTCATTATCAGTTTGTTAGCACTTAATGCACTGTTACGAATTGTTTTAATACAATAAACACGAACGAAACATTTTCAAACAGTGTTTATGTCTTTAATACAATTTTCGAAATATCAATTTCCGTTTTACATCTTTATGTTTCTACTAAAATACAGCAATGATAAGAGCTAATTATACACATCATTTTTTTATACTCCATTGATAAAGCTAATTAAAATATTGCTCGTAAACTACTACATTAATTACTCGATAATTACATTGTTATTAAATTTATTTATACTGCATATATTTTCTTTACAATGTGTTTCATTTTCCAGGACTTGAATACATTCACTCGAAGGGCGTAGTCCACCACGACATCAAGCCGAGCAACATCTTCATTCAAATCGAAAACGGGAGTTATTTGATACAATTAGGCGACTTTGGATTGGCCTGTCCCCTACAAAGCGTCCGTCACAGTCTGGCTTTCGGCACAAAACTATACGCTGCCCCCGAACAGCTAGCCGGAAGTTGCAATCCGAAGGTAAGATATCACCGGATCATGTCTTATAATCCATTGTAAAGTTCGTACGTTTTAAAATAACAATGACGTCAAGAGAATCGCTGGGAGTCGTTTAGAACTTAGAATGATTCAGGGTGATTTAGAACGCTCTAGAACCATATATAACTATTTAGAATGCTCCAGAATCATTTAGACGGCTCTAAAATCGTTTAGAACACTCTATAACCATTCAGAACTGTCTAGAACCATTTAGAATGTTTCAGAACCATTTAGAACGCTCCAGAATCATTTCCAACTGTTTAGAATCATTTATAACTGTCTAAAATCATTTAGAATAACCCAGAACCATTTAGAATGCTTCAGGACCGTTTAGAACGTTCCAGAATCAGTTGTGACTGTCTATAACCATTTAGAACCATCTACAATAATTTAGAACGCTTCTGAAAACAAAACAAAAATCGCTGGGTAAGTCACAAACTAATACTGTGTACACTTTTTCAGAGCGACATGTACTCCCTGGGCATCGTACTCTTCGAATTGGTGCAGAACTTCCGAACGGATATGGAAAGAGTCGAGTACATTTCGGAACTGCGCAAGGGCGGAATGCCTTCGAACGTGCACGTGAAGCATCCGCTGATCGCCGAAGTCATCGAAAAGCTGATGGTTCGCAATCCGGACTCGAGGCCCGACACTACGACGCTGATCAGGGCCTACAATTCCACGGAGAACGAGCAACTCAGGATGCAGTTGGCGGAGAAGGAGGAGGAAATACTGCACTTGAAGGAGCTGCTCAAAATGCACGGCATTAAGAGCATTTAACTAATTTGTGATAGGTGTATGGTAGGGTAGCACCGATTACTTGTTAATGATAAGTTTTAAGAGAATTTCGCAGGGGAATCTCCGAAATATTTGTTCCAAATACCTTTTAAATTCGTATGATTTTCCAATAATTTTGCAGTATGTTTTATTTCTTCTCAATTTTTTAATTAATCTTAAATTTTTATAATTATGCTTTATTATTATCTGGTAAATTTGTGATTATATATTTTATGTTTATACCGCTACATCCTATACATCATTTACTTCTGGTAAAATTTGTAATTGTTTAAGCAGGGTTTATTATACAAATTTCAGCGACTGACTACTTAAAGTGAAAGTAAGGTGCTATTCTATAAAATAGGCCAAAATTGCTTCCAAGTTAAAAATTTAAAGATTATTTTTGTACTCATAGTACAACGTTTTTAATAGACAATCTGTTACGGTTTTAATTGTCTGTAGGATGGCTGCAATTGGGGAATATAAATTGCGCCATTCAGACTGATGTCTTTAAAAAACTTAACTCAGGAGCGTGAATATTAGTATTTTTCTGTTGTGTCAGTCTATATTATTTGACTTTAGATAGTAAAATAAATCGAGTTTTATTATATGAAGTCTCGACAGAAAGTGCACTTTTTGCATTTTTTACAATTGTTACTCTTTTAGAAATTAAAAAGTGATATTTTCTGTAAATATTATATTTATTGTTTTTTTGATAAAAATTTCTGACGTATTCCAGCGTTTTATTAATGTCCACCGATTCACATTAACTGCTTGAGAAGAAAGATGTGATCCTCAAAAATCGTTTATTTCATAATTTAAAATATAAAATATTTTTAAACTTATTTAATCGGTGCAAGCACCATCGTTTTGCTAACTATTTTCCCTCCGGATTTCGTCAGCAAGTTGTTGCCCTGCCATTGGGCTACGCATTCGGAGCTAGTCTTTAAATCTACTTGCAGTTTCTCCCAAACCTTCTTCTTGGGATTCAAGACTTCATCTGCCTTGCCACCTTCGAAATTTTCTACAAACACCCTTTCTCCAGGCACAGCGTCAGATGGCGGAATTAGAACTTCAACTTGCTTAGGGTCATCTCTAAAATAACAAAAATTTGCTTAGTTTTCACATTCCAAACCCGCTGTATTACTTATTGGTAAAAGACCACATTAACTCCTTTATCAAACAGACAAAATGCTTACACAGAAGCGCAGAGAACCATTCCTTGGGACTCGATTCCCCTCATTTTGGCTGGTTTTAAATTACAAAGTACCACAACCATTCTGTTCTGCATCTCTTCGACAGGTACAAAATTAACTAAACCGCTAACGATGGTTCTCGGTTGTTCTTCACCCAAGTCAATTTTTTCAACGTAAAGCGAATCGGCCTCTGGATGTTTCGATACCTCAACAATTTTGCCAATCCTAATGTCTAATCTACTGGGAATAATTTCATCGTTTGCCGCAGTTTGGTTAGCTGGACCCTCTGAAAATTTAGTTGCAGTTTAGTCAAACAGTGCATTAATGCTGTTGTTTTTACATACTAGTTTTTTGTGGAGTAGGATAAGCTTTTTCGGTTAATTTCTTTAGTTCCGGAGTATCAAAAGCCTTTCTAATCGGTTCTAATAGTCGATTGATGTAGACCTCAGCGCCTCCTTTTAAATCACCCGGGTGAACCTCCTCTTTAGCAAAAGCTTGTTCCAATTCTTCGTATGTGGAAAACTTTAAATCCCCACCGTATTCAGCTTTCCTCGAAATTACAAATTGTTCATCAGGCTTGAATAGAGGGAAGATGACGTGTTTCGCAAACGACAATATCCCATTATTTTCGATATTTCCAGGTTCGCAAAAGGCTTTCTTCAGTTTCTTTTTTACATTAGCAGGAGAGTCCAGTAAATCAATCTTGCTGTCATCTTCAGATGAAGACATTTTGGAACCAGTTAACCCAGGTACTAAAACAAATGGAACATGTAGAATGTTATTTGCACATAAAATATGCACTTACCCATGGGGTTCATTAAGTGAGCACGTTTTTGGTATCCCAATTGCGGCAGATACTTTTCTGCGAAAGTAAAAATCTTCCTTTGATCCACTCCTCCAAACTGCGCGTCGACTTTAAGGTACTCTTCATCCAACGCTTGTAAACCTAACAATAAAACAATAAATTCGAAGCCAATTGATTACCATTACGAACACTTACTGGGATATAAGAGACCACTAAGTAAAGGATTTTCAACTTGCTTAACAACCTCAGCTCCCGCCTTCTTAGCGTCATGCTCCGTAACAACGGAGGTCATCTTGTAAACGTCGAGAGTATACTCTTTCGTCAGCTCGTAGTCAGTTCCTTTAACGAACTTTAGCTTGTCGATGGAGACTCCGATGGATTGAAGCATGGCTTTTATGGAATGCTCGTAGTATTGAACTCTGAGCTCCAGCAACTCCCAAGGGGCTTTCATGTTGTCTAAGTAGGCGTGCAGATCTGCGAAGAGGATCGTAACTTCTGCTCCGGATCTGAGGAAGTCGGCGATTTTTGACATGGGGACGAAGTAAGCGATGTGAGGTTTACCGGTTGTTGCGGTTCCCCAATACAGTTTTATATCTCGCTCTTTCAGTATCGTTTTTATTTTGTCTTCGCCCAATATTTCTTGGAGATTCCTAGAGATGAGGTGAAATTTCTCATCCGGGGTTAGTGCACTTTTTTCCGACATATTTCTATAAATAATTAATATTTTATGTTATTAAATTGTAAATTACAAAGGTTATTTATTTAACTTACTTATGCGGTTTAAGTCTCGTGGAAACTTACTGAAAATAATTGCAATATTGAATGTTGTAAAAAAGTATTAGAATGATGAAATTTGGCAGGAAAAGTAAGGTTAGGCTACTGTCACGTCACGTCTGTCACTCGCGTAATTTTGACATGTGGATGTAAACAAGAAAAGTAAAAGTCGAAAACTAGACAAAAAAGAAGAATAACACGTAATAAATTAGGTTAGAAATTTTTGACAATTGAATAATGGTGATGTGTGATGTGTTTATAATTCGTGTCAATTGAAGAAAATAAATTAAAAATCCTAAATAAACCGTTTAAAAATGGTAAGCATCGTTATTTATTACGAATATACATTAGTTAAACATTTGTAATTTTCCAGCCACTTCGGTTAGACATTAAAAGAAAGCTAACAGCCCGTTCTGACCGGGTGAAATGCGTCGACCTCCATCCCACGGAGCCCTGGATGCTCTGCTCGCTTTACAGCGGAAACATAAACGTGTGGAATCACGAAAATCAGCAGCTCGTCAAAACATTCGAGGTATGCGATCTGCCAGTGAGAGCTGCGAAATTCGTTCCGAGGAAAAATTGGATCGTTAGTGGATCTGATGACATGCAAATAAGAGTTTTCAATTACAATACGTTGGATCGCGTGCACGCCTTCGAAGCTCATTCTGATTACGTTCGATCCATTGTGGTTCATCCTACACAGCCTTATATTTTAACCAGTAGCGGTGAGTAATGATGCAATAAATCTTAGTATTTTTAAATTTCATCATTAAGCTTGTCCAATGCTCATTTTATGTGTAAAAGGTACTCTGGGGTAACTAACAAATTTTATATACACTGGCTGGGTAGTGTACTGATAGGAGGCCATTATTAAGAAAATTTCCAGCTGTTGCTAAAAAAATTCACCCTGAGTTGTATCCCGTCCAATTGGTACCAAAAAACGAATCTAACAATATCCCTGAAGGTGGATAACTTGTGAATAAGTTGCACTAATAATAAAATTAATAGTAAATAATATACTTTAAAATTTATGTATTGCTATAAAGTAGTACATAATATCAATGCCCCTGGGACCTATCAGAAAAATCACTTTCAGAAGGACTACTGTCTCCAGAATTGCTATAATAATTTGTTCTACGTTATCGTGAAGATGTCTGCTTAAGGTTTCTCATCTTTCTATTTAAAATTGTTGATTCAATTGCAACTGAAAATAATTAAAAACCTTTAGTAAAGATTAACAATCAAAGCATATTACACGGTTATTAGTTTTAACTTCCATGAAACTTACTTGCTCAAAATTTCTTTTTGGAACCACATGGAAATGCTTCAACTAATATTAAATAAAAGTATATGAACCAATTATTTCTAAATATAAACATATAAATACCAGTATCTTTTATCTTCAATATTATTTTTGCCTTTTTTATCTTTAGATTAATTTTATTAGTTTAGCTGCAAATCATCTATTTTTTATTTATTGTCTATATTATTTATCTTTTGAATTGTGCACAAATTAATTGAAATAATGGCATTTTGAAAACTATTTTAATAACATTTTGAAATGTCTACTTGCTCGTTTTTGAACCTTCTGTATTATCCACTGATTATCAAGAGTTTAACTACAGAATGTATGAAACTAATGATACTATGTAAAAATCATTTCGTCCATTTTCAGATGACATGCTAATAAAGCTGTGGAACTGGGAGAAAGCATGGGCGTGCCAGCAAGTGTTCGAAGGCCACGTGCACTACATCATGCAGATTTCCATCAACCCCAAAGACAACAACACATTCGCCAGCGCCTCGTTGGACCGCACAATAAAAGTCTGGCAATTGGGCGCCTCCACGGCCAATTTCACGCTCGAGGGCCACGAGAAGGGCGTCAATTGCGTCGATTACTACCACGGCGGCGACAAGCCCTACCTCATATCGGGCGCCGACGACCGGCTGGTCAAAATCTGGGACTACCAGAACAAAACGTGCGTTCAAACGTTGGAAGGGCACGGCCAGAACGTCACCGCCGTTTGTTTCCATCCGGAATTGCCGATCGCCCTCACCGGCAGCGAAGACGGCACGGTCAGAGTGTGGCACGCCAACACGCACCGATTGGAGAGCAGTTTGAACTACGGCTTCGAACGGGTGTGGGCCATTTTCTGCCTGAAAGGCTCCAATAACGTGGCGCTCGGCTACGACGAAGGTAGCATCCTCGTTAAGGTCGGTAGAGAAGAACCCGCCGTTAGCATGGACGCCAGCGGCGGCAAAATCATCTGGGCTAGGCATTCGGAGTTGCAGCAGGCCAATCTGAAAGCCTTACCCGAAGGTAATATCAATGTCTCACTGTTAGAAAATCTCTTTAAAAGACCACCGAATTTCGCTTAAATGTACTTAATCAGTTGCTTCAAAACTGCGTTAGAAATCACTACTGTTGTTCAGCACTTTTTGTACTCGTAGATTACCGTAAGTTCTTTTGCAGGGGCCGAAATAAGAGACGGCGAGCGTTTGCCGGTGTCCGTCAAAGACATGGGCGCCTGCGACATTTACCCTCAGACCATTCAGCACAATCCCAACGGGCGTTTCGTGGTGGTTTGCGGCGACGGGGAGTACATCATTTACACGGCCATGGCGCTCAGGAACAAGGCGTTCGGTAGCGCGCAAGAGTTCGTTTGGGCGCAGGATTCCAGCGAGTACGCCATCAGAGAGTCGGGATCCACCATCAGAATATTCAAGAACTTCAAGGAGAAGAAGAATTTCAAATCGGACTTTGGAGCCGAAGGTATGGTGTTATCGAAGTCGATGAAAATATGCTGAGAACAGTTAAAAAATGTTTACTGAAATATTGTAGGCATCTACGGTGGTTATCTGTTGGGCGTGAAGTCTGTATCCGGATTGGCGTTCTACGATTGGGAAACTCTGGATTTGGTTAGAAGGATCGAAATACAACCTCGCTCGATATACTGGTCTGATAGCGGTAAACTGGTTTGTTTGGCCACCGAGGACAGTTATTTCATCCTATCTTACGATGTCGAAGAAGTTCAAAAAGCAAGGGATAACAACCAGGTAATTTGTATTAATTATACACGTGCAATTTGTATTAATTATAATTTGTAGGTGGCTGATGATGGAGTGGAATCCGCGTTCAATCTCCTAGGCGAAGTGAACGAATCCGTTCGAACGGGTCTTTGGGTAGGAGATTGCTTCATTTACACGAACGCTGTAAACCGCATCAACTACTTCGTCGGAGGTGAATTGGTGACCATCGCGCATCTCGATGGGCCGTTGTACGTGCTGGGCTACGTTCCCAAAGACGATAGACTCTATTTAGTCGACAAAGAATTGAGAGTGGTCAGCTATCAGTTGCTCCTTTCGGTCTTGGAGTACCAAACAGCCGTAATGAGAAGAGATTTCTCGACGGCCGACAGAGTGTTGCCTTCGATTCCCAAGGAGCACAGAACGAGAGTGGCGCATTTCCTGGAGAAGCAAGGTTTCAAACAGCAGGCTCTTGCCGTGAGCACCGATCCTGAACACAGGTTCGAGCTGGCCGTCGCTTTGGAGGATTTAAATACCGCCAAGATGCTGGCCCAGGAGGCCAACAATCCGCAGAAATGGAGCCAGCTGGCCGATTTGGCGGCGTCCACGAATAACCTCGTATTGGCCAAGGAGTGCATGCAGAAAGCCCAAGATTACGGCGGTCTATTACTCTTAGCTACCAGTTCTGGAGACGACGAGGTAGTGAGGACGTTAGGCGAAGCCACCGAGGCCGAGGGCAAGCATAACTTGGCGTTTTTATCGCACTTATTAGTCGGGGATTTGAACAAATGTTTGGATATTTTGATAAGCACCGGTAGGCTCCCCGAAGCTGCGTTTTTCGCACGGTCGTATCTGCCCGATAAAATATCCGAAGTGGTGGAACTTTGGAGGGCGCAGTTGTCGATTACCAATCAGAAAGCCGGTCAAAGTTTGGCGGATCCTAAAGACTACGATAATCTGTTTCCTGGTCTCCAGGAAGCCATTGTGGCGCAGAAATATTTGGAACAGAACAACTCCGGATTCATACCGGCCGCTGCAGCTGCCACGGTTACTCCGAATCACGAAAGAAACGTAATAGCTGAAGTGGAGGCGAAGGTAAAAGGTGGAGCTGGTGTGATGCCGAGCACTTCGCATCCTTCGGTTACGTAAGTTCGGTTCAAACTTTATTTTGTAGCAAAGTTTTGTGACAAATTAATTTGCAGGTTGCCGAGTGAACAGATGGAGAAACTCTCGATTACTCAAGATGATGACGATTTGGATTTGGACCTTGATGGAGTGAACATTGATGAAAATATAGATACAACGGTAAGATTTACTATAATGGGGGTTTTATTTTAGATTTTAGGGCTTTTCAAGTTAGTTAAAAAATTGGTAAAGGTTATTTCTTCTTTTATTCCGAATTATGTGTTAACATTGTTGTAACAATTTATTCTCTTTTTCAGGATATCAATATAGATGATGACTTGTTAAGTGATTGAATATAATTTTATTTCCATACTTAGTATTATGTGTATATTGTTCATTCCTATTTTAAGAAGAAAAAAAAACCATCTTTAATATTAAAATTGTTTATTTATCTAGTTTAAAAAAGTGTATGAAACAATTATCCTAAAATAGCAGCAATTATATTTAAAATGATTTATGAAACGACGGAGAATTAAATGAATTACAAGTGGTACCAATACGACTCTTCTCTAGCGAATTAGTTGATAAATCGGTGTAAATAATCGGATAGTATTGAATTCTTCCACTAGACCAGCCTACTGATAAACAAGCTCCGGCTTCAAAATCTAACAAGAAGCTTATCGTACTGGGTTTTTCATCTACAAGTCTCGTTATCAACGAGCTAAAAACATAAAAAAATGTATATAGCGTAAATATTGAAGAAAACACGAGTATCTTACTTGGCAATTAGCTGCAATTCGTGCTGTCTAACGATATTAAACACCGCAATGCAATCGGTGTCCTGAAATATGACGGCTAAATGTTTTCCTTTGGGATCGCTCTCCATGCATTGCACCAGCCCGCCGACTGTAACTCCATCGATATCGACTTTGGACGTATCGAACATGGGCAACGCTTGATTGGAGGAACTGTCCGAATCGGAGCGGAACACCAAATCGTTTTTGACAGTAACTCCGTATATAATCGGCTCGGCGTTCGTGGCAAAAAGCAACGTTGTGCCGCAATTCGACCAGCTGGCCGATTGAATGCGACCGTTCGGTATCGTCCATCTCTCGCACTCCCAGTTCCGGCAATCCCAAACTCTAAAAAATGGTAAATAAACTTTGATTGTTGATACTTATTACCTTCAAATCATTCTATTAGACTTATAAGGGGAGTGTTGATTGAGGTGTGTTCAAGTACTTACCTAAATACCAAACTATTTGAGCAAGAAAATAACTTTTCCCCGGTCGGTGACCACCTAACTAGAACGTTTCCCGATCCACCGGATCTCTTAAGGACGCTGGTTTTATCGAGTTCGACATCCCACACGTAAATGGTGTTATCGCAGGCAGCGACGCTTACTAATTTATCGCCTTTGGGAGACCAAGCTATGCTCATGACTGGTTTGTGATCGTTTCTTTGCAACACAATTGCGTTACTAATCGATGGTCTTGCTACCTAAAAAATTAGGCAAAAAACAGGTTGAGAAATCATCGTAAATGCTTAATAACATACCAAAGAGTTTGGATCGATATTCCAAACGATAATACCGTTTTCGTGTCCAACGGCGATCTCCGTATTTGACATCGGCCTCCAAGCTACACAGGTAATATGCTTCTGTTGCTTGCATCTCAAGAGAGGCGTTATTACATTTAAGTCTCCGTTAAAAATCCTTACACTATCGTCACAAGTGACTACAGCCACCTTTGTGCAGTACGGATGCCAAGCAATGCATCTAATTGTAGAATTCAGCCAGTTTCTCGATTGCGAATAGTTGTTTATTAAACTGGGGCCGCTGTATCTCAAATTCGGGTTTATTAGCAACCTAGCTTTGTTCACGTACTTTATTAAGCCTAATGTTATTTTAGCGGATTCGGAAATAAGGAAATGATGGTGAGTTGCAGCTGTATGCAGAGCTTCGACGAAACCTTGCTCGTAATAAACTTGTGTTAATTGTTTGAGAAAGGAGACGTCGACCGGTAAGAATAATGCTCTACCCTCGTCACCTGAGCTTATGGGATGAAGTTGATCACTAGTAATGTGGATTTTTGGGTGATGGTCTAACTAAAATAAACGATTGTCGGTCATCAAGTATGTTAAGAGTAGAAAAATACTTACTGTATTAGTGAAGGCGCTCAAATTTGTAACGTCGTAATTTCTTGAAAATACTCGGCCGTTTATTTGGCATAATGATATTTCTCCATCAACAGGTAGCTGAAATTCTTGTAGATTTCTCATGTTGAATAAACGGTTCAATTATCTATTTGAATGAAATAAGAAATGTCAAATTCAAAATCGAGGTAATTTTCTTCTTCTTTTTGTAAATTTTTTATTCGATTCTGAAATGGAAATCGAAAAATAATCGATTCGTAACATTGCAATCGGCAACCAACATTACATTACAGATATTTGTTGATTTATGATTATCATTGGTTTTTATAAATCTTGATTTAATTTTTTATAAAAAATGTCATTCTAAAGATTCATTAAATACTTTTGAAGTCATTGAAAGAAAAATGTTTTCATTTGTTACTTTAAGGAGGCTATAACTTGTTTAGTATGGCATTTTCAATGTAGGTCCAATCGATTTAATTTTCATTCCAGAATATTTGGTATAATTTGATGTTTGTTATCCTGTATATTAGGCCTTGAAGAATTAAAATATCTATCACACATAAAAATGTTTTTATTCGAAAACTAATAAAACACAACGGAAATCCTTTCCAAAAAATTTGTAGTCAACATTCGATAAATAGAAAATTTAATTCTACGTACGTTATCTAAAGATTAAATAACAGTTTAAGCTTTAAAATCATCAAAGTAATGGTAAGATTAATTCAAAAACAGCGCAAAACGATAAGAGAAATTAATCTTCCTATAAAAGAACCAATTACAGTAACAATATGGGACAGAAGTCAGTAAAAAAGAGCGAAACTTGTAAAACTTACGCATCTGTAAAAGTATATTTCTATTTATTGAATGTCGGTAAAATACGATTAGCGATTCGTGGCTATTTGCATTTTCATGTGGTTACACCATTGCTTAACCATCTTCACCTTAAAAAATGACAGTACAATAAAATGTAACGATACAAACTCGTATAAAAAGTAGAAATACATATACAGAGGTATAATGAAGCATTAACACGAAAATTTTTGCTAATCGTATCACAAATCTTTCCAAAACCGTAAATATCTAATTAACAAAAAACAAGAAAAAAGGAAACAAAATAAAGGAAGAAAAAACCAACACATCTTTGGTTAATAAATTATTAAAGCCTAAGATGAAGTCTATGGGGAGTAGAAATTCAGTACAAGCCACCCGTAGAAACTACTTGATTCTGATACCTGAGAATAATATTCCAGACAGAGTTCTCTTGTTTCTTTTTACATACTTAAATAAACTTAAATAAAATGTTACATAGCATAGGTTGATCGTGTATACTTGGCGCGTTTGGAAGACGGAGTAATAAAAATGTCAGGCGGTTCCAAAATATCCCTACCCCAGTACGGCAAAATCCTGTACAATGATCGATTCGATCGATCGAAATTTCGCACATCGCCTACCATTACTCAAAACCATTCACAGAGTATCAACTTTTAGGCAGGCCAATGGGGAGTAAGTGATACCGGCGGCTCGATAACACCCCGGGTGGACTTCGGGTGATTAATGTGTTTATTACTCCGTCTTCCAAACGCACCAAGTATAGAAACTCAGTCGGTTAAAACAATGATTATTCATAATTGCGCAAAATGATTAACAAAGTAAATTTTTATGTTTAAGTTTTAAAAACTAACTTAGTTACTAATAACACAAATTTTAAAGTTCTTATATGTCCAAAAAACGCCATTTTTAATTATAATAAGTTATATTTTCTGTTATACTTTTCTCCTTTTGGACGCACATCCAATAAATAGACACACTCAACTACTTATCAAATTTCCTTTCTGTATCATTTACCAAAAGGCATAAATATCATTGAAAATTAACTATAAAAACATTTTAACAAAAGAAATTTCAAATAATTAATGGCCAGTGGCGTTTCAACTAATATGCAAAACATTTTTGAGTATGTGTATGTTAAATAGTTCCAAATAAATAGTAAAAAACCGGTACCTACAGATCCACACACATATGTTCAATTCACTCGTTTACTTTCAGTGCAATTTAGTTTGTCCAATAAGAGAACGCAATTATAGTAGAAAAATACTTATAGGTAAAATACTTTTATACTTTAACATTACATTATTAGCCAACATCATATCACAGACGGCTCGTTAAAAACTCATTCACAATCACATAATACTGATATTACTGGTAATTCTTCCTGATCGAACATCATCTAAACATAAACTTTTCACAATTCTAAATCCTGTAAAAAAGTAACAGTAAGTGAACAATGCGGAAAAATGCGAAAGTAATTCCTTTTCTCGTCAATCATTTTTAAAAACAACGACTCCCTAAAAGTATGTCTAATTCGTAAATGGCCAAATAAATTAATCAACTTACTTTGTCATATGTAGAGTTTAAGAGTAGCCAATTTGATCTGCTTCGTTTTTTAAAATAATAGTAACCCCAGATCGATAATCCTGTTGCTATTAGAATTAACAACGGGCATGTGATACCTAAAAAAAATACATTTTGCCTAAATATTGAACATTGAGAAGAAAAAAATATATTACCTAATATTAATCCAGTATTGCTCTTCTGTTTTACGGGTTTAGCCAGCGGTAATTCGTAATTCTCTAACAGTTTACAAGCCTGCGGTATTTCATAAGTCCATTTCCTAAGGCACGTTTCAACCTGAAATTAATTTTCATTACTTTCTCGCTGACCATTCCTAATAATAATTTTACTAATGATTACCTCTGTGTAATTTTGGAAAGGGCTTTTTTTGCATTTCAAAATCACTTTAACATCCAACTTGCCGGCGCTACCTGGAAATTTATTTAGTTTATTAGTTTATCTATGAAAAATGAAATTTGTAATTAGTACCGTTTTCTGGATAGCAACTTTCTAATTGATTGTAAACTAGCACAATAGATTTATTTTTGGGCTCAAAATTTACATTAGGACATTTAGACGATGAGACCTAAAAACACATTTTTAATAAACATACAATTCTTACTAATAGAATTTTATAGCTTACATTAAAATCGAGTTGGCTAACGTTGAACACATAGCCGGTATATTTGTTATTAATTGTACAATTATTATTCAACGGAGTTTCATTATGGGCAGTAGAGTTAACTTTATAGTGAACATAATCAGAACCCTGCACTTCTACTGGCACAAATTCCTCCTGAAACGCGGTTAAGAAAATTATGTATTGTTAATAATCGTGGTTAATAAACAATAATAGTACCTTATCCAAACAAACTCGATTTGTCTTCAGTTGTATGTTCAACGTACAATTTTCTATACCTATCACATCAAAATGTTCCTCTTGCATTATTCTATCGCAAGCCATTTGGATTATCGTTTTGTTAAACGAGTCCACCTTATCGCATTTTTTATCGAATGAAAGTTCGAAATAAGTTTTTTTGTTGTGAACAAGTAACGCCTTGTCGAGGGGAACGTAGATGCATTCTAAAAAATCGTTTTCATCATTCATACTGGAGCTTAAACAGTATACAGGGTGAGTCTTTAGAGGTTTAGGACATACAGGGTGTCCCAATAGTGCGGTAAAGCCCATTTACTCAGTTATTATAATAGATACGAAAAAATGATAAATAGGAAAAATGTTAAGCACCTTTAGGCGCACAATTTAAAATTATTTCGAAATATACAGGGTGGCCCATAAATCGAAGCCATACCAAACATACCTTTTTTTAAAGGCAATGATATATTTTTTATTTCATATTCGATTTCAGCTCGTATTCACGAGTTTCTCAATATAAGATTTCATATGAATATACTGGGTATTTAAAAAGTTATGGCCATTTTTATGTTCAAATCGACATGATTTCAAGGCCCTGTATATCAGAATCTGTATCAGATAATGTGAATTTTTCTGTATCAGCACTTTTTGAAAATGGTCTATTTTCACAAAAATTAGGTATATTTTGACAAAATTGCAATTTGTATACAGGGTGAGTCAAAATGCAAACATAATAATTACTCGCTTAATTTAAATGGAACACCCAATATTAATAATATCCATTGGAAAGTCTATTTCTTACTGAATCTTTTTTCACAACATTTCCCTATACCTAATTGTCACCGTTTCTGAGATATTTTTAGTTTTATTAAAAAATGTCCAGTTTTTGATGTTATAATTTCATTTTGATCTAATTACCAATGATGTTGTCGACCTTTTTTTGCAAAATAATAGTAGAAAATGTAATATCGATTAATTAACGATCATTAACTACCCGAAATATTTGGTAATTTTTAAATTAAACTTTAAATTATTATAATTTTAATTTAATCTAGTTACCTCTATGACGTCATCATCTACGAACTATGCGAATTTTACTTATTGAACTCGTGTCACTTTAAATTATAGAATAACTAAAAATTTAGGGTACCTGCTAATGATATTTGATTAATCATTATTCGATATTTAATTTTCTACTATTATTTGGCAAAAAAAGTTCGAAGACGTCATTGGTAATTAGATTAAATTGAAATTATAATATCAAAAACTGGAAATTTTTTATCTGATACAGATTCTGATATACAGGGCCTTGAAATCATGTCGATTTGAACATAAAAATGGCCATAACTTTTTAAATACTCAGTATAGTCATATAAAATTTTATATTGAGAAACTCGTGAATACGAGCTGAAATCGAATATGAAATAAAAAATATATCATTGCCTTTAAAAAAAGGTATGTTTGGTATGGCTTCGATTTATGGGCCACCCTGTATATTTCGAAATAATTTTAAATTGTGCGCCCAAAGGTGCTTAACATTTTTCCTATTTACCATTTTTTCGTATCTATTATAATAACTGAGTAAACGGGCTTTACCGCACTATTGGGACACCCTGTATATTGATATAAATATTTCTTCTTAAAATCATCCAAATATTCACATCCTGAAGTATCGGCACTCAATTAATTAACACCCTGTATATACATATTTATCCCGAAGGAATTCTAAAAATTCCTTTCCGTTTGCCTACAATACTTCGTCCCTTTGAGCGCGACTCACCCTGTATATAGTGCGAATAAATAATATACAATTAACTCACCGTTAGGTAAACATTGTGATTTGTCATCGCCGCACAAATCGAATAGGTAGGTTTTTCCCAGGTTTACTTTGAACGATTTTTTGTTGAATGATGAAAAGTTTAGTCTGAAAATTAGCAATTTAAATATTGATACTTTTAGAGGATGTTTTACTTACGAAATCTCATTAAATAAGGGATGGCTGAACAGACAATTATTGTTGACATTTACACAAGCGCGTTTCGATTGCCATAAGAACTCTGGACTGCACAATGAGGTAGCATTTAAGATATCCAATTTGTCCTAAAAAAATAGAGTATGTTATTATCTGTTAATTGCAAATTTAATGCTGTTATACTAACCTCTCCTTGAGTACATTGAAAAATTATTTTGCTTTTATAATGCATATTGTTTTGATCGCAATAATCGCCTCCACCAGTCTCGATAATTAATCTGTTGTTTTCTGTGTACATCTTCGACATTTCGCCAAATGATTTTATCCTATAAAAAAAGAAGTTAAAGAAGTATTTACAAGGTGAAAAGAGTATTTGCAACGGTAGAGAATGCCACAAAAACTCTACGACAAAAATTACTTCTTTCTAATATCAAACTCGTCCAAATATTTCACAAACATCATGGAATTTTTCATGCAAGGTGCTTCATCATCCCTGACTATCCCGCAAACGTTCAGATGATATTCAGCGTTATCGTGTTTAATGACGCGTCCTTGAGGTGTTTTTAATTCGCTTAATTTATAAGATTGAGTGTAATTGTATTTATCACAATAGGAGACTTCTGCATGCGTATTCAGACAGGATTCACCGTACTGTAATTAATTACATTTTAAATCTACTCCGATTGAAAAGCATTCCGATGAATGTAACAGAAACTTACGGGTCGTGGGCATGCTGCTGGAGTATTCCATAGTAATTGCATCTCGCAATTTTCATCTTTCAAATACTTAGGCTTTTCTTCGAATTTGGAACAACGGAAATTAATAGTAGTTTTATATGTACCATTTCCACACTTTGAACCACCTTTAAAAAACATATAATTAGTAACTATAAAATTATTATCATCTAACTCACTTGTTAAAGACATTTCAATGCTATCTTTATGAAGAACAGGCTCCGTATAAATGCTTCCTCTGTTAACGAACGTGCTACCAATTTTTTCGCATACTTGCGAAGAAGATCCTAAAACGCAGCAATGTTCTCATACAACCCAATTTTCTATTCCATTTTTACTTACTTGTACAATTATCCGCAACACTGCCTGGTAGTTTTAGCGGTCCGCAGATATTCAAAAATATTTGACTAGAATTTGGTACATTATCTACTTCGATGTAACCAGTTTCGTTATAAATCGTACTCAGGTTAAATTGGTAGTGTTCTTGGTACAGCTAAAATAAATACGATCAAATACATTAATTAATTATGGGTGATAATTAAAATCGCGTACTTGACAACTCGTAGGTAGTTTAACACAACCGTAGGTCGATTCCATTTCGAATTTGTATTTACTCCCCTGTGTTTCCGGTTTAATGTACCGAAAATTGGACACTTTGGAAATCCAATTGCATTTTATGTGTATATCAATGATAACATCTCTCGTACCAACTATAAATTAACATTGTATGCAGTGTGTCCCTAATAGATGGAGTTGACGAGAGGAAAAAATGGCCATTTTTAATTTTACAAAGGAACATGAATCTTTTAAGAAAGTCTCATGTAAAGGGTTTTAATAAATTAGGAAAACTGTGGAAAAAAATTCAAAAAACCATTTGTTTCCTGTCGTCAATTTTATCCAGGTACCGTATGTGGAGATTTTTAATTAAAACGTATACATATTAATTCATTTTAGTTTGCAATATAGATTATATAAGCTATAAAGACGACTATAATTAGACACTAATAAAGCAAACAGGAAAGAGTAATATTGTGTCAACTGAAATGAACCAAGGTGTATAAGCACTTACACTTGGACTTTTCATGCAATTTCATTTCATTTTCAGCGTTTTCATAGGTAACCAACGTGTGTCCTGCCGAGAGCTCAGTGAAACCACTTTTGTTGATAATGCAGCTCGACGCTTTATTGTCGCAATCGGGATTCAGTCCACAAAGAAATATGCTGAAATTCGCCGTAGTAGAATTCACCAGGTATCGGCCTTTCAAAGAGGAAAAATCCCATAAGCGAGCATTGAGGACCACGCTACAAGGACGACGGCAATCGTTGGATAGGGATATCAGAGTTACTTCGTACACGCTATCATCGATATTATTTAATAGAGGTTCCTTCTGAAAATATTAGATTATTAAAATTTAGAACATATTTTAATTGGGTATACGATAATATCGTGGAAGTATATTTAATATAGGAGCTATACCAGTCAGTGGAGCTCGCTCAGTTAGAACTACAATCACTAAAATCCATTGTAAATTGCAATATGTTGTTGAATAAAAGCACTTTGTAAATACTATGAATTAGATTAGATATTTACGATTGTTTATTTAATGAGTCAAATCAAGTAATGTGTATTTTAGGTATTTTTTAAGCACTGGTGAGAGATTAGCTGACTAAGAAGAAACAATTTTTGCTGGATATTCATTTTCAATAGGCTCTCATTTGGAGATTGCAAAGGAATTTTATCTTCTTATAATGTAATTTTGTCATGTAACCACTTTTGGAAATGAAAAATGTTCATGTTTTTTTTTTTAATTAATGCTGACACTGAAAGTACTAAAGAGATTTACGATAAGTATCATAAAATTTATGTGCCCTCATATTTGACTATGATGTAGATTTCTAGGAAGCCAAATTAGTCACACCTTACATAAATAATTGTAATTACCTGGATCAAACAATCCCATTTTACTATTAATGTCCGGTTTGGTGCAGTAACATTGGCATCAGGATTTATGAGGATAACACTGTTGGCGTCTCCTTTTCCTTAAATATAAGAATTATACATTACATAAAAGTTATTTTTATTTTATTTTATTAGTATGTCCAGTAAGCACTGAAAAATTATACTCACGGGATGCGAATTTTCCATCGAAGTAAGTCGTTACACCATTACTTCTTATGCAAGCTGTGTGACCTTTGCAATTGATGAAATTATCGCTCACCGGTGCACATAAATTGAATATTATCTCATCAGTAGAATTAACTATTTTCCAATCTTTGCTACAATGATAAAACGTTTAATTTTTAGAATTTCAACAGGTTAAATTTATGTCTTCGTAGACCAATTTGTGCTTACTTAAGAACTGTATTGCTTTTACTTTTGGCTAACACTACATCGCAAGTCGGCAAGAGACTGTCCAAAACGAAGGCGCCGTGGGATGATATAACTAAGCAGTTGATAATTATCATAAAACAAATCATGGTTACAAATTGGTTGGTCTGTTTCAATACAAATAACGAATGTTTTGAATGGGAAAGCTCACAAAACTCCGATCCACTTTTACTCGGTTCACAACCTCATTTGATCTTGTGTAACTTGTGTTATTGACTACATACCAACTTGAACACATCTACTGAAAGAAATTAACATGCCGCAGAATTATAACCTACTCAAAATGTCGGTAGATCCCCGGTGACGTAGTAATTAATACGCTTGCGCTGTAATGGTGGGTACGAATGTTTTCCGGTTCAGTTACCTTTTCTGATTTTTTTCAATCAACTTACATCACAGGGCAACAATTTAATTAATTATTTAGTTTTTTTATTCAATTTATAAGGTTTCATTGAGAATTAAGATTGCTCTAACCAAATTTTTTATTTTTTTTAGGATTTGTTGTAGGATTTTATCTGTCATTTATTCGATAGTTCGAATGACTCGGATAATCGATACGCAATTAATCGAATTTATGTCAAATTTCTTCTTTTTTAAATTTAATTAACAAACGCATCTGTCATGTAACTATTTGTCTTGTTTTGTCATTGTCAATTCTGTCAATGTCAATCTTGTCATTTCGGATTTCGGCTCTAAGCCGTCGCCGTCATTTCTACGCTAACTTTTATTCACAATTCTTCGAAAAGACAAGTGATACGTGTTAGTCCGGAAAAGCCTATTTGTTGTCCAATTAAGTTAAAATCCTCGTAAGTAAACGAATCCCCAACATTATCTATTTTTAACCCATTGGTTTCCTCGAAGGAATAATTTCAGCTAGATAATGATGGCGGAGTCGGATGCAACGGTCGAAGCGACCAGAAGATTAAATGTAAAAAAACAAACTCTAGACGACGCTTATGCGGCGCCCGCTAATTTTTTAGAGATCGATGTCGTTAATCCTGTTACTACCATTGGAGTCGGTAAAAAGAGATTCACAGATTATGAAGTTAAAATGAGAGTAAGTATACTCCCCTTTTTTTGATAAGGTTTCATTGATTAATATGAAGTAATGTTGTTTCGTTTAACGATTTAACGACTTTTTTTGATGAAGTAAAACAAAATATGAGATTACTTAAAAAAATTTTGTAAATAAGAGGGCCGAAAAATGCAGGATTTTTAATACAAACTGCTGCAAGAAGGCTGATGGCCCTTCGAGGTTTTTACAGAACTTGCAAGTTTTGATATTTTAATTTAATTGAAATCACTTTGCCGGATCCTGTATTTAATAGCCATACTTTTGTGATGAAGTCATATTTTACACATTCTGCAACTTACATTATTTTCTTATCGACCCGTATATTTACTAATTAACGAACTTTCTGAATTATTTTTACCGTTGAATCATCTAAGAATGTTTATGTAATTATTTTAGACAAATTTACCTGTGTTTAAAGTTAAGGAATCGAGTGTTAGGAGGCGATACAGCGACTTTGAATGGCTAAGAAACGAATTGGAAAGGGATAGCAAAATTGTGGTGCCGCCATTGCCTGGAAAAGCCTGGAAAAGGCAGTTGCCATTCAGAAACGATGATGGCATATTCGAGGAAGATTTTATCGAAGACAGAAGGAAAGGTTTAGAAGTATTTATTAATAAGTACGTGGTTGGTTTAGTATTGCTTTCGTTTTTGATATAAAATGTTGTGTTGTTTTAGAATTGCTGGACATCCTTTGGCTCAAAACGAAAGATGTTTGCATATGTTTTTACAAGAGCCTCAAATCGACAGAAACTACGTGCCCGGAAAAATTCGCAATACATAAGTAATAAACGCCTAGCTATGTTATTCCATCCTTTTCGTTTATTTTTTAATCTGTGTGCATTACGTTTCATAGATGTTAGGTTTTGAATATATTTGTATATTTTTCTAAGTAAGACTATTACTAGGTTTTTGATGGTTAAATGTATAGTTTGTTTAGCTTACATTTTTTACTTACTAATAGTTTTAAAGATTATTGATATTCAGTAGATATTACATATGAACACTGATTGTCTTAAGTAAAAAATGATACGTTAAATGATGAGTCTGTTAAGAACACTATTATGAACTGAATTTATTCAGGTGTAAAAAAAACACTTGGGAAATTGATTATTCCATGCTTTAATTTTTTTTGTATAAAAAAATCGGTACTATTATTGTATTTATAGTTATATAGTTGTATTTAATCAAATACATTTATTTCTAATAAATCTGTTTGGTCCACTACTGAGTCGTCTTGGCGCCAGCTCTTTTGTCCTTTTAAGGCAATTATTTCTTGCCAAGTTTTCTTTAGAGTTCTAGAAAATGTAACAAACGTTATTGTTAAATACCATTAGAATATGTTAAAAGTGCAGGGTACTGAAAATGCATTAGATAACTCTAATGTTAAGAATTGCATTTTGTACCTAATGAAATTATATAAAGACTTGTTAAACAGACGATCTAAAGCAGTAAAATCGGAAATTATTGCTATGCAATTACAAAAATTTAAACAGAATTCACTAGAGAGCTTCAGCTTTCGTTTCGGATTTTACTCTGATGTAGTGAGATCAGATTGTATTTTACAAATAAAAAATTCATTATTATCTCTTATTTATGAAAAGTATAGATCGTGTGTGATTGACTTCACACAACTCTTTGCTCTATAGGAATATGTACTTTTCTATCACTTAGTAGAATAAGTATAAGAAGAAGAATAACAGTAGCTACATATTTCTTCACAGTTTGGTAAAAAAATCAAATTGTTGTTGGTTTCCTATTAAATTTCTGTAAAGAAACACTAGCCACCTATGTTGAAATTACATCGCTTCAATCTGAAGATCCACGGTATTTGGAAAAATATTTATTAATATGTCCACACAAGGTAAGACTATGATTGTCATGAATTGCACTTGGTCTTCGGGAACCATTTGCGATTTGTCCCGATCCATCAGGGAGAGCGGCGTTAACCCCATTCTCTTCTCTAAATCGCCTTGATGGTAGAATTCCTCTAAAACAATAACCCGATAAAAGGTTTCTACCATCTCGTACAATACTAAATCAATACCGACTTACTCAATATATTCTCGCAAATCGTTTTAGCGACAATAAAAGGCTTGCAGTTACCCGACAAATCGGACGCGGTCATCGAGATGGCCTTTATTAGCGTTCGATGCCGCTGATTCGCGGTGTTCAGCAAGTTTTCGGTGATAAGTTGAAGCAACTTCACTCTAAACTTGAAGTAGCTCGCCAAGTCCGTGGACAGGATCGCTTCTTGTAATTCCTTGGCCATTATTTTGTGATCGTCGGCGGTCATATTGTTAAAAATCGGTATTGCCTGAATGCACGGAGAACTAATTAATCCCCTAAATTAGTAGAGGAGATGAGGAATATAAAATATCACTTAAACCAATATTATATAAGCCAATAGTTTGTCATTTTCTGCAATTATTTTGGCGAGTAATTTGGACATTATGTATCCTGTCCAATTTAAAATATCTTTACTAGGCTTTAAACATTTTAGACACTAGGCTTTAAACTTAACTTAACTCCCGCAAGATGCATTAAAGACAGTGTTCCAAATGTATACATCTTAAGGAGTTGAATGAATAAGGAAAGAACTTACATTTAATATGGTCATGGCCACGTAATAATGATGATTTTCTAAAATAGAATCCTCGTACAATTGGGCCAACGTATCGTCAGTTAGTTGAAGGAAATTATTGGTGAAGCCTCCGTGGTCCAAGTCATGGCACAAAGCGGCAATCAAAAGTGATTTTATCTAACAACAAATTGTTTTGCAATAAATTGGTGAATTTTCGAGATTATAGAATGAACCAAAATAGTACAGAATGAAGCAATTAGAAGAGGAGAGAATTCACCTCAATTTCCGTAAAGTCGTCTCTATTTCTCGTTAATATATTATACATGCAGTGCATTACGTTGAAAGCGTGCTCGAAGTTGTGATAATAATTGTTGCGATAGCACTTTTTCACGGTAAGGATGAATTCCATTAAATTTTTTTGGTGAACGTCCTCCTTGGGTATCAAGTCGGTAAACATGTACAAAACCAACTGAGGCATCAACGGGTAATCGTCCGCTGAAATGTACCATCGGAATCTATGAAAAAAAATATTATTTTATTTACAACATAATTATAATATACTTGTACTTACTCCAAAAAATTATAAGGGAGCGTAACTTGCGCATTAGCCATAAATGTTTCCATGTCGTGCACGCAGGGCTTCATCTGCAGCTTCAGAAGCTTCAAGTTCGAGTCGTTTATTTTTTCCTGAAACAACCGAGTTGTAAAATCTACACGTCAATTCGCCAATCAATATTTTACCGTTCGAGACATTTTTTGATGCAGCCTCGTATAGTGCAGCGCCAACGCGCAGTATACCGAAAACGTTTTGAACAAGTCCTCATCGGACGGGGTGAAGCAAACTCCGTTCATTTTATTCACCACTTGCACCACCCCTAATAAAATAAAACGAGCTTTACGCGTTTACAGCTTCAAGTACTTACCTAGCATGTTATTAACGCTAACAATAGGCATGCACAGGATTGATCGGGTTATGAATCCCGTTTTCTCTTCGACCTCCGTAAAGAACCTGGGATCTTTGTAAGCGTCCCTGATGTTTACTGTAGCGCCAGTTCTAGCTACCAAGCCCGCTATACTCCTGTCTTTAGCCAAGCGCACTTTGGCGTTCTTCCTGTGCATCGTCAGCTCGCCAACGTCCACGCCCTCTTCGAACACATCGGCTGCCAGGTCCGCGGAATCTTCGTTTATTATGAAAAAAGTGCCGCGCTCCGCGCCCAGTATCGCTTTAGCGAATTTCTAAGCGAATTCAATATTTGTAGGAACAAACTCGGTCTGTTAGGAACGAAAGCAGCTCACCACTATCTCGGTTATCATGGTCTCGATGGGCACCGTTTCGGCGAAGTAGCACTTGGTCAGGTCCAAGAGGTAGTCGTTGAGTTCCTGCTGGCGTTGCAGCGTTATCCTGACTTGGTTCTGGTGGATCGAAGCGCCCACCCAGCCGGCCAGCACTATGGAAATCTTCAAATCGTCTTTGTTGAAAGGCGTGAAGCCGACGTTTTTAAATAGTTCTATCACGGCGTAGCATTCCGCGTCGGGCGTTACGATCGGGACGCAGAGGACAGATTTGACCATGTGACCTGGAACGTTAATGGAATATGTATGGTGGAACTTGTCTATGCTGAGCTTTTGAAACTCACCTTCGAATCCCAAGCCGTGCAGGAACCTCTCGTCTCCCAATATTTCATCCACCATAATGTACTCTTTTTTAAACGCCACGTAGGCAGCGATAGTACTGCCCTTCTGGATCTTCCAATTCACCTTGTGACGGGGAGTCTGAAAGTTCTTCTGACTCTGGTAAATTTCTTCCGAAGCGTGGTCGACCATATAAAGCGTAACACCTGTAAATGTTGCATTAGCACCACTCCCATCGATCAGTCATCGTACCAGTAGCTTTGGTAGTCACTCTCAAAACCTCGGCCGTTTCGTGGAGCAGCAGCATCAGATCCACGCTGTCGGAGAGGAAGGTCGAGAGGTCCAACAGCAGGGCGTTGGGCTTGTGCTGCAGGTAGAAGTTGAACTTTTCGTATACCTGCACCTCCAGCTCCTTCTCGATGGGCGCTTTCTCGCCCTTGCGCACGATCTTCACGTAGGGCGCTATCACCCTTCTGGTCGCTTTGTCCGTCGTGTCCAGCTTCATTTCGAGCTCTGGGTTGCTGAAGAGTTTGGTGGTTCTTCGTTGCATTTTATTTACGCTGAAGGTTTTGTAACGGTTTGACTATTTCAAGTATGTCAAAATAGTATGTCGCGACAGTTGAAATATCGATATGATAAAGTGGGTTAGAGTGAGTGTTCATACTTAATAAAACAACATTTATTATTAAATATTCAAACAATATAAATAAGAAAATAAAATCAACAATGCATTCTTTGAATTAAACATGAAACAAAAGGAATCTTTAATACTGCTGAAATTGCATTTTTAAAATAACTTCAATTCGAATAAAATGAATTAAAAATCGAAATCGCTAGAAGACAACAACTGCCGTACGTAGTTGGTTTGTAATTCATCTCGGCCGGTTTGAATTCTTTTGTAATAAACAGGACAATCTAGAGATATACACTTCACTTCGTTTACTGACGATGTACAAGTCTGGCATATCTAATCGCAAAGAACAAATTAATCACTATTTATTAGAAATAATATTAAGTACTTTACTTTTATTATGTTGTGATAACTCATCTCCCACATTCTTAATTTCTCCATAAGAACGTACACAGTTTCTTGTGGTTTTGAGACGCAATTCTGGCATATACCCGTTTGAGTTTGCTCTTCGCACGAAACACAACAGGACGTAGAAAAATACTGGGAAATTGTGGTTTTCTTCTTCGGTGTTATGGAATTGGCAAAGAATTGAGTTTTCCTCCTTGGCATCTGATTGAACCTGACGAAGATAATTCGAAATGTATTCGTAATGTAACAATTCTCCTTTACAAGTCACTTACCAAGTATTAGCATCAGCTCCTATTAAACTAAAACACCGGTTAATCGGTGGAATTATTACTTTAGTAATGTAATACAGAGCGTTAGGCTTCAAGGCGGGATCTTCTAATAAATCTCTAGGGCATCGAACTAATCGAATCAAAGGTAAACCCGGCGGGCCGTTGACAATAACGTAGGGAACGCGTTCGCCACTTCTCGGTTCCTTTCGTTTATCGATAGCAGTCCAACGTCTGCAAAATTTTGCGTTAAATGAGATAATTAGAGGATTCCAAAGGGTTGTTACTTGGTTAACTCTAAAGCAGGAACACAAGCACCCGGTTTATACCCCGAGGCTCCTCGGTATTCCTTGGCGAAAGTCAGATCCTGTATGCTAACTCGACCGGCGATAATTTTACTAAACTGCTTCATAACGTATTTTTTTACAAGGCTAACATCTTTGGTTTCGAACAAAATCCTCAGGCATTTTTCTAGCATCTAAAAACCGCACAATACAATAAATTATTGTATCTAAATGCGACTAAATTAAGAACCTTACCTTACTAACCGCAGGACACCCGTCCCGTCTCACAGTTTCAATTCCCTTAGCCTCGTAAACGGGATCCTTCTGATCGGGATTCTCGTACATGTACCCCACGTAGCGCTTCTTGGTTTGCAGTATGCACGGTTGGTAGACTTTTTCGAGCTTCAATTTGATCGGATCGGGGTTGTCGTTGGTGACGGCTTCGGCTATCTTCTTGCCAATTTCGAAAGCGCGTTCTTTGGTTTGACCAGGGACGAGAACGAACAAGGAATCGGTGTCGCCGTATACAACCCTACTTCCCCATTCTGGCGTTCTCTCCACCATTTCCACTGCACGTTGCAACGTTTCTCTACCTGTAACAAAATTGAACGACGAAATAAGACACTCTTGTATTGAACTGTTAATAACGATTCATGAAATTTCAAACCTGTAAACTGAGTAAACTAGATTAAAATAATATTGTTTTAGCATCACCTTTGCTAACAACGCTGTCTCCCAGTTCCACAGCAGGCATCCTGCCGCTGAAATTAGCTGCCGTATATCCGTAGGTCACGTTCGCGATCAATTTCAATCCCAGTTGCCTGCTGTGCAGGACTTTTTGCAGGATCTTGTCGTCTTTGTTCTCTTTCATGGAGTTTTTGACCATCAGACGCGTGTCCAAAATTTCTCTCAGCATTCTCGGCATTATACCGTCTCTGACCTCTTTCTTCGCGAATCCCACTCCGCACGGTGAGAAATTCAATTGATTCCTGCAAGTTTAAACTTATAGTATAATCTTAATCAACGCGTTTCCCGTACCTCTCGATCAGCTTCTTCAATCGATTCCTCGATACCCTGAGCTCAGTGGCGCCGAACTTGAAAGCTCCCTTCTTTCCCAGACATTCCACCCTTCCCACGCACGTCGTGAAGCAGTAGTTATACGCTATGATAATCGACGGGTAGAGACTTTGGAAATCCAATACTATTACCGGATCATCGTATAATTTCGACTCGGGCTCCATGACTAGAGGAATGTATTCCGGAGCTTTCATCAGCGCCCTTTGCTGGACGTTCGGTGATACAGCTATGAAGTTCAGTGGCTTCGCCAAGCGCAACATCATGGATTCGACCCTAAATTGGCTTCCTCTGGACAGGACTTCGAAGAAGAGTATGCCGAACAATCTGCGAATGAAGTTTTTCGTGAGATTTACTTCGAAGATGTATTATTCTCGACGAGATTATTATACTAGAGATGGCAGATGCATTGCATGAGGTTTCCAAAGATATCCATCCCAAGCATACAAAAATATTAATAAATACAAAATATTTAGTGGTGCATATACCACCTCTAACTTATACCTAACGTGTACAGTACCTTGCTAATTCGCTAGTTCTTCCCAGAAAATCGAGCTTATCGAACAATTCCAAAACCGTTTCGACTCTTGTAATGTAATATTTCACTGTTTTATGCCGGTATAAGTGCGTCCTGTGGTCCCACCAGAACGACAAGCTCTTAAAAGAGTACAAGGGCACGCGTTTGTGCAAAATGTGGTAAACAACCGACTCGAACGTGTAACTTTGCAACGCTATTTCGTGCCTCATCAGTCGCCACACGTTCAGCAAAATCCTCCCCGTCAGTTTGAGCTCCCCATCATCTTCCCTCTGCTTTTGCTTCTCGTCTTTAACTCTCCCCAGCAGCGATTTGAGGTTCATGCCCAGCACGAATCCCCTTTCGATCAGATAGCCCCAGGACAAGAGCTCCGTTTCGTAGCCAGCGAAGATGTCGGGGTCCCAGTGATGGATGATTTTTAAAAATTCTTCTATTAATTTTTCTTCGGAATCCACGTAGGTAACGTCGCAATCGATGCCGACGCCGTCTAGTAGCGGTACTTTGGTGTATCCTGGACTTAGTGGGAGACTGTTGATGCATACGACTCCTCTTCTGTTTCTACCTTTGGGATTCGGTTCGGGTACATCGTGTAATACAGAGTAAAAGATTGCTCTGATGGAATCGTAGTCCGGATCGGGTTTCAAATCGGCCCTGGCGCGTACGTGCAATTCCATCACGAGCACTGTGAGGTTTTGATGCTCCAATATCGCCCTGGCGTTTTGGTAATTCTCCACCGATTTGTTTAAATAACTAGTCGATATTGTAACACCCGTTATCTCACCGGAGTTGATTAAAGAATGGTCTTGCGATGGAGTAAGCGATCGTCTAGCACTCTTGCAGAGCATCTTCTTGCGGATTTCTTTCTTTCGTTTCTTGGATTCGTTCCCCACGACAGGACTTAATGCTCCGGATGAGTTAGTTATTCTCAGGCTTGGCGAATTCTTAGGAGTACCAGGCGATAGCGTTAAAGTTAAATCCATCTCTTCGGTGTCGCTATTCGCCCCCGGACTCGCCGGTACGAGTATTTTGATTTTTTCTACTCGTTTCTGGGGCGTATTGGCGTCTTTTGCTTTAGTTCTCTCGTCGAGCCAGGCGGTTATTGTCTTCAAATCCGGCGGTTTTCGAACGGGCGTTAAAATGCAATTGTTGTTTCCACTGTAACTAAGTATTACGTTCTTCATGTTGGGCGCGGATGACTTACCATCCGACGGCAGTTCTTCTAATCTAGCTCTTCTAAAAGCTGTTAAAGCGTCAGTCTGTGATACGAAATCAGTTAAATGCGCGGTTGTTTTGCTGGTGATTTTTAGCGTGTTGAATCCAATCTCTACGCTGCCCGTAACGTCTTCGAGGTTACTGTAGAACGGCCCTTGATTGAACACGCGAGGAATGTTATGAGCATTTAATGAGTTCAAAATTTGTTGCTTTGTAGGCGGTAGATATTTTGGTGTGATTGTAATCGTGTGAGAATTATCCGAGAAACTTCCTTCTAGTGTCTTATTGCCTTGGTGTTTTGTGGTGTTAGTGATAATATTTTGTGTTGTAGGCAACTGGTAAGGTGTTAGTAAATCAGAGCTGGAGCTGCCGGAAAGTTGTTGTGAAGAGGGCGTTAAAAATTTAGAGCAACCTTCTTTGGCGTTGAAATTGGATGTTTTGTCGTATATTTCAGCAGTCGTACATTGGCGGGTTGTAATGGCCGGTTGTTCGGTATCTTCGCCTTCGGAACTGAATAATGCGCTGGAATTAGACGTGTCTTCTAAATGCAGCTCGTGTAGATTGTCTTCGGAAGTGGATTCGATCGGAGGTTTCTTCGAAATACTTTTGCTTTTAGTAGGTGTGTAGTAGCAAATCGTTTTCTCTTCTATTATTGTTGTATCGGGATGGTTGTCGAATAACTGGCGCTTAACGTTGGTATCACAGACTGACTTTTGATTTGGAGTATTTATTGGAAGCGCATCCTTTTTGCAGCTGTAAAATAAAATAAGTAGATTAATATTTTTCTAAATTGACCTATCAAGCAAATAACAAACTGTGGTACACAGAACAGATGTAGAAAGAATTGGGAAGAATGTAAACCAAAAATGCAGGTGGAACAGAAATTATGCACCTAAGTAGTTTCAAAATTACATTCTTCAATTATATCTTCTTCTGTTGTCTCTTCTTGCCTCTTGTTTCTTGCACTCCTTGTATTACAATGTAATTTATTCCAACCTAATAAAAAATCATACAACAGGCAACATGCAACATACCACATGATTAAATTGCAGTTTCTAATGTACCTTTCACCTGACAAACACCATTCGCGCTACTTTATAAATTTCAAATTTAATGATCTCTATGTACCTACTAAAACTAAAGTAAATAATGGAACAAAACCAAGTAAGAATAATGATTAAATGTGTAATTTGTGAGTTTTTAATGTTATGGGTGCTAATGAATAAGCTAAACTCAAATTGCAAGAAAAACTCACGTTTTCGCTAACGAATCTCGATCTTTGGAGGCTGAAAAAATTGAAAAAAAAACTTAAAATGGACAATCAATATAACGAATGGTTTCCCATAATAACCAAACGAAATTGATTTCTCAATCAAATGAAAGAGATTACCTTGCGGTTTGCCAGCTGCATGATGTGCTTTTGGAGATTTCTCCACAGATATAGGTAAAGGTTTGTATTTAGAATTAGTTCTAATAAATTTCCTCTTTTTGCCTGTTTCATCTTCCGATGATGAATCGCTATCGAACGTTCCATCTAAAGCAGGCATGCTTCTAAAGGATCTAATCCTTTGAGACATTTTTATGGACGCTGCAAAAGTATCAAAATCAAATTCATATAATAAACTATTTTAAATAATTATTTAGTACCTGGTTTCGGTTTTAAACATTCATTATTCCTTTTTGTTTCTTCGAGTCGGGATAGAGTAACTTTTAATTCGGGCGCTTTAATAGTTTTATTAAGATTCTCCTCATTAAACTTATAATTAATATCATCATGGCAAGCTTCCTCAATTTTGGTATCTTCGACTTTGAAAGGGCATTGGAATAAATAATTCATGTGCAAATGTAATTGCTCGTTGATAGTCTTAGCCATATCGAAAAGGAATTGTTCAGACTTTGGATTAATCGTTTCTTTTGAGTCGCAATTTTTAACATCTTCAATAAAGTGGTTACCAAATAGATTATGCTCTTCCTTTATGCCTTCAATTTCATCATTCACTTCTTCACGTTTAACAAACTTCTCCTTGGTATTTTTACATCGTTTTGTTAGTAAACGTTTTATTCTCCTTTCCATGTATTTATCCACAGTATCCTTGTTGTTCCGCTTAGATATTCTTAGTGGAATCTTAATGATTTCAGGTAATATGTTCCCTTCGTAATTATAGATGTAACGGCTATTGTTGGGGTATCTTATACTTAATACCAAAGTAGGTTCCACGTAATTGGATAATTTACTAATTATATCATGGAGAACGATTACGTTGCTCATTTGAACGATTTGTTTATATTCCAGTATAGCTAAAAAGTACATTTATATTTATTTAATGCAGCATTACAATAATATGTAGGTTGTAGCAATAATAAAACAATTATTTATATTAGTAGATAGAGAATTTACGTACGTTTTATTTTTTCTTTGGGAATTACTCTAAATTTTGGTTCGTGTCCTTTCTGCAAGAATAGCATTAATTCCTTATCCTTCTTGTGTATTTTCTTAACAATCGCTGCTAACTGATCTTCCTTCTTCATTCTGTTTATTTTTAACACAAACTTTTTTATATCCAATTCGGCCTTCTTTTTTTCTCTTTCTTTAAGTAATCTCTTACTTAACTTACTGTTTTTCGGGCTTTTCTTCTTCTGAACTGTATATTTCACTGTTTTCTTGGATTTTTTTATCTTTTTGGAAACGGCTGCTTTGGTTTCTGCTGGATATTTTAATGAACTAGTCTCTAAAGGCGCTTTGTTAAGGAACGGAGTGCAAGAAAATTCATTTATCCGAACCAGCTTAACATAGAGTGTCTTACTTAAATACTTAGTGTGTTTACTGTTAAGAGATGCACGAGTTATTACTCCTTCCTAGGAAATAAAAGCAAAATTATTAATGAAAATGCAAACAATGTGTTCAATATTTACAGCAGGTGTTTCATCACAGCTACCATCAATTTGAGGAATTAATGTTTTATTTAGCGAGTCATCGCTGTTTTCATCAATCTCCGTTTGTTCTGGACATATTTTTGTTGGTGTAGAAGGAGTATCGAAAGACATGCTAAAATCCAATTCATTATCTTCCAATTCTTTATTATCTTCATCTTCATTTTTCATTAGTTGGGTCAATATCGAGTCATCCTCTTTGCTTTCATTTGCCTGTTTCTCTTAGTAGACGAACAACAGTAATTCAGTTAAATTAAAATTCCAATCGATAAAAGAGACTTACCTAAATCATTGAGAACATGCAAAAATTCTTGAGCATTATCATCGAGCGTTACATTAAGTTTGTTCGATTCACTGTGTTGAATGGACTCATCAAAACTGCTGTTAGATGTTTGAGTTTCTATTAATGAAGCATTTAAAATTGAAGAATTGTATGGAGCTTCAGCAGGGTACACTAAAATATTTCAATGTTTAAAATATTACAACAAAAAAACAAAATATCACCTGATGTATTTAAAGTGCTCTCGACATCATTTTCACTCTCACAAAAAACCATTCTTTCCTTTAAAAGTTGTTCGTACACCAAATGTGAATTGGTCGGAGGTAAATTGGTCCTGTTTAATTCCAAAAGATGCGGGATTTGTGAATCTTGTGCCTTATTTCGCCTCCTTTGCTGTTCATCTGCCCATATTGATGCTATTCCAGGATTTGCCCCAATATTTCCAGAAGCTACTTCGTTTCTATTCAATATGTCCTCAGCTAGACAATCGGCTGGCAATAAAATAATTAATGAAAAATTCCTTCAGTGCGTTTAAACAAAATAAATACCTTCCAACTCACAAACTGATATTTTATTGATAAAAGGCGGAAGTAATAATTCAGGATCAACATCTTTGGAACCATGCCTGTACTTCAGTTTCGATAAAATTATATTACTCATGCCGTGCAAGTTAAAATCTATCATAAACTGTAAAATGAAATTCAGATGAGCTTCATGAGGTTGATATAACTTTCCCAAAGTAGATTCATTCATTACGAGAGCTGTAACTTTTCGTAGAAGTAACGGATTGTATAAATTTATTTTGAAAAACTGATGTTCTTTAGCGTGGTACCCGTACATTGGTCTGCAAAATACAATTTACATAAACTGTTTAAATAATCCGAGTAGCTAGATTCATACATTCCTTTCACAAGTGTTATCTTATATACATGCTGCATCGTAGAGGTAGCTTGATTAAGAGATATGTTAACGGATTTATCAATACTCGTTGCTATCTTGTACATTAAGCTGTTTGGATCTTGACTGCCATCGAAGGGAATATAGAAATAAGGGAAAACTCCGTGTACGTGTAGACAAACTTTTTCACCTGGAAAAATTAATTTTGTTGAGTTGTAGGAGGTGTATAGATGAATGTTGTTAACAATTACCAACTGGGTTAGATCCAAACAATCTTATTACAGGCACTTGAGTGATAGCAGTTCCCCTAAACTCTGAATAATTCTGATCAAACCCCTGAGTTGGGGAACTCATGTAATAATCCATATTAACTATTCGAAATAAGTGGTTGTTCATTTTTAGATTGAGTTAGAGAAAGATATTTAAAAATAAACAACAAATACAACAAACAAACATAAAAAATTATAACTTTGATTATTTACAATAGAATTACATGTTACATGGTATTATTTAAAATTATTTTTTAATATTTGTAAAATAAAATTAACACAATATTTTTATAAAAACAAAAATTGCATTTTAAATTTTCTTCTTTTATTTAAATATAATCTATACACCTATACACTACTTGTATTTGGTCACAAAAAGATATTATAGAAAGAAAGTTGACGTATAATTTGTCTTTAAGGATTTCTCTACATGATTTAAAACTTACCCAGATAATTTTAATTATTTAAATAAAGATTTAATTATAAATTATTTTTTTTAAATAAAATAAAATAAAAAGAAGAATTTTATTTGACATTGACAATCTTGGCATGTTGAATTTGCTTTGCGATTTTGCATTCTGTGGCATTCATTTGACGTTGACGCATGCCTTTCTTTCTTCAAAGGCTAACCGAAATTCGAATTTTAACCGTTAAACCGTTAAATGACTGCCAGTTATTCTTAGAAAATAACGTAATTCCATTAAAGTGATCGTTGTTCGTTTCGCAATGGCTCAATTCAAGTTTTGGGATGACATAAACAGTTTACTAAACATGGACGGGCCGGTAAACGGACCCGCTCCACGATGGTTGAAAAAAAAAGAAGGCGCCTCCAACTCCAACACCAGCAGTTCGAATAGTTCCTACAATTCGTCCAAGCTGAAATCGTCATCGTTGAATTCGACCAAAACGCCTAGCAAAGGAAAGAGCAAGACACCTTCGAAGACCCCTACTCCCAATAAGGCGTGTAGAACTCCGGGAGGAGATCGCTTCATACCTTCAAGAAGCGCCAGTAACCTGGACTTGGCTTATTTGAAGCTGATGCAAGACAGCACGACTAAAAGCGAAAGCAATTCGAACAAAGATGTACAAAAAGCCATTGCCGAGAACGTTTTCGGCACTGATATAACTAATCAGAAAATACTGACATATAAAAACAAAGCCCCGACGGCCCCGCAAGGGTTTCAGAATCCTATGAAGGTTCTGTACACACAAGTTAAGACGCCTGCTTCAGTGAAAGTTAACAGCAGATACATACCACAGGCTCCAGATAGAATTCTGGATGCTCCTGATATTGTAGACGATTTTTATTTAAATTTGATCGATTGGGGTTCCCATAACATCTTAGCTGCTGCTTTGGGTTCTCATGTATATTTATGGAATGCTGGTAAATATATTGACCTAATACATCTTAATATCGGAGTTTAAATTGTTTATAATTTTCCAGATACGGGTAATATAGAACAGCTTATGGAGTTGGAGGGAAATGATTACATTTGTTCACTGTCGTGGATCCAGGATGGTTTTTGCCTAGCTGTAGGCACTACTAATGGTAAGTAATATTACAGTTTGTAATGTTGACTAACTATTAATCGCAATGAATTATGTAATAACAGGCACGGTGGAGTTATGGGACTGCTCACGTTCGAAGAAATTAAGAATCATGGAAGGACACTCTGCGAGAGTTGGTTCTTTAGCATGGAATTCTTACATATTGAGCAGTGGATGTCGCAGTGGACAAATAATTCATCATGACGTGAGAAGCAGAGAACACGTCATTTCCACTCTCTCTGGACATACCCAAGAAGTTTGCGGTTTGAAATGGTCCCCCGATGGGAAGTACTTAGCTAGCGGAGGAAATGACAATGTACTGAACATTTGGCAATCGGTAAGTTTTATTATAGAGCTTATTTGAAATGATTGGTTATTGAAAATGGGGGGGATAAAATGTTTAAAAAGGCGAAAACAAATCCTGCCTGGTTAATTATAAAACAAAATATTTTAAAAAAGCATTTATATTACATTGTAAACATAAAAATATATTTCAATTTCGTTGAGTAATTGAAGAAATTTGCATTAAGTAGGCAGGTAGTAATATGACTACGCATTTGAGTTAATACAAGCAGTGTAAAGACTAGGAAAGTAATACTGGATCTCCTGTGGATGCTGAGAATCGATCCAAGCCAATCCTTGATTTACCATGTGCTCCAAAGCTTTTTTGCCTCTTTCTTCCTCCCAATTGAGTTCCTTGCATGCCTGTGAATTCGATACGTGTGCAGAATTTTTTTCGGCTAGTTGTAAAATCGTCGAGTGATCCATGCTCAATTCGCCGGGTACCGATTGCACCATGTACCTGTCTCTACCCATCGGGATCACGTTGAAACCGCTTCCGAAAATCCTCAGTTTTTTCGCTGCCCTGATTAAATCGTCTTTGCTGATATCTTGATGGGTTTTGCTTTGCCCTCTGGCTTTTATGAGCTTCGTTCGTAACTCGTCCAAGCTGATTAGCCCCCCGTTTTTGGCAGTTGTCGCTAAGCACACTTCCACGATTTGTACGGCTAGTTCGTAGTAAAAATCGCCTATGCCCAACACCGACCAAAATCCTTTACCCGACGACAGAGGATCGACGCCTATACTGGAGCACATTTCTTGAAACTGTTTCCTAAATTCCGGATTCTTTCTAATTTCGTTTTTGTATTTCGTAGCGAACTCTTCTAGGTTCGTTTTGAATACTTCCATTTGCTTGGTCATTTGCTCGAATTGGTTTTCTTGTATTTCGTTGCCTTTGCCTCTGTACCTTTCCTGTGTCAGTCGTTCCTTCCTTATGGCACCGACGCCTATTCCTCTCCTCATTTCGACAGGTTTTTTTTTGTTAAACAAATTAAATTTGACTCGATTTTTTATTCAATTTCAATGTTTTTCAACTACAAGTACAAACGTCAACTTCAATGTCAATTCAGCTGTCAAACAATATTCTTCAAGTAAACTGGTCTTTTACTATGTTGACTAATCAGCCCATTTTTTTCACAACTGATATACCAATATTTTTACATAGATGCGTAACAAAACTATCTCTATTATGGAGAATAATAGTTATTAAAATATTTTTTGCAGGTTGCCGGATCATATCACTCTCAAACTTCACCATTACATGTGTTTACGGCTCATCAAGCGGCGGTTAAGGCATTGGCATGGTGCCCTTGGCAGCCTTATATTTTGGCTAGCGGCGGTGGTACCGCAGACAGACACATCAGACTTTGGAATTGTAATACCGGAAGTTGCGTTAATTCAATCGATACCAAGTCCCAGGTAAATTCATCACGAGCACACTCTCGAGAGCTGTTATTAATGTTGATTCTTCTTAGGTGTCTTCCCTGTTATGGTCGACTAATTATAAAGAGCTCATATCAGGCCACGGGTTCGTTCATAATGAAATTGTAATTTGGAAGTACCCTGGTATGACTAGGGTAGCGGAATTAATGGGACATACCTCGAGAGTTCTTCATCTCGCTATGTCTGCCGACGGGAGTACAGTTCTATCGGCTGGTGCAGACGAAACTTTAAGACTGTGGAAATGTTTTCCAAAAACCAAGGACAAAGTCAAGGACGTTGAAAAAATTAAAGTCAAACCGAGTGTGTTGAAACAATCTATTAGATAGTATGCATCTTAATGGTTTAAAATAGGTTAATTTTATTTTAAGTTTTGTAGTAGTATTTACATATTTTGATACTCGGTATTTCAGAAATATACGTTTTATTTTGGCATATTCACGAGTACTTATTACCCCTTTATTCCAATAGTTGCTAAATGTAAGTTAGAAAAATGACCGGTAGTGACGTTAGACTCTTAAGTAAAAGTCATACGCCATACAAAAAAAGAAGAAATAATAAACAGAACTTAACCTCTAATAAGAATTATTGTTTTCATGTACGTTGTTTGCTGGTTTTCTTAATTTACTGCTAATTGTTATAATTCGATTGTGATTTAACATGAGTCCTCAAAAGAAGAAAAAGTACGAGTCAGATTCTTCGGACAGTTCCAGCGATTCATCTTCATCGGAGGATAACAAAAGGACCCATAAAAAGAATTCCAACAAACACAAACCGTCTTCTGACGGTGAAAGTGGCAAGGATACTTCCAAAGCCAAACGAAAGAAGTACTCCGAATCTTCTGAAGATTCTTCAGATGATAACACAAAAGACAGGTGAGAATTTTTTGGTACCGACTTAATCAATGTTGCCTGATCATTCAACACTGATCAAATCGTTTCGTAATCCCAAATTATTGTTTATCTTATGTTATGTCAATATATTGACATCAATTGCCAGTGCTAAATTATTAAATCTATCCAATGTTCCATTTACTTTTATACTACATTTTGTAAGTATCGTTTATTTCAAAATTCACAATTACCAGCTTACTAAAGAGCTAAAATTTTGGGTAAATTTTCAGGAAGGCTCAAAGGTCTGATTCCAGGAAGGACCACGGAGGACACCATAGTAAACAAGCTCGTGAGAAAACCCACAAGCAGAAAGAAAGACGTAGATCTACCGAAGCATCGGGCGAGGAAAGGTCCAGAAGAGAAAAATCAGACAAAGAGAAACTCGGCAAAGAAGTAAGAGGAGGCAGCATCGATCGAGCCAGAAGTAGAGATAAATACGAGGACAGTCAGAGAGATAAGCAAGTCGAGAGAAATCGTTACGATACTAGAGACAGAAGAGACGATAATAGAGATAGAAGGGACGATAGAAGAGATGATAGGTACAACAAAGGCAGAGATAGAAACGGGCGAGATAGGTTTAGAAAGGATGACAAATTTTCAAGGAGTGAAACATACAGAAAGGACGATTATAGGCAAAAAAGAAATGATAATAGGTAAGCTATTGTAGGTAACCCACATATAAAAATAAATACTTATAATATATATTTTTAGATATAGAAGAAGTAGCTCATTTGATCACGCTAACGCCAAATGGGGCAAACCGGAAGATTCTCAAGATAAAATGAAAAAAGAGCCCCAAGAAAAGGAGAAGCCTAATTTTGGTCTGTCCGGTAAATTGACTGCAGAAACCAACACCTATAGAGGCGTTGTAATCAAGTACAGCGAACCTCCGGAAGCTAGGAAGCCCAGGAGAAGGTGGAGATTGTATCCGTTTAAAGGCGAAAAGGCTTTGCAGACTTTGTACATTCACAGGGAGAGTGCTTATCTCATTGGAAGAGATAGGAAAATCGTGGATCTTCCTGTAGATCATCCGTCGTGTTCCAAACAACATGCTGCTCTTCAGTACAGATTAGTACCTTTTACAAGAGAAAATGGAAGTGCTGGTATGTTTATATACGATAAATTCTAGGTTTTTAATGGTATTTTAAAGGTATTTTTGAAATTTATAGGTAAAAGGGTCAGGCCTTACCTGATTGATCTCGAGTCTGCGAATGGAACGTACATAAATAACAAGAAAATCGAACCGAAGAAATACTACGAGTTGATCGAAAAGGATGTTATCAAATTTGGATTTAGCTCAAGGGAGTACGTTTTGCTGCATGAGAACAGTAAAGATGAAGGATTGGATGATGACGTAAAATTGGAAGATGAGGAAGTTGAAGTGAAAAAGGAAATCAAGACGGAAAATTAATTTTGTGAGTTGTAAGTAATCCAATATTTAATAAGTCTGCAATAAAATTTTGTCACTAATTTGCAGATTAATTAATTGTTGATTGATAGACGGTATAAAAAAAGCATTTAGATATGTTTATTTATATTTCAAACAGTGTTCTACAAATTAAAGACTTAAAAAAATCACATATTTCACTATTTACAAAGTATTTACAATAAATATATTAGTTATTTAAACAATACTGAAGAGAAATTGAGAAAATTTAACAAATCACTATTATTTACATTCGTAAAGTAAAATTTAATTTCATCAGCATTAAATATTGCATTTAAAAAATCTACTTAACAACAAATTATTTACATATTTTCTTTACACTTACCCAGCACTTAAAAAAGCTACATCTTATAAAGGTAATTATTGAAGATGTTGTTTCTAAAACAACACTTTTCATTATCTCTAGTTTGTACATTGTCAATGATATGCTTTTCTTGGTGAAAAGAAAACAAAAAAGCTCAAAGCTTGACTACATAAATAATCTACCCGATACAAAAAATTAATATTCAGTAAACTACGGAAATTAAATAAAAAAAAACAGTTAAGTTGCAACTATTCACCACCCAATTATTATCCTAGTTTGTTTGCCAAACTGCTGCATATAGTCTTTTACTTTTGTTACAACAGCTGCCTTTGTACAGTGTTTTGTACATTACGATTTAAAATTTATTAGGAACCTCATAACCGTCGTTCTCTAAAACACTCTCGGGCCCCATAATAACTTCCAGATATTTAGGCGCTTCCTCCTTATTCAACAACGGCATCATTTCTTTGGGCGATTCGTCCGGACTCCTCCAGGAATTTCCTAAAGAAAAACCACTAATCAGATATTCGGCAAAACGCTTTATTTTGAAGATTATTTGGAACCGCAAATTATTCCAAATAATTCGAAATAAACTTACATAATGTGCGTACGAGAATTTCACGTTTTGGCATTACCTGAACTGTTGTGATTTTCATCACGAAAATAAGCTGCATTCGATATCCCAGCAAACACTGCAAAGCATTCAATGAAACAAAAATGAAGATTAGTTACATGCTAAAACGGTACCCGTGCTTGGTGGTGTTAAAAAAAAACGAGCAAAATGAGTATTTTTAAATGGGCGGTTAATGTACAGGATGTCCCTAAAATAATTATATACCTTTCGGGGGTTATTTTGTTTGATTAACCGTATGAAACTAGTTCAATGATAAATGTAGTAATTAATATATTTTTTAAGATTTTAATTTTAAAGAGTTAATTGTTAATCCAAGAAATAAATGAAGAAAAAAAGTAGTTCCCTTGCAAAAGGAAGTGAGTTTCATAATTTTCATTGTTTATACCTTCATGTTCGATATCCTATAATTCATAGCAAAATTACCCCTTATGCAACAAATCAACAAACAGAACTAATCGACCTTTTGCAAGGTAGAACATCTCTTTTCCCTGAATTATATTTGATGTTTAATTTTTAGAAATAACCATGCATTCAATACGTAATCTACTTACGATCTGGTACAGTACTGACGTATTGACCTTCGTGGGCGCCGGTCGTGGGATTTCGCAATGTTTGCCTGTGCAAGGCCTCTAGCACTTCGAAGCAATATTTAAACGTGGGCCTCTTCTCCGGATCGAATTCCCAGCATTTCAGCAACAAGTTGTGCCTGAAGTTCCGTAAAGGATCATTCGCAAGCCGAAAGAAGTTTGCCGTTGTACTTACAGTTCTTCGGGACAATCGACTGGCTTGCCCAACCGTCCTCCTCTTCTCACGTAATGCAGAACTTCCGTATTAGTTCTGGCCGGGTAGGGCTGTTGCCCTAGGGTCATTATCTCCCAAAGGAGGACCCCGAAAGACCACACGTCGGATTGGCTGGTGAAGAAACCGTCTGTTAGGGATTCCGGAGCCATCCATCTTACAGGAAGAAGCGCTTCTCCTTCCTTGAATTGAACATAATACGTTACAAATGACCACTCTTTAGTCGAGTAAGCGAGAATACCTCACCTTTCGATAATAGTCGTTTTTATACACATCTCTAGCGAGCCCGAAATCGCCGATTTTCACTATCCTCGATTCGGTATCGTTCGAAGACACCAGGCAATTTCTGCAGGCCAGGTCTCTGTGTACGAAGTGCTTCTCTTCTAAATACCTGCACCCTTTCGACACGTCCACGCACATTTTGAGCAGCTCGATCAGCGTCAGCGGTTGCGTGGAAGTCTGCGAAGGGAAACTCGAATTATCGCCCGAGAATTGCTGTACGAACAACTTACAGATGGATTCCTGGAGTTCCGCAAATACGACAGCAGATCTCCTCCTTCCATCAGCTCCATTATGATGAACTGCGGATCGTTGTCCAGGCACACGCCGAGCAGCTGGAGGATGTGCTCGTGCTGGAAGTGGCTCATCAGATTGGCCTCTTTGAGGAAATCGCACTTCTCTTGATCGGACGCGCCCTTCTTCAACGTCTGAAACGGAGAATGGCGCTCGAAAAATTGCGATATTTTTGATTTCGTTTCGTTAATTACCTTAACGGCTACTTTGGTTTCAACGTTTATGCCATCGATTCCTTTGGCTTTGCCTTCGAACACCTCGCCGAAGGCGCCGCTGCCCAAGAATTGGGTCAATGTTATTTGTTCTCTGTAAAACATTGTGTGAAAAACACTGTTCCTGTTACAATTAGCGCAGTTTTATTACCGTTTTATTTGAGGTAGAAGCTTCAATTCTTCCTCGGTTGGTTGCTCATAAAGCAAATTGGTCCTGTGGATGCCCCTGGTAGGCATATCCCTGAGCCTGACCAATTCGCCGTCTGGACCTTTCGGCGCTATAGGTAACTGTTGCAGCGCCTTTTCCTTGTCTTTTCCGAAGTATACGACTGGAAATTAGTGGTTTAATTAGGTCAAAATCCATTAGGTTAATAAAAAAACGAATATCCTTACTGATGATCAAAAATAAGACCAAAGCAACGCATATGGCGATGGGAATCGTAATGGCCATAACGATCAAATTGGTGGGGTTCTGTTTCTCCGCCATTCTGGCCGCTTCGGTCAGATCGAATTCGTTGCTCTCTTCGCTGAAGTTACTCCAACCGTACGAGTTTAAAGCTGAAACTCTAAAGGCGTACTTTTGCTTCTCGTTGAGCCCGTTTATTATCCAAGACGTATCTGAAATTTCAATTCGTTTCAGCTCGTTTTGGTATGTTTTAGTTTCGAATTCACTTACTAGTTCCGTTGTAGTAGGTAACCCATTGTTCGGTTTCTTCCAATTCGATCGATGGAGCTGTATTGAAATAAGCGGTTCTGTTGCTGGTGCTTCTTTTATTCCGGTAGAATCGCAATGTTTTACCCTCTAGTTTGTATATTGTGATAGGCGCCCCGTTATCTTTCGAAGCTTCCCATAGCACCTTGTAAGTGTTGGGATTTACGTACTGAATTATAGGTATTCCAGGTGGACTAGGTCTATCGCCTTCAAATACACCACATTAATTACTAACTAAACTAACTTAAAGAAATTTAAACATACCCAACGTCTCGTAAGTGAATTTATTAGGCCAAATGTACTCCTCATTGTAACCCTCGTACAACAACCTCAACCTAAATTTGTAATGAGTCTTCGGTTTGAGGTGATCGATTCGGATCAGCAACGTGTCGTTCTCTCTTCTGGTCGAATTGATCGATTGCCAGTCGTTGTTGGTCAGCAGGGAATATTCGATTTTGCAGGACACCGTGTGATCGGTGGGCTCCCAAGACAGCCGCAATTCGTAGGCGGATCTGTCGGCCAACAGCAGGGGATTGGGCCCCGGGTAGGTGGTGATTTGCACCCGGTCGCTGTCCGAGTAGGTGTCGTTCGTTTCGCTGTAGCTGCGCACCCAAATCGTGTAGGTTTCGTTCGCGGATAGGTTTGTGAGGGAAGCGTTGAACACGTTCGAGCTGTTGACATTGACCTCTCCCCGTTGCCGGACGCCCGAGGGGGTGTTTTCCGTTTGGAAGAGGATTTGGTAGTACACCTTTATGCCGTTCAGTACCTCCGGCGGTAGCCAAGATATCACAGCTAAGTTAGGGCTGAGCACCAAAGCTGACACGTTTCTGGATTGCGAAGGCACTACATAGAAGAGCTCGTTGAGGAGAATTGTTGGATTACTCATAAACTGTACTCACCTCCTGGAGATGTTTGGAACACGCTCGGCGGTCCAATAATAATATCGTTCTCTTTGGAATATTCGTTAGTAACAGCCACTCTTATCAGATACTTCGTGTAAGGCTTCAAATGATCCAAAACTCGCCTTCTATCGGACGTTACCAACATCGAGCAGTTTGCGTTAGCGTCGCAGTCGAAACCCTCCACGAATTCGGTATAATAGACCGTATATTTAATTCTAGCCATGGAAATATTCCTGCATTCATTGTAGATCAAAGGCTCCGGTAGTTCGATCACCACCGAGTCGAACGTTTTCGACGCCAACGAAACAGTGTAGTTGTTGTGCTGTTTGGGGCTCAGGCACCTTTGTGGTGGGTACGGTTGGACGTGTTTTCCGTATATTTTCATGTCTGAAATCTAATCAAATCGGTCAGATATTAGTGACAATAGAAGCCGGAGCAGCTTGGTCTACTTTCAGCAAACTTTGCAATATATCTAGTTATACAAGAGACTTATAAACAGTGTTGTTAAAAGGAGCTTTTTTGTTCAATCACTGTGAACCAGAAAGTATAAGAAGAATAATGGCTAAGTAAATTAGATATAGGTTCTATCAGGGAGAGAATGAGACAGCAGAGACTCCAGCAACAGGAGTTAAAAGGAAAGACCTGGAGCTGATATGTGGAAAACTAGATTTACCAACCATTCCTAAAAAAGGAATAGTATATCGCAGTAATAGGCAAGCACTGAGCGAATTTTCAGTGCCTACCTTTAAAGTGTATTTACAAACCTGTTTCTTGGCGATTTGCTCCTTCCAGTCCACAGAATGAACAACACCGCCGTTCGTCCAATAAACGTTCAAGAAATCCGCCTCTAAATTCTTCATAGGAAAATCCTCGATCGCCTCGTTGAAATCGACGAGCAATCCGCAAGTGTCCGAGTACTTGTCCGCCCAAAGGATACACCGGGCGTCCAGAAACACGATCCTGGGGCTCAAATCGAGGCCGGAATGGTCGAGCGCGAAGTAAGGCCCGATTTGCGGCTTGTAAGGACAGTTGGAGTTCGACAGTTTACCGAAAGCTGGATGTTTGGTAAAAAACGACCTCTCGTAGCTCCCGTCGATGTCGCTTTGTTTGAGCTCGTACGTTTGAGTCCTGGACGTTTCGATCCAGTAGAGGCTTCTCGTGAAGGGCGATACTTCGAGCTGGGTTATCGCGCCCTCCGAGGACTCCAGGATTCTTCGGCTCTCCAAAGCATTCGCGCTTAAATCGAGCTGGAAAATCGCCGAGGTGCATTCGCCTTCCAATCGCTGCGCGTAGTACAAACTCTTCCCCACCCAATCGAGCGTTATGCAGTCCACCTGTCCGTTGATCTCGAAAATTTTCCTCTGGATATTATCGCGCCAATTCAAAACGAACAACTCGCCTTTTTTGTCAACCCAGAAAATGTTGTTGTCCTTTAAGTGATACGTAATCAATTTAGGTTCAATAACACCCGTTAACAACGGAGTAGTTTCGTTCAAGTCTATATCGTACAAGCTTATGGAGGATTCCGAAGCGACGAGAAGCGCGGGAATCGGGCGTTCCACGGCCGTATTCACCGAAATCGGTGCGGATTTCTCGCCCAACCCCACCTTCGTGAAACCTTGAACCTCGAAGAAATACTCCCCGGAATTCGCTCGTAGCCTATACTCAGTGTCGTTGATAACGACATCGTTATCGCAGAGATCTTCGTTGACGGCGTTCCAGCACCTGAGCTTGTAGCCCTGCAACACCCCGTTAGGGGTCGCGGGCGGGTCCCACCTGAGGGTGATGTTCACGTAGTGGTTCTCCAGCGACGAGTGCCTTTCGAACTCGACGAACGTCCTCAAGTTCAACGGCGCGGAAGGCGTAGAAGACGGCGTTATGATCTGGGTGTGGAGCAGCGGAGATGCCGCCCAGTAGGTAAACGCTCTGATGGAGATGTTTATGGGAGTGAACGGTGTGACGTTTAACCAGTATTTGATCGAAGGCTCTGTTGTTACTATCTGTAATATCAGATTTTGTTGTATGAATTTAAGAAGTTCATCAGTTCCAAAGTTTACTCACATCGAAGCTGTTGAGTTTCGACTGGCTGGTGTCTTGAAGTTCGTAAAAAACTGTGCCGTAATTCACGTTTGTTATGGGGTTCCATGTAATATTAAACGATTGATATGAGCCGTATACTTTCACTGAATTCTCGTCCACCATACTTGGAATAACGTTAACTTGTAACCAAGGGTCTAAAATGCACGAAAATTTTCCACGATTATTAATGAAAATGTTGATACAAAAAATGATTGTTTGAGTAATTACCTGGAAGCATATACAAGGACGAGTCGGCTACGTAAACCATCTGTAATCCTTGCATGTATTTTCCGTTAATAGTGGCGATATTCTTCCCTGACAAATCGCTGATGGCGGCGTTTCTGTCGTCCTGCAACCACAGGAGGCGCTTGTGGAAGTAGCTCAACGATCCTTGAATGTTCGGTTTTTGGAGACTGGAAATTATTTCCACGTTCGGCATATTGTTCTCCCAGTAGCCCATCATCCGAGCTCTGTATAAAATAGATCCTTCGTTGCCTCTGACTATCCAATACACGAATTTTTGTTCGAAATCTAACGTCAGACCCATGACTGAAAAAAATTACCGTGAGCGTCGAAATAATCGGAAGATATTGATGAAACTTACTCTGTTTTCCGGAGAAAAACTGCACATCGTGGTACTCGACTCTCTCAACGCCGTTCAAGCGGGCGCATTCCAGTTTTATACCCGATGAATAATAGAGATATGCTTTCACAGAATCTATGTTTAACTCCTTCACCAGCAGCGGTAACAGAGGCTCCTGCTCTGATCCGTTTAGATTCGCGCGGAGAATCTGGTATCAAGAAGAATGTAGTCTAGAATGTACTAATTAGAAACAATAATTCTTACCAGCTGTTGTTTAGGACTGGACCAATACAACTTCATTCCTATCCAGTCCACCGCGATGCTTCCAACTTGATCCAAATCCACCAATCTATCGTATATTTTAGAAGTGGTGTTGTAACGATACACCAAAGAAGTATTCGTCACCAAGAACACCTGGTCCTCGATCCAGGCGATGTCGGTGTAGTAATAATCCCTCATCGTGCTTCTGTCGATGAGCACTTCCAGATTTTCGCCGGCCGCGTTCGACTTGAGCAGCCCCTCGGCGGCCGACCACAGCAGCACCGGGCTCTCGGTGGAGTTCAAGGTGATGCCGCGGAAGTCCGAGGACCACGGGCCTCGCCCGGACTTCGTGTAGGCCGCCACCTTCAGGATGTACTCGGTGTTTTCCTTCAAATTCGGTATGGTGTAGGAGGTGGTGTTGATGTTCCTGTAGTACACCGGCTCCTCGTTGGCGGCTTCCCTTATCGAAATCTCGTACGACCAGTTTTGCCAAGCTCCTTTGCCTACAAATCGCGGGTGTTAACAAACTCTTCCTTCGCCTGTGTGATTGAAGATTGTTTTGTAAATGAAATAGGACTGTAAACTCACCTTGCAGTCCGACCAAATGAGGTGGTTGCCACCTGGTTTTGGCTATGTCTCGATCGAATATGGCTTGGACGCTGGTGGGAGGATTGATGGGCGTCGGCCACGGTTGGAAGTTCGGCGAATCGATGAAGACTTTCTTGTAGTGGCCGTACTTTTGCTCGGTCATCGTGTTGTGGTAGTACTGCTGCTTGTTGTACTCCTCGAAGTAGACGTCGACGCCGTCCGTCCAGTAGAATATCCGGTTCTCCATCGCCAGCGACACCACTTTGGTGAGCTTGGCCGCCGAGACGTTGGGCCGGATGTTCTTGTGATCTTGCCTACGAACACGAATCCTTTTAACAATATTTACTTACCACATTGTTACGATGATAACATCATAGTACCTAGTTACAATGAATTGTTAATCTTTCAAAAAAACTCCTAACTTACCCGTCTAGAGATATTGAAATGATGGTGTTCAATCGGTGGTAGGAGAGCAGCACGTTGAAATTTTGGTACTCGAAGGTGAACGCTCCCAATTCGGTTTCGTTGAGTATTTTTTTGATTTTCTTATCAGCCGGAATACCGTTGCTGATATCATTAATATCCAAACGAAAAAAACCGCCGTTGTTATAATCCTGAATCGCCCAAAATAAGTACCTGCAAAAACGGAATAATCAGCAATTTATCCAAATTAAACATCGCGAATTAAACTTTACCCGTTTAGAGGATCGATTTGCATGGAAGAAGGCTTCTGGTTCAATCCCGCGTAAACCACCACTAAATTACCGCCGTCTAAATCACACCGCTTTATAATGTAAGCGGTATTGAACTTTATCTCTCCCAAAATGTACAGCTGATCGTTCAGCCAATCTACGTTGAGATCTAAGGGCTTGAAATCCAAATTTTGCGGCTCCAAGATGCGCATGCTGGTCGTGGGATCCCGGTAAAGGTGGATTTTCGTTACGTAACCATCACTATCCGCTACGAACAGCAATCGTTTGCTGTAGTGGAAACCAATGCCTGCGAATTGTGGAGTTTATGGTAATGTATTTGTGGAATTTATTTGCAAATCACCTTTCAATTCGATTTTGCTGATGTATAGTATCCTTGGCTCCACTTCTAAGATGATGTGGTTGATTTCAAATACTGTAGAATTCGTGGCCAGTATTAAGTGAGGTTGCTGAATATTGGTCACTGAAACGTTAAGTAAAGAGCATTATAGAGCATTTTCGGTTATATAAATACTAACTTTGTCGCTCTGCTGGCGTAGAGACCGTTATCGTGGCCGGAGGTCCGGACCCATCTTTGTTCCTCATTCGTAATTCTACAGAATAATTATTTAACGCTTTCAAGTCGCCGACTACAATGTCCGATTTATCGGGAGGAATGTCCTAAAGTAGAATTACAGTTCATTATCGCTCATTATTTCTGATTGTACTTCGTCGGATGGCGAGAGAAGAGTTGGAGTTATCGAATTCGATACTGCGCGTTAAAGTATTAGATTCGCGTGCAAATATAACGAAGTACAATCTAAAATAACTCCAATTCGGAAATGATTGTGCAAGAAAGAAGAATAAACATCGTAAGAAGCTTTATAGATAAGCGTAGAGTATCATGCAGGTTCGTGCTGTTAGTTCAACAAGTTTACAGTTAAAACATATAATAAGGTTTTAAAATTAGGTTTTAATAGTGGTGTGTTCATTAATAAACTTTCAAAAAGTATTATTTACTCACAAGAGCAGCCTTTCGTGATAAAAACATACAAAGCGATAATCCTAAGAAGAGTTTAACAACTTCATTCACATTCAAATCGTCAAATCACAAACTTAACCGGCGAGAAAACGAAATTTAAATTCATGTAAAACAACAACAAACCCATTCAGAAACCCATTGTCACCTTCGAAACGGATCATCTAAGTTCACACATATTTACATATCGCCAAAGCAAGAAAGAACGCTACAAAAGAAGGGTGCATAAAAGAAGAAAGAGATTTTTGTCACACGAAATACGAACTCGGTAATCGGTTTTAACGTGTGGCTGCCGATAGCATCGGTTCTTCAATTAAAATAAACAGAAAAATGATTCTAATTTGAACAGATTCTCAAATATAGGAGCAATAATGGGTCTATACGATAGGCAAAATGATGTATTATCAAGTAAATTAGATACACTTTATAGAATGCTGTTCTTATTTGTATTATTGATTAGGATCAGTAATTGGACTATGGTAATATTAAATTGGTGTCTTTAGATAATAAATTACCAGATTCAAACCAGAGCAACTGAGTACTATTTTGTACAAGTTTATAGAAGTAGAAAGGTCCTGGAAAACATTCACTGAACGACTTAAATCGAGGGCTGTAGAACCGATGCGACCGAGGCAGCCAGTCGCGAAAACCCCAAAGCACACCTTGACTTCCGATCGATGATTATCGGTAATATTTAGAACGTAGGAGAGGAGAGGGCCGTGCGGGAAAGGTCCGGGTTCCCAGCTGATGCTTATACTTGATGAGTCCACTGGATTGGCTCGTACATTCTGCGGCGGCGACGCCGGCGGCCCGTCGGGCGCCGTACTGATGACGACGCTCTCGCTCGAAACGGCGAGCTCGCCGTAGTCCTGCCCGATTTCCGAGTCCAGGAATATAGCAATGCGAAACTGAAGAAGTTCAAAGTATAAACATCAACGTTCGACATTAGATACACTTCCGACTTACCCTGTATTTGGTGTAAGGCTGCAAATCCTGCAGGTAGAACACGTTGGCGTCGGCGTCCCAGGTGGTGTTCCTGCACGACTGCCAGGCAGACTTGGAGGCGGAGAGCTCCTCGTAGCGCCACTGCGGCAGGCAGCTGAGGCCCATCTTCTTGGCCGCGGGGAAGTTCCATTCCAGCTTCAAGGAGTTGGAGCGAAGGGAGTCGGCCAGCAGGGCGGGCACCGGAGGCGTGCCGATCAGCTGCTTGAGGTTCGACACGTACTTGTCCACCGCGTAATTGCAGCCCCTCACGCAGTACAGGTACTTGGGCTTCAGGCGTTCGGTGGTACCGTTCTGTAATGGCTGGTGAATGGGGTTGGTGTACAATAATTGCTTGGTCGCAAAGAGTATGAATATTTTATGAAGATACTTTGTTTCATTAGTGTAATAAAAACTAATAGACTGTTTTGCATTTGAAGATATAAAAGATGTAGACATCTACACTGTATATAGACAAAAAGTAGCACCATATAGTTCCTTTTTTCGTATTAAAATTTCAATAAAACCGGGTATATTGAAGAAATAAATTAAATACTTACGCAGGTTTCTTTGCATGTAGAACTTAGAGCTTTCCTCCAGAGTTTGCATCCTTTCACGCACTGTAACAAAAATAATAAAGTGCTATTAGGTGACAATAAGTTAAATTGGGATTAATGTTAATTTAGTGTAATTTTGCGACAAGTATAAAATATACCAAATTTTTGTGGCTTCGAGAAAGCTTCAGTAAAAAATTGAATAATGGTGACTTAGGTGGTAAACGTGGCTAAAACTTGCTGTTTAAAGCAATTATGACTAGAGAGGAGAGTTAATGAGGAAGCGGGGAATTAGGCAACCAATGTACTTTTTTACTCTCTAATCTTCGTTATTATTTCGATATGTTCACTCGTCTTGTACAGTTCTAACATTCGTTTTATATGGAAAATCATCTCGTGGATTGGGCCAATATCTCGCAATAATTAAAGCTAATGTAATGTTTTTACTGGAAATTTTTAATATTATATTGGACGCGTTATGGTAATCTGATTTATTTATTTTTAGGTTGCTTTATTTATGAAATACCAGAATGATCACGCATAAACTCAAACTGTCAATGGTGTTAGATCGTTTCAAATTCATTGATAAATCATGCGAAAAATGTCCTCTCGTTATCATGACAAATGAAGCTGTTTGTTTCGATTTTTTGCCATTTCTCCATCTAATTATACACAACTAAAACTGTATCACGATAAATTCGATCAAAATGTTGTTTTGGTTATTAAGAGTTTCTTGATTTCCAGTAGCCAAGATAACGGCTCGAATTTTTACCGAACGTATTGATTAAACGAATCTGATTCGGAAAAGCAGAACAGACGTTGGTTGTTTGGGATTATTTACGCCATACTTTGCAAATTATACATTACTCAAATCTATTGGAATTATGTTATTTGATATGATTTTTGCAAAAAAGTTTAGTAATGCATGGTGACTTGTACTTCTAATATATCTTTTTTCCTTTAACATTTTTACAAAAATTAGAAACTCCAGCCACTAAATGTTTCCAAGATCCTTCAATATACGCGTACTAGTACCTACATATGTACATACAATAAAAGGATAAATAGTTGAAATGATCTTTTGCAATTCACCAGGCAATAAACTATTATATCCAAAACATTCCATTTGATTGTTCAATTTACTCGACACCTTTGTGTCCACAAAAACCCATCATTATCTGTATATTATGGCAGACGCGATGCGAACCGCGAGTTTCTCGAGAGCACGCGTCCACTTAATCAATTTAAATTTAATGTTTGCACGGCGTCGTCGTCGTCGTCGTCTTGAAGAACTGGTTGATGTTTTTCAGTTTACAGGTCAGGAGATGAACCAACGGTGACCCAAACAACGCAGCGCCTCGCCTCGGCTCGGCTGATAACAGGCCTCTCGGTAGCGTAAATACGGTAATTTATGTGCGCCACAACTTTTTTCCGATCTATTATTTATGGCTAGTAAATTCTCTATTTATAGCCGTAATCGATCTGAAGGTCTCCGTTTGTTTTGTTTGCTCCGGGATTTTTTCGTTTTGTACTAAAACAAGGTTGCGATTGTTGAGGTTTGTTACAATTGGATCGATCTTCCTTCCTGTGATGTACAGGGCCAGCATTTGTATGGGAACTGACAAAAGACCACAGACATGTAGATAATATGGTGCAAATTGTACCTACTAAGTTGCACGCCTGAGAATCTTTCAAATGGAATATCTTGGTTAGTTGACTGTAATATTAACATGATGCTGGTAATAATATTGGGACTAAAAAAATCCGGTACTAAAGGACCTCAATAAGTTGCTCAATAAGTATCCGGAGATGTGGAGTACGAAAAACATATTTACATCACTAAATTTGACGATTTTTTAGGACATTCTACTAAAATACAATATTTTTCAGATGATTGTAGATACAAGTAAAGTTAAAGGTTTTTAGAAATATTTCAAGATCAAGTTTAAACCACCAACTTGAATTAGGGACTAAAATTAGTCGATCAATTTCAAGATATAAACAAAAAAGTTCTTAATATCCCTAAAAGGGTTTTAAATGGTTCTGGACTTTTCTAGTTTATCATAGACCATTGCAAATAATCCTAATAAATTTGTTATAAATGATTTTGGACAGCTGTAAATGATTCTGAACCATTTACAATATGATTAAGATTGTCTTGAGCCGTTTCAAATGCTCCTAGACAGTTTTAAGTGGTTTTGATGGGTTCTAAATGGTTTTGGACAGTTCAAAATGGTGTTGAACACTTCTAAATGGTTGTAAAACTATCCTGAACAATTTGAAAACACGAACATCAGACTCTCTTAATAATACTCTCAAATACTTTCGAGCAATATTACATACAATGATCAGATACACTTTTCCTCATTATCTTATGTTATTCCTATACGTTCACCTCGTCGCGGAATGTCTTCTTTTGGTGGAAAAGAAGATACCACGATGGAAAGAGGATGAAAAGTGAACATATGGAAGAGTTACAAAACAAAATTGTTCGACTCTTTGGGCACCTATTTACAAAATGACCTACCCAATAGAACGTAATCAGGCGTATCCCGTTCCCGTTGGCGAATTAACCGTCCGATGGCCATTCGTCGAACGGATTTCCTGCGCGGCGGATCGGGAACGGATGCCCGGATGGCAGATGCCGGCGCGCCGACAGCGCGGCGTAAGTGCAATTTTTATTTTCTTCTTATTTAATCAGCCCGACTCCATCGGGCGCATGTATCGGGAAAGTCGCCCGCGCGTAGAGCGAATCGAGGCCCGTAGATAGGCGTGCGACTGCACCGGCTGGAGCGGATGCGCCGCTCATCGGCCGCCGACGACGTTATTGTCACAAATTAGAATGCATCGCGGCCCGTTGCTGGTTCAACAAAACAATATTGGATGCAATTAGATGACCACTTTCCCAGGCCCTCCTGCTTGCACTCGCCGGGCCGAGGAACAACGGGCATATTCATTGGACTGGATCGAACGCGTCCAAATGTTAAAGAAAATTATACTGGAAATGAGGAAAAAATGAAGCTGTTGATGCATAGTAATTCGTATTAGAGAAAGAACCAAATGAGGCAATAATTTAATAGATATGTAGACACTAGTGAGTTCCAAGTTGGGTTCACATACGATTCCAATGGTAATTTTGTAGCTTTAGTGTAATTATGGTACGAAAGAAAATTTCGGTTATCTGTACAACTGAACTTTGCAAGTTATCGGCTAAATAAGGAGCTCGGGATTTCTATTTTTGAAAAGATAATGGCGGTGATGAAATACACATAATTTCCCAGTTATTACCGACCGCAATGGATTAATTGGTAGGCGGAAATTGTCGCGAAATTAATTAATTAAAACGAGTTAAATTCGTCACTACAAACACGGAAAGTCAAAACAATGTCCTTTTTATTCCGAAATGTTATTTATGAAGTGGCTGTTATAATATGATAAAGTGGTCTGTTTTTTTCGGCAATTTTTTTGATTTATTACCAAGAAGTCTCAATTTGTGTTGTTGTCTTTAATTAAGCAAGAAACTTAATTGCACAACATTAAACCAAATAAAAATCCTTAATAAAATAAATAAATTTACATAAACACTCGTCTCAAATTGTACCTAATTTTCCCATTCATAAAATAAATCTACTACCAAAACGGTTTAAATTCAACCAAACAATAAAGCGGTAATACACCGGCTATTTTTAAACTCCACACGGCAAAGGTCCATTTAATCAGCTCCTTTGTTTTCCGAAACGCAGTTTTAATTGGTCCGAATCTTTTTTAATTGGTTCAAACGTCAACAGCATTGCGACTGGCAGAATTTAATAAAGCCGATGTATTGGCAAGAATTGGCCATTAACTTCTATCAGTTCAATTTAGATCTTTACAACAATGATGTCACCGAGTTATGGACTTGCACTATATGCATAAAATTTACTCTTATGAACCGAGTTGTACCCGTAGGCGGGAATTACGAGAAGCTTTACAATGTAATTTATGCGAATTGTACACATACGTATTTGGTTGTTAATTAAAATTGTCTATAAAGATTAGAAAAATTGTTGTATGTAAGTCTAAAGTAAACATATTCAAATATTTTGGATTCTTTTGTTAAAGATATGTGTGTAATTTATATCAAAATAAAATTTTGGTGTATTTTTGTTTCCATTTTATTTGGTTATCTTGGGTATGTTTTGATAACTTTTGGTCTTCTTGTGTTAAACATTTAAATACGTAATTAATTAAAATGAAACACATATATTATGCATTAGTATCTAAGTGATTAAGTGCCCCTAATTATACAAAACATTCAATTACAATGTAGCTGATTATAACAAATTTAATTTGCAAATTAATTTAATGTTGTAAATTTAGAATAATGTTCTTATGTCTTATGTTTTATAAAATGGTGGATGATATTTAAATGTTTTATTGTAAGTGTCATTGAAATTATTTTAAGACCTTTTTCTCAAACCGTAAATATAAACTGATATTATAGAGAATAACAATAAAACTCACTATAAATCAAGAGTTATCGGACTTTTTTAATTTTTATGTCAAAATATTGGTAAACATCGTTTGTTAACCGCTCTTTTATTATAAAGTTCTCCGATTCACATTAATTTAATTTAAAATGTTCATAACAAAAACCAGTAAATTAATGTATACTATTCAATGTTTGTATGGTGAATGATGAGATTTAACAAGAGAGAAAAATAAACCGAATTAGCTCTGTTAATTGGCAAAATTTTAACGCAATAAATTTAGGAAGTCCCCATATAAAGGTTTCTAACAGGCAAAATTCGATACTCGTGCGATCTGATTTTTTATTGAATTATTTGAAGCACTGACCAGAAATCCGCTTCCGTTTTTCTCTTTAACTGGGTAACATTGCCAATAGGAACAAGCAATTACAGATCATTGTCCCTAATATTAATTAAAAATATATTAATCTAAATGCTCTTCCTATTCGTTATTCCTACTCTTCTTATTCGTTATTTTTGCATAATTTGTTTCATTTAATTTTAAAGTTCATTTTGTTAATGCCTGTAAATTTCTTACAATACAGAGTGTCCAAAAAACAAACTATCTAAAGGCACAAACGAATAAATTGAAATAAATGTCGTGGGAACAGGAATAAAATTTATTACACTTCGAGCACATTATTGAAGCACAAGTTAGTGATAATACACCTATCAATCCTGATAATTCAGGAATGATGTTTTTAACCTTTATACTTTGTAATAAAAAAAGAAGTTTCGAATGTTTCTAAATAATAAATAACGAACAACCTAATTATAATTAAATTATATAAATATTTTCAAAATTGCTACAAAAATCGATGATACGAGGTCATATCAGATAGTACATGAAATCGTGGCGCCATTTTTTTTTCGTACTCAAATTAATTAATTTCGCGTTGGTTACTATCGAAATTGCAGGAGTCAATGATTTAATTATTAGCGGATAAAAAAATCCCGTGTTGATACAACAATTTATTTTATTGTATCCAAACGAATTGGTTTACATAAATATTATGGGTAAGAACATTCAACAGGCATTTTGGCATGAATTTTTTCCACACGAAAAACCCCACTACACATGTTACAACTCTGGGAAAGTGCAACCGAATCCCGGTCTTGAATAAATATTACACCGATCTTTACGCACGAGTAGCGAAGCAGCGAACAGTAAATGAAGATATTGTTTACGTTATCGTAGAGATAAAAACAAGACTATCGATGGTGTTCTGGCAAACCTCAAATGCAAACACTTTGAAGTGAACTAATACCAGCATTCGGTAACATAAACCTTATTATTTATTCCTAATAACAAGCTCCGATAGTCTGCGACCTGTCTGGGAACATATCATTAGCACCGTTAACGGGTAAGGGTAGCATTTTTTTATATAAACAGAAATACTTGTAAACATATGTAAGTGATGGGTGTAGAAACATTTAGCATCAAAAGACATAAAAAAATCTTCAAAAGGGCTATCATAAGGCAGTTTGTTTAGTGTATATATAAATTTTACAAAGTAAAGGACTATACAGGATTGCTAACAGGACTGCACTTTAGAAAAGAGAAGAATATTTTTGGGAATGTCGGTGAAGCGACGAAACGAAAATAAAATCAGTTATTTCATAATTGACCAAACAAGGCACATGACATGACACGACCTCTTCTCCATCAATTGACTTTAAATTGCCGAAAAACATGAAACAGAAGTCCCGACGCGCTTTGTTCTACGGTTACAAAACGGCACCCTCATAATGCACTTCTTCGACCAGATGTCATTCACGTCTGCTCCGAAGATATGCAAGTCAAGTCCATTGAATATCATCAATAGTGTTAGTGATTGAATAAATGCATGGTTTTTTCTTGCTCAGAAAAAAATCCTCTGCATTTAGTATTATACTAATTTGGTTGTACTTTCATTGAGTGCCTTTTTAGATGAATGAAGTAGGAACCAAAATTTACATTTTATATTCAATTCTAATTTGTTATTGTTGGTAGATAATTGACTCTAACAGGGAAAATTATCACGTTAACTAACCTATTCTATAATGATTTATGTATTATTACACATTTTTAATCAACACAACTGTTGCTTATTTTTTATTTATAGATAAATTATTTCGAAAATTAACTGTTATCATTATCGGATGTATGTATGTAATAATAAAAAACTAAATTCCTCGCGACGCAATTGCGCGCAGAATGCGGAAAACTTTGCACTTTGCAACCCGATGGATTAGCTACGGTAAATTCGGTTGAAGAAAACGTTTCTGTTGAATTTCAGTTCCACGAAAACTAAAAAATGGTCGCAAATGACCTAACAATAGACGTCGGCGATAAAATGCTTTGTGCACGAGGACATTTGTACGTTTATTAGCTCTAATAATCCAATCTAACAAGTTATGTTGCTAAAGTGAGCAAGACACGCTCGACGCCTACAAGAACGCGTTTATTTTTTTCATTTTTCATTCAAGACATCTGCGAAAATTATGTCATCCCATTGTTTAAGAAACCAATTTTCCAGCGCAAAAATTACTTCGATTAGTTTCAATGAACTGCGCTCTAATATTAATTCTTATCTAATATTAATTTAACAATTCGTGTGGCAATTTGTTCCATTTCTGTTTAATCATCCTGTATATTCGCATAGTTTATCTGAATAATTGTTTATGTCGTTTACAGAGTAATAGAATTAATGTTTTTGTAATAAATGGTGTTATAGAAATAACAATAATGCTTAAAAATATGATTTGTTATTCATATTTTAATCGAAGATAAGTTTTGAATTACGACAAGCAGATACTAAATCACCAGCACTCTTTTATAACGATTTTAACATTGAAATAATGATACTTACACGTTAACCATCGTTCATTCTAATTTTAGGAACTTCATACGTTTGTATTATTTGCTAAATAATCGTTAACCAATCACATACAGGGTGTTATTTGAAGAGAAGTTAATAAGACGTTACCCAACGACAGTCGGTTTTAATTACCCTCGAAGGGTCGGGGATGGCAATGTGGAAGAGGAAATGATCCCTCCACGGTTGGAGACATCCACCAGGAAACGGCAACAGGTAGTAGGTCAGTTCTTACCTGTTCTATAAAACAGTCGTGGTCGCAGGCGTAACTATAATGGTCCGTATCCGTCCGGTTCTGAAAATAATAAAGACAAATTATTGTTATAAATTCGTTATGAATGTAATTATTCGTATTTACGCGTTTTGCTGCATCCGAAAAGTGTGTGAATCACTGCAGGTTTAAAATTTGCAGCGCAACAGATTGGATAAAGAATATTATAAATTTTACTCTGTTTTAATAAGAATCGAGTTATAAAGAGATACATTTGACGTCTGGACGAAAAATATAATTTTCATGCGCCAATGAGCTTTTGCATTAGGCATTTCCTGAACACTTGTTGAATAAATTAAACGGTGTTCATTCGTTAATTCAACCGTATCAATCAAAAAGGGTGCAAATAAAAAATTAAATGCCTAAACCGAAACGAACCGGTAGAATTAAAAACATTGTATTAAATTTTTAGGAATTTTCCCATTTAAAAATCTCACTTTAATAAGTTATAATGCGACTAATTCTTAGTAACAATTGTATATTTAAGTCGATGGAAATCGCTTGGTGTGTTATAAACAGTCCCCTTATCGCCAATCAGGGTCACAGTTTATAATTAATTTGGAAAAAATCATTGAAAATCCGTTAATACATGAAATTACAAGCAATAAACCTATCGAGTATAATCCCTCTGCAGACTAGCAACATAATTAATTAAAATATTAATTACAATGTCTATCTCGCTTTATTTGACCCTCTGTAACTTTCTATCACGAGCTTGGCTACAACAGCAATACATTATTTTTATATTAATGTGGGATTCGTACAAGAAAATTTGATGGAATAAGCAGTTTTGTTCCAATATTGATAATGCAATTTACAAACAATCATAAAACTGTATTTTTAATTTAGTGAAGAAGATAAGGTTTTTAGCGCAATTTGAATAATAAGACGCAAAGCTCTGCAGAAAAATCTACAAATGAAGATATATGAAATATGCTCCATTATGTAACTTTAATATAAAAAAAATCGAAATTACCGACATCCTTTTATAATTTGATGGAACTATACGAATTTGGGTGGTAACTGGTAACCCTTCTTTAATTTTACGGTTGTGATTTGTGCAACGGTAAAAGAGACTGTATAATCGGAAAGAGGAAGCACCACCCTTCTTGGTTAACCGAGTGTGAAGGAATTAAAACAGGTGCCCTTCGAGTTCAACCGATTTTCAAGTGGATTTCTCTACCGAACGTCTATTCCTTGAGTTGCTCTTATTTGTACAGAAAAGCAAATCGTATTAATTGGTAGAAATTACGAATTAGTGTCTGTTTGAGGTATCAAATTAAATTCAATTACATCTAATGCTATACTAACCGGCTTGTTAAGCCATACTGACCACAATTAAAATAATGGAGAGTTCCCACATAACTTATCATAATTTAAAAATGTACAGCGTTGCCCAAAAGTAGGTGTATCGAATTTAATTTAGAGTAATTTTGTTTTTTTTTTTAGAATTTATTGAAGATACATAGAAACAAATGTAAATTTTTCTAATTTTTAAAATTCATTCATACCTATGTCGTTTGATTCAATTTTTGTTAGTTCCTGGATTATCACAAATTTATTTTAATTTTAATAAAAGATTTTTTAATATATAAAAACCTAACTTAATTTTATTTGAAATAATTTTTTCTCTTAAAGTTTGACATTTTACTTCAAATAAGTGATTTGACATTTAAATGACAAGCAAAGGATACTTTCAAAATTGTATTAGCAAAACAGAAATGAGATAGAAAGTACTTTTATGAATTCACAACATATGAGATAAACGATGATAGATTAACAATAACGGATGGAAAAATGTCACAAATTTATTTCAATTTTAATAAAAGATTTTTAATTAAAACAATCTAACTTAATTTTTTTGAAATATTGTTTTCTGTGGTTTTCTGTAGTTTGACGTTTGATGTTTTGATTCAAATAATTAATTTGACATTTAAATGACAAGCACAGCATACTTTTAAAATTGTATTAACAAAACAGAAATGAGATAGAAGGTAGTTATATGAATTCACAACATATAAAAAATAATAGATAATGAATATTACGTGAACATGATCCTAGTGATTAGTGAGTAAAGTTGACATTATTTGAGACGCCTTGTACATTAAGGTAATTGGCTACCCCTAACGAAGTTAACGCGATAATTGCCTCTCCTCCGTCAGGCTACTAGATGATTTAAAAAACAAACAGATCTACGACCACCATATAACGAGTTTAGATTCATCCCGATGCGGAAGTTGTCATCAAAGCTCTCGATTTTTCTTTCTGAATAATTACAAGTCTGGGGACACAATTACCCAATTACTGATGTAATTAATTTTTAACGAATCGAAATTCGCTCCGCGCCGTTTCTAATTCCCCGTGCGCTCGCTTGGGGATGGTTTAATTAGGGGATAAAGTAAAATATTTATCGGGTTTTATTATTCAATAAAAAATTTTTAGTGGTCATACACATGCTTTGTACAGGTGATATTTCATGATTTTGTAGCAAAACACACTCATTTAATAATACAAAAATTACGAAATATATACTTTTTATATCAGGAAAAAAATTCTCCCGACTTGTTTTGTCATTAGACTAATTGACTCGTTAAAATTGCTGGTCCTAAAGAGCTGTAAATAAATAAGTTCGAGCGAAATTAAAGCGATATCGCCAGTAGCATGGACTGTTGAGCTTCAATCTAACTCCAATTCCGACTAATTAAAACAAATTATTTCTAATTGCTTTCTTCTGCATATCTCAGAAAACGCATCGTAGTTGATACTTTTGTGCACGTGCTCGCGAGTAGTGCACCAGGAATTTATTCGTTTTCATGCACTATTATCGTAATTTGATAATATTTATAATTACAATTCTTCTGCTGTGCAGTAACATGGATAAGGGAATTGCTAAAAAAGTCTTCGAACAAGACTAATTGTAACTAAAGCTGAACAGTAATTAATATGGATGTATTTTCAAAATTAAAAAGTTCCAATCGTTGATAAGATTTTAGTTTTGAGCAAGATATTAAATAGGTCACCGATCTTAGATAAACCATGTTAAATAACGATGGAATGGAGTAAGTTATACCTTTTTACACGTGTGTATTAATGTTTTATTATTAAATGATGAGATACATACAACTTTCAAAGAGTAAAGAAAACTTTTACGCAAAGAAAGTCTTTCTTTTTATTAAAGTTGACTTGTAGTAATACTTGCATAAGCTTTTTAATTGCCGTTTAAAAAATGTAACAAGTAATGTTGTGTGTAATTTATAAAAATGCATCGATAATTATTGAAGTAAAATCGATTTTTCAAATTGTTATTACCTAACTTTTCGCAGTAACCGATAACAATTTTCGAAATAATTAGAATAAATTACGGGAGCCTAGCAGCTAAAAATTAAAAAAAAAGGTAGATTACTAAAATATATTAGCAGATTATAACAAAATTGAATGCTATAGGATAAGCTAGTAATTAGACTGATGGGACATTGTCTAATTGTTTATGGTTTATGGTAATTACATTGTTATAATTAGTGAATTTGAAATTTGAACATTTTTATTTAAAATAAAATGATTCTTAAATGTACGTTTAAATATTCAGAAACTAACGGAAGTACGGAAGAATAAATATAGGGCAACATATTTTCTAGATGTAAATTTAAGTAATTCACTCGTTTATTAATATGCTAAAATGAATGAATTTCGGTGGGAAAATTTAGAGGGGAAAATAGTTGGTAACAAATTGAAATTGTGATTGGGGGTTCCCATTGAGTTAAATGTGGAATAAGTGTAGCACCAAATATTTAATGAACAATTAGAAACAAAGTAACAGAACAACAAATTAAAAACACAGCATAGCAATAATAATTAACGAAACAATTAGAAAATCTAATCTATAAAAAGAAATTGTAGGTAAATGGACACAATTACTAACAAAAATAAACTTATTAGGTAGATACTAATATTTATGGAAAAAATACTTTATTATAAAAATGCCGAATTGAAGCACTTTTTATAATTTAGAGGCAATATTATTAGTTGAAAATTGAGAAAAATCATTTAATATCTTAACTTTCAAATTCCTATTGGGGTGAAAACTTTTTTGATACAGGGTAATAAAAATGAAACATTTCAAATTTACTAGATAATGTATAGTTACTGATGATTTTTGATATAGTAAGTATCTGGATAGAGAAGGTTTTTGAGTATAATAAAATTGGCAGTTTGTTGCCCCACTCACCATTTAATATTTCTACAGAATTTGTATAAAATTGAATTTGAATAGACTTTTGTTGAATTTAACGTTCATCAATATTTTCAAAAGTAATTAATAAGAGTATATTTGGCGCGTGCATGGAAAAAGCTTGGTGTATCTAAAAAGTATTAGTTGTGAAAAAAACGCGTATGAAGTTCTTTCATCAAATTAAGACTACTGAAAAAATTGAAAATGTGAAAATTAGCTAGTTTAGAGTCTCAATTAATTTATTTATTGACTTATTGAGAGTTGAGAGTTATTTCCCTTTTCCTACAAGAAGCCTAGATTAGTGTTTTTTTTATTTAATAGATAACTCGTTTTTCACAATTTAAAAAATCATTAAAAATCCAACGCAATTACGATTTAAAATTAAAAAACACCTACCTGTTTCGGGCAATTTTCAACACATCCGCTTTCCACATCACTATCCGAATAATCGAAGCAATCCGTCCTAACAACAACGCAACAAAAAACGAAAACCGCCAAAATCGAGTTCCTCATCGTTCAGCCCGGCGACATTCACATCATCATTCTCAAATTTCCAACTCGCTGACGGTCCGCAACAACCGAAATCACCATGCTCCGCTCCGGGAGCGACGAAAGCGCAAAAAAACTTTTGAGTATTCGAAAAAAAAGGAGCGCGCGCGCCTCCGCCTTAAGCCGTCGATCGCGGAAGGATTCGAATTGATGTTGATCATTGAGCGCGCTCAGGCCGAGCTCGCTGAGCTGCAGCGGTCACCCAATCCGCTGCGGCGCTGCCGCCGGCCCCACTCCGACCGCCAAACGCCCGACAAGTGCCTTCAATGAGAGAAAAAAATAATTAACGTTGTCAAACAACGGTTAACCGCTTCCGTTGGGCGTCGCTTTTCTCTCCTGGGTGCTTGCGGTGTTACGAAAATCACCGCCAAGGGTCGGACTGGCTGCTCCTAATTGAGCAATCCTACTTATGGAATTACTAGAATATTATGCAATTATCAGGGTGGGTATAATTGGTGGAGAAAGTCGGAGATGTATGCGTTCTTTCAAAAAATATTATGGATTTAAAGCTTCTTATTTTATAATTTCAATTATACAAGATCCTGAGAGGTACCTACATATTTTATCTACGTTTGGTTTAATATTCTACTAAGCCAAAAAGTTGCATATTATGTAAATCTAGAATGAAATTCATACCTATGATGTTTTATATTTTCCCTAAGAATAAGCACAATTTTTCTAATGATTTTAAATAGTAAATTGTAACTGTACACAACCTAAAACACCCAGTCAAAAACCTTCTCATTTTTTAAATTTTGACCCTTTTTAATTCATTTCAAGATGCTCAATTTCGCTCAAATAAACGTAAGAAAACAGCAAAATACTCTTGAAAATTGCGAAAATCTGGCTTAATAAATCATTTAAAAGGTTATCGAATTAAACGTGGAGACGGCCCATAGATTAACAAGTAGAGCCCTCAGACAATGTTTTTTTTTTTTTATTTGTTCATTTCCGGTACTTGAGGTAGCTGAAGTGACCGCTATGGTAATTAAGAAGTAAATTGTTTTAATTTTGAACTACAATTGGTGGCATTTTAAAAACAGTTATTCGAGATTAGGGTAGGTAATTGGATTTCTTAGTCCTGAACGAATAATAATTCTCATACATTGACTAATTTATTATTGGGCATAATGAAGGTAAATTTAAAAGGTTTTAAAGAATCTATAGGCACTTGCAGTAAGAAAAAGTAGGTACTGCTAATTTAGTTTTACATAAATCTACCCGGTTAAATTCAAGCATTTCGAATATACAGATTACCTATCAGTACAGCACTGATGATGACTGAATAAAGATCGAAACGTTGAGAATATACATTTAGTAACATTCACTTCATTTGTCGTTAACAATTCTTAAATACATTAATTAGAAGTTATGTCAATAAAAAAATAGAAAATTGAAAAGTCTAAAATTAGGTAAAATGCCTAATTAATTTTAAAACGAATTTGTTAGTAATTAATTTGAGAACTTGATTTTCCACAACAGTTCTGTTACATAATAAACCTGGTATATTCTCTGGTTTATAAGTGTTATAAGTATTGCATAATGCTCAGGTTTATATTTTTAACAGAAGAAAAGCTATTTAAAATAACGAATAAATAAATATTAGTCAATCCATGTTTCACATAATGTATATTATATACTGAGTGACAAAAGTAAAAGAACACCAAAAAATAGTTGTTGAAATTTAACCATTTATTCTAGTTATATTTATAAGAAAAAAATAAACAAATGATTAAAATTAATTCATCAAATTAACAACAAAACTTAAAAAAAAAAATAATAATGTGTTGCACCACCGTGGTGCTGTACACACTCTCTACAGTTTGAATGAAAAATAAAATATGCTTCTTGGTGTTCTTTTACTTTTGTCACTCAGTATATATTACCAAAAATGGTTGCAAATATTTTGGACCCTAGTTTAGACAACTTGTTTAAAAATATCCAAAATATTAGTAGGTAAAAGAATAGTTTACAATTTTATAATTTCCTTGGATAAAAAAATAAATAATTTTCAATTAGCATGTTAACAAATCCATGACCATCTCATGATAATGTTTTTAAATATTTTCTGGAAACATAGATGATTTATTTTCAAATTTTCTCAAAAATCGAAAAGTTTCTACACACACAACAATAATTAGTATCTAAGCATTAAAACATTAAACAAATCTTCCCTAATTTTTATTAAATCAGTAAAATTTGCATTAACTTCGCGATAATTAAATAGCCCATCTGATTCCTCTTCTCTCACCACCACGAGACTTCACATCAGCTAATCCAATTACCTGAGCATTTAAAAGAAAAATCGCCCAATCACGACTAGACTTACAAGCGGATGAACGCGGAAGATCTTCGAGTTAAATTCCAACGAATGCTCCCATAAAATTGCGAAGGTACAGCACACCAAGTTTCGGCCTTCGACCATCGTCAGTCGCGAATTTAAGGAGCGTTTCTCGGCGAAACGAAAATTCGAAACAAGATCGCGAACGAATCCAGTTCAAGGCGAGCTAAATATTGATAATGCTGTTGAAAAGACACGCTGAAAGACTATTTTTCATATGCGATATTAATGATAATAGCTGCAAAATAGGAGAAAGCGGTAACTAAGCTAATAAATATGATGTAGTTTGGTATGATTTATATAGCTATTGTTAGGAGTACTAACATAAAGTATATTGGAAATTGATGTAAATTATCAAATACTATAGATTTTTTAGAATATAATTGATTCTCTTATCGATAAATTCCAATTTAATAATTTCCAATCAATTATTTTATTTCCCTTCGAATATCACATATCATCGCGACATTTTCGAGTGAAGAATAGAATAAGGTATCTCCCGATCAAAAATGTCAAGGTTGATTTTGAAATGTATCACCTCTTTCGTACATTTTTGCAGCTCACCATCCTAATCACGAAATCGCTACAGAAAATGGGTTGGTTCTCTTTTATACCATGCACAAACAACAATTAATAACGTCTACATAGGCACTTGCTGCTTATCAAACTTTCCTCCGGTACTTAAGTAACCGATATCTACTGCAGTAGATTTTCTTTATCTACAACTCGATGCTTTTACAATTTTTTACTTCACAAGTGGTGTCTAATTTCTGGAGTTCTTTATAATTTGCAATAATTTTAGAACGCCCTGTATAAACCTTTATCAGATATTTTGCACCATAACTTAAAACATTATTATACAAAGTATCTAACAACAATAAATTGCCAAGAAGAATACTCGTTTAAAACAATTATTTAGTTCTTTTATAATGTAAAAAACCACAAATACATTCCCTTATATTCACAAACGATGGAATTCGAAACATTTTGTTGCCCTTTGAAACGACCTCTTCATGATTAACGAAGAGTGAATGGTAATTAAATACTTTTTAAGATTTTTTATTGTAAATACGCCTATAGGTGTCTCATTATTTGGCGTTGCATGGAATATAATGAATTGCAAATGCACATAAATTGTCGTTGTTGTGTAATAATAATATAATTTATTCCGAACCTCTTCAGAGGTCGGACGTTCCATTTATTACGAATTACAATAATTGTAATGTAACAATAGATCGGCAATTGCCGAGACCTATTCGCGTCCGCCGAATTTTCTATTAATCAATCAATCCCTCGAGCCGTTAGAGTACGAATCTATTTAATTACGGCCGATTTCGAGATAATTTTCAATTTGGCTTTTTCGAAAACAATTACGCGGAAAGCGCGCAAAATGCATTCGTGCCGGCTCGCTCAATTAGAGCCGGTCGTCACGCTTAAAGACTAATAGGTATCGAAGGCTAGTTCGTGCGAACTCTTCTTCAAACCAGTCGATTAAATTAGTTTAACATTTTCGTCGTTTTTTATTTCGAAACTACAGCGACCTTCGATGGACTTCAATGATCGATGACAAATGTGCATGTGGTAAAATTGCTCTGCATACAATGCACTGTTAATAATTCTGATCCTCTAAACAATCATATAAGTGAGGAGAAGATTGGGTTAGAAAGAAAATATGGATCCAATTGAAAACCATTGCTGGATTTTTGATGATCACTTCATAAATTGCAAATTTTAACAGATTTTGGTATACCTTACATAGAGAAACTTACCCACAAATTTAGGTACTTAAATTTAACTACCCGTCTGAATGTAATACTGGTGACAATATAAGTAATAGATTTATTAACCAACAGGTATTAAGTAAATTGAAGGTGTGTTGTATTACCATAATCAAGCGATGGTAGCGATTCTCTTCGACCGTGACCTCTGATATCAAACGCATATTCCTATTATACATACATTCTTCTCATCATTTTACATAACTAGCGCGTTTTCCTTCTCATCGGCGGCACATTATTTCCAACAATTGACTTACTTATTACCCGTTTAAACTGTTTTGCAATTGCGTGATATTATAGCATCTTCTCGAAAACACATCCTGAAAGAACACTCCTACGAATATCTTCACGTGTAGGTGTATGCTTTGAGGCAACTGGTGAGTAGGATTAATAGTAACATTAGTGACCGGCTCTCGAATCAATGTATCAATGTTAATCCACCTATGTGTTTTCTGTATCATGTGGATCATAATAAATTGTGCATATCTAAATTTGTTGTTTTTAACAAGAATGTTCTCAATAGTTTCTTGAATATTTGAACAAGTAGGACCTGCCAAATGGATAAAGCGTGCAAATCAGCGCGTTCATTATCCACCCGTATAATTTGTAACAAACTCGCCTTAAATGATTATCTATCGCTCTGTGCTCGTTAAACAATACATCATTTGAACAATCATTGGGAGATCGATATGTACTTACTTACATTAAATCAGATAGTGTCGCAAACGCATTGACAAAACGAACGGACCGGAGATAAATATGTTACAGTTTTGTTTTTTAGTACAACACAATATATCAAGATCCATGACTGTTGGCCTTATCGAGTTGTTTGAATTTTTAAACGTCGGGCTGTAGTTTGTGGTACAAGGAAAAGTTGATATTCGCAGCAAATATACTGCTCCACAAAAGTTAAGGAAGTTCACAAATATTGAGATTAATTTAAAAGTTGCAGGTTTTTTGATCACCAAATTTAGTATGAGTTGTAGAGGTAGGGACAAAAAATCCACTCAGATATGATAAAAAACATTTAATTTCTCATATTTGAAAATTTGGTGATCAAAAAGTCTGTGACTTTTAAAATAATCGCAAAATTTGCGAACTTCCTTAACTTTTGTGGAGCACTTTTATTCAAACTCAATATTATTTAGTTTGAGATTATCTTAAAGAATATCTGTGTTTGATATAGAGGAATTTTGTAGAGGTAGAGGCTCTTGGAGTCTCTAAAGATGTATACGGTTTATTTATAGTATCGTTCATTAGAACTTTTAGAAGTTCCTCAAGAGTTAAGAATCTGAATCTGAAAACTGTCGAATGTATTCTCTATGATATCTTTATTAATAATACAATCAGAAGTTTGAAAGTTGATATCGATAATGTCCAGACACAGTAGGTTGTAAAATAAATGTAAAATAAACTTTGGTATTTCAAATGGATCAAATTTGATTTTATGGCATTCACGCATATGGTTGAAAATATGTTAAAAAACTCAAAATATTCATTAAATCTCACTCCAAAATTTTGATTCGTAACTCTTCAGGAACTCCTAAGGCTACCGTAAAAAACCCTGTATAATAGGATTTGGATTTATTATGGGTTAAAATAAGGTGTTTAAGGTTTAAGGAACCAAAACAAATATGTGTATGCATGACCCAAAAAAAGTCTTCCGGACTTGCCTTAACAGTTTCACTTATTTTTAGAATTTAAATCAATGTACTTCCATTTTAGTCTCTTAAACTTTAACATCCTTCAGATTAATGGTAAATATTCATTCAAACGGTTGAATCACAAATTCGTCACCGCTCCAAGACGAAATTTTCCGACGATTCCCCCGGATCCCCAAAAACCTACAAACCCATCCGGCGACGAGAGCATCTCGCGAAGCCTCCGCTTAGCCATCCATCAGTAGTTTATTTGACTCCGGCGCCTCGACCCGCTGAACTCGCGACTCCCGATCCTCCGGTGCGTGCCTATTTTCGCTCCAGCCGCCGCGGAATCTCGTCTCCAGCGGCTTAGAAATCGGAATTGCACCGCGAATCGCGACCACTTCAGGCGCCTAGACCCAGTCGGTGCTCGTCGGCCGGTGGACCGCGAGCTGTGCAGCAGTTATGGTACGCGCGAACGGCGAATTTCGCGACATGGGTGCGTGGGTGGTGCTGTCGGTGTTAGGGGTGGTCGGCGCTGCCCTAGGGCAGGCCCTACGCGGAGCTGATACCGTAAGTTTCGATGCTTTTTTATAGAAATTTTGGCGGAGTTCCTGCGGCTAGGCGATGTTGAGAAAATTGTGTATGAATTGGTAGACTTAAAATATAGGTTGGTGTAGTTACAACCCTAATTAACACCTGGTTCATACAAAAAAATGGGAGAGAATGTCGCAATGCATTTGTGTGGCTAGATGATGTGGAGAATTGTTGGAGAAAATAGTGTACAAATTGGTACAGTTAAAATAATGGTGTATTTACTACCCATTGATATTACTTCCGATTGATTTCCTGCTAAACTATGGTAGAAATTGAACTTGATTTAAGTATAATCTAAGTGCAACATTGTATTCTTTAGATACAATCTCATTTTATGGGCATTTAAACTAAATGCTGTTAAATAAACAAACATATTTAATAGAAATTTTGGCGAAGTTTGTGTGGCTATAATAAGGTGATGTTGAGAAATGAGGAGGTTGAGATAATAGTGTTCGAATTGGGTAGAAATTGAAAATGGTTCATATAATAAAATTGGCAAAAATATTCCAGAAATTGAATATAATCTAAGTGCATTTTTGAACTGTGATAAAATCTTAAAAAGTAGAGTAATTGTAACCAGTCCTAATAAACTGACTTAAAATTGGTTAATAATGAAACCAAAATTAGCCAATGAAGAAGTAGAATATGTGGTGAATTTAACTCAAAAATCGGTTAACATTAATTTATAAGTCAATATTATTTAAATGTAATGCACAATAAGCCACATTTGTATTTAAATTCATAATTAATTTTATAAAAAACGCACGGCCATTTACTTCAAAAATATGCATGAAAACGAAGTGTATTTTAGCATAAAATCTATTAAACTTTTTTCAACATCCTCGTCGAACTGGAACTCTTAATTATTCATCGAGATTTTATTACAAAATCACATTCAAGAATCCGCAATTATCACGTTATTAAATCGAATCGAGATAGCAACGAATTTCTATTGTGAATCACATGTAGGTATTTATTAAGTTAAACTAGTTCAATGCCCACTCAAAACCTTGCAATCGGTGGGTGTTCTTATTTTCTGTAGCTTGTTGACATTAATTATGGCATATTTTGAGTTACAAGTGTGTGCACTCGAAATCGTCTCTTTAATTTGCAATATTTACATATATTTCTGATTTCATTTGATTTGTAGACACCTAATTATCTAACCAATTACTTTTTACACTCGCTGCTATTTTTGAAAATGAACTAACCAATTTAATTAACGTTGAATGTCCAAGATTATTGTCAATTTTTTCTCAGATTTTTCGTCATCTTCTAAAAATTTGTAAAAAGTAAATTAAAAATGATGAAAAAAAACGCAATATTTTTAAAAATTATGGCTCCATTGAAGGTTATTCTATTATGAACTCTCAGTTATTTGACATTAATTAGCTTCTTCAACGCGGAAGTTTCACTTAATACCATTTTGATGTTGCCAAAATTGATGTTATTGATACGAAAATAAATAAGTCGAAGCATCCGTGAACATCTTTATCTCCTTGAAAATCGAATTATTAAAACTAAAATACCAATGCAAATTTGCTTCTTAATTTTTAGTCTTATACAGGGTGTCGCAGAAAGGTTGGTTTAACTAAAAACTTCTGAGATAAAAATAAGATCATTTAACCTAATTAACTTACCTACACCCTAATGCTTAGTAAAGTAATTATAAGGTGTTAAAGTTAATTTTTTTTTTATTTGATATAAATAATATCTTTTAACTTGTGCATTTATACGATTTAGTCCCCATAATTTGAAGCATTTCTGGTCTGTTATTGACACTATTTTTTTTCATAGCACCAAATAATTCAATTCAAATAATTAAGTTAACAAAAATCTATTTATGTTACCTACAAGCTAGATTAAATCATCTTATTTTCGTCTCAGAAGTCTATAGTTAAGTACCAACCTTTTTGCGACATCCTGTATATAATCTGTTATCCTGATTATTATCCTAATCGGATCTTAAGTGTTTCTTCGGCGTAATTACAGTTATCAATAGCAGATCCTTGGTGAAACGCGACACGCGACACGAATCCCTAATACTTCAATATTTTTTTGCGTTATTTCGTTACGAAAACGAGTCATCACGTAAATTATATAATGACAAAATCTTCGGTAACAAAAGGTTAAAAATTTTAGCGTCGAAGTAACATAACGACTCATTCTTCGCAAAACAAACGGAGTCTCGGGCGAAGAACGCCCCGGGGATAGACAATTTAAATATTGAAAAAACCGATAAAACACAATGGAGTGTGAATATAAGATTAAGGACGAATAAGCAGAAAATTGAATTAATGACAGTCGTAGACGTGTTATTAACTATCGAATTAAATATTCCGTGAAAGTCGCGTTGCATTAAAATTGAGAAAACAGATCAAACATTATCATAACAATCGTTTTATATTGTGCAAATGTTGAATATTCTATAGGTGATTAATCAGCTATAAAAACAATGATTGTAACAAATTTTTCACTTATCTTCCATGTGCAATTAGAAGCAATATACACAAAACCATAAAATAACTACAAAGTATTAAACCTGCCCATTTATCTGTGTAGTCAATCTTCATTTGCTTGCGATGTGTGTGCCAAATTTTTGTTGTAAAACAAACGTGAGAATACCAAAAAAAAAGTTACAGAAACTCGCCTTTTGTCTCACTACCAGCTTTAATTGAAAGGATACTTGCGTGTTGCAATAAGCACAGTTAATTAATTGAATATACCTAACTCGAATTTGCTCTTTTGTTCGCAAGAACATTATGCATATGTTGGTTTGATTACGTTGGAATAAAATTTTGTTTTGCATTTTAAAAGAAATACAATTTCTATTAAAATGTGTAGGTATTTAGTACCTAATAAACTAGATGATTAATTGTATGTTAGAGAGTTAAGTACCTTTACTGGATAATTAATAATCTTATTACGTTATTAATTGGAAACATACATTTATATTAAATAGGGCATTTATCGAATCAAAAGAGTAGTTAATTACAGTGTTATTAAATGTGGTCAATTAGTTTTGTAGTAATTAATAATAAGTCAATTAATTGACCCCGCAAATAATCTCATATAACTTTTAACATTATCAACTACATTATTAGCTTAGCCTACAAAAAGCATTCTATTTCCAACTCACTAACTTTTTTGAAGAAAATGAAAACTTAATTACACGATGTGCATACTCCCTACTTTCATTACCACACCCAACAAATAAGCATATTGAAAATATTATTCTGTATTCGATCTGAAACGCATCCGCGTGTAACCGTTTAATAATTCGAATTAAACTATACAGTACATGCATAGCTTTATTGCGCTCCGATTCTAATCGGAATGTAGCCGAAGAAATTGGTTTTTAGCTCGGATAAGCGGATTTGTAGAATATTGAAAGCGGTGAAAATTTCAACCATACTGTTCGAAATGTCAAGGGAAAAATGTTAAAGATGCCGCAAATGAACCGAACGAACCATTTGGAAATAAGTTGTTTGTGTTTCGATTATTTTACAGCAAATTGAGAGAAAGTCAGATGAGCTAGAAAGAAATTTAAAAACAGATTTTCTTAAATAGTTATTAAATGGAAAATTAGTAGAAATTATGGATAATTAATCTACGAATTAACCATTGTGATGATAATAAATTACTGAATTTTAGCTGTTTGTAGCATGAAAATTACATACTCCCGTATTGCAAAATACGTAGTATTTACACCGTTACACTTCCTGCAATAAGATAAATCCATACTCTTACATAATCGGTAGATATTAATTAAAATATAAATGCAATCATTTGCAGATTCACACACAATGAGTAATTAAGATATCCTCGATAAAAGCGCCTTGTTTATTTCTACAAAAAAGTGTATGAGAATGAACCATATTGTATGAAAGTCGATTCAATACTGTTTATTTTTTAAAGCAAAAAAATACCATTGTTGTTATAATTGTTTTCCTGAAGGAAAATTGTGCCAAATTATAATTTGGTTAGGATTTTTTATTAAAATCTTAGCCTAATTTGAGTTAAAATTTCGGTTTCTGGTAGACAAAAGTTCATGTGAAGAATTACCATAGATATTTCATGATTATCAAATAACGTAAACGGTGCTCTTCTTTACGAAATTTAAAATGAGGATAACTAAAAAATATATCCAGCAATCAAGCTAAAAGCAAAAAATCCTCTTCGATAAGCACTTAATTCGGTTAGGTAAGACCCATTTGTCGTAATACCCGAACATCTTCCTTGCGGAGCTTAAGAAGCAAGAGTCAGGCACGTTCTTCTAAGCACTTTATAAGGATTAACCTCAACATGGCATTCAAACGATGATTATCTCGCAACATCACCGGAGGAAGATGTTTATTGTTTGTTTGATAATGTTGTCGAATGAGCGTTGTTTCAAAATAAATGTACAAGACATGACGAAGCGGGAAAACTTACCCGCCGAAAAACCAGCAGGTATAACCAGATTTCAAAACGTGATCTACGCGAATTTATCGAGCCTAAAATAAATTTCAGTTGTGTATCTAAATTAATTATTCAGAAACATTTCTAATTTCGAATCAGGTGATCTCACAGTTCGAAAATTTTTGTTCATCCGAGCGAGTTTTATAGGTAATAGCCGCATTAGCAAATTATCGATCTTGGAAATGTTAATGGGTTTAGACTTGAGAAACTGGCGATATTAAACTAATTAGTGATATATGCGCGAATTTATGCATATTTCAATAATTAACGCGTTATTATTGCAATAATTAAGACTAATCTAGTAGTTTACCGGTGCATGGCGTTTATTATAAAGTTATTAAAGCGATTGAAGAGGATTTCTTCTCACGAAAATGAATTGCAGGATGTTATGTTTCTATAGATTATATATTTTTTATTATTTTATTTATCTGCATATTTTAAAATAAAGAATTACATTTCATTCGTTCAATCCAATATGTATTCTACAAAATAAATCAATGGGAAAATGGTTACATATGCCTGTCTTTACTTACCAATTACTTATAAAAATCCCTTATTTGAGTTTAAAAAAATTGATTTAGGATGCTTAAATGCATAAATATTAACATCTTATTCGAATAGCAGCAACCGAAATTGCGCATGGTCGGGCCATTAATGCGATTTGTAATGTCCGTTGTGAAATTAAATTACCTGTACCTAGTAGAACATAAAACATGAATGATGTTTTGTAAGATCGAGGAGACGTTGCACGCGCTTTCGCAGCCGGTCGAAAAGCTGAAAAGCGAAAAAAATTCATTAACGATCCGTCCGATTCGTCGACGGTTCGTTAAAACAGTGGTTTTTGCGATGGCCCACGCACGAATTCACTTCGAAAAGTTAATGAGATTTTTGCTAATTACTCGATTACACCCACTTGCATTATGCAGGAATAGGTTTGTTTGTTTAAAACAAGATGCAATGTACGAGTATGTGAAGAATAACGGCCGATTTCGTAAGGAGACATAAAGGATGTTTTAACTTTAAAGGGTCCTTTAATAGATGTAATTGATTTCATAATCAACTTAAAGGATCCTTTCACCCTGTTTTGTGAGATGAATAATTTCGAAACTTTGAGTTCATGCTCGTCTGATGAAGGAGAATTTATTTATTTTAGAAGACCAAAAGTCTATAGGATAATAAATAGACTGTTTTGAGCTAGACTTTTTTCAACGTTATCGTCTTAAAAACGAAATAATTTTGCATCTTTTACATGAAACAGAAGAGCAAAAAAATATATGTTCTGAATTACAAATTTTATGTGTAGTTTTACATTCTATAATAAGCTTTAATTTTTTAATTTCTTAAAACAAACAATTTTTCTCCTGTGCTAAAAATATGTAGAAGAGCGAACATTTTTATTCATAGACTATAGGTATTCAAGCAATCATATACAATATCAAATGCCACATAAATTTTTCGAAATGAACCGAATCAAAAGCAATAGAAACAAATTTGATTTCTACCTTTTATACGAGCGATTATAACTCGTATCTATCTTATCAGATGCATTAACTTTCGATTTGGAATTTTTATAAACGATTAAAAATCTTCTAGTATTACAAACGGCGTGTTCAAACAACTAATAAACACGCAATATCAGGTCGTGATCTTTGCGGCAATCTATTAATTTTAATTTTCATTGCGATCTTCGTTACTGCACTTAGATATATCGCATGATTAATGATCTCGCTCGGATAATATCGACTTGCGCTGTGAATTTGAAATATTTAAAAAAATATTTTTCTGTTAACTGATTAATTAATTTGATAATAATGAAGGTTCAAAAAAACATGAATGGTATTATTAAAAAAGCTTCAAAAGTGAAGCTTTCCAAGGAGCTTGAACTTTATAACCATTGTTATTTTAAACTATTGATGTAAATTAAATTTTGTAAACATACTTGTACTTACCCATACGTGGATATTGAGGCAAGTACTGGTAGGTAATAAATAACATTGGAGTTTTTTAACAGAATTTCACCTCTCATTAATTAGAGGTAAGTTCGCTCGTTCCATCTTAGGTATTGGTACAATTTCGACAGAGTGTCTATAATTATAATTTTCAACGTTCGATTTATCAGATGAAAAGTAAACGTGGGTTAGTTCAGAAGCGCTGCTGGACAAATAAGCACTCTCAACAGGTTTTCTAAATGTCACGATTTTTCCATGAATGATCCGGCTATTAATTGGGCGGATAATTTATTTAATTTGCCTGAATCGTCTAAAATTAGTTCCTACAATCGACAGCCTTCGGAAAATCGGCGTTTAACGATTTAATAGGATGTTAATTGTTAGAAAAAATATTGCGATGTAAATAAACACGACGGAGGTTATTCCTAATAAAATTTTAAATAATTTTATGTTCAATTGGAAAAACTTCAGATATATTTTTGTACTACATAATTCAAATGCCTTATGCGGAGATTTTCATGTCAAGGAGCTTCTCGTTCTCTGCCAGACGAGTTTAAACAGTCTTCATTCGCCCCGTATTGTTGCTTCACATTTCTTTTGTTCAAATAGTAGCCGATATAAACATATCAATTAAGTAATTGCAACTTTCGAATGTCTATTAACCTTTGTCTGCCAATACGCGTTTATTATTATTTTAATCGAGCCTTTCGTTCGCTCACGATTCCTGCAAATACGAGGGTCGTTAGAGATGCACTCATTGTAATTGAACATTCGAACTGAAATTTACACAAAATATTTACAGGATTATATTTTTGTTATCAAGAGTTGTCTAGATTGTCCTAACTAAAGTATAGTTGATTTTAGGTGATTTTTTAATATATTTTGAAATGATTTTAAAGCTTAAGATACTTCAGGAAATTTTAAAAAATTAAAAAATAAAACAAGAAAGTTTCTCACTAAAATTAATAGTTCACCTTATAGAGGATTAAAATTAAAAATAATCTGTTGCCTAGATCGAGCAAAGAACCGAAACATCACAACAAAGTACTTTGTGAAGATAAAAATTAATTATTAAGAAACAATACCTCATTTAAATGAGCAGGTAATAAATAATGCCTGGAAGTGTTATTATCGAATTTATGAAATTATACGTTCAACGGCGGCGCAAAATCAAAAATAACAATCATCAGCCCGCATTTCTCGAACCGGAGCTTGGAAAATAACATGCCCGAGTTAAAACCGTGTAATTTCCAAAGACCACAAGCATGACTATTCGTAAACAAACAAACATTAGAAAATTAGGCGAATTAGCGCTGGATAATTGCAAGGTTCGAGAGAATCGTGTCCATTCGGGAATTCATTATTGAATCGTTGATAATAAGTTGAACATGTAAATGAGCGGCGATTATGCGATCCTCAATATTCTCATTTTTCGATCGTGCCTGCGAATTTCAACGACTCCGGGGGCTCCGGGCTGTATACGCAAGTACGTTTCAAATTCGTCTAGGTTTCACAACAATGTCGCCTCTAGGATATCGGGATATCGAGAGCCTTTTGGCTATTATAAAAATATAAATACAGTGTGTCTCAAATCGTCTCATATTTATATTCGGAAAGGACTGGCGTCAATTTAGAGACACCCTCTATTACTAATACTATATGCGCTCAACCCGGTAGTAAAATGTTCAAGGAAGTGCTATAAAAATAGAAATAAAGCAGGAAAATATGTTGTGAATGATAATCAACTGAAATCTTTAAACAGCAAAATTTATGCGCGTGTTTAATTATGTAATTTCTATGGTGGAACACCGAAAAAAGCAATTTCCTATACACCTACAATCCATCAAGAGAATAATTTCGTCGCTCCTTTTTTGCTTGTGATGGGCCAGTAATTAAAATCGTATTAAGGATGGCTGATAATGAGGTGACCAAAATAAGTTGGTTTTAAGAATTAAGTGAACGAATAGAACGGTGTGTTAAATTGATGGGTTTTCAGCGTTTCGTGACGTGCTGGGACATCTTCATTCAAATAAATAACTTGATTAATATGCAAACAGCGGTTTACCTAGTACGTTTGAAAAACACATCCTCGTCTCGCGTTTTAGTGATGATATCACGTCAAATCTACGAAATTATAATAATTCGATTGTAAAAAAGCGGATTTCGCATCGTGTTTTTCGAAAGGAATGTGGATTTTTTGAGATTTTGTTATTCAAATTTACGCATCGGCATTCTTCTGTTTTATCATGAATTATTGTTACAAGATGATTATTTGATATAACTAAAAATATTCCAATTAATAATTAGCAAATAATCAATCAATCAATTTTAAAGAAGAAAATTTTATACTGATGTGTGTAAATAAAAAATAAAATTTATTATTCTATGTACACTTAAATTATATTGACAATTCATTGAAATTTGGAAGTAAAATTTAATTGTTATTCGAAGAAAAAACATCTACTTGTTTACTTAGACAAACCTTACTTAACGAGGCACACGTGAAATTAGAAACTCTATTGTTAGCAGAAAAAATATCGAATAGGATGGATATTGCATTTAGGAACAAGCAAAGACGATTTAGAAAAAAAACCGGTTATATAGGCAAATTACGATATTGCTGCATTTGATTATCTTGAGCAACTCAGATGTACATACATACATATGTATGTAGTATATCTCAATAGGTATACTTGTACATTAAAGGAAAATGAATTTAAGTGCTTGCGTCACGACTTCCTCGGCTATGCGGAAAAAAAATGTAACACAATGCCGCGTAATTCGTTCGTGCAACCTCATCCTCAAATGAGATAATTAAAAGATGCGTTAGAAAACAAAGACCTCAATTACACTCGGCGGCGTAGTGAAATTATATTTCTGAAACATTAGGTAGTAATCAAGAGCAAATGGCTTTGTCCCAGATCAAAGTTATCGATCGATTTTTGTGCTTTACCGAATTGTTCAAATCAGTTCATAGAGGTTTTGGAAGTATACTGGGTGTTTCATTTAACCAACATAAGAATAGTTGGCTATATTGAATCACACTATACAGGGTGGTCTTGGTACAGAGACACCAGAGAAATTTAAGAGTAACATTAAACAACCATTAAAATTGCATGTTCCTCTTGACTCACGCTGTATAATAAAAAATAATTTATCAAAGTATCCTACATACATAACATTTGTTTAAATCATTTTTTGTCGGCTTATTAATAAAACATTTCTTATTATTAATATAAATTGTGACCAATTTTCCTGATAATAGTAATAATGAGATTAGTATTACAGCAATCAACGGCCTCCAAAATCAAACCACCCACGTTCGTTACACCACTGATTTCATTAATGTTATAATAAACATTCATTGAAGACGCAAGGTTGGAGAAAATTGATTTTGCAAATACAACTGCGTGAATTTTTTCGTTCTGAATAGATTTGCACATATTAATTCGAACATATCGCCGATTAGATCTAATAGGACTTCGGCGGGCATGGAGATTGAAGGCGATGATGATTATTAATTCCAATAAAATGCAGCGTTTAATGGACAATAAACTGCGATTTATTCGAATGCATGTTTATTAATTGGAAAGTTTACGTGTTGCAATTGTGTTTTTTGTTGTTGGTAGTTATTTAACTGGTCAAATAGTATGTTGGAAGAAAAATTTAGAAGAGGGTAGAGGATAATCAGGAGAACGATATTTGAAAAATTATAACATGCATTTATTTTGTAACAGTCGTTACTGCACCTCTATACAAAAAAAGATTTACGCCTCTATTAAACTTCTGTCATATGAAATGTCATTAATGTCAATTGTGGCATTAATGTATCACCGAACGCATCTTAAAGTCCCATTTATTCGTGTATAATGCGATAAAAATTAGTGATTTATCGTAAATCAGAGTAGATTAGAGTAGAGTAGATTCTCAGTCATAAAAAAATTATTTGTGGTTAATTTCTGGGGACTCTGCTCCCAGTTTACCTGTCAGATTAAAAAGACCCTTCTTTCTATAGGATTAATATCTATAATCGTTCAACTCTTTTCCAAGTTTGTAGATCATTTCTATACAATAATTTATAACAGAGCAGGATTTTTTTGGCAAATCCAGTCCTGTCCTCTTTCAACAAAAATGCCAATAAAACTGGAACACCGGTTGCACAATTCGAATTCAATCCACCGAGGATCGTGCCTTTTAGTCGCTTAAGAAAGCGCAATAGACCTATTCAGTTTAACCTGTGCTGCGCGCGCATACTGTGGATAATTAACTCGACATCTAAACGAACAAACGAACGCACCTCAGGTAAAATACGGTTCTGACAACTAGACAACGACAACTTAAGACATACTTCAGACGTCATTTGTCATTATCCAATAATCTGTCGGATATGTAATGGACTCGATAACTCGATATAAATTTGTTTTTACTGCCCAGAAAGGTGATTAGGCTTAATAATTACATACAGGTCAAGTCTAAGAAAGAGTAAGAGGGTTAGTACAACGTTTTCCAAAATGCTTTTTGATCGGTTTGCCACTATATATTTTAAAGAAATAATCCCATTAACCTATATAAAAAATATAACCTTTATAAATAAATATACTAAATAATACAAAGAAACACTGTTAAAAAATAATACACACTGAACATAAACAAACATCAAACGGAAACAACCAACAAAATAGGGTTAAGATTGAAGATGGTCTCTTCTTTTTTTATATTTAAAACAGTTTTCAGCTAAGAATCATTCAACGGGTCTGTCAATCAGCATTGAAATAGGCCAAATATCTCATCTCTCTTGCACTTACGTTTGCGCAGATTTTAAATGGTTCCACAGATTGCGCGTGAAACATATTTGCTTCTTTTATTATCTTATGTTGATCTAATAACTCCATCACTCTCTTTCGTAAACTGAATAGGTCTATGATAGATGCCTCCGTTGGAATTCGATATTTCGCTAAAAGATAAACGAAGCTATAAAAGAATACCCCAGAAATATCCGAAACGAAAGTAAACCGTCGAGATATCGAAAATGTAACTTTTCATGCTAATTCGGGCGTTTATTGTTCTTCGTTCGAGCGATACGTTTTTTCGCCGATTTCAGTTATGCAAAGATTCGCCTACGCAACGAGAACGACGGTGACCTACAATAGGAAAGAAAGGAAACTGATGAAGAAGTATTTGCTTTTTGCCATAGAGTTAGTTATCTACTCGCTTTGCTGCTTTGTGTTGCAAAATATGGCGAATTTACAACTGGAAATGATTAAGTCGAAGGAAAGTCGTCGTTTATCCATGAAAAATTCCTTTGAGCAACCCATAAACGTGTGTTTACACTGTTTTTAGGTGTTTATTGTACCATTTCTATTAGATCAATAAAATTATCTATATACAGTGAATCTACAATAAGAATAACAAACTTTTTAAACTTTCGGAGAGTAATTATTTTCCTCAAGGTAGTAATAAAATGGTAGTATTTAAAAGGCACAAAGGCCGATTTCATAATACCTAAAGCGTTAAAGTATTTTATCACAAAAGGAAGCTTTAAGGTAAAGTGTTCTTTAACCTTATACTAATGTCAAATGTTTCATATAATGTAAAAGGTTCGCTTAGGAAAGGATTGTTTTAAAGATTAATATTATCATTATTAAATGATTCTTTAAAGTTAAAATGTTCTTTAGCCTGTTTATAAAATCGGTCGAGAGTTTTGAGGAATCTCCATTAGGTATCCTTTCTGTGGTGAGAAAAACCCCAACACATTGGTAGAAAATTAAGTTGCTCCGCCATCCGATTGAAAAACGAACCTAATAAAAAACGAATTACCGTAAACAGTGGGCTCCCGTATTTAGCGAGCAAAAACAGCTGTACAATTAACCGATCGGTACGGCGCGATGCCGAAACGGTGGAAAGAAACGTAAACGGCGATTATTCCGTAAAAGTTCTTGGTCTAGAATCCCCAGGTCGGGTCGGCGAATCTTTCGATACTCTCGATCTCGATGCCGATCGACGATATGCGGGCGCCAAATAAGTCCGAAGCGCTGACGAAGGTCGCCGCTTTATGATGGTGATGTCATTTCGAAATTGTCGGCTCGTTAACTCTTCGCTGAACGGTGGTAAATATCAATTGCAAGAATAGTACTCGAAAGTTTACAAGTCCTGGAAAAGAAAACATATCTTTCATACATTTTAAAATAGAACTGGAAGTCACAAATGAAAGTCCTGCAAGGAAAGAAGAGCTTCATTTATACACTAACTTTCATGAGAAACTTCATTGCACTATTACAGTAGCATTTTAAGTCCTGGAAGAGAAAGCATATCTTCAAACATTTTAAAATAGAACTGGAAGTCCCAAATGAAAGTCCTGCAAGGAAAGAAGAGTTTCATTTATGCACTAACTTTCATGAGACACTTCATTGCACTATTGCAGTAGCACTTTAAGTCCTGGAAGAGAAAGCATATCTTCATACATTTTAAAATAGAACTGGAAGCCCCGAATTAAAGTCCTGCAAGGAAAAAAGAGCTTCAGTTATACACTAACTTTTATAAACATTAATAAAACATACACTTTACACTTATTGCAATAGAACTTCAAGTCCCAAATACAATTCATGGAAGAGAAGCACAGCTTCATTTATACACTATCTTTCATGAACATTAATAAAACCTACACTTTATAGGTACTCTTATTGATATACAATAACATTAACAAACCCTACACATTACAAGTTAGAGAAATACCAAAATTCTATCGAACAATTTGAATACAGCGTTTCAATATTATGCAATTTGTCATTCAAAATTTTATTGAAAATATCGACTCTTTTGTGCGAAATGCTCTGCGTGTCAGCCGAATTATACAACAATCTGGCGATAAGAGCACGAAAAAACTAGGAAACAAGCGGAATCGATTGGCAACGCGTCAAAAATTCGTGACTGCATTCTTTTCGGGTGTTCTACTCGAAAATTTAGAAAGCCGGATCGTTACCGGCCAAATAATTCAATTTAGCACAGATCATATCGAAGTTGATGGGTGTAAGTTTGTTTTATATCATTCTTCTTACATAACGAGTTTTACAGGCTGTTGTTACAGGCTTCAATAGTAATTGTTCACAACTTTTTTGCTAACAACAATCACTCAAAAGCGACAAATAACCCATATCTTTGATCAAAGCTCACTGCATATTTATATAATTCGGTTGTAAAAGGAGGAATGCCCATATTTAAAACCTTTTTCTATAGAGTTAAAATTCCCTGCTTCTTTACCAGCTAGAACAATCACACGCATACTTAGCACATGCATGTGACATATAACATAACAATTTCTCAATGTCACGCGAACCTTTATTTGGTGAAACAATTGCGTGGCATGCAGTCAATCACACTGCTAGGCATCCTTTTGTGCGAAGATCCTCGAGCTAGATGGTAATTAAGGAAGTACTCAATCGTATAATCAAAGAACAGATCAATCAAAGAACCCAACAACCGAATGTCACGTTCAGATACAATTAAAAGGCTATTGATTGATCAATTTGCTTTGACAAGGAATCCATCACAAAATTCCATCACGTAGGTCTGCTATTGCAGCGGAAAATTGTTTCTTAATATTGAATAGGTCGATTTTTGATTTAATTAATAATTATTTTCATTGAATACTTTATTATTCCTTTACTCGTATATTGAAGGTTTTGTATTTGCTTTCAGGGTCCATTTTCCTGCAACGGTCGGTCAGCAGGATATTACGCAGATGTTAGCAAAGGATGTCAGGTAATCAAAATCAAAAGTGCTTACCACCTAATACATCTAAGTCTCTTTCTTAGTTTGTATCCAGCACATCAAATTCTTCCTGGAACCCTGTTAAATGAATCCAAGAAAATGATCCATAAATTCACCCAACTCCAAATGCTTCTCATTGCCAGTAATTCAATTCCTGCTAATCATATTTTCTTTTGTACATCAGTAGGTATCTAGGAAAGGACCAGAGTTTTCCTGAAATTCCTCTACTCCTATCTCTACTCTCTTCTCTCTAATAAGAGAAGTCTCATGACACTTCTAAAGATATTATTTTAACTTCCAGATATATCACATGTGCGATGGTTTGGGCAGGCAATTCAGTTACTCCTGCCCGAATGCTACTCTCTTCCAGCAGAGGATGCTAATTTGCGACCACTGGTACATGGTGAACTGCAGCAGGGCTACAGCCGATTACAGCGCGAATCTGCTGATAGGCCAGAAAGACAAGCTCTTCGTGGAAGATTCGGAGATGAGCGCTTATTCGAGAACTCCCAGGCCGGATTTGCTGAACGCCCCGTCGAGCGCTGCGGAGTACAACCTCATATACAGGTGAATATAACGAAGGTGTGTTAATAGGGAACAGTGTTGAGCGGGTATTTTGGTGATTTTTCAGGATAGGTGAAACCAATTTGTCTCCAAGGAAGTTCGTAGGTGTAGAGAATAGCGACGAGAGAAGTTCCGAAGAGCCTACTTACTTTCCTCCGAGTCAATGGTCTACTGAAGCGCCAAAAAGGGAGAACGTTGGCCGACGCAAATCCGATCAAATCGGTTTCGAAAACAGGCAAAATAAAGCGCTATTTGGTAAGCTAATTCATAACAAACCTGGTGATTATTTAACAAGAAAATATTACAGGTAAAAACGATGCAGTAGTGTACAAATCGAATTTCAAAGCGACTACCCCGGTGTACCCGCAGAGCGTGGAAGATACAACCGGCAATCCCAACAACATCGGCCTGCAACCTCCGGATTATATCGAAGAAAATTCGAACTATCAATCGCAATCTTCCGATTACAGCGACAAAAACTTCGATCCTATTTTCGAGTTGTTGCCTCCGAGGTTCGGCAAAGATGGCAACAACAAGCTCAACGCGATATCCAAATTCGAAGACGACCTGCCGGTGGACGAACCGGAATTTAGGAACACCGCGAAATTAACGGAACGTTTCGATTACGACCAAGAACAAGATCAGCCTAACAAAGTCGTTGTGAATTTCCAGTCGAATTTCAAAGCCACCACGCCCCAGTACCCGTCATTCGTCGACACTACCAGCCCCGAGCCTGGAGACGTCGGCGTTCTACCGCCCAATAACGATAAAAATAAAGTACGAAACGGTGTTAATTTCGAATCGAGGTTCAAAGCCACCACTCCTCAGTACCCCACTTTCGTGGAATCGACCAGCGCTAATCCAGTCGACGTGGGTTTGCTACCCCCTCAAAACGATAAAGACGCTCTAAAGTATAGTAACAGTCCGTTGTTTGAATCGAATTACGATGATAACGAGCACGTTCAATTCGAATCCAACTTCAAAGCTACTACTCCACAATACCCGACTTTCGTGGAATCTACCAGCCCTAATCCAGACGATGTAGGGTTGCTACCTCCTCAAAACGCTAAAGATAGTGTGAAGTACTACAAAGAACCAACGTACGATGATAAGAAGCCGATTCGTGTCCAATTCGAATCAAGATTCAAAGCCACTACTCCACAATACCCAACGTTCGTGGAATCAACCAGCCCTAATCCAGTTGATGTAGGCTTGCTACCTCCTCAAAACGATAAAAACAATGTAAGGTACTACAAGAATCCATCGTACCAGTCGAATTTCGATAGCAAAAAGGAGGTTCCCGTCCAATTCGAATCCAAATTCAAAGCCACCACCCCGCAATACCCGACTCGAGTCGACTCCACCAGCCCCAACCCCTTCGACGTCGGCTTGGTGCCCCCGAAACGGGCCGGCGGCGTCGCTTACAAGTCCACCTTCAGGGCCACCACGCCCAAGTACCCGCCGTTCGTCGACGCCACCAGCCCGGATCCCAGTAACTTGGGCATCGTGGCGCCCGGTAACAGCGTGGTGAACTTCCACTCGGACTTCAAGGCCACCACGCCGGTGTACCCGAAGCTGGTGGCGTCCACCAGCCCGGATCCGGGCCAGGCGGGATTGCTGCCGCCGCAGAACTTCCGCGTCGCCGGCCTGGCGGAGCCCGGCGGAGCCGAGGAGGAGTACAATCTGCCGGCGAAGCCGTTCGCTCCGCTGGGGCTCCAGGCCGACTACACGGCGGAGGAGGATCTGCAGGAGTTGCCGGGCATTCGGCTGTCGAATTTCATGAAGTCGTTCAACAAGCAGCAATGGCAAATGCTGCGGCATGCTTTGAAGATACCCGAGTACGATTTTCCGCTGGATGACTTCGTCAGGCCGGGTTACGATAGCGTGGTGAATTCGTTCGAACCGAAGGGTAGGAGGAAATGATTTTCGTTGGCTTCTAAAGCTGTTGTAAATATTGTTAGTTCCTATACACCGAATTCCACGATGGTATAATAATTTAAACGAAAAGTGTGTTACCTACCTATATAGTTATTATATCATCATCAATTGTAGCATTGTCAATTTCTAATAAAAAATTTATTAATAAGAAGTTAATAAGACGCTTTGTTCACCCAAATATCTCAACGTTAAAGTTACTGAGTGAATATAAAATGTTTGTTAATTTTTTTGTATAAATTAACATTAATCTAGTTTTGTAAAATGATTTGAGTTGTAATTATTCGATTTTAATGTCATATTGTAGTATATTTAGATTGTAGGTATATTTTAGTTTTTTTTTATTTACAGAGATATATAACAGTATGGAATGTTGTTGGCTTTGTACCTTTTTAATTCTTATGGTAGGTAATTTGGTTTATATTTGCTAATACTTAATTTGAGTATGGATTATGTAGGTTTATTTTGTATGTATTTCGAGGGAATGCCAAATAGGTACTTAGCTATACGTTATTCGTATCATTTAGCGCAGGAGTATCTCATTTTAGGTGCTAAATGACATGAATGTATATAATTTATTTTACCTACATCCCATGTAAATAATAATTATTAGTTATTTATTTTAGACTGTTATAGTAAAATTACGTGAGACAATCTAATAAGTTTGAATTTTTATATATGTAAGTTTTTTTAATAAATAAAATAATTCGAGTAACAGTATATCTTTCTAATAAAATAGTTTATTATTTCTCTGGCAAAAATTTATATTATTGTATAAATTATTTCCTCCGGATTACAGGGTAAGGGTTAATCCCACCAACTTTTTTTCAAAATTTATAGAATAGTGCAATAGAGATAATAAATTATTAATTGGCCGTGTCACACTAGATATTCGGTTACTATAGTTTTAACGAACAACTGACAAGGAAAAGGCAACCCTCGATTGTATCAAACTTCATTTTGCTACGCACGTTTGACACTTGTGACAGCTCAACCTCAACCTAACCTAATTTTTAGAATTTTCATTTTGATTTGTTTTGCAATTTATCGAAAGAAAAAATGACTTCCTCGAGTAAGGGTACGTTTCAACCCGAATCAGATGTACACATCACCTACGAGGATCAACAAAAAATCAACAAATTCGCCCGGCTAAACGCCAAGCTGGAAGACTACAAGGACCAAATCAAATTCAAAGAGAACGACCTGATGAACATTGAAGACGCTTGCAACGAAATCGAATTAATGGACAGCGACGAGCAGATTCCCTACCTGGTAGGCGAGGTATTTATCTATCAAAACGTGGAGAAAACCGAGAAGTGCTTGGACGAAACCAAAACGAAGATCGAAGAAGAAATTAAAGATTTGAAATCGAAGGCCGACGGCGTTAAAGAGAACATGGGCGACCTCAAGTCGCACCTGTACGGGAAATTCGGAAGCCACATTAATTTAGAAGTCGACGAAGAACAGTAACGCGTATCGTAACCTTTAAAAAAATAATTTATTGTCATTTATGCGCTTACCGATTTTTTTATGAACACTTTTTCATCTAACATTATCTTAAATTAACAATTTTTTGTGTAACCGAAGTCGGAATTAAACATCTTAAAACTTTAGGCATGTGCTGCAGTTTCTCCGTAATAACCCTTGGAATAACTTCGTTGTCCGTGTAATTTGATACATGACCATCGGAGTATTGAAAACGTATATGATGTTTACCTAATAAGAACCGAATTAATACTCTATTTTAGTAATTAAGTATTGTATTTACCATCCACCCACAATCTCGATCCGTCTGGGAAGTTCACTTGTATTTCTCCATTGGATAACTGGAAAGCAGTACCTACCCCGGGCACATTTACCTTCTTCTCTTTAACATTTGAGGCATTTCCAAAAGTAGATGCAACGTTTGTACCGTTGTAGGATAAAGCGAATGAAGGCTAAAAGTATACAATTAAGTAAACCGATTAATAAAGTACTTAATTGTTTTACCACAACTCTCGGTTGATTCTCTTTTCCCAATGATCCCGGGGAGCATAACGAAGGTTTCCGGCCGATTATAACAGGAAACGAAGATCGAGGTAAGGTCGACAGGGTCTTCTCCAACAACACACAATAATCGAATGCGTCTTGAGTGTGAATCCACATCAAATCTAACGTACTGTTTAATGTAGAGCATTCATTTTGATTAATGAAATTGTATTTATTTCCTGAAGCGTCAATGAATGTGATACCATCAGTAGCCGATTTAGTTACTTTACCACCTAAAATTTAATTCATTAAAAAAATCATCTAAAATCTTATACGAAGCGATATTCACCATCATAAAAACAGGCTTCAAAGTCTGTTAGGTTTTCCATTAAAAAGCATTTCGCTTTATCCGTGTAATAAGTCACTTTAGGCGTCTTCGCTCTCACAAGGTCCACAAATTTAACAGCGTACGTGTATTTCCTCCAGTGCTTCTCCGGCAAATTCTCCAATCCGTAAATTTTATCAGCCCCTTGCACTGGCAACGACACCGGTTCATCTTCCAACGGAACCCCCTTACCACCATCAATGTCGTAAAGGAGGATCCTCAGTCCGTCCGGAGATATTCTCATCACCTCGCAAACGTAGTCCCTCTTCGGATTGCCCCTCTTCTTGATAAACTCGATGCACACTTCGCCGTCTTTGAGAATGCTAAGGGTAGCGTTCTTGGTCCGATGCCTGGTGGGCAACAAACGCTCCGAGCACAGAGGCGTCAGTGATTTTTTGGCGCCTTCAAATCTTAGAGGATAGTTTTCCTGTTTGCAGAAATTGTCCGATTCGTGGCGAGACCTACAATGGCCTCCGGAGTGCTGGTGCTTGGCAACATTATCGTTTAATTCACTGAAGGGGACGTCCGTGTGATGGGAATGAACTGGCTGATTGTAACTGTACCCTAAAACAATATTAATTGTGCTTTATAATACGCCTGATTTCATAGCTATTAAGAATTACCTCCCGGATCGACTGGCGTGCAGTATTCGTGGGTACTTCTTACCCTGCCTTCAGTTCCGCTACAGCAAGACCTTTTCAATTCCTCGTGACAGCAATTGGATATCTGCGAACAGCATCTCGAATGTTGCTCCTTTGGCCTGCAATCGTGAACTCTCAGTCTTTCCATATCTTGGCAAAACTGAGGGGTTGTTCCGTAATTGTTCGGCAAAGGTGCGCAATCGCTGCTGGTTTTTCTTAAACGGGGATTTGAACTGCAGCCGGTTTGATAGTAAGGAAGTGACGTACTGTCTCCGAAAGTACTGTCCCTCTTACTCGACATCGTGTGAATCCCGCTGTCGTGGGTTAAATGAGACGACATTATCTAAAATTGCGTTATTAATATCAGCAAATCGATTATTTCCGTAATGTTTACCCGGCCTCTTTTGATGAAAGGGTGTTCTAATATTTGCTCCAGCTTCATGCGATCCTTAGGGTTCTTTTGCAACAAGCAATTTATGAGATCCTTTGCTTCGGGAGATAAATGGCTGGGTAAAGTATAGTTCGACATCACGACCTTTGTAAGGGTGCTCTTTATAGCAGGCGTGTCGAAGGGTGGTGAACCCACTAAAAGGGTGTATAAAAGACATCCTAAACCCCATACGTCGGCTTCTAGTCCATGCGATCCTCGAGAAGCCACTTCTGGGGAAATAAAATTAGGGGTTCCACACATGGTTAAATGTTTTTCATCAGGTTTAGATAGCTGGGTAGCTAATCCGAAGTCTCCTATTTTCTGCAATGATTATAAGATTATGAGATATGTAAATAATAGAACCTGAAATATCTCGGTATAAACGAGTTACACAAAAAACTTACCACTTGCATATCTCTTGTTAAAAGTAAATTTGATAGAGATAAATCCCTATGTAAGATTTTATACGAGTGAAGATATTTTATTCCTTCCACCACTTGTTGCATGATGCTACTAACCTCTGCTTCAGAAAGATGCTATAAAAGATCAATTAGCCAACATTATATCCAATTTACAACAACACTACCTTGTCTTTTACGTATTTTTGAAGTTCTCCTTTATGGCAGAGCTCCAAAACCAAATATACATAATTTATATCTTCGAAACATTCATATAACTCTAAAATAGATGGGTGTTTCAATCTGGAGTGAATTGATACTTCCTGCTTAACGCGGTGCACCATTCCAGTCGCTTGCATGAGCTTTTTATCTATCTGTAAAATCAGGAAGTTAGCAAAATAAAGAGTAACTGATAGTGCACTTACCATTTTAATTGCAACATCTGTGTTGGTTTTTAGGCATCTAGCGCGATACACGGACGCAAAGCCACCTTTACCTAACAAACTGTGGACTTCGTAATCCTGAAAATGTAAATGTTTAACGTGCGTACTTGTCTGTTGACCAGCAATTTACCTCTATTCTTTTACCGAAAGAAGCCATGTTTATTTTGTTACTTGAGTAATGCTTGTCGCTTAATTAGCAGGTGGTTCTGAATTTATTTTAATTTTCTGTGATGATTTAAAGATTATTGAATGATTTTCCAGCATAAACAAAATTTTTAAAAATAACTGATATCAGCTTCGTCTTCTTCTAATTCAATAACGTCAAATGTCAATGTAATTTTTTTATCTATTTCATTTAGGGTATACAGCAAAATGTCATTGTCACATGATGTTTTTGACGTATGTCAGTTAAATGTCAATGTCGTTATTTTTATATTTTTCTCTATCAGCAATTTTGGTTTAATTAAAATCAAAATATATTAAAGCATTATGATTTAGTTGCGTTCTTAAGCAGATTGTTTTCAGTAAATTTTCAGTAAATTAATAAAAATCCCAAAACTATTGAATGCCTTTCGAACACATAAAATATTCAAGCAGCGCAAGCATGGGGAATAATACAGGTAAAGTTTTGTTATCTATTCCCTATTTTTAACGACGGAAATTAGAAAGTTACTATAAAGAGAACAAAGGTTACTCTACTATTTTTTTATTTTGATATACCCATCGATTCTAAAATTATGATTGGTAAGTTTCCTAACAATATTTTCAATCTTTTGAGCTTGTAAATAAACTAAAAACATACTTGTAGATATGTACATTACAAAATTGTTGTATTTCCAGTAGATATTAATACTGTATAAATTCACTAATCCCGTAGTTTATTTTAATATCGTTGAATTTTACTGAAATTCATAGAAGAAGAAGAAGATGTTGATAGCAAATCGTCGCCGATGAGTTACAAAGAGAGACGAAGGGAGGCTCACACACAAGCTGAACAAAAAAGACGGGATGCTATTAAAAGGGGATACGATACATTGCAGGAACTCGTTCCAACTTGCCAACAACCGGATGTCTCAGGTAAATTAAAATTATTGAAAATTCTGTACTTATCAGCAACCTTTCTCAATCATACTTTAAAACTAAGCAATATTACGAGGATAATATAATGTGTAAGGATAAGAATTCACCATTGAGGTGAATACAATACCATCCGATTGTCAACCTTTAAATATTCATTACCAGCAATTACCCGCTCTTGCTTTCCTCAAATAACAATTTTCAAGGATTTCCGCTTCAGCTTGTCCATTTTTTGGTTGCGCATGTTATTAATCGTAAAAAATACAGTATAAACTTGTAGGGTACAAACTAAGCAAGGCGACGGTCCTGCAAAAATCGATCGATTACATCCAATACTTGCAAATGCAGAAGAAGAAGCAGGAAGACGAGCGAAACGCCTTGAGGAAGGAGGTCGTAGCGCTCAGAATCATGCAGACCAACTACGAACAAATCGTTAAAGCGCAACAATCTCAACCGGGCCATACCGAAACTCGAATATCCGACGAAGTTAAATTTTCAGTGGTAAACAACCAAAACATTTACCATATTTTTACCGGAAGGATTGCTCACTAGGAGGGATTGCTAACGGGTTCAATATGGCCAGTGTAACTAGCCAAGTGAACAATCCTTCCAATATTATAGAAGTACTAACCTCGATTATTTCTTTAACAAATCTTGTGCAGTTTCAGGCAATCATGGATGAACTATTTTCGACGTTCAATGGCGTTTCTGTGAATAATTTCTCGGATTTGTCGGCCGGCGTTTTCAGCTGGTTGGAGGAGTACTGCAAGCCTCAAACACTCAAAGACACGGTCTTCCAAATTTTACGTAAGCATCATATACAAATGAGGGGATAATACAAGTTGTTACTTATTAGATTAATTTCAAGGTAGTTATTTTTAAGTAAAATATAATTGCAAGCTTAACCCTTACAGAACAAGAATACATATGTGTATTGTCAAACGTGTCCAAACTATTTACATTCTTTGATAATTGTAGCACCTGGAGTGTCTTGTTGTTGAGATATATGCACATTTCTCATTGAATTTCGAACGCAGCTCGTTTTGTTTGACAACTATTAATATTAAATGTTGTTTTGTGTTTAAATTAATACCCTGTTTTTCCATATTGTTAATACCCTTTCGCCTATTTAACACAAAAGGGGTTGAGCTCATATTTGATTTGTTTTTTTTTAATATGCATTAACTACACTACACACCTGATTTGTTGTTGCATTGATAAATAGTTTATATATTTTTATTTTATGTGATGCCATTTTATAAACTTTAATAAATAAAAGTCTTATCCGTTTCTAATAAAAATTGTTTCAATATAATTATGATATATAATTTCTCTCGCAATTTGTATTGTAAAAAATCAACGCGTATTTAAAATTTGATACTTAAAAATCTTTTTTTTTGCTTTAAAATATATGTAACAATGAAATATAAGTTATATTACGGGATATTCATTGGCGATTGTAGTAAAGTTTGATAACGAACAGCTATTGTTATTTCTTGTATCTGAAAGAATTGTTTTAACCATGTTTGTAAAGAACATGGAATATTGGGGTTTTTCGGTGTATCTTTCGTAATGGTCCAACGAGTCTTGTAATTTTAAAGTAAGACTATCGTAGTTTTTCTTTACTATCTCTAATATTTGCTCTTCGGAGGGAGTTGATAAGTTAGTAGAGGCCAACCATTGCTCTATCTTTGGATTGAAATGCTTGATGATGGCTCGAACATTAAATAATGTATTATTTAATCTAAGTGCATCCTCTTTAAAGTCCCCATCTCCGCTGGAATATCGTAAAGCTGAAAAAATTACAAATTTTACAAGCTATTCATCAATATTAAATTTACATACCCATAGAATATATGTTATCGAAAACTTGATGCATTCTAATTATCTCATAATACAATTCATCATAACTGCCAGGCGTCGGTAAAAAGTTATCACCGTACGTAATAAAAAAATTCAATATATTAACAACCTTAATGGCAAGATCGAATATGTTGATCTTCTTGCCCAAGTAATTTTCGTTTTGTAAAATAAATCTCAGTAAAGATATAAGTGCAGTCCATAAATCTCTCCAGGAGTAGTGCAACCTGATTCGGCACTTCTTCTGATAGCATAAGACTCTTTGCAGAACACCTGTACATAGAAGGTACAGTTCCATCGGGAACTTTTTCATCATATGACTCAATATGAACTCTACCAATAAATCTGAAAAATTAAAATAATTATGCACCTACTAGTATAAAAAATTACTGTTACTAGTACTAGGAGCATACTCACCCAATAGAGTACACACTAAAGGTTGGCTGGAAGTGGTTTTATCGGAAGCAAGTTTACGATGCCTCATAGGCAGCCTGTGCAGCCTAACTTTAAAGGCCAAAGTCACGTCATGCATCAATGAATTCGCATACTGATCTTCAGTTATGCAGCTAAGAACGAGAAAACACAGTTTTACTGTATTTGTCCCGGCTTCAGTCTTTGTATCTTGCATAACTATTGAGCTGAAAGTACCAAAGGTATACTTCATGTTTCAAACACAATCTCATTGGACCTCACCAATATTGGAAAAATATGACTAACAAATTGGATGGCTGACTCGTGACGTCGAAAGTCGCAGGAGCCGTAGACAGATCCGGCACACCCTGGACGCTGCTCAAGGTGTTATTCGGCGAGGGCGGGGAACTGGAGTCGGTTTGCGTTTGGGCTAGCGTGGTTATAAAATTTCTGTTCAAGTGTACCGCTTCGTAGAAGGCCAATAGCAGGGCGTTGTTGGCTCTGACTTGTTGCATCCTGAAGCCGCCCTCTTCGGATATGAACATGTTGCCTACGATGTTCGTTAGAGAGGAGAACCAAGAGGCGTTCTGGTTTTCGGCGTGTTCTGTGTTGTACTGATTGCAGAAGTCTGATAGAGATGATGTTATTACTTGCCCGTAGCCGTTTAGAGCTAACTCGTCATCTAAAATGGCAAAATAAACTCTACGAATCCAATGAGAAGATACCAGACTTTGGTAAATTGAAGTTGAAAATTGTGTTTGTAGTGCGAATTAAAAGCAAAGAATTTTAACAAAGCTGTAGGATAGTTGTTAACAGATTGTGGGAAAAGGTGAAATGGCAGATAGTTATGCACCGGTGAAAGTTGGAAATTCGTCAAAGAACCCTTAGCAAATCAATGAAATCAAAGTTTACAGAATATATTATACAGTTTGATTCATTTAGTTTGCAATATAGGTAATATAGACTATGGGTGTGTGATAAAGACAACTACCATTAGATAATTATAAAGGAAAAAGAAAGAGTGATATTGTGTCATTGCAACTTTTCATTCTGACAACTGTCACTTTAATAATCTTTCTTTGTTCAACTCATAGAAATGGCCATATTGCAAACTGAAATAAACCAAGGTGTATAGGGTATCTCGATGATGGCCTGTTAGTAGTACTTCACCAGGTGCATAAACCATTGCTAAGACATAGTTTTGCAAGTGCTTGAGACATTCAAAATTAAAATATTACCTAAAATGGACAGTTTAACCACATAAGAATTTGTATTATCGTATTTTCTGTAGTTTACTAACAGTGTTATTATTAATATGACATCATAACCATGTCTTTGCCTTGTTGGCATGTCGCATAAAAGTTTGACGAGGCATTCAAATAAAGGTGTTATCATGATATACTCGATAAGTGAGTTTTGATTGATTGTATCTAGTCCGGTAGTTAAAATGAGAATTACTTTGAGGCAAAGTGCTTTTACCGCTTCCGTTGAGTCACCTAAAAATTAGATTTATTAATGCATAGTTGGTTTGAATGTGGGATTAATACCTTCGAGAAAACTCTGGCACATTTTTAACAGCTTTTGTAATTTCGGTACAAGGTTTTCGAAACCCATTAAAAATTCTACAGCATCAATTTGTCCGTCTAAGCCTTTTTTAAAAATGGCGTGTAAAACGGCAGATAACGTTAGCAAACCAAAGGCAACTCGTATATTTTGTTGGTCTAATATTTCGATGCATTGGCTGAATAGAATGTTGATGTTCTGTTTAGCGGCTTGCAGTTGTTCTAACGATAACTTTTGAATTTCATTTTCTATCGTGGCTACTTTAGGTTTCAAGAGAAAAAACTCTTCCCAAAAAAGGGCATTGTGATGGGATACATCTTCCCCTTTGAGCAAACATTCGTATATTTGTACCACTTTTTCCTTGAATTGCCTTTTCGATCCAGAACCGCTCCGTTTTCTTGTGGACATATTTGTATTGACTTAATAAATAATACGTTTCAGCACTTTCAGGTTTATTTCGTTCGCCGCATTAAAAACGGCGAAAATTTTAGAATGTTTTGATAAATTTGACGTATGATCAAGATCAAAAACCACATGACAATTGACAATTTTGTCATAATTTTCTTCTTTTTATTGGATTATCTTTGCTTTGGACTCTTACTGTAAGGCGTAAACGTTTCTTTCTGTCCTCAAACGCCAAACGGTTCTTTTTTCCAAAAAGGCGAAAATATCACATTTATTCGTATAATCAATTTAAAAATGTCCAATACCGGATAATATAAAAGATTTAATTGCTATAATTATGAATATTGACTTATTTTTATGGTTATGGTTTTATTACTCGGTAGAGAAACTAGCAACTTTTCGAAAAAGTGTTATATGACATTGTTCGAAATTACTTGTATAATCACCTCGATTTTTATAGTAGACACCCTGTATAGTGAAGTTTTTTGCGAATTATTAATAAATCTTAATTCGAAACTGATGTACGATAATGAACAGAATATACGATATTCCGTAGTTTCATTTAAAAGAAATTCTCTTTACATACAGATAGATGAAATTAGCATTAAAAACACAATAATAAAAAAATACTTGTAATAGCCAAACAGAAATTTGATAACTAGATAATAACTATTGTAACATGTGTAAGGTATAAGTGTAAGGTATATAGTGTAAGGTTATACATGTAGACAACAGAGATTTTGGCAAAAGTTTCTACTTTTTAGTTGAAATTACAATTTAGATTTTAAATAACTTAAAATTTCAAATACATTTGTAGAGTATCTACTCAGTGAAGCAATTTGCCAAAACCTGTATGCATAAAATATACTACAATCATTAACTTTTTTTACTTTGTAAGCTTATTATCAGAACTTTCTGCAAAACAGTCAAAATTTTTGTAAAAAGCATGGAAATGGCTTTAGCCAAAAAAATACAAAAACTTAAAAAAAACCCAAAAAACCCACCGGGAATATTTGGGATAATATTCAGCAGTAAACACATAGTTCAAACAATCCCTAAAAATCGAATATAAGTATTTATTACAGTTAATTTGTTAACAGCCTCTACGTCGAAAAATCATTAGGAAACTTCACAAATTTCTATAGCTCTATTTCATTGAAAAGTAATTTAAATTGCTTGTTATTTATAAATTACCCCTAAATGTCGAATTATACAATAATCTTTAAAACTATACAAAAACTAAACAAAATTATGTGGTAAGTAAAGAACTAATAGTCCTGCGATTGACTTACGCCGCCTTTTCCACCAGTAGCAGGCTTATTGCTAGTGTTACCAGACTTCTTCGGCAGTAATATAGCTTGAATATTCGGTATCACTCCTCCTTCAGCTATGGTCACACCAGACAACAGTTTATTCAATTCCTCATCGTTTCTTATAGCGAGCTGTAAGTGTCTTGGCATAATTCTCGACTTCTTATTGTCACGAGCAGCGTTTCCTAAACAATTAAAATGATGTAAAAACCACCCCAGAGGACTCTAAATAGTGTTAATAACTAGTTCTTTCACTTTACCCTAGTTCTTTCAGCAAAATGTACTGCGTACTAATAGAAACGGTTTTTAAAGGTAATTTACAAAAAAAACTTACCGGCTAACTCCAACACTTCTGCTGCCAAGTATTCGAGAACTGCGGCCAGGTAAACTGACCCACCAGCGCCTATTCTCTCCGCATAGTGCCCTTTACGGAGCACCCTATGTATTCTACCAACGGGGAATTGAAGCCCTGCACGACTAGATCTGGATTTGGCTTTACTGGCGGATTTTACTTTGCCTTTACCTCGTCCAGACATTGTGGATGATTGAACGGGTTCGCACTAGGAAAAGGTCGGGCCGAATGTTTCGTTTCGAAACTGTTGGTGTTCTTTTAATATCGCAATGAAATTCAAAATTAAACTGGACTGGAAACTGGAACGCAGATGAGTTTAAAAGGTATAGCGGAAGCAGATTAGCGGATCCCTCACAGTCGCCGTCGCCTTGCTTGAGCGGGAAATCGAAAGGGAGAGGGAATACCGCGGGAAACCATAAATGACACATGACATATTTGACGTAAAGAAATTTAGGATGACTATGTGGTCTTGTACCGAGGTGCCATTGCGACACTCGATTGGTAGTTTAATTGCACAATTTTTTTTTATTATTTAAGAAATTTATATAAATTGGTTAATTCATTGCGTTTATTATAATGTGGGCTTTGTTTTTTCTAGTATCTTTTATGAAAAAAATGCTTCATTTTGATTTTTCGGATAAAAAGAAGATAATGACATACATAATTGACAAATGCCAAAAATAAGTCACAAGGTCGATTTAAATGTAAAATGTAAATAGGTTTAAAATTAAAAAGATATTGAAAATTTTCAATTAAATCAATATTTCCTGTACCCAGTAGTATTCAAATAATTAGTGTAAGTGATTTTAGCCATAAAAATACTAGAAGCGAGTAATATTAGAGTAAAATACTGTTTATAAACGAGTAAGGGGTTAATAAATCACAATTTTTATTATAAAATCTCTCCAACATTATCCTTGCACTCCTATATCATTACTCTATTATAGGTCCACATTACCCTGAATACATAAAATTCAAGCTGGTGCTAGCTAGAATTAACTATGGATGACGTTATCACTGTTTTATCTTCTGATGATGAAAATGAAAAATCTCCAGCACGTCCTAAGAAGGTAAATACGTCTTAAAGTGCTTTGCTATTAAACCTAACAATATGCTTATTTTAGAGATTGAACCCTATTTTTCTCAAAAATCTGGTTGAAATATCTGTTACAAAAGTTAAAGCACCTAAAAAAACCAATATTTGTACTGTCGACTTGTGTTCCGATGATGAAGAAAATGTAACAACTGAAGCCACAGATAAATTGCACAATGAAACAACAAATTGCAATGAAAATGTAATAACTTTAGATGATGAAGACACAAATACAGTAGAAAATACTACCAGCGAGAATGCTACTAATAACATTTGTACTGAAGATATAGAGAATGGAATCGTAGAAGATAGTGAACCATCCGAATCTGGTGGATCTCAGCAATTAGGAATTCGTAAACTACTAGGCGAGTATACAGCCAGAAAACCTGTCGATAACCCATTCATCACTATAAAATCTTTACAGAAAGGTTTGTCGAAACTGTAAACAGGCAAATACAAGATGAAAAATACGAGTCTATTAGAAATAGTTTCCCTCGTTTGTGGATTAACTACAAAAAGTGCCAAGACGAGCTGGACGTGTCTGTTCACTTCAAGAACTTGCTGTCAACAAACATCGAGAAGGCGGAATCCTCTCCTGCTGCGGCTGTAATCAGCTTCCACGAAGTGTTTCAAGAATTAAAGGACATGACCACCTCCGAGTGTATCGAGGTCGAAGATACTCGTACCTTGATGAACCTAAAGAAATTGGAGAAATGCATCAAGAAGCTGATTCAACGGATAAAACAGTTAGATGAGCAGGAAGTTGATTTTAACGAAGAAGAAGATTCGACTTTTTTAAAAGCAGAGAAGTGAGTATAGAATCTAGAAGCTTTTTATGGTATGCGCAAATCTCCTGCAAGGTCCAAAGACTCTAAATTTTTGTTTTTATTAGGTTCAAAACCAGGTTAAATCAAGTATACAAGACGTACTGCAAACTTCTAAAGAGGAACCCCTACAAAGGTAGAATAATTCACGCCAGAATAGATTTCGTCCATTCAGAATTCAACGAAATCAATCGTGCCATCTGTAAGAAATACAAAACCAACAAGACCTTCCCCTGCTATTACGAAATGGAGAAGCTGATAACCGATACCGATAAAGAATTTAATTTAGGCCTGAGCGAATCTAAAATTAAAAGCGAAAGTGAGTCGCGATTTGACCGGCATTTTTCGATTTTGTTTGTGTACATTTTTTTAAGGTAAACATTGCTTTCAAAAGCTGGGCGAATTAATGCAACTTAGACGTCGCAAGGACCTCTACGATTCCCACTGTAGTCTTCTCAGCCATAACGAAGATCCCGCCAAAGCCGACCCGCAATTGGAGAATATTCTTAAAAAAAACTACGAGGAGGGCCAGTCTAAAATAGCAAAAGTAGTGCAAGAGTAAGTAGTAATTGCTTAACTCGTTAATTCCTGTTATTGTTCATCGACATCTTTGAAACGATTAATAATTGTAGGTATGCGGAAAAACAAGATGTCGCCGGCGAAGAACCCCAATTAAATGAAAGCGGCAATGACTCCGATAAAAGCGATGAAGATTCTGTAGGAGAAGAAGAGGAACAAGAAGAGGAGGATGATGAGGGTGGATGCCAAGAAAATGGGATCGATGATGAAGATGTTAATGAGATGGATTGTGAAGAAGATACTAAAGAAAATGGAGAAGCTCATCAGCAAGAAGATGATAACAATAATTGATGTATTATTAATCATTATTTGTCTTGATTCGATCATCACATCTTTTTATTCATACTTAATTTTTGTGTAATATGCAAAAAATGGGACAGTCTCTACACATTTGTGCCTTTAAGTTTGGAATCAAGACATTTTTACCTTTACCTTAATTTGTAATAATTTTTAATATATTTTTTCTAAACAATTAACGGCCGTATATCTTAAATTTCCTTGGTCGTTATATTCTCCTATCCTAATTCGCGTCCTCCGAATGCAATCGTGTGATTATTACCTTGAACAATGCGGGAAAGTAAAAGTCGCATCCGAAATCAATATACACCTACTTAATGGAGCGGTAAGGGCAGTTAAACGAACTGAACAACACATTGTTACACCCTATTGTCGGTTGCCTGTTAATTATGTACCCGGCAAGAGGGTGAAAATTTTTAGCGGAAATTAATCCATCGCTATATAAAAGCTGCGACGCGGAAAAATCGTCGTTTTCAATCAATTCGATCCATCTATCGTTTCTTCTAAATAATGGAGTTCTAACGATTTCGACTTCAATCGAGGTTTGCCCGAATCGACTGTGCTAACGTGGCCGAACAACAATCTTCGCGCACCTTTTTATAAATAGGATTTTAACGCTACACCGCCGCCGACGGTTGGCAGCGGAAGAAAACTTTTCAGTGTTTTCGGATTTTCCACGCGCTGTCTCTCGGACGAAAATAGTGCGTGTCGGAGCGGTCCGAATTTTCACTTGGGTTCGGAACGATCGGCCTTCGCGATCGAGTGTTCCGTTCACTTCGTTGGGATATTTACCGGGGTTCGAATTACACGGTCGTGCGGCGCGTATTTTTTTTCCTTCCTATCGATTGTCGAGTTGACGGCGTTTCAGAAAATTCGAGGTGTATATACCGAGTGTTGTGGCAGGACATGGCGCGTCGCGGCGGGCTGGTGGAAATTTCGGCTGGTGCGCATTACGTCTTCAAAAAAAGCGTGCTTATCTAATAGGTGTATGGGCAGGTGTTGATTGGATTAATATCGGGTCATTAATCAGGTAATAATTTGTGTTTATATGCGTTTTTTACACTCTTTGGTTTTCCAAGTTTTGGGTTTTTAATCGTAGATGTAACAGAAGGTAATAGATTTATTGAGGATGTTTGTTTAATAATTGCAAATCACTTTGCTATTAATCATGCAATTTTTTTAAAATATGACAATTTTGCTACAATTGAAAAATATTACGTCCCTTTTATCGAAATTGAAGGTGTTTGTTAATGATTTTTCGTTTTGTTTTCTTCAATATTTAAATGGGCCAAAAAATCGAAAAAGGATTAGGAATTTTGCGTTTTATTCCAATTTTCCGGGTACTTTTTTGTCACTGTGTAGTTTGAGTTTTCCTTTGAGATTTCCGTTTGATATTTTTTTTTAATTTTTAACTCCACTTTGAAGGCCTATAATGTCTCAGGAATATAACTTTGTATTCTTGTGCTTTGTCTCGATTCGGACATCCTTTATAAACTATTGACTGCTACTTTTATGATTTATCTCTCACTTAGTACATAAATATTCTCTTTGGGAATTATCTTTTGGTGGTTTTACTGGCACATTCCCATCGGAGGAATCAACATCCAGTCGAGTTTCATCCACCAAAAGCCTCCCCCTTTCCACTATACCGATACCGTATTCCAACATAACCGTAATAAAAGTGATAAATTGTTCGAACTGACGGTTTCTCTTTTTTTCCAGGCGTCGATAAAAAACAGGCCAAGATGAATTTGATGTTTAGAAAGACGTTCGGGGAGCAGAAAACGGGGGTGACGTCGGTGAAAGGGGGCAAAACGAGTGTCGGTCGGCACACAAGTAAGAGAAGTTGTAGAGACCAAGGTTACACTGCTATGGAAGAACATCACTATAGAACGCACTTGTTTTTTAATCCACCACGAAGTAGTTTCGGTCCAGGAAACGACGACGGTAAATCTGATACATTCTTAACACTTTACATTTACTTACAATTTAGGTGTATATTGAACCATCCTAGGTAGTTACAAGCGTATTTGTTTAGAACATTTTCCAGATTTTGTAGCTATTTTACCCCAAACCTAAACACACTTTATACTTACTCTTACACTATTATCTACATTTACATGCTACAAAAATTCACTACTGTAGATATGTACGATGTATAGAAATATTAGCAAACTGTAAGTAGCACGCATTTTGCGACACCCTTTTATTTATTATAACTGTAAAGCACAAGTCACTTATTTTTGTTATGTGCTGTAAATCACAAATGTTACTGGGACATCGGAAGTTTTTCCCTTTTTCTCATTACCTATAGAATGAATAACATTTAACAGTGTGTGAACTCACCATGAAAATTGTTTGAGAAATTGGACTACAAACAATCTTGTTTTTCACATTTTTCGGCGTGCAAAATAATATATATTTAGATTATTTATAATAAGTTCTAATAAGTAAATACTAACCTGGGAGATTTATTCGACCAATTGGGATACGATTTATTGGAAGAATACTCTCAGAATGAGTTGTATAGGGTGCAACAAAAATGCTCTATATTCTATAAAGAGAACAATATCCTTTTCTAAGCAAGGTGTTTAATCATGTCATAATAAGTAGTTAATTAGTTTAACAATTTTTTTCACTACCCTGTTCTTACGTAAGTTACTTATTTAAGCTAAGAGATAAAACTCACTTTAAAACTGATGAGGATTAAACTTTTTCGCTGCACCCTCATAATGCACATTTCTTCGTAAATAGATAATTATTATTACCATATGCATATGTAGGCTTCGGTTAAAAATGATCGTTTTTTGCAGGTTCGCCTGATTCAACAGGTAATGCCTTAAGAATGCAAAGAGCTAGATTACATACAGGTCTGTCAGAACGATTTGCTTAGTGATTGTATGTACATTATTGCACTCTGAATTTCTGTCACTTCCCTTTTCTAACATGTTTTAACGTGTTCGTTACGCCTTGTACCTACCTAACAACTTGTTATAGAAGAACGATTCCGTTTAACAGGAATGATCTGTGTGTTCAATTCCCTCAATGTGTTGATCCTCATTGCACTCGGTTGACCAATTTATTATTGTTGATAACTGATGGATGCTATAAAAGCAGGATTTTGGACTTTTCCATTGACTTAATGAATAGGTTTTTTGGAACTTTTTGGATATTATTAATATTTTTGGATATCTATATATTTAGTAAACTGGGGTTATTATTAGTTACTGCTAGGCACGAGGCAAAGGAGCAATGGTAAAGGTTCCAGTAGATCCATTTGGTTATTGCATCAACCATTCAACCACGTCAAAGAAGTTTATCTTCTTTAACCAAAGGCTCATAACAGTAGGGACTTTAAAGTTCAGTTTAATGTGGAAATTCCACCACCTATAGTTTGTACTACTTGCCTAATTTCGACGCAAAACTAAAACATTAACAAGTTTATCCTAAAATATCAGATTTTCCTATCGATTGCCTCCTAAAATAAGGTATTACATTTTACTTCAAATGCTTGAACAGGAAGATATAACTTTACCTTCAGGAAATATCCCCGGTCTACGATACTCCTTATTTTTATGCTACACACATGTATATGAAGCTTGAAGCAAATAAACCCATAAAAATAAATTATATTTGTCGAAACATCTGGTCGTTTTTAAAGAAAATCCTGCCAAAAAACGAGTGATTGGCTGTCGATAGAGCGGGCATTCGGTAAATACGCGTCATCCTCGCTTATTGTACACAAGCTAGCATAGCAGAGCAATAATTTTGGCGCTTGCAGCTGCTCGAGTTGCACTATCCAACGTCCACGGCCATCGGCGTTCGGGAAAAACGCGCGATTATAGATACCTAGTAACGCATGAAGATTTGGTACGGCGTTGTGTCTGCGTGCGCGTCCAATTTTAAATCGTACGTGTGGAAAACGAACCGCAGGTATGGCATAGTTTTGTGGCGTGGAAATGGCCCATCATTCGCTATTGTGTTGTCGAAAAAATGTATCAAAATAATTCGGCATTGTGGTGACGACGCGAGTCGGCCGGCTATTTTCGGACGGCCGTTTCGCAGGAATCGCGCCGCTTGGGCTATTTTCGCACCGGCGTAAATCCGCGCTCGATTATTATTATTATTATTTAAGATTTGCTAAATTCTAAGCGACAGGGCGATAAATTTTTATTTGAAACGTTTGATGCATTAGGTTTTAGAACGAATTTGTACCAGGTGTATTAAGATGATGATGGCCTGTTGGAAATAAACTGCTGCACAAAAGTTAAGGATTTCAAATTTGCGAAATTAAATGTTTTCTCTCATATCTGAGTGGATTTTTTTCCCCTACCTCTACAACTCATACTAAATTTGGTGATCAAATCAAACCTGCACTTTTAAATTAATCTCGATATTTGTGAACTTCCTTAACTTTTGTGGAGCAGTATATTTCGGTAACTAAATGAATCAAATATAAGGGGTTTTATTATTTTGGATGGTTTATCAAATAATGTATCGTTGACTATTGTTAAGGAAGAAGACATTTGTTATTTTAAAACAAGCATCCTCTGTACATTTTTGCATTTTTGGAATATACTCTAATGAAATGATTCCGACAAATGGGCGCTCTGGAACTTCGCATTGAATTTACCTGCATTTTAATTAGATGCCGAAATTCCACTCCAAAAATTTTGGGGCCATAATTCCAAAAGGGAATTATTATTTTGGCGCAAAATTCCGGTGCATCGCGACAGATTACTGCTTATTATGAATAATAAAGGATCTACATCTACAGCCAATTTAAAAAAGTTTTTTTTTTATTTCTGTAGCTATAAATAATTGAGAATAAATTCTATAGGGTGGCATAAAAATGTGCAATATATTTTATTCTGGCATGCACTTTACCTTATTCTGTCGTTGATTGTCTTATTTTGTAGTGCAATGTCTTAGGTTTATTCTGTCGTGTATTGGTTTTATTGCTTTATTCTGTTGTACATTCTCAATTTATCGGTCGTTAATTTACTATTTTTCGGGTTAACATTGGTGAAAATAAAATTATAATTAACTATACATATAATAACATAATTTTATGTGCGATTTGGCGTGCAAAGAATCATTTTCTCGTGCCTTTTTCCCATAAAATGTCACCTCGATTAGTTTTTTGCGATTTTGGTCGTTTTCAAAACGTCCTAAATGTCGGATGGGCAGGTAGACTTCCAACTAAATAAACTCCTAATTCAAATTAATATTAAATTCTTCAATTCACTTAATTCTCGGACACGCACACGAATAATCGAACTATCGAAATCGGTATATCCGAATGCGCCTTTCTGTCCCCATTAATCCGTATTTTCGTTACTATTTTTGCTATTCGCGATTCTTTCCCAACAAACACCAGCTGGTACAAACTTTCTTAATAACATGAATAAAGGTACGAGATTCGGCGATGCTCTTTTTGATTAAACGTACGAGGGCTCTGCCAAATGTTGCATTATGATAGACATTTGTAACCACATGGAAATTTTTTTATGAACACTATTAGTTTAAGTAGAAAAGTTATTTTTTATAGAAAGCTACTCATTCACAAAATCTATTAGATTATATAAGATATTTGCTGTAATATTACAGTCGTTATATTCAATCTGAACATATTAAATTGTTATAATAGGATTAAACTATCCTTCTGCCCTAAAAATGTGCGTTTAATTCTAAATAAACTTGCTTAGTTCAACTTTTAGTAAGATATATCACTAAAATATTTTGCATAAACCAGATCTTTCAGGCTCATCTTTGAAGCATCTACTTCGCCCATCTCCATTTTCTAATATCATCTTCCGTAATCCCCCGGTCCCAAATCCTCAAGTACAGAGTTTCCGCGCCGCCCCCGTAACCCGGTGAAGCCGAAATAGTGGAATCGGAGGCCCGTACGGCCGAGTTATATCGTGTGTTTATTCTCTAGAGCCGCGGTGCGGTCCTATGACGGGGGCGGGGGGAGAGCCGCCGCCGATGCAGTCGACCATCTCTCCCGCAATGACGGAAAACGATCTGCCCCAGCCTCTGGTGGTGAGGACGCCGTCGGTGTCGCTGATGAAGTGGCCCAGCCAGTCGCCGACGAAGACGGCCCCCAACAGACAGGTAAGCTGGATCCACCACCTTGGTGTATTTATGAGGCACGACCGGTAGTTTCTAGTTGTAGAAATTCTTTGGGTTTATGCTATTTATGTAATTTATACGCTTTTAAAATTGTTAGTAGAACATTTACTTGTTCTTAAAAAAATTAGAGCGTTTTCACACCGTGCGATATATTGCAGTAATATATTGTTTTGTACTTTTTATACAAGCATTAATAAAACGCAATGCAATATTGCTACAATAAATTGCTGCAATACCCTGTGAACACAATCTACTCTCTAAGAGCGTTTTCACACGGTGCAATATATTGCAGCAATTTATTGTTGCAATATTGCTTTGCACTTTTTATACAAGCGTTAATAAAAATTATCGTATCGCATACATGTGAAGAATACGCATTTGAACGCTTGTATTTTAACTGCAATGCAATATTGCTAGAATAATTTGCTGCAATATATCGCACCGTGTGAAAACGCTCTAATAGGTACTTTTTCACTTTTATACTATTCAATCAATACGCCCATGAATATTTTTTATTTTGTTTAGTTTATATTTTATTCAAAAAATGAAATTATGTGCAATTTTTTTAATGTAAATAGCGTGAGTTTGACATATTACTGTGCTGTATTCGTGCGTGACGTGTACTTGTTTTTTTAAATTATAATGAAAAACGCAATTTTTACCCTAAAATTAAGTAGGAAATGACTTATTTGTAACATGTAATTTATACCCAAAGAAACAAATCATTTACCCGAGTTTTAAACTGTTCCTTCCGTACTCCCATAATTTCTTTCTCGCAATCTATACATAAAAACTTTTAATTTACAATACTCATAAAATTTGATTTATAATGGATACCTTGAATCTAAAATGGAGCTCAGAAAACCAGGGCTATTAAAATATAATCGAATTAAGTAGCGAGAATTAATAATAATAAATCAAAAACTACAAATTATTGATTATCGGTATAGCAGCAGAAGTGCCTTAAATAGGTAGGTATACAAATTGAGAATTAAATTACGAATTGTCCATTTAAAGTGGCAGCCATACAAACACCTTCGTATACAAAAAGAATTAAACTCGAAAATTCCGTGCAGCTGATATCGATTTGTTCTTCCTTTGCAGACCCACATAATAGATTTTTTAATGAATTCGTAATGGCGAGTTTTGCTCAAAAAATAGCTCTTTAAGTGAAGGCTATAAAAAATTCACTGCAACATACCTAAATGCATGTGGAACTATGAAAAAATAATAAACATATTATGTACCTATGTATATGTAAATATTATAAAACGAAAGCTTTAGAAATAAAAGCTTATGTTTGAATATAAAATAAACTTACGTTTTTATAAGTAGGTAGGAATAATAAATGCCGCAATGCAGTTTGAACTAAAGACGTTTTTCCCCCAACGGCATTAATTCTGCAGTATGAAATATATACAGGGCGAGTCAAAAGGAAATTTCATTGGCGTGGAAATAACAAGAAAATTTATATGTTCGATTTTTGTCACTGATAATCACCCATTTGGTTACAATTTTATTATTATCTACAGTAAATATGCATTTTTAATTATGCTACAAATTGTTAATAACAAGTATATCTATTTAAATTTATATAAATCATTTGCCTGGAATACGTTTCTGAAATTTGGCCCTTCCTCTCGTCCCACCCTGTACAGAATTTTTCATTATTTATGGTTTGCCCCCAAAAAGTTAATATATCTTGGAAAGAATAGGTGAGCATTAGAAATTTCTTGAATATTTCTACAAATTAATTTTCTAGGAGAACGTATTGATTTTATAACCCCGAAAATTTTATCCGCTCAAGGCTAGCAGAAGCAAAGTTCAAAGGTTTGTTTCTGAGACTCCCTCTACTCAACTATTAATTTTTAATCATAAAAATTCAAATATCCACAAATCGTTTGATATAACAATAACAAGGTCACATTATCAAAAACGTACTGAATTTTTTATAAACGCTTAATAGAAAAGGGCCATTTAACGGAATGAAATTGCTAGTCGTTTGAATTATCAAATGCGAGTTCACCAGTTTTTACTATTTTTTTATGACAACTACTCATGTATCTTGGTTGTTGGTAAAGACAATCTCAACATTGACTATACAGGGTGTTTTTTAATAACATGCTAATACTGAAGGGGGTAATTCTTGGGCCCATTTTAAGAACCCTACCCTATCCTACATTCTCAGAATCGCAACTCTTCGGGAACTCCTAAAAGTTCTAATGGACGTTTACCGTGAAAACCCCTGTATATATTTTCAATTATACACAAACGGATCTTTTGGTAAAAAATCATTACAGCAATTGACCCGAATGAAGCCGCTTAATTCGGGTACACCGGCGGAACGACCTTTTAACGCGACATATCCAGCACAAAAAACGGTCGCCATTCACATTACATTATTTTCTATATTTAGGTCAATTTCAACTACGGCAACGAGGGTCACGGATCGGACACGGCCAGGACGCTATCCGGATTGGACCGCGACTGCTTCATCATCCCCGTCCACAGTCTGGATAGGTTTCTACCAGCCGGTGTCCCAATGCCAGTAGGTATAAATAACCGTTTAAAACCATTTATCACACATGGTGCCCCGAAAATCTTGCTCTAAACAGGGCGAGTCATGAGGAACTGTGTACATAGTTTAATGTAGAGGCACTTTTCAAGGCTGTTTGATACAGCATGTACATTTCCTCGTGACTCTGTATAACTAAAATACCCTTTAATAACGGGTTAATTAAAGAATAAACTTGACCCAAAAACGCGATGATTTAGCGCGAGCGCTTTGTTCCAGAAACCGATAAACAACAACACGCTGGACAAGAAGGGAAACCTGCACGTAATGGAGGTAAGCCGGGAAACGCGACCGCGCCGGCCCCATGTTAGATTTAGCAAAAACGAGCGGTGACTTTTAGGTGCCCGATCCGAAGCTGTGCGTCCTCTGCCACCTGATGAGCCCCCTGGAGCCCGTCGACCCCGTGCTGGAGTCGCCGCTGGTGCAGCCGCTGTTGAAGCAGAGGATCATCGCGGGGGAATTGGTGACGGAAATATCTCAGGCGAAAACGGCAATCACCGGCATGCTGCTGGCCAATATGGAGCGAAACGGTAGGCTAATTTTCTGGCTGATGGATTTCGATTGGATCTCCGCGCCCGAGGGGATTCGAGAAATTGAGGGAAAAAATCAGATGTTATCGTTTAATTGTGCTGCTAATGTAACATGTAACACGCCAGTAGTTCGGTATTTTTTTCGATGATTACGATGATAATGATCATTTATTGATTGATGCTATTTATGTCGTTTTTAGGTGAATTTCCGTTTATTACGTATTACGTTTTGAACACATCGCAAACGAATCCTGTGTTATTCTACAATAATTTACGCACTGCCAGTTTGACGAAATTCGATCCTAGGTCAACTAGGTAAGTTTTTAGTACTTGTGGAGTTTGTTACTTGCAGCTCCAGTCATTTCCAGAAACAGTAGCATGTGGCAACACCTCTCATATTTTGCGCTGTTGCCACCTCATCAAGTAAGAAAATGCCTCCAAGGATTAAGATTAAAAATACCTTTAATATCCCTGCTACTACAATTTGCAATCCTTAAAACTTTTGTAGCTCCAGTTATTTCCAAAACCAGTCTCTTCAAGAGAGATCGATGAACGTACTATCATGAAGATTAAATAGCTTTCATTTTCCCTTCCATTTCTACGATTTGCAATGCTTAAAATTTTTGCAATTCCAGTTATTTCCAGAAACAGTAGCTCGTACTTTTTCCACTGTTGCCATCAACGAAGAACATGGATTAAAAATACCTTTCATACTCCCTTCTATTTCTTGTACAATTTGGATCGCTTAAAATTTTCTTAAGGTGACTCTTATTCAGGTACACTGCAGCCCACACTCTGGACCTTTATACCGAAGTAGCCTCGATTTGCCGCCCGCCCGTTCACGAAATAGGCATGTCCCTAATGAAGACACAGACATCTTCCACGGGCTACATGGTGTCAGTTTACAAGGTTTTCGAAGGCGACGACAGGGAGAAGTTCGAGAGAAACTGGCTGTATTGGACAGGCACGTAAAAATACGTTTATTAAACTTTCACAACATCGACTCACCTAAATCCAATTAAATATTAAGCGAGCATCGATTTTCCCTCGAGGATTCGCCGCAACGTCGCAACTATCGTTGATATTTGAGCGTTTCATTCATGCTACCGCCATTCATTTTTCACCTGCACACAGTACATTAATAGTGGTCTGTTACAGGCGCGCGGATGATTTACAGGTACCTGCCCCAAGCGGCGGGCCTGCGGCGGATATCCCTGCACAAATCGCTGAGCCCCAAAGGGGACAAGATGTACATATTGCTGGTCGAATGCGCGAATCTGCTGACCGATCTGACCGTTTGTGCTCTCATCTTGCCGGCGCTTCGGGCGAGATTGACGGGATACACGGGGATTTTTAGACCTGTACAAACTTTCTGAACGAACGGGCCCAATGCACAAATCGACATATCCTTTAAATCCGTACGTTTTCTCGTCGCGCGTTCGATTGTTGCCTTTTTCTACAACCGCTTATTAAAGCGCTAAATTCTTTTAACAAACTGCTAGAGGTCGGAATAATCGATTAGATAACGATCGCAGTTGTAGAAAAAAATTTACCGGCGTTATAATTAGTATTTATTTGTGTTGTAAAATCGATAGGTAAACTTTACGAGCTTTGAAACAAAATTGTGAAATCTAGAGAAAAGCAGGAATATGTTAGTGTTAAGAACCTGATATATTGTGATTTTTATGATAATTTTACCAGCTTTGAAATAAGTAAATAAGTTAAATCGATATCAAATTGAGCCTGTAACATATCAAGGAAGGATAAAATAGGCTGCATTTTGAGGTGTAAGTGGACCAAAATAATAAGCATATCTGAGCTTCGAGTAATTATTAAAAGTGACTTAATATAGTATATTACATACTATTATTATATCAACAACGCTTTCTCATAAGAAGTCTAAGATATGTAAAAAAGTCCACGTTGTAAATAGCAATAAGCTTATCTCTCAGGGTTTTAAATAAGTGAATGAAAATCGTATGTGTTTTGAAAACCCGACAATTTCTTCAAAAAACATAAGATTTTGACCACAATTAATAAAAAAAACGATTGTAGCTTGCAAAGAATTCATCTGTGATCTCTGAATTGATAGTTATTCATTCGAACAATAAATTGGGCTTTTAAAAGATTTTAAAAAGTGGCAATAATCGCAAATAAGCAAACCGTTTTAACTAACACATATCAGTTAAGTGCAAATAATCGACAAATAATGCTTGGAGTGCTCCTTATAAATATAATAATTTTAGAAATTTGTGATTACTACGTTTAAATTTACATTTGAAAATGTTGATGAATAAAATTTTATTTCTATTGTACAAAGTCTCTACTTATTCTGTTCTACAATCATTTATGTCAAAGCAAGACATCTTAACCTACTAAAAATACCCTCTGAAACTTAATAAACTTTATTTTATTTACAACATATCTATATTAATTACACTAATAACCCTTCCTTCCCCTGAATCTTTGCCTTGCGTCCAACTAAAAATAAATAATTACTTATTTAAAGATGACACAAGGAAAAATTTAATAAATTTGCTGTGTCTCTATAAATAAATAAAACAGTGATAAAATATACTTACTAGTGATCTTTTGCATTCGAAGAAGGAGTTTCGAAGGGCATAACATTCGTCCGGAACAGTACCGTCCATCGCTTTAAGGCATTCTCTAGGAGTTTTCTTTAGCTAAAACCGCGTAGGATGTTAGAAAATGAATATATTTAAGTAATTTTACTCACATTTCTACAACAATCGCTTTCCAATAGGCACATTTTCAAGTCGGCTCTTACTCCAGCACAAGGCGAAGTGTCTGCCAGTTTTTCACCTTCTTCTTCATATTTCATCATTTTGAAGAACGTGCTATTAAGTAACGCTATCTCTCGATATTTGTTTAGAAAAATTAACAACACACAACGGACACAAAATCCTTTTACTTTTTTAAATAAATAGAAATTGAATAACAAATAAACCTCAAATCCTGTCTGTCAATTGTCAACGTCGTCATCTTACACCTATTTTCAGCGCCTTTACCTCGTTCAGACAACAGCTAATTTTTGATCAATTTTTTACGATTAATTTTCAAAAAAAACAATATGCTATCTCAGTAAACTAGTTGGAAAACCCCCTTTCCATGAAATGGCCCTAATTCAATTAAAACGAATGATGAGTGATTCGTCGAACATCGAACATATATTTGAATTATTGAAAATCATACTCTATAATAGAAACAAACTATCTTTTACAAACCTAATTTCAAAACAGCCTTGTAAAAATAATATTTTAAAGATAAGCCTAAACTACAATAAACATTACATATCTGAAAAACAAGGACTATAAGAAGCATCGACTATCTACCGTTAAGTAAATTTACGACATGTCTCATCTGAAGAGGCAACGCCGTATTTGTTTCTCTATTTAATGACTCCAAGGACTCGTCTAATAACGTAATAAGAGTCGCTGCATCTGCTGGACCAGTCTAAAAAAATTAAAACAAATTTAGCTTCAATATCTTGGCTTAATAAATATTACAAAATAAATAGATAAAAATTTACCTGTTGATTAAGTAAACTACTGAAGAACATGTTCCACAAATCTACTTTTAGATACCTAGGAAATCTTTGACTTATCGACCAAATTCCATCTTCGTTCTTCAATTTGATGTAATTATCGAAAAGCAATACGTGAGCAGTAGCTGCTATGCAGAACAAATCAGTGTGGTAGTTCCAAGGCCGGTTTTCTAACATTTCGCAGCAAACGAAGTTTTCGGTCGTTACTCTTCTCCTGAAAATACAAACGTTACAATAAAACCTTTAATTCCAGCCAAATTAAATAAGGATTTGCTTACATAAATGAGGCGTTAGGTGGAAATAGCGACATGTCAATGCTGCAACCGAAATCGATAAGTTGCAAGCCCACGGTATTTTCCGGCGTAATGAAAACCAAAAAATTGTCCGGCTTAATGTCGGCGTGAATTACTTGCGCTTGGTGCATGGCCTGGACAATTTGGAGCATCTGAATGCAGAAATAAACCACCAGGCATTCTTTCATTTTTCCGTGGTTTTGCTTGTACATGTTGGCCAAATCCAGCAGCGATCCACCAGGCATGTATTTAGAGATTAACAATGACGCTTGATCGCCTAAAAAAGTGTACAGTTAAAAAAGATGTTTAAAATGTTTGTGATGGACCTACAAAAGTAAGCAACTTGCACTTCCATAAATCTGTCTCTTAAACTATGCTTTGCCAATCGCGATTGCAATTCTCTGCATATGTAAAATTCCCATTTGTTGGCCGGCTTCTGGTGCTTTATCGCTACTGTCGTTGAACTTCCTAAATCTATCGCCCTGTATACAGTTCCAAACGTTCCTTTTCCTAATTGCTTATCTATTATGTACTGGTCTCCTGGGCCTGAAATATACATATTTGGCGTATTGTGACAACCACAGAAGAAAGATAACCACGTTCAATTATAAAGAAATAACATTAACTAACCTATAATCGTAGGTTCCTTCTTAATGCATAACCTAGGTATGAACGGTATTTCTAAGTAACCGCATGTATGGGGCCCCGGAAACGCAACTTTCACCAAAAGGTGATTGATCAAGCTACTTTTAAAGGGATCTGAAGGCACGTATTCCAGAGGCTTAACTCTGGCTGGTGCCGGTATTTCCCTTTTCTGCAAAGCGAAAAACATTTGTAAACATTGCTAGATTTTTGTTATTTCTACGCGACTTACTGAAGTTTCCAAAATAGAGGAATTGAAGCAGATGTTCACGGAATTAACGGCCGGTTGGACCGCTCCTATATCGTTCAAAATCGACCTCAACTTGGCGTTAGCCTGCAGATTTTGTGTCAGATTGTTGCTGTGCTCTAACGATATAGGACTGTGGAGGTGGTTAGCAGTAGAACCAGACGAAGCAGTCGAACCAGTCGAACTGGAAAAATATGTTTGTAATGCTTCGTTTTCTAACTCAATTTAACAATTACCTCAGAGTTTTCTCTTCCGGAATATCACTAAGCTGTTTACTGGGCAACGATGGTTTGAAGAACAGCTGCTTTTTGGTCGTTCCCGCGCGGCTGTTCTGGTAATCCGCTGTAGAAGCGGTTTTGTTCATTACGGGCGTACTGACTTTCATGGCGTCCAATCGCAAGAAAACCTTAGTGTTCACGGAATCGTCCATAACGTCGGCGAAGCTTTCTCTCGACGAACTGCTATCGCTAAACGGGGATACATTCTTAGCGGAATCGTTCGCTTGGGCCGTCACGGCGACGTCCATGCCTCCCCTAGAACCAGTTTCTCCCAACTCGTCGGCATTCAAAACCTGCAAAGAGGTCTTCATGGCGCTACCTAAAAAAATATGGAGTTCTTTAATGAGATAAATGGACGATACGATACGATTTTTCTACATTATTCACGAACAGAACGCCCGACTTACCCTTCGGCTGATTCTGTTGTTGGCTAAAATTCTGCTCGAAAATCTGAAAAGAAGCACCGAGACCGCGATACATTTCGGCGTCGCCTTCGTCGCCCCATAAATTCATACTGATATCAACTTCGGGTAGAACTCGATAGCTTCCCGGTTGCGAGTGCATGGAAACGTTCTGCTGATATTGCGTCGACGGCCTTTTCACTTGCCCCGGGGACCTGTCGCTTTGCAACGGAGTCATAAGCGCTTGGGAACCGCCGGCCGGTTGCTGTGGTTGCGGCAAAAACTGTTGTTGTTGTTGTTGCAATTGGTGGTGTTGTTGTTGTTGCAATTGGTGTTGTTGTTGTTGTTGCAAATGGTGTTGTTGCTGTTGCTGCTGCAACAAGAAGTTTTGCTCGCTCGAAACGTTCTGCGGCTGGCGATGTTGCTGCATGAAATGCTCCCGATTCGTCAGTTTGTGAAGATCATGTGAATGCTAAAATAAGTATGCGTTGTAAACGATATTAATATTGATCGGTTAATATATCGCACCTGTTGGGAGTTATCTTGAACAAATTCCACATCATCATCGTCTACCATGATAAGATCTTGGCTACGTGTTTTTGCATATCTTCTTGCTCTAATTTCTTCTATACTATACTCGGTGTTGTCTCTATATACTAAATGCTTAGGGTACATTGGTATATCAGATGGATTGTGTAATTCAGGGAGTGACAACAAAACTTTGTATTGAGTCACATCGTCTTGAGATTCACATACTGTTTTGGGCAGGTTTGCAGCGCTTCCCTGAGGTTCGTCTTCGTGTACTGAAAAATTATTAAATGTAGAAGTTGCTTGATTATAAACAAATTTAAAATTACCTAGAAAATGTGCAACAGGCCTTGCAACAACGGGATCAATAACACGTTTCTTCTTTGGTACAGTTCCCGTCCAAGGGCCTGGTTTTAACAGGTTTTCCTTTATCATTTCCGATTTCTTTGCTATACCAATTATATTGATCCCGGGAGAAACTGCGGCTGCTGCTCCTGCTGCCCCCAGTGCATCATCCGGTTTGTCCTCATGTACATAAACTAAAGCGTTATTTCTAGAGTGAGGGGTGCTACTAGAAGGTACTGTAACGGCTTCCACGTTATTACTTGGAACCCTTACGCTAGAGACTTTTCCAGACTTGAAGGTGTGAAGTGCAGTAAGAGCTTGGCGTTTCGCTAATAAATGGCTTTCATTAGGCCCAAATATCACCTAAAAATTAATTATATAATAACACGTGCGAAGAACAAACACTATTTATAAATTATTACATGTTTTCCCGCTGCTACTATTAAATGTTGATAGGCATTTTCCAATTCTTCGTACGGTTGTGCACAGTTCCGTTTGCCTTCTTCGAAAACCTTGCTTGCAGATTGAAAATCGCCAACGGCTTCGTAATAATAAGCCCAAGCTTTATAGAATTCGGCACAACCGATGCAAAGGCCTTTGCTTTTCATAATACGATAGAATTCTAAAGGGTCTGGTTTCGTATCGTTCTAAAAATAGTTAGTTGAGTAATCTCTGTAGGTTATTTAGATTCTATAACTTACATATTTGATCCACAATTTACAAAATCTGGGGTCGTTCTTATACCTTACATCGTCCTGAAACATTTCTAAGCACCGCTCGAGAAGAGGATATAAACTTCCCTCGTGACCGCTTTTAGGGAAAGTCTGCTCGATCCAAGAAATATATTTATAATAATTATCTAAAGGGTCGTTTCCAACGTACGATTCGATACGCATCTCCCATTGTCTACAAAACAATCATTGTATAAGTTTGATGAATCAACTATAAACGAAATGAATGAGAAAATAGAGCGAAATTAATCTAGTAGCATAAATAAGAGAAGAACCAAGAAGAATACTATTTAAAATAACTACAATTTACTTTTTACTCCAATATTAACAAGAATTTTCAACAAAATTTACATGCTAAAAGGCTATTCTGTTAGTGGCAAATACTGCAATAAAATATGTATTTATATGTGTTAGTTAGCACATTATTGGACTTTAAGTAATGTTATTATTCGATATAGAGTAAAATTAAGTAACAGATGAGTTAGTTCAATCAGCAAATACACGTAAAAACTTACTGTCCCTGGTGTAACAGCTCTAACTGTACATCTTTATTTGATTGGGCTTGCAAAGCCATGGTTAATTGTTGAGCATTTCTTCCACCAGCAAGGGGTAAAATATTTTCTTTACTTAATTCAAAATCCATGATTGATAGACGACTCAAGACAGAAAAGAACTGTCAAAATGGCTTAAAAAATAGAAATGTTTACAATCGTTTCTCGTAGCGCACAGAAAGGACCAATCAGTGTTTGTTGAGTAATAAATAAATACACGAATTTAGTAACTTCTATTTACAATATAAAATTAGTAATACTTGAACTTCCTTAATTTACAACCTTATTTTAGTAGAAAAGCTTTTCTTTTGTAAAATATATAACAAAATAACGACAAAAATTGACAATTTGCTGAATTAGCCTCTTACGTCATATGTCATTGCCACGGCTGCCAACTTTTTGGATAAAAATTGTTGGTACGAGTGAAATTTGAATTAATTGCCTACGAAGTAAAGGTCGCAAAAACCAATACTCAAAAATAAAATTTAAAAAGAAGAAGTCAAAAATCAAAAATGAAAATAAGAAAGAAGTTTTTATTGATAATTTTTAAAAAAAATTATTTATTCTAATGTAATCTAACAAATACATTAAAAATGAATCAGATAATTGCTGTTTACTAATGTACTGATATTTAGTAATAAATAGGAAGTTACGCGTTCTCGTAACAAATAAGTAAAATGGAAGCTCGAGTATTATCCATTCAAAGTCATGTGGTTTCAGGATATGTTGGGAATAAAAGCGCAGTATTCCCAATGCAGGTATTACATAATTAATAATCACTAATATTTTTATCTCTCGTGATAAGTTAAACATAAGTATTTATTTTTTTTTAGGTATTGGGACTAGATGTGGATTTCATAAATTCCGTTCAGTTTTCAAATCACACGGGCTACAAGGTCGTGAAAGGACAGATTTTAACAGAAAAAGAATTGGACGAGATAATAACGGGGTTAAAAGCGAACGGTCTCGATATTTACACTCATTTATTAACAGGCTACATTGGATCAAAATCATTTTTATGCCAAATCATTAATGTAGTTAAAGAGTTGAAGAAGAAAAATCCGAATCTAATATATGGTATTGGTCAAATAATATTACGTTCTAAATAGTCTCAAGTATTTAAGATTCTTTGATTATTCTTAAATGTTTCTTCTTACAACTTAATGATTTATTTTAAGTATGCGATCCCGTAATGGGAGATAATGGAAAGTTGTATGTTCCTAATGAATTGCTGCCTATTTATCGAGAGTCTGTCATTCAACTTGCTGATATAATAACTCCAAATCTATTTGAAGCAGAGCTACTATCCGAGGTACCTATTGAAGATATATCTGATGTTTGGAAAGCTGTAGATGTTCTACATAACAAGGGCTGTGAAACAATTATCATATCTTCGGCAGATATCAAGGCTAAACCCGGAATTTTATACGTCTTTGCTAGCAGGAAGAAAGGTATGTTTTAAAAAATATTAGACTTTGATTGGTTTATTAGAATCATAAAGTTTTTATAAAAATAAATTCGTTTGTACCTGAAATTTTCTTCCAAGCATCTCTTCTCTGACTTGGCAACGTTTTATTCATTCTCCTGATCTGCAACAAGAAAGATATCAATATAATGAATGTTTTAGAGAAAAATGAGAAGTATCTAATGGAATTAAATAAATATCCCAACAGTTTCACTGGAACAGGAGATTTATTTGCTTCCCTGATGTTATCGTGGATGCATAAAACAAAAAACGATTTGAAAAAGTCGCTGGAGTATACAATTGCATCCTTACAATCGGTATTGAAGAAAACATTGGACAATATGCAAGGTAAATATAAAATTATTGTTGGATTGTTTTACTACTTAAACTGTTTGTAGGCAAAGGAAATGATGTTAAGAATAAAGAACTTAGAATAATACAAAGTAAAACTGAAATTGAAGAACCAAAGGTCATTTATGAAGCTGTTATTGTTGAGTAACAACCTATTAGTTGTTGTAATAATCGAATTTTTACATTTTTATCTATTTTATAAAAGTAGAATGTTATTGTTTTTAATTTTAAGGTATATATTTCAATGTGATAAGTAGCAAAGTCTTCCATAAACAGTCTTATGAACAATATCAGCCATATTGTTTTAAGATACTGATATATTAATAAAACAATAGTATTTATATTTACCTTTTATTTTTAACACCTTACATTTTACAAAAATTAAACTAGACACAGTTTTATAAAAATAATTTGACTGTAAATAAATTATTATTAACTTAATACTATCCAAAATACAACACAGAGTATTTGGAAGAAAAAAATAACACTTATACTTTTCAAATATTTTATAAGTGGTCGGAATGAAGCATTGTTAAGTACTTTTTAATATAAAATAATATTAAAATCTCTAAAAATTTCATCAATAATATGTAATACTGTTGTATTTAAATTATAGAAAAATTACCACAACTTAATTCAAAGTTTTTTTTTTATAAAAGCAAAAAAACAAAAGAGAAATTAACTACTTATAAAAATATCGGGGAAATATATTTACACTGCTTAACATGCTACACAACCAAAAATGTTTATCCTTAAATACCTTTGAAGAAATTATGCACTTATCAACCGATTAAAACAGGAATAAAGTTTGTAATATAAGCAGGATTTTCGTTTATAAAATTAGTACCCTTTGTCCTCCTGTCTTATACGAGTATATACAAAACAAATCGCTATAGAAATGGTATGTCACAATAGAAAAAAAAACTAACAATGCTTCAATGTATTGGCTTACCATTATAAAACGATCAAAAAGAAAAAGTAATCGTCAGAACAGCAAGCAATCTTCACATCGACGCGACCGTCGCCTAGTCAGTCAATTCACTGCAAACTGGGACTGTCCGTACCGCTGCTGTTGTTCTCCGCCGAAGCGTTCGAATTGATAGCCGAATTCCTCAAACCCTTCTTAGCCGATTTCGATAAGCTCGCGATCTCCTTCAACAGCGACGTTATCTTCTTATTCAATTGCTCTACTTTGGTGTCGTACTCTTTCTGTATGACCTTCAGCTTATTTCGAAGCTCGTTTTCCGTCGTGAAATTGTTCGCCTTCAATTCGGTTATCTGAAATCACACGTTAACAAGGTTTAATCGTACCCGGAATCAATCAATCGACAAACAAACCATTTTATCCTTATTAATCAATTCCGTGTTTTTCTGCGACAGCTGCTTTTGCAGGCTGGCTATTTGCTCCTTGAGCTGCGTCATGGCGACCACGTGATCCGAACTGTTCGGATCCAGATCGCCTCTACCCGGACCACCGGAATTGTTGCGGGCTAGTTTATTCGGAGGACCGTCTTCGGGCGGCGGGATTTTCGTCACGTCCGGTCGATTCGGACGTTTACTGTGACTTTTTGGCCTGGCAAAATGCAACAATCATGTTTGATGGACGATAGAGATAAATTTTTCGCATGCATAGTCGGGCAATCGTGATAACAAGTTCGAGATCGTCGTTGATGAAAGTTTTGATAGAGTTAATATAGGGAGAAATTTAATTAATCATTGTATTTTAATGCACCTTAACTATTAGCAACTAGATAATATTCAAATATTACATTTAGTAATAGAACTATGGAATAATCTGTTGTTTAGTATGGGTTGGAATTTATGCAGTGGGCGTTTTAAGAGTTGCAAAAGTAATTGTAGTATTTTGTAAGAAGAATGTAGGTTTTTACAGCTTGATTTTGTATGCAAGACATACCCCCGTATTCAGAAGTTTTTTTTATAATCAAATGGATTTGTAACCAACGATTATATACTTCCGTATTTTAAACATTACATTGCTTATTTGAATCTTTAACAAGACGAAAGTGAGGTTTGTTTTTGTCATCCTTCTCTGCAGATTCATTTAGAACACTCCATAATCATTTAAAACTGTCTAGAACCATTTAGAAACCTCCAGAATCATTTAAAACTGTCTAGAACCATTTAGAACGCTACAGAATCATTTGGAACTCTCCAGACTCATTTAGAAAGCTCCAGAATCATTTAAAACTGTCTAGAAACATTTAGAACGCTCCAAAGCCATTTAAAACTGTTTAGAAATATTTAGAAAGCCACATAGTCATTTCGTTTAATTTTGCACAATTTTTCCACAGTTCCAGTTGTTTCCACAAACAAGCCCAATTCATTAACAGATCCACTTCTAGAAAGACCTAACTATTGATTAAATAATTCTAGATTTATTGGAACAGGTGATTAAAGAATGGGTTAATGAGATGAGACTTCAAAGTTCTCAAAGACTCGAAGTTAATGTGTGAAAAATAAATTTGTGTTTACAGTTTCTCGGTAAACAAGTAGAAAAATTATTGATACTTACTTATCTTTGTGCTTTTTATGTAGTTGGGACATTTTGAGATGTCGCCGTTCGGCATCCCCTTGCTTTGTTTTAGCCAGAGCCCTTTTAAATGAAAGAGTGCATAGCCAACATAACAGCTTCCCATCGACCTAATCGAAAAGTACAATACATTTAATTCAATGCTGAGAGGATAGTGAAACTATTAAAACTTACTTTCTTGTCGTCGTCAAGCCTGTCGAAAGCACATTTTTGCTTGCACTGTTCGCAGTTGACGGGGGGACCGTATTTAATTTCGGAATTAGCGCACCGTTGGCATTTGTTACCTATAAAAGCTGCAATGATGTTGCAGTATTCGCAAGCTGTGGGTTTCCCGTAGGCTTTCACGTTCTGTTCGCACTTTTTGCATATTGTGCTCGTATTGCCCTTAGACGTCTGTTGGAATTCCGAGCGACAATAGGTGCACTTAACGACTGGAAAAGCGCCGCGACACTCCTAATTGAAGAGAACATTTTATTTTTCGCATGTTATTCGATTCTACTGTAACGAGTGTAATGTTCAACGCAAAAATCGTTAAAGCATACCCGTAAGGTTATGTTTGGATTTACCTTGCAAAGTTGTTGGCCTGGCGACAAGTCCTCGAACGGGTGTCTGGCAAAGCAACGGGAACAAGCGAAAAGTAACGCAGCACTCATTTTTTTCTAAATATTGGAACAAAGCAGCTCGTATTTTAAGGTAAATTGCCAACGCCAAACTCGAAACTGCGATCACAATAACCAAGGACCGATGACATAAACGACCTCTACAATTCGTTTTGTACCCTTGATTTGACACAGAACACTAAATCAATCGTGCAATGTTGTCAGGTACAAGTTTTAAAAGTTTTCAAAATGATCTTTTACAAACCCTTATAGATTATTTATAAAGGATTTTATAACTTAAATATGTTTTTACTAAAATATATACTTCTTTTTTAGCAATTCTTTTAAATTAATATTATTTCAACCCCTAAATAAATCAGATTAGATGTGGCAACTGTTACCGGCAAAATGATTAATTTTTTCCACGTACTACCAACTGTTTTCTCTTCAGAACAGCCAACTTAAGATAATTGAAATTCCTCGCAGAATTCAAACTGTCACTGTGACAGAATTATCTTGGCCAACGAAAGGTAAATCTGGTAAATCAAAATGGGAATAGATTATTATGGAATACTACAAATTCCAAGAAACAGTGCGGATTTGGACATAAAAAAAGCGTAAACTCATCCAACAAACCCAACTTTTTCCAAGTAAAAACCCAACTTTTTCCAGGTATCGAAATTTAGCATTGGAATTTAAAAAAGAGTTGCTGGATAATCCCGAGGCGAATCAGATATTTTCGCTAATAGGCGAAGCCTACGACGTTCTCAGCCATCCCCTAAGGAGAGCTATATTCGATCAATATGGAGAAGAAGGGCTGAAAAAGGGGGTTCCAATGGTGGACGGGTGCTTCCCTGCATACCACTATCACGGGGATCCCCTAGCCACCTACAAGTAAATTTTTAACAACAAAATTTGCTATCGTGTTGATAAGGAACTTTTTAACGATGTTAAGGGTTCTTATAAAAGTTTGAAAAAATTAGCAAAAAAAAATCTTGAGAAGAGGATTAACTTTTTCATTTTCGATCAAGATAACTCCTTTATGATAATGAGCAAGGTATCGAGTTACATCCGTTTTGTCTAGATCTAGGTACCAGTAAGAGTCATACAGGAGCACACAAAAAGTTCCAATTTTAATTACCAGCAAGATTTGTAAAAAATAATATTCTAATTGCAGGGACTTCTTCGGAACAACCTCGCCCTACGCAGACCTCCTCGACGTGTTGAGCAACCCGCCACTGCTGTGCGAACTTGCTGACGGCACGAAGTGCCTGCGCAAGAAGCAGGAGCCCATCAAGCACCCGCTGCACCTGACCCTTCACGAGGTGTACTTCGGCGGCGTCAAAAAGATGAAAATTCACCGGCTGGTCTTCACCAACGACGAGAGGACCGTCACGGAGGTCAAGGAGAAGATCCTTAACGTGCCGATCAAGCCCGGAATCAAGGCGAAAACGGAGATCGTTTTCCCGGACGAAGGGGACCAGAATCCTGCTACCATACCAGGTCTTCTTGCTTCTTATTACAGGATATTTAGCTAACGAATAATATGCTATTTTGCAGCGGATGTTGTGTTTATTATCGAGGATAGACCACACGAAACTTTCGTTAGAGACGGTGATAATCTCGTGATGACTGTATCGGTGTCTTTGGAAGATGCTCTTTTGGGAACCACCGTTACAGTGAAGACAATTGACCACAGGGTCATTAGAGTACCCATAACGGATGTTATTAGGTAACAACTTAAGACTTGGTGTAATATATAAAGGGTGGCACATTAGTATGGTAAAGCTCAAGCAAAAAAATGTTATCACAAAATTACAAAAAAATATAAGTTTAGTCTACCACGACAAAACGGAGCACTGTACAAATATTCCAAATTCTAAAATATGCAGTATAAAAGTATCTACAATTTTTGTGAAGAAGTTTTTTTTGTGATATCATCTACAGTAACAGATTATATCGAGCTTTTTCATACTAATGTGCCACCCTGTATGTAGCCCTGGTTACGAAAAAATCGTGGAAAACGAAGGCATGCCCAAACTGGAGGATTATCCGGAAAAGGGAAATCTGATCATAAGATTCAATGTGGCCTTCCCGACCTACCTGCCGAAGACCTGCAAGGAAATATTTAGAAAAGGCTTCCATTTGTGCAAACTCGAAGGCGGCGGAATCCAACACGAAGTCATAAATAAAATGGTGCTCGCCGATAAAATTCTTCGCGTCGTCCCCGATGAGCAGATACCATTTGTTATAAGACATTATTAAAAAATTATGTTAATTCATAAAGTGTAATATTTAGTTGAAATTAAAAAAGAAAATTAACCAGCAATTTTTTGTTCACTGTACGACTATTTTCCAGTGGTAAATATTTGTAGCATTTATAATTGTTAATTAAATGCTTAGTAAAAACCATTGGTATGTTAATGCTTTAATATTCACATCTCAAAAATAAGATTAATGTAGTTGGTAGTTTTCTTTAAGAAAATTATGTCACTTTGTTCATAAAACAACTGGAAAAATCACAATACAATTAAAAATCATCAACAGGCGAAATGCACGATATTTGTCAATAAATATGTTTGTATAGCTTTTCAACTAAGTATTTTGCTACCTGCGTCTTTCTCCTTTGACAGTCTTACGCTTTTCCTTTTTCTCTTCCTTCAGTTGCTTCTGCTTTTCTCTAAAAATACCATAAAAGATTTAATTTTCTTTATAATGCATTTGTGCTTCGTGCACATATGAAAGGGGGTAATTCTTTGGCTTATGGGAACACCCTGTATATTGCATTAAATCAATTTATTTAACCAATACTATTATTACCTGTCTTCTTTATCCTTCTCTTTCTTCTTTTGACTGTCAATTTTGGCCTGTTCTCTTTTATTTTTCTCTGCTTGTGCTACGGTTTGAGCGTTTAAATTTTTTTCTAAACCTGTCTCACTGCCCGAAGTTTTGACTTCTTCGATTTCTCCATCTTCATCAGGTAATTCGCTGTACTGGGATAGAATGGCTTCCCTAATTTTTCTCTCCTCTTCAGTATACTCTTTTAGTTTAGTTGTGGCTAGTTGTTGAGATTCTAATAGTTTGGCAAGTTTGGTATCAACCTCTTCACTAGACATTTGTTTGGCAACGTGTTCCTCTTTTGGCTTGAAAAATTCCCATTTATCAAGAATATCATTACATATATTTACTATTTCGGTATCCTGTAACATAAAACCAATTCAAAAAAAGGTATGGTTTTTTATCACAAAACTCACATTTTCCACTATTTCCGTTAATAATCCTTGGATTGCTTCGCTTTTTTCTTCAGCCGTTTCATCGCTTTCTAATATTCCTTGAATGTACGAGCCGAAAACTGTCTCGTCTGTGTTTAATTCTTTTAATTTTGCATTCAACCAATTTGAAAAATCCTCAAAACCTGCTGCCATTTTTTTTGTGTCAAAATGAAAATTCAAAAGTCAAATTGTCATCTCAAATGTCAAGAATGTCACTACTAGGGTTAAGAAAAAAAGAAGATGAAAATTAATTGTAATGACGTTTGACATTTTGTGACGCAAACACGTCACATGCGTTTGATGTTTCACTGTTATTTGTTATTGATATTTTTTATCAATTTTTATAAAGACTGGAATATTAGGTTGTAGGTGTTAATTGTGTGTGTCGACAATAGTGTACTTGTTTTTTTATCAGTAATGTTGAATTATTAGATTTGTCGAATTAGTGCAATTTAACTTAAACGAAGGCCTAAAATGGATCAAAGTTTATCGAGGGACGATCAATCCTACATCCAAAAATTGCAGTATATGTCTTTAGGCGATCAACAAGAGCGATATCACCGCAGTCCTAACAAAGCCGAACCTGCAGTTCCTACTTATCAACAGAAACAGAACAGTGTCGGTGCAATAGAGAGTTTTACCAAGGAACCCCAGAAAAACGACTATGCCATATACGAACGAAATAACATCATAGCCAGTTCTAAATACGCGACTCCCAAACGCGTGGAAACCATAGCCAGCCAAAGAGGCCACGAAGATGAAAGTTTGTACGTCCAATGCGTTAAACCAGCAAGTCCAACTCAATCATTGAGCGGATCGTCTCATAACTCAGGTATAATTCTACACGCTTTAACCAAATTTTATTAATAATTCATTCGATGTATTGCAGGAAGTCCTAGAGCTAGCATGGCTGCCAATTCCGTAGTTTACGAGTACATCGACTACAATTCCAAGAAAAATCAAATGCCCTATTATTCCGGTGTAAATAGTAGTAATAGTTACAGAAAAGCCCAACCGCAAGTCCCTTCGGGCGGTAACAAAAACGGGGAGTCAGACGGTCCACCGGTGTACGAGAATCTCCACATTATGAAGAGCTCGGGCGCCTTGCCCGGTCCCCAAGTAGCAACGAACGCACCGCCACCCTACAATTACCAGTACACCCCTCAATCAGTGTACACCCCCATGCAAACCGCCAACGTTTCCAAAGCCCAACCGCAATCTCCCTACAACAATTACAACAAATCGTCGTCGAAGAGCTTCACCCAGCAGCAACTCGACGAGTTAAACAGCAGCGATTACGTCTGCATGACCGGCAACGTCGCGCATACCACTCTGAACACCAACACCCCGTTCCAAACCACTTCGGCGAAGAACTACGACAGATCCGTGGCCACGGGAATCGCTCTGACGCCTACGAAAACTCTGGCGCCCAAAGAGGCGAAGAAGCCCGCTCCGCCGCCGCCGAAGGTCGAGAAACGACCGTCGCCCGCGCCCAGTCCCACCCCGAGCACGTTCAGCAACCCCGGGGGGCGGCTGAAAATGACCGGCAAGAATTTACTGCCTTACAGCGTGACTCCCCCGAAGCCTCGCGGTCCCACCGAGGCGGAGAAGAAGATCGAAGAGATGACGAGACAGATCGAAGAGGAAATGGAGAAGCACGAGGAAGAGGGAGAATATTTCGGTAAGCGGGTTTGATAATTTGTTTTACTGCAGATTATGTTACTGTGTTATTTGTATTATTGGGAATATGATGTTTCGTTGCAAATATATAGTTTGTCAATCAGTGGAAGAGGAATTCTTAGAATGCTCTGATTAATGTTATCAATCTTTTGTTTCAATTATGAGTAAATATCTTTAATGGAGATATGGAATTATTATGAACAATAAATAGGAGTATGTATATCTTAAAAAATTTAGCATGTTTGTTTCTTATAAACTTGAGAATTACTTCATATCGATTGATTGCATTTATTATGTATTTTGAAACAAGGAAATTGCCATATCGTTTTTAAATAATTATAAACATTAATTTAGGTATTTGCCACACTTGCGGAGAGAAAGTAACGGGGGCCGGACAAGCTTGTCAAGCTATGGGCAACTTGTATCATACCAACTGCTTCATATGTTGTTCGTGCGGAAGAGCGCTTAGAGGAAAAGCCTTTTACAATGTACATGGAAGAGTTTACTGTGAGGAAGATTACCTAGTAAGCCCTACTCCAAATGATGTAGTTATGATTTTATTTTATTTTATTTATAGTTACATTTTATCTTATTCTTAACCAACTTACCGACTCTTTAGGGTAATTATAAATAGCAATTTTCTTGTTTCAGTATTCAGGTTTCCAGCAAACTGCCGAAAAATGTGCAATATGCAATCATCTCATCATGGAAATGGTAATTAAATTTCATTACATATCTGTTCGATCGACATGATAATTTCGTTTTCCAGATACTCCAAGCCATGGGCAAATCTTACCATCCGGGCTGCTTTAGATGTTGCGTTTGCAACGAATGCTTAGACGGAGTACCGTTCACCGTTGATGTCGATAATAAAATTTATTGCGTCAACGATTACCACAGAATGTTCGCCCCGAAATGTGCAGCTTGTGGAAAAGGTAAATTGGCTCAAAATGATTCTGGAGCATTTTAAATTATTCTAGACAGTTCTAAATGGTTTTGGGGCGTTTTAAACGATTCTAGGCAGTTCTAAATGATTTCGGATCGTTATAAATAAATCTAGACAGTTCTAAATGATTCTGGATCGTTCTAATTGGTATTGATCACGATGGAATAATAATGTTGATAATGTTGATTCCTTATGTATTGTTTTTAAGAATCGACTTTCATATTGATTCATCTGTGCAGGTATAACCCCTGTAGAGGGTACCGAAGAGACAGTACGCGTGGTATCGATGGATAAAGACTTCCACGTGGATTGTTATATCTGCGAAGAATGCGGAATGCAGCTAACAGACGAGCCGGACAAGCGTTGTTATCCGTTAGAAGGCCGGTTGATGTGTCGGGGTTGTCACATTCAAAGACTGCAACACATGCCATCCCAAATGCATCCCGTTGCCGCCAGCTATCAATACACCGGTTAAGTTACTCGCGTTCTTCGATGCTAGTTCGATGTATTCCTTAAACGTATCGATGTAGAAATAGTAGAGCTTTCATGGGGTTATATACACAGTGCTTGATAGATGTATGGGATGTTTATGTTGACGTTGATTCATTGGATAGAAAGTATTATGCGTGTATTGTATTGTGAAATTATGACGAATGTTTTTTTACACAAACTTATGGCAATTGATTGCAATATTTACTATCATTGTTTTTGAACGATTTTTATGTATAAATGATGTAGTGCAGATTGTAATAATACACATCACTTTATGGTGACAATGTATATTTGTTGTTTTATGTGGTGGTTAATTAATCGATTTATATTCTATTTTTTTACTGCTTTTTATACTTTCTCCAAGAACATGATTCAATATTTCTATGAATAGTTTTTCAAGTTTTAATTGCGTATGTTCAATTATATTACGAGGATAATTTTTATTTGAAAGTTGCTCTCTTTACTCGAACAATTTTTAACATATCGTTAATTCGTTTCCACCACGTAAAAACTAGTGATAAAATTTTATATATTACATAAAATGTAACGGGAATTTGCAAAATGACAATTTTTAAATCAAAACCATATTTGTCGATTTTTAAAAAGTTTATAGTCTATTAAAATGGCCAAATATATTTTCTAATTTTTAAGTGTCCGGTACGTTTATGACAAAGTTTCGCTATAGTAAAAGTGCTTGCTTATTTCAAATAGGAACGAGTCCATTTTAGCTTTAAATACATCATGCATTTTATAGGCTTTTTATTATACAAAAATGTGATAGAAACGATAAATTCTCTCTTTAATTAACGTACTTTTGTAAGTACTTTCGACATATTATATAGAAAATACTGTACTTAAGTGTGGCATTCCAGATTTTGTATTATTTTAAACTATGTATATTTTGTTTATTTCGATAGATATGCCAATAAAATAGATTAATTGCATTTGATAGAAAATTAAGGCATTTTAAAACCTTTTCCAATTCCTTTTCGTTTGGACAAAAATAATATAAACTACAAAAATATTTTATGAACTTGAATCAATATACATTTCTAAAATTCGCTAACCAGACTTTAGGCAGCATCTGCCAGGATCTGCGTTGTAATGTTGGATGAAATACATCATAATTTACTTTCTGCAATTTGTCCAGGTACATATAAATGGGAACAGCCGGTAAAAAAACACTTTTAGCTTCTTGTGGAACGGTTTCGGCTAAACTTCTCGCTTTTTTTAAATGCTGGTAGGCCCTACTGGCAAATTCAAATATACAATCTGTCAATTGCTCGCTTTTCTTCCCTCTTAGCACATCCTCCTGGACCACTTTATTTTTGACTAGAATATCTAAGGGTATTGGTAAAAAGTTCAAGCGTCTAGCGTGAGGAACACTTCTGAAAATATCGATTATTATAACTAAGTAGTTTGAATTTCTTACCGTGCATTATTTACCTTATTTGCTGCACAATTCCTTGAGCTTTTCCTAGATGCGAAGCAGCATGGTCTGCATGGACATTTCTAACGTTTGAAGATTCTAAGACTAGATAATAAATACTCGATACGGTATGATCCGAATAATTTTCTATATCCTCTATTGTATTAAAATTCGTTAAACCTAGCGAGTTTTTTCTTGATAAAATTAAATTCCTTAAGTATCTCTTGGTTAGTTTTTGTCTACTGTTAGCCTAAAAGGAATAGAATTGCTATATTAATTAAATCGTGTTTCTCTACAGCCATACTTTAAATAGTTCTTGAGCTACAGGATGCTTAGGCACTGCTTTGTAATCATTCGATAGACATTTTTCTACTGTATCCTCCCAGAACTTCAACCTCATTTGGCCTATCGTCTCTTGAGAAACTTGCTCGGCCACTTGAGCTATTTCTACGTTAAAACTTCGTATGGCGAAAGCGGAGCATCTTATCGAATTCTTCAAGAGTAACGTACATACAAAATTTTCATAATCGTACTTTCTATAAAATGAGTCTTTGTTAAAATACCAAAAAAATATTCGATGGATATTTACTTTACAGAATCAATGCAGTACTCGGCTGTTGTTTTGCTGGCAAAACGCGTGGCATTCAATATTGAACACTGGTTAAGGGTTTTTTGTAATAACTTTGTTGTATTTCTATTGATATTCATTGTTATTTTATTTATTTATTTATATTTCAAACCTTTTAAATTATTGCCTTAACCATATTTTTTCTTCTTTTTTAATATTTTTTTGTATAAATTAAGTCAATTACACTATAATAAAAGGCCAGAAAATGACGTTGACAATCATAGACAAAATAGAAGACCTTTCTTTCTCTATGTTGACAATTTTCTTTCTCTTCTTTTTGTGAAAACGAACTTTATTACAATAAAATAAAAGGCCAGTAAATGACGTTGTTTTAACCATGTTTTTGAAAAGAAGATATAGGTTAAAATACAAATTTCAATACCCCGTCAAGTAGAGCCTACTTGTTGAGCCTCATTTCACCAAAATAACTCGAACCAAGAGGAAATCCAACAGACAAATATCCTGCCCGCACAACATTCACCATTTGTGATAACAATAGTATGATTTTAAGGTGAATTAACAACAAACAAATCAAAAATATGGACGAGCTCGATTTACCCGAGGATCTTCAAGACATCGAAGTGATTTATTCCGACGAAGAAAATGAAGAGGAACGTGTTGAGCACATGATGGACGATATCAACCTTCAGGAAGGCGACGATGAAGATATCGAAACCGAAATAATAGATGTCTCGATCTTAACCCTCCAGAAACACAACAAAGCCGTGTTCTCCTCGGATTTGAGCGCCGATAATAAAATAGCAGTAACAGGCGGCGAAGACGACATGGCGTATCTATGGAGCACCGCAACAGGCGAGATCCTCCTAGAATGCTCAGGCCATAAAGATTCCATAGTCGAAGTGAGATTCAACTTCGATAGTCAGTACGTAGCCACTGCGGATATGGCCGGTATGATACAGGTGTGGAGCGTGAACGACAAGAAACTAGTCTGGTGTTACGAAGGCGACGATCTGGAGTGCCTGCTGTGGCACCCTTTCGCTAATGTGCTGTTCTGCGGCTACCAATCCGGGGATATCTACTTGTGGCAGATACCGCAGGGCAATTGCAAAGTACTCGTAGCTCAAAACAACGCATCGGTAACTTGCGCTAAAATACTCCCGAACGGTAAACAACTGTTAGCCGGATACAAAGACGGGTGCTTGAGGCTCTGGAACATCAAAGAGTGCAGCGTGGAATGGAGCAACAAAGTCATGGAAACCGTAATCGGTATAGATGTAAATAAAGAAGGTACTTTAGCTGTCGTTGCGCCGGAATCGAAGCTAATCAAGCCTGCCGATGGTAAATTGCTAACCACCTTGCTGCCGGAAGGTGAGAGTGAAATAGAGGATGCGCTGATCCATCCGGATTTGGGGGTGATCGCTTCGGGGTCGATATCGGGGCAGTTGTGCGTGTGGGAAATCGGAAGGTACGCTCTGAGACATCTGGCTAAAATAGAATGCGCTGTAACTGTGATGAAATGGGGCGCAGACGGTAAAATATTTATCGGAGCCGCTGACGGGGCTGTGTACGTGTGTGACGTTAAATCGGGTACTTTGCAAGACACTCTGACCGGTCACAGCGCCGAAATATTGAGTATATCTGTGTTCAAGGATAATAAGATTTTAACAACGTCTGAAGATGGTACTGCTAAAATATTTGCTACTAAAAATTAACTGTTATAGATGTTTTTATCTGTTTTCAGATATTTTTGATGTTCTTATTGTATCTGAATGTAATAAATATAATGATTGTTAAAAATGGTATTTTCTTTGGCACGGAAATAGTGAAAACATCTTTTTGGCACACTCGCAATGAACTGGCTTCATTGAATCGGCAGTTTTTCTAATACTCACGATGTTAAAATAAGCAATTCTCTAAAGCAAAATGATAAAAATGGCGCAAAGAAGAGAATGGTATTTGAATTAGTTTTGAAATAAATTCTAAAATTATGCCCAATATTTCCAAGCCTCAAGAATACTCTCTGATTGGATCTATCTAAATTTAAAGTTTTAGATTTTATATACTTTCCCCATCCTTTCCAAATTACTCTTAATATTGTACCTTTTCTCATAGGCACTTTATGATTTATTGATAAGGAATTATTATTTTAATTTTTAATGCTTTATATTCTTTCAAAACACATATGTATATCTAATAGAAGTACCACATTTATCCCCAAAATCATAATGGCACCACATTAATAAAATGGGACAATTTGGTACAGAGTAAGAATAATTCTGATGTGAATTTGGTTCCGATACCTACAAGTACAAGAATATTACTTTCATCTAATTTAAAAAAACCGCACGCAATTGAATAAACTAATTAAATAACGAATAAGTCAATATAATCAGCGTTTATTGATTTAACGTAAGAAAATTTAAAAATAACTATACATACCCGTGATTCATTACATAAGTGTGTAAAGTAAATTGCGTATACATACACTAATGCATGTTATAGTGTTTTGCATACTGAAATTGTTTATCATTAAAATCCCGAAGCACCTTTTAATACACTCCTATTGCTTTAGAAAAATTGACGATAATTTAAAGAGTAGTTTCCGGAGTAAAAGATAATCCGTTGTAGTACTTAATTCATTCAAGAAATATTTTCCCTTGCCTTATTAATATCGTCATCGTCTACTTTAAAATATAATCATTATATTGCTATTATTAATCGTTAAAAAAGTTATCTAATAGAGTAAACTAAACTTTTAAATATGTAATGTAATCAAAACATATTTTCAACATTTTCCTATGCTTTGTCACCATTGTAATTAAAAATCAAGTAATGTAGTATTTTTATCATTACCCGTCTACTTAAACATAAGTAAAGGAAGGAAATATAATTCGGGATATTCAGACGTACTCTTGAATCATCATTCCAGAAATATAACGGATAATATTTTCTACCTAATTAAACTTACAATAAAGTGCATTGTTACTTTTAAACATCGTTATTGCAATAGTTATAAATTAATGGTTAAAAATGTCTGTTCTCGATCCCTTCCTGAAAACACTGTAATAAATGATAAAACTGGTATAAATAAAACTAGGAAAATTAGTCTTCTTTTGAACATGTTCATTGAATAATATGTGTCATATTTCTCAATTATCATTCAGCTACTGAATTGCACCTCTCTTACGTAATAACAATTAATTGTTTACTGTGTTCCCTAAGTACGTGTAGAGGTCAATCCTTGGGAAAAAATAAAAGGAATTTTTCATATAAAGAGTGCTCTTTTCGAAGCCTTTTTCTAAAGAGTGTTAGTATAGGTGATTTCATTTTTTTTAGATTTTTTAGTTTTATGTAAAAATTACAGGAGAGAATAACTTTTTTAGCAAATCAGTCTTTTCAATACACATTTTTGGAGACAAAAAATAATGTTAGTAAAATGATAAGAACTAAGATGAACTAAATTAGGTAAATGTAAATAGCTAAATTAGGTAAATTAGGTAAAATTTAGTAAATGAAATTATATGAAAAATACCTCATATTTTTTATCAATAGATTGTTTTGCAATAGAACGCACTGTATAAGTTCTACATTATAATCAAACCTTCTAAACACCTACCTACCTTCTGACTTCCTATAAAAAAATTAAATAATTCCAAATAGCACTGTAATATCTATTAATTAATCCTAATACTTTATTTTTAGACATGACTATGAGTACCACTGCATGAATAACGTTCCGCAGTTAAACAAACATACACATTAAAACGTAGTATATTACCAAGTAAAAAACAGTTTCTCAAAAAAAAAACAACATACATGGGTTTAAGTACGAGACGAGCGGTCACTTAATCCTAGGATAATAATACAGCACGGACGATCCGGGCAGCTGCCAATTCGACGCGTGCAGCTCGATCAGCTGCAGCAGCGTGCGCCGCACCCCCGGCGACCCGGCGCTCGCCAGGAACCCGTCCCGCACGTTGGCCAGCAGCTGCTCCAGCTGCTGCGGCAGCTCCGCCTCCAGGTCCCTGCCGATCGACGTCAGCACGAAGAACAGGCACTCCGTCTCCGACAGGCACTTGATGGGCAGCTCCACGCACGCCTTACAGCACTTGGCCAGCACCGAGAGCAGCACCAGCTCGGCCGGCACCCCTTCCACCTGGTCCTTGAGGTGGCGCCGCTTCAGCTGGCTGCACATCTCCGCCAGGAACCACATGAAGGCCGTGAAGCGGGTGCCGTCGCCGGCCTTGACGCCTCGCAGGAGCCGGTCGCGCTCTTGGTACCACTGCTGGCAGAGGTTCAGCAGCGACTCGAGGAACGTTTGGTTCCTTTCGCTTTCTATGATCACCACGCATAGTTTGGCGACCGGTTCGCTGTATTTCATCCCTTCAACGGCTCGCTCCATCACCGTTTTGACCAGATCCATTAGAGTGCGCGTGGGTAATTGCGCTGGATCGTTCAGAGCTGCTTTCAGATTCGTTTGGTTGTCTGGAGGGAATATACTCAAGTCGATTTCCTCCTTCGAAATTTCCTTCAACTTGCTGGCCACCGCTTTGGAATCCGACGCGCCGAGGCTCTTTGATCGCTTCAGGTTGCTCGGCTTCGGGCTGGATTGCTTCGGCTGCACGCCGTTGGTCCAGTTTTGGTGGTAGATCGACTGGTTGACGCCGGCGAACACCGGATGGCCCAGCAGCTCCGGATGGTAGTGCACCGGCCGGTGCATCTGGCTCAAGAGCTGCGTGGTCGAGGCCGAGTGCAGCAGGGGCAACGGCACGCCGGATATGAAAGGAATGAGTCCGGGGTGATTCACGTGCCGGAGGACGTTGCCGCTGGATTTGGAGTGCTGCAGGCCGATCGGCTCGTAGGCCAGCGCTATATTTAGGTTGCCGCTGGACTTGGACGACTGTAGCTCGTGGTTCATGGTGAATTCTTTGGCGTGCACGTTCAATTTGCCGCCGGGGCCCATCGGCAGGTCCGTCCGCACGTTGGGCGGTCGGTAGATCTCCATCGTGGGCTTGCCCTTGACGGCGATGATGGTTTGCGATCGCCGCTTGCCGGGGTCCTTGTTGGGCCTTACGAAGCTCCGCTCGCGGGAGAGGAGCCCGGCGTTTTGCAGAAAGTCCGTTTTGGGGCTTCTCCTTAGGTGCGCCTCGTGCGCCATGACGTAACACTCGTTTCACTCGATCGCGATTTAGGAATCCATTTAGAAATGCACCGCCCACGCGCGGCACTCGCAAGTTTGGTCCGAAAACGCGGGGCCGACTGACGATGTCGCTTATTTCATGATTTTTTCTTGTTTTCCTGACGATTTTCCGAGTCGGATGTTGTTGGAGCCGACACGTATATTTAGAACGAGTATTTTTAACGATGCACGTTCCTCGTGTCGTGTAGTAAAAATAGTCGAAACGTTACGAGCGCGATTTAACCGCTTGCTGAATAATGGCGCGGAGGAATGATGGACTTGGTTTGACGAACGATCGCGCTCCGCTGCACTATTTAAAGTGCGACACCGACGCCCGTTTTCTAGTGGGAGCGTCCTGTCTAACGTCTATCGGTCTATCGCTAAAACTGAAACCGAAATGTCCGTTCGAATGGCGTTTAAGCGAGCGCTCTTCGCTGGTTGCGGGGCTAAAATTAACTTTCCTGCTTCTGTTCTGTTTGGAAACAAACGGTTTCGCAAGGTCGCATAGTTGCCTATAGAGAGTGCCTATGCAAATACAAACGAATACGTTTGTTGGGCTGACCAAATTTGGGAGGTTGTGGGTTTCCTTGAATTTCTTTTCGGTCGAATCGAAATGCATTGATTGTCGCTAATCGATGACATTGATGTGCTATTTATACAGATTAGATGATGGGGTCGATTAGGTATGGGCGTTGAATCGGTAATCGTGATGCTGCATGGGTAGGAAGAAAATTAATGGAATGTACAAGAAAATTGCTTATAACGTTTCGGACCAGTAATTTTCTCCTGTATTATTTACCTCTGTTGGATCGTTTCCAAGTATTGTTGGCTTCATTAATTCACAAGCGTTTATCGATTTTCCTCTAAAGGAAGTATTAATTGGTACTTATTCTTTCTTTTGATTTTCTATATTTTATTGATTTTCAATTATACAAACTGTTCTAATTGGAACTCTGAAATTTTGCAATAGAGAGGTTCAGATGGTATTCATTGAATGCATTGAACAGAGAGACAGAAGACCTTCCATGATATTTGAATTTTGGTAAATTCTTGCCATTAATCCCAAGCAGGAATTCCCCTAACCTAAACTACTCTACTTTCTATTCTCTTTACTCCACTCTCTACCATACTTTCTATCCTTGATTTACTACTCTCTATACTCTTTACTCAGTACTCTCTACTCTAATCTACTCTACCCTGCATTGAAATGCTTTTGAAAACAACGCCAAGAATTTTCGCTTGTACTTTTTATCACTCTTCATGTCAGTGCTGCACTAATATATCCCAAACAGGAATTCCATTCTTCAGTTAAGTATTGCCAGAAGGAATGAGCTGAATACGGACCAAAACATTTATGATCTGAAATCCTTTCTGTATAATTTAAACTAAATAAAATACAATCTGCATTTACTATATTTGTAATGAAATTATCAGCTCGATTGTTGTGATTGCGCCATCCACTGTTGCTTACGTACTCGTAGAATCGAATGCTTAGAGATAGCGAACGAAAATTCAATTGACAACAGGACAACACATTTCTTCAGATCGATTCCAGGGAAATTTTCGTAAACGCGCCTTTAAAAACAAATTTTACGTAAGTGCGTTCTGGCCGCACGGCTCGTATTTATTACTGTCTAATAACAGCGCGGGGAATGTTTATATGTAATTATTTTTGAATTAATTTCGACGCTCTTCTCGCTTCATCGAAAATACATGTGTGATTGACGTTATTTGGGCTCCGGCCAGAGACGTACGATTTTATTTTTATTATTTTTTAGGTTCTCATTACTCCTACTATTCCACAATAGGTATTCTAGATTTTACCTACTTAGAGCAGCAAAGCTTTGTTTTAGACTTTGTTAAAAACTTCTCTTTGATGTAAAATGTACGAATAAATTCCCTGTATTTAATCACACTATTCTTAATATAAATACTGCAAAATTAATTAATTTTCCCTGTTTATCTATTGTGAATTAACTTGTAATTATAAATTTTTTTAGACTTTGTTAAAAACTCCTCTTTGATGTAAAATGTACGAATAAATTCCCTGTATTTAATCACACTTATTCTTAGAATTCTTATAATATAAATACTGCAAAATTCATTAATTTTCCCCTGTTTATCTATTGTGAATTAACTAGTAATTACAAATAATTTTAGCGAAAATATATTCTACGATTAGAGATTTTTGTGTATTCCTAATGAAGCAATCAGATGAGATAAACCGCTGGAAAATTGAACTTGAACTTGTAGAAGGATGTAGCACGTTTAAAAAAAATAGTTTTTTTATAATCTGCATATCGAAAGTTCGTTCGTAATTAACCATTTGCGTACTGAGCAAAAATAACAAAATATAAAGCAATCTAGTTGGGTAACGAGTCAGATATCACAAAGCTGCAGATAAAGGAGCAACAATTCGTGTTGAACTTACTATTTTTAATTAAATCTCTTTATTGATCAGTGGCGAAAAGTGTTCCTCTTGCATCAGCCGAATAAGACCTTTTTCACCAGATTTCTTGTGTGAGCATGTACGACCGAAAATTAGAAAAATCAGAAAGTGTTAGTATCATCGAAGACCCGAAAATAAACGTTTGGAACGTCGAGCCCTCGACCTCCGCGAATAATTGCAGGAATTTCATCAGGGAAATCGTCGATAACTTGGATTTGCAGCCCAATCCAGAGAAAAGCGTTATCGCTTTATCCATAGGTTAGTACAGGAAGAGGTTTGTTCAATTTTAATATACTATAACATTTAAATAACCTATTTATGTAGAACTAAATAATATAATTTAATTGCTAATAAAAATTAATGGAAGATAAAGTTAAATTGAAGATATTGTTTCATCTAATATCTAATTTCTGGGAAGAATCATTTTGTATGTGCTTGAATTCTTAGATAGGTTCATTATTAAAATATTAGGGTAATCCTATTAATAGAAGTTTCATAATAAAATTCTTAGTTTATTTCTTGATATCCTAAACAACATCACATACGTAGATATTTTTAATAATTCCATTCCATGGAATTTTCTGTTGTGGACAATAACCTTTTAACCTTGTTTTAACAGATGCAATTCATTACAACTAATTCAAATAAATAAGATTTTTATATTACAAAATCCTACTTCTCGAAAGCCAGTGGATCTAAAATGAAACATAAGTTGAAACAGGTGGAAAATTCGCGTTAGTTTTTTGAAAATGTAGGCAGAAATGTAGTAAGTGTACACATATATTCTGTTATTCTCCTTAACAATTTATTAAAAGAAAATGGTGTAGGAATATGTGTATTAATAGATATTTTGAAAATATACATATCTTGTGTATTTTCCTGTTATTTAAACACATTTTACAGGTTTTAGTTACTCTCTGCAAGGTGTGTTTGAACATAATTTCAAAGATTTTAATAGATCTCATAAACCTTTATAATTTCTTTAGGCGATCCCACCGTTTACGGCAACCTCAAAGCAGCCGAAGAAACTGTAGAAGCCGTCAAATCAGCGCTGGTAGAGGGCCTGTTCAATGGATACGTAGCCAGTTCCGGTCACCAGGAAGCCAAGCAAGCCGTCGCCGAGTACCTCTCCCAAAATGACGTCCAAATCGACGCGAACGACGTCATCTTGTGCAGCGGCTGCTCCTCGTCCCTGGAGCACTGCATCACAGTCCTAGCCGATGGCACCAAAAACCAGAACATCGTCATCCCGCGGCCTGGCTTTCCCATTTACAGGACCTTGGCAGAGCACATCGGCGTGGAAGTCAGGTAAAGTTCTCCCATCGAAAATAAGTTCCCGTGGAATATATAAATTTCCCTTTATCAGGTACTACAATTTGATGCCAGAGAACAACTGGGAGGCCGACCTGGACCACCTGGAGTCCCAAATCGACGAGAAAACGGCGGCCATCGTGGTCAACAACCCGTCGAACCCGTGCGGATCGAGCTTCAGCGAGGAGCACCTGCGCAATATCTTGGAGATAGCCTACAGGTACCGGGTGCCTGTCATAGCCGACGAAATCTACGAGAACCTGGTGTTCCCCGGCGAGAAGTTCGTATCGGCCGCCTCCCTCAACTCAGGCGTGCCCATACTGGTTTGCGGCGGCATAGCCAAGAGGTTCTTGGTAAGATTTTGTTCAATACACGTTCTTATTTCTAAGGTTTGGAAACACTAGTCGAAAAAGTGTCCCGTTTTTTGAGGATAAAACAGGGTTCTTAAAACGGCCGCTAGGAGGCGATGTTGTGAAGGACCACGGTTATATTCAAACTAAAAATGGATAGAAAATATAAAAATATACTTAAATCAGCGTTGATTTTGTTGTTAACATCATGCCTAACGTATCTTCGGTTAATGTATTTCTCCATTTTCTCCTCGAAATGTCAAAAAATAATGTTTGAAGTTTTGACAGCTTGAACTCTCGTCTCACAACCGCGATTTTTATGTAGCGCGACGCTGATTGGCTGAGATAAGTTGGTCCTTCGATCGTTCGCCACGGTGCGGTGCAAAAGTGAAGCTTAAAAAGTCCTCAAATAACGGGACACATTCTCTAATGCATAGTTTCCAGAGTTTCCAGACCTAAGAAATATAGGGCCGTGGTTCAATATGAATCATTTAAGGCCCGTGGTTGCACTGAATTCCGTTGTTCATCAGAAATATAACGTTCCATGCCAAAACTTTTCAGGGTTGTTTTGTGTTTTGTGGTCTTCTAGGATGTAAAAAGCCATTTAAAACCTCTAAAAAATCCTCATCGTCGGTTAATTCTTCTAATAATACGTTCAAAAAAGGTTGTTTTGTCTATTTTAACGGGGAACTGTTTGTTTTAGGTTCCAGGTTGGAGATTGGGTTGGATAATAGTCCACGACGAATTCGGGGTGCTAAACAACGTGCGCAAAGCGCTGAATTCGCTCACTCAGCGCATAATCGGCAGCAATACGTTGATCCAAGGCGCTTTGCCCGCCATATTGAAGAACACGCCGCAAAGTTTCTTCGATTCCTTGATCGGCACGTTGGCCAACAACGCGAAACTGGCCTTCGAGCGCCTGCAGAGCACCGAAGGCCTGACGCCCTTCATGCCGCAAGGTACCATGTACATGCTGGTGGAGATACAGATGGAGAAGTTCCCGGCGTTCGCCGACGGGCTCGAATTCGCGCAGAAAATGATGGAGGAGGAGTCGGTGTTTTGTTTACCTGGTGAAGTAAGTTTCAAAATTTCTTCGCTTTTATTCTAGCGAGCTTTTATTATAAGATTTTATTTTATTTTTCAGTGTTTTGCCATTCCTGGTTTCTTGAGGATCGTACTCACAGTGCCCGAAGATTTGCTAGAGGAGGCTTGCGCTAGAATGATGGAGTTTTGCAAGCGACACTATAAGCATTGATTTTTAAAACACTTGTTTTAAAGAACCAATACTACCTCTTAATGTAATAATAACACAACGTCTCAGTGATTTTATACTGCATAGTTTTAAGCTGTTAATTATATTCTAGAATTAATTAAAATATAGGAAAAAGACTTGTATTTATTCAATATGTACAAAATGATGCTACATACTTGTAAAAAATGGAATGGTACTATTAAGAAAAAGAAAAGATTATTCGAGAAATAACAACAAAAACTTTGGCAAGCGTAGGAAAAAAAGTCCTTCCAACTACCTAATACTAAACAACCGTATTCTTCCACGCGACTCGAAGTAGTTCTTCCCGAGAGTAGTTCCCCCGAACCGCATTCGAGCAAACCACGGCCGTATATTTCTAAGGTCTGGAAACTCCCTATGCTTATTCATTAGAGAATGTGTCCCGTTATTTGAAGACTTTTTGAGCTTCACTTTTGCGCCGCACCGTGGCGAACGATCGAAGGACCAACTTATCTCAGCCAATCAGCGTCGCGCTACATATAAATCGCGGTTGTGAAATGACAGTTCAAGCTGTCAAAACTTCAAAAATTATTTTTTGACATTTCGAGGAGAAAATGGAGAAATACATTAACCGAAGATACGTGAGACATGATGTTAACAACAAAATCATCGCTGATTTAGGTATATTTTTATATTTTGTATTTATTTTTAGTTGGAATGAAACCGTTTTTATGCTAATTCTATTTAATTCGTATGCAAAAAAACCGCGTCCTTTACAACATCGCCACCTATCGGCCGTTTTTGGAACCCTGTTTTATCCTCAAATAATGGGACAATTTTTCGACCTTAGAAATATCCGGCCGTGGAGCAAACCAACCAATAAATACTACAAATACTTCTCGTTCTCCGCCGGTACGCACATAAATAACTTAGCACAGCCATTGTTGAAACCGTCGAACGCCCTCCTCATGATCGCCGGCTTGTTTTGCCACCAAATCGTCACCATGTACACGGGGATGCCGCACAAGATCAGCGCCACTCCCACCCCCACCTCCACGGGGCTCACGTAGCACGGCAGTATCACCAGGAACGTGCAGATCACGAGGAACGTGATCGGCAGCGCGAGGTTCACTTTGATCGGCCGCGCCAGCTTCGGCTTCACCTTGCGCAGGTACAACAGCCCCAGGATGCTGATCAGGATGAAGACGGCCTCCACGAACGAGCAGTAGTTTATCAGGGCGTAGATGTCTTCTACCATCACCAGCAGCAGCGTTATTATGCCCTAAAATTAATTAACTGGATTAATGCAGCCATTGGTTTTCTTTATTAGAGAACCTAGAGATCTCGCGAAGAGCTGGATTATAATGGATTATACCTAATTATATGGAATGGACTACAAGAAGAAGAGGCAAGAAGGAGGAACCTAAAGAATTGGAACAGGAAGATTGGGAAAACAGAGTATTATGGAAACGAAAAACTGTAAACCAGGAAGGTAGAAGATGCAGTCGTTCTTCATATTCTGGAGAGGATTTTTTGGTGAAACGGGAAAATGGTAGTGCTGGAACTACCAGGATGGATGCATTAACTGTACTCCTAAAATTCTATTTATTGGCATCGATTAATGAACGTACCAGTAGAACTAGAGATGGTACGGGAGTCAAATGGGCGACGGAAATCAGGCAAATGGCCTGCGGCAACTGCCCCTCGCGGGCGCCGACGAAGAACAGCCTGGACGAGGCGAATATGGCGCCGTTGAGGGAGCCGAAGGTGGAGCAGGCGACGAACACGGGCATCAGAAAGGAGCAGACGCCCATGATTTTGTCGCCGAAGGTGACGGCGACGGCGTCGGAGGACAGGACGTCGTCCTTGCTCAGCACCACGAAGTACGCCACGTTGGTGACCACGTAGACGATCGTCACCACCGGCATGGATATCAGTATGGCCTTCGGGAGGTTCCTGGAACGAGATAAATGTATCGAAAACATAATGGCTTTTCGCCGCTGCGCTTACTTGTAAGGATCTTTCAGTTCCTCGGTGACGAAATTCAAGTAATTGTAACCGGAGTACGAGAACAAGCCGGAGTAGAAGGCTAGAGCTATGTGACCCGGGTCCCATTTCGTACCGTCCAGCGGTCTGTTGAAGTTCTCCAAGTGCCCGGTGCAGGCGTAGTAAATACCGGCCAGTACGATGATTCCTAGGGCTAACATTTTAGTCGCCGTGAATATATCTTGGACTCTGGTGACCCATTTAACATTGTAACAATTAATTACCTAAAAATTTTGGATTATTTAATCGATTATAATATGCTAGAATTACGTTTTTATTAGTTTATAATTATAATACTTATATAAAACTCGCTTACAGTCAATATGCATATTGTAGCTGCAGCTAGCAGCCTAACAGCTTCGTAAGGGGCCGGGCAGGTGCCCCAAAACGGCTGCACTATGTACTGGGCGAATGTTATGGAAGTGATGGCGTTTCCCGTAGGAACCAAAATGAACAACGCCACCCAGAGGTATAAAAAAGCTGGTAGAGGGCCGAAGGCTTCTTTTATGTAAGCGTAATCGCCCCCCGACTTGGGAATCATTGTACCTGAAAATCAACAAAACTCTCATCTTTATGCATTTTGCAATATTTAGATGGTAAAACTGGAGATTTTTCTGTGGGAAATATTTTATAATTTACATGAGAATATAAATACTATAAATGTTTTTAAAGGAGCTACAGGTCCTCAAGGGATCTGCCCTGAAGATGGTTGTTATTTTATTTCTTCGAAATTGTGCAAGATAAATTCAAGAAAATTAGCACATATTCATTTTAGATCAGATTTAGTACATATTAATCATTTTAGTGTAGATACTACTATTAACAATTTTATTATTAGACTTTTTCAATAAGCTATTATTGGTGTCTCAGAGAAGAGCTCTTCTAGATGAGTAGAAGAAAATTACCATATTTTGTCATTGATAACCTTTTCATTTTGATGTAAATTCATAAAATCCTCATCTTTTTTCTCATACAAAAAAGGCACAATTTAATCTGCTCCTATTTACTTATTAATTTTAATAAATCTATTATACAACACATATTTTTTTACCAACAGTCCACTCTATAATATAAGCAGTCTAAACGCGTCTGTTGCTAGTCTTTTTTTTGTACATCCTAAATATAATTCTTAGTTTAGTTCGGTTTGGTCTAAATAAAATTTCCAAAAGCCTTTTTACGATTAAGCGGAGCGGGTCTAATTCAATTATCGCTTGCGAGGTCATACACATCTCCGAGAGCGGTTCCAGCTCTCAAAAGGAGAAAAGGAAATTCAATATACTTATTATTAGAGATATTGTGCCGTTTCAAATTAGGTGTTCTGTTGTTATGTAGGTGTTGTAAGTGCGTTGTAGCGTGATGTACTGATGTCGCTTCCTTCGTTTCACGCTATTCCGCTTGTTTGCCTAAATATTATCTGATAGATGGATATTTTTCGCAATTAAATTTAACGACCTGAATTACTGTGTTTGGGGCTTCTGTGGGATTTTGAGGAGAGTAAATAGAGTTGATTCAATTAGGAGAGAGGCTGATAATAAAAAAAATAATTTAAAAATGCACGGTCAATAAGTTAATTCTAGATAAGAATGTGTTTAAACCACGCATGTTTCCTTATCTTTGTAGGTAGGTAAACCTTGATAAACAAAATAAAATGCGATGGTGCGAATACAAAAGGAGCCTGTTCGATAATTTACCGCTTTGGTATTGAATTTCTATTAGGTAATATCAGCTAAAAGTTGTTAAAATCCTTGATTATATTTTTTTTCAAATTTTAAACAATTTTTCGGGTAATTTATTTTTTAAGTAGTCCATATTGGTAAATAGTTGTAAGTACACTTAAACAGTACTGAATAAACAAACGTTGACCTAATTAAATTTGAGTTTTGCAGATGTAAAGTTATAAAAATGCGCCTACGTTGGCCCCCAAAAATTTTACTACAAAATAAAACTTTGAAACGACCATAACGTAAATTAACAATGGTTTGCTTCTGGCAATAAAATTAAATCATAAATTAAATATTTAAATGCGTATAACCTGACTTGAAACTGATAGTATATTTGATTATTTTGTGCCAAAAAGTTACAATGTATTTCTTGTGGAAAATTCCAAGATTTGTGGTATTTTTTCTAGAATTCTGTACGCACATTATTAAATTATCTTAGATAATAATTGATGCAAAAATCCTATTTAAAGAGTTCAAAATTTTGTTCAATTCGAAAAGCTTACTAATCATGAAAAATAATAAAGGCCGGTTAGTGAGGAACTTTCATTCTACCTAGAATTTGTAAGGATTTTCCTTTTATGCTATCTGGGTATCTGGGCCACACCGCAGGAAGTCAAGGTTTTACAAATTCAATACAAACACTTTGCAGGAGCACTTTGCAAACACTCGGCATTTTCTTCCTTTGAAAATTTAAGTGCGTTTACTTTTATCAGCTATTACTAATCTAGAAGATTTATGTCAATTACCTACGTAACAATAAATAGTAGGTAAATAGTAATAGTAGGTATATAAACATTTGAGTCTCTTTAATTCTCTGATATTAATTTTACAGCCAGTTCTTTTTTATTTTTTTTACAAGTAATTGCCCTGAATTATAAAAATTTCAAAACGTCATTGAAGAAAATTGAAAAACAGATTGAAAGTAGTTGGAAACTCGGAATAATATTAACTATAAATATTAATCCTAGCTTTATTTCTGCTTTAAAAACCTGGTATATCCTTGGTAAACATCTAAATGTGAATATAGCTCAGAATAACCACCCTAGCTACCCAAATACACTCTTGTTAGATAAATCTTATAATCTATCAAATAAGAAATCTCAGTAGACTCATAATCAACCGTTGAAGAAACCGGTTGTACCTGAAGGTCCTTGCTGAATGCCATACAATTCTACTAGCATAATAAACCCCATGTAGATTTAGTATTCTTTTGTGTAGGTCAGACCGGTATATTTCCGTCATATCACGATTCGCGATAGCTCAGTTAAGTGTATGATGCAACAATTGGTGTAATCGCGTTTCCCATCTGATTTCGGCGTTTGCGGTCCCAGATGGCCTTTATAGGTATAAAGTTTCGGCATAAAAAAATTATATTCTGACGCAATCATTATTGTTTATTCAAATATATTTTTTCAGTAAAATTTTAGTGCAAAATTCCTTTTAATATGGATCTGTGATATAGATATTAATGTGATTAAACGTATTTCTTCCTTGAGTATAATCTGTATTGTTTATATTTAACTTAGTAGATTTGTGTCAATTTAAAGTAATATTAAATAATTCTCGTAATGACTGATAAATAAGTTTAATGCGCTCTGATAAAAATAAAGTGCGCGTTTTTTGACCTAAAATTTGCATTTACCATGCCGATAAATTCAGGGACAAATAATTTATATAGCACAGTTATAACTACAACCAAAAAATGCGCATAAATTGTAATAAACAACAACAAATATCCATACCTAATTCGGCGTAGCACAAAGCCCCGATCATGGACAAAATCCCGGACAAGATCCATATCAAAATAGCGATCCCGATCGAACCGGAATACCTCAACACCCCCTTGGGCGACACGAAAATCCCGGACCCGATGATGACACCCACAATAATCGCCACGCCGTCCATCAAACCCAATTCCTTCTTCATTTTCACCCCGTCCGACGACTTGGCGTCCTCGCCGGCGCCCTTATCCTCCCCCAAAGTCTTCATCTTCGGTGAATCCTCTCGACCACCACCGATCACTGTCTTTCGCCGATGCACCAGGAGAGCCTGTCTTCTCTATCTGACACCACGCGGTGCGTAAATCGCCGACGAACCACGTGTTGTTCCAACCTCACCGCTTCCGACCGACGACGACGGCTTCCACATTGCTCGTATCGGAACCAACACTCGGTATTTCAGACGGATTCGAATTTTTAATTCGGGTGTCGAGTGCTGCGTCGGGTCTCGAGCCGCCGGGTCCCCCTTCTACCGAGGTGGATTCAATGCACTGGTAAAGGTGAAGAGGTAAAGGTAAAGGTGATGTTACCGGTAATATCTGGGTGATTGGGGTTACAGGAATCGCAGGTATCACCTTCGGATCGGTTTGTTTTGCAGGTTTAACTCGTACTGTTTATAGTGGGTGTTAGTGCTACTACTGCGGCTCGTTTGGGCCGCATATCCTGTGTAAAATTGTTTTAATGATTCTATTACTTGTGGAAGAGAAGCCAGTGGCGTCGCAGGCGGGGATCGGCGGCGAGGAATTGGTTTTATTGGATTATTTAGGTGTAATTTTTGGCGTTTGATGTTTTGTCAAGTTTTGTTCGACACTAGATTATATTTTTGTAAATAATTAAATTATTTAAAGGAGAGTGTATATTTTATTTTATTTTTTAAGTATACTTAATAAAAATCTCTATTTAATTGAACTTAATTAGGATCTGTGCTTATTGATTTTAATAATTTATTGAATTAAATTTAATTTCGCTATATTTATATTTTTTATGTAATCTACACGCCTTTTCATGCTGTGAATTTGAACTTTTTTGCAATTTTGAAAAATATTGCAATCTTTTATAAAGAGATTTTTAAAAGGCTACTGACAATCTTTTGCTGTCCATGTTAATTTTACCTATTTTATTTTGATTTTATTAATATAATTTTATGTACGAAATTCGAAACCTCTAAATATCAATAACATTTTAATTTTAAATATTTTTTATCTCTGTGCCATTAAATTATTCATTTATTTTCGAAACAAACCGCAAATAACTCTTATCGAATATCAACACTATCGTGCTAGAAGTTCTTGTGCACATTTAGAAACGAGTGTTTAAAAGAAAATCGCAATAATTAAAGTCGTTATAGTGTTATTATTACAAATTTTCAAAAACTCCGTCTCAGCTGACTGAATCACACCCAAGTCTAAGCACCGTTTATAACAAATCCTTTCCAAATAGAAGAATTATAGGTTATGTCTTATGTTTTTGTTTTCATTTGTGAGTTGTGATTATGAAAAAAACTATTTCAGTTATTTCTACGCAATTAGAGTATTCCAACAGATTTTACGTTTAGATTCGCACTAGATTTAACGCAAAAATGAATATGAACAAAATGTTACGCTCTTGGAACAGCGAATATTACGTTGCCCTAGAATGCAAAGACCTGCAAGCGAATGCTATGGCAGTAGATTCTACGGGCACGTTCGTTTTATTAGCCGGGTATGTATTATTTAATAACGTTTTCCTTTTCAATCTATTTTTTATAATCCTATTCATATTTTAAAATATTTGCATAATTTTTTTTATATAATTGTTTTAGTCGAAGATTTTTAGCTGTAACCGATCTCGATTCAGATTTTGTTGTACACAAGTTCCCCAGACAAAGCAAATACGCTGTAGGCGCTGCAGAATGGAATCCCACGAGTTTTCACAAGGAATTATGCGTTATATCGGTACAAAGTTCCCCCTTAAATCGTATCTAATTCGTTACCAACGCGCTTCTGTTTTCTAGAGCAATCAACGATTGGAAGTGTTAACATGGAGAACGGAAGAATTGATACAAAACTTCTCCGTCCGGGCTCACACGAGGGTGATAACGGACTTGAACTGGCACCGGTTCGATCCCAACATTTTAGCTTCGTGTTCGGTGGACACTTTCATTCATTTGTGGGACTTGAGGGATTCCAGAAAACCCACTTTATCGCTATCTGCAGTAGCGGAAGCATCGCAAGTACGATGGAACAAGATCTCCCATCATTTGCTAGCGACAGCCCACGAAGGGGATATAAAAGTGTGGGATCAGAGAAAAGGCACCGCTCCCGTTCAGTATATAGCCGCTCATTTAGCTAAAATCCACGGATTAGATTGGTCTCCGACTTCTGAGAATCACATCTGCTCGTGCAGCCAAGATAACACTGTCAAGTTTTTCGATACGACTAACAATCGTAGGCCCGAATGCGTACTGACCACTAATGCACCAGTGTGGAGGGCCAGGTACACTCCTTTTGGTACTGGATTGGTAACTGCAGTCGTTCCGCAGTTGAGAAGAGGTGAGTTTATTCACGAATTATTTCATATTTTAATCCTGGTACGTTTTGTAACAGGAGAAAACAGCCTTTTACTATGGAATACCGCGAACCGTAATACTCCGGTGCATACATTTGTGGGTCACAGAGATGTCATATTGGATTTCGAATGGAAAAAGCAACATCCGGACGATACAGACTTTCGATTAGTGACCTGGTCCAAAGACCAAGCGTTGTTAGTTTGGAAAATAGACAATTACCTTCAGAAACTGTGCGGCTTCGAACCGATCGAATCCAAAGATCCATTCAAATCTCACGAATACTCGGAAAACTTCAGGTTTTTCAAAAAAACATCGCCGAAAGTCCAGCCGCTCCAACAAGAATTCTCCCTGCTGAACATACACATACCGAATTTAACGATATTGAAAATGGACGCGGTGGCTCGACACGTCCTCGTCAAAGCGACTATTAACAATTTCGTGGCAATTCTGAAGGTCAACTTTCCCAGCGCCTATCCTCACGGCGTGCCCCCCGGATTCGAGGTCGTGAAGGAAGGCTCCAACATCGGCGATTCGATAGCCGCGCAACTTCTCCAAATGCTGACGCATCTAGCGCTGCAGAGGGTCTCGAAGAACCGAACCTGCTTGGAATCCTGCCTGCGACAGATGGTCACAACCCTCGAACAGCTATCCAGCGACACGGAAAACAAACGGGTCTACACCAGACCCTACATGGATCCTCACAACATATTCAACAACAGCGACGTTTACATCCCGTTCCCGAGAACGTCAGGCGCTAAATTCTGCTCGGTAGGAATGCTAGTGTGCTTCGGGCAACCGGTGCACGCCAGAAGATTATCGATGAAAGCCGATATATCCCCCAGGACGGTGTCTTCCACCCCCAGGGCGCTCTCGGCGCTGGAGAACACCTATTCGAAGAGACCCGACGACTACATGACGGTGTCGGCCTTCTACTACCAGCGACAGCGGTCCAGAGCCAAGCAGAATTACATGAAGTTCTCGAAGGCCATCGTGCACATATACGACGCCTTGGGGCTGTTCTTTGTCAACAAGCAACTGGCCGAGGAGTACATCCTGGACGGGGACGTGGGGACGATTTGCAAGCACAACGCCGCCGCCGCCGCCGTGGTGGGACGATGGGACCTCGTGCAGACTTGGACGCTGGCCGAGTTGGTCGCCGGGCCCCAGCAGGCTGACGAGGAAAACTCGTGGAGCAACCATCCGTTCGGGAACAAATTAATGGAGTCTTTGTAAGGGTTTCAATAGTGGGTATATTTTTGAATTGTTTTATGATATTTCCTTTTGTAGAATCAGCGATTATGCGTCCCAACACGATATTCAAATGGCAGCTATGCTTTGTTGTATATTCGGTAAAGAACACGACGTATCCGTAAGAAAGTCCTCGTTGAAATCGTTATTATCTCCGGTGGTAAGTACAATTGGTTGTATATATTCAATTACATGTAAAGTATTAGCATTATAAATATCCCATCGAATAGTATAATTGTAGGTTTCTATTGACAATTTCGGGTTCTAAGGTACAGTAACCCCAAAGCTTTAATATCATTATTAATTCAGTTTAGTGTTTTCTTATTCGACGTACATACACTTTTCCGATGCACTTATCATACTAAACCATTTATCTGTCTTTTATAGCAACTAGTACCTGGGAAAAAGTGGTTGAAGGTAATTTAATTTGAATTTATATAAATGTGGTGTTTGTGAAGGGACTCTTTGTTTTTGGCGCGCTCTGGCTCATTTCCGGTACGCTGGTACCGATTCCAATAAAATAATGGTAAACATTGATCGTAACCGCATAAGATCATCCAATTCGTATTTTGCTTGATTATTATACACGCTTACTTTTTGTGTAACGAGCTATTCTAGCTACAATAACTAAATTGGAATGTAATTAATTTTAGCCGGAATCCTCGCCTTACCACACTATACCCCCAGCTGACATCGTAGCCGATGGCTGGGTACTCCCTATGCTTCGCACCACCCGATCGACGTCCCTGGACAACCTCACCATCGAAGGACCGCTCAAAATACCCGCCCCCAAAACGGCCCCGAACTCCCTCTATGAATACTACAAAACGGCCTACGCGGAGACCCTGCACCGCTGGGGCCTGATCTACCACCGCACGGAGGTGCTGAAGTTCATGTGCGCCACGCCCGAAGTCCACAAAGGCGTGGAGTTCATAAGCGATTGCAAGCACTGCATGAAACCGGCGAAGTTCGGCAGCTGCGGCTCCTGCAAGAAGCTGACCCTGAAGTGCGTGATTTGCCACCTATCGGTGAGAGGTTCGGCGAACACGTGCGTGCTGTGCGGCCACGGGGGCCACTCTAAGTGCATGAAGTGGTGGCTGTCGTTCCACGACACGTGCCTGAGCGGCTGCAGGTGCAAGTGTTTGATGCAGACGGCGGGTATGCTGTGTCCCTAGCGTTGCGGCACGTTGACTGGCGGGCCGAGTGTGATAAGTTCTAATACAATGTGATACTGATGCTGTTGGAATGCCGTTGGGCGCGGGTCTTGGAAGCGTTTCTTGGCTGATGAACGAATCTCCGGTTTGGATTTTAATTAATTGATTAGCACAAATGTTTACGAGCGTGTTGGTATTGTCGATTTTCGGATGGTGGATTTTGTGTTGCGGAGTCTCGAAGCGCTCTATTTTTAAATGTGATTTTTAATTGCCAAATTTCTTCTGTTATCTTTTGGAAAATTCAGTAATTTATTTGATATCTGCAATAATTTAAAAGTACTGAACTTACGATTACTATCTGTAGATACTATTTATTAGTAATTTTCTTAAACGATCTAGGGAATTATTACCAGGGTGAAATTTTGTATAAATTTTATTAGCACTACATATAGCACTGCTATATTGGTTCGAGTTATCCTTACTTTTCAGTATTTTCATTGTAATAAGTGTAGTTGTGTTGTTAGAATAAGAAGAAATAATTTTTTAGGAACAAAATGTTTGTACTTACACCTAAGTGCATAAAAGTTTGCGATATGGTCATTTCTATGAGTTGAACAAAGAACGATTACTAAAATAACAGTTGTTAGAGTGAGAAAGTTGCAATTATACAATATCACTCTTTTTTCTTTATAAGTATGCACCAGTAGTCTATATAATCTATATTGCAAACTAAAATGGGTCAACCTGTATAACTTTTTTAGTGACAAATTTAATTTAAACAGTATACTAAATTAAATCCGTTTATTTCATTTGTTTATTTATTTGGTGCTTTTTTAGGAAATGTTAACCTAATACATATTTTCGTCTTATGTAAAAATAAATTCTTTATGACATTAAATACACGACATTTAAAAAAAAACGATACTCAATCTAAAATTCATACAATTATGCTAGGATGGTAACGATTTTGCCTAGTTTAATTCATATAATTATACAGGACGTCCAAAAAAAGATATCAATAATTTGGGAGCATATAGATGAAATTAAAGTAAGGGTTTAAAATTTATATGAAGTTGTATCCCTTATTTTGATGTCATTTATACCCTCCCGAATTATTGACATATATTTCTGGACACCCTGTATAGTTACTAGCACTCATTAACCAAAATATAAAATTTCATTTAGACCTTCTGACGCTATTTCTTTTGTAAGCGGGATTCGCGAACGTCGATGTAGCTTCTTTATACAAGGGATTATCGCCGGTTCCCCACTTGAGATTTTTCCTCTCGTTTTCGAATTTAGCGTATTCCCGTCGGTCGTGAATCGACGTCAAAATTTTCCAAATCAGCAACAAAATTATACCCGCTATCACGATCGACGTTATCACTCCGAAGATCCACGCTACAAATTCGAGAAAAGAAACAATTAATTCATCATAATACTAAACTAATGTTCCTACTAACCTGTTACGTTCGCTTGTTCCGGGCAGGCTTTTTTCTTTAAAGCCCTCACCACCAAATTATTGTCTCCCTTGTAGTAGTAATCGAAGTTAATAATACACGTATCGTTGTCGGGGATTTTGCATTTTTTAATATCATCTACGGGATTATCATCTAATGAATCCAAAACGGTAGTTTCAAAAGCCGTGCAGTCGATCCAGCAGGTTTTTTCGTATTTTCCAGTTTTGTAAACTTGGCATTGCACGCAGTGACTCAATTCTTCACACCTACATAATTATTTTATACTAAGGTATTGTTAGAGTTGGATAATATTTACCTTTGTGCCGGACAAGACGGACAATCTTCACAGTATTTACCGGTATACCGGTTGTTATCAGTCATCTCGCACTCGCAGCGTCCGCACTGGCATTTCCCGTGATTCGAGCAGATTATATCGCTACCGGGCGCTATACAATTTACCTGACTTTCATCGCATTCGCAAGCATCTCCCGTGAATCCCGCCTGGCATTCGCATTTCTTACAATTGCAATTACCTGCAACGACAAAAAATTCAATAAGAATATATTCAATTATTCAGCAATACCTCACCTTTTCCGGAACACAACAAACCTCCTTCTCGTTTGCAGGAATAATTGTCGCACTCGCAAAATTGCCCGTAGATTCTCTGATTGGGATTTTTATTGTTCTGGCATTCGCATTTGCCGCATTTACACGTACCAGCACCTACGTTACATCAAATTTAGATGAATAACATACAATGGGTACCAAACTCACCGGAGCAAATATCAGTAGACCCTTCCATAAAGCAATTAGTGACGTTATCCGAAGAACTCAAAGAGCTGTCGCATTGGCAGTTCCTCCCGAATCGCCCTTCGAAACAGTCGCAGATGCCGCACTTCAAGTTTCCCTGGTTATTGCACTGTTCGGAGTCCCTCTTGAAGGACGCGTGGCCGGGCGACGAGCACGAGCACTCGCAGAGCAGGTCCAGGTCGATGGTGAGGTTCTCGTTGAGGCCCTCCGGCCTGATGGTGATCCTGCGAGCGAGGGAACCGTCGGTCGGGCAGTCTCTCACTTGGATCGAGGCCACGAAGTCCACCTCTTTGCCCACCTGGATGTCGCCGCAGCGGCCGGGAATTGCGCTGTTGCAGTTTGACGTGAACTTGATGTCCACTTCGGCGGGGGCGTCGTGCGTGAATTTCACGCTTTGAACTATTTTCTGGGGATCAATGGATGTGGATTAGTGTCGCGTGCCGCTTGAAAGGGCGGATGAAGCACTGAAGATATAGTTGTTTTAAGCAAGTATAAAAGATCCTGTGTTCTTGTCAGTGGATTTGTGAACCCAAGTTGTTGTGGAATTAGTAGAAATAAAAGAAAGGTCAATTGGTAAATAGATAGCAGACAAATTTTGTGACAGAATCAAAGTGTTTATGTTTCAAATCCAACCAAAAAGACACTTAAAAGTGTCGGGAACGAGTCAAAAATTATCATTCTATACACCATTTTCACAGTATCTTTCACTTGGTCGGTTAGGTTTTAAGGTTTAAAATGTTGGGTAAACTCTGAATATACTTACATTATAATTGTCTTTAACCAAGTGTACGACGTTTTTCCCACCTTTATCGCTCAATTCGCCGAAATTGGAGTTTTTGACGTTAAGGGACAATAGCTTGTAGGCGGTGGACAAGGTGCTGCTCTTCCTTACAATGGCGAAAATAATATTAACGTTGTTCTCGTTGGCGACGTAATTCAATTGCGACACGGATGGGTAATCGTAGGTCAAGTAATCGGCGTCGTCTTCGTAGCACCTCGCAGGGTTGGGCTCGATCGCGCCGGCCAGTTTTCCATCACCGGCTATGTGGAACAGCGCGTCTGGAATCCGCTTTTATTAGAAGAGGTACAACGGAATTAGGGTCGGTAAATACCTGTGGAGAACACCAGTAAGTGACGGGCCTGCTCTCTCCAGCCGATCTTCGCCTTGCAAACGATGGCTTGGATGATCGCGTCCAAGCCGCCCTCGGGGGTGTCCAGGTTGCCGGAGACATTCGCTGCTTTCACCTGGCTGACGAACCTCTGGTAGTCGGCGCTCAGGCTCAGGTCGTTCTTGAAGCTGTAGGGGCTGACGCAGTTGACCTTGCTGGTCGTCACGCAGGGGGTTTTCAACCTACACATTCACGAAATATAATAAAATTTTTAAATCGAATATTCGATGGTTTACTTATGTGGTATGGTGCTAACGAAAGGCAGTTCGCGTTTGTCGATGAAACTGCCGAAGCCCAGTCGGAAATTCGTGGTGATGTTTATCATGGTTTCGGCTAGTTGCATTCCCAGTGTTGCCAGGTTGTCTTTGTACTCTTCCATGGATCTGGACAAGTCCATGAGGTAGTACAAGTCGACGGGGTAATTGGCGGCGCTTTTGAACTTGAATCTCAGGTCGTACGTTTCGCCTTTCCTCAAACTGAGTTTGACGGCTTGCGGTCTTATTTGGACGGGATTGTCGATGTCGTTGGAGAAGTCAACGTCCTTATTTACTTGGATAGACATGGACGGAGATATTAGGTCGGATTGTTGGCACCAGTTTTGGCTTTCGTTTTTGGGGTTGCAGTGGACGGATAGACCTCCGTTATCCTGCAAAGGGGTTGATAAATTTCCTCGCCAGATTTGTTTCGTATTTTATGATTGTGATTTGTAATTGGAATATAAATAAGTATACAGGGTGTCCCAAAAAGGTTGGGATATGGTTTAACTAGATATTCTAACATATCGAATCCAATATCAAAAAATCTCTTAATTAATTTTTAACTTTAACTTCCTGTAAGTTTGTTATTACGCACTTTTGAGTATAGGCAAGTTAGATAAATTCATGTTATTTTCGTTTCAGAAGTCTGTAGTAAAGGCATGTTACAACTTTTTTAAAGCACCCTGTATAATTCATGATCAGAAATAGAATAAAAAATTTTAAAATTAAATTAACCAGAATAAAAATACTGCATGTTTCGTGATACAAATCTTATCAAACGTTAATGGTATTAAAACCGCATCCTAAACTGCATTTCCTTTCAAATGGTTTAACGTACCTACATTTGCGCCAACATTATACGTACAAATTCAGCGCAACAAAAAATTATTTTATGCAAATTTAGAAATACATAGGTATTTACTTCACACAAAAAAACAACATACCTATTTCGTAAAATATACTTACATTTTGGGAATTGATGCACCAAGCGCAGTTGATATCTTGTATGCATTCTTCGCAGGTTTCTTTGGCTGCACAATTGCTGGCCGATTGTCCACTGGCGAATACCCAAAAACAGGAGTGTATTATTAAATACTGCACGGCTAAGTTGAACATGTTTCATGGACAGCCCGTTGAACAATGATAGCTTAGCAGTGCGAATTATAAGGTATCACTGATGACTGATAACATTGGTCATGGTCAAGACTAGTTATGCCACAAGAGCTCTGCGATAGCTGATACTGATTTAACCACCTGCCTTCATTAATAAATTGCAGTAGTTTTGTTTCGATTGGCCTCGGATTTTTTGTGAAGTGTATAAGCAAAATCTGTACTAGGGCAAAACAAGCAATAAACGGTCGCGTATGCATATATGTTATGTAATAAGACGAACCTCTTAACAATATTTTGACAGTCGTACCACTTCCGGTTGTACCGGTAGTAGGCATCAACTTTGTTATTTTAAATGGGACACCCTGTATATTTATGTATTTTTGAAAACTACGTAAAATTTCTGGATACTTTTGTCTAAAACACTTTTCCAACAAAGCATATTTTTTGAGTTAATTTTTTTATTAATTTGACCGATGCAGCAGGCCCTTATAAATAATTTTTTTACGAGGATCCCCTTGATATGAAAAGGGTTTCTATAGGGCGGCCAATAGAAAGGTCAAAGGTATTTGAACCTGTGTTGAAAAACTTTTTATTTTATACAGGGTGTGTATAAAAACTTTCCTATAAGTACCTAAACTTAATAGTTTTAAAGATATTAAAAATTTTACCTTACACTTACTTTTTCTGTCTCATTCTTATAACTCTATTTGGATAGCCATATTGATAATATCGTACAAGTACCAAAATTAATAATCAATTAATCACAAACAATTTATATGGCGAACTGGTAAAACCGAGTTATTTGTACTTACACTTAAGTGGATAAAAGTTTGCGATATGGCCATTTCTATGAGTTGAACAAAGAACGATTACTAAAATAAAAGTTTTTAAACTGAGAAAGTTGCAATGACACAATATCATTCTTTCTTTTTCCCTTATTAATGTCTATTATAGTTGTCTTTATTGCACCCATAACCTGTATAGCCTATATTGCAAACTAAAATTAATCAACCTGTATAACTTTTTTTAGTGACAAATTTAATTTCTACAGTATCAAATTAAATACGTTTATTTTATTTTTTATTTATTTGGTGCCTTTTTAGGAAATGTTAACCTAATACATATTTTCTTCTTATATAAAAATAAATTCTTTATGGCATTAAATACACGACATTATTTTAAAAAAATTAACCGATACTCAGTCTAAAATACATACAATTATACTGGGATGGTAACGATTTTGCATAGTTTAATTCATATAATTATACAGGGCGTCCAAAAAATAAATATCAATAATTCGGGAACATATAGATTAAGTTAAAATAAGGGTTTCAAATTTATATGAAGTTATATACCCTTATTTTGATGTCATTTATACCCTCTCGAATTACTGACATCTATTTCTTGACACCGTGTATTTAGTTACTATCACTAACTAATCAAAATATAAAATTTCATTTAGACATTCTGACGCTATTTCTTTTGTAAGCGGGATTCGCGAACGTCGACGTAGCTTCTTTATACAAGGGATTATCGCCGGTTCCCCACTTGAGATTTTTCCTCTCGTTTTCGAATTTAGCGTATTCCCGTCGGTCGTGAATCGACGTCAAAATTTTCCAAATCAGCAACAAAATTATACCCGCTATTACGATCGAAGCAATCACTCCGAAGATCCACGCTAAAAATTCAAGAAAGGACACAATTAATTCATCATACATATTCATCATAATACTAACCTAATGTTCCTACTAACCTGTTACGTTCGCTTGTTCCGGGCAGACTTTTTTCTTTAAAGCCCTCACCACCAAATTATTGTCTCCCTTGTAGTAGTAATCGAAGTTAATAATACACGTATCGTTATCGGGGATTTTGCATTTTTTAATATCATCTACGGGATTATCATCTAATGATTCCAAAACGATAGTTTCAAAAGCCGTGCAGTCTATCCCGCAGGTTTTTTCGTATTTTCCAGTTTTGTAAACTTGGCATTGCACGCAGTGACTCAATTCTTCACACCTACATAATTATTTTATACTAAGGTATTGTTAGAGTTGGATAATATTTACCTTTGTGCCGGACAAGACGGACAATCTTCACAGTATTTACCGGTATACCGGTTGTTATCAGTCATCTCGCACTCGCAGCGTCCGCACTGGCATTTCCCGTGATTCGAGCAGATTATATCGCTACCGGGCGCTATACAATTTACCTGACTTTCATCGCATTCGCAAGCATCTCCCGTGAATCCCGCCTGGCATTCGCATTTCTTACAATTGCAATTACCTGCAACGACAAAAAATTCAATAAGAATATATTCAATTATTCAGCAATACCTCACCTTTTCCGGAACACAACAAACCTCCTTCTCGTTTGCAGGAATAATTGTCACACTCGCAAAATTGCCCGTAGATTCTCTGATTGGGATTTTTATTATTGTTCTGGCATTCGCATTTGCCGCATTTACACGTACCAGCCCCTACGTTACATTAAATTTAGATGAATAACATATAATGGGTACCAAACTCACCGGAGCAAATATCAGTAGACCCTTCCATAAAGCAATTAGTGACGTTATCCGAAGAACTCAAAGAGCTGTCGCATTGGCAGTTCCTCCCGAATCGCCCTTCGAAACAGTCGCAGATGCCGCACTTCAAGTTCCCCTGGTTATTGCACTGTTCAGAGTCCCTCTTGAAGGACGCGTGGCCGGGCGATGAGCACGAGCACTCGCAGAGCAAGTCCAGGTCGATGGTGAGGTTCTCGTTGAGGCCCTCCGGCCTGATGGTGATCCTGCGGGCGAGGGAACCGTCGGTCGGGCAGTCTCTCACTTGGATCGAGGCCACGAAGTCCACCTCTTTGCCCACGTGGATGTCGCCGCAGCGGCCGGGAATTGCGCTGTTGCAGTTTGACGTGAACTTGATGTCCACTTCGGCGGGGGCGTCGTGCGTGAATTTCACGCTTTGGACTATTTTCTGGGGATCAATGGATGTGGATTAGTGTCGCTTGCCGCTTGAAAGGGCGGATGAAGCACTGAAGATATAGTTGTTTTAAGCAGGTATAAAAGATCCTGTGCTATTGTCAGTGGATTTATGAACACAAGTTGTTGTGGAATTAGTAGAATTAAAAAAAGGTCAATCGGTAAATATAAAGCAGACAAATTTTGTGACAGAATCAAAGTGTTTATGTTTCAAATCCAACCAAAAAGACACTTAAAAGTGTCGGGAACGAGTCAAAAATTATCATTCTATACACCATTTTCACAGTATCTTTTACTTGGTGGGTTAGGTTTTAAGGTTTAAAATGTTGGGTAAACTCTGGATCTACTTACATTATAATTGTCTACAACCAAGTGTACGACGTTTTTCCCACCTTTATCGCTCAATTCGCCGAAATTGGAGTTTTTAACGTTAAGGGACAATCGCTTGTAGGCGGTGAACAGATCGTTACCTTTCTTCACAATGGCGAAAATGATATTAACGTTGTTCTCGTTGGCGACGTAATTCAATTGCGACACGGAGGGGTAATCGTAGGTCAAGTAATCGGCGTCGTCTTCGTAGCACCTTGCAGGGTTGGGCTCGATCACGCCGGCCAGTTTTCCATCACCGGCTATGTGGAACAGCGCGTCTGGAATCCGCTTTTATTAGAAGAGGTACAACGGAATTCGGGTCGGTAAATACCTGTGGAGAACACCAGTAAGTGCCGGGCCTGCTCTCTCCAGCCGATCTTCGCCTTGCAAACCATGGCTTGGATGATCGCGTCCAAGCCGCCCTCGGGGGAGTCCAGGTTGCCGGAGACCTTCGCTGCTTTCACCTGGCTGACGAACCTCTGGTAGTCGGCGCTCAGGCTCAGGTGGTTCTTGAAGCTGTAGGGGCTGACGCACTTGACCTTGCTGGTCGTCACGCAGGGGGAACTCAATCTGAACATTCGCGAAATATAATAAATTTACTTAAATCGAATTTTCGATGGCTTACTTTTGTGGTACGGTGCTAACGAAAGGCAGTTCGCGTTTGTCGATGAAACTGCCGAAGCCCAGTCGGAAATTCGTGGTGATGTTCATCATGGTTTCGGCTAGTTGGATTCCCAGTGTTGCCAGGTTGTCTTTGTACTCTTCCATGGATTTGGACAAGTCCATGAGGTAGTACAAGTCGACCGGGTAATTGGCGGCGCTTTTGAACTTGAATCTCAGGTCGTACGTTTCGCCTTTCCTCAAACTGAGTTTGACGGCCTGCGGTCTTATTTGGACGGGATTGTCGATGTCGTTGGAGAAGTCGAGGTCCTTATTTACTTGGATAGACATGGACGGAGATATTAGGTCGGATTGTTGGCACCAGTTTTGGCTTTCATTTTTGGGGTTGCAGTGGACCGATTGACCTCCGTTATCCTGCAAATGGGTTGATATATTTCCTCGTCAGATTTCTTTCGTATTTTATGATTGTGATTTGTAATTGGAATATAAATAAGTATACAGGGTGTCCCAAAAAGGTTGGGATATGGTTTAACTAGATATTCTAACATATCGAATCCAATATCAAAAAATCTCTTAATTAATTTTTAAATTTAACTTCCTGTAAGTTTGTTATTACGCACTTTTGAGTATAGGCAAGTTAGATAAAATCATGTTATTTTCGTCTCAGAAGTCTGTAGTAAAGGCATGTTGCAACTTTTTTAAAGCACCCTGTATTATCAGAAATAGAATAAAAATTTCCAAAATTGAATTAACCAGAACAAAAATACTGTTTCGTGATACAAATCTTATCAGACGTAATTAAGGCAATAAAACCGCATCCTAAACCGCATTTCCTTTCAAATTGTTTAACATTTAGGTGCACAAAAACAACGAACAAATTTTGGCAACAAAAAATTAATTTATACAAATATGAAAATACTCGGACGTTTATACTTCATCAATTACAAATTAAACATATACAGTGAGACATATACAGTTTTTTCGTTTAAAGGACGAGCCATTGTCAATTTCATCAACTTTAAATTTGACAAATAAATGCCAGAGCCAAGAAACCATAGCAACAATTAATTGACACATTTTATAGTACGTTCAGAATTAATTTTTAAATGTATCAATATGCCCGGGGATTAAAACTAAATTGGTCTTCACGTGAATATGCGTTATTAAAATGTTTTCAAATTTGGGGGTTGACTTAAGAATGAAATTACCTTTAAAACGAGGTGTCACTTGACCCCCCTTTCCATAAGAAAAAAGATTCAAAATGGCGCCTAACTGTCATTTTGAAAATTTCAACTGTCATTTTTACGTCAAAAAATAGTATTTTTACTCCAATATAAACACCCCAAATTGCGCGACAAAAGCTCTTACCATTCAAAAGTTAAAGGGGGGGGGGCGACGGACTTTTGGTCCTCACTATATACTTACTTTAACACACGAATAGAACAAAATATCTTTTTGGTAAAATATACTTACATTTTCGGAATTGATGCACCAAGCACAGTTGATATCTTGTATGCATTCTTCGCAGGTTTCTTTGGCTGCACAATTGCTGGCCGATTGTCCACTGGCGAATACCCAAACACATGAGTGTATTATTAAATACTGCACGGCTAAGTTGAACATTTTTCGTAGACAGCTCGCAGAACAATGATAGCATAGCAGTGCGAATTATAAGGCATCACTCATATGAACGGAAACTGATAACTAAAGTTTGCTCTTGACAGTAGTCGGAAATGATTACACATTGAAAAGTTTATTTATTATATTTTATATATTTTAGTTAATTTTACTTCATTCTATTCTCTATGATTATGAAATTTTACATATACTTTTACATATATATTTATACGTATAAATATTTTTGAAAAAACCCTGCCTGGAAAAGTTATACTCCTCCAAAGATTGAAAAAATTGGTTTTTCTTGTTTATTTACCCTGTATATTAAGCTAAAGACACGAAACCTTGGGTATATTATTTGGCAATGAAACTAACTACACATTTTGAAATTTTTCAACCCTGAAATAAGCTTAGAAGGGATTATAAGTCATTTTTTCTTAGATAAAAATTTATCTTTTAAAAAAATTGTCTGAAATGCCCATTTCATTTATTAACTTTTTAACTCGTCTTTTTCAAAACTTAAGCATTTACGAGGAAAAAAATATTGTAAACTCATGTTAAATAGCATTTTACTGAACAGTCAACCAAAAACGTTTTTTTTTTTAACTTTTGTATCAAGTACCCACCTTAATTTTCATTTTAGAATCACCCACACTTTGTAATCTGATGTATGATTCATACAAAACATATACATAACCCTAAGAAATAAATGTTTATTTTAGATCTTTCATATAAGTTTATGGTTCATCAAAGGCTTATCTCATCGGAATTACCTGAAACAATTTCTCATTTCAAGCGCTTATTTAATAGCAGATATTTAAGCGGGAAGTAAACTCTTTATAAAATATATGTAATCTTTTGGAATGATATTCTTAATTATTTGAGAAACTTAGAAAAATGTACAATTAAGGAGATCTGCTTAATAATGTAATAAAAATGTAACAACTTTATTAGTTTTAATTCTAATAAATTAAAAATTTAAAACTAAAACAACAATATACATTATTGTAAATATTTGCACTTAAAAATAATTCTCTGTTACTGTTTTCCCTTTCTTGACGCTTTCTTCTCGGGTTTCTTTAAACTATCCTTTAAACCTTCTTTCTTCTCGTGTATACTTTCAATTATACTATCTTTCTTTTCTTTAATGCCTTCTTTAGTTTCTTGTATGCTCTCCATCAAGTTATCTTTCTTCTCTTTAATGCCTTCTTTCGTTTCTTGTATGCTTTCTATAAAAGTTTCCTTTTTCTCTTGCAGCCCTTCTGCTAAGCTCTTCTTCTTTTCTTGGTATATTGCTTTCATCCTCTCCGTACTGGGAACGGGCTTAATGTACCCCCATTTTTTTAAGTAATTGATAGATAAAGTGGTGCCTCCCAATGTCACAGTATATCTAGCTGGTGTAGCGATTTTGTAGCAGGCGTAAGCTATCGCAAAGTATCCCATGCTCGAGTCTCGTAAAGGGTTTATGACTTTATCACTTACATTCCATGATTCTAAGATGTGAACTATATCGAAGCCGCTGAAAATAGAAAGGTGGTATTCGTGAGTAATATTGTCGCTGTTTCAGTTCGAAAATTATACCTTTTTGCCATGTAATAAAACCCTCCAAACCACATTGTTGAAGTGACTATGTGAACAGGCACTAAAACGTACCAGTAATCCCTATACATTTGTTTGATCCTTTGGAAAAGTGTCAACTTTTCGGTTTCACTCTTTTTCGATTCATTGCAGTAATACGATACGTTCCCATGAATTTTCGGCACGTTAATGAGCGGTATTTGAACACGTTGTTTTTCTCTAGGTTTATTCAACGCGAATGTTTGGCATGTGCACGGACAATAAAGAAGTGTATATTTCTTCTGACACCATATTTTTCTACTTAAAAGTGCTTTCGAAAGCGCCCTGTTGAGGACGTTGGCCATTATAACTTCTTTTAGGTAAGAAACATTTGAAACTTAAATGTTAAATAATATTTGAAAATCAAAATTCACAAAATCTTTACCAACCGGTCATGATATTTTGACATTTAAATTGACATTTTACATGGCAGAGGCAGTTTGACGTTTGACTTGACAATTAAGACATTCCTCAAACAATATCCGGTTGAATCGAAATTTAAAAATTTACCCTAATATTCAACGATAAAAAAATGCGATTTTGTTGAGTATTTTTATTGCGTATTTCTTATCGTAGACTTCAACGTTTAAAAAATATTTTCAAAGTTAACATTTGCATAAGTAAGAGGCCAGAAATAGTCGTACCTGTCATGTGTCAAGTCAATGTCAATTTGCTTTTTTTTATTCCTTTCGTGTCTGTGTCCATTTCGTAGGCACATGTAATATTGGTCCGATTTTATTTTTAGGTATTATTGAGGTAAGACGATTGATCTAATAAGGAAACTAGTCAGAACTTCCCTTTGTTACATTACCTTGTCAAAAAATAACACGGCTCTTTAAACATGCATCTGGTTTAACTAAATTATTTAACGTTATTTTCCCAGTACTTCAGCTGGTTCATTAAATTGAAATACTGCATCAATCATGCCTTCTGACGCGAAGAAACGTGAACAACAGCGCAAAAAGGACGCAGCGAAAGCCAGACAGGCCGGCAAGAAAACCGAGATCAAGCCTAAAGCTGATGAACAGAATGATTCGACCAAGACAAATGGTTTCACTCCATCAAACGGTGTCACCGGAATGAGTGAAGAAGGTACATTTCTCTAGCATCCCATTGTAACTTTAATCCCAACAAAATGATTTGCCATTACAGAGGCCCTCTGTGCCAAGTTGGAAGCCGATGCTAGGCTAAATTCCGAAGCCCGAGCTTGCACAGGCTCCTTGGCAGTCCATCCTAAATCGAGAGACGTGAAAATATCTAATTTCTCCATCACGTTCCACGGTTGCGAAATGCTGCAAGATGCTTTGTTGGAGTTGAATTGCGGAAGGAGATACGGTCTCATAGGCTTGAACGGCAGCGGAAAATCGACCCTATTAGCTGTCTTGGGCAATCGAGAAGTTCCAATTCCCGAGCACATCGATATTTTCCATTTAACTAGAGAAATGCCCGCTTCGGAGAAGAGTGCATTGCAATGCGTCATGGAAGTGGACGAGGAAAGGGTTCGATTGGAAAAGGTTAAATTATTCCACTTAATCGATTATGTTGTAATAAAACGCGTTTTAATTCCAGATGGCTGAGCAATTGGTAGCTTGCGAAGACGACGAATCTCAAGAACAGCTTATGGATATTTATGAAAGATTAGACGACATTTCCGCTGACACGGCCGAGGCTAGAGCTGCTAACATTTTGCACGGTCTTGGTTTCACTCCACAAATGCAGGCTCAGAAAACCAAAGACTTTAGTGGAGGTTGGAGAATGCGCATTGCTTTGGCAAGAGCTCTGTACGTCAAACCACATTTGCTATTACTGGACGAGCCAACCAATCATTTGGATTTGGATGCCTGCGTTTGGTTAGAAGAAGAACTTAGAAAGTAAGCGTATAAAACAGCTATGCGCGATCGATTAATTGTTAAATTTAATGTTACAGTTATAAGAGGATATTGGTTTTGATTTCACATTCTCAAGATTTCTTAAACGGTGTTTGTACGAATATAATACACATTAATAAAAAAAGGCTCAAATATTACACTGGTAATTACGATGCCTTCATGAAAACTAGAATGGAGTTGCTGGAAAACCAAATGAAGCAATACAATTGGGAACAAGATCAAATTAATCACATGAAAGTATGTCTGCATTATAACACACCTCGAAAGTAAAAGGCTTATGTTGAATTCGTTTATTTCAGAACTACATTGCTCGATTTGGTCACGGTTCTGCCAAATTGGCTCGACAAGCGCAATCTAAAGAGAAGACGCTCGCTAAGATGGTTGCTCAAGGCCTCACTGAGAAAGTATCCACCGACAAAACGGTCACTTTCTACTTTCCAAGTTGTGGAACAATTCCACCGCCCGTCATCATGGTGCAGAACGTCAGCTTTAGGTACAACGAGAAGAGTCCATGGATTTACAAGAACTTGGAATTCGGTATCGATTTGGACACCAGGCTGGCCCTCGTGGGCCCCAACGGTGCTGGGAAGAGTACCCTTTTAAAATTGCTGTACGGAGAAGTAAGCCAAAAAGTGTAATGGTAATAATGTAGATTGGTAACAATGAATTGTTTTCAGTTAACTCCATCGGAAGGCATGATTAGGAAGAATTCTCATTTACGTATAGCTCGTTACCACCAACATTTGCACGAACTTCTGGATTTGGATTTGTCTCCATTGGAGTATATGATGAAAGAATTTCCCGATATTAAGGAAAAGGAGGAAATGAGGAAGATTATCGGTCGATATGGGCTTACCGGACGACAACAGGTAAGTTTTTTTATAATATTTTTTGAGTAAACATTAACCCAATACATCTATTTAAGGTTTGTCCAATTAGACAACTCTCTGATGGTCAGAGGTGTAGAGTAGTATTTGCTTGGCTGGCGTGGCAAGTACCGCATTTGCTACTACTCGATGAACCTACTAATCACTTGGATATGGAGACTATAGATGCCTTAGCCGACGCTGTCAGTGAATTTGAAGGAGGAATGGTACTTGTTAGTCACGACTTCAGATTGATCAGTCAGGTAAGATTTTTATTGAATTGAATAATACATGATTTTAATGCTTAAAATATTTTATTTAGGTGGCTGAAGAAATTTGGGTGTGTGAAAAGGAGACTGTTACCAAGTGGCAAGGAGACATTCTTTCTTACAAAGATCACTTGAAGTCTAAAATTTTGAAGGAAGCAGCGAAGGAGGCAGGAAAAAGTAAAAAATAACAAAACATAGGAAATTTTTAAGCAATACTTTTATAAGGCAGAAGAAAGATTAATTCTTTCATATTTTTTAATTAGAACAAATTATTGGATTTGAAATAGCGACAGAAAACATTACGAAAATTTCCACATCGATTTGATGCAAAATTTAAAAATTCGAATTTTCAATAATTGTTTAAAAACGGTTTTCATCTACATTAGGCTAATTTCTTGGCTTGTAGTCGCAAAGCAGTATTTTTATTATAAAAATAACATCAGTAATTAGCGATTTGTTTATTTTAGTCGGAAAGTAGCCTAATTTGAAAAAGATTAGAATTAGACTTTTTTTTTAATTTACGCAACTTCACCCTTTGTAAAAGTAAAAGTTTATTCAAATTTACACTCTTGTTAACAATTTGTGATTAATAGGGTCCCTTTGAAACGTCATTGTGATAAAAAATATAAAAAAAATAACAAAACAGCAACAGTTTGTTTTTAATTTACTTCTGCCGGGTTTTATTAAACGATTGTTTGGATTTATCCATTTGGGAATATAACTTCTAAGCTGAATAATAATTGCATGGATATTAACACTATTATAATTGTCGATTTATTAGTAAATTAAAAAAAATAATTACATTTCTATAACAAATGAGTCGAGGGGTAAGTTATACTTACAAATGAGTATTGAGATTTAGTGCTTTCGATAATTTGTTGATTGTTTCTTGGTGCATTGAGGCTTCCATCAAAAACTGTAAAATAAAGCAGCAAATCACTTCCATATTCTGTTTTATCTTAAGCTATTCCTACATTCGTTTGTTAATAACTGCCAGTGCTAATTTAATTTGCATCTTCACGAAAATCATGACCAAAGTAACAATAATATTCTAATAAAGAAAACTATAATTATAGCACTGGATAAAAGAGTTAAATCAAATTGATCTTCCAAAAAAGTAATATTCTTACGCCCATGTGCTTGTCCATGTCATCCAGAGATTTATTTATCCAGAGTATTCCCCTCTCTTTATACCCACATTCGTATTTTACGAGCAGAGCCAGATGAGTGACTGCCAGAGTTAGAGCCGCCGCGCGGGCTTCCAAAAGCCTCGGGTCTAACGGAGGATACATGCTCCTTACCATATCGTCTACTCTGCTCGAAATCCTCTTTGCGCACTAAAAGACATGGACCAAAAATAATTCTTTGCATATTCCTCGAGTCGACTCAAAGTTACTTCGACAATCTGCTTGAAATCTCCGGATACAGGGGTGGAGCTCATGGCCAAAGTCGTCAGCCTCTCTGTAAGGTACCTGCAGGTTTTCAAAATAGCCAGACAATGAGGAATGAGCCCTGTTGCGTCATCTATCCACTGCTCGTCTGTCAGTATGTTTGGAAAATTGACGCTTACTTCCCCCAACTCCCATTCCGACACGTCCGGCCCAATGAGATGCTTTTCCGGTCTAAATAAATAAATATGTGAGTAATAAAACGAATGTCAATAAATCATTTGATAAGAACGTGAAAGTTTTAAATGCCTGATAGGGGTATGAATTAGTGAATCATTAGGTAAAATATTTAAAAATGTGTTTTTTGTATGAAACTGTTATTGGAATATTATTTTTACAAAATAACCAAAATTATAATGTGTATAACAGGACGCTAAAAATAGTCGTGCAATAGCAGCAAATGGTGGTTAAAATCAGGTAGTTTTATCAATATTGTGCTTACCTAGTAGACTCATCGATCAGATTCGATTTGTAATACAATTTCTGTCTTCTGCAAATAACAATTAGGATAACGAAAGCACTAACAAATATCGCGGACAAAACTCCAAATCCTATGGCAGCGATCATTTCGGCGTATTCTGGCTTCAATTTCATATTGTTCATATCTACAAAGTTGCTAATTTTTAATTAAATAACGTTAACAAGGACAGAATTGAATGCGTAAATAGTGTAAAAATATTCTACAGGTATTTTGCTTGCTAATAAGTTGCCTTTATTAAAAATTCCACTAACCAAATGAAACTTGAAATCAAAAGTAAACAAATTAACAATTTAAACTCAAACTAGAGTTCAACAAGTGGGTTTACAATTTTAATTTGACATTTTTCTTTTGATTATAAATTTTATTGACACTTGACATTTTGTGTCACTAATGGCAAATTTCTTCTTTTTTATTTGTTTAAAAGATGAAGAAATAGGGTTAGTTTTTTTAAATGCAATTGAATGGTGCATGTTATATTTAATTTTGAATTTAAAAGAAACTTATTACATATTTTTGTACCCAACACATTATATATAAAATGCCTGCTGAAAATAACACCGAAACTAATGAAAATGCGAGCGAAAAGATAAACATTGAGGGCTACAACAACCTACAGGACTTCATGAAGGTACATAATAAAATAAACACAATGTTTTCGTGTAAATTAATCGTGGTTTTTAGGACGGTTTCAGTACCTTAAGGGAGGCAATAAAAAACTCAAACGGTTTACCGCAAGGCCCCGACTGGAATTTCTACAAAACACATCACGACTTCTCTAAAATAGTCGAAGATGAAAGCAAAAAGATACTCGTACAAATCAACGCTCTGCTAAAAACCAACAACACAGACGGGAACATGTGTAATCGTGGTCTGGATGAAAAGACTGAATTAATCATCGAAGCCAACGATAATATATTGGAGAGGGTTGCCACAAACATAGACGAAATGAACGGTATACGTAAAACTGGTAACGCACCTATATTAATCCAAAACGTTAGTGCGGAGCTGCCCATTAACGGATCCTGGAATCGAGTCGGTGATGCTAAATTTTCAGTTTCGCCTTCATTATCTACACAGGTTTACTTTTAATTTTTTTTGTCAATTTCACCGCATTCAAACTGATATTTACTACTTGACATGTTTGAACATCTTGGACACCTGGGCGTTTCTTATGTTGGTAGTTTTGAAAATAACAGTTTGAAGCAGATCTTGTTTTTATTATAAAAGAAAAAATGTCTAGCTGAAATGGATGTGTTTTAGGGAAAATCGAGAAATGAAGGTAGTATTATGCGATTATTGACTGCAAAAAACATTTGTAGGCCTCAAACGTTTTTCAAAGATAAAATCGACAACAGAAACAACATACCTTGGGAGCCTAAGATTAAAGATAAACCAAATTCATTAAAACCTTTAGCAATATTTTTAGAACTTACTGAAAATGGAGAAGAGTGAGCACTTTATCGATTACTATAAATTACTAGATTTTTAAACACTGCAATTTCAGATATTCTCATCCTTATGAATTCGAGCTCGAACGATTCGTTCCACCCCAAGAACAGTTACAAAAAGAAACTCCTACACTACCAACCCCTTTATCAGAAACTCCTCTGGTTCTTGTATCAGAACCCGAGCAAATAGACGACCTCCTAAATTCCCTTCTTCAAGTGAAAGAGTTTGCCGTCGATTTGGAACATCACTCGTACAGAACATTTATGGGAATCACATGCCTTATGCAAATATCCACGAGGACTACCGACTACTTGATAGACACTCTCGCGCTGAGAGACAAATTGCACGTTTTAAACGAAGCGTTTACCAAACCTTCCATATTAAAAGTAAGCTCTACCGTACTGAGCTATTTAAAAGCAAATGATTAATAATAATAATTTGGTTTCAGGTGTTTCACGGAGCAGATAGCGATATTCTGTGGCTGCAAAGAGATTTATCGATTTACGTGGTGAATATGTTCGATACCTATTACGCAGCGAAGCAGTTAGAGTACAGCGGTCTTTCGCTTGCTTATTTGATCCAAAGATTTTGTAATTTTCTTCCCAACAAGCAATTTCAATTGGCCGATTGGAGGATGAGACCTCTGCCGGACGAATTGAAAAACTATGCAAGAGAAGATACCCACTATTTGTTGTACATTTACCAAATGCTGAAGAACGAGCTTCTGCAAAAGGCTAATGGTAAAGACAATTTGTTACTATCAGTGTTCAATAGTAGTACTGAAGTTTGTAAGAAGGTAAGTTAATATTAACTCGAAATTTGGATGTTATTAATGGATTATTTTTGTATCTTGTAGAGATATTTCAAGCCGGTTCTAACAGATGATAGTCACTTAGATTTTTACAGAAAATGTAAAAGGTTGTTCGACAATAGGCAATTGTATGCGTTAAAAGAACTTTATAAATGGAGAGACGAGGTCTCGAGAAGAGAGGATGAGAGTACGGGGTAATTACATTAGAAAAAAAGTCTTGATTAGTTCGAATTGTTAATTTTATAATTTTTAGTTACGTTTTACCCAATCATATGTTACTGCAAATAGCTGAAAGTTTGCCTAGGGAAATGCAAGGAATTTTAGCCTGTTGTAATCCAATTCCGCCTCTTGTTAGATCCAATTTATTAGAATTACATCAAATTATACTGAAGGCTAAAGATCAATCACTCGTGAAGGTAAGTTTTTTCCAATCTTATAGCCCTTGAATTACATTATTAATAACAATTTTTCTATTTTGCAGCCAATTTTACAGGAAGATTCTAGAGCCAGGGGCTCCACAAAGAAAATATCCAAAATAAACGTAGACAGCGTTCTAAACTGCCCACACGATTTGACAAAATCCAACGAATTCAGAGATGATTTACCCACGATCTTGCAAATCGGAACAAACTCAAACCTTATTACAATGCCAGTTAGCAAATTCGAAAAAGAATCCACGCAAGCCAAATGTTCTGTTTTCGATACACCAGAAAATTCCGATGAAGATCAGGTAAATTCCAACAAGGGAATATCTATCAATTTAATCGCACGATGATTTTTATCAGGAAACGATTATCAAAGAGAAGATTCAAGGTTTGAAATTTTTGACTCCCATTGAGAGGTACAAATTGGTCAAACCGTACATTCAAGCCGAAGAGAATAAAATCAACGAAAAAGAAACCGAAGAAACCAAAGCTAAGGAAGAAACGAATGCAATTGAGGTTACCGAATCTTCCGCAGATGCTCCGGTTGTTATTGAGGAGAGAACCGACGAAGAGAGGATTGCATCGGTATATTAATGTTTATTTCTATTTCTTATCGAGTAAAACAGTCCCTTGATTGCCGGGCGATCTTAAGATATAAATTCAGGCAAAAAGTTCTCATTAAAGTGTTGTTTTAGATACGGGATTTGTTCCTGACGTTGAACAACCAGCCGCCGTTCGATCCGGACCGATCGCTAGTTCAAATGGGCGGTACGAAGAGAAAAAGGGAATTTTCACCGCCGATTTCGGATCAAGCTGAAGCTGAATTTCGGCAACCGGCACATCTGCCGATCACAAACCAGCACTTTAATCCGCGAAATAGGCGCTCCGATTACACGGGCGAGGACGCGGGGCCTTCACAGAAGAAATTTAAAACGAACAAACAGAATCCGAATCAAAAGCAGAAACCGAAAAATAACCAGCAAAATAAATCGCCGAAAAATAATCAGGGAAAGAATAATAATCAACAAAACAAGCCGCCGTTTAACAAAAATTCTAAACAAGCCAAGAGACAGCCGAATAATCAGTCGCAGCGTCCTTCTAATTATTTCGATCAACAGAACAATGCGGGGTATGTATACAGGGTGTCCCGCATAAGAACCCACACAGAGCAGGGCTTGTAGGGAAGTCCGAAATATTTATGTTGTTTAACCCAACTTAACAAGGCCAACTTTTGAATTATCGGCGATTTTAAGCAACATTGATAGTGTACATGACTTTATTTTTTAAAAGTTTTCTTCGAAATGACTAATAATTTTTTAAATCATCATAAGTATCATAACGTATACCAAATTTAGTCACCTTAAAAGGTACAGTTCTTGAAAAATTACACCTATTTTTATTGTAGTTACCAAAACCAAGGATCGTATGGTGGAAATTCGAGGAATCCTGGAATGCAACAACAACAATTCGTACCGTACGATTACAGCGGCGTTGATTTTAGGCAATTCCAAGGCGGTGCCGGTAATTTCTCGCAACCTCAGCAGTTTAAAAGCAATTACAAATTTAAGGTAAGCTGATTTAGCGATGTAAAAATTTTGTTTTATTATATTGGTTCGTTTGTGTTGATAGAATAAAGGCAAGCCGAATAAGCAAAACAACAAATCCTCGACTATGGGTAGAAATCCGGCGCGCGGAAAGAGAGGCAGGGGCGGCAGAGGAGGCCGAGGGGGCCGAGGGCAATAAAATGCCTAGGTTAAGTTTTCATCGTTTCTTTTCTATTTGAAATGTTTATAAATTCAGTTACTGATTAAATAAAAAAACTACATAAAAAATTTCGTGGCGATTTCCCGCAAGAAAACTTCCGAAATAATGGTAAGTTAGTTTTATTTGTATGAAGACAAAAAGTACAGGAAAGAAAGTTCGTAAATCTTCGGCATCGAGCGGTAAAATTTGTACAACATATCGCAATACCAATGGCACATGTATTTGAGCTTGGGCAATTCCGTAATCGCCATGCATCCGCCCTTATCGCCGCTATGCTGGTGGGAATCTATCAACGTCACCTAATAAAATGCACCATTATGTATAATATACAGCATTTTGATTAGGAGTAAATTTACCGTTTCAGTTTTCAGTTGAATTATGAATAAAATCGTGCGGGAGTCAGCGACCAGTATTATGTAGAGCGTGTAATTTTCCCTGGTCAGTTCTGATCTCAGCCACAATCTCCAATTCGTTTTTATGTTCTCGTAGAGGGATGTCGCAAGCGGTTGCATGAATACCTCACTTTTCTGTAATTAATAGATTACAAAAGAATTATGTGCAGTTAACTTTCAAATGGCTTTATACAGAGTCGCAATAAAGTACCCGGAAAATTGGAATAAAACGCAAAATTCCTAATCCTTTTTCATTTTTCTTGAATCTCCTTCAAAATATGCTCCTTGTGAAGCAATGCACACAGTCGGACGCCTTTTCCAATTATCGAAACATTTTTATAGGCTCTTTTTGGTACGAGTTTAAGCTCTTTCTGCAAATTTTTTTTGATAGCATTTATGGAGTCAAAATGGGATTCCCAAAGTGGCAATTTGAGCTTGTGAAACAAAAAAATATCGCAAGAGGCTATTTCTGGTGAGTAAGACGGCTGATTGATGGTACTTCACATCGGCCCACGAAATTCCTTTCAAAACCCAAAATATGAGACAAATTCTTTGTTCATTATTTTTGTCGATTGGAAAATTCGCAGAGCACCACTGAGATGAACTGATTCAATCAGCAGCTACAATCAAACTGATTGAGAAAACTCTCTAATTATTTGCATTCTAATTAAGAACAATGTTACCTACATAAAGAAACTTGCTGAAAATAGTATAAAGTATCAAGTGTAGGTAATTTAAATCAGTAATTCCGGATACTTTTTTATCAGTAAGCATGAGAAAATTAAAAGAGAGACATTCTCCAAATACCCTTAAAGGATTTATAAAAAGGATAAATCAGGCGAGACTTACCCATTCGACGATGCCCGTCATGTCGGGCCCGCCGAAATTGATCGCCTCCGGTACGTTCAAATTGATGTGTTTCAGCTGATTTTTAAATTTTAAAGATTCATGAATCTGGTTTCCTTCTAACATACTAAGGGCAAACAGTTTGATCAAACTCATATTTAAACCGTTCACGGGGTAATGTACCTGAAACAAGGCATCGAATTCGTTCATCAAATAGAAAAATAAGTCCTGAGAATTTCGAAAATTTTTCAGTGCTTACGATGAGATTGTGCTTGTGGCATTTCGCCGCCATCAGGACGGCGATCAGCGTGCAGGCGTTGCTGCCCCTGTTGGTCTTGTGGACGTTGTAATAGGCCTGGGAAAAGTTAGATTCGAACCAAACGACACACAGGCTGTTGTCGTAGATGTGCTCCACTTCATATTTTGGGAAAAAAGGTAATTCTGGCATGTCAGAAACCATTGTAAATTTCCATTTCAATGTTATGTTCCTGTTGCGCCTTCAGTGCTAGTCCGGAGATTTTTGATTGATATTCATTAGACTTTTTAATTTTGACAATTGGTGCGGGCGCTCGGGATCCACAGGATGCGATTTTTTAGCCGGACCGTTATTAATTATTGTTCATAAAACTACCTGCACTTGATATGTTTAACTATTTTAAAATTCTGTATGCAGGTAACACTGTTTTTAATTAGCATGAAAAAATTAGAGAGATTTCTCAATCAGTTTGGTTGTAGTAGCTGATTGAATGAGCTCATCTCAGTAGTGTTCTGTGAAATTTGCAATGGACAAAAATAATGAACAAAGAGTTTATTTTAAATTGTTACGACCTTTTTGATTCGAGCAGTATTTTAATTTATTCGGAAGGGTTCTTACGCAATTGAAATTTAAATAGCATTATAAGATTATATGTTATTGTAAGCAATAGGTTTAGGAATTTTTTATTCGTATTTCCTTATTAAATTCAATGCTAATCTGTGGATCGATGTTACGAGAAAATTCCACAATTAAAAATATGTTTTTATTGGAATATCCAACACTGATTATACGCTAATCAGAAAAGTTTTATAATGATCAAAAGGGGTATAAATAAATAAGTCTATACCTAGAAAAAATTGAATATTCTTATCGTAATTAATTCTGCTAAAATTGAGAAAGAAAACCAATCGTTTACGAAGAAATCAACAAAATTTGTCCACAATATATTCCATATCTCCCCTCTAAAATGTTGATTGCAGGTCACGCGCTCTTGACGGACATCGAAGACAATATCGGTAGATTGTAGAAAATTTCCGTCGACCAGTTTGAGTTTAGCGAATTTGTAGTTTAAGTTTGGTAATAGACTGAGCAAGATGAATATCGGCTTGAGATTATTTTTTGTTGTAATTTTGTCCTACGTCTGCAATGCTCAGGGGTACCCCAAGGTAGTATGCTATTATGATGGAAAAGGCAACACTCGACAAGGTAAGTGATAAAAAAGTGTAATTTTTTAATTTTTTTGCTAGTAAAATGAGTAGTTAATCTGTTTGATAAAGGAATTTATGTGCCGGCATTTTTTATGGAGGTGTTAGAAGTTTATAATAATTTAAGGAAAAATTAGTCCTTTTCTCTACATGTATCTTTTTTGTACGTCCTGTATATCAGAAAGAAAGCATTTTGCTCTTAGATACTCATCTGTATACAAATAGAAGACAAATGTATAAAAACATTAAACTAAATATTTCAAATGAAAATCGCGAAGGAAATTTTGAAATAATTTTTTTAACATTTTTTTAGAAATAATTTTGGTTTGAAAACTGTGGTTTTATTTTCAATTAAATATTTAAAATGACATCCCTTAACAGACTTTAAACTTAATTAAAACCTGTTCTTATATAATTTCGGGCTTCACTATGAGTTCTGGCTACTGCAGATATGATATAACATAAACATACATAAGATAAAAGCTAGTAGTTTGTCATTACAGCTTAAAGTTTATCACAAATGAACCTCGAACCTTCAAATTGACCTATTTATTTTCATAAAAAACAAAAACATAATACCGATAAACTTTCCAAGAAAGTTTCCTATCTTGGTAAACATATTCCTGAAATATTAAAAAATCATTTAGATAGTAATTAAATTGTTTTCTGATTTATTGGATATTTACATTGCTTTTCTCTATTTTTTGGCGAGAAAATATTGATTTAAAATACTAAATAATGTATCATATAAATAACAACAATCAGGGTCATATCACGCAATGATTTTTAAATTAATCAAGGTGATCTAGTCCAGTTTCAGTTTTCAGAGGTGGTCATAAAATGTATCATTTTTTAATCAAATTTATTCGCACAAGATTAATCGAATTACATAATGCTCGATTATTATGAAAACCTTAAAAAATAGGCTTATCCTCTCTATTTTTAGCGAGTTTAATAACTCTCTAAAAATAAGCAGATCTTACAGAAGAAATCCTCTACTTCACTTATTCAAATAGGATATTACAGCTCTCTTAAATTAACAATTATCCCCCAAGCTACTCGATAAATAATGTTCCAGGACAAGCCAAATTCGACATAGCCTACCTGGAACCGGCCCTGCAATTCTGCACCCACTTGATCTACGGCTACGCAGGAATCGACCCTCAAACCTACAAGATAAAGCCCCTTAACGATCATCTGGACGTCCAGCAGCACAATTTCCAGCAGATCACCAATCTGAAGAAGCGCTTCCAAGGGCTGAGGGTGCTGCTTTCCGTTGGAGGCGATAGAGACGTGATACCGGACACTGATAAGGCCCTTACCTACACTAACCTTGTAAGTTTACATAAACTTCCCTTATTTTTTAACGGCAATTTTAATAAAAACAAGGAGAAATTTGATATTTTTGAAGATTAAGTTTACATACTTTTTATTCATCTCCTGTATACAGTAAAGAGTTTTCATCACAGGTTTAAATACCTTTGACCTTGCTAGTAGCCACCCTACAGAAACCGTTGCGATATCTTTAAGGGCATACTCGTAAAAAATAATTCAAAAGGGTTGTTAATTAAAAGTCAAAAGTTCAAAAGTCTTTAATTAACTCCAAAAGTATCTATACATTTTTGGAATAAAGTACAATATTTTAGTTAAAGGTAGATACTAAAGGTAGATTTGAAAAATACATATAGGGTGTCTCATTTAAGTTTTTATAACTTTATATTATTCTCAAAATGTCATTTATTACTGTTTGCCCTAACCCTGTTAGGGCTCACCCTGAATATTGATTTTTTGCATTCGTTATTTTTTTTATAATGGTAATACTTTTGATAATATCTTATGTAATCGTTTGTACTAATTGATGAATAAGTAATATTAACATTTTTTTATGTGAGGTTTGAAGTTTCGTAAAATTCGTGCTGGTATTTATGCAATAAAAATGTGCTTGAAATTGTCAATAAAAAATATTTTGCAACAATGAGAATTCGTACCGATGCGATCATCAAAATTCGTGTTATGTTTTAATTATTTTTATTCGCAAATGCAGCAGTAATATTTGTGGTATTTAAAAAAATAGAGAGAATTTAATAGCACCTGATGTTTACAAGTTCAAAAATATTTATTAATTCGTCAGTAAAAAGCCGAGATATATTTTTTAATTGGTAACATATATTTATCGATTAACTATCAAATATCGAATTTTCCAGCTAGAAGTCTCAGATAGAAGGCATACGTTCATAAGCTCAGCCAAAGATTTCATTAAAAACTACGGTTTCGATGGCATTGACTTGGCCTGGCAAATGCCCAGGACCAAACCAAAGAAGATCCACAGTGCTATCAGTGAGTTTATCAGATCGTTTTCCAAGGAAAGCCGGTTAAATTTTCCGTTTCAGAAAAATTCTTCATCGGCATCAAGCACGTCTTCGCCGGGGAATCCATAGTAGACGAAAAAGCCGCAGAACACAGAGAACAATTCACGACCTTCGTTAGGGATTTCAGAACTGCCTTGAGACGCGACGCTCTCCTGCTTACCCTTTCTGTGTTACCTAACGTCAACAGCACAGGTTTACAATCAGCGATTTTTTATAAATAGCATTATCTAAATGCGCGGATATTTTTTAGTGTATTACGACGTTCATCAAATAGCCCCTCTACTCGATTTTGTGACCCTACAGAACTTCGATTTCTACGAACCTGAACGCAACCCCTACGAAGCCGATTACACCAGCCCCTTGTATGATGTATATGGTAGAAAAGTCGACGAAAATGGCGATTTCCAAGTCAGATATTGGTAAGTAAAGTCGATATTTCCAGAGCCAAATTTAACCAAGTCCTCGCTGATTCAAGATCCACATTTACATTTCCCTCTTACCGATTTAATATTCAACTACCTCCTACTATAATATCACTAACATTATAATCGAGCTTTAGTTAACTCATCGCCATAATAGATGGACTTCACTTTACCTTTCAAAGCCCCAATTAGAGTAAATTATCGCAGGTTATCCAAGGGCTGCCCGGGCAACAAAATCATCTACGGCCTGCAAACCTTCGGTCGTACATGGAAGCTGAGCAGCGCTTCTGGGGAAACCGGCACCCCTCCGGTGACGATCGACAGCGGCGCTGGAGAAGCTGGCGTCTACACGCAGGAGCCCGGTTTGCTGAGCTACAACGAGGTCTGCGCCAAGCTGCCCACGACCGCTGAAATCCGCGCCGGCTACGTGGGGAAACTGAGGAAAGTCAACGATCCCACGCCGAAGAAAGCCGGTAGGAACTCACTTTCAATCAGTACCTTTTGTCAAATCGGTTAGGGGTTAGAAATGTTTCATGTTTGTTTACAGCCGCAGATGAGAGCTGGCAAACCATTGATGTAACGAAACGTTTCGGTAGGTTCTCGGTTGTAAAAATTGGCCGGGCTGTTGTGGTATGAATTTCGTTAACAAACACTGTTGAATTTGTGGTGTATTTCGCAGGAACCTACGCTTACAAGCTGCCGAAGGACGGACAAGATGGTATTTGGGTGTCCTTCCAGGATCCCGACACTGCCGCGCAGATAGCGAGCTACATAAGGTCCAGAGGTTTGGGCGGTGTGGCCATCGTGGATTTGACTTTGGACGATTTCAAGGGTCTTTGCACGGGCAACAAGTACCCGATTTTGAGGGCTTCGGCCAACATGAATTTGTAGATGAATTTGTAGATTATGTGATTCGTGTTGATTTTACTGATGTTTTAATAAAGAGATAAGAACTGATTATTGTTTTTGTATCTATGATGATTAATTTAAATGAAGAATCTTTTCATGTCACTACACACTTTTGAATCAAAGATAGAATCCACTATGCATCTCAAAACATTCAAGTGTTCTGAGTTTTCAAGGAATTTTTTTTAATATATCACATTGGTAATTGATCTTCTTGAAATCCTCTGCAATTAACACACACCCTTTGGGGATGAAGCAATTATTGATGAATGAAACTGGTTCATTGAGTAACCACTTTATGTGCTGTGGCTAACTCAATTTGTATGTATAAATTTCAGTTTGTAATTTTACTATAACTCCATCGTGCACATAAATTCGCTAATAAAATAATTAAATTAGAGAATTATAATACGATCGAGTTTAAAGTTGGCGAGCAATCCTTGTGCGAGTGTCCTTTCAGTTTCAATGTCATGGTCATTGGTCACTTAAAAGTTGAACAAATTAGATGGAATAAACTGAATAATACTTGTCGGTCTAATCCTATTGGTGAACCGCTTTGGCGTAAAAAGTGATAACGAATTTGAAGAAATGGTAAATTGTACCGGTGCCGGTTTGAGTTCTGTATAAACTGTGGCGTTCGGTTTAGTTTGATTATTGTCTATTCCGTTCAGTATTGAAGAAGTAGCTGAACAAGATGCGCGTTTTGTTGTTTTATTTGTTAGCGGGGACGTTTGCGGCGTTTTGCGCTGCCGAGAAATTGGTGGTTTGCAATTACGAGGCCAAAGCTCATTTAAGACAAGGTAAGTTTTTTTATTAATATTCTAAAAAATTAACTGATTTGGTAAGGTGTCACCAGGAATTTTTTTCGAATGATTATAGTACCTACGTTTTTGTGATTAAATTTTATTCTTAATAAAATTAAAAATTAATTATTATTAACAATAGAAAACTAAGTATAAGCAAATTTCAGTAGGATTTTGTTTATCTAGGATATTTTTATATTAAAACAGGTAAATGACAATGCATTATTTAAGCAAATAATAAACTTTTGTGTTTAAAAAATGGTATCCTTGAAATTGGCACCTATAAGATTTATATTATGTAAATTTTTTTCATTGACCGTGATCTCAATTATAAATTTATCTAATACTTATCGTCTATACCAATCGTACCAAGTACCAGTACAAATCGTATTAAGTAAAAAATATTAACATCTAACATTACGGTAAAAAAATTAGTAAAGCAGTATTTGATTCAGATCCTTTTCCACAATTCTACAATTATATAATATTTAAAAATGGGTTTATCATTATGTTGTTCAAAATATGAATGTTATGATTACATTATCAAAGTGCTAATTAAAATATTAATTTATTTTTGAGAAATATGACATAAATACTAATAATAATATTAAATAAACTTACTGTCTAAAAATACTGTAATAAATCATTTTATATTCCTATTTTGCAAGAATAAGTATCTTAGTTTATTTCACTGAAACAAAATAAAGAGTTTAAAATAATTAATCGAATATCTTCTAAATGCATGTTCCCTTTTTATGTAAGTATTTATTATTAGAAGATTATAGGAAATAATAGATACATCTTAATCCATTTTGCCAGTCGTTAAATCCCAAGGATTCTAATTCATAAACAAATTATATTTACTGCAATGCATAACAAATCGTTTAAATAATACATTGCAATTAAATTCCTTCTATATAAGAAATTTTTCAAATTTGTTACCCATGTCCTGTACAATATAATATCAATATTTAAATATATTCTACTTAAGTAGTTAGTCCACACATGCTTGTAAACAAATTAAACTAGAATTTACACTACTTAATTCATTGCGGTTATGACTCAAGCACAATGACCAGAGTCCTTACCATGACATTTACAAGGTTTTTTCTCGTAAAATTGCTAATTTATCTTGCAAAATAAATATGCTAAATGCGACGCACTGCCTGATTCGAAAATTAAATTTACTGATGTTTCCCAAACGTTAAAATTATAAGGAAATTCGCCAAAAAAACTAAGAAAAACCCTATTTCAGGCCAAGGTCAATTTTCGATACCCGACTTAGAGGAGGCCCTTCGTTATTGCACCCACTTAATCTACGGTTACGCGGCCATCGATGATCAAAGTTTCAAACTGGTGCCTTTGAACGAAAACTTCGACGTTCTTAGAGACAACTACAGGTTGATTACCGATCTCAAGAGGAGGCATCCCAAGTTAAAGGTCCTGCTGTCGGTCGGTGGCAACGACGACGTTAGTGGAATAGATGGAGAACTGAACGAGAAATACAGAACAATCGTGAGTTTCTTTGATGATTATCTTAACAAATTCGGCAAATAAATCTTTCAAAAAGTTATATTTTTAGCGGTTAATGTTCTAAACATCAAGAGGACTTACATCCAATTTTTTGTTTCAGTTGGAGTCTACTGTTCATCGTTTGGCCTTTGTCAATTCTGCATACACCTTGCTGAAAGAATACAATTTCGATGGATTGGATTTAGCTTGGGAATTCCCTGAAACTAAACCCAAAAAAGTCAAGACTGGACTTAGTAAGTATGACCGCAATCCACTTTTTTTACTTGCCGTTGAGCCAAAGAATTTTATTGGTAAAATGTGCATTTTTTCAGAAAAAGCGTGGAGCAGCTTTAAATCGGTGTTCACTGGCGAAAAAGTTATCGATTCAAACGCTGCACAACACAGAGAACAATTCACATCGCTAGTGAAGGAGCTGAAAGTTGCTTTCAGACCGGACAATTTGCTACTTTCCCTTACAGTTTTACCTAATATTAACAGCACAGGTATAACTAACACTACTTAATTTTGCTTCGGTGAATATTCTTGGCGTTATTTTAGTATATTACGACCCCAAACGCCTTTCTCCCCATTTGGACTTCATCGCCCTGCACGCCTTCGATTTCTACACACCACAACGTAACGGCCACCTGGCTGATTTCCCTTCGCCCATTTACGAACTTATCGATAGAAGAGAGGACGAAAACGTCGATTACTGGGTGAAATATTGGCAAGTACAACACGCTTACCTCGAATTACCTCTAAAGAAACTCGTGCCGTAGGTTAAACGGTGCCCCGGCCAATAAAATAGTTCTGGGCATCCCGACTTACGGAAGAACGTGGGCTTTGCAAGGCGAATCCAAATTCGACGAATTCCCCATCACCGATTTGGAGGGACCCGGGGAACCCGGCCCGTTGACTAAAGAAGCCGGGCTGTTGAGCTACCCGGAAATTTGCACCAAAGTCACCACGAGGACCGTCATTCCCGGAGGTTTGACTAAAATTCCCGACGCCAGCAAGAGACAAGGTACTTGTACAGACAGCAAAAATTGATCTTCTTTAACCGATTTGTTTGCAGGAGTATACGCTTACCGTTATCCCGATAATAACGAAAAGGGCGGAATTTGGGTAGGCTACGAAGAGCCGGAAACGGCCGCCACTAAAGCGCAATACGTGAAGAATAAAGGTCTAGGTGGAATCGCAATAGACGATTTGACTTTGGACGATTTCCGGGGAGTCTGCAATAACAATAAATTCGCAATTTTGAAGGCTGCTGTAGCCGCTTTGTAAACGTAGTTTGTTCAATAGATATTATTCCATAAATAGTTATTATATTTAAGTAATCAATCCACCATAGTCTTTCTCCATAAGCTTTCAATGCAAGTCTTTACATTTGGTACCGGTCTACCATAATATTTCGCCGCCCTAGTATATTTAAATACTTTAAATAGTTACTTTAAATACTAACAGGTTGAATATTTTGCAATACTAGACCGGCACCTTACATTATTGTAGGATATTGTTGCTAGGCACAAAAGGCCTCATTGGGCTGCAGTGATGATAGAAATTCAAAAACCAGATGATCTAGTACAAAAAATAACTATTCTAATAGTTCTCCTACTACATTCCTAATTATTACAAACGATTCGTATTCATATAACATTTTGAAAACATGCCAAATTTCTTAAACATAAATTTATTGATTACTAAAAATAAATTTTACAGTAGTCCCCCTAGTAAGTTTGAAGATGTTCGATTTTTAATGTTATTAACACAGATTCACTCACAAAACTCAACGTTTTTTTTATTTCCTTACAAGATTTGTGCTGTCCTTTTTATAGTTAAATTTGATGCTATTTGAGTTTTAGGTTAAACGAAACAAATTAGTTAAAATTATTCCAACTGGCTAGTGCTGTGAGGTTGATTCTCCTTGGTTCTACTCGATGCCCATTCCACGAAATCGTCGATCAGGACCGGCCAAGCGCCCTCCTCGTCGTAATTGCTCATATCGTCTGCTATTTGTTGGGCGAAATCCAACAGCAGGTTCCAAGTGTCCTTGGGAATAGAGCGCTTATGATGTTCCTGATGAATTCAAAGCAAATATACAGTTATACGATAGGTTAATGCTTGAAACATATACCTGCAAAAACGTACACCAAAGACCTAAGAACTTGAACTTCCCTTTTAAAACAATGTTCCAATATGCGATTGCCATATCAAGATCTAATCCTTTCTGTCCAGGATTTTTGGCATAATTAAAGGTAAAATGGTAAAAGTCTTTAAACTTATAATTATCTCTTAATTCATTTTCTAACGTAGGCAATCTAGCTTTTAATTTATCAATATTATCACAACCTGCAAACGATTTGGAATAAATGGTGAAATAGATCAAATCTGATTCTCATCCTTTACCTAATTCTGTCATACCGTTTATGAATTCATCTCTTGTAAACTCGCACTGAGTCGCAGCTTTAAACTTCCACGCTATAATAAGAACAAGTTTTGATTCAGGAGGTAGGCCTGCAAAACAAATATTTTACAACTCTATACAAGACAAAAATATTTAACCTGCAATATAAAATTTCAGGCACACATACATTTGAGGTGTGTCATCAATTTATTAAAATATGATTAATTGATAAGATATGACCCTTACATATTCATATTAAATTTTAAATTTTAAATTTTATTAAATTTATTAAATTTTCACTGTATATTATCGTTTAAATTGATTGTATATGTAAAAACGATAAATTAAATAATAAATAAATAGATTGGAAGTTAACGAAGGATCAACGAACCTAGGTCATCTAAGAACTTCATAACGCCATCCACTGTAATTTTGTCTGGCTCATTTGGGTCTTTATACCTATTGTAAAGGGATTCTAGTTTCTTTTTGTCTACGCTCCGAGGTTCTTTGTAATAGGCGTCGGGGTTCTGGAAGTAATTATCACTAGCTAGGTCTAGCTTCCAATCATTTTGAGTAAGGCAAAATATGGCTGTGTTTTCACCTGTTTGGGTGAAAGATATAAACTTTTTCACTTTTTCCCTCTGCGAAGATTTCAGTCTATGCTGAAATTTAGAAAAGAAATATGAAATTTTTTCGATTAAAGTTTGGTTAGGATATTTTGAGAACATCATTTTGACATTTCCAGTATCAAATATTTATTCGGGTATATTACCACGTAATTCATTAATTTTGCACACTTTTACGTACCATTGTGAAAAATACAGCATTTACTACCAGTTTTTCAACAAAAAGAAACCATTTGAAGATTATTTTTATACTTTTGCAGAATTATGAAAAATAACCTAAAAATATTGCATTAACAAGCCTACCAACACAAACACAAAACACAATTAAATTAATTCAAAGCCAAGAAATATACTAGACGTACAGGGTGGAGCAACAGCATTTGCGTACATCCAATAAGGCCACGTGTTCCAGCTTTTTATAAATTTATTCCAACAAAATACACTTTTATATTACTACACAGTAATTCATCGTGTACACAAATTCTGGATTAATTTCTTATTCCATAAATATTTTCCCACCAAATTGTAATTTCGTTCATACACCAAACTTATGTTGGCAACAGTGAGTAATTATAGTGACAAATGGCGTTGAATTGAAAACGTCAAAGTCAAAAATGAACATAACCCAACAATTAAATACTATGTAAGTTTCAAAAATTAATTACGAAAAATGCTATTTTGTAAATCAAATGTAATCTTCAAGCACGTAAGCTTCTGTAAATCCTGCAAAAGAAACTACGTAACGCGAAATGTGAGGGTCAGATTTGCTCCCAGTCCGACAGGTAATTATAAAATTTAAATCTTATTTACATCCAATTTAAACGAATATTGCAGGTTTTTTACATCTAGGCGGCTTAAGAACGGCGCTTTACAATTATTTTTTCGCCAGAAAACATAATGGTAAATTCATTCTACGAATTGAAGACACCGATCAAACTAGGATAGTACCGGGAGCAATCGAGCAGCTCCAGAACGATTTACGTTGGTCCGGAATAGAAATCGACGAAGGACCCACTGAAGGAGGCAATTTTGGACCTTACATACAATCACAAAGGCTGCAAATATACAGGTAATTCATTTCGGTTATCTATCTACATATTAATCTCGTTTTAAATATTTCCTAGCCTGCTCATCGAATGAGCTAATTTAAATTCATGGTTCATTTTAGTTAGTCTCATCAATTTTGTATGTGTTGGAATTCAAATACATTGTTTATTATTACGGTATTGTAGAGATCAAGTGAATGTTTTATTGAACAACGGATCTGCTTATCAATGCTTCTGTACAGACAGCCGTTTGAACCTGCTAAGGAAACAAGCTTTAAAACAACAAGAAGTACCTAAATACGACAACAGATGCAGGCATTTAACTCCCGAGGAAGTTCGAAATAAAATAGACCAAGGAAAACCCTCGTGCATACGATTTAAAGTTGGTAAATGTTGCGCTTAAATCGTCTAGTCTTAATTATATAAATTCGTATTTTCAGATAAGCGATAAAGATGAGAGTTTCGATGATTTAATTTATGGAAGAATCACTTGCAATATTTCTTTGAATGAAGGAGATCCGGTCATACTGAAAACAGACGGCTATCCAACCTATCATTTAGCTAATGTAGTGGATGATCATTTTATGAATATTTCTCATGTTTTGAGGGGGGTTGAATGGCAAATATCCACTACTAAACATATACTACTGTACAGGTAACTAAATTTTTATAAAACTGGCCTAATCAATGACATTTTTCCAGTCTAAAATGTGTTCATAAGATATATCAATACAATTAATGGTTTTATTTTTAGAGCATTTAATTGGACACCTCCGTCATTTGGTCATTTACCTTTACTGATGAATTCCGATGGAACTAAACTAAGTAAAAGGCAGGGTGATATTAGAATAACGCATTACAAGGACAGTGGTATATTTCCTCAAGCTCTAATTAATTTCATAGTACATTCCGGCGGAGGATTTACCAAAGATTTACAGACCGGTTTGAAGCCTCAAAGCTACAGCATGGAAGAATTAACAGAGCAGGTAACAAAAATTAACCGAATTTTTTGTATTTTAGTACCATTTTTGTTTTCTAGTTTAATGTAGATAAAATAAATTCGCATTCGGGGAAGATTATGCAGGATAGATTACTCGAGTTCAATAAGCTGGAATTGGAGAAGAAAATAAACGATCCGAAGGATTTGAATCGCTTAGTTGGCGATGTTAAGACACTTTTAATAAAAACTTATCCACAAAAAAAAGAAAACAACACCCTACAATACGACGATGAGCATATAAAAAGTATACTAAAATGGGCAATTCCTAGAATAAACACTTTATCGGAACTTACATCAAAGAATTTGGAATTTGTGTGGTTCCTTCCTTCAAACATGGAAATTAAAGAAAGTAATATCGAAATCATATCTTCATTCGTAAGATATTTGGAAAGCGAAGATTTGAACAATGACAGGCTAAGTGGGATTCTAAAGGAGTTTTGTAAGAAACATGATGTTCCTTTTGGCTCGTTTATGAAGACTGTTAGATATGCTTTGAGTGGTTTAAAAGTGAGTATTATTGTTTTTCTTAAGGTAATGCTTGAATAGCTCATTAAAATGAGCTTTAATTTAACGGTTAATGTTAATCGAATGAGTGCTTATAGATTAGTCAAACGGGACGATAACTTAGAGGTTATAACAACCTAAAATGGTACATGATGGAGTTGATTATCAATTAATATGCTTATTTACGTTTCAGGAAGGTCCCAGCGTAGCGGAAATGATGTCGATATTAGGCAAACGCAACACATTGGAAAGATTAGAAATGTGCATAAATAAATCTAGATCGTGAGGTAAATATATATATTTTTTATTTGTGAAGGTATACACATTTTTTAAAACGAAATTTACAACATTTGTATAAAGTGAACTTATAAAAAAGAGGGTTTCAAAATTCCTTGAGTGCTTTCGCTGTACCCAATAATCCGCCTTCCTCGCCGCATAGCCCTCCCGCGATTGTAATAAATACCATCAAAGGCCGAATTATCGTAAATTGGATTTGTTGCAAATAGATTTCCTCAAAAATATTTGTTTTTTTTTTGGATTGTATTTGATGAAATGCTTACAGATAACGCGGCAAGGGCTATTGGCAGAAGAAAGAGTTTATTAAAGGTTATAAAAATATCAAAATAAATATTAATACTATCTACACCTATGGAATATATCACTAAAAACCTTAATCCTAGTTAATAATGTAAGTTTTCTTATGCATCAAATCGTTCAAGCAAAATAAGTACCTTTTTTATTTGGAAGTACACGAAAACTAGGTGGTATTGGAAGATGGAAAATGAGTTCAAGTTTGTTTGCCTGTCGTGCTTGTTCTAATTTAATAACAACTATTAATTTTCATTGCGAAATGATTTGAATTTTGCCGGGAAACTAATAAAAATTGTATTGCTCGAATCTATTCAAGTTGTACTAATTTTGATGATGAAATACTATTTTCATTGCTAAATTTGGCAAATATTTACGTGAATGCAGAAGCGTTTGAAATTTTGTAGCAAAGCCGTTAATCAAATCAGTGTTCATATATCCAATAAAATAAGTGCGATTAACTAATCTAAAACTTTTGCTAGAATTTTTTAGCATTCATTAACAATTTAGAAACAATTTTCAACGATAAAAATAAGCAATACATTCATTGATCCGCGTCGAAAAAAAGAATTCTCAAATGAGATTCAATCATTTTGTCGTATAAAATACATTGCTTGTAGTTATTATTATGCATATTGGAACAAGATGCGTCAACTTAAAGGGTAAAACATTATTTTTTAAAATACACGTTAAATTGAATCACAGTTTTAAGAACATGCCCTAGCAGGTTCTGCGAAGACAAAACTCATATCTGTAAGGTTGACATGAGAAGGCAATGGGGTAAAACAAGTTACTTGTCAATGGGATTTCGAATTTCTCGAATATTAGGATGTTGGAGAATATTCTACTTCTCACACTATACCAGGTGTGTCAAAATATTTTTAGCAAATGATAAAACAGACAAGTTTTTTGTGTGGTTTATCACTCGCCTATTTGAAGCACCTTTGTATATTTAGAGCTAATAATTTCGAAGATAAAGTATCAATAATTCTTAATCTAGCGCTAGAACATTACTTTAGTACGGAAATTATTAGTTTTATGTCATAATAAATAATAATTATTTGAATAAATACAACTAATCTACATAACATCTAACAGCTAAATCTCCATTTACAACAAATAAAATAATCTTTTAAGGAAGCCCTTTAAAAAGTATTTCTCACGCGGTGATAATTAAATTAAACATAATTATTGCTGATCAATTCCCTATTTTCGCCTTCGATTGTTACAAGATATTATTTTTATTACTAAAAATGCGTAAGTAATTAAATTATCATTGGTTATTATTTGCAGACAAAAATGATTTAGTTATAATGGATCCTCTGTTAAGGGATAAGTTATCCTTTGGTTCGTGTGGTTGGTCCCTTTGAATTAAATGAAATGTACAGTTGTGTATTTTAAAATTCAACAGAAAAAAATACAAATACACAATGCAAATTAATCGACGAGTAAATTTTAAACGGATAAAACATGTCCTTTCCTTCCATATATTGTGCTTCTTTCCGACTTCAGTACCCTGTGCCTTTTCCTGCAGCAATATTTATTATAAAAAACGCATATTTGGTCCAACCTGTACAATTTGGTCTAAACATTTTGCGTCGGAAACTCCGGAACTTATTCGTGATTAATTCAAATGAATCGACTTCCTCAAAAGTTGATTTTCTATTGATTTAGATATGCACTTCGAAATTATACAGGGCGTCCGGAACAAACGTTGAAGATTCCGGACGAACCTATACACTTCTTACAACATTAATACAGGGTTACTACATTCATAATAATTATTTTTTATAGATTGTCTGCGCTGATGCGAAGCAAATTCGAGAACTGTTTTTTTCCTTAAAACATTGAAATCTATTATTGCAACAAGTTCTGCTATTTTTATAGTACATACAGTGGCCAAATATTGTGTCAAAAATCAGTCGGTACGTGGGCCCTTTATCCCTTTCTACTCCAGTGAAATTAGCCAACATAAGAAGAAAAATAGGGAATTGTTTGTTGAATATTTCTGAAAATGTTGGATCTTGATTTTTCTCATTAAAATACAAATTTCAATATAATGGGATTTGTTCTGGCTGTATTTTATGGCTAATTTAACCGTGCTTTCTGTGTGCTTAAAGTAAAAATCAGTCCTCAAAGAAAACAGTAAGTGAATATATTATATCCAAAGTAATTTTCTTCGCCGGTGTCAATAAAGCGACAAGAGGAGAAAATTACAAGTGTCAGGATTTGTTTATTATAGAATCCCTGCGGATTCATTGCGAAAATTCGAATCGATGTACGAGAAATACAGAATAGCAAGTGGTGCAATATCAGTTACCTCAGAAAATAGTGTACTTATAAGAAAAGAAATCGATGCGCATTTAAGAATTCTAGAATAAACCGATGTTATATTGCGATGTAACGTTTATGAGATATTGTTCAGCTTTGCAATCAACACCCCTCGTATGCTGTTCAATTATCGCTACATTTCGTTGATATTGGCTTTTAACGAACCCTTTCGTAAGATCGAAGAAAATTGGCTTACCATTTGGCAACAGGGCATTTATTGAACTACTTAGGTAATACTTGCCCACGTGGTTATTGCAACTTTTATAGGGATTTCTAAACTTTATAAGCTACACGGTTATACTATTCCTACTAGCTTAAACGTACAAGTGCGTTTTTGCTTTAAATAAATTAAAAACAACTAAGCAGGTTGTCCCAGCTCGTTTGAATCGGTATATTATTGAATATATTTTGCGTATATTCAAGAAACTTTTGTGTAAAAATAGCTTACGTTATACAAGTAATAACAAATTGCATATAATAGTTATGTTTTTAAATGACGCAGTAAATTATTTAAAATTCCATTGAGCCACGACATCCTGCATAATACGATCGTATTTTAACTATATACTCTATTTATTTAATTTTTTATCCTATATATAAATGCCCTGCGCCAATTTCAGTTCCCTAAAGAATCGATATAAACTAGGTATTGCTAAAGGGATAGATAATTGCTTTTCTAATTTAGAATATAGGTTAATAGGTCATTAATTGTTTTCTTTTCTAATTTGTGAAAGAAAAGCACAATTTCTTACGTGCCCGTTCGCGGTAAGAAACTCGTTTTTCCGAAAAAAGGAAATTGCCACGCGCAATGAGTAATTTTGGTCAACAATTAGATTAATATCCTTACATGTTATAAATTTTGAACGTTTATGTACAATTTAAACGTCGGGGAATACAACAATTCCAAGAAATATAGAGTGGGTTTTATCTTTTTGTCCGAAGAGGTATTTCATAACATTTTTATATAATAGATCTACTTAAATCTAATACTTTAACTCTAAGTTTTTTTTGGAGAATCACAGTAAGTCGTACATGTTTACATAACTTACAATATCAGTACATTCATGCAGGTATATTTAAAGAGGGTAGAGCGCAATGCTTATTTCTTTTAAGATTTCTATTGTGCAAACGTACTATTTATATATTCACTTGTTTAAGTAACCGCACCTCTTAATATTGCTTTTGTATGATTATTCAGGTAGGTAATCGAACGAATACCGCGATATGTGTTCTATTAAAAGAAAAAACCATTGCCCCATCGAACTGAGATCCGGATAAAATACTAAAAGTTACCGTTAACATTACATCCTACACAGCTTATAAACCTTGCGTCAAATCCTTGATGGCTTGCAGTATTCTCTTCACGTGGCCCACCTTCGTGACCCCGAGGTCTTTGAGGTCCCTGCGGGCGAGCGTCAGCAGCTCGCGACCGCGGATGTCGTTCTTCTCGAAGCTCTCCACGTACTCGGACAGCTGGAGGGTCTCCAGCCAAGTGGCCACCTCCTGGGTGCCCCACGAGGCCACCTCGCGCTTCTGCGAACTCTGCTGTTGCGAGGACGCCGAGCCCTTGGCCCGGAACTTCAGCCAAAACAGGCCTTTGCGTTTGTGCGCCTGCAAAACGAGAATTAGTGATTTTCCACCGAGTTATTGCTCACACACAAATCCGTTGTGCATCTCGTTAGATTTTACCTGGTCTCCTTGAAGGGCTTGCAAGTAGACCAAGCTACCCGCCGGAGTTTCGTACATGACGCACTTCCTCAATTCGAGCTCGGTATTGGCCAGAGTGGCGCTGAGTTTGCTCTCCAAGTCCTCGCGCAGCTTGAGCTTGTCGCCTCTGTCGTGCAACAGGCAGCAGCTCTCCTCGTAGAGGTGCTTCACCGCTTGCACCAGCTTGGTGAACTCGTCGCGCAGCTGCGACCCCTCCAGCAATTTCCCGTTGGGGTGGATTTGTTCCAAACAACCGTCCACGTTGTTGGCCAGCGCATAGAGATCGACCTTCAAAAGCGAGGTAAATCAGTACTAGATACGTCGAAAGAGTGTAGTACTCACCTCTAAATTATAACTTATTGCTAACATTTTAATCCACTTGGTAAGGGTGGTGACGCATTCGATGAAGTTGATCAGCAAATGGCGTTCCTCGTCGGTGAAGAGCACGTCGGGCTCGGCCGGTCGCTCGATCGGCTTGTCGACGAACGTGACGGTGAGCTTCTCCTTTTCGACGTGGTGATGGGTGGGCACGGCGCCGCTGAAGGAGTGCTGGCGGATCTTCTCGATGTTCACGCCGAGGAAGGATTTCTCGTGCGAGGGCATGCTCTGTCGCGTCAGGCTCGAGCGGCCCTTGTCGTGGGAGATCGAAGCTCGTGGCTTGGCGCCCTGCGCCGAGATGCTCTGCCGTTGCTTCTCCTCCCACGATTTCAGCGAATTCTCCAACGATCGATTTCTGCAGAGCATTTGCATGCGGTTCTTGTGGATGATGCGGATGATGCCCGGCGGTTGGATCCAGGCTTCTCCGTCCACTTGGATCGGCACTCCTTCTTCTCCTGTTTGCGATAAACAAGCGATTAGAGTTGTAGTTTGGAGAAAGATGTATTAACTTACCCAAAATGTTTATTTGAATGCTCTGGCATTGCGCTATTCGATGGTGTTGAAGATTGATCAATCTAGACGCCGCCATTTGGACCGATCCAAAGACAGCAACTACTTCAAGGATCTTATCGTCGAAGGAAGGCGCCAGAAATATATCACCCTCTTTGGTTGTACCCCAAAAATTTATTCCACCCATAAAACTAAAACGCATCAGCCGTTAACTCCACCAATCTACTACTGCAAACCGATGTAATTTACCTCGGAATGTTCAATATCACAATGCCCTGCAAACTGGGCAACGGAATCCGCTGGCCGTCGCACTCCAACTGCACCCGCTGCTCCAAGTTCTTGTAGGTCTTCTGCAGCCACTGCTTGCTGCCCAGCACGCCGTACCACATGTAGTTCTTCGCCCGCGACCGGCACTTCTCCGGGTGTTCCTCCCGCTTGTGGTGGAAATCCAGCGATATCTTGGCGTCGATGCCGATGCCGAAGTAGTTGTTCATCACGCAGCGCTCGTAGAAACCCTCCGACAGCGTCTCGTCGGGGTCTATTAGAGGACTGACGGCCGCGCAGAGAGTATCAGCGTTGGCCAGTAGGCATTTACTGATGAATCCGCCGCCCGTGCTCACGTCTGAAACGCCAAATTTTTCGATGATTAGCCCAGGTAGAAGATAAGGGCGGTGTTAAGTAGAGTTCTACAGGAGGTAGGTAATGGTATAGAGAAGAGAGGTGCCTAAGGTTATAACAGAAAGGACGATATAGCGATTGGAAACAACCTAATTTATAAATAGAATTTCCGACTATTATTAACAACTGCTTAAACAAAATCTACAGTACATTTTAGGAAAACCCAATATCTTTTTAGAAGCAGATCAAAGCTGAAAGAACAGTATACTTACTGGGCCAGGTAGGCAGCCTAACCAACGGATTAATAATGGGCAATTTCCTGTTATCTTTTTCGTCCTTATCCTTATCTTTTTTATCGGGGTCCTTCTTCTCGGCGGCGGCCTCGTAAAATTTGCTGGTGGCGGCGGCGGCGGCGAGCGCGGCCGCTTCGGCGGGGTTCAGCATGCTGCAGCAGGATATGCGCCTGGTGGCGGCCGGCGAGCGCGTCAGGAACGCCTCCTGGCTGATGCCGAGCAGATTGGAGCTGGAGCTGTTGTTGCTGGCGTTGCTTTTGTCGCTGAGCCGGTCGCGGTCCTTTGAACATAGCAGCTCCAAGTCATGATCGATATCGCCTTCGATTTCTACGCGGATGTGCTCCAGGCGTTCGGAGCGCATCTGCTCGGTGAGGACGGGAGACGGGGGTTCTACTATTACGCTTACTTGGGGGAATTTACACTGGAATAGACGGAGAGTACGGATTATGGTTTTTCGCGCTAGCTATGTCGGCTTGGGAGAGCATGCGTGAGATATTATCGAATATATCTAATCGTATGTTTATTACATCTCGACAAATTTAATTCTGTATTAAATCTAATCTTCCTACTATCGTATTATGCTTACACATGCTCGTTAATTTCGTTACTTACGCCTTCGTCTTGGTCTTTATCTTTGTCGTCGTTCGATAGGGATATATTAGACAGTTCCTTTTGCAATTTATTGAGACTAGTCTGGCTACCTTTGGTGCTCGGATTCAGCAAATCCGCCTCTTCCACCAATGTGGTCTGTCTAGTCACGTTCGCTTCGGTTTTCGTGGTTTTCGTTGGTCGGTGTCGCTTGAACGACCTTCTCGCTATATCGTTGCCTAAAAAGCATTCTTTAACTTCAAAGTGAAAAATACCATTAGTATATTGTGCGACAAAAAGACGTATTTAAATCTATTGCTTGCCACTTGTTCGTGCACTAGTTGATTTTTGAGTTAGTTGAGTCGAATTTTCGTGGGGGATTCCCAGACAATTTCATTACATTTTTTTTGATTTTGCGTTCAAAGGCCAATTTTATTTCTCAATATTGATTATACTATACTCCGTTCGCCATCAGGAGATTATAGTAATCAAACTTTCGTGAAACAGTAAAGCACTATTAACTAATTTTTGATTTTATTTTATCCTTTAAGTTTCTATTTAATGTCTCAAAAGTTCTGGTCACTTTACCTTAGATTAGAACTTATCTGAGGGTCGCCTATTGTTTTTTTACAGGATTTTTTTCGTTGAGTCACTCGTGCTGTCTTTTGCATACAAAATTGGGTTTCATGGCTATCTCCTGATAGCGAACGGAGTATCATAATGAATAATAAAACAATACAATGCTTACCTTCTACAAATTCGGCCAAACTGCAATAACGCTGCTCCGTCTCCAATTTATTGTCCATTATATGCTGGAAGGCCGTGTTTTCGAATCCGCATTCCGTGACCTCTTCGACGTTCAAAACCGGCTCTATTTTAGCCCTGGATGTGCGGCGCTTCTTTTCGGAGAGCTTGCGCTCCAACGAGTCCTTTTTGAGGCTCATCTTTCGCTCTGAAATCGAAGGCATAGCCGTGTAGGGTTAACGGATCGAAATTAAGGAGCAATCGAGCGTGCTAAATAAACTGAAAAGTGTCGCTCTAATTTACAGAATGCATCGCATAAATAATTTTACAGTTTCGGGTGAATTTTATGTTTGCATTATTTTTGCGATATTATAATCGAATTCAGTTTTATTTGATACTAAAAATAAAGTGAGCAGGCATGAAATAAATTGACTTTATTCGGTTGATATTTCTATTTTTAGTACCAAATAATTGAGGGGATATCGATATTTTAATTATAAACTCGAATGATGTGAATTTCGTTAATAATATCCCCTTTTAAAACTGAAATTTACATGCAATATAAAATTTTAATGTTCGTATAGTCTTTCCTAAGTTGAATTGGTAAATAAAAATATTTTCTTTAGTAATAATGATCGATATACCTCGAAAATTAGTTCAAAGTATTCCCTACAAAAAGAAGTTTAGATGAAGTTTCTACGCAAGTTATGTATTTTGGAGTTTTAAGAGAGGTTCTCGATTATTTGTATTGTGAAGCAAGTTTCAAGGAACTGGAAAACTACGAAATTTGTAAACAATTTTCAACAACCACTTTTAAAGGGTGCTTAAGACTGCAAACTCAATTTTCCATCGTAACTAATTTTTGTATCACAAGAGAAAGACTATAAGCGTTTTAAGTAGTGATGATTTAAAATTAATAAGATACTGAAAATATGTAACTAATAGTATACTGAAAAATGCTAAAAAACAACTGCAAAATAATAAACTTTTTACATATTTACAGTTAATTTCATAGTTGATTAATTACAAAAAAAAACAACGCAAAATTACTATCTATGTATGTACAGTACGTATGTTTGTACATATTTTGTACTCATTCGATATTTGAACATTCTCATCTATTTTTTTTTAAATATTAAATTTAGCATTTATTCAAAAATTGTATAGCAAAAAAATTGAATTCTACCAACAATAACAAATTTACAATTGATTAAATATCAAGCACATGAATGAAACGGGAGTAGATTATTTTAAATTTTAATAGAAATTAATTCGTTAGAGTACTCTTTGAATCAAATTAAATAAGTAAAGTGTTCATATATGGTGGCTCATTGAAAAGGAAACAGACTTGTTTTCGAACAGAAAAAATCAATTTCTTCAACCTCAGCATACTTAGAAAACACACCTCTGCATGTTTTTGGTGCCACCCTATATTCACGTAGAGTGAGTATATTAGAAACAATAATTTTTTTAAGTTTGTTAAAATTTCCCGTTTCTTTCTCTGCATTGAAAGGCGACGAATATAACAAAAACGATCACTCAATGGCATGGCGTTATTGGGGAGCGGTAAAGGTTTAAAGTTCGTCATATTCGGAAGCCTATTTTCCAAATAATGGTTAATATACAAAAAAAAAATATTAAATATGACCAATTTTTCAAACAAGTTCCAATCATTCTATAAACTATAAAGAAGCTGAGCTTATATTGTTAAGTAATACGAAACTGAATGTACAAATAAGCTGAATATGAATTGTTAAGTGAATATGAAACTGAATGTACTGGTGGACTGTTTGAAAAACCGTCATTGCGCGCGTACGTATGCAATATCATGCCTCCGAATAAAACGTTCATTTCGCACCTCCTCCTTACCTATATCGCTCGGAAACAACGTCGTGTCGTCAGTGTAAGTATTGTCAACACTATCCAGACCGTATCCATACACTTCACCTAACATGGAACTAATATCATCCATTAAAGACTCACCATGGATGACGTCCGATGTGGACTGGTAAGTGTCAGTTTCGGGGGAGTCTATGTGGCATATGTGCCCGTTCAAATCCTCGCCGTCGCTGTCTTTGCGCGGCACGAACGACTTTTGATCGAGGATTTCGGACGTAATGCTTACTTCTTCGTTCGACAGCACCGACAGGATGCTGCTGCATTCCTTGTCGTCGTCGGCGCACGCGCCCTTATCGCCCGGCTCGTCGGGCCGCTTGCTGGCCGGCGGCGATATCTCCTTTTCGGTCTCTTCCTTTATGGTGTTCTGCTCCATTTCCAGCTTCATCAGCGACGTCGCCGTCTCGGCGAGGGTTCTTTCGGTGCTCGCCTCCGCGCTAACCACGATAAACCTAGTTAATTAAAAGCGGAGAGGCGCCGCAAAGAACCGCTCGGTGGTTATACTTACTTTTGCTGTTGCACTTGGCTCGCCCTGCGGCTGTCGGCGAAACCTTCCGGTACCGGTAGGGTGAGTAAATCGCTCTCTTCGGCTCCGAAGGTGGAATCGCGCCTGACGTCCGGCAACGGGGATATATTCACCAGTCTTGTCGTGATAATAGAGCTGAAATTAAGCGATGTTAACGTCGATACAAACTCCAATCGGGGAGTAATTTACCCCGTCGGGGAAGGGCACGAGCTGATGTCGGTGCTACCGCCCGACTCTATAGTAGGCATCGGTTTCAGGGAGTCTCTCTTGGTCGTCGGTCCGGGCGATTCCACTTTATCCAAATCGCTGCTCAGAGATATCTTGACGGCTGGTATTGCTAAGGATGATTGTCTGTTTTGCTCGTCGACCACCTGCTCGGTGTGCTCGACCAGGTTTCGAATGGCCCTCTTCAGGCTGTTGGCCCTGTGGATCAGGGCGTCTTTCTCTCGCTCCATGAACCTACGTCGGACGCGAATTGTCAGAAGAAAGATTTGCGAGTCGATTTAAAATTTCAAACGCACCTCGACGTCCTTCGGTGTTTCCTGAAATTGAAGTTGCTGAGGTCCTTTTCGACTTTGTCGGTTCGCATTTTGTCGAAGGAGATTTCGCTGTCGGTGTCTTCGGTGCTTTTGCTGGTGCTGGTCACCATGCCGGGCCGGGGACCCTCCGGCTCGTCGAAGGACTGCTGCTGGGTGATGGTGGTCGCGTCGATTTGCTCGCTCGTCAGCGTTTTCAATAGTAATTCTAATTTCTGTTGCAAAATATCACACTTTTTGGCTAGCTGCTCGTCACCTAAAATCATTGCCAAAGACCTCTGAATGACTTCGTTTTTATCACGCACCAATGGATCTAAATTGGATTATAAGACCTATCATATACCTCTAGACTTGTCATAAACCTCTAAATGGCCTACAGAGACCTATCATGGACCTAGAGACCAATCAAGGTTCTATCCAGGGACTTATCACAGACCTATCACAGACCTATCATATACCTTTAATAGACCTATCATGGACCTATCAGGGACCTATCAAGGCTCTACCTTAGACCTATCAGAGACCAATCAGAGACCTAGACATCAATCATAAACCTAGACTTATCTGGATCTGGAGACCAATCAAGAGTCTATTTTAAACCTATCACAGATCTGTCAAGGACCTATAGCCTAATCAAGGGCCTATCATAGCCTTATCATAAACCTATCATTGACCTAGAATCCCAATTACGGGGCAACAAATCTATCGCGTTATGGATTTACTCTTATCTGGACCCATTCATGAACCTATTCACGAATTTGTTCTATGATATTTTTGCGTTATACTCTATTCACCTTGTGTAAGGGAACTCTCCATCAATTGCGTAGCGAAATCTTTGACTGTTTCGCATAGACGTTTGGCGGAATTCAGGATGACGGAAGTCTCGTCGGATTGGAGAATGTTTTGCAGGTGATTGACCAGCGAGTCCTCGTATTGGCTTATTTGAGTGTGTAATTGACCGTCGTGCAGTCCTGGGGTCAGCGATAATTTCGGCATGGCGATTGTCCGTTCGAAAGCCATTATGCTCCATCTGGAAAATTCACGCGACTTGAGTACTCGAGTGGAAGCGGCGATTTAGTTAAAAAGTGGGTTAACATCCGAAGTTCGCTTAGAGTTAGAATTTCCTTTACCTATCTAACATTTTCGTACTGGCTTTTTCGTATTTCTCGAGCAGCTGCGGCAAGTGGGTGTCGTCGTCGCAGGAAGATCCCCAGCCCAGTACTCTTGCTAAATCGTTCCCAGTTCCTAAAGGTAATACTGCTACTTGGCACTGTTTCTGTAAAAATTTATTACTTGAAATATGAGCAATATAACACCTTGTAAATTGATTATAAAAGAACCCTTTGTGTATGGGTTATTAGGTTAATTCACTGGTTAAAGGGCGTTCATTAACCGATCGAACACCCTGTAGCGGAACTGCCTATCTATTCTCTGTCATCTTCCGTTTGAAAGTTAGATTGCCATTGTCGGGCACAGTTTCGTCTTCCCGAATTTCGCCATTATCGATTTAACATTGTTAATGCTGCCCTATTCACTAACGCGATAAATCGGTTTATTGGTTCAATGAGCTCCGCCTGATAAACCCCTTCGCCTCCGTGACACAATAGTTACCTATAGGCAAGCGTAAATTTGTTTATTGAACCATAAAAAATCTCGTAAACAAGGAAATAGGCCTAATAAAAATAATATTAAAACCGAATAATACAATGTTTGATATTTATGGAGAACTTGTCGAGAAAAGTTGTGATGATTTAGACGTTGGAAAAGCTAGGTTTCTCCGGAAATATCCGGCTAAATTACGGAGGGAGTGTCCGCAAACTCGGATTAATAACGTTGAATGGCGAAAATTGGATTAATATCGGGATTATGAAGCAGATTTGTTAGCTCTTCAGTCGTCAGGCTTTGCGTCCCTCCGACACAAGAGGCAATCAAAAAATCAGGTTTCAAAGTTTATTAGTAAGGGATTTATCTAAAATTTAATATTCCTGTTTATACTACATTCTATCTACCTAATAATAAATCGATATTCTGTTATGAAATAGACTTCTTCATACTAAGTAGGTGTATTTTTAGCCTGTAGGTACTTAAATGTCGACTCAATTTGAATTTTCATAAGCAATATCGAATTACTCTTTGTAATAGAGAGCGGCCCAAATGATTCTAACAGATTTTGTTACAAGCAGGAGCAGATTTGAATCAATAATTTAAAGCAATTTAAAATACATAATTATTGAGACATAAAATAAATTGAATTTAGCTTAGTTAACGGATGGATTTCTAATTAATCAATCAGGCCCGAAATCATTTTCGGTTCAGATTTGTTATTTTTAAGTCGCATACAAACTGAATCAATCAACGGCGCGAATCGATTCCAAATTACTTTCTTAACAAAATCAATACAGATTTAAATACGATGAAAACGATTTGCGCGACTATAAATTCGATGTTCCGGATTTGCGGTTTTCAAACTAATTGGAAACACTTGTATGTGCTTAATGCAGGCGAAAGCGGTGCATTGTTCCTGCAGGAATCCTGCAAAGTAGGTATACAATTATCCACAATTAGCGCGCTAAATGAAAGTGGTACTATAAAAGGGTCCACTTAATGTTGATCAGCCATATTTTGGTCATTTCCCTCGTATTGCTAAAATGTTTCATCAAAGAACAGAGAGTTCGATTGTAATGGAAGAAATTTTCATTTAGTACTTCGGAATTTTTTAGGGTATTGCTTATCGATTCTATGAATAATGAATAGTTAACTATAATTTGAAATTGTTTATAGGAATGTTCGAAATTATTATATTAATGCAGCTTATTTAAATAAATGTCTGCCATTTGAGTAACGAAATAAAATCGGTCTATATAAAAGCGGCTTTTAAATTTTTGAATACCTGTTTATCGCGCGACCGAACACTACATATCGGATTCGAAAATAGAACTATCCGAACGTAACATTAAAAATTATTAGCATAAAAGCTCTGAAACGATTTTATGCGGAATTCATTAGCGCCGGCGGCATACTTCGCATACTTACGTGCATATCTAATTTATCGATTTCGGAAAGGACCCAGCCGACAGAGCCGTCCCCGCTACAAACTAAAATTCGGAATGGATCGAAGTGTCGAAAGAGCTTCAGCCCCAAGCGGGGCCCCGTCGAGATCAAGTCGAACACCTGCGCGGGGTTCAGTAGCTGCTTGAACTTTCGCAGGAATTTGACGCCTTGATTATCACCTGCCAAAAAAACCGCGCAATAATGTATATCGCATCCCCAACCAGTCATTCTAAATCACGGCTCTATATTTCTAAGGTCTGGAATCTCCTTATGCTTATTCATTACAGAATGTGTCCCGTTATTTGAGGACTTTTTGAGCTTCACTTTTGCGCCGCACTGTGGCGAACGATCGGAGGACCAATTTATCTCAGCCAATCAGCGTCGCGCTACATATAAATCGCGGTTGTGTGAAACGACAGTTCAAGCTGTCAAAACTTCAAAAATTATTATTTGACATTTCGAGGGGAAAATGGAGAAATACATTAACCGAAGATACGTGAGGCATGATGTTAACAACAAAATCATCGCTGATTTCAGTATATTTTTATAATTTGTATCTATTTTTAGTTTGAATATAACCTTTCTTAATGCCAATTCTATATAATTCGTCCGCAAAAAACCGTGGTCCTTTACAATATCGTCTCCTAGCGGCCGTTTTAGGAACCCTGTTTTATCCTCAAATAACGGGGCACTTTTTCGACCTATGTTTCCAGACCTTAGAAATATAGGACCGTGTTCTAAATTCAAAAATTTTTGACGCCAACATTGAAAATTATTGTCACTTGTTAAGTAAACGAGGGAAAAGAAGTAAGATAAAAAAATAGAGGTAACATGGCGGATGCAATCAGGCGCCTTGCAGAGCGTAGGCAAATATATTTTAAATAAGAATTTAAATATGTTAAGAATTGTTATGGTAAAAATATAACATTATTTAATAATACGTATGAAAATTTTGTTGATATTGTATTGAAAAAACAGTGACAACTGCTTCCCGGTTTCCCGCTATTTGCTATTATTCGCTGGGAAAGTGGGATAGATACTGTTCTCTAATCTCTCTTTAGTTGAAATCTTCTACAAATTTTACTACGAGCGGTAGTACACCGTTGCCAAATTTGTAAGATTTTATCCATTACAGGAATTTTGAAATATATAATTCGTCACATTTTGAAACTATATTTCATAAACTTGCAATTTATTATATGTTGTGGGTGTATTTTTGAAGAATGTAAATAACATTAGCTAATAAGGATATAAAAATAAAAAATATAGCAGAAGGAAATTGTAAAAAAATAGCGCAGCAACATGCAATGTTTTACCTCTATTTTCAGTCAGACTGTAACCTATTGTTGGTACCCTAAAATTTTGTAAACAGTTTCATCAGTTTTCCCGCTTACCTGACTTAGAATTAACAAACACCAAAAGGGGGGAGGAAGCCTGCGGCCGCACCGCCTCCCAGGCTTCATCCTGGATCGAGTGCAGCGCCGTGGGCGGCACGACGCTGACCCGAGCCGGCCCCAGCGGGCACCGCGTCTGGATGTGGGGCCTGCACTGCGTGTGCACCGTCGCCCTGCACCACAGGCATCGCCAGTCTTGTAACCTGCAAGGAATAAAACATTCAAAACAAACCCCATCTATACCGAATTCGAAATGAACTTGGTAAATTTGTTATGTTTATGTTGGTATCCAATAAGTTACTAGAATACTGTCATTAATGTCAAGTCAACGTCAACTCGATGAAATCTCGATAGAAATAACGTTTTGTTTATTTTTCTTAGTTTTTCCTGTGCTTTTCCCGAAGAAAACTGTGTATCAACATAACCTCAAATTAATGTTATATTATAACAATAATTTGGCCACTTTGGGTTGCATAAATTTTTAGGTCACGTGGGAGTCAATCATTTATGAAGACTCTGTATATTATCAGCATTTTGCCGGTTAATCTCCGATTCAATTTTCTGATAGATACTTTTATTTTCCGGGGATAATTTGCAAAATCAACCGGTTGAAATCTGAATTCCCGGATTGCCTGTAATACGTTTCATTCCTAATCGCATTCAGTTCGAGTAATCGGTTCATCCTCGGTGATTTAGTGAGGAGCGACGGTAGTATTAATTAATTAATCTCTCAAGATGGGTAGAAATTAATTCGCGTAGTCCTTCGGGAAAAGGGCGAATCCGTCCCTGTTCGGGTAACGTAAACCGGCGTTATTAACGATACCGTTAATAAACGACAGGCTTTGTTCGTTCTTTCTTCGAGGGATAATGTTCCGCTGGTCGAAATTGGCTAATTAATTCTTTCGAGATAAGAGCATTATTTTTCGAAAAATCGTCGTTTTTAATTTGAAATTCCGATAGAAGCTAAAAGTCGAGCCGTTTTTTCAACGGAGAAAATATCCGCTTTAGCCGTGAAAACGAATATTTTCCGCATGTAAAAAATTTCTTACAAGAACAGGTGCTAGTAACACTCGATGTTTTTGTCTAACGAACTGGCCTTCGGGCCGATTTTCATTAAGCGAATATACGAAAAACCGATTAATTTTGATATTATAATTTCCCAGCAGCTCCGAATACTTCATAAAACAATTCATTCCTCCGAGCGAGTCTGATTTTTTGCGGACAGTTCGGAAATTGAAAAAATACTTGAATAAAACCATCATTCATTTGCAAACGTTCGCAATTATTTGAATACCCTGAATTAACCATCAGAAATCGTGAAAGAAAAAGTATTAAAATTATGAAAATATTAACTTTTAATAAAATGGAATTTCATGCATAAACAATTCATATAAAAAATGTGAAAATGTCGGAAAAAAACCTTATAAGGCTTATTCAGCTTTAAAAAAAAGGCTAATGGTAAATTGCATTTTATTTCTATATAGTTACCCTAGATGTTTTCCTAACAAACTGTCCTCGGATCGATTTTCATTAAGGGAATATACGAGGAAACGATTAAAATTAATATCAATTTTCGAAGAGCATTAAATTACCCCATAAAAAAGTTGAAATAATATTCCCCCGAGCGAGTAAAATGTCCGTCCAACTTTTTGCGCGCTGTTTCGAAATTAAAAAATGTAAATATATACGCAATGAAAACGTCGGGGGAGAAGAACTTAATGGGCGAATTAATTGCCTAATTAATTATTCAAAAATTAACTTTGTTGTTCGTAGAATGAAAGGGAGAAAACTCACCTAAGAACAGAACCACAGTTTTTATCACAAACAGCGCATTTCGCCGAAACGGGCAAATTCCCTTCCATCCACTGGTGAGGCATTGTTATTGTCTGTAATAAAATAAAATACATTTAAAAAGTTCTGAAATGTACAGTTAATTATACAGGATGGTCTAAAAAATTTATTTCAAATTATAATACACTTAATGGCACTTAAAAAGTGCCTGGCACTTAAAAAGTGCCAGATATAATTAACTACTTTTTGGGACATCCTGCATAAATTTGGAAACATAAGCTTTTATATTTATGGATCAAATTCAGCAATTCGTGCTGCCCTGCGTTAAGTGTTCCAGGAACTCCTGAAAACCCGTGCATTAAATATTTAAATATTGCAGGTACATGGAAAGCATAATAAATTTGAAGCTGTTGAATAAAAGGTAATTACAAAATATTTCACATTTGATATATACGAGTAATTATCGCCATTATTTTGTTTATCCAACCAACAAATAACAAATTTTCCACAATATGTTACTGAACAATATTATTTATTTGAAGAGGACAATCCCATATGCCCCTTTTATTATCTGAACACGTGACGATTTTGTTAATTCCCCCATTATCTGATAACCCGTCAAGAGACAGATATCACGGCTGTAATTTCTCCAGCACGCGTTCATTTCAACGCGACCTTTCCGGCTACTCGAAGAGAAATATCGCCGAACTTTTCCGCTTCCTTCATACACACAGCGTCGAATTTACAAAACCTCCCCACGGCACGTCGACCGTCCACCATCCCTCTGTCGTTACAATTTATTACACCAAGATCGCATACGGGATTGTTACTTCTACAACAAGTCCAATAAAATTCCCCGGCTCGAAAGAACTTCCCGTCTGGAAATAACGGGCTCCGAAAGTTCACCGTAATTCACCGGACTCCCGCGAGAGGGACCCGCGGTACTTTTGCAGGGAGTTCTACCGACTTACCCCGTCGAAATTCTCCACGATGTCCTTTCCGACGGAGGCCAGCGTGGTCCATTTGCAGTTGGTGATGGCCTTCGCGGCGCATCGCTTGTGCACCTTGCTCTTGCACACCTCGCAGGAGAGCCCGTGGCTGGTGACGCCGCTCAGCGCCTCCCTGCACACGTTGCAGTACGTCGGTCTGGCGTGAGACGTCGCATACCTGCAACAATAATTCATCCGGTCTTTACCATATAAAGCTCCAAAAGTAGGTACCAAGTAGGAGGTCGCCAATAAATGGGGCAAATTAACTGAGTATGAAATAGTTAAAGGTACTAAAAAAGGCGTATATTTGAGTCTTTATACACTTCCAAAAACGATAAAATGAGTGTAAACAATTGAATAAAACAATACATTATTCCTTAATGATAATGATACTATCATTGGGTGTTCGTGATCTTATATAATTGAGCCGTACAAAAGAGTACTAGAAAAAAGGGGTGATAATTCTGTTAATTCGAACATTGCATGACCAATACGCTCTCAAATCAAGATATGTATAGCTACGTATAATGATGTTGTTTATTATACAGCTCTAATTGATTCGCTGTAAACACAGGGTAGCGGGAAAAGCTCTCACGGTAATCCAATTAATGGAATAATTGAAAAGTTTTGTTCAAACACGGTCGCATGCCAATATAAAAATACTGCAAAACTATATTTTATGCGCATGTAGGTATAACGAATTAATTCCAATAAGTTGATAATCTAGTAAACTTTTGACCAAATTCGTGATATATGTGGGGGTGTATGGAAATTGATTAGATTATAATATGGAATGCAATTTAACAGTGATTACGAATATCGATACGTCAACGTCGAAATGAAAAGTGCGTTGCAGGTAAAATTCGAATTCATTTTGTAATTCGACAATGACGTACCTATTCAATTTGAAAATTTCCATTTAAACGCGCTTAATCATCGGAATAATGCGAATGGCGCATTTTCCGGTTTCCCAGTTTCGATTAATCCCGCGATTCGCGAAAATTCGGGTTATTTTGCGGACCGAAAAAATCGCGCGATATTCTCCCACCGGCCCGATAATATAATAGTTATTATAGCAATAATTATCAGGTTACCGCAATGTGCAATGGACGTTTGAAAAATTGAATATTGCATATAATTTCGAGATATGCAATGCGAATGCGAACCGCACGGAATAATAGAGGAATGTTGTAAATTATGGACATGCCATGCATAAATTAGCACGGTTTTTTCAATGGGTAATTCCGGTAATACATACCAGTGGTGTTGTCCTGAAAGGCAATCCGGCTGTTCCGGTTCGTGGTATAGGCGCTGGGAAGCGGCAGTGAGCGCGCCAAGCCACTCTTCCATTTCCCTTCTGGATTCGCAGCAAAGCACCAATGATCGGAAAGGGGTTATCACCTGAGAAATAAACGATAAATTCACCTGTTCACCAGAAAAAGTTAAGAAATTTAATCTATCTTAACCACATATCTAAAAATAGTGATTTTGTCATGAATCCCGAGGCAAACTCAAACTCGGAAACATCTAGTTCATGAGACATATGTATAAGTTTTTGAATTGTCGCACAGCATATGAAAAACTATAAAGCGAGAGGCAAAAACGTGAGACGTTGTGGAAAATAACGAAATAATTTTCTCGTCTAGTCGCCTGACGATGATAAACACACATCGCGTCGCTTACAGCAGTAATTTGCTACCGGAGCAGGTTTTTTTCGAACAAGTTTATACAGACGCGTAAATAATTTTCCTGCCATTGTCGAGTTTTGATTAAATTTTTTTCTGAGAGATTCGGCTGCTCACCTGAAAACTGTGATTGATGTTTTTTGTTGAACACTCGGCTAGGCACAGGTCGGTGAGTTCGATTTCATCGAAAATCACAGCCTGAAAAAAAAAATAATAATTGAAGTTAGAACGAGGACTGGCAAGGATCAAGCACATGCCCGCTTTATAAAAGCACTAAATCGGTTGTAGCACTTTTAATACTGTTAAATCAAAAAGTGATTGGTAACAGTATTAACTGTAATGTCAACAAGGTAATACTAAAAGTTCCTACTCGTATATTTCTTTCAAAAATTCGAGCTCTATTCGTTTCGAATATTTTGCCAACGTTCTATGTCTAATTGATAAAATTTCTAATTGCTTTTTTATACATTAACCATAAATCCCTATTAATGCCCTTGGGAGCGACTCCTTTAAAATAGACTCGAGAAACTCGCCTAGCGAATTTCGTTGTTTATCTGCTAAAAGCTAACTCATTATCGTAGAGAAAAGAACTTGCACGATATCAGTTAATTAGAAAACTAATATTGAAAGGACTGTTACTTGGAGAACTTGGCGAAGAGTAATTAACCCACGGAAGTAATTACCAAGTTTTAAAGTGGATGGTGTTCTCCCATCGAACAATTAATATTATTTTACGTTCTGCTGCATTTTCGCTGTATCTACGCCAATTTACGTATCACTCTTTTTATAACTATTGAATAGTTCATTATTTACTGCTGACGAAAACAATAAGAGCACCATCAAATTCTCGGGAATTTAAGTTTTCGACGCTGATTGTTAAAAGCATGATGAATTAATTACTCATAATTGGATAGTTCGCTTTTCTATTAGTTCCAACGAAGCCTTTAAAATCGCTTTAACAAGGAACATTGAAGGTTTTCGTATTTTCGATTGATTGACGTGCAATAATAAATCAAAACAGGTTCGGGAGAAAATTATTAGAGCATTAAATTGGCAATGAAACTCGATGTCTAAGGATGTTAATTTATGAATTCTCCATCAATGTGTCTTTTGCACACAATTGAACTTATTTGAGTTGATTTACGTCAGATATTTACCAAAAAATACATACATCAGGATTGTAGTAACTGCTATATTGTTAAACTGTCTACTGCAAAGAGAAACCGCCTGTTAAGCCCTTATAAAGTTCTTACGCTTACACAACCAAACCAAATTTCCAAACTTTCCTCTTCGATTTTAAATTGCCGTTAATTACGTTCGAGTTTCCCTTTCTTAAAATCGGCTTTTGAAGATTTCCCATTATTTCTCGATTAAGCCGACAAATCCATTATATTCTCCACGAAAATCAATCGATCTGGCCCGGGGCCATTTCGCGAAACGTCTCGTCTTGGTTCTATCAACCGAGACAACAAAATCTGCAAGGTATTGGATCCGTTTATCCGGAGCATATGGTTGGGGTAAATCGCATTGTCAATAACGTATCCGATGGGATTAATTTCGTCCAATTTTTCCGTTACCCGAGTATCTCTTATTTCCTTTGAACGTCCAATTTCTCCGCTCCTACGTGTGTGTGTGTATAGGTAGAGTAATCTTTTTGCCCCGAATATCCACATCGTCGAATGTAAAAAAAAATCTATTTTAAGTCCTCAAACAATCCCGCAGATTTACAGGATCAGTTTAATACATAACATAATTGTAGAACTGCTCGATAAGGTATTTGTCTCAATAATAAAAAAGTTTTAAATATGTAAGATAATCACCTGGACACATTCAATACAATTGTAGAGGTGTTCAGAAATCCTCCATTTTCCTCGACGCATTTCGAGTTACTTGTTTCGTCTAAGATAAAAAAATAAAACCACCGTTTCTCGCGGGAAATCAAACAATGCACCGTTTTCGAGCGGCCCCCGCCCGTCAAATCCGAAACATTTCCTCCTCGTCTGAAGGAATAGCGCTTCAGATCGGACGTACATTTGAAATGTAAAGAGCTCGAAAACGAAGGAGAGGAAAAAAAATTGAAAATTCCGATGAAAAAAACCGCCGACGGGGACTTAACAAGCGAGCGCTCGCTCGGCATTCCAAACGCGGAAAAATCCTCCCGGTAATTCCCGATAAGAGCCTTGTAATCATGTAAAAGCGCTGATGTATGGAAACGATAAAACATCTCGCCCTAAATAAGATGGTTAATCTTGCTTATTGTTTATCTAAAGACTCTTCAAAGACTTCAGTCGAATAGATATTTACAATGCAAGGCAAATATCTAATTAGAAAGTTCTTAATGTTTCTCAAACATGTTCAAACGCCGCTTGATGAATTATTACATACAGGGTGCATTTTAAAAGCATCTAGAACTTTTTGTTAAGTACTTTTACATACTAATACCACCCTCTATATTTAAATTGCTGTAGGCAAATATATAATTGGAACTTCTCAATGTTACCCAAACATGTATAAAGCCGCTTGAATGATTATTTATACACCATATATAAATACCGTATGATTAATACAGTAATTCCGACGGAACGAATGATTATTTGATAAGGATCAATTTATTAGAGGAAATTGGGGGATTAAACGCGCCGGCTGGAGCTCGGTATTTTTCCGAGAGTCTGGAAAGACGCTCTAATAGAGAGCGCTGAAAAAGGGGCGATAAACGAAGAAAATGAATTACCAATCGATCATGGGTTAGAGACAAGCCGGTGTAACTTTGGAATTAATGATCCGTGCGTGTGCGCTCGGAAGACTAGGCGTCGAATTAATCCGCGATGATTGATTGTCCGGTTGTTTTTCGAATGTAAACAGGGCCGTCGCACGTGCGATCGAAGTCTCATTGCATATTAAAAAGCTGCGTATCGGGACCGATACGGCGTTGTTTCTATGAACTTTCCGATCCGGGGCCAATTGATTGATTACGATCGTAATTGAATATTGAAAGGACTTAACGCTCTGTAGGTTACAAAACGCGCAAGCATCAGGTTCTGTATGAAATATTTTTCTGAAAATTCGTTCAGAAATGTTTTACGAGTTATAGATAGCGAAAATAAACTTGCAAACTAAATAGAGAATCGGGATGGGTGTACTAAAAGTTTGAATTTATTCAAAACTAAACTCGAGGAGGATTTCTATATAAGTGGCATATTCCGTCTGAGCATAAGATTAGTAGGATTTAACTAATCCTCACAGGTAGACAGGTACCTAAAATTTCATGATTAAACTGGATATAGAGGGAATAATAATACTTGCAAATGAAAATCTATGGGTAATAAAAAATACAGCAAGTATATAGAGTAGAGTGCAACCCTTAAGTTACGACCCTTTGAGAGTACAAAATTAGTAGATTCAGAGCAGAGTCGATTCAGAGTAGATTCAAGTAGATTCATTGTTCAAATTATTCAAAAAATTTACAAACATTCCCTAGATATTTACGGCTAATATTCTGGAGTAAATTAACTAAAGCAAACTATAAATTTACTATGAATTTACTGCCCAACTTTACAGCATATCTGAATTTCAAATAAACGTATCCGGCTAATAATAATAATATCCAACAAATTAACTAAAACAAACTATTCCAGCAGGTATAATATCTGGGGCGACGTTTTAAATAATAAATAAATTAACCTCCCGCCGAAATGAATCAATAGCTCACGGTCACGTCTTGCCCAATAAACAAGATCGCGTTTTCGCGACGGAAATCAAGAATTTTCCGTCACGTCGTCGTCGCGGAATTGTTGCGAGAAAAATTTGCATTCGATTCGACTGGCGAATCTGCGCCCGCTCGCGCGTAAACAAATAATTGAATTTTTTTATACACTTTTGCTTTATTTCGCGCGAACGAAATATCCAGACTTGTACTATCCCATTCGATTAAAGTCGACAACGAAAGTCGACGGGAATTAGGGAAATTATTGCGAGTTTGCAAAAATAGGAATCGCGACTGAAGCAGTAACTTCATTTTAAATTTTTAATAAGCAACTTCTCGGCTTTTTCAGAGCCAGTGAGACTCCCTGAAGTAGAAAGAGTTGCACGAATTATTTATCTTTTATGTCCGATTTCGAACTGCGATTTATGTACGCTGTAGATAAACTCGTTAAAGTATAATAGAATAGCTAATAATGTGCTCATGTGTAAAATCTAAAATAGGGCTGAAAGTTTTCGTTATGATTGATGGAAAGGTTCATGTAGGTAAAAGCACCATTTATCTTCGTTAGCCGTGTTATTGGTTTTAGGCGAAATTTGCCGTACCTAAAGCAGTTTCAGAATATTCTGTTGGCCGGGGCTTTCAGCGTTCGCAATTTTTCAACAGCTATACGTTGAGAAACTACTCACCTGAAGTCGATTTTGCTGTTAAATTGGAAACTAAAACGGCAGAAAACTTAATTTGACATAGAAGAATTTATCTAGCTAGGAATCCTGATGACTTCAATGGATATAATTGGATTGAAGAGTATAAAAATAAAATACAACGAGATAGTTCAATGGGAAAGAAGGTTGAAAAGAAACCTGAGAGAGGAAAAATAGAAAAGATTTTTGCACCGCGAAATAAATTAGGAAAACAAACAAAATAATGTGTAGGAATAGTTCATAAATTGATAAAAATATAAAAATATATATGATTGAATCAAAAATTGGGCTAGGTAGGATCCCAAAAACCTATTATTTTTATCTATTACAAATTACATTCTGAAAGCACCACTCCCATTATCATATACACCCCGTTTAGAAACTCCCCCAGAGTTTTATTTAACTCTCTCAAACTCCGAATAAAACGTAAAGTCCACCTGCACCAGCAACCTTCTGCTCCCGATCGTTCTTTTAACTATTTTATTTCAGCTCTTCCGCGGGAAGCCCTTCAAAGCAGGAGCGATATATTTGTTTCGTAAAACTTCAGCTTAGCGTAAGTGGTTTTTTCCCGCACGCGAAAAACAATCGGGATCAGAAAGGAAATTTCTATCCGGAGTTTCGCGAAAAAAACAAGCATTTCCCGTTTGCGCTCCGCGCTACTACCTTTTGTATTTGATCTTTTCGCAATTGGATTACGTGGTAAGCACAAAGCGGCGGTTAATGATGCGAGATTATCGTTTCCAACGATATTGCGCGATTTGTGAACTAGTTGGATTAGAATCGGCGATAAAGTGGAATAAACTTGCATTGAAAGCCGGCGAAGTTTGCGAAACTTACACTCAACTTTGTGTAGGTTTTCGCTATTCCGCCGCACATGACTTCTCTTTATTTACGTGTGTGCGAAAAGTTTCGCTGTAAGACTCGTCTCTTGTCGGATTTACACGTAAATGCCCCACTTTTCGAATAAGAATTTAATGTTTTCTTTCTAAGCGTACTCGCCTAAAATGTTCAGTAAAATTTGTTAATGGTTTTGTATAATTTACGAGCTTATTATAGTCCCTTTCAAATGGAACCACATTCGCACTGATGATTAGCATCACTGCTTTCACAAAATTTATACAGAATGTTCTAAACACTTTGAGTCCAACGGATTTATCATCAGTTCTGTCGCCTGTTCGATCCAAAATTGGGTTTAAAAACGGATTTGTGGACATTGAAACGAAGTTAAACGCTTTTGCTGGCGTATTGACATTTTTAATCGAATTTTCCAAAAACCACTATCCCATATAAGTAGGTACTTTGCCTGTATGTCGAATTGAATTTTTCCCATCAAAGGCGAATTTTGATGCTAATAAAATTGCTGGCCTTCGCTTGCATCATCCTTAATTTACAGCGATGCACAAAAGCTATAGTGCCAACGGAAATATGCAAATCGCGAACAAAAAAAAAGTTATAATTAAACCGGGGCGCAAACGAGGCAACTTTTGTTGTGAACATTTTTATTGTTCCATGTAGATACTAGTTTTCAGTATTTTCGTGTTGCTTTTAATAAACTGTCACGCCGATGAGCAGAGTTTTTTCTACATATTCCACAGATAAAAAAATTTATTGTAGCTACTATACGTGTATTTAGGTGTATTATTGGTGTAATTTTCATTATTTTGTACAGTACACAGCGGTGGATTAAACGAATATCCGGTACAGTAATCTCACTGACAAAATCACAAAATCTTCTTTTATGTGCGCTTTCACGTGGAAGCTTTCCGACGTTAAAAAAGGGAAAATATATACCGTATATTTTAAGCAGGCTAAACTAGGCCATGTCTTAGAAATATTTCTAAAGATTTTGGAGTTAACATATGAAAAAAATGTGGATGTTATATGAAAAAAATCAGGAAGGAATTGGGAAGAAGAGATCAAACTGTAGGGACGAGAAAATAGGAAAAAATATAGGTACGTTTTTTGAATATAATATAATTAATAATTATTAAAGATGTTATGTAATAAAATAAATTGATAAACAAAATAATTCTTTTTAAATTCTTTTTAATTAATGTCTAAAAATTCTTCTTGTTACTATAGAATTATAATTGTTAAAAGTGTATCAATTCCATTAATAAAAAATACTACCCAAGTATGAAAATTTCCATTTATCTATCCATTGTTTTCGAGTTGTTTTGATTCCCTTCAGCCTGCAAGTTTAATCTCGAATGAATTGATTTGTGGCAAAATTTATTATAATCGCTTTTTTGATTATCTAACTCCATAATACATCCTATAAAATGTCCTATAAAATGCCTCTTTTTGCGAATTCAACTGACCTACATAGAGGAACATTCGCAAACTGTTAGTGACGCACTGGAAAACTAACGTGTATTACCTTTCGTGAAAGCGCATTTTCAATTTCCATATGAATACGAACCGCCGGCATGTCGGGCAACTTATCGACATCAACAAATTCTACTCGAATCGCTGAATTATTCCGTCAAGTACGCTCAGTCTCTATCGCATTTTTGCCGGGAATAATGGAGGAAGTGACGGGATGACTGAGCTTTATCAAAAGAGTCGACTTTAATTAGGAAAATAGCAAAAATTCCAGCGAAAATCGTCGAAAGTTTTTGTTTAGCTCGTTTATTTGCAACATAAGATGTTGGGTTTAAAGGGGCCACTTCAATTGTAGACTGTATAATGAATAGTTTTTTTGATGCGAAATGAAAATTGTGCAGTAATTCGAATTTTGTAGGTGCAGCTTTGCATGGAGTTTTGTTGGAGTTATCTCAAATAGCCCGCATAAAGTGCGCATTAATAGAGAGCCCGAAAACATCCATTCGCATAATCCGAAAACTTTCTGAATGTAGCATTGCATCGGACCAAACGGTCGATCGGCGAACGTGAATCGCGTAAAACCCGCCTCACCTTCTGGAAAAACTCGATTCTCGAACTTTATGCGGCATATCGAACGCGTCCGAATTTTATCGCTCGCTAACTCCGAAACCTTTCGTCGCTATTTTCGCGGCGCTACCAAAGAAAATATAAATCTGCCACTTTATCTAAAGTAAATGTGTCTATATATGTGGCGGCTCTCCCGGGAGAACTTCCCTTATCGCCTCGCCCGCCGGCGATTTTTTGCGACCCTACGTTTTCTTTAAATCTCCGGCAGGTGTTTCGAGGGATAACTGTGAAATGTGTGTCTGCGTTCCAAGATTCTGAATTACCGCCATATTTTTCGCTATATCCCGACGGATTTTTTCGCTCGCTGAATTTTAATTGCATCAAGATCCAGTAACATCTTCAACACGAATTTACATTCGCATTACAAGTTTTCAAAGTTCACAAATGTCCTGATAGCGTTATAAATGGTTATGGTCTTTTTTATGTAGCTTATTCTGGACCATTTACAAATTAATAATCATCATGAATCTGCATTAAATAATTTTGGACAATTTTAAATGGTTCTAAAATTAAGAAGATTCTGGATTCAACTGATTCTGGATAGTTCTAAAGGGTTTTTGAACAATTCTGTATGCTTCTAAAACTGTCCCGAACAATTTGAAAACACGAGCAAGTATACAGATTCATAATCTTGAGTATTAATTAGTATTACTTTTTAATTTAAGTGAACAGAGCTCAACTTGAACAATATAAGTGGGTGTCAGAAGCGGCCCGTAGATAACACCATTGCTGACCAATCCAGTCGAGTCAATTAAATTATTCCGATTGTGTGGGAAACAATTTCCTGGGAGAATTATTGTCGAATTCTAATCAACGCCAGGCTGTTGTCCGATATTCGGTTACCAGCCGGACATGCATTAGCCCCCCCAATCGGTCGCTCCAAGGAGCAAAGGAGCCGCACAATGCGAATATCCTTGGGTTGGTTATCGCTAAGTGGAGCTTTGATGAACTAGTTTCGGATAAATTCGCCCCCGCGAAATATCGACGTAAATACACACACACCTATCCAAGGTGATCCGTTGTTTACCAGCCATTGATCGGAGAAAATGGGAAAATTTAAATATTTTTATTGCCTCTTTCCATCGGGCCGCTATATTAATCGCGCTAACGTAAATCGAATGTAAGACGCATCCGCGAGATTTTCGAAATTTATTTTTTGTTTGGCCTCTAGCACTCGAAAAGGTCGACGTTCGCGATCGGTTTGCGTCAATTCGAGTTTAATTGGAGGTTTCTCTTATTAAATAAATAGTTGTTTCGCGCTCGAACGGAGCGCCCGATGATCAATGGATTACATCTCGTTGTCGATGGGCTCGGCGATATCGCAAATAGCGAAAATAACCTCGCTGTTTCAAAATTATTCACAATGCATCCGTTTATGATCAGCGGATTGATTGGAATTGCTGGATAATTCGGTGTTTTATCTGGCAATATTTTGAACCATCCGGTAAAAATGAAAATAATGCCTAACATAACGGTTTTACTATCGATACACTAGTAGACCAAACGTGTATATCTTCCCACTGGTAAAACACCCTTTCAATATAAAAACCTAAAACGCCGAGGTCCGTTCTATAGATAAAAATTCGAATAAAAAAATCGGCTGACATTTCCCATTAGCAATTCAAAACATCCGATCGCGGCCGGAACTCAATTCCGCACCTGTCCGAATTAATTAGCCCCGCTTGCAATTCGTATAACAGTCTGGTGGCTTCGATCGCGACGCCGACGTCGCGACGCTGAGCGAAATCGGTGCATACGCGTCCCCGGGGGACCCCCGATCGGACGCCTCTCCCGAAAATTGCCTACATATCGAAATTATCGCGTCGATAAGCCCGCTTTTTGACACTTATCGGAATCGATGGGCTGCCTTTTTCCGTTAGCCTGGAAATATCGCCGATATTCAGTACAGGGTGGTCTTGTCTTTATTACTATTTGATTTTTCGGCGATATTTTTTTCAGCGAAGCAGAGCAGAGGAGAGCAGAGTAGAGCAATGGAGGAATAGAATAGGAATAGAGTAGATAAGAGAAGGAATAGAATTGGAATAGAGTAGAGCAGAGGAGGAATATAATTGGAATAGAGTAGAGCAGAGGAAGAATAGAATTGGAATAGAGTAGAGTAGAAGAGGAATAGAATTGGAATAAAGTAGAGCAGAGCAGAGGAGGAATATAATTGGAATAGAGTAGAGCAGAGGAGGAATAGAATAGGAATAGAGTAGAGCAGAGGAGGAATAGAATTGGAATAGAGTAGAGTAGAGCAGAGGAGGAATAGAATAGATCTGAGTTAGTTATACAAAACCAAGTTGTTATACAAAAGCAGCTTTACACAAAAACAAAAAAAACCTTCTAGCGAATTAATTTTCCAGAACGTTCTCGTTAATTTTCCGCAAGTAATTGGCTGAAACACATAAATCATACAAACGTTATTTTCTGACATAACGTTCATGGAAATTCGCGAGTCACTCGCAAATCCCGTTACAGTCCCCGACTGGCGTGTAATTTGACATTCTGTAACCGCAATAAATGATACAACTCTTTATAGTGCTGCGAACGTCGCTCGGGAAGCCCCCAAATTGGCTTTCAGTTTGTTTGGTTTAGCAAGGAGACGTATTTGCACGGGGTTATATCGAAATGTTCGATGCGATTTGAATGTTTCAAACGGAATTATATACCTATTACAGGTCTCCTCGCGATAGAGCTTGTTCGAAACGTTCGCGCGATTTACGAATTAAATTCCCTCTGATGTTACGGCGTGAAAAATATATTTTATTGCGATGGATACTTTGAAATGCATCGTAAAATCGGGAAGTATTAGAGAGTTCACTTATTGTGAGAGTTTTTCCATTTCTTTCGCTACTTTCACGTGTAGCAAGCGAGTGAATAGCGTTGGGTTTAATGAGATTCGTGCGATTTTTATATTTTTCACATATACTGTAGCATTTTAAAGATTCCTTAAAGGATTCTAAAGGATTTATACTAAAGAGAAGGAATAAAGTAATAAAATGTGTCACTATTAGATAAATCTAGAAATTATTATTAATATTACGTGGTATCCAAACCTGACTAAATCTGGTAATATTTCACAACACCTGGCAAAAATGGGAAATTATCGTTGTTGTGGAAAGTCCGGCTTGTTAAACTTGCTTGTGAAAAACTGGAATTGTGAACTTTCCACAATCTCAAAAGCGTTCTATTAATATGAAATATATTCGTTTTATTTCAACGTTGCACTCGCAAGATATTTTCGAAATCGTTATTTATGGTGCTTACAATTTCCCGATACGTTTTTAGTTTCCTTAAGAAAATAACTAGTGAATTTTTTTGAATTAGTGAGTTTATTTAAGAGCACGGTTTTGCTATTTTTCCCAGAAAGAATGATGAAAATCTATCGTGTTTTTCATTGAGCGGCGTTTTGAAGACAAATATTTACCATCGGATGATTTCTATATATCGTTTATGTAGGTTTCCTTCCTGCTTCCTTTTTGATTTTCGTCACTCGACGGACGTGCACTTCAAGCATAATAGAAATTTTACACCGACGGACATGCCCTAGTTATTTTTTTCTTTCCACTGTTCTTCCAATATTCGCCGAGGCGCGCCCGCGTTATTGAATGTCGAATTTTTATGAAAGGGTTCCCTAAAATTCCGAAAACCCTTAAACCCCCAACCGGTCGCCTTTATTGCCGAAAGAAAATTCCACGGGAATCCTTTTTAATAAAAACCTCAAGCGAAAATTGACCTCCGAATCGCCGGCGTTCTGACGCAAAAGATCAATCGTTCACGGCCATAGCTGACAGTAAAATTCCCTTAAATCTAAATCTGGTGGAAAATAAATTGCCTGGATGATGGTGCCAATAATTCATCAAAAAAAAATCCCCCCAAAAGAATTTTATTTCGAATAAAGTGTAATAAAGAAATTCGATTAGCCTTAAACGTTACAAAGAAAAGCGGGAAATTGCATTTAACCAGATTTTTTAAAACGCTTTTCGAGCTATTCCTGACAGCATTGGCATCATCAAGAAACCATGACTTCAAATCTCGTTAAAAGCCGGTTTTTCCAGCTAACCAGCCGGGCGAGCTTATCCGGCCGGAAAACTCCCTCCGAAATAGAGCGAACTTCCGTCGCGCGAGTTTCTTAATTCCGAATCGCGGAAAACTTCGCAATTACACCGCGAAATTTCGCCGCAAATTTAAGCGCCGCGCTAATCAAACTTCGAAGAAAATTTCTGTCCGTTTAACCCGTTTTCGGACGGAAAACCGGGCGTAATTAGGCGATTTTCCGAACGTCGGTCGCCATTTTCGCGTCGGGAAATTAGCCGAGCGGAAAAACGCCCGATCCGCCGTCGGATGGGTAATTTCAATTTAAATTTTCACGTTGCGAGATTGCGATATGTGGATGCGCCGAAAATCGATTCGCTAAATTTAATCTTCTGCTATACCTATGAATTATTGAACTATTTATAGTGCATTCGCGTGGAAATTACGCCTATTTTTTTTTCTAATCCATAAATTTTTAAACACCCTTTATACACACAGCGTGTACCTGGATCGAATCGATGAGAGGAAAAATATCGTTACTTTTAATTTTACGAAATAAAGTTATTTTTTATAAAAACTCCTGCTTGTCGATAAATAAGTTTGTCGGATTAAAATCTACAAATTAAACTATTTCCAAGTATTCTGATTAATTTGAGGTGTGAGTTCAAGATTTCATAAAAGTGAGTGATAATGCCGAATGAAATAGGTGGAACCCCGGGAACTCCTTTTGAATAAAATTCGAAGACGGAAATGCTCAACGAGATGGATGCGAAAAAGGAACGAGTAATGAGCTGTCAAGGCAAACAAATAACGGCGAATCGACGGAAAATTTCGAACGTTATCGTCGCGTTAGATGAAAAGCACTTCACCTAGAGCAGATCGACAGATATGCAGGCGCGAGGCGACATCAAAGCGACCAGAAACATCGAGTAATCACCGGCGAGAACGTCGGGTAATCCCCTGCAAGTGAAGCGATCCGCTACAAATACGATTTTGCACTTCAAAAGGCAACGCCTTAATAAACTAATTATTATTGTTTGCAGAGACTTATTTACCTACAAACACCTACGAATTAACTTGCATCAAAGTACGGACATGATGTTACTGTGTAGCTATGTGTGAAACTATTCCTTCCTATTCATTAGGTAGCATTCACATGGAAGTACAAAATATTTAAGGTCCTACTAGGGTGTGATTTGTAACGAATCGATATTGAGTAGGTCATTTCGAACTGAACAGGAATCCCAGTCATTATACGGATTAATAAGGTTGGTCAAAATCGATGTTCGTTTTATTGAACTTAGCCTCTAATTAGTATATTTCCATTGATCTACCTACTAATAACTCTTTTGTATATACCAATGAACTGACTGGGGTATTAGGTAATGTAGTATGTTATACATATAATATTAGAGTTAATTCTAGAATCTGACCCAATAACTAATATTTGCACTAAAAGGGATCGTTGTGTAGATTACGTATAAGCACTTAGTTTAGGACGATTACATGAAAACCTCGCTATCTACATAGATTAAATCGACCCTATATCCAGACCATTTCAATTATTACAGTAACTGCATAATATATCATGTGTTCGGAATTATTCGAGCAGGATTATAGAGTTTCCCAAAACCCTTTAGTAGGTAACTAAGTAGGTCAAAACAGGTAGGAAAATCACCCAAAAAAATTATAACCAACATGATGAAATTGCATAATAAAAATTTTCTTCCAATCACCTTTTGTACTATTTACACATTAGGAAACATCCTGTACACAAGGTCGAGAACACGATAATTTAAACAGGTCTCATCGCGAATTTTCCGAGATCAATTCGAAGCTGTCTCGCAATTAAACTATGCACTAACGCGGCTTCAAGTAGGAAACTCGGCTTCAGCCCGAAACGTTTAGGCGAAAGTTCTTCGATATCTAAACGGCAAGTCGACAAGCGAGCGACCCTAACAAGGTTGTGTTAATTTCAAACGAATTAAAATTCGCACGAGGAAGAAACTTCGCCGTCTCGTCTCCGAAGCTCCACTAATTCGCATTGTATCTGCTAATGGGATTGTTATTAATTGTTTTAATCGGTTTGTGCTCCGGGCGAAAATACAAATAAGGAGCAGGTATGTAGAGTTGGAGTAAACGATTGCTTGAGACTGCTCATTAAAAAATTCGCAATGTGCATAGTAAAGATTCGGTAATTTTGAAAGTTCAACCCTTAGAAGAGTTGAATGTGGATTCTTTTTAATTGTGCACATATATCTTTCTTCCCTATTGTAGGTATAAAGGGGTATTAGTGTAAGTATAAAAGCCGATTAGACATGAGCTTGCGGTTTTCTTTCGGTGGTTTCCTTCCGCTGATTCTGCTCGGTACAGTTTTGGAGGGTTTCGGCGTTTAAGAATCCCGTCATATTTCACGATTTCCAAGTACCCGGCTCGAATTAAATTCCTGCCACTGCTCGAAATAATGTCTGCATTTCGAATAAAATCCAAATTGAATCGTCAAATTGAAACGTTTTGTATTGTTCCGAATGGAAACATTATTGCGATTAATGTCAAGTGTTTTTTGAAATCGAACACTTTATTATTTACTTCAGTTGCAGTTTTAAATTGACCTGCAATTCAAACGTTAATGTGGGCGTATTTAATTATTTCGCGTATATGTATCTGTAATAATCAAATTTATTGATTGGTTTCGTTTTTATTGAGGTAATATAAAATGGGAAAAAGCTAATGAAAATGTATGTCTATACAGAAAGCTTCGCGTGTAGTTTGAAGGGAAGGTAAATATATTGGATATTTGCAATAGCTCTAATGGAAAAACCCTATTCATATGCTAAAATAGATATTAAATAAAAAGAAATTACAAACGGAATTGCAAACTGAATCAACCGGATTAATCAATTCTCGTATTCGAATTACTTGGATTTTTAGATAAATGTGTTTCAAAAATTAGTAGTTCTTCTAGTACTAGTCTTCTTTTTTCGAGGAATATAATCCCGGAAATTTGATTTGCAGTATTCAATAAAGGAACCTAATAGCGGTTCCTAAGGAACAGTTTATTAAGGGAATTCAATAAATCCGATTATCCAAAACCTTTAAAAAAAAACTCCCATTTCAATCGCGCATTATAATTAAAATAATCGCCGCGTGGAGTCCCAAAATCGTGTCATTTTCAATTAGAAACGGCTGCCAATGGGCCCTCAGCTCGTTGTCTACATTAGCTAACAAAACGAAACACGCAATTTGCCTCTAATTTCGGAAATAATTACACGCGAAGATCCCGCCGTCCGGATTTTCCGGCGCGCTTCCGTGCGGTCCCGCCGTTCCAGTTTAATTCAATGGATTCCGAAGCCCGAAGGATAATTTAAACTTTCAAGCGACTGCTTAACCGGCACCGGTCGCGCTTCTTATTTACGCGGCTCCGCAAACACGGCGAAACGCCGTTCTATCCGGCGAATTCGGGAAACTTTCGAGCGGACACCGGATAGAAAATGGACTGTTTGAATGGATAATGCGCGCTGTAGAACGGCACGAGCGCGCTATAAACATTTAATGGAATTGAATCGTAAAAGAAAATTGGTTATTAAAAATGAAGGTTGTGGTGTACGAACCTTGAAAAGGTTAATGCCAAAAGAGAAGTATCTCTTTTATCGAGGAATCCGCTGTTATTTCACCTGGATATCTAACGCGCTTTTTGACAATCGTATATACAAAGTTATCGAATAAAAACAGTCCTGTAATATAATAACGAGATATTTTTGGTGCAGCTTTGATACATTTTTTTCGCTACAAAACCTCTCGAATTTTGATCGGACGATATGTTGTTTCAATGAGATAATTTTTGAAGCTTTTGATCAAAAAACCATATCAGGTGAACGGGTTGCGGCCGAGGCCGATAAAAACGAGAATTTATTTCCATCAAAGGATTTATCGATGTGTATGTGTTTACGTCAAACTGGCCTCATTGCGTTTTCATTAAACGTATAATTGTATACATACTATACATAAAGTTTTACCCTTTTTGTTAGTCCGCTTCGAAATTAAGTCTTAATTTTGATTTAATAAATCAATCCGAAGATATTGAAATATCGAAAATCTCTTCTGACTCCCGAATGGAGTTTGCAAAGGATGTTTGAACTAATCAAAGGTTAATTTTGTAAATCGAATTTCTAATTGGTTATTTAGATTTTTTTCGATCTAAATTATTAGAGTGTTTTAAAGAACCGCTTATCAAGGAAAAGTTTGTGTAATTAGGTTGATGAAAGGTTTTACTTGCTCTTTAGAAAAATTTCTTTTTAGTCGCTTCTTATTAAAAATATTGTTATGAAAAATTCGAAGAGGAGGTTATTCTGTCATGCGATTTTTCTTGTGCACTAGTTTAATGGTAACTTTATTTTCCCAACATATTTTCTTCTATGTGTAATTTAATGATGAAAGTGACTGTACATTGTCTATTGTTCATGTAAAAATCATAGTTATCATATTACCACAGTTTTCATTAAATTTGATAATTAATATGTAGAATAAACAAAAGGAAAATAATTAATTTTTAATCCCTTTGTACTAGTTTTAATTAAAATTATTATCTATAGATTAATTATTCATGGATAATTGAGTTTTATGCGATTATAATATATAAAATATAATTAATACAATATAAATAAAAAATTATTTTCTGTTCAATACAATTTTATATTCACTAATAATTTAATTTTATATAAGATTATCAACCCACCATTATTTCTGCATTTAAAAATAATCAGTTAAATTTGCTAAATACATAAAATAGTATTTAAATATTTTCCACCATTATTACAACAAAAACTATATAGTTAATAATACAAAAAAAAAATCCATAAATTTATAAAAAATCTACATTAAAAATATAAAATTCAACAATCCTACCTGCGGAAAGCTCGACCAGCCGGCGAGGCGTTCAAAATTTTAGCGAAATTCGGTTGATCGTCCAGCGAAACAGAAGCACATGTGTGTGTGGAGCGTGTGGAAATTTTCAAAGCATTTTCCTGCAGCGACCGACTGGCTAGGAAGCGTCGCCGATACTGGAGAATGGAATGCTGGAAAGTGAAGACGGGAAAGCCGCTCCGTCGCGACGCGTCGAGCTTTCCCCCACCGACCGAAAGGGGATTTTTCGGGGGGACGCGCGTCGCGCCGATGTCGCGCTGTATGTACCAGAATTATCCTCGAATATACGATTGTTTCGGTTTATTATTTATATCTAAGGGGCTGTTTGCCCTTGGAGGGTTTTCATGGGATTTTTGATGCAGTTGTCGTAGATTTTTATGGGTTTTAAAGGGGACGTTAATGTGCTTGTTGAGGAAAGAAGTCTTAGCTTCTTATGTAGCTTGAATCATTAATAGTGATTTTTAAAGTGAAATACTGGATATATGGTGAACATATAATATTTTTTTATGAGTTTTTTATTTTTAATAAGTTTTTAACGATTTAAAGGTGGCGCCGCGACGCTATTATTTAAAATAATGGTCGAAATTGGGTTCATTCGAATAAAGAATAGGTACACCCTTATTTTTGTTTTCCTTGCGATTGGATTTTTACAATTTTTCTTTTGAGGGAACTTACACGGCCTTTGAAACGTAGGTTTTTTTTTTCATTATTTCTCATCATTATTTTTCATGAAATGGGAATAACTACTCTCGTTGTAGGTACACAAAAAAACTTATTGAACTTCGGATGAAATAACTAATAAACGATCCTACTTTGCCTAGCTTTCCAGCATATTGTGCAGGGAAAACGCCGGGTTTTCCTCGAGCAAAACTAGTTACCGTTACGCTCATTATAAAATTTTCTTTTACAGCCAGTGTTCTACCCTTTCTCGTCCTGCATGTAGTGCTGAAAATGCCGGGGCGCAATTTCAATTTTATTCCAATTATTAATCAATCCGTACTTCGTGACTTCGCCCGATTGTAAATGCTTTGCTCTTCCATCCCCGGCCGGCGGCGACGGCGGGTTTTTTCGGCTTTAGATATTATTTGGCTTTCGGCTGTGTGCTCAAGACGTCGGACGAACTGAAGGGAAAACTCCGAAGCGGATCGGTGAAAAAATTTAATTATACTGCGAGTTTTATCGTTTCCGCTCGGGTTTAATTAATTAACCGGCGCTCATGTCGTATTTGCGCCGGCCGTTCGGACGGGGATATAAATTTTATATGTGTAGGCATAAAAGGACGAACTAGACTCCCCGAATTTCCTGATGTCCTAAATAAATGCGCTGAACTTTCGGGAAATGTAGGTCGATATACCTACGAAGAAAAAAACAAACAAGATAATAAGTTATTCCGTCAGAATGTTTGAGGAGAGTCGGTTTTTAGAAGGGATGATTTATGAGATTTCGCGATGGTCTGCGAATATGGTAAAGATATGGTAATAATTTTTCGATTTATTCAAGAGATTGAGTACTGGGAAATACCAGGTGTTTAAAACATTGAGATGAAAATTGAATAAGAGAAAAATATTTATTATTACAGAGGAGATTTAATATCCAAAAATATCCAATAGAAAATTACAAAGAGTGAAAATTAATAATAGGCTGATAAATTTAATTTCGATTCGAAAATTAGGTGAATAACATAGGCGGAAGAATTAGGCACTCCGATATCGATAATCTCTCGATCATCGATAATTCTTTAAAAAATATTTTTTCATTTTTAACTGTAACACTTTGTAATTTCTTCTACTAACCATCATATTATTTTCGTGTTAGAAGTGTAGTTAAGCTATTTGCGACACCCTGTATTAATTTTCTAGAACATATAGAAATTAATTGTAAAAATGGAGTTTAAAAAAAGAAATAATTACCCAATTTTAGGTTTTTATTTAGACCCAACTGGTAAAATGTAACTGACTCTCTGGTAACAGTTATTAAGAGTACCAACATCCCATCTTTAATGTAGTATTCATGCGCAAACGCGTGAGGAGTCTGGAGTGGTTTCAGAATGAAGCATCATTGCCACAAGTTTATAAGAAACATTATATTGTTGTAATCCAGTAGACATTAGGTCCTATATTATCTATTATATATATATTTTTATTCTTTTATCTTTGATACCTTAGATGGTTTCTTATCAGTTTCATTTAGCTTCTTAAAAGCACGAATTTAATTTAATACTTCTTGTAATAAAATCTTCTTATGTGAATTTTGCTAGACGAAGCTTGATTCGCAGAATGCATTTTCAGTGTTTGTAAAAGAGAAATAAGTTCTGTTTTATCTTAATAATTTTGTGTATCTTAATCCGAATTTGTTGCATAAAACTTATTTCTTTTAATTGTGCATTTTATGCAATTAGATTATTTTACTGAAAAGACTCAAGAGTCTATCAGAAACCGTCGCGGTATGAACACGTAATATTTTTATATTCTGTACTCCAATTTCTACAACCAATATATAATTCATCCTTAGTAATTCGGGCGTATTATTTCCAACACCTTGTTGGTTTACAACATAAATTTTGGTGGCAGTGGTGCTGGATTGTCCAAGTTATTCGTAATTTGGCGAACTTCTTCGTTGGAAAATACTTGTTTGCGAACAAACTTCTGCGGAAGGCCCAAAGAAAAGGTGAAGAAAATTGGTTGCAAGATAACTTCGTTCAAGATTCGTACAAACTTCGCTAACTTCGTTCAAGATTCGTACAAACTTCGCTAACTTCGTTCAAGATTCGTACAAACTTCGCTAACTTCGTTCAAGATTCGTACAAACTTCGCTAACTTCGTTCAAGATTCGTACAAACTTCGCTAACTTCGTCAAAGATTCAACGTTCGAGCAGAAATTCGTCTAACTTCGTCAGTGGAATACCAGTTCCAGAGGGACGCAAGGAGCAGTCCATCAGGTGTCACAAAATCTGTTAGTGTTTTCGAGAATTAGTGCAATAAAAAAAAAAATTTCGAAAAATTGTCAGAGTGCAAGTGCTAGAGTTATTCTTCGTTTCGTTGCGTTTTGGAATTCCTGGATATGGATACCAGTTGCTTATTTTTCATGTGAGTAGATATTTTGTTAACAACTATTATTAGCCATACTTTCGTTGTTGTTTCCTTGTTTATTGAGAATTTCGAATTAGATAATGATGGATCAGCCAGAACAAAATGCAGCAGCATTGGCTATGGATTCGTACATATCGGTAGATACGGCTATAAAATTGATCAGAGATTATGATGGTAGTACTTCGGGAGATAGAGTACATGATTTTATTGATAATTGTGAGGTGGCGATGAAATGTGTAAATCCTTTGAGTAAGAATGTTCTGTTTAATTTGATAAAAACTAAATTAGTGGGTAGAGCTCGTGCGCTCACAAAGTATCGAGAATTTGCATCATGGTTAGAGATAAGGGATTATTTAGAGGATGTGTTCTCCGAAAAACGTTCAGTTAGTTATTGGCAGGTTGAATTAAATCAATGCCGTCAGAATAAGCAGGAAAATATTGCTACGTACAGTAACAGAATCGAGAAATGTTTGTCTAATTTAGTGGACGCTTCTACTGTCGGAAAGGGAGCGGCCGTAGCAACAGAAATTTCAGATCTTTTAAGGGCACAAGCCTTAAACGTTTTTGTACAGGGACTAATAGATCCTTTGCGCATACATTTAAAAGCTAGAAATCCAACCACGTTGGAGGAAGCAATTGAGATAGCTAGGGAAGAAGAGCGACAATTTTTGAGTTCTGGAAACAAGATGGGTTCACAGGGTGTTCGAGAAAATAATATTCAGTGTAATTATTGTAGGAAGTTGGGTCACAAGGAAAGAGATTGTTACGTAAAGCAAAGAAGATTTGGTTCTCCTCAGCAGGGTCAAAGTCGCCCAAATCGTATTTCGAATGTTAACGTTTCAAACAGGCTGAATACCGATCGAAACGATAATTATTGTTATTATTGCAAGAAGCACGGTCATAAAATCGCGGATTGTAGAAAAAGAATTTACAATGAATCTGTGAAAAGAAATGGTAGGTTGTCGGGAAACGAGCAACGCCCGTCGGAAGGTGGCCGACCGACGAGCGCCAATTAATTTCTCAGGTGGTCACAAATCAGAATGAAAATTCAGAAGCTTTCGTTTGTAGTTATCCATCAGCGGATCCATTTAATTTGAAGTATATATTTTTAGATTTTAATTTTGTCAAAAATACGCGGATTAAATTGTTAGTAGATACAGGCGCTTCGATTAATATAATTAGAGAATCTTGCATTAAAACTGATATTTTGGTACATAGGCAGTTGAGTACGGAAATTTGGGGAATAACGGGAATTAAAATAAAAACATTAGGTTTAGTTGCAGCTACTTTCGATAATGTTGCAGTTTGTTTCCATTTAGTAGATGATTCGTTTGTTTTGCCAGAAAATGCAGAAGGTATTTTAGGAAACGAATTTTTTGTTCTTACAGGAGGTATAATTAATTATGAGAATGGGTTTGTAAAGATTAATGATCAGCGTATTGAGTTCGCGGAAACGCCAGAAAGGGAATCAGGATCCCTCGATCACAACAGAAAGAATTTTAATTCGCATGATCTTGAAGATAGAGTAGATGACAGTTTCAAACACATAGACATGGGAAAGATTGAATTGACTAGAGAGTTGGACAGAGAAAAACTACGTATTCCGGCTAGGTGTGAGCAGATTTTCGAGATACAGTGTTCCGTAGTAGAAGAAAGAGATGATTATATTTGCAAGGGAAAAGAGATAGTTTCAGGTGTATTTTTGGGTCATTGTTTAACTAGAGTAAGAAATAATAAATGTTTCGTCAGTATTATGAACATTACCGAGCAGGATGTCGAGATAGAGTCACCATTATTAGATTTAGAACCGGTAGAGTTGGAAAAGGTTAAAGTAGGTGCTGGTTCAGTTTTTAATATAGATTGTAGGCAAGATAAAACAGATAAGATAAGGGAAATTTTACGCTTAGACCATTTAAACGACGAGGAAAGAGTGTCGTTATTAGAAATAATTGATAGGTACAGCGATGTTTTTCATTTGGAGGGCGAGATTTTGACAAGCACATCGGCTGTTAAACATAAGATTCCATTGAAGGCTGATGCCGAAGTTGTGAATGTAAAGTCTTATAGGTTACCATTTGTGCAACGACAGGAAATAGAGAGACAGGTCGATCAGATGTTGAGGGATGATATAATCGTTGAGAGTACAAGTCCGTACAATTCTCCTCTTTTAGTTGTTAAGAAAAAACCTAATCCGTCGAGTAATAAGCCACTTTGGCGTATAGTTGTTGACTATAGAAAGGTAAACGAGAATACGATAGGAAATTCGTTCCCTTTGCCGAATATTACGGATATTTACGATCAGTTGGGACACTCGAAATATTTCAGTACTTTGGATTTGAGTAGCGGTTACCATCAAATCGAGATGGACCCCTTGGATCAACACATTACGGCTTTTAGTACAAATTCGCGACATTTCGAATTTAAGAGAATGCCATTCGGGTTGAAGACAGCGCCAGCGACTTTTCAAAATTTGATCAACACAGTTTTTGCGGGTATACAGAATATTAGGGCATTTGCTTATTTAGATGATATTTGCGTTTATAGTAGCAGTGTTAAGGAACATTGTCAAAAATTGGCAGAGATTTTCGAGCGATTACGTCAGTATAATTTGAAATTGAGTCCGTATAAATGCGAATTTTTACGCAAGGAGGTTCTGTATTTGGGACATAGGATCACGGATAAGGGGATTTTACCAGATGAATCGAAACTTGATTGTGTAAAGAATTTTCCGGTACCCAAGGATGAGAAACAACTTAAATCATTTCTGGGTTTGGCCTCGTATTATCGCCGATTCATAAAGGACTTTTCTAAAATCGCTAAGCCGCTAACAAATTTATTAAAGAATAATATCGATTATATTTGGACTCCAGAATGTCAGTCAGCTTTTGAAAATTTAAAAACAAAATTGATTAGCCCACCGGTACTACAGTATCCAGATTTTAGTAAACCGTTTATAGTCACCGCAGATGCTTCGGGTTATGCCATAGGCGGAACGTTATCACAGGGAGAGATAGGTAAAGATAGGCCTATTGCTTTTGCTTCACGAACTTTGAATTCAGCAGAGAGAAATTACAATACAACCGAGAAAGAATTATTGGCAATAGTTTGGCTTTGTAATCATTTCAGACCATATCTTTTTGGTACTAAATTTTTTGTGGTAAGCGATCATAAGAGTTTGTTATATTTAAAAAATCATAAGGATCCTAGTTCTCGCTTGATGAAATTCAAACTCAAATTGGCCGAATATGATTTTGAGCCTATTTTCAAACCAGGAAAGTTAAATTCGAACGCGGATGCGCTTAGTAGAGCAATTTACATTATTGATGATGGGAAGAGTAATAGTATGTCTTATTCAGATTTCTGCATTCGTGCAAAGACTCATATTTTTCCGAACGTTCAGATTCAAGAAGTTAATGACAATATTTCAAAAGCTCCTTCGGACAGTTCATTGGCTATTCCGATTGGTGCAGATTTTATTTTAGACGATGTTTACACACGGTTGATAGATGATTTAGGAATTGGAAATAAGATTCTAGATTTAATTGCGAGCAAGGAAAAAGTTTCATTTATTAAGGTAGCGGATAAGTTTGTTTATTTCTTGGTATTGACAGATAGTAAGGAAGACAGGGAAAGTTACGAAAATATCTACAATGTTTTGGTGGATTTGAAAGACACTTTAATTAAAAGTGATGTAAATAAAATTTCAATGCCTAAATTAGGAGGGAAACATATTAGATGGGAAAAAGTTAGAATGATGATTAGATTTATTTTTGGAGATACGAAAGTTCAATTTTCCGTTTTTCACAATCAGATCGTTGCTAATGATGAAATAACTGAAGAAGAAAAATTGCAAATATTTAAGGAATACCACGAAATTCCAACAGGCGGTCATCCAGGCGTTAGTCGCATGTATAAACGAATTAGAAAGAAATACAATTGGAAAAATTTAAAGGCAGATGTGAAAGACTATGTTAGAAAATGTGATCTTTGTCAGAAAAACAAGACATTAAATAAAAAGGTGAAAATGCCATTGCAGATTACTGATACACCAGAGTTTGTGTTCGAGAAGGTCTACATGGACATAGTAGGACCTTTACCAATTAGTGAGCACGGTAATAAATATATCTTTACTTGTCAAGATGCTTTGAGCAAATTTTTAGAAGCAATACCCGTACCGAATATAGAGGCAGAGACGATAGCTTCCAAGCTAGTTACCGAAATAATTTGTAGACACGGGATAATGAAGTCTATTGTGACAGATCAGGGTAGTAATTTTATGTCAACTGTATTCACAGAATGTTGTAAGCTTTTGCGTATCAAAAAGTTGAATTGTACTGCTTATCACCCGGAATCAAATTCGATTGAAAGAACGCATAGGACGGTTGCGGAATATTTGAGAGGTTTCGTTAATGAAAATAAAACAGATTGGTGCCAATGGATACCTTTCACAGTCTTTTCGTACAATACTACACCACATAGTACTACAAATTTCACTCCATTTCAATTAGTTTACGGTGAAGAGGCAAGATTGCCAAGTTCTATTAGGGAAGCCCCCAGTTTTTCTTATACGTATGATGATTATTTAAACGATCTAAAACTTAAGTTACAGGTTAGTAGAGAGTATGCACGTCGAAATTTAGAGAAGAGAAAAGTTAAATCTAAACAGCATTATGACGAGCAGGCTAAAAATGTAAATTATAGCGTGGGAGATAAAGTTCTATTAACGGATGAAACGTTAAGATCTAACAAGAGTAAAAAGTTAAATCCTCGTTATACAGGTCCATACAGAATTGTTTCCATTGATTCGAACGTAAATTGTACAATAAAGTGTGGAAGAAGATTTATAAAAGTTCATAAGAATAGGTTAAAACCTTACTACAAAGATTAATTCAGGTTTCTTAATTACAGGATAATCGGGTTGACCTCCCATTTTCAATCATTTACGGCTTTCGACACAGATGGTCATCCGGTAAACGAACAATATTCATTTGCGGAAATCAAACAGTCTTCAGGTATTCATTACGAACATTTAGGTACTTCTCAATTGTACAACGATCAGTATGAAATTATTGTGTTTGTAGATATGTTTGAACATAATCAAAAATTAAAGGTTTTACAGTCATATTATATTCGTACCGAAACTTATTGTCAACATGAGGTTTATAAGGTTAAAATAGGTGATTTGTGCGCGTCATTCCAGAAAATGACACAGCCAGTTTTAGAGAAAATCAAAAATGAAAAAGATTTATTGAATCAATTAGTAGGTCATAGTTCAGAGGAAGAGGTACTGTCGAGTAGGATAAAACGCGGTTTATTTAATTTTATCGGAAAAGCAGCAAAGTTTTTGTTTGGAAACATGGATGATGACGATGCAGAATATTATAATCAAAAAATTAATCAATTTAATCAGAACGAACAAAATTTAGCATCCATAATCAAAGATCAAAGTCACGTAATTAAAACGACAATATCAAATTTCAATAGTACTATTTCTTCATTGAATAATAACGAGAGAATTTTGAAAGAAAATTTAGATAAATTAGAAAAGTTAATTGGTACAGAATTACAGGACATTACTTTGTTAGAAACTAGACAAATGATTGATGAGCATTTTTCGAATTTTATTATGATTTACGTACAATATCAATTAGAAACTCAGTCTTTAATTAATGCAGTATTGGCAGCAAAAACAGGAGAGCTGCACCCTTTTATTTTAACACCCGATAAATTGGTTTTAGAACTACAGAACATTTCGTCTCAGAGTTACTTACATTTTCCAATCATGCCAACGTTGGAGAATGCTCATGTTTTCTTAAATTTTATGAAACTTAATGTATTTTATCTCAGAGGAAAATTAGTATATGTTTTGGCCGTACCTATGACCGATAATCAATTTTACGACATTTACAAACTTACCCCTTTGCCAGTTCACATTAGTGGAAATAAATATATTTTCATAGCTCCCTCAAACACGTATTTGGCTATTAATAGCGTGAAACAAAAATATCTTTTAATGTCAGAAGGACAATTTTCGACATGTGTAGAATTTAGTAAGGACAATTATATTTGTAAACAAGAAACTCCTTTATTATTGACTCATGAAAATGAGAGTTGCGAAGTAAAATTATTTTATGTAACGAGTTCGGTCCCAGAGAATTGCGATAAGAGAGTTATTTCCTTGAACCAAAATATTTGGCATCAACTTTCAAGAAAAAATATTTGGATTTACGTATTAGTTTCTCCTGAAAGAGTAACCATAAATTGTAAAAGTCAATTATCAACAGAATTACTTAAAAACATAGGAACTTTAGAGTTGTCTGAAAATTGTAAGGCATTTACACACAGTGCACTTTTAGTACCTCAGCGAATTCATTCGGGTACATTAAATCAAAATCAAAATTTCATTCCTTCTGTTGATTTACTCGATGATTGTTGTGAAATAGACGAAAAGGAAAGGAGAAGACTTAACATTTCTAACATACACTTGAATCCTAATTTTAAAACAGTAAACATGCATTTAGATGATTTAAATTTGGCCGGTAAGAAGTTATCAGAACTCGATGATCAAATTGACCATATGAATTGGTTACCCAGCTCGTTCACTTCGCATTATAGTATTTTAAGCATTTTGTTTATTTTGGGTTTAATTTCCTTTTGTTGTTTTTGTTGTTGTAAAAGATGTAGACTAGGAAGAAAATGTTGCGAAGCACTTCCCGGTATTTGTATCCGAATTAATAATAATTCTTCAGCTCCTAGAGTTATGGAACCAATAGTTGAGTTTAGAAACCCGGAAACTGCTTCTATACAATATACGGATCACTCCCCCACAGAAATTCGTCGAACCAGAGCAATTGTTGGAAGAAAAGGTATAAAAGATTTCACGTCTTCATAGACGTTCAATCTTTCTTAAGGGAGGAGGTGTTGTAATCCAGTAGACATTAGGTCCTATATTATCTATTATATATATATTTTTATTCTTTTATCTTTGATACCTTAGATGGTTTCTTATCAGTTTCATTTAGCTTCTTAAAAGCACGAATTTAATTTAATACTTCTTGTAATAAAATCTTCTTATGTGAATTTTGCTAGACGAAGCTTGATTCGCAGAATGCATTTTCAGTGTTTGTAAAAGAGAAATAAGTTCTGTTTTATCTTAATAATTTTGTGTATCTTAATCCGAATTTGTTGCATAAAACTTATTTCTTTTAATTGTGCATTTTATGCAATTAGATTATTTTACTGAAAAGACTCAAGAGTCTATCAGAAACCGTCGCGGTATGAACACGTAATATTTTTATATTCTGTACTCCAATTTCTACAACCAATATATAATTCATCCTTAGTAATTCGGGCGTATTATTTCCAACACCTTGTTGGTTTACAACAATATTAATACATTAAATTTTAAAATAATGCACTCCAATTCCAGCTAATCTATAATAATGGTTTAACATTTACTTATTTCTCAACTGTTCCTTTTGTTAGCATTATATATCGAAAAAATGAAGAATTTTACAATGTTTATGAGCGAATATAAAGCGATTTGACAACACTGTTTTCAAAACGTAAACTATGTATTTACTTTATCAGTCTTACAGGTCTTACTACTTACCATACATTATACATACCTAACCTGGAAATGCAAGTGTATGTTTCCATTTTATACATGTTTAAATGTGAAATTAATTAAGTTACAACTGGATTTTAAGTTTAAAACAAATATTAAAGTGGTATTCTACATTAATAGTAAGTATAATTGAATGAGGTACTTTCATTGTCTATTTTACAAATTGTATTGGACAACAAACACGTCCTATAATTAGTATGAATGAATTTATAGTAGTATGTAGTATTAGTTTTGTAACAATATAAACGCCAGCATGATTTCTAAAGACCATCAAGTTTATTTATTATTAAAACCAATGTCAATATTAAAATCCCAGGAGAAGGTCTGTATTTTGTAAAAGACTGTTTTTGTAGTTTGTAATTATCGAGTTTAAATACGATTAAATAAATAGCAATTAAATATTAAATAGTGTCAACATAATGCAGTTATTTATCAATATGAAATTTCACGGTGCTAAAATTGTTTTAATAAAATAAATTCATCCTACATATTATGTACATTTCGTTGAAAACAGCAATATACAATTAAAAAATCCGGTATTGTTTCAATTTAATGTGGCGATTGTTGTACCTACTAAGAATAAGTTTATTTTAATTTATATTATATTAAATTCTATATTAATTATTAATAATTCGTTATCAATAACAACAAATTATCTAAGTAAATATCTACATACAGTGATGAGAAAAAGTGTGAAGAATCTTTGGAGATATCAAAATGCAATTTTAGAGATTTTCAAAAAAATATTTACTTAACTACCCACTTCAAATTGTTCGTAATCTTGCATATTTAATTTTATTATTGGGTACCTACATTACTATTAATTCTTATAAATTAATATTAAGTCTTGTATCATAATTAAAATAAATTTTACATATTTATGATGTTTAAAATCTTTAATAATTCCAAAGATATTATTTAGATACTACCGGCCGTTCGCCCTGTACATAATTTTTTTAATTATTATATGGATATATCGGATTAATTAAAAAAGTAAATATTATTACGATGCTTTGTTTTGCAAACCCAAATCGAATTGTTACGCAGAAATTTATATCGACCGAAAACAAACATAAACCAAATGCCTAAAATAACGAATCCCTGTTTATTGCTTTAAGATTTAGGTAAATCGAATTTATTATTCACTTGATGATTACAACTTCTAATTGGATAATACGCCGAATTAGATAATTACCAACTAATCCGTTAATTTTGTTTTGTTTGCTATATTGAAGCGATATAAATTGATTCGCGGTTTTAGCAGAATAACGAACTTTGTTTCGGTCAAAATTGACCTAATCTTTTTTAGGAATCGAATAAACGATGGTTAAATGAAGTATCGAGCACTACAGTGTATAGAAAAACGAAATAGTTCATCTTCTTAAGCAATAAATTATGCCATATAAACTGGCCTGTAGTACAAAAACAAATTTAAAAATGATCTAATTCTTATTGCAGATGGCTGATGTACAAGACGAGCTGCTTCAAGACCTCGAATGCCCAGTATGCATGGAATATTTAACACCCCCGATTAGGATGTGCACTTCGGGCCACAGCATATGCGACGACTGCAGAAGTAAAATCACCTTTTGCCCTTTATGCGCCAAGAAATTTTCGACAGGTACATATAATTTCCACTATTTCCACTATTTCCACTATAATTTCCGCCAATAATTTCCACGCTTCGGCGACTTTAGTATCTCTTTCGTTTTCAGGCAGAAATGTTACACTAGAACACGTCGCTGAGAAGATAAAATATCCTTGCACCTACAGAAAATACGGTTGCAAAGAGAAGCTGAGTTGCAATGAGCTCTATAATCACCAAAGAAAATGCACGTACATGGAAATTGTCTGTTTTTTTTCATACTTATGCCAGTTTAAAGGCTCACTTCAGGATCAATTGAGCCATTGCAGGTGTCATGATAGATATTGTTTAACGATGAAGGACGGTCAGCCGAGACGGATCGAATTGCTCAGTGTTAAAGGCTTATGTACTATCAGTAATCCAAGTTATAGTTTTTTAATTAAATTAAACGATAAGTACTTTTGGTTGCGAACGAGAAGATTTAATGTTGATAAGAGAATAGGTATGTGCGTTCAGATGATTGGAGATCGCGCGGAATCGTCAAAGTACAAATACGAAATAGCGATTAGCAATGGAGATAAGAGAATCTCCTTTAAGGATTCCTGCAAGCCAATTTACTTAAAGGAGGCGGATTGGAACGATAGCAACACTTTTTCTTTGAACGATAGATTGTACGATTTTTACAGCAATAATGGCTTTGAAGCAGATCTTACTATAGAAAAGACCTGCGATATCGTGAATTGGTTTTCGTGGTATCAATTTGTTATTTTCTTAGCAATTATAATTTACGTGTGTCAGCTTAATTTCAACGTTGATTTTGGTAAACTTTTAGCTCATTCTGAAAGCGCGCCTAAATTCAGCAAAAACGAATACAAACATAAATTTAGGAAAAAATACACACATGATTTCAGTAACGATACTAATACCAATTTTTGGGTGATAATTGCGATAGTTTTTATAACTATTACGACGATATATAATTTAATTAATTTGATATTTGAAACATTAAGGCGAATTGTAACTAGTTTGCTAGGAATATGATAATTAATAAAATAATAGAATAAAATTTTTATATAATAATTTATATAATATTTACATAATAATACTTTTCAGTCAATGAATAAGAAAAGTGTTACTACTTTCGGATAAATATTAGATTTAGCTCAAATTGTAATTTCTCTAAATATTGCCAACCATTTAAATTTATAAGTAATTATGTAGAAAACTTGTACATTTTAATAAAATATTTTTACCTAGTTTTTCTTAATTTTCCAACTGACTACAAACTCGTTGTGACTTATGACTTATTCAAATAATTCCAAATATATGTTTCATATTCTTTGTACCATTTGCAATAGAAACTACACCAGTGCCTTTAGAAAATTAACTAGAAACCAGCAATAATTGGTAATAAAATCACCATCATTCGCTTTTGTTCCAATTACCTTACCTCAGCGTTGCGAACATGCATCTAATATCTACTGAATCCAATACACCATATGATCAAAGAAGTTTCCTTGACGCTTTTCATTGTATTATCCTGCTTCACCCGCAGAAGGAGGTTGCTATTTAATTAATTGAATCTCGAATTTCTATTTGATTAAATCAGCAAAGCAAGGTAAATTGTGCACTGGCTGGGATCGGCTCGAAAAAGCCAGATTTCATTTATAGAGTGAAAGGAGCTTCTATTTCGTTTGGAATATATTTAATTCCATAAGCAATACAAGAAAAATGAATGTAGAGAATGTGAGGAGACAAAACTCCTACTTCAATATCGTTTAATTTAAATATTTAACTAATGGAATCCAAACAATAGGTTCTCGAATCCGTACGTTTCAAACGACCCGGGCATTTTCGTTTTCGCTCGAATTCGATTGCCAGTAGTCGAGAGTCGTCGTTAGTCTTCATCGGAATGAAAAACCCCAACCCCGCTATATCATTTATCAAAATTTGCGTCGCGAACACCGAATTCAGGCATACGCGTTTTTCCTCGATTAATTAAAAACCAGGTCAACGAAAACCCGATAGGCAGTCCCGAGTCTCGAAATTATATTTGATATGTTTGTTGGCCGTCATGTTTTATTTATTCTCGCCCGTTGGAAACAAGCACGGTTTTAAAATACGCGAAAATATTGTATTTCCACGGGAAAATATAAATTTATTATAGAAACGTACGGTTCGAATAAGCTGTAGCAAATCCGTGTAGGAACATCTTCAAATTAGTCAAATTGTAGATACTCAAAATAAATGTAAATTTTCGAAACTTCTCAATCAATGATTAAGTTATTTTATAAGACATACATACTTTGGTTTAGTGGCAATGTATTTCCCTATATCCTACGATTCCAATCTTCCAATCCAATGTAAATAAGAGAACGAATATTTGATCAAAGTAAGATACGCTAGAAAGAAGGAGTCATCTAATAAAACGTGCATAACCTAGCCTTGTAATAAAGCAGGATATGTATACACTATTGAGTTGATTTTCAACGAGAAGCAAAAGTCCGAATGGGATACGAAGAACGTAGGATCATCCAACTTTTGAACGGTTCATGACGATGTAAACGGATTACTTCACGCGCTTATCCTTAATTCTAGAGCAAAATCGTGTAACATCATAGGTCAAGGGTCGCGAACTTCGAAATACGCTTTATTAAATAACTGGAAGTTTCCTTATGTTATCTACTAGAGGGAATTGGAAATAGGGAACGTCATTCCCTAGACACGCTTTTATAACATAGGTACATATCCGACCCAGTCGAGAGTGACGTAAATTAAACATGAATGTTACATCAGTTTTGTAGTTTCTACAGGAAGGCCAAATTTACATATTTTAGCAAGGAATTTCAACATTTTCCTTCATAAAATTAAGGCGATGGTCTATGAACAATACTCCAGAATCGACCTGATACCATACCTAATTTTTCTTTCGACCTACATCCTTAACTATGACTGACGGGTGACGCAAGCCGACTCCTTTTTTCATTAATATCGCATCGGAAAAGCGACCTTTCGGCGAAACTTCGCAACCTACGGACCTTTTGTACTTCTAGCGCCGCTAAATTCGCCCTTTGACGAGGCATCGCGGGCAACTTCGGCCTCTCTAATCGCTTCCGAATGGACGAGCTTCGTCGAATACAAGAGACGCAAACGAACGCGATTGCAAAGAAGCGTAAGTTTATTGAAGTATCGAGTCTAAAGATTTTTATTCGGAATTGTAAGTAGGGAAAAAGAAATTAGATATAACATTAAAAGCTTGTTGGGAAACATATTGCGTCCTAGTTTTGCAATCTAATATAGTAAAATATAGTAAAAAGATCACATAGAAAAATGTTTTTCTGTCTGAAAGGCTGTCAAGATTGGAAGAAAGAAAGAAATTAAGCTACAGATAGCTAAATTTTTCTTTCAACTCGACTAAATCCCAGTTATTAAAAAAACAAGCAGGACATGTAGAGAAATCTCAAGACCGATTGAAGAGCCTTTAACGTTCGCCGGCGTTATCCAGAAGTTTCCAATTCGAAGGGGAGCTTTGTGCCGACTTTCCGAACACAATTCGAATGCGAATCAAACTAGAGCGCAGAAAAACTTTAAAACAATTCCTCCGACGAAATATCGGATAAATAAAACGACACCTGTTACCGGAAAAACGTGTAAGCAAATACACAAAGCGCTTCCCAGAAAACGCCTATTTCATTTTTAATTTTGCCAATATAGAAAAAGCTCGTTTTTCGATTCTAACTCTGTGATATCCTAGAATATTTAAATGAAATTCGAATAACTAGCTTTAACTATAAGTAGGTATTCCTACTCTACTCTACTTTGCAGTCCTGCGACTGGTCAATCTTTTCTCAAATATTATACCATCGAGACAGGTTAGGAAAAAAAAGTGAACTTTTAGTGGACAAAATTACAGGCGAGATGATCCTGTTCAAAGCAACTTAGTAGATCGGAAACAGGTGTAAGGACGCCGGGGAGAGGAGCGCAGGCTCGCATTGATTGCCTCGCGGTCGTTCCACATTTTGGGAGAACAACGGGCAGGGCCCGGGAAGACGCTCACCGACTGGAACAATGGGAAATTACAATTCGAAATGGGCCAGCGTAGTCGGGCGACTGTCTTCGGGCCGTTTGTGCGGTTTTCGCGCCATTGCGAACCCGTTACGGTTGCATTTCGTCCATAGATAATCCTGTTAATGCTGATTTAGATATTAAAAAGTATTGTTAGTACCTACTCTTCAAGATTATACCCATTAAAATTGACTGGAAAGAGCTTTCTGTAAGACAAACAAGTCTGGAAAGCTTTTATTTTTTTTTCGATTCTTCAGAAAACTCTGGAGCAATCTCCTTGAGTAGAGGGAACATATTAATTATATTGGAGCTTTTTTCGGTGCAAGCTGGGCCCGCGGGGAGCGTTTGGAAAAGCTATTCCGCGCGTATTATGGGATAAAGCGATCGACCTTTTGTGCCTTGTTGGAAAAGTCGCATAAAGGAATGCAATTCTATTACTTTATTGCCATCCGTCGAGACTTGTCATGGCAATTGATTCGATGGCGGCAAGAACAACCGCTCCGGTTCGAAGGAGATGTGAATGCACTCGAATCGAAAAAATGTTAGGAGAATAAGAGAGCTCGGTGAATCGGAATATGGAGATTTCCTGAATTTTTGCGAACATTGATATTGAAAACTGCTATTTGGAAAGGTATTTCGTGCAGTCAGTTTTTTATCATGTTGGAGGAGCAATTTGAGATATTTCGAAGACGATTCGAATGTCTTACATGGGCAATTCTTCATATAAAAGTGACAGGATGAGTATATGTATAAAAACAATTTTCTTCGAAGAACGCTGGCATTCTCAAATGTGAACCTACTACTGAAAATTTCATCAATCATTCTAGATAAGTTGGGGAAAATTTCCGAACGCCCGGTACGCAGCATAAAATCATGAGCCGCATAAAACACAAAATTTAAGCTTTTCCACTTATTGGATTCCGCATTTCATCGCGCTCACCTATACGATAACCGCCCCCTCGGAAAAAAACACATCGACGATCGTCTGCCATTTGATAGACCTATAAGATCCGGCGAAAAGGGCCGATTGATTGACGGAATCGTTCCCTCAAACGACTTTTTTTTCGTCGTCGGTTCAATTTTAACTTTTCGCTTCATTTGCCCGCGTCGCTCGACGACTCTCTATCAATTTCCCCTCACTTTTCTCCCGGGCCTTTGTTATTCCCATTAAGCGGCGTGCACTTTTCCCATGTCTAGTCGGACGCGATTTTCCAGGAGAAAAAAAAAACCGGCAAAAAGCACGCTTGAAAATACAGCGAAAACAGATTAGACGAACAACGCAACTTTCGTTAATTAAAGGATTAAAAAAATAGTGAGCAGTAAAAGTAATTATGAATGTATAATGAAAGATAGAAAAAGTCGCTATTAAAGAAGATGAGAATATTGTATACCATTATATATACAGGTTGCTCCATTTTTGATCGCAACATAGGTTATATAGGCCATGGGTGCGATAAAGACAACTTCCATTAGACACTTACAAAGGAAAAGGAAAGAGTGACATTTATGTCATTGCAACTTTTCACTCTCACAACTGTCATTTTAATAATCTTTCTTTGTTCCACTCATAGAAACGACCATGTTGCGGTCTGAATTGAAGCAACCGATATATTGGTTTCTTTAATGTATACAAGATTTTGGAAAACGTCCCGCGCTTTGATTATCCTGACCACAAACTTGTAAGAGTGTCTCCCGGCAGGAGTTTTTTTCCTGTTCTGCGTCACATATCCATTCTATGTGCTCAATAAAATTTTAAAATCGCTTTTATCTTCCCACGCCCGAAAAGGGCTCTTTCGCCGAATATCATGCACGTGTCAGAGACACTCTCTTCGTGACCCTTGCCTTTTGTGTATCGTTTAACGTTCGCTTCGATCGCGTCGAGGGGTGTATTTAGACGATTTCCAGCGCCTACAGGAACGCCCTTACCTCTTCCCAAAAACCCCTCAAGAAGCCCTTGCAAAATGATTTGCAAATATAAAATATATGTTATAATTATACACGAATTTTTGGTAGATACCTACGTATACACCAAACAACTCTTACAACCCAATCCCTTTACATTTTGCGCTTTTATAAATCCTTTATAAACGTATAACTAAATAATAGTTTGCATGATGTTTCTGTTTCAGCTCTGCCCAGATTCGGAATAATTCAAATAACTTTAAACCACAACAACCCTGTATAGATCGGATTCTTGCCCCGAGCGGTGTACACCATCGAATCACTTAACATTCCAAGGATCCCTTTGCCCTTTTAAATACGTAATTATCTGTAGGGAGGCTGCGATCAACATGACGCCCGTGCTGTATTTTACAGCGAGACCATTTAACAATTTAGATTTTAATTGCATTTTGGTTACACACACAATACTTTGCGACCCAATTTCGCGGTAGGGTGAACGAATTTCGAGGCGCCTCGGTGGTAGCTGACCTAAAAAAAGGATTCCACGTTGAGGAGGTTATTTTTAAAGATCCACTCCGCTTTTGTGCCTCGATTGGAATTCATTTTATACTTGCATTGCAAAAAAAGTTTCGATGCAAACAAACTCGTATAGATATAACGACGTCGAGGCCGTAATGCTTTTTTTGTATTGGATAATATTTTTAATGGGATTTCATTAAAACGCGATTCGGGGCGCTTTAATTATGCGCCATTAAAAACCGTTTGCTGACGCAAATCCGGAATGATTTCCATATTACAACAAATTTGAATAATTGATCATTAAAACGTACCTGCCGGATCGGGATCTTCGCGGATTTAACAACGCAAATTACGATTCAACGCCGGCCCGGCCGATTTGAATATCCGATTCCGTTCTTATTTTTATAATGGACCGATAGTTGGGAATCCGGCGAAGACAATGCGAGGGATTTTAAGGGCGTCTAAATATTTATTGTCGAATGCTGTAAATGGGTCGGGGGAGACGACCCAATTAATCCGGGCGAAGTCTCCTCGCCACCTTTAATTAACATTACGCGAGGATAATAAATGTTAGCGAAGCCGCTATTATGATGTTTTGTAGACGAAACGTTCGGTATACGAGATACCAACTATCTGACCTGGAATAAATTCTACATACTGTCGCGTTTATTCCTTCGGATGTTTACGGCTAATGTGACCTCCGACTGTGAATAGAACTACAGAATTTAATGCAATATCCTTGTAAGTTGTTTGCATATCTGCACTGTATACGACATTATTTCGGTATTAAATTATAGGGGTGTGCTGCAATTTGTACAATGGGAGCTTTAAGTTTAATTGCATTCTGAGAGTAAAGCTGTTTGTAAAGCTATTTGCCATGTTAACCAGTGTTATAAATTACTTTAAGTGCGGAGAAAAAACTGAGCGTTTCTCGAAAAATCTCGACAAATGGTAATTAGATACTTAAATTCGCAGTATTTACGTTTCGTTTCAACGCACAAGACCCACTTGTTGTTGTTTAGGATTTCGAAGAATTTTCCTTCACGAACTCCAACGTAATTTAAATCCCCCATAGGGACGAGCCAAAAACAACAACCTTACCGCGTTTAATTTCAGTAATAAATAGCCGCGTTCCCGAGCGGGGACCCTTCGGTGGCATTTCTAGGAACCCACCAGCAGCAGGAACACGCCGAGGCCGGCGACACCGGAACGGAAACACTCTAATAATTCACGGGAATTGCGATAAAGCGGCTTTGAGCTTCCCGGAATACGTGTCATACTCAGCTTTCCCCTGTCGGGCGGATGACGTCAGACGGATGACGGAGGTTCCTGCCATTTTTTAACCGTTTTCGGCGAAAAGGGAGGAAAGCAAAAGCGAAAGCGAAAGACCATTAATTACATTCTCGGAAATTTAAACTTCGACTCGAATTTTAAGCGGAGGAAGAGCGATCCGGCGTAAAGACGCTTATCCGGCCGGAAAAATGAATTAAGATTTCAGGCGGAGGTGAGAAGTGTACTCTCTCCCGTTTATTAGCCTAACTTTGATTGTTAAATAAATGTAAATAACGTAGGGATCTCGGTCAGTCGGATTCGTTCGCCTTCTCGCGGAGTTGAAAGGGAGAATTTTAGAATGATCGCACGCAGCAGATGAATAAAATTTGTATGGAATATTACGAATGTACCGTTAATTTTTAAAGGTACACGTATCATTTTTTTTAACAGTATTCAAAAGGGTGAAATTCGTAGATAAAGAATCCGACATGGCAAAGTCAATGTTATTCGCAACGTTGAAAGGAATAGTCAGTGCGCGTTTATGAATTTAAAAGCTGTATGTTCGCTTCAATCCGTCTACGTAACGTTGATTCAATAAAAAAGTAGATACGAGCTAAAAACGTGAGGAGTTTTTTTCATTTCATACACGACAAAATATCGATATCGAATAAACGAGCGCACAATGGGGATCTCTTACCTTTCGGGTTTTTTTTTTCATTCTGGAAATCCTTTCTGGCGCAAAATATTCTACCGAACATTGTGCCTTCAACAGATGTATCCTTGTTTGCTGTTATGAAAAAATAATGATGTGTAACACAAAGATATTTAATTCAGAGGAAATACCGTATGGAATATTTTAATTAGTCGTTGCTAGGTAACAATATTCCCACACGTTTTTATCCAATTGTTATGAATAAAAGAGTCTTTAATTATACTAAACACCGTAGTGTATAAAATTTTAATGAGGTGCTACTATCGCTCTATCGTTAATGGGAAATCTATTAAAACAGACCCAAGCTCGGGGCTTGAAGTATACAGGCTGTCCCACGACGAGTTAAAACTATCTGTATATAGGAAACTACTTATTAAAAAACTACTATAAAACTTACTACAAAAAACTACTACTAAGGAAACTACTTATTAACAAAGTTTTAAGAGGTTTGATTAACACATACATAGCAAATATACAGCTCCACAAAAGTTAAGGAAGTTCACAAAAATTGAGATTAATTTAAAAGTGCAGGTTTTTTGATTACCAAATTTAGTACGAGTTGTAGAGGCAGGGGCAAAAAATCCACTCAGATATGAGAGAAAACATTTAATTTCGCATTTGAAAATTTGGTAACCAAAAAGTCTGTAACTTTTAAAATAATCGCAAAATTTGCGAACTTCCTTAACTTTTGTGGAGCAGTTTATTATTTAAATCGGATAAGTAGTTTCCAACATATACAGATAGTTTTAACTCGTCGTGGGACAGCCTGTACAGTACATATAAGTTGGGATCTTGGAAAACTCGTTTTCGGGGAATCACGTTTCCATTAATCGGCGAGCGGTGGAACGTGGAAAGGAAATCTTGGCGGCGGTCGCTTTGACCGCTAATCCTGATGGAATATCTGTGTTTAGAAACGCGCGATTAGCCGTCGGGCGCTAGTCGAGTTTCCGTGTTTAATCAGCGCTTTGTGCGGCTGGAGCACGGAGAAAAATAAAAGAAGTCGTAGAGTTCGCTCGACGAAGAGTTTAAAATCGAGTGCAAAAATAATAAAAAAACGCAGTTAATTTCGGAACCCATTAAGCAGATTATTTCCTTATAAGTCCAAATATAATTTATTTTTCAGTTTTAAAGTCCGTTTGATATTTCATACGAGACCTCACTAACTTACCATCAGCATCACCCTTTCATTGAAATAAAAAGTTTTGTCTAGTTTCTACAATAATTATTGATATAGCTTTAGGTTCTTAAATATGCATATAATATCTAATTTATTAACATTTTTCCTTCATAAACAGTATACAAAAAATAACGTTGGAATGAAAACAAGACCTCATTAATCAAAAATGCACTAGAATAAATATTAGATAAGTACATACATAAAAACAGTTATTACGCTGTAAACTCGCAATACACTAATGGATGAAAATAATAACGATAACTCGAAGAACTTGTTATCATCTACAATAAAATTATCGATCGAATGTTCCAGGTGCGCGAAATACATAGATAGCGTGTTCTAAACGTCTTAATAATATGGACAGGTTGACCTAGTTTCACTTTCATAACGGAGACTGTGAGAACTATGAGGACGAGGCCCGTGGGGAGCCAACCCCTTATACTATATCCCGAATCAGTGACGTTCCACGGAGGACTCAATCGACTGAAAAGGTAAATGAAATTGGTCCGGCGCCCCGTAAAATATCCGGTATCAAAAGGAAATAACAACTGCCGATAAACGATTGAATAATATGCAGTTTAGGCAGAATAGGAACGTTCTTACGAAAGGATCAGAGATCAAGGATGTGGTAGAATTCCGAATGGGATATCAGCAGCTATGCGTTTTGAGGAAAATGTCATGGTATTTCGAGCGGAAATATGTATATGGCATTTGATATGAGCGAATGAAAAGATTAAAAGAGGTTTTGAATTGGATTACATGGAAGAATTTAGGACAGCAGAAGCGCTGGTTTATATACCAGGATACAAATGAAGGATAATTTAAAACTTAAATCATCCCAATTTTGCTAAAGAGGGAAATTCTAAGGCCTCATCAAGGTCTCAAAATTGTACACGTACCTATCAGTAAATATGTTCCTGGACAATACAGAGCTGTAAAACAGCAACATTAACAAGAAGAGACAGTTCTCGTCCGAGTCGTCCTATGTCAATTTGAACATTTGGGCCACAAAGGAGCATTATGTGGGCACATTGTTGCAAAGTTTGTATGTATAACTACCAATTATTTCGACAACATCAACATCCTACCGTTGCAAATCGTAAAAATTCGACTTTACGGTTCTTCTTTTTATTACAAGTTTCAGATAAAGCCCATCAGACAATGTGCGATAATCGAACCCTTTTCGAAAGGACGCCACTTCGCTGGGGAAGCTCCTGAATACCGTCACGCGGCGTTATGGCACTTCCAGGAATGTAAGTCTTTTATTATTTGCCAGTATGATTATCCTATTTCTTTTATTCACCCCTTCGTGACCTCCCACTACGCGGAATCGCCTAGTTTATTTCCATCGGAGCCCGATATTGGAAAAGTTTTCTAAAGTCGTTCCCGTCTTTGTCTTTATGTTGATTTTCCGACGATTCCTCCGAGAAATTATGCTGCTCTCCTCTCGCGCTGACATTTATTTTAGAAAATGGAAATTTAGTTTCTAAAGTAAAACATTGACAAATAATGAAGGTCCCATGTGTGCGCTAAGGATGCGAGAAATTAGAGATGGGGATGCGGGATATTGAAAATGCAAAATTTTATTAAAATCGTAATATTACACGCTGCAAACTCGATTAGTCGGGAAATCAATGGCGTTAACGAGCCTTGCAGCGGAACTAGTTGCAGGACTTGCAGGAGCGTCTGTCCACGGGTAATCCGCTTAGAGAATTTGCAAAAGAATAGAGCAGAGGAGTATAGGAGAAAACGTTAATAAGAGCAAGAGGAGAGCAATTTTAAACGAACAATATTTGCAAACAAACTTGTTAAGTTACTGAATAATAATGCGATTTGTAAAACAGGACAGCAGGGGCAGAAATGCATAAAAATTGAAAAGCTTTAAAATTTGGTGGTGCAGTAACAATAACAAAAAAATGTTAAATCCATAAGAAATTATCTTAGGTTGAATTTTCCTGAATTTTGGTTTTTATTTTGAATAATTTTTTAAATATTTTTAACGATTTGCAATAATTTTAACGATCCTTCTTACTTCACAAAATGATAAGAACACATCAATTTACTTTAAAAATTGTCTAAAAAATGAATTTTAAAAATTTTACAAAAAAAATTGCAAAAAAATAATCTAAAAAATTTTAAAAATCCTTAAGTTGTTGGATAGAAATGCTACCTTCAAACTTAGTGGTAAGAAAAGTTTAAAAATAGTCCTATTTTTAAAAAAATTAAACAACAAATTCGCCTAGAGAGAATCATTAAAATTTGAGTACCCACTCCACTGTCTCGTTTATCTAATAACGAGCGATAAAAGTACCAGCTCGAGCCCGTCATCAGGAATAGAGCGAAATTAATAGAAGGTAACGGGAGGCGTGATTGGATCCAAATTAATATGGATTCAAATTGAATTAAAAGCTGGAAAGGTCCTTTTGGAATTTCGCGTCAGACTATAGCGAGTCGTTGATAAATTATATGAGACTATATTTTCTTGAGTAAATTACCGTTTCGTCCCTTTCGAAACGCCCCCGCTTCTCGATTTTTCCCACTTTGTTCTCTATTTTAATGCAGCTCTAAAAGTTTTACTTAAACGACTAAACGCAATTAGAACGTTCTAAATATAGCTTCAAAAGGAACACCTTTTTCATCTGCAGAAGTTTCAGATAAAGTTTGTTCCAGGAATAAAACTGAACGGGAATCAATTTAGCTAAAATTATCATGTATTAAATTATTTCTACAGACTGAGGAAAATTATTATTATCTCGAGAAATTCAGCTATATTAGCGTTCAACAGATAAAAATCTTTGAAACAGCGATAAATAAGAAGAACTGCACCGACTGATTGGAATAATGCACGACAGGGTTTTCGAAAATGCGGTCACTGAAATAACGATATTTAAATATTCTTGATTTCATTCTCTTTAATATTCCATTAGGTCCGATATCCTTCTCAAAAAAACCTCTCAACGACTTAATTTTACCCAATTTTGTCGTAATTTCACCTTTTTCTGTCGGGACCGAAAGTTCCCAGCGAAATTTACTAAAACTGTTTACATAAAAATAAAGAATCCGGCCGGGCTTTTAAGATAAAAATCCGCCATTCCGTCGAAAACCATCCCTTAACGGTGATTTTTCACTAGATTATATGATTACCGCTCGTAAATCAATTGTAAAATAAAACCGCGTTCGTTTAATAATCGAGTAAAAAGCAATTTGCAAGTAAAATTCTAATCCCATTTGAATAACAGAATATCGCTTCATCTTATGAAATTCAAATCGCCCCCTTAATCTTACCACTGGATCTTTGTCTACCAAATGACACGACACCACATAAATCTTGATTGGCTGTCTTGCGGTATCATAAAATATACAGGGCCACCAAAATCAAGTAATAATTTATTGATGAGTTTTAATGATTAATTTGTTTTAATATTTTGTGTGTAACTAATATTTTTGAATAAATTTCAAATAACTAACAATTTTGCAGATGACAGGAATTAATTTACTGAGGTATGAATCAACAAAATAGGATTGTTAGGTCCAAATTGCGAGGCAAATTCGCTGACAAACGTCTCCGTTAAATTAAGTTTTGAATTCAAATAGAGCTCGATCCGAAATGAAATGCGAAAAGTTATATTCAGCAAAGGCAAATCTTACCTTAGTATCTTTGGCATAGTATAATTTGCGTCCCTTTAGTTTGAAATAGCGCCGCCTCCATCTTTGGAACGACCACGTCTGTTTGAGTAAATAACCCTCCTTGATGGAAGCCTGGAAATAGAATAAGTCAATTTAGTCGATGTTCATGTGTTTTCGCGATATTCCAGATTCCCGCGGAATGGAGATATCGTTCCGAAAAGGAACAAAACCGGAGCTAAAGGGAAGAAATGCCGCCATTACGGTCCTCACTATGGCAGAAAAAAGTAGGTAATTGGGAATACACAGGAAACACGAAATACGATTACGACCGTTAAAAGTTCCGGATTCCGGATGCTTCGGAAACAATATGATTTTCCCCACTCGTTATACTCATCGGATAAAAAAGTTTCGAGGATTTCGCTTCAAATTTCTGCGTCCGTAATTAAATCGAAGAATTCTTTCAGACAAATACATATCCCCGAGTTGATGTTATTAATATTAATAAGTCAAAGTGAAATGCGCCTGATACAACCTCGATGACCCATTGGAAACTTTGCAGCGAATTTACCTGAAATTTAATCCGATAAATTTTTACTGAAATTCCGCGCCAAAAATTTTACCTGCATGCAGCACTAATTCCAAGCAGATGAATTCCCCATACTACTCTACTTTTTACACTCTATACTCTACAATCTACTCTCTACTCTAGTCTCTATACTCTCTACTGTCTATTCTATACTCTCTACACGCTAAGAATTTTCGCTTGTACTCAACACTCTTTCCTTGCAAAATGTAAAGTGTATTATACCTAAAATGTAAAGTAGAAGGTGATTGTTGTGTCACCCGAACCAGCCGTTTGCGAATCACCTGGTGAATCCCCCGCAAAAGTGCTGCTTCAGCGGTGTTCAAACGGATTTATTGTCATTCGTTCAGCGGCAGCAAAAGGTTTTGTGGCCCTTTAATGTGGCCGATTGTTTGCGGCCGTAACGGGGGCAAATAAACAAATTGCAGGCGAATTCGCACGCGAAATCGTCGGGCTGTATGCGGTGTTCGTCGAATTAATTTCTTCCCCCCGTTCGTCGAGCGATTCGGGCTTTTCATCGGCGTTTCCGCGTGATTAATGAGGGTTCGTGTTTGCGAAAAAAGCCCGTTAATTAGGCCGTTCTAATTACGGCTAGTCAACGGAACAATCAAACGGCTGACGAATTCGCGCCGGCGACCCGTAAACAAATAGAACGAGGAAGGTAAGTGAAATTAAGACTGAAATATTGCGAGGGGTCCGCTTGCTCGGCGGAAATTTATTGGGCTGCGTAAGTTGAACGGGAAAATTATGCGAAATATAAGCACGCGTAACGCGTAATTAGGTGCTAAGGAAGGTATTTTGAAGTCAAACGAAGTTGTTTGTTTGTATTAGAGCGACTGTAAATGATCAAGGGTTTCTTTGAAATTGATCACGGCATTATCTTGTAATTTATTGCAGAATATTTTTATGATTTTAGAACCCACTCGCAATTTTTCACAAAGAATTAAATGGAAAATGTATGTATGTTAATAACATTTATTTTTATCAATGTAACAAAGCGAAATGGAAATGAAGGCAATACAATTTTCATCTATTTTCTTTGCAAATAGATAAATCAAATTAGAAAGCAACATTATTACTATTATTAGGAATAATTTAGTTAAATTGCATTTATAAATAAAACACTGACCTATATCTATTAATTAAATTACTGTTATTTTACTGCAATTATTAGTATCCACTGTTAATTAACTTACTGTTTTAAAATGTCCATTATTCGTTCGACTAATCATATCAATCGATTATTAATATTATTATTGTAAATTATTATTAGGAATTCTGGTTGAATGGCTTTTATGCAAGCACAATTTGAATTAACAATAAATACTCATTCCGCTTGGATTGTGCAGAAACTTTTTTAGGTACTTCACTTTAAAACTCACAAAATAACAAGCCAATAAGCGATAGCGTTATCGTTTGCTTTACAATTCCAAAAGCAACATACTTCATACTTAAAAAGTGTACATTCGCTCTTATCTATAATAGACTTGATCGTTTTATTCGCATTGTTATGCAGAAAATTTTATATGGGTAGGTACATAAAAAATTCAAGATGAATTCAAATAAAGGAGCAGCATACACCATTATCTTTCATGAATGTTCATAAAATGCAAACTTTAACATTTAAAGACATTAATTAGTTGAGATATTTCGGTGTTTCAGATCATATAGAAAGTAATCAAAAAACCCATAAATTCTCCTAAACTGAGTTAAGAAGTTAAGTTTCCTGACTGCAACTTCCAAACTAACCAATATCGTTCGATATCCATCTATTTCTGGAGAAAAACTAGGTCGACTTTTGTTTCCTTTGAAACGGGACACTCGACTGTCAGTGACCTAAAATCAAAGCCAGCCAGCCTGCCTGCCTTCCTGCGACTAGCCCTTTTTTGCGGGAGAGAATTGATTTCGTTTTCTCGACTTTCGCCCCGAAATATTTTACACAAACGCGCCGCCCGGCGCTCTCTTATTAAATACGGCCGAACAGAAGAGCCCGTTCGGGCGCAAACCGATTTTTTCTTCTCTCGATTTAATTCGAAGGACTTTCGACGTTAACGAGCCGGGCGGATTCGACGCTGAATTATAAAAGGGCGCTGTCTAATGAACGTTATTGTGTTGGGTAGACAATAGGAATTATTTTTTTTCTCTAGACAAACGTGCGGGAAATTGCTAATTTCGACGATCGTTTACACGGTGGATCTCCTGGAAATGGGAAATTATTAGATGGGAGCTTAGATATACCTACAAGTAAAAGGCTAATTAGTAATAATAATAGGAATAAGGGATGTTTTCTAATGAAAATTGATTGATTTAATGTAGAAAAGGGTGAAAAAGAAAGTAGTTTTTAAAAAGCGACTAATTTATTTATAGTAAAGCGTTGTAAAATTGAGATAAAACTAAGATAATCTGGTAACTCAAGGATTTGTATTAATAGTTAAAATTGAGTACAAAATGGAGATAAAAAGTTCATGTTTTCTTGAAAATTACCCAATGAAATCTAGTTGAATAAAGTGATCAATTGCTAATAATAAATTTCCTCTTTCAACAGAAGTTATATGTAAAATTGATAAAAAGTAGAGCGGTCAATTATCTAAAATATTATTCATTTTCAGGGTTTATGCGACGGGTCACCCTATAGACACGAGCGGAAAGTTGCATGCAAATTAATGCAAAAAAATGGTCTTCCACAGCTTTTATTTCCTCTCGACGGGCATTTTATTCAAGCTATAAAAATCACTTTTCTCGTCCGAGCAGACGCGAGGTTCATTTGCGCTAAATTAAAATGAACCGCCGACATTTCGCGGATATTAATAAAAATTTTTTGTAACGACGAGCAGCAAGCGAAGCGACAGGATCGCCCCGGATGGGGAAAAATCCGTTTAAATTTTCGCTGTATCAGGCGGAATGTTCTCCGCCGAAATTTCGATCTGCGCTAATTCTGTACCTTAATAAAGGCCGATATTTCACCGAGTCGGTATCTCCAAGTGCGCCCCCGCTATCCCCCTCGGTTTTTTCAAGTCGCAAATCGCGGATTATTGTCTGCCGAAAAATCCCCGGGAATTTTATTTAACGTTTTCGCCCTCTTTACCTATTGCGCCCTTTATTGAATTACCGTTTTCGTAAGCTTGCAGGAATATTAAAAACGTTATTTTTATGACAAAATCGATCTAAAACGGTGGATTTTTTCTACAAAATTTACTCCAATTTATTCTTCATTTCATGATGTTTATACAAGATTTTTTTGGTCTTTTTTAGACACGCACACTTGAAACAATATAAAAAACTCAATTTTTAAAAGTTCTTAAATAAACTACCCTGAAACTACTCCCCAAAAACCATTAATAACAATTAGAAACTTAATTAAACTTGCGAATAACGCGATTCCAGCGCAAGTTTCAACCGAAACCAGGACCTCTTCCCGGAGAACAAACGCCCACGAGGCTCTTGAACTGGAACTTGCCAGACGGTTCCACGTGCATCGGGAGATGCGCCTCCGAATTGCATACGCCAACGAAATTTCGGTCGTTAATTAAAACTTCCTCCTGGGCGAAAGTACGAACGTTACGGTTCTGCAACAATCGTCGATCAAAAAAGCCCAGAACAACAGCCCGTTTAATTGGAAATTGCTTTATTCGGCGCGGGTAGCGCGTCAGAGTGGCTTCCATAAAGTTTCCAGAAAACGCGGAGGATGTTGAATGCATTGCACATTGATTTCGGTACTTGTAATGATAATGAAGTTGCTCCTGTAAAATATATTTAAAATGCAAACTGATGAGCTTCATTAAAAACTAGATTTTAATTTGATTTCGTATGTTATACATAAAGGGCCGTATTCAGCGCTCATTTGAGGTCATTGCTTCATTAAAAACTAGATTTTAATTTGATTTCGTATATGTTATACATAATGGGCCGTATTCAGCGCTCATTTGAGGTCAACAAAATACAGAATCTCCTTATTTTACAAGCATGAATTTTATAATTATGGCATAATTAATCTGTATGCTCTTTGAATCGGTTGAAATATAGCACAAAAAATGGCGGCCGATTTATTAACCGGCATGCGTTATTCTTCCTTTTATGCGCCCTTTTAAGCCGATTAATTATTCTTTCAAAGAGTTGGTTGCACGGCTTCAGTTTTGAATGCAAAACATGCTGAATGGGGATTTTGCGTCAAATAAAGTAACTGAAGGAGCCGCTTAATAAGCCCGTCCGGAAAGTTCGAAGAATTATGATGGGCTTAGCATAAAAATGCTCGCATGTGTTCGGCAATTTCGAGCGAATGAAAGGTAGGTATGACTTTTTCCTGGTGCTGGTGGCTCTTCGGAGAACGCGCTTAATTATATGGGTTTTGGGTTAGTAAATTCAAACAATAACCACCGGAGTGTGTATGTTTTAGGTACTTAGAGTTTCACCTAAAATTTCAAACGTAAGCCGTTCGAGCCCATTTATATGCAAATTCCGTAACGTGTTAGTGGGGTGAATAATGGATGTGCTCCGGATTTCGAAATTCGTCTACGTGATTTAATTAAAAAAAGGCGCGGAATGCGGCGTTTCCGACTGTTTTATTTTATCCAATAAATCGAACTCCCAACAAATATTTCAAGATTTTTATTTCATTTAATTCGAAGAGTTTAATGCGGCGTGGTATTAGCAAGCAAAACGATCCTGCCATTTTCATCATTAAATTGAAATGTGGTCGTTTTGATTGTTATACTATAGTTTTAATGATATACCTACTCATATTATACACTATAACTATAAAGGTTTAAATTTCGCTATACTCAATATTATATAATACTCTATATTGTTGCCATTTACGTACCTACTATTCTTTGTATAATTAATTCATTTCAAAGCTTCATATACAATTTTGTTTCATAACCAACATTGATTAATCAAATGCAGCAGTATTATCCATTAAATTTGCAGTAACACACATGTTACCTGCGAATCTCTTTTGCGTCAAATTTCGGGGAAAACGTAGGTAAGCAAAATTCGTCCTGGATATCCTGACGTAACATAATAGTATTAATATGAAATCGCATCTGATGAAGGAGTATCGTTATAACTATGCGGTAAGTTATACGATGCCTCGTATTTATTTTGGGAATTCGGGAAGGAACAATCCACTTCACGGGTTTCGTTTCCACGGTAGATCAAATGGAATTTATATTAAGCGAAAGTTCGCGAGGAGAATGTGCCGTTTTTCGCAAATATCGTAAGAACAATACGGGGATTAATACGGCGAAAACATTCGAGTTCAAAGGGAAATTACACACCTACGCATGTATGTTTTGATGAATATTTATAATTAAATCTTCGAGTAGTAGGTAGGTCCTATTTACGTTTAAAATGCGTTTACCTTATGGAGTGGGAAAATATAGAAGTATGTAGGTCTAAAGCTTTGACCTGACCGAAATGACTAAAATTTCAACATATTCAAGCAATATATGGAATAATGCTGTAATTTTTATTAAAAAGTTATATTTGTGATTTATATACAACTCGTCGTGCTCATCAAATGTTTCTATGTTCTAAATTTCTCTTTGCGGTGAAAATTAAATACCAGGATAAAGTCAAAGTTCAATTTTTAGTGGGGCCGATCCAAAAATACCTATCGATTTTATCTAAATAATGTATTTTTCCATCTGCTCGAACGTCATCGTTGGAGCACCTCTGTTGAGGTTGAAATAAAAGATTGGAAATTGTATTGTCAACATAACCGAAGATAAAACTACCATTTTCCATTCAATTGAAGGACGCAATTTTAATTAAATTTCATGAATGATATTGTCACGGAATCGCCTGTCCGTTGAATTACTGGACATGACGCTAACCTTCCAATGAATTTGTTACATTTTACCTTTTGTAAAGGCCAGATAACATAAAAATGTATTCGTTTCGAGGGTACTTATACGTAAATAAACATATAGGTACGTGTACTCTTAGTTTATCATGTTTATAATTGAGCCTTTGGGGGTTCATAAATAGAAACTACAGCGTAAATGTAATTCTATATTAAATTGCTATTTCTATTTTGAATTCCTGGTACATCCAGTTAGGTAACGTAACGTGGTATAATACAATATAATGAGTATATAACACTAATGAGTTTGCATCTACTCTGAATACATGTACAATCCGAATGCAAAATCTGCACTCAGATGGCTATGAAAATTTACAAGTCAAAAGCCTGTTTATATTCGTCTCTTATTCTGATTTTATGTTTCCATAAGTGGCCTTATTTCTTGGAGATTTCATTGTCAATGTAAATTGTATTTTATATAGACAAGTTCATATCCCAGTGAATAACAGATTTTTAATTTCTTTAAGAGACTTTCATATGAAAATTCCTTCAAGTCACAAAATATTCCAGACCAGGTTTGTTGAAAAAATTCGTCTTTAACATTGGGTTCCTTAAATAGGTATTTGTTCCTTTTCTGTTTCATCAGTGCCTAGTTCTTTTATAAAATCCTGAAATACATATTGACATGCACTTTGAGTTTCTTGTGAATCTTGGCTCTGCATAGGATATTATTGCAGCAAACTCTATCACTTATTGGTATAATATACATCCAATTATTAATCTTAAGATATTACTCTGGGTCCATACTTATGAAATGTATCTTTTAATATCCTTAAACCCTCCCTATTCGATATTAATAAGTCGATTAATCAAGCGAAAAAATTTCATTTCGCCCACTTTTATTTCTTCGTCTTTGATTATTTTTTACAGCTTTATTTACTGTTATTAAGGTCAACTCCAATAAAGTTTATTCTTCTATATTGCGTTATTTCGGAGAACCAAGCCGTTATTTGCTCAGTTTATTTGCTTTGCCTTCTCTTCAATCGGTTACATTGTGGCCCATAATCATGTTTCCTTTAAGCTCACTTAATTAAATTTCCCATTAACTCAACACATGGCGATGGAGTTGACCCCTCGAGCAATGGCAGTATAAAATCCAATAGTGCCCGGTAATGATAATCAAAACCGTAGTAGAGCGTATAGTAATAGCGAGTATAAGTGTAAGTGGCCGAAAACGATCCGAAAACCCGTCATGAACACGATTATCGATCGACGTCGCGGCGTCGGCCGAACTAAACAGCGTCCCCGGCCGTCTGATTGCCCGTCTGTTTACGCTACACGCTCAGCACATGTTTCTAGGCACACCTGTTACTCCACTACGATGCGCTTACGAGATTAAAAACGTGCAATCGAACAAGGGAGACGCTCGGAAGTTAGGTTAGGTGTTAGGTACAAGGCGTGTAGGTATTCCACCTACAATAAAACAAAGCGAACGCTCGAATGAAACAAGACCATTTATTCAAAAGGAATAACGTTGTATATGTTACAAAACTAGGCGTAAAAATAAACCACAATGCAGCAATTAGGTCAAAAAGAGCAAGCGAGCGGGATGCGTGCCAAAATAAGAAGCGATTGATTTATGAAATAAAACGTGCTCGTTTCTCCGATAGCTGATTAAAAATGCACCACGCCTACCATCCCCGGGGACAACAGCAAACAATACACGCATGCCATCGGGTTGCTTTGCTTTTGTAAGTACATATACATAGGGGGTTATGCGTATCGGTTGGATCGACAGGGAAAAACAATCAGGCACACCACATACCGAGCTGTTAATATCGCGGTTCGTCGACAATCGCCTGTGAAACGACTTGGCCGGTTCCGTTTCCCCATCACTTTCCGACGATTCCTCCCCGGCGGGCGACGGACCGCCCGGATTTTTGGCACTCTCGCTACCCGACGCCATACTACCATACCGACATGTTTGTTTTTTCTGGGCTTTTATAGCGCTACCGCACGTAAACAGGACGGTCGCGAGTCGCGCTTCCGTGCGTCGCCTACGCGAGGCAGCACCTGCCGGTCGCCGAACCCGATACCGACAACCCCATTGTGAACCCCACAAATCTTTCGCCTGCCATGTTTTGTCCACATTGCGCTAATTTAATTTACAGTGATGCCGGTTACACGGGAATCGTTATTGACTACATAACGCCAGCAACTTAGGCCAGAAAATTGAATAATTGGACTTGAAATTTTTTGTGGAAATCCAGTGGAATTACGCGCTCGCAGCTTCTACAACTCAAATAAGGCTTTATATGAAGTTTTTTAGTAAAATTCATAATCTATATCAAAAAATAAAAACAGTAGAAGAAAAATGTCAAAATTTCAAAATTTTAAAAATGTCAAATGTCAGTAATACAGACAATCATTTTTGGTACTGAGCGACATATTTAAATTTTATTGAAGTTATAGAAAATATACCTTATACTCTCAATTTAGTGATAAATTTAGAATTTACATTTGTCTCAATATTATCTAATAACCAAATACCAGCAACAACATAGGCACCTAATTCACCAAACAGAAGACTTTGAGTTAATTTTGACATTGACAGTGACAATGCCAAAAAAATTCTAAATACAAATACAAACAAACACAAATTTCAATAAAACAAAACAGGCCGATTTCCCCGATAAATTGCACATTTCATGCGGGTTGTCGATTAGAAATAATCGAGCGCACCACCCGAGACAGACGTTCTATCATGTTCGCACGATAGTACGGCGCTGAACAGTTGGAGCTAAAATTAGAAAATCGATAGGAAGGAAACATCAGTCATGAATTCGAAATCGAAATTAACAAAAAAATCCGGCCTTAGTAGTTTCGTTCTTCCACGCAAGCCCCCGAATAAGGTAGGAATATCTGTTACGAGAAGTCAAAGTGCAAAAGAACCGCATATGGGTCACATTATTATTTCAGAAGTCACAAATGATCTAGCTGTTTCGCGGAGACCGCTGAGATTTGATAAAAATAAAATGCAAGGCAGGAATAATACTTTGAATATTACTGTAAGTACCTCCGTGAGTTTCTCTATAAATTTTTAATTTGATTTCACATTTTCTCGTAGAATTTAGATAGACACAACAGCTTGTCCGATAGTAATGTGTGTTCTTCTGATTATTCAGACAATCCTCAAGACGATCAAGTTAAAGACAAATCTGTATCACATGAAAATATATCGGATTCCAAAGGTGAGATTTTAAAAATATTTCACCATAAAACGAACCATTCCGTTTGATTTTATTTACAGGACTGAACTCGCTTTATCTTATTCCTATAAGTAAAGCTCGACAAAGAAACTTTTTACAAGGTAGAATCGGTGCTAACTCCTTATTAGGCCCCAATGAGCTTGACAGAATCTGTCCAAATAGAGAAATCACTATTTTTGTAGGTACTTGGAATATGAACGGACATTCTCCTCCTAAGTAAGTCCCCTCGATAGTTACCCAGCGCATATGTTAATATTTCCTTTCTTTTGTAGCGAATTAAACGATTTCGTTCTTCCTGTTAGCATGGAACACGTTCCCGATATCCTATCGTTCGGGACCCAAGAATCCACTTCGGAAAGATTCGAGTGGGAAGTTAGTTTACAAGAAACAATCGGACCATCACATCTACTACTTCATTCTGTATCATTAGGTAAACACTCGATATACATGAGTTTTAAGAAAGGAATTAGATGTATTGATTGCAGGTACCCTGCACCTGGCTACGTTTATAAGAAGAGACCTCATTTGGTACGTTTCGATTCCCGAGGAGTCCAGCTTATCAGTCCGGCCTGGCACGGCCTTTCGCACGAAAGGGGCCGTGGCTTCTTCCTTTATGATATTCGGCACTTCGTTTCTGTTTGTGACCGCGCACTTGACCGCTCACGAGGAGAAAGTCAAGGAGAGAGTGTCGGATGTGAAGAAAATCGTCCACTCCATGGATTTGCCGAAGATACTGCCTTGCAAGAACAAAAGCCAAGGTGAGTGGTGCCGTTTGAGAATCGATGTCGAAATTATATTGGAAAATTTGAAATTATGTTACAAATTTGTATATAAAAGATTTGCTTATAAAAGTGTACAGGATGTGTATGTGAATTGTTTATCTGTATTCATCCTGTACGCTTAATGATTGACTAAAAAGTGTGTTCACTGAAAATTTCTAAAAATACTTATACCATTTTTTATGGCACGTGTCCTAATTTGAATTGAGATATGTATTTTTGTATTCCACAACAACTGCGCTGTTTCTTGATAGTGGCTATATTTTTACTAGTGCAATTTAGTGTGATCAATGTAAATAATGTTCGTAAGTATCAGCAATAAGTTTGATCACTAAACCCGATTTTTGCACCTATTTTTTATCACTATTTTCCCTTCGAATTAACTGTCTTTACATCGTTGGTTTCCAATTTGTTTTGCTTAAAAAATATAAGAGTGTATTTTTTATTGTTATTATTAACACTCGAGATTTTTATCGATTACACTTTTTCTCCTTGCCTCATTTATTGCCCTTTTTAATTAACTCAATATAACGCCCTTTTTTTACCTATTTATATTAATTTACTACCCAAATTTTGTTTTTTATAATTTAAAATCACCTTGCAAATACACTGGGACACTGTCATCACCGCTTGTTTGTGTTTTCAATGCATTTTCCTTACCGTTTCCGCCGATTTATTGTATTAATTTACGCTTATATTTTATTTTCAGATACAGTTTCGGATATAAGACGTAATGGATAACAATAGGTAAAACCCCCAACTACAAACTCTACGGTTTACTTCATATGTAGGGAGACAAAAAAATAAAATCGTCGCCATAAACCGCATTCTAAACTTATTAACTGAATCGACGAAATTCTAATCCCGCTGAATGGAGGAGTAAAATGTATCGTTTTGTTGTTTCAGACGTCACCCAGAACTTCGATTACGTGTTTTGGTTCGGAGACTTGAATTTCAGGCTGTCGACGCCGAGAGCGAAGGTGCTGGAATGGCTCTCGAACACCAGCTTCCCGCTACCGCCCCACCTGCCCCACGGTTACATGCACCACGACCAGCTCTGCTCGGTGCTGGCCGACGGGGCCGCCTTCCGCGGCTTCAACGAGGCCAAAATCACCTTCCCTCCGACCTATAAAGTAAGCCCGGCGGATTCAAGATGCATCAAAATGCAGATATTTAAATTAGTGTATTTTTTAGTACGATCCAGGCACGCAAAATTTCGATTCGTCTTCGAAGAACCGAACGCCCGCGTACACCGATCGGATATTGTACAAGCAGAAGCAGAACCGGAGGTTTAGCGGCATTGCGGAAAATCCGCCGTTGCAATGTTTGATTTACGATTCCGTTCCGTCGATCACCACGTCGGATCACAAGCCCGTTTGGGGCGTTTTTAAGGCGCACTTGAGACCTGGATTAGACACGTAAGTTTACTTTTACAACCAGAGCCTTGAAAATATGTCCCCAAAAATTCAAAATGCATATACAAAATTAAACTTCGTATTTCTCGAGCGTTTTAAACGACTATGGAGCGTTCTAAATGGTTCTAGACAGTTCTATATGATTCTGGAGTGTTCTAAATCGTTTTAGACAGTTCTAAATAATTCTGGAGCGTTGTAAATAATTTTGGAACTTTCTAAATGGTTCTAATAAGTAATATAGTATAGTAGTCGGCAGTATTTGTAAAAAAAAATAATTGTTTCTGATTTTTCATCAAGCATAAACGCATATACACACACTCAAAAATGCCACTGGCCATTTATTATTTGAAATGTCTTTTGTTAAATTGTTTTTATCATATTATGATTGCTAATGCATTGAAACACCCGTCTTCAAATTTTCACTTCTGTACATCCAAAATCTTTCAAACTGCTGACAAAAAACCTTTTTTTTATTTCAACTTTGACACTCTGTATCTTTTTTATTTTCAATATTTTAGTAAAGCAAGTTGGGTCTGATGGTAATATTTTGAGGCCCAGAATCTTCCCCCTTCACTTTTGAACCATTACTTACTGACCACCCTGTATATAAACTCAAAAATGTTTTGCATAAAAGAATAAACATTCTTTACAACGAATTATTCGTAAAATTACTCATCAAAATTAGTTTCCAAAAGGCATAAACATCATTTAAAATTAACAATAAAAACAATTTACCAAAAGACATTTTAAATAATAAATGGCCAGTGGCATTTCAACTATATAATATGCAAAACATTTTTGAGTATGCATACATATTTTGAAGGTTTTTAGTGCATATTTTTCAAGCTCTACTCATAACTTATAGCACTTAGAATGTACCACATTTACTGTGTATTCTTCAGGATTCCCCTAGCGGCGGGTTTGTTCAACAGGGATGTCTATTTGGAGGGTTTGCGGAGACGAGCCACAGCTCTGGGTAGCATAAAGGATAACACCTCCGTTTGTTCGGTGCAGTGATTGAATTAGGTGACCTGGATCTGTCAAAATTCCATTTAAAGTAAATGTTATCTGTTAGAAAGGCTGTTTTTATTGTTTAAAAAACTTTCGAGATATTGAAAAAACTTTCGAGACGTTGAAAAAGCATTGGGACATCGAGACATCGAAGCATATGCAGAGCAAAGCGAATGCAGAGAAAGCGTATAAAGTGATAAGCACGAGGAGAAAGAGAAAAAGGTGTGCAAAGAAAAGCGTACGCTAAAAAATAATGCATCAATCAATCCGATTTGGTTCGCAACGGATTATCGTAATGAGTAACCGGACTTTTGTAAATGGGGTTCATCTCGACGGCGTTCTTATTTTGCGCAATGAAACGCTCGTATTCCAGTTTATCATCTCTGTAAATTTTGAATTTGTAATACGCTATCGCCATTAGACCCAGGAAAATGACAGCGCACAACACGGACAGCCCGGACACTACGGTTTTGAACCCGGCGGTCATCATGCAAATTTTTCGAGCGGCTATCGTGTAGTTTTGGTCGCCGTAATAGCAATATTCGAAAATACAGCGAATTCTCCCTTGGTATTCCATTGTCGTGCACGGTATGTCATCACCTACAAGAAATGCCTATATAATACAGGGTGTTTCACATAAGACCCGTCACAGGGGCGTGTAGATGAGCCGAAACATGTTGTTTAACCCTAAGTTAAAAGGGCCGTAGGGATGACCATTGGTTTTATCTTCAAGTTTTTCCATATAAAGGGTGTTTCAATAAGAGCGCAAGATTTTAAGGTTCAATAAAACAATGTTATCTGTAGCAAAATATGGAAATATTTATTAATTTATCATGTGTACATTTGGGAATTATATATGCAACAAAATATCTTGTAAATGGCCCACGGCTTTGCTGGCACGAGCGCACTCTTTTGATAACATTTTCAATAGCATTATTGTATATATGTGGCGGTATTTTATTGATACAGCGTCTAATTTCGGCTTTTAACGCTTCGATGGTCGCGGACATGTTGGCATAAACCTGTGACTACAAGTAACCCCACAGCCAGAAGTCCAAAGGTGCTAAATCACAAAAACGTGGCGGCCAATTCTGGTCACTAAACCGAGAAATGACCCGACCGGGAGTAATATTTAACAATTACGACGCGATTATGATCCAGATCTATATCCATATCCAGATCCAATGCTCCATATTTACTAACTCCCAACTGTTAACTTTCGATCTGTCATGTTATAATCACGTGTTATTATGACTGTCGCACGTGACGGGCAGTTCAAATCTTGCGGTCTTATTGAAACACCCTTTATATCGACCATATAGAATACCCATAATAACCAAATCATCTGCATAAATAAAACCTGGACAATACTTCCCGATGCTGGAAGATATACTTACTGCATGATAATTCAAATATTGCGGTCTTATTGAAACACCCTTTATATCAACCATATAGAATACCCATAATAACCAAATCATCTGCATAAATAAAACCTGGACAATACTTCCCGATGCTGGAAGATATACTTACTGCAGGATAATTCATTTGCAGCGGATTCGTCGATTATCTCCACCGTTTGCCCGTTTTTCTCTATGATTTTCGAGCCGTTGTTGCCCAAGGCGTCTCGCACAGCGGATTCGTACGCATCGCAAATCGTGTTGTTCCCTCCGTATTTGCTTTTTTCGCAATATTGGCCAGTATAATCGTCCCTGCAGGTGCACTTGTTGCAAACGCAATCGCCTTTACCGCTGGAAAATACGGCATGTATAATAAGTTGGGAAAGCTGTGGGACAATAACTATGTACCTACAAGGCTTATCCATTGTGCTGAATAAGCATTCCTGCTGCGAGGTGGAGCAGGAGCAATCTTCTCCCGTGTATCCAGTCATACAGTGGCACTTTCCTTCGAAGCATGTACCTTTCTCGGGTCCGCCGCATATCTGGAAGGTGTCGCCCACTCTTTTGCCGTTGCATTTGTATTGGCAGTATTCGCCAATGAAAGCCTCGTCGCACTTGCATTTTCCACATACACAATCACCGCTGAGGAACAAATTATCAAATGTAAATGATAAGGTCTAAGAGGGACAGGAAAATGACTCAATTTTCTTTAATTTTTCTTGAATCTCCTTCAAAATATGCTTCTTTTTGAAGCGATACACACAGTCAGACACCTTTTTCATTCATCGAAGCATTTTTATAGGCCCTTTTTGGCATCAACATTTGCATCGATTCGGCTCCAGAAATTCCGTTCGAAACCCAAAATAGGAAACAAACTCTTTGTTCCAATCAGCGGCTACAACCAAACTGATTGAAAAATCTCTCTAATTTTTTTCATGCTAATTAGAAACAGTGTTACCTACATTCAGAAACTTGAAATAGTTAAAAATATTAAGTGCTGGTAATTTAAATCAGAATTTCCGGGTACTTTTTTGTCAGAGGGTACGATGAGTTTTAATAGACTACGAATTAGATGGTTAGTTCTATTGAAGATAACTTACTTATTACTGCAAATTCTCGAGTATGTATTTTCGTTTTCGTCGAAAATTCGACATGATGTTTCATCGTAGCTGCATTCTTCTGAACAATCTGTTCCACTCCTGAAAATATGAATAAGTGTATTTGAAGTGCACTCAATCAAAATGATAATTTTTATCAGTTGCAGTTATGTATAATACATGTACAGTACGTTCGTAGATCGACAGGAAAAATGGTCGAGTACTTAGAGTAAACTTAGAGTACTTAGAGTAAACAGTATTTAAATTTTCAGGCAAGGACTTACAAAATTTTAGGAAACATTATTTTTTGTAATTATACCAAAATGCAAAGGGATAAGTAATCGGGTTTTGATCGATTAATGTTTTTAAATGAAGACATATAAATAAAGTAATTACCTATTATTCATTCTATTAGTTATTGCTCTGCTTTAGCTTGATTTTCAAATAGTTACCTTCTACAGTCTAAATATTCTATTATCAAGTACGGTTCTACTATTTTCCTATTTATTTCGCACATTAAGAAGGGTCATTTTACAACAGCAGGTAGTAATAATAAATCGTTAAACCGATTTAAATTTTTCCTGTCGATCTACGAATGTATTGTACTATAAACATTAAAATTATGGCTGTTTGTCTACCATCCATTTTCGCAAGTGCATTTGTCACATTTGAGAAATCCATGCACACATTTGATTTTATCTTTGTACTCATAATTTTGGCATTTACAGGATTCCAAATAGTCGATGTTTAACTCTATTTTCTCGTTAATATTTTTTTCTTCTACATATAGCGTATCCTGAAAAGTTAAAGGAATTATTTGATTCACTCATGTTTCATTTACTTACATTGTATTTTCCCAACGGTATATCTTTTAGCGTGATTTGCACCTTGAATCTTACAGGTTTGTCTTTTACGTGGTAACAGGTAGAAGTTTGGTTGAATCTGTTAACGTTTTCGCAATCGGCGAAAAATTTTATATCTAAATTTTCGGCATACGTTTGATTTATGCTGAAAGTCACTTGTTCTACAAAACTGTAGAAACCTACAAAAATAACAATGCTGCATTAATAAAGATAATAAAAAAGGATCGGATTTAATCAAGCAAAAAAGAGACAAATTAATTACCGCTTTTAATTAAATCTAGAATATTTTTCGACTGTTCCTCCAACTCCGCCACATACACAAATCCTTTCAAAGAATCCTTCGTCATATTCATGTAATATTGTAATTTAGTTTCGGTCTTCACGGCAAAAATTATGTTCACCTATAAATACAAATAACCTAATTTACAAAACATTAATCCCTTTGCATTTTGGTATAATTACAAAAAAAAGTCCTGGCCTGGACATTTAAATACTGTTTACTCCCTGGCCCAACTAGGTGCTTAAAAGTTCCATTGTATTGGAATCTATTAAGTACTTAGTCAATTGCTATAATCTATAAGTACTCGACTATTTTTCCTGTCGATCTACGAACGTACTGTACCTATTAATATATCAAATATTACACATATTTTGCTAGTAATTTAATTAAGTAAGATAAAAGAAAAATATAAAAAATTGTAAAGGTATTATTATTAAGAGAAGACACTATTCTCTACATAATTGAATTGATTAGAATATGACTTCATTTCAACATAACAAAAATGGGCAACGAATAGAAAAAGGGGAACCTACCTTCTTTTGTCGAATTAATGCATCGATTTGCTCCAAAGACGGATAATCGTACTTCAAAGGCTCGGAATGTTCACCGTTTTGGTCCAGCATGCAATGCTCGGTGGTCTTTAAAGCCGCCCCTACCAAGACCCCATCGCCTGCAGAGTGCAACAAACTGTCCGTTGGCAGCAAAATAATTTTCCTGGAGTTCTTGGAGAAGCCGATGACGTCCTCGCAGTTGAGTATCTGCAATATAGCGTCCAAGGCGCCGTCCAAATCGTCCACGTTGGCGGTAAGGTTGCTGTTTTCAACCTTCAAAAGACGACCGAATAGACCAAATACTCCTCTTGTTGGTACTAACCTTCTCCAGGAATTTGGTGAAGTTGTTGGTGAAATCCAGCCGGTGCTTGAACAGGTAGCCCTTTTCGCAGTTGCCCAGCTCGATGCTGCAGGGGTTGTCGTAGAAGAAGGGAGCGGTGAGGTAGAACGGCATGCCGGGCTTGTCCACGAACGATCCGTACGCTAGTTTGTAGTTCTTCGTTAACTTCGTCAAGTGGTTGGGCAGGTCTTTGCCCAGCGATTTGAACACCTCGATGTTCTGGCTCATCGACTGGCTCAGATCGCCCAGGTAGTACAGGTCGAGCGGGTAGTTTTCCGCTGGCTTGTACGTGAAGGTGAAAGTCACGGGAACGCCTAAATTTTAACGGTTTTTAAAAGACGATTTTAAAGTAGTGTCCAAAACTTTACCTTTTCTTAGCTTCAGCTGAATCTTCTGCGGTCTTATTTGAACTATATCTTGAGAATCCAGGTTTACTTCTTCTTTAATAACAGTAAACGGGTGGTCCTTTAGAAAGGTTAGGCTTGATTTCGCACCTATTTCTATTTTCCTGGAATCGCATTCTTTTAAATTATTTTGAATATTGCATCTTCTTTCATTGTAGTTCTAAAATGGTAACCAAAAAAAATCACAATTAGCACTTTTGTTGCAACAGTATCGATATAGTAACGATATGCATTCCTGAATTTACTGAGACCATGCCGCACATATTTTAACCAGCATGTTTTCACACGGGCCCAAAATTATTCCATTTTGTCACCCACACCCATAATTAGCCAGACAAAATGTTCCTATAAACACACACTAACCTCATCGTAGCACCAGCTACAGCAAACATGAGCCTGCAAACATTCATCGCAGGATTCTTGGTCGATACAAATCTTTTGGATATCAAGACTGGTACATTCCGAGCTACTTTGACCATTAGCTAAATGAACTAGCAGACATTGTAGTAACAATGTCAACAGACACAAGTTCATTATTGTATGTAAATTTTATACGATCTTTTTTATATTGGATTTGTATTTTCCTAACACTATTAACAGTTTGTATCTTTATCTCAAAGATAAGATAAAATATTTTATCTTGGCGGGACATTTGAGTCTCAGTAAGTTTTGACTTAATACTTAGTAACACTAATAAGTAGTCTTGATTGAGTTATGATCCCTAAATTATTCAGTACTAGTTACTCAATAACCTCATCAGACATCAAAATATGCCAAAGGATTAGGATGGTAATTAATGGAAGAGCAGGTTCAAAAAAAATTAGGCTTAACCAACAGATGCTCAATTTACAAAAGGGAATTTCCTTTCCAGAAACCTCTTTAAACATTCCCCAGATTAGCAATATTCCTTTCAGCAACATCGGACGAGATCAGCACCATGTGTAAAGGTAGCGCGTGGAAGGGCGCCTGCGTGGGCGTCGCGGTTTCCACGGCGACGTCCGTCTGGCCGAACAAGCGGAGGCGGGGGCGTCGCGACGCCTTCAGCAGGTCGCGGAGAGATCGGCGAACCGGCGTTGGGGTTTTCAGCGTTTATTTGGTCGTAAATTCGCCATCAGTCGAACAAGTGCGGCGGACCGGCGATGACCGCTCGCCGTTTGTGATGACCGACATATTCGCCTTAATTTGAAACTCTCTACAGAAGTCGCTCGGCGTTTTCAAATGTCGGTTTCGTCGTGATTTCACTGGATTTTGCCATCGGAATTTCGTCGTAGCGGGAAATGAGGTTAGTTAGTCGACTCGAATGTTGTTTTTTTATATTATTTTTTTGGCTTAAGTGCATCGCCAGTGTTCTTTTTTTTTGTCAGCCTCATCAGCATTAATCTGAAGAGTTAACTCAAAAAAAACCGATTAGAAAATGAATAAAATAAAATTATTACAACTAATTTTTTAAGCAAACATTCTTGAAATTTTCTAATAAAATTTAATAATTCCATAATCAATTAAAAATAATTACAAAAAAAAAATAAATATTTTAACTATGTTTGCTTGGCTTGAGCTCGTCAATTAGCGGTATTGCAAGCCCGCTAATAATCGTTGCAATTAAGGAAACTTATTCACATACGTGCACTCGTAAAATTCCCACTAAATTCATCATACCAGGTGATCATCTTGTGTGAACAATCGATGAAATAAATAATGTAGAAATTTTATGCGCAATAATTTAATAAATTACCTTACCAGTAATGGACACTAAAACTCCAAGTTATGGGTATAAATTTAGGTAAACCAACGATTTATTACGCATTATGAATGATAATTAGTTTCGATATATACGACCATCTTCAGGTCTAAATATACTGCTCCACAAAAGTTAAGGAAGTTGACAAATATGGATATTAATTTAAAAGTTGCAGGTTTTTTGATGGCCAAATTTAGTATGAATTGTAGAGGTAGGGGCAAAAAATCCACTTAGATATGAGAGAAACATTTAATTTTGCATATTTGAAAATTTGGTGATCAAAAAGTCTGTAACTTTTAAAATAATCGCAAAATTTGGCAATTTCCTTAACTTTTGTGGAGCAGTTTATTTTACATACCCAATTCACTAATTTACTGGAATTAGAAGAACCGCTTCATTGAAAGATTCTGTATATTTTAACACTACCCTGTACATTATTAACCACGCAAACTTTTATGGTTATATGTTTTAATCAATTATCGGATTAATCTTCGTTTTGTTTTTTTTACTGTCGCCCTTAAAAGGAGCCTTTCTCTTCTTTTCCTGTTCGTAATTAACTCCAATCATGCAGTATTTTTTCGAATATTTGTATCGTTTTTTTTATATAATCAATTCACTCGGCGTTCTTGATTATAACAAGAACACGAAACAGGTTCCAACATTAATAATGGAGTGTTTATTACAATGAACCATCAAGTTCATCCAGTAACGATTTTGTAAGTGCATCGAATTATTCCATACCTATTGAAAAAAAAACAATAAAGATTATTTTAGTTTTTGAGTTCAAGTGGGTTGACATAGGCGATTTAAAAGTGGAAAAACAGTAATTAAATATTTATTTATTAGACCTAAAAATCGATAATCTAGTTGCATTCAATTAAATTGAAATTAGATATCTATATCTACAGTATAATAAATATGTACTATCAATCTGAATAAACTCAATTAAATTGAAGTGTGTGCATTTATCGAATTGATTATTGTAATTGAGACAATAATTGACTAATTGGTTTAAATACTATTGTTTTACACTGGTAAAATTGAAGCCACAAATTGGCTGAATATGTTAAAAATAAAACGAGTAGGTAGTAGAAACATTGACGAATCTCTAGTTATTTCACAAAGCACCGGTTCACTTTCATAATTATTAAAAGAAAGGTTCTTGCAAAATATCCCCGAAATCGTATCGTGCCGCAGAATCAACTTTCAACGACCAGAATTTAGTGGATAAAAAACGTTACGTAAATTTCACATATACAATCATCTAAAACACATCTAAGCATGTGTATAATTAAATAATAAAAAAAATGTTAAATTATTCACTGTTTAATTAGGGTAGGGCGGGGCTAGTTGAGCAACTTTTCACTTTAGCGGATATAGCTCATCAATGATATGTGTGAATGACTTGTTATGTGGCTTGATGGATTAGTAATTTATCCCTTAACAAAAGTGTCCATAGTAACTTTTTTGTAACTAGTTGAATTTAAGAGCTACAGCTGTTTAAATGCAGAAAGTCAAGTATGCTCAATGTACCCCATAGGTGAGGTAAGTTGAGCAACGGTATGTTTACATATAGGATATGTTTATTTTTATAATCATCTCTTTATTTATTGTGGTTTAGTGACAAAACAACAAAACTTAAAGTAATTTACGAGCTTTCTGTTTAAAATCAGAATTAAATAGCTTAAAAAAATATTAATAATATATTAGCAAGTTTTGGTCGTTGTTACTGTTGCAATTAATACAAATGAAAGTAAGACCATAGCACCTGGAAGACATTTTATTTGTGCCCATTCCCTGCAAGCTTGGCAGTGAATCCAACTTTCTCCTGGTAAATTTCGCAGTAGTTGCTCAACTAACCCCAACCCGCAATTTTAAAATAAAAGTGAGTTCATAAAGAAATCGTAAGAATTATAACCAGAACATCTCTACATATCAAAAGTACAATAATTTTCTGGAATATTAACCCTTACCCCATTGAAAACGGATAATATTTGACTTATACAGACGAAAACTTGCGATAGACGACGTTTTTACTTTTTGGTCACAAAAAAAACAAAACGCACGGGTGCTTTACTCGCTTGTCGAGGCGCCACTTGCAATAGCTCTGTGATTAGGTCTCCCCCGACCCCTTCTTTCCGCCATAAGATGTTTATGCGTACGGTGAATAGTTTGCGAGATATTTCGATTGCACAACTTACCCGTATGCTCAACTAGCCCCGCCCTACCCTACATTGAAGTTCACTTTTTAACGACGCTCCTTAATTTTGTGTATTTTTTATTAGTAATTACACTCTCATTAAAAAATTTTCGAAGTGCTTAATTTTTGTAAACATCCATTAAAATAAAAACAGCGCATTAAAGTTTGTTGCATTTTGCACGTATGCAACAAACGTATGCCGTTTGCACACAAAACGGCATGCCGTGATCCTATTCAAGCATATCAAAAGAACGTTATTTTTGCGTTAAGGTCTAGCTCACTTTATTACAAACGTAATTACGAGGATTTTGTATACGTTTTGGATCGTTTATGGCAATTACTTTCGATTTTGTACGTAAATTGCTATTATACTAATTCGTTTAAAGCCAACTGCTCGGAGATTTCATCAAATTATCGTCCACTTTTTAGCACTTGAAGTCTAGTTGCATTTTGTCTTAATACCAATTTAAAGTTAGCGATTTAATCTAATTGAATGCAACCTTACACTAATTTATTACGTATCTGCTCGCAGAGAGTGATGGGGATTTTGAATGAATTCGTGTGTGGTTATCTTTAGTTTTATTAAAAATTTGGAAATCAATTAATTGCACAATACATTTTGTTTTGTTTATATACTATAAAACAATCACTTGATTAATAAAAATTATTGTTATGATGAAATCGTTCGTCAAGTGGCATTTGATCTCGAACTAAAAGTGTAATTTTAGTGCAATATTGATTAGATATGTTTATTTTGGTAAGTTTTTAAATTTTGAATGATTGAGATTTAATTACCGGGGCATTTATAAATCTTGGGTAATAAAATTAGATCTAGTGCAAATAATGATTTCCCTATAGTTTTTTGTTTATTGCTGGGCATATAGATACTATTTTATTTATAAAATGAAAGAATGTTAATTAAACCTAATAGCAGAAAAATTGCTTTAATCGATGTGTCATAACGTCTAAGAACTTAGAAATTTTCAATAATTCAACGAATTATTTCTTGAATTATTAAAATTGTTACGTGCGGTCAAGGTGGCGATGGAATAACTGACATTCACCAAACCGGGTCAATAAATGGAAATTGATATTTCGATAAGAACGGATTTCACGGTGTGATTTGTTCAAAACTTTTGTAATGCACACAAAATTACTTTCGACGAAATCGGTTTTATCGTTTTTTTCCACATCTCGTAAAAGCGGCCGAGCCGAAACCGCAACAATTAAAAATGAAATGAAACCTTGAACTTTTAAAATTTTATTGATATTTTCGCAATCAAAGGATTTGTTTATTCGGGATATTTTAGGCAGAAAAGGTCAACACTGGTCAACACTGATGCTGGTATATTTGTTTTTATTATTTAAGTGCCTATAATGTCCTAAACCTCTTAGTTTTCGAGCTACAGGGTGTTATAATTTTAGAAAAAAAAACTTTTTAATCGTACATAATTTTCTTATTACTTCAGATATTTTTATGTATATTGATATAAACTTATCTTTTTAAAATCATTAATTTACATAAAATATTTTACTAACCACATTCAATGACCAATTCAATAATCAATTTAATCAATAAACAAATAATAATTGTTTATATTCCGGTCAGCCAGCGCCAGGAAACAAAAATTAAATCCAAGCACGTATTAATTTACAATTGCTTATTAACATAATTGAAATGTATAAAGTTTAAACCGTATTTATGTATACTTATAACCAATAATTATGTTATTAAATTGTTCATAATTTTAAATACCGAATACTCAAAAATATGCGCAGTTTTCCTTTCTGATGATCTATAAATACATAGTTGACCCACATTTTCAATATAATTCGTTTAATTCACTACATTATTACTCTAATTACTGCCTAAAATTCTTATGAATTGTATACAGGGTGACCAAATAGTTACTAAAGCTTCTTCATTAAAAGAGGATAAAGATGATAAAACATTTTACAAGGTGGCTATGACCGTTATGTACAGGGTGGTTCTGTTTAACAAAGCAATGAAAATTCTTATTGCTAAAGTTGGTCCAATTAATAGATAGTAGTAATGCAATTACTTCCGAAAATGCAATAATTATTTTGATTAAATTTAATTTCGTGAACAGCATGAGTTAAATACTTTCACATTTGAGACATATTAGTGTCTACCTAGTTATTTCAATCTTTGAAATTGTGACTGAAATTGTTGGTTTCATGCAGCTATTGCTAAATTCTGTGCAACACACATGCAGAAAGCGCATTTCTTCACATCTCGTTCGGTTTTCAATATTATCATTAACTCGTTCGGAGCGGATGGCGGATTAATTTTCGATTAGAATTGCCTGTATGCATTTAAATTAGTATAATAGTACATGAATTCTTGGATTCAATCGTAAAAATTTCACCTACATCTTCCTGCCTGAACTGTCGATTTTGTTCGATTATATTATATTCTATGTACCTATACTTAGCTCTAGGTATTGCTTAAGTTTCGGCGCATTTTAATGTCATCATCTCAACCTTTCTATCTACTAGCGTTTGAAACTTTCCCACAAACCACGACTTGCAAATTGCGTTTACCTATCGGCCTGTTTCGATGCGATTATACGCTAAACAACCTAGATGAGTCCTAACTGTGCACATTTATTCGCCCTACTTTTGTTGTAGTTTTTTCAACTAATTCGAAATGGTTAATATCATTCTAAATTTATTTTAATTATTACTGACTTTGTTTTTGTATAATAAAAATAAACACCGTCTGTCTAGGTCTAGATTTGTGGTTTTATTAGACGTTTATGAGGTGTAATAATTTATAAATTTCATAAATTTTTAATAATTTAATCAAGGTTAAATAACAACTTTTTTGAAGTAGGTAAGCGCATCAAAAATACTGTTCAAATTCCAAATACAAAATAGATACCCCTAGGCCTTCTTTTGCTCAAGAGATGTAGTTTCAACATAATGAAACAGGTACAGATTGCGCAAATTACAATTGTAACAAAAGACACACCTTTCCTAGAGTTAATATATCGATAGCACCATTAAGTAAGAGTAATCAATATTATGGCTTTTAACTAATTTTTACTCTTTACCTTAAGATTACTCTTTGCATCTAGAAGCAAAAGTTTGGGAATACTTCCTTAAGCATCTCGTACGTTTTTATTTACTATCACCTAATTGATATGTAAATTGTATTCATAATATTCCAAATAAATGAGCCTTGTAGAAGAGCCAAATTGTTAAATTGGATTTTTTATACACTGGTAAATCAAGTTTGATGAGGTAAATGTAGCCGTAAAAATATATATTATGGACTTCATTGATTTAGTTAAGATACGAGTGTAGTGTTTCTTATTAATGCTGTGACGTTATTTTAGGGAGTCATTTAAAGTGGATTTTTGCTCGCGACTTGGCTCAAAGGTGTTTTGAAAACGCTTAAAGATTTAATAAGGTAAATTTTTAATAATTAATACCTACGATTAATATTCAATACGATATTAAAAAATAAAATACTCGATTTTATTTCAATTCTAAATAGATCTGGTGTATGTGTATGTATTTAAGTGTAAAATCTTATCTACAGACTTTCGATATATTTTTTATTTTTAACTTATCTATTAAATAAACACACTGTAATAGAGGCATTTACCGCTTACTAGGTTATCACATACTATACATACCTACATACCTACATGTACATAATGTGAATAAACTTAAACATTCAAAAAGAGATAATTTTGCTTTGAAATGTACATTGTTGGTAACTAGGCAAAAAAAATAACGATTTACACAAATTGGAAATATATCAAGTGCTTTTATTAATTTGCTACCTTAAATAGGTTACATTAAAGAAAATATAAAAAATAATGTTTAAAATTATTAATAACAATAACGTAAATACCTAATTTCACAAGTTAATTTTAATATTTTTACTCAATTGCAATCCATTGCTTAACAACTTTTTCCTTGCTAAATTTACCTTGGATGCATCAAGATTTGCATAATTCGCGTTCTAAATTAAGCGTAGATTAACATCAAATTTAATAAAAAAAATACGTTACCTATTACAAATTATTTTGCATTATCTATTCGACAACTTTCGTTTTCTCCAAACTATTCCTACCTAGGTCAAATAAATCTGCTTTCCTCTCCGAATTCGATTTACTATTGCTGAATATTCGCGTTCGAAATTCGAAAACGAAATCGTGAGCAACATCCACGGGCAATATACCTATTATTCGAATTTAAATAACTTATATAATATCGTCGATAAAAACTTCCTTTTGTCATATCGGCCAATTAATTGCAATATTATAGAAAACGTGGATACGTTGACTTCGCATTTGCATTTGAATTTGATTTACGAACTTTTATAAAAGTTTCCAATTTTTACCGCGTGAAAAATATGCATATAGAAATTAAAGAAATTAATAACTTTCCTATTTTTCTATTATATTCAAATAAAAAATAACATAATAAATTAAATTTTACTTAACAAAACAAGCAAAAAACTCTATCGCATCCAATAACAACTTGCGACTTGTTAAGCAATCATTACGAAAATCAAACAATCAATCAAAGTTCAACTAAATCAATCAATTATTAGATAAACAATAATCGATATACCACTACTCGAAAATAATTACCTGGTACATACATTCATGCGACACCACATTTATTTATAACGTTCGTTTCCAGATAAGCTTCGGCGCTCAAACCTGACCTTTGCTGTGATAAAAGAGTCCGATAGTCGCGCGGTCATTCTGAAATGCACGCAGTGTAATCCCGACGTTGCTCCGGTCAAGATGGTGGTCCAGGAAAAGACCAGCAGCGCCAACCAGGCGATCAAGAACCTCATCGAGCTGATCGGCTTCCTCGTCTACTCGCTGACGCTGATGGTAGTGGCCGTCTACAAGCGGTGCTTGCCCTCCATTTACCAGAAGAAGAAGCGGATCAGCGGGGACGTGGCCCTGGTGACGGGCGGCGGCGGCGGGCTGGGGCGGCTGCTGGCCCTCCGGCTCGCCAAACTCGGCGCCACTGTGGTCTTGTGGGATGTTAATATTAAGGGTGAGTTTTGCACGAGTTTTTGTCTGGATTTTTGGCCGGTTTTGGGGTTGCTCAAATGCTTGAACACAACCGAATTTGGGCGAATTGTAAGAGGTTTAGCTGCAGCTGGATATTGGTAGATTATGGAGTGATAATATGAGATAAGAATGTTGTTGATGCAGAAAGATCGAGACTTGAATATGCCCATTGTCTATTCATTCATTGACTCTACACTCTTTTCTTAAACTTCACTTTTATCTAAACCAATGATTTTGGGGGTCAAAATTATTCTAAATAATCTAAACATGTTCAATCATTCAATTAGTTATTACAAGTGAACCGTGGATGCAGACATTTAGTGTTATTTGGTGTCTCTAGATAAATGTCTGTCAATAACCAATCTATTGAATGTAATTGATAAATGAATAGAATTATAGATTAAATTCAACTCCACGTGATTTCCTTATACTTTGCCTCTCCAATTATACTCCATTAAAGTCTATAAATATTATCTTGTGTATGCAGATGTATCTATTTGCTCTTACTTTTGTACTATTTCTTCTTCACATTTCTTGTTTGACCTTTTGGTGCGGATAAATAGCAAATTAGCCTGCTTTTAGAGCTCTCGTGAATATAAATAGTTTTAGTCTAATCCTCGAGAAAATAGGTATCCAGTAGAAAACGAGAATGGGGTGTCTAATAAATTTGATTTATTAAAGAAAGCTCTCGATTTTATAGAAATTTTACGACCTTTTACAAGCACACCCATGATCATCTTTCTAACATTAAAGTCTTTAATGAATGTAGGCACTTAGTTTTCGTTCATGAATATCTAGTAATGTTTTTAGTTTATTATCGATGCACTTGAATACTTAGCATTGTACTTGTTATTTGTAGTTAATTATTGAACTTTGAATGTATGCAATAGGTACCTAATTAATCAGTGCGATACATGGACATCCGTGGTAAAATAATTTATTAAGTGGCGTATATCTAAATTTTTTGTTAGATTCTCCATTTAAAAATCAATTAATAATTAGATATGTAGTTATAATTAAAAAAACTATAAATTTTAATTAGAGTTAGAATCAATTTGTATTTTGTCAACCTGATTTTTGGTGTTGACGAATTTATGACGAATGTTATAACAACCAATAATTATAAAACTACGCAAATAACTAATTTTTTCGATTATAATTCAGGAAAACGACTATTAACGACACGGAATATCGAATGATACACCTTTTTACTTTCAATTTCAACAAAATATAACTGCGTTTTTCAATCTTCATAATTGAACCTCGTACAATTGCCGTAATATCTTCACCCAACATGAACGATCGGAAGTAATGCTAATTTTACTAATTAACGGGAAAAAATATATTCTGTTGAAACGATGATATAGGTAGAGGAAGTCGTGAAAATCGAGTGTTTCATGAATACATATATTTCAAATAGAAATAGGAAATTTAGTGTTGTACCAACTTAACGGATCGTTAATTAAATCGTGACTACATACAAGAATAACTTTGTATAGATTAAAATTAAAACCTTTTGACAGGAAAAATAAAAAAAAAATATGAAAAAAATAGTTTGTAGAATAGATGTTTAACTGGAGGTATTAAAAATGAGAGAAAGTTTATTATAATTCTACAAAAAATCTATTAATCAATCAACTTTTCTGCTAGCAGTCAAATAAGCTTGTTAGGCTTTATTAAGTGTTTTTAATGAATGTTATTATTAATGATACCAAGATCTTTTTAATTTGATTATGTCAAAAATTACAAAATAAGCAGTGATAATACATTGCGCGATTACACATGTTATTACAAAATATTTACTTAATTTTATACCTTCCAACTTACTCAAATTTTCCAAATTTTGTTCATTATTTTATCTTTATAGACTTTTTCTCGCTAAACTATTAATAATATAATTGAAACAACTGGAACTGGAATCGCGATTCATAATCCACACTTTATAATTAATTTAATATCTAAGATATTATCTACGATTTCTTCAAGGTTTTCACACATGACTTTCTCTGCAAGTGCTTTCGGGCGCGCCGTTTCGATATTTTTTGTTTATTTTGGGTATAAGTACGTTATGTGGAAATGTAATGTAAAACTATGTAAATAATTGTCTTTGCATAACAAAAGATAGAATTTTGCGCATTAAATTATCTTAAAAGGGGTAAGTTTTATTAATATGTATTACATTAGATGTATGCAGTTTTGAGTATAAAGTTCTTGTTATCTAAAAATGCGTTAATTATAGATACTTCTTATTAATTATTATCTAAAATATGCTTACTTTACATATCTACTTTATGGGCATATTTATAATATTCTGTATGTTTGTATTATTTATTTATAATATGCTTACTTTTAGTTATGCCAGAATAAAATTTCAATTTAATTACATTGTGATAAAATACAAAATCAATGAAAATCAACATTGTTTTCTTGCAAATTAGTATACAATTATTCATATGTATATGTATAATTCATATGTAAATTGGTTGTGAAAACATGGAAAACTCTAACATTTCTTTAACTGTTTTATAATTTTTTGCAGGCGTTGATGAAACTGTAGGATTAGTCAAAGGCATAGGCGGAAAAGCCTATGGTTACCGATGTGATTTAGCTGATAAAGAAGACGTATATAGGGTAGCGAAAAAAACCCAACAAGAAGTTGGAGATGTAAGTAAAAAATCCCCTTATATTTGCCCTAATTTTCCAAAAGCTTTTTATAAGTGCACAGAAAGTGTTTTATATATTTTGCACTTCCGTTTTGCTTTTTCTCTAAGCACTTTAAATTATTAACCTACTTTGCGGGGTTTTTGTGCTAGCTGTTCTAACTGTTTTCTTTTTTTCAGGTAACTATTTTAATAAATAATGCGGGTGTAGTTTCCGGTCTACCTTTACTAAGCACACCGGATAATTTAATTAAAAGGACATTTGATGTCAATATTATTGCTCACTTTTGGGTAAGTCATACGTTCTGTATTTTTTACATTTTTTACCTCATTTTCAACGCAATAAATTCGATAATTTCACAATTCAACGATCCTCCAATAAAATGATAAATTGCCCAATTTAATCCAAAAATTATTATGGTTGTAAATTATTATTTATAGCCCGAGTTGATTCCGTTTAACCTTAAGTTGCCATTTAAACTTCGTCCAATTACAAACGTAGGTATAATAAACACCTTGTTATCTCCATTAATGAAATTCTTACGTCATGAAAATAAATAAAAAATTAATAATTTTTTAATCAATTTCGTTTAATAACCAGAACTGCCGAGTTCTGCGAAATGTACACATTTGAGGAACAAATTTAATGAATAATTAAATTATTGAGAATTAAGAGTATAAGAAAATTTACGAATCGAAATAAATGAGCATCTTTTCAACAGTGTAACGTCCTCTTATCAAATTGTGGTTAGTAACGATAATGCTCCACATACGAATTTCCTGTTTTGTAAACACGAACATAGCATTTAACATTATCTTCGGATAAATTTATCATTAGCCGAGACGCATATTCGATTTCTACAAATCAGTCGGAGGCGATTTTCCCCAATAGAAGAGCGCCTAATCGAATTTCAAGTTGAAAGATCGCGTAACGCGAGAGATTCGACCTCTAATGAATTTCTAACGAGAAATGAACTTGACTGGCTCGTTTCGCCTGAGAGAAATTATTAACTCTTCGTTCGAATCTGACGCACTTAACGTAATAATTTAGTAATTGCCAACTAGCTGTAACGCGAAAAATTCTGGGTTGAGTACTTTTTCGAAACCGGCGAGAAATCGTTACAAAACGACCATGGCGGAGATGGGTTTTTTTGAATAGGGGGTATCAGGGATTGAATAAGTGATTAGGGATTCCATATGACTAACTTATATTTAATATGGTTTTTTGAAAAAAAAATCCGATTTTTCTATAATGTGGTTTTTAAAATCGTTCAATAAGTTTAGGAGAACTTTTTAAGTGGTTTTTTTCAATGTAGTATTTCTCTAGAATTTTTTAATTAATGTATTGTAGACATTTTTTTCAATCTTACATATCTTATCTTATCGTAAGTGATTTCTTATATGCCTACATTTTTTGATTATTTTAATAATATTAAAAAATCTTATCGAAAAGTATCATTAAATAGAAATGTGAAAAAAAGGTATAAAAATCCATCCAAAAATTGTTCAAAAATTAAAAATTAGTTCGGGGGGCACTATCCTTCATTGCCCCCTTCATCTACGCGCTTGCAAACGATCCATCCGAATGTATACAAAAAATTTATGATTTGTACAAACACATTTATTAGAGTTTCGTTTGCACAAAAATGTACCCATTTACGATTTTTTTTATTCCGGCAAATTAGCAACGGAATTGCCGAACAGTTCGAATCGACCTTAAATTATCCAGATCGCTTGTACATTTATAATAAATAACTTTTATTTTCAAAAATACTTTCGAATGTGCGAAGATTCGATTGAATAACGAAGTGGCTTTGAATCGGGGTCACTTTGTTAATGAGTTTTTTTTCGACCGATATGTTGCAAAAACAACAAAAAAAGTGCTATCAATTTATACACGATGTATTATAGAATTTTGCAATTATTTGACACCCTGTACATTAATTATTACAATGTGGAATAACTTATATACTCTAGGATTATACCTACATTAAAAATAATTTATAACGATTCAATACCTATAATTAGCAGATATTATGATAGAAATGGTTGAATAAAGTGAAATTAAAGACAAACTTCGAGTGATTAGCTGAAGCAAATCGAAAAATGCCCGAGCAAAAAAATTACTGTTATTCGTATGTGTTACACTTTTGTATGTCGATTTTTAATGGCCCCAGACTTTGTTTCAAAGTAATTATCATACTGTTCTGTACAATTAGATACTGCTTTTACTTTAATTAAGCCGATTAATTTCTTCGCCACGATAAACTTTTCAAATTCTAATGAAAGCATCGCTTATTTGAATCATTCGTACTTACCTGTAGACGTGTATTAGTTATAAAGTTTTATGCAGTGTGCCTTTTTATTCTAATTTTTGCATAATATGACTTAATTTGATTTAATTCTTCAACTCCATACTCCATGCAGGAACACACTGTATTATAATAGTGTATATGATGGTCGGCGGTTCTATCGTTCACCCCGAACTCTCGCTCCTTTACTATCTATATGAATAAAGGGGTGTAAGGTAGACTGGGGCAAATGTAAAAATGGGGTAAATGTAATATTTTTACCTATTATGTTAATGTTTTTTATTATTTTTATAGTTCTTTTGTGCATTAGACAGGGTTTGTTTCTTATTTTTTCTTTATTATTTTGTAGCTCTGTTATTTTTTGAAATAAATAAATAAACAGCATATCAAATTTTAGAGGAACCAAATATGTATTTACAATTGCCCCATATGTTTTTCTATATAATTGTATTGCACTTTAGAACCGTTTGTTACATTTACCCCATGGTACGGGGTAAATGTCAACATTTTAAAAAATATGTAAAATCGTTTTCTTCCTTTTTCAAAAAAACTTTTTAATACCTCGATTCTTTAGTTTAGGAAGTTGTGAATTTAATGTGGTATCAGCATTTCTATTAAGAGAAAAAATAAAGCCACATTTTAGGATTTAATTTGAACAAATCAAATTTTACAACCGATTTGCCCCAGTCTACCTTACTAGAAAAGAAACGAGAATTCAGGGCGAGCGATAGGCCCGCCGACCATCATACACAGCAACAACAGTTAAAAGATTCCCCCAATTTACAGACAGCAAAAGCGTTCTTGCCTAAGATGATAGAAAACGACCGCGGCCACATAATAACCATCGCCTCGTTGGCGGGCCACCTGGGGGTGAACAAGCTGGTGGACTACTGCGCGTCCAAATACGCCGCCGTCGGCTTCGACGAGTCCCTCAAGGCGGAGCTCGACTCGCAGGGCGTCAGGGGCGTCAAGACGACGGTGGTCTGTCCGTACTTCATCCAGCAGACGGGCATGTTCGACAACGTCAGCTCCAAGTTCCTGCCGAAGCTGAAAGCCAACGACGTGGCCGACCGCACCATCGAGGCCCTGCTCTACGAAGAGGACGTGGTCATTCTGCCGGGTTATTTGAAGGCGTTGCTCATGTTGAAGCCGTAAGTTGAATACAGGAGAAAACGGAGAATGATTGAGATTACGAGCTGAAATTTGCTGCAGGTATAGTACACATAATTATGTATGGTATTTCATATTTGGGATCCGATTTGGTAATCGTTTAATCTCGAGGAAAGGTCCTGTCGAATGGCCACCACGTTCATACGATTTGAGGCCGTTGGATTTGTTCTTTATTGGGTTACCTAGTCAAAGCTACATGCAGCAAACCAATAACTTTCGAGGAGCTAAGGAATAATATCGAACTCGAAATTGCCAATATTCCGGTCGATAAGAGTGATTGAAAATTAGTTCTAAAGCTGTCGATTCTCCTGATGGTCGATTACCGTACATAATTGTAACATGTGTACTACACCTGGAGTCAATATCAGCACGAAAAATCAATTATTCTGTGTTTAATTTAAATACAAAATTCTTATGCGTCCTTATTGAAAACCCCCTTATACTTACAGGGTGTCCCATAGATGATAATAATTCGGGTTCGTATAGATAGATGACTTCAAATTAAGGGTATAACTTGTTATAAATATTGTTCATTTTTGTTCACTGTCTCCCAGGGAGTACTGTAGGATTCATTTTATCACCAAATTGGGCATACATGTGTAGCTAATAAACCACAAAAATGTTATATTGTTCCCATGTTTAGTGTAGAAATAAAACATACAAATAAGTATTAAATTTTCAACTTTAAGTTGCCTCTAGATCAAAAATAGAGGCTCAAATGAACAAAATTTATATGAAGTTATACCCTTATTTTGAAGTAATCTATACGTTCCCGAATTATATTATCGACATCTATTTTCTGAACCCCCTGTTTAGCGAGAAAACGGTATAATATAGCGAGATTTGTGTTCCAGAATAATGCCTTGGTCAGTGAAGTCGATGTTCTCGAAGAAATTCATACCGGACGCGTCTCCGCATCACCAACCCACGCCGATAGTACAAATTAAGGAATCCGAGGATTCCTTCCCGCAAAAAATCCTCAATAACAGTGTCAGTGCCTCGGTTACGCAAACCAAGCCTAATTTAGATAAGCAAGGTAAAGATCTTTGATGGTATTTTTTTAAGATCGATTTAAGTAGTTAATAAAATATTTTTACGGTTTTGCTGTTTTATTATCCGTCGCCGAGGTGGGAAATTCGCCTGTGAAACGAAGCTCGTCAGTTTTATTTAAAATAAAATATGTACAAAGTTATTTTTTCTTTTTCGGCGCGTTCTCCAGTCCTTTGACGTACATTTTTGGCACTTTGTACTTTTCTAAAACGAAAATCCAGCCATTATACTAGCATATGAAAAAATGGTCGCTAAAGGAATAACAATAAAGCGTACCTATTAATAAATTGTAGATGAATAAAACTTGATTTCCTTGTACTAACAACTGATCGCACTTCTTTCCTGGAGGTCTGCTAATACTAGTACTAGCGGCAACGCCGTGCTGGCATTCTTTAGCGAATTCGTTGATACGGATTCCGAACAATTCCAGATTATCCACCAAAGTCACCTTTTTGTTTCCGGATCGAACTGAAAGAATTACAGTACAGAATTTGAGATGCGTTTTAACTATTTCAATAGATTATGCTGCTTATTATTATATATTTAAGTACCTGATACTGATAGTGCTATGGGTGAAACTTTGCCTTTGCCTAAGATTTCTTCGTGACCGGATTTGACTTTGTAGCAATTCTTCATAGCTGCACAAACTTTCTCGATAACTTCTTCCCAAGCTATGGGGTGTTCGGTTTTGCAAATTTTCGCTAGCTTGTTTTTAGGCTTTACGTACCTATAAATAAACGTAAAAACTATTCATTGAATTACAGGCAATGATTACTTACTTCTCGTTAGCCTCATCTTGGAGATTGTTTTCTTTTATGTATTTTGTGACACATTTTCGTATTTCAGGCATTTCTAAAGTTTCTCCTTTGCTGAAAATGTATGCATTATAATATGAATATTAATGAAGAGAAAACTGTATACCTGTGGCCTTCAAAAAGCTGCACAACAGCTTCGGTAATCACATAAGATTCTGTTACATTCGTAGACTGTTTATTCTCATTTTCGCCTGTATCTTTTTTAAGTCTCTCCGTGGGCGACAAGTAAAAGGCTTGCAATTTTGGATGATCTCGATTTATAGCTGTTATAGCTTCGACGCCCGATTTGATTTCTTTAACTGTTACAATCCCTTCCTAAAATATAAATCAAATTTTATTAATTCATACTGTTCATCATATCAATACAAAAAGTTACCTCACACATCTTCTTCAAAAAAGGTTTTAGCTTTTTATACGACGTTTTTTTAATGTCTAACGTCTTGTCTTCGGGGCAAATAGCCAACATGTTGAGTTTAAAAAAGTTAGAAGTTAATACAGGTAACGATAAGGATTTGGAATATTTTACAGCGCCTAAAAAACAGAACAACAGCAACTCGTCCATCTCTTCGACCGAATCTTTAACAGTTTCTTCGGTATTATCCTCAGTGTTTGCTTCTTCATTAGTTTCTACTACATCTAAATCATCGTTAGTACTTTCCAAATTTAAATCGGTTTCAACTTGAATATTCTCTTTCTTTGGGGAACCACCTAAAGCAGGGAAATCCTCCTCGTAGCTTTTGATAGACAACCAATCAGGAGGGCCCAAATTGGCCAAAGGTAAATTAGGCATTCCTTCCAAAGTGCACAAATGATCACCGTAAAAATGATATATATTAACACATTTCCCTCGCGAATTCTCCCTAGTCATAGCATTGGAACCTTGACTAGCAACGCCTACAGCTACAGCAGCCTTGTTTGTGGTTAAATTCACGTAAACCGTATCGAATTGCTGGACAGTACCGTACTTAGGTAAATTCGTGTGAGAAGGAGGGGTAACAACCCCTGGTGACATGAGATCAGCACCAGACGTAATGAAACCCATGACTTGCTGGTGCGTGGTAAAAGCGTATATAATATTAGGAAATTTCCACAACAAAAATACCGTTGGATAGAACCTTTTTTCATATTCAAAAACCATCGGCCTTTTCTGGATGGAGTAAACAATTATTGTCGCTTCATTGTGCGTGACTACTTTTAGAACGTTCAGGGCTTCTTTTTTTGGCAATAATTCGTTAAAATCGCTTTCTGTTAAATTGGGGAAGGATTTTAGAAGCAACTCTTTGAAGTGTTTCCTGAAAAATAAGCAAATGAAGCACGTTTATGATTGATTGAATGAGTAAAAACCTTTCAGTTCCTTTGGATTGGGTGTTGCTCTTCACTTTTACTGGCTTTTTGAACATTGTATGAGAGTATTAAAAATGTAACAAGATGTTTAAAAAATTTATACCCTAACCTTATTTTTTGATTATTTTGGTAATGCAATGAAACTGGTGTAAAAGGCCACCTAAAAATGATTGCATAATTTTATTGCTAAAATTTGAGATACAATTACAAATAATATTTTAATACGAAATAATACTTTAATTTTGTCACAATTTTTCTGTTTTTAATATGAATAACGGTCAGTATAATAAAAAAATTTTTATAAATATAAAAACAGAAGATTTTAATTCTGACAGAATGACAGTGACAATTAAAACTAACGGAACTGCCAACATAATACAACAAATACGAGATATTATTTGGAAGTTGACTAATTTTAATGAAATAAATTATTTTAGAAGTTAATAAATCCAATTTAATAATTATGGTAAGTATTATTAACGTTGTTGCCTTAATTTCAGTCGTATCGATTACTTATATTCCTCACAATGTCTGATATTCAACCCGTTATTGTCACACCCATTTTATTGCTTGTATATTTAGCATTTACTCAATTTATCAGAGTATTTATAACACTCACGTTCAATAAAATACGTTATAAATACTTGCGTTGTCAATAACAATGTGTTTGGATACTTTTTTTTTATTCAATAATACATATGCTCGCCGTGTTAAATTCATGAAGTACTTTAAAGTTTCCTGATTTTAGAGTGACCAATTTGACTGTGCACTGGATTTAATGAGGCGCCTGCCTCCGCAACAAATCGAAAAAAATTTGAGCGATTTAATTGATTTAGTGCCAAGTCTTTGTGAGGATCTTCTTTCGTCTGTCGATCAACCTTTAAAAATCGCTAAAGACAAGGATTCGGGCAAGGATTTTCTTTTATGTGATTACAATAGAGACGGCGATTCTTACAGGTGAGTAACTTATTTGGGAACCATTAGGAAAGTACTTTAAATGTTTGTTTTAGGTCACCATGGTCGAATACCTATTACCCTCCGTTAGAAGACGGTTCGATGCCCTCCGAGAGGCTAAGGAAATTAGAATTAGACGCCAATTTAGCGTTCGATCAATATAGAGAAATGTATTTCGAAGGTGGCGTGTCTTCTGTTTATTTTTGGGACTTAGATCACGGTTTCGCAGGTACGGATAATTCGTTAAATAGTTTCTACATGAATACAGTATTACTATTAACTATGTATCAACTAAAAATGTTGTGATGATAACACGAATTCAATTATTGCAAGTGACTAATACTTAGCGTTTTCGGTTTGACAGGAGTAATTTTAATAAAAAAAACCGGCGATGGTAGTAGAAAAATTAAAGGTTGTTGGGATTCCCTGCACGTAGTGGAGGTACAAGAAAAGGGTTCCGGAAGGAATTCCCACTACAAAATGACCTCCACCGCAATGCTGTGGCTGCAAACCAATAAACAAGGCTCGGGTACCATGAATTTGGGCGGTAGTTTAACCCGACAGGTACGTTTAATAACCATATCTGAATAGTTTTCGAGCATTATATATCTCTTCTTTATTTCTAGATCGAGCTGGATGCGGCCGTAAACGACATCAACCCCCACATTGCCAACATCGGTCGAATGGTGGAAGACATGGAAAACAAAATTCGGAACACCTTAAACGAAATCTACTTTAGCAAAACCAAGGACATAGTCAATAGCTTGAGATCGGTGCAACCGTTAACGGAGAGCCGTCAACAGCAAGCGCTTAAACAAGACTTGGCCGCCGCCCTTCAGCGTAGACAAAACAAATCCGAGAACTGACTGGTTTGCGTCGCATCGACTATTCCAAGTATCTCGGCCGAAAATATCGAGTCAGGTTAGGATTACTTATACTCAGACTCTCCACGTTTTTGAATAAGGAAGGTAACGAACGGGGTATCTACTAAATTGAATTCGGTAACCGAAATCTAAAGCGATTCGTTTGTAATTGTTGTAATAATTTCAATAAAAATGCTTGATTTTTTTGTTAATGAAGTTCCAAAAGGTTTAAGTGCACTTATTGAATTGAAATCGTGCTTGGTTGATCTCGCTGTTCCATGTAAATTATTATTCAATTGTACTTTAGTAGATACCTTTCTAGTATTTTATATAATATTGCGTTTTAGAGTGGTCTATTTCTTAAAATTTTATACCTGACCGTCGATTTTACAGTATTCTAAAAATAGTCTATACTTTTCTTTCGGGCAATGTAATAATACTTTTCCAAATAAAGTTTGTGTTGCTTAAAATTCGCCAAAAAAATCGCTTTTTGCACGAACTATTTATTTTCTCTAATTAATTGATTTGTCGAAAACTTATTTGTAATTTTTCGTTTAGGTAGATATATTTTTATGGAGCTCAATTTTTTCCTCTTGTTATAATGTAAATTTCTATTACAAATACAATTTTTTATATATATAAAACGTATTTATTGATCAAAATGTTGTACATTTTCATAAATCTACATTTTACTAACAATCAAACTAGTTAATTTTCAGACATTTACAGTTGGCTCTTTGCTTTTATTAAGCATGTTAAGATGGAACTGTTCCCTAAAAAATGTTTCTTTCAATCATTTGTACTTACCTTGTATAAATTAAAAATATATCCCCGTGAGAGTATCCGTTACATTTCAAGTATAAAGTTTCGAATTAGCGAGGTAAACGTCCACGATGAAACCTTAGAGGAATAAAGTTGTAGTCTCTCATGTGTAGTAAATATTTCGCCACATCGATTCGAATACACAAACATATTATACAGTACTCGATTCTAAACGACTCATGGATGCCGAAATTCCTCCCAAATTGTTGTGCCTGTCGCTCCAAAAGATAAGTTACGGTTTAGGACACATTTTCAACGACTTGTGCGCTGCTATGTGGTTCAGTTACACGTTGTTTTACCTGCAAGTTGTTCTAAACATGGGCGCAGCGACTGCTGGCTTACTGCTGATGATAGGTAAGATTAGCCACCCTCAAATACTATTTGAATATTTATAGATGTGTAAGAAGGCTACAAAAACAACATGTACTTCCACTCGATGCCTCAATTAGATTCTTGTAAACTATTTTTAGGTCAAGTAGTAGACTCGTTAGCGACGCCTTTGGTAGGTTTTTGCATAGATTACGTCCAGCATCGGCGTTTATGGCATCTTACGGGTACTTATTCATCTATTAGGCAGTGTAAAATATCATTTAAAGGTTGATTTGTAGGTACATTCGCTGTGGCTTTGGGATTTTACTTGATATTTTCCTTAAAACCAAGCTCTTTCGATGTATCCACCATTGTGTATTACATTTCCACTATATCGCTTTTTCAAATCGGATGGGCTACAGTTCAAATATCCCATCTTTCGATTATACCAGAAATTTCAATAAGCCACAAACACAGCTCTGATTTGACTGCTATCAGGTAATGATACTTTAATATTGATTGTCTCAAAATATGATCATGATTCATGACTAATTTACAATCTGTTCACTTAAGAAGGTACCAGTTATTCTGTAAGTTTTGAACAATTTTTAGGTACATAGCATCAGTATGCTGCAATATATGCGTGTATTTGGTAACTTTAGCAGTGTTGAAAAGCGATGGAACCAACGAAGATATCGGTCCCGGTGATTTTTACAAATTCAAAGTAACAATTACCTGCTCGTTTTGTTTTAAAGCAAAGTTAATCGTTATTTTCTCAGGCAATAGCGCTTATAATAATGTTCATCGGCTTGATGGCGTCGATGCTCTTTTACTGTGGGCTACTGGCCAAATACGAAGACCAGCCGGAGATGGAGCCTTTGCTAAATAACGGAGAGATAAAAGACTTAAATAAGCAAAACAGCAGGCACTTTCTGCGGTTCTCTTTGACTTATTGCGTATCGATTATGTAAGGAGTTTTTATTGTATATTAATTTTCTACGAAAACTCATTGTACAATTGTAGGTATATGTGTTCGAGGTTATTCACCACCCTTAACTTGATTTATATACCGCTTTACATCGACGAAAGAGGGCAATTGAATAACATCGAGAAAGATAGTCTGCGCCAAACTATCGCTAGCATACCTTTAACTTCCTACATAGCATCATTTCTTACATCTATTTTACTGAAATTTCGCATAGGCTTCGTAACCGATCAGGTAATTAACTTTTTAATAACATAATTTTTGTGTTATTTTTAATTTGGTCGTTCTCCAGATGACTTACTTGATAGGCTCCATAGTTGGGATTGTTGCTTCGATTTGGATTGGCGCTGGAATTTCTTCTCGAACCGATAGCGAGTTATACACCATCGCTGCTTTATTAGGTTAGTATTTGCAAAATAAGATTTTATATGCATTGAAAATGCGATATATTTTCGTAGGAATAACCGGTTCGACAACCATGGTTTCCAGTTTGTGCCTCACTGCAAGTTTCGTTAAAATCAACAGCTTGGGCGGAGCTCAAGTTTACAGCATTGTAACTTTTACAGATAAATTGATATCCGGCTCGATTGTGCTAGTTGTCCAGCATATGTGAGTTTAATTGATGATTACAGCGGTTATTAAATTAATTATTGCTCATTTTAGGCAGTGCACACCGAAAGATTCGTGCCCGTACTTCTACAAAAACGTAATGAGTTATATTTCTGCATCGGTTTCAGTTATAGCGATGTCTGCTTTAATATTTCTGCACATTCAAACTAAACATAGTAAAAAAACTATGGTGATTTCGTAATTTGCCAGTTAGTATGTTTTAGGGAGAGGTCAAAATTATTTGAAGTGAGTTGAAAGTAAATAATAACTCTTTCTGTCACTCTTACTTTTATTAATAAAATAATCGTTTCATTACAAAATCAAAAATAGGAATTTTTTGCGTCGAAAAAATAATATGTAACTAGTTCCACTAGTTAAATCAAAAGATTTGTTTGGATAATAAATAATTTTTTAAACGAAACGTTCTTTACTTAATGAATTGCGCCGATTAAAATTCGGCAAATCCGCAGAAATAACAGTACATGCCGCATTCCAACCAAAATGAGATCAAATAACCGATTGTCATCCAACCCACCGGCTATTCGAATGGAACGTTAAAATGCCGCAGATAACGTCATTTCGCACTAAACAACAACCGGCGTGCATTTTATGCAACATAACCGGCCCCCGCGGGCGCCTCGCCTCACGCCATCGCCTCCTTCTCCTTCTCGATTTCCACCTGCGTCCTGAGCGGCTGCATCTCCTTCTCCTGCACCACGTTGCACGGCACCGAATTGAACTTCTGCAGCTTCCCCGTGCCGAAGATCAGGTAGAACACGGCCCCGAACGCGTACGTTCCCACCAAGATAGCGAACACGTACCGCCACGTGGCGAACGTGCTGTCGGAGGCGGTGATCAGCGCCACGATCTTCGTCGACACCCAGCCCGATATCGACGACAGCGTGTTGGCCATGCCGAAGATGGTGCCCGAGAAGTTCGGCGCGATGTCCAACGGGTTGGAGAGGTAGCCGGCCGTCACGGCGCCGTTGAAGAACAGCGCGCAGGTGAACACGGTCACCGACAGCGCCGCCGTGTTGCCGCAGATCGACTGGATGAGCATCATCAGGGCGGGCAGGGAGCAGGCGAACGCGGTGAATATTTTTCTGGTCGCCGTCGTCGAGAGCCTGCCCGATTGGCGCAGCCGGTCCGCCACGAAGCTCGCTATCACGGCCATCGCGTATTTACCTAAAACATTTTAATAACATTATTGCACGTTGCTAATATCCCTAGTAGTTTATACTTCATCCATCGAACCAACGGAGTAACCAAAACAAGGTTAGGCTGTTTGGCTCCTTACGCTGACCAATCACTGGTGATCACGCGTTGATCCAGCGTCTAAACTTGTTTTAGTTACTCCGTTGGTTGGATGGATGAAGTATAGAAATAACGACTTATATCCCTAGTAGTTTAGAAATGACGACTTTTAATAGGTTTATATCGAGTCCGATTTTAACTAGGAAGAGTCAAAAACTAATCTTAAAAGAAAGCTTTCCGAATGCAACATATTTGTAAAATGTTGTTAACCCCCTCCTTTATCTGCTTTAATCTAATACCATTCGATGATAAATTATTTTGCGATTTTTTTAACGATTCTGAGAAGGAATTATTCGAGTTCCCACAATGGAAGATTAAACTTGTGATGAATTTGACGGCGAATAACGGTCGCGAATAAAAACTGGTTAGATAAAAATTTACGCGAATTAATTATTCAAACAAGCGCTCGACAACTTGGCAAATAAAGTGGATTAAACGGAATTTAATTTTTTTAATACCAGTCAATTAGAGTTGCGTCATTCGTGCGATTATCTTATCTCATCCAGACGAAATTAATAATCGTAATCCATAATAAAAAAATCATAAAGTTCGTTTGGAGGAGGTAATACAATGCAAGGTAACTAACAAATTGCATTAGAGATTTATGACAATGTATATTTGATAATGTATTTCGTTTATTTAAAAAGAAATTCCAACGATTTAGATAAGTTTGGAATAGGACTAATATTAATGATATGTGAAATATTTACCAATGCGTGATGAAAAGCTTCCCGATACTCTGCAACGTTTCATTGCGGAATATTAGAAGCACCATCAAGAGAATTAATTATAATACTCTTGAATTATCTAAAAATCAATTATATCGAATGTCCTAATATTCAAAGAATACTAGTCATCTTACGTGAAGTAATGAAAAGACGACATTCGCATGATGAATTCGAATGATAACATAAAACATACAAGTTATTTAGTACGTACCGAAATAAGGTAGGCTCGATAAAACTCCGTTCTGCTTAATATCGAATTTCAACACATTATGCATATAGGTAGGCAGTTGATTGACCACGGTAAAGTAACCGAATACCGAGCAACCGTGGGTAATAATGATCGCCCAAACGGGCATGCTGGTCAACAGGGCCCTCCACGGCACCCTGTCCGGCTTGGTGGTCTTCGAACTCTCCATTTCGGCAATCTTTGTCTCCAATTCGAAACGTTCTTCGGGCGTTATGCGGGGATGCTGGGCCGGGGAATCGAACACCAGCACGAACCACAATACAGACCATACGATCCCTACGGCACCAGTTACGTAAAAAACAGATTCCCAACCAGATACAGTGATTAAGTAACCACAAACCTGCACAAAAAATCAAATTGTTCATGAGTTTATGTCCGTACAGGGGGTTTTCTTCGATGAAATATTCGATATCTAGAAGCAAAACGGTTATGAAGGGGGGACGTCGTGCAAAATTTTAAATTATCTCCGCGCGTTTTATAATTTGCTTCATTTGCAATATCCGATATACTACGAGTAATTACCCACCCAGAAGGTTTTTACGTGGGTGGACTAAGCGCAAGGGTAATACATTAGAGGTGATACCATTTTACAAGAGATGAAGTTAACCTTTAGAAAAATAGAAGTTGTAGTGATTGCAGAGATTATGATACGATGTAAATTGAATTAGCTGGTATCAATCAGGAAAAGTGCTGATTATTTTCTAAATTTCATGTCTACATTGACCCAAATGAGCTTTTCTAGGTCACTAATAAGACTAGTTTGCATACTTACAGGGTGTTTTTGAATAATATGGCAATACTGAAGGGGGTGTTTCGTGTACCCATTTTAAGAAAAAGACTTCATATATTGTTTTTTTTTTCTTAAAACTTTAACATCCTATATGTCAAAAGTTAAGACGTTTAGGACATTGGTTCATATGAAGTTTTTTTCTTAAAATGGACCCAACAAAATCACCTCCTTCAGTATTTGCATGTTATTAAAAAACACACCGTATAGACTTGAAATTTAGCACTTTTTCCTGATTGATACCAGCTAATGCAATGCGCAATTGGGCCACTCAAATACTAGTAAAACCAAAGTGAATCGAGACACAAATCCCACATTCCCGAAAAAAAAAATATACCGACAAACCGCATAATTTTAAATTTTGCATAATAGCTAACAATTCCTATACACCATCGCGATAGATACTTACGGGCAACGTTAGGGCGGCTCCCAGAGCGCTGGCCATCATGTTCGCCATGAACTTGGACCTCTCCAACGGCGGTATCCACTTGGCGGCCATGGGGGGAATGGCCGGCCAGGTGGCGCCCAAGAAGAACCCGATCAGGGCGCGCACCGTCACCGACACGTAGAAACTCCAGTAGCTCGCCGCCGGCGTCAGCACGGTAAGGATGCTGGCCATCAGCATGCCGCCGCCGAAGATCCGCTTCGCGCCCACTATCTCAGCCATTCGGCCGCCTGGTAGCTCCGTCAAGATGTAACCCCAGAAGAAACTTCCTAAAAGGTCGTTTTTCTGGAAGGGATTTACTCTATTAGACATGTACGTGCAAGAAGATATGGTGTAAAGATCTCGGCCTGACGATGGAAGACCGCGATTTTCAATTGAAAAATTACATTATTCTTTTTATTAAGTCGAAATCTTTAGTTCGTTACATTTCTAAATGATTCTGGGGCGTTCTGGATTGTTCTATACAGTTCTAAATGATTCTGGGGCGTTTTCGATTGTTCTAGGCAGTTGTAAATAATTCTGGAACTTTCTAAATGGTTCTGAAACGTTCTAAATGGTTTTAGACAGTTCTAAATGACTATGGAACGTTCTAAATGGATCTGAAGCGTTCTGAATGGTTTTAGACAGTTCTAAATTATTCTGGAGCGTTCTAGAGGTAGGTTTAGACAGTTCTAAATGGTTCTGGAACGTTCTAAATGGTTCTGAAGCGTTCTAAATGACTATGGAATTTTCTAATTAATGGTTCTGAAGCGTTCTAAATGGATCTACACAGTTCTAAATGACTATGGAACGTACTAAATGGATCCAAAGCGTTCTAAATGGTTTTAGACAGTTCTAAATTATTCTGGAGCGTTCTAGAGGCAGGTTTAGCCAGTTCATAATGGTTCCCGAACGTTCTAAATGGATCTACACAGTTCTAAATGACTATGGAACGTTCTAAATGGATCTGAAGCGTTCTAAATGGTTTTAGACAGTTCTAAATTATTCTGGAGCGTTCTAGAGGCAGGTTTAGCCAGTTCATAATGGTTCCCGAACGTTCTAAATGGATCTACACAGTTCTAAATGACTATGGAACGTTCTAAATGGATCTGAAGCGTTCTAAATGGTTTCAGACAGTTCTAAATTATTCTGGAGCATTCTAGAGGCAGGTTTAGACAGTTTAAAATGGTTCTGGAACGTTCTAAATGACTATGGAACATTCCAATTAATGGTTCTGAAGCGTTCTAAATGGATCTACACAGTTCTAAATGACTATGGAACGTTCTAAATGGATCTGAAGCATTCTACATGGTTTTAGACAGTTCTAAATTAGTCTGGAGCGTTCTAGAGGCAGGTTTAGACAGTTTTAAATGGTTCTGGAACGTTCTAAATGGTTCTGAAGCGTTCTAAATGGATCCGAAGTGTTCTAAATAAATTTGTAGCGTTCTAAATGATTATAGACAGTTCTAAATGACTATGGAACGTTCTACATGGATCGGATCCGTTCTAAATGGTTTTAGACAGTTCTAAATGATTCTGAAGCGTTCTTAATGGTTGTAGACAGTTCTAAAATGATTCTGGAGCGTTATAGATTGTTTTAGATAGTTCTAAATGATTTGATTCAGGCCGAGAACTTTCCACCCTACCCTCGTATGTATTAGTAAATAATGCAACTATTGTAGACCGATTTAAGTACCCAAGATCTTCTAGTACTCCATCTACTCCGTTGCCAGCATGTGGGTGATAAAGAGTCTACTTCGAGTGGTGCTTCACCAATTAAATGCGTTAGCAGAACTTAATCAAACCCCACTGTGTACGGTTAGTAAAATTTATCTTTACCTGGGAAGATGTCCAATTGAACTGGTCGCTGCGTACCGGTACGGCTGTCGTGGTGAGATTCGTCGAATTTGCCGCGATTGTCGAGTTCGATTTTATCATATCCACAACGGCAATAGTTATGTTCACTCGCAACATGTAGTTGAACATGAAGCCTATTATCACCATTATATTTAACATCTGTCGACATGTTAGAAAATCTGGAAATAGGTGAATTGGAATTAGTTTGTTTCCTGAATGGGTAACGACGGTGTTTTCTACATTTACAGCTTTTCTACAGCTAACACTTCTTGTTTGGATAAATAGGAGAGGGTAGATTAATTAAAAAATGATCAAAGTTAGGAATATGCGTGGATTGTGTCATCGTTGTAAACCACCGAGCCGAGCGAATATTATTATTCAAATAAAAATTAAAATAATACGTTTTTACGAGGTTTCTAACAGGTTTCATTTAAATAATTATATTCCGAGTTTAAAACGAGGTGTACGGAATGGGAATAAAAATGTGAATATTAATTACAACTATTGTGATCTACATAAAATAGTGTTTCTTTCAACTTCATAACAACCGGGTATTAAACGTTTACCTTCACCTTCGCACGAACTCCGATAATTGTAGGCAATCAAACAAATTTACTCGTAATAAACATTTGAGAATTATTTTTTTTATAATAATCCTCGTTTATACAAATGAGGATAAGGAGACTAAATTAAATTTTTTGTGTTACTTTAAAGCCCAAAACAAATGCTTTATGAAAAAAATGGTTAAATCCCACTCGTTAAATTAACAAAAACGTTTCGAAACAATTAATAACTACCTTATTATCAAAATTAAAAAATTGAGAACAGACGTTTCCGGTAAATTAATAATTGCTCATGACCTCGTGGTGAATTCTAAGATCAGTGATCAAGATCACCACATGTGACGCTTCTATAGTAATGTAAACACGCAGATAAATTAGTATATTTTACAGGATATTTAAACGAAACCTTCAAACTATGAGAATTACATTACGATGGTTAAAGGGTATAGGATTATAACATATTAGATGCTGACTTCAGAGTAAATTTTGCAGGTAAAATCTCATATGATTGGATAAAATAAAATATGTGCAATATGTGCAATTTTTATTGTAGATACATACAATTTGTTAACTATGCATTCAGCTGGAATCGATTCCTTATCATTTTTTCAATCTTACCCAAACGTTCTGATAAAAAAAACCTTCCTATATTATCTAATTTAACAGCAAAAATTTTTGTAAAACCGTAATCTCATCTCCGAACAATTTTTGTATCGAAAGTTCACTCAATTCGAAATAACAGTTACCTAATATCAGAGTAGAGTTATCAGGAAAAATAATTGCGCGTTGCAACTGCAAGCTCTTATTACAGTAGCATAATAGCATGCAATTTCGAACAGTAGAAAGGTATCTCATACACATTATTCTTAATTAAAATCATTCTTTTCCAACGCAGGCGCCGCTCTTCTGCGTCTCGTTTATTTTTCATAAATACATATAATTTTATTGCAACCTCTCGTTTATGCATTCTCGGTGCACTTAGTATGTTAATTATTGTTTTCGAATTGCCCATTCATTTCTCCGCGAGCATAAATTATATTCTATTTTCGCGCTAGATAATTTTCAAATGGGAAAAAAATAACCGTCGAGGAGAATTCGACCTCACTCGGATCACAATCTGGTTTTTTAAAGTAAATTATAGCTGTACCAGGTTTAATTGCCGATTTATGAATGCGAATTTTTATAAACCCAACCAGTTTTTAACTCATGCGTTACGACATTCCGAAAGCGCTACGCAACCGCCATATGAGGGTTATTTTCGCCCATTATATTCATTTCTTTGGATACTAAAAAAAATTTACTTACAAGGTATTTTTCGAATAATTTTGCTTTAATAGAGATTCCACTAAAATTCATTAATCTACTGATGAAAGTACATACATACTAGATTAAAATTGACAATAAATCTCATTGAACTGATGCCCACACAATCTGGATAAAAAATGCGAATTAAATTTAAAAAAATACTACCTTAAATAGAGGACTAAGGACGCCTATGGAAGACTAAGGACCTTCCACTCTTTCAAATAAATAACACACTAAAATAGAAAAAAAAATCTTACTTGACCATCCTCGACGACTATTAGTTGCAATTCCAGCCATTCCACGAATCCCCTTGCGAGTTTTTTTTTATTTTATGCTAACTTTTACGAGCTGGTATGTGTTCTGCTTTTTTCGCTAATCACTATCTGAAAGAAGAAAAACGAAAATGTCAGGATGGCCGTCCTCGCTTTTTTGCCAAACCATAAATTCGCATATAGCGCTTCCAAAGCCAATTGAATACATTTTGAAAATCTACTAGAAATTTCTTCCTATTAGAAATTGTTATCAAAAATATACAATCATATGCATACTTTAAGAAATAAAATCTGGGAGAGCTGCGCTTATTATTGAAGTCGTTTTAAGCTGTATTCAATTGACTTTGAGAAGACTATGTATAGGTACCGTCGAAAATTGTGCTAATTATCACTGGGATGTAAATAATTATACGATAGCGTACTCGTAATACGTCAAGAGTTGATTTCTGTTTACATAATATTTTTTATTAAACAGCTTTAACTCTTGTAAATTCCGAATGTCGTTGGTATTCCGCGAAAATTCCACGCCTTTTACGAACAAACGAGATGCTGGATGTTTGTTTCGCGTTAATTTTTTAATTTCAACGCGAAAATATCGCCTGTTCATGTTGCTGCAGGCGATAACGATAAATATTATGTTTAATTGTTGGAATAACAATCGGTTTGAATAATTATAGGTTTTATTTGTGGAATTTTGATTTGTTTTTCGAATTTAAATTCTCTCGCTTATCCAATTTTGTTTGTACGGCAAGGATATCGCTGTTGATTTTAGTCCAGACTTCTGTAATAATGACAGAGAATGCCAATTAAATTTCTCTGAAATTTAGCAATTTGTTCGCAATTTTTGAAAGCACTTTCAGATTCCTATACCTACTCATTAGTTTTGCTGATACCGTTACTGTTAATGTGGCAATTTAATCAGAGACTTTCAAAAGTATAAGTTAAACTACTAATTATAAGTGGAATATATTCATGAAAAGAACTTGCTACTTGCTTTAGTAATTTATCATAAACACTTTAATGTAATTTATTAACAAAAAGGGTAGGAATAAACGGTGCAACGACCATAACACCTTCTGGTAAAATGATCCTCAACTTCACCAGAAATTTTGGATTGGTTGAATTAATATTGGGTGAAAAATAAGTGCATTTTTGTGTGCAAAAGTGCTCGTTTCATTCACAAATTTACGAAATATAAATGATTTCAAAATGTTTATTTATATTTTAAACTGGTACATTTACTAAATTTGGTGTCATTTTTTATCTAACATTCATGTTATCATCTTCAATTTACTTCCTAATGTTTTGAACGTATTTAATCGAATATCGCAACTTAAGTATGTACAAATTAGGTAGGTAATTTACAAATATGTATTTTATCAATATCAATTAAGGCCAGGGCAGACGGAAAGCAATAAGTCTTTATTTTAGGAAATAAAAATAAATGCAGTCTCTGGTGTATATGCAAAATAATAAATTATTTTTGATTAAACTACCATAAATTAGCAATTACAGTTGAATCAAAATGAAAAGAACTATTAGGAAAATCGATTGTATTTTCTTAGACGTGTTCATTATTCAGTTTGAGCCGCTCCCACAATTGATTTGTACCTCAATAGTCAACAAAAAGAACCGTATTTGCTGCAAATACCTTGATGTAATTTTTATTTGCTTTACCCCACCTAAAGATAATAGTCCAAACAAACTCTATACAGTTACACGATGAAATTAATGCGAGGAAATTAATGACTTTAAGGCTTTAGAAACCCCAATCATCCAAATACCAGACCATTTAATGTAAAGTTTTGTTGGTTAAAGAGGAAGCTAATAAAGATGTAAATTACTCGCGATTAAGAGATTGGATTAATAAATAGCCAGGCAGTTTTTTCTGGACAAGAGTAGTTGAAATGGCTAAATGAAAAGAATAATGACTGGCAGGTAAAAAGATGAAGGATGAGAATGAGAAAAAAAAGGAATTTGTAACAACGGTTAACGGTCCTATTTCGATCAAATAATAAGCGGTAATAATAGGTAAAAGGGCAAGGATTATATTCAATTCAAATTTAATATACAAAGGGTAGAGAAAACGAGTTAGTAATTGCATGGTATCATTTTACAAATATTTTTATGCCCCTTTCAAATGAAGCACCCTGTATATAAATCCGATTTTTATCGCACGTCACATTTGAGCACCTTTGAAAAAACAAGCCATAAAGTAGTTCCCACACATTAATTGCGCTGAATAAAATTAAATAAATAAATAAACAACTGTCCAGCCAAAACAAATAAAATCAAAATTTAAAGTGGGCCATTTTGTAGCGCATTAGATATGATAATCCGAATCATTAATACCCAAATAGATACAGTTATTTAAATAGAATCGAAATTTGCCAACGCAATGAATTTTTACTGCAATATATGATATGTTAATTAGATATGTAAGGCACTCGCGGTGAATTTGAATTTTTTCTATCATTTATTGGAGGTTTTCGCGAACGTTCGAACATGGAAAAAAAATAATTTCCTTCCGTCGAGGATACCCGAGCCGCCGAAAAATATATTTTTAACTTTTACGTAGAGAAAAAAATTCGCAGGGCAAATATGTAAATTACCCACGCAAATAGAAGACCCGCTAAGTTAATATTTGTACAACCAATGCGAAATCGTTAATTTATCTACACCGGAAAACACGTGGTGTGTTACGGCAGAAAAAAAACCAAAAAATTTTTATCTACGAAAAATTATTCTCTTACCTTGGTCGATGATTTTCCGACGCGCAACTCAACCGAAAATCACGAAACTATTTTTTTGAAATGATTTTTTTATTAATATTTTCTGCTGGAGACTGAAACTAATATTAGCGAGGAACGTTGCGGCTCACCTACTATTTAACGTCCAACTGAAATAAAACTGAACGAGCTGAAATTTTTAAAATTATACGCGGTTAAATCGCATGGTTGTCAGCTCGCTCGAAAATCGTACAAACAGAAAACGCGCACGTTCGAATTCCTTCGATAACAATAATAAATTAATAAATCCTCTTAATAACATGCAACCAAAAATAATTTAATCTAATAAATTGCACCGCTTTAACTGTACATTCCTACAGTTATTACAACAAACAAAACTAATATTATTATATTGAATCTCCCGCAAGATCGACCGCTTTACCGTCGAGGTCCATACGAGTAATAATTATTTAAGGTAAACAACTCAGTAAACTTTTCAATAAATTAAATTCTCAGCAAGTAACAAGGAGTAGAATTTCCCGACCTTTTGTTAGTGCGCGTTTTATTGTACAGTTAACATTAATCTCAATAAATCACAATCAATATATCTAATCGGTAAAAATTCAATTTTTAATGAGCGAACAAGGACGTGGATTAGCGAGTCGCAAATTGTTAGTAAATGAGTTAGGTTAATCGGATGTTAAGTTAACTGTACATACAAATTACACTTAGATAATTTAGTACATATAGTAAATCATCTTATCATGTATAGTAGGTTTAGTTATAGGGGTATAAACTTACAATTACATGTGCAACTTTTATTAAAATGATCATTTAATTACATGCATTAACAGTATGAATATGAATGAAAAAATTTTAATCCCACAATATCGCACTCTGTTTCTTTTTATTTTAAATGAGACATGGAAGTTTTGCATGTCCTTAATGCACTCATAGACCATATAGTGTACAAATTTGCACTTATCTGTATATCTTCTTCTTTGCATAGTTTTAAATTTTTATACCAAAATTCAATCTACCTCGCTCAGAGCCTCAGGCTCAGGTAATTCAGTTCCTTTAGACCTTCACAGTGGGTAACAATATGTTATAGACCTCAGGTATTCTTTTTAATTGAGATATAGAAGCTTATTGTGAAAAGGAACTGGATTCTTTGGATTTTTCGCCATCATAAATTGTAAAAGAACTGTCGAGGCTAATACTTGGCAATATTGCAAGCGGCGTCGGTACCGGTTAAAAGTAAAAACAATGTGTTTCCCTCACTACTCGCTACACGACGGACGCAAATAACTTCGAAACTCCACACTTCGCATAAAATTGTTCATCCACTATCGCTGTTCTAATGATTGTGTAATATTATCTATTCCAGAATATTGTGATAATAGCAATCAGGAAATCAATATTCCATTGAAAAAATGATGATAAAAATATTTAATAATCATATAGTAGGTGTTTGAAAGAGTGGTTTTTTGAAAAATATTGTTTTTGGTATAGCTGGCCTTGTAGAAAATATTCTTTGGTGTATTAATAAATACAATTCTAAAAAAATATTCTCTACGTGAATAGAATTCAGTAAAACATATGGATGAGAAATATTTGATTCCAAATAATTAATAAACGTAGAAATATTAAATGCAGTAAATGTGCATATAATGAATTAAACAATAATTTAGCAGATACGGAGAGATTTTAAAAACTTACCCTTTTATACAATATTTTCACTATATTTACTAATGATTAGAGTATTTCTGAATTGACCTATTTTATAAAAAAATTAATTTGTGCGTATATCTTTCTCAAGCTCGATGAATAAATAAAACTTGCTCAAAAATATCGTGTATAAGTTTTCAAATTCAAATTTAAATTATGACGTTTCAGTTTCATACATAACCTAATAGACCTATTCAGTTTATGAAAGAGAGTGATGGAGTTATATGATCAACATAAGTGAACAAGAGAAGCAAATACTTTTCACGCGCAATGTGTGGAACCATTTAAAATCTGCGCAAACATGAGTGGAAGAGAGATAGCTATTTTGGCCTTTTTCATTGCCGATTGACAGACACATTGAATGATTCTTAGATGAAAACTGTTTAAAATATAAAAAAGAAGAGACCATTATCAATCTTAACATTCTTAACCCTATTTTGTTTCCGTTTGATGTTTGTTTATGTTCAGTGTGTATTATTTTTAACAGTATTTCTTTGTATTATTTAGTATATTTATTTATAAAGGTAATAATTTTTTGTATAGGTCAATGGGATTATTTTTTTGAAATATATATTATAGCAAACCGATCAAAAAGCATTTTCGGAAACTTTGTACTAACCCTCTTACTCTTTCTTAGACTTGACTTGTACGTAAATATTAAGCCTATAACCCCTTTCTGGGCAGTAAAAACAAATTTGTATCGAGTCACCGCGTCCATTAAATCCGACGGATTGTTGGATAATGACAAATGACGTCTTAAGTTGTCGTTGTCTGGTTGTCAGAACCGTATTTTACCTGAGGTGCGTTCGTTTGTTCGTTTAGATGTCCAGCTAATTGTCCACAATATGCGCGCGCAGCACAGGTTAAACTGAATAGGTCTATTTATTTATCTAATGATGTTCGCTAAAAATCGTCCAAACGACGTATGTCATGTCAAATGTCACGTCAATTATGTCATTGAACTGTCTTCTGTCAAACGTTTGTCAAGTACTTATGCTGTGCAGTGTTGAGTTTGTACGGATTATTTAAATTTAATAATGTTTTTTGCTTATTCCATGTTCAAATCCCGAACGTTTTTATGATATTTTTATTTAGGTTTTTATTTAATGTTAGTTTTGAGCGCACCTGACATGTAAGTAAAAATATAAACAGGCTAAATACCTGCTTCTGTTTGCATATTAACATGGCCGACTGTATATGTATAAGTGGAACTGTACATTCAATTGAAATATCTGATCTTTTCTGATGGTCACGGAATTTTAGGATGTCCGAATCAGGTGACGTCCAAATAACCAGCAACCTCGCAGAAAGGGACAAACCCCCTAGCAGAGTGGTGCTCTCCGAGCATGAGTTAAGTTCCTTCAGCACACAAGAATGGCAGAACTGCTGGAAGCAGCAAGATTCGTTTATCGCCCTCCTTGAGAGGAAAACCAATTCACAAGAAGGTACTTAACTTCAGTTATTAATGAGTTAAAAAAGTGTTTTTGCAGTTTAACGGGGCTGTATCTTAATGGTGCAGTGCAGTGAGGTGTTACTAAAGTAAAGCTGTGTAGTGAGGCGGTAGTTTTAACGTGTGCTCATTGCAGGGGAACTGGCCGAGCTCCGCCAATTAACCGAGAGGACCAAAGGGCAGCTCTTTGAATCTCAACAAAGGGAGAAAACGTTGGTCCGCAGGCTAGCGGCTAAAGAACAGGAGACTCAAGACTATGTGGTTAGTACAGTATCGATTCACTCTTAAACATGTGCAGTGAGTGCTTTCGTTTACGGTACTTACAAAACTGCTTCAGATGAGACCTTTGACACTAAAATCTCGAAGTGTACTTTGCAACAAATAATCGACTCGAGTGTTACTTTAGTGGTTGCCTTCAATTCAGTACAGTCGATAACAATTAAAAAAAGTGTCTTGGTCCAAAAGAATTGTATTGTTGATTGAATAAAAGCACTTGGTAATATAGGTACATGTGTTGTAGTGTTATTTTAATTATTGTGTAATATATCTAGACTATATACAAGTCTCATTAAGATGAGTTTATTAAAAGACTTATAACACGAAAACGTTGAATTTGTTTACAATAAACTCTGTGCTGTTGTGAGTGGCTTGATATTGATTTAATTACCTACTAAAAATTAAAAACGACATGTTAAAACCTATTTTTTTGTAAACATTTTCATTGTATTTCCCAAGGAAAGTCTTACAAAGGTTACTCATAAAGCATCATGTATTTTTATGTATTTTTCAGTATGTATTAAATATCTATGTGACTTGTTTAGATTTGTAACGGGACTATATAATATATACACCATTAGATTGAATTCAAAATTAAATTATAATCTGTTATTTTATGTGATTTGACATTATGTAATTTTTATATTATCAATGCCAAAAAAGTTGATGAAAATTATTTTATTGGCTAAATCATTACTGCCTTATAATTCATCACATTATTTTGTCGAGATGTTAGTATGTGATTTATAAAAATAACTTTGTAGGTAAACAAGATAAACTATACAAATGTTAAAATGTACAATTTGAGCTAAGATATGTGTATACTGCAATCCAAACTTTCCGTTCATTAAAAATATCGATTGAAAGAAGAGGATTGTTGAATTCAAACAATTTTCCTCATTCATAACAAATACATAACCCTTGCAAACGTGATTTAATTATATTGAACTTTTAAATGCCATTTATGCGTTATGAATGAGTAAATTGTTTGGAATGAATATCAAATTAAAGAAAATCATTTGGGCTCCAAAAAAACCGAAATGGGACTTCTTTCAACAAAAGTATGGATAATTTAAGTGTTATTTCCCGATGTATTATGTGCTCTCAATATACTTCCCATAAATTCTCACCACATATTCTCCTACTACATACAGAGTGATCCAAAAGTATGACAAGTTGCGGGATTTTAAATATGCTTTAATTAAATTTATTTAAATGCCTTAATTATAAGTCATGAGCGCTAATTCAATCTCTTTTATGATCAATACTATCAGATTATGTTTCCTTTGGTTTATTATTCACCTCATCAACATATTTTCTCCTCTCCCTAAATTAATCCAATTTCTTACTCAATCAGTTATCTGCTAATAAGCAGTCTATTTTTAACTCAATTGGTACATTTTGACATAAGAGGTCTTCAACTTATTTTATCCGTTACAGAACCTATTTGTAAAGTAAATGTAACTAAAAATTATTTCTAATACTGTTTGTATTCTATTGTTTTATAAAAGAATGTGATGTCCTAGGTAACAAACCTTTATACATATGAATTGGGGTCGAACTTATTCGTGCTGTTAACAATTAACTGGTCACATGTAAGTAGCATAAAATGACTTGTAATTATTACCGGGTTTTTAATTGTTTGCATAATCAAAATGCATATTATCATTTGCATAAAAACGAGACAATTGTTTTAGTATTTTCCAAGAAGTGGTGCTTTATATTTGCTTTTATATCAATCTTTGGGGTTAAAAAACCGTCTGCACCATTCACTGCATTGAGATTATACTATCTAAATACAAAGATTGTCGTGGAATTTCATTGATATTATTTATTTAAATGTGAAATTTTTCAGATAATTTATTTAATTGGTTTTTTCCTATTGATCGCATAAAGTTGCTTTTATAAACTGTTATATTTGTAAATTTAGGAAGATATATTACACAATATTTAAAAAAAATATTGAATAATAAAGAATGTCCTTAAATTTTATATTATCCACGAATCTAAGGATATTCATTGTGTTCTTTAGCCTCTTATTTGCAATCATTGGTTTACTACTGCTTTGGATTTTAACACGTACATAATCAATTAATTCTAAAGCAAACATTAATTAATTGTATCTTATTATGTGATTTTATATATTACGTTTATTTTTGGTAGTTGTAGTATTTTTTCTAGTAGATTTTTTTTGTTCGAAACTTACTCTTTCTGCTTTGTTTATATAGGTACTTGTATTTACTAGCACTTTAGGCTTTGTTAAAGATTTTCTTTACTAAGTTCTCCAATGATTTTGTTTAATGATTCTTTATCGATTTCAGAGAGTATTTTTATTTCTATTTTTTATTAAACAACCGAATAATTTAAAGCTTTTAATATTAATGTTTCTGTTGTTTATGCTTCATTCAAGGCATAATCTCTAATATTGTTTCATATTAATTTAGATACCGTTTTTTATCTATTACACTTTTGAAATAGTACAAATTCCAAATCAACAATATTAATTAAATGAATAAATTTTACGCTCAAACTAATTCAACGAAAAAATTTCTAAATGGAATAGTGTAACAAATTTCGTGAAATAATGAATATAGGCGAATAATCGAGAGAATTTTCGGCTGTTGCGTTTTTTCAGTACATGGCCAAATGACACAACAATTTTGTTATAGTCATTTGAATAACTAATTCGTATGATTGGTACTCACCTCACTATTTGCGACATGAGCGTTGTTTACGATGTTAAAGTACTGTAATTAAACGGCTAAACGTCGCAATGAATTAATGATTAATCAATTACTATACAATACAAGAGCGTAGAATTTCCAGTCTGATGCAATAAAATTGTAGAAATAGAATGGATACAATTTTTTATATTTATGATACACATATTTGCATTTAATAAATATGCTAAAAGTTTGAATTAATTTATAGAAATTGTTTCTTATAACTCGGAAACTATTAAACCGATTGACTAACAATTCTGAAGAAATAATGCATGGGGTTTTTCATTAATTTAGGTTGGTTAATAATTTTTTTTCTGTTTATATTACTATTTTTATTATTTCTTAAGGGTTTTAAGGGTACTGTTTCATTTAGGTGTATTTATAGTTGGATTTTAAATTAAAATCTTTCAATTTCTGAGTTAAAAGCGGCTTTTGGTTGCATTGTTGAGCAATTTTTAACAATTTTTTGATTATTCTGTAAAATATTTTGCTTAAGATATCTATTGTTTAGGTACGTTTTTGGGTTAAGGCTGGATGGTAGAAGGTTTTTTTACAAGGCTTCATTTTTGGAAATCGTTAGATAATTTAGCCTTTTCCAAAATATTTAAAACGAATCAAATGTTAACCTAAATCGACAATTCTGTAACGATTTTGTACTGTTCTGAACTTGTGTATATTTAGGCAATGTCAATTTAATGTTAGATACAGATCAGTTCAGAACGGTTCTGTATTTTTGACGGAATAAACCTACTCTAAAGATGAAAGAAGGTATCCAAAGCAGTCGTAAACCAATGTAATTCCGCCCGTCCAACTCCACTAATTCAACGTATTTCTTTTTATCCAGTGTCAATTGAACGAACTGAAAAGTTCACAAGTGCCCACGACATCGACATTACGGACAGTTCTGTTAGATCCGGCGGTGAACAGCATCCTCCAGCACCTGCAGTCCGAGCTGCAGGCCACCCATTTGAAATTAGAAGACACCCAGAACGAGCTGTCGGCGTGGAAGTTCACCCCCGACTCGAACACCGGCAAGCGGCTGATGGCGAAATGCCGGCTGCTCTACCAGGAGAACGAGGAGCTGGGCAAGATCACCAGTTCCGGTCGAATAGCGAAGCTCGAGAGCGACCTGGCGCTGCAGAAGAGCTTCTCCGAGGAGGTCAGGCAGAGCCAAAACGAACTGGACTCGTTCCTGGCGGACCTGGACGAGGACGTCGAAGGCATGCAAAGCACCATTTTGTTTTTGCAGCAGGAACTGAAAAAGGCTAAAGACACTATTCAAGCGTTGCAAAAAGAAAATTGTGCTTTGAAGACTAGTAACGGTCGAGCGAACGGTGACACTAGTGTATGTGAACGAGAACAGACCGATTCGGAAAACGAAATAGAGAGGACACGTGGTGTAAAACGGATTAGGAGATCGTCGGTACTGAGCATCGACTACAATGAAGATGACACTCTTGTTCTTAATACGAATGGTGATGTCACTGAATAATGTCCGATCAGTTTAGTTCTATGCGCACCGCACGTACTTTTTATTTTGGTACAAATTCAACGCTTCGAATTGTTTCAATGAAACCAATAAATCATTATAATGTCCTAGAGTGTATGGTCAATCGCCCAGATTCGGATAGAACTCAAAAATAACTTTTTTTTTTTACTTAAGGTCTCTTTCATCGGAGATACAGATTCTTTTAACATTTAATTCTACATTTGTTATGCTTTACCTGAACTTGGTAGACTGACCACATTTTCTGGGACACCCTATATAAGGCCGGTCTTGAGCATGTAAGAAATTTAGGTTGTTATAAGACCTGTAAACGATTAAAACGTACATTTCTGACACGTTTTTGATGTATGCAAATTTATCAAAATAAAACTACTTGTGTTATAACATCCTACTATTTTTACATGACTTTTAACGTACCATTTATGACCTAAAATCAGCCATAAAGGCTTTAAATTATCATAACCACATTTTGTAAAAACCATTGATATTATTTTGTATAAAACGCATTAATTTTATAATAATTTGTATAGTATATTTATTGAATTTAAATACCTATATCCTGTAAAAGTTGAATAATCGAAAGAGCTCGAACGACATTCAATTCGAGAATTAGTATCGTGCGCGTGTATAGAAACTAAATGAACTTACTCGCATCGACATTTCATTTATAGAAGTGTACTATAGAAGTAATTTTTATAGAAAAATCGAGGATAATTTGTTTGAGAATATAAACGAGTCCAATTTTCATTTACAAATTACGCTAACACGTTTTTCTTCATATTTGTTGTAAATGGTAATTACGCATCTCCAATGTTTATCAAAGGCCAGTGATTGGACGAAGCAAGGCGTTATTGAAATGAATATTTTTTTATTAGGTCATTCGAAAAGTTTGTTACTTTGCTTTGTTTAATTTCTACTTTGAAATTTGACATAATGTAAATTTAGGATTTTTTAAGTTGTTGATCATAACGATTATAAAATAACAATTTTATCGAACATTCATTTTATTTTGTCCCATTATGAATAATTTATTGGAGTTTTGCTTTTAGTCTATTGAGAAATGTTTAATTTTATCTTTGAAGAACAATTTGGAGTGAGCTACTAGTAAGAGGAGTCAAGCTCGGGCTCAATATTCTTTCCCAATACTTTGCTCAGGTACACAATAATTCAAATAATCGATACATTACACCTAAATATATTTGTATTATTTTAAAAAATGTATTAAGCATCAATCTCTCCTAAAAATAGTTGTTTATCACTGGAACCGGATAAAACGACAGGCTCGTTTGGATGAAATTTAACGTCGTTAACGCTTCCATTGTGACCTGGCAATTTATAAATTATTCTCCTTGTATTGGTGTCCCAAATATAAACAAACCGATCTGCCGAACCACACGTTATCTTGTTACCATCCGGTGACCAAGCACATCTGAAAATAACAAATTTAGGCAACGAATAAAATGGAAAAAAGTTCGATTTACCTCAATAAATTCTTTTCGAAATTATGTTGATGTCCGCTGAAAACTTTGATGCACCTATCTGCCGGGGCGTATGGTCTCACGTCCCATATTCTTAAGGAATTATCCATGGAATTGCTGAGGAGATATGATCCATCTTTGCTCAACGAGAGGCCGGTTATACTATCCGCATGTCCTTTTAGAGCGTAGAGAAGCTCTTTTGTACGCACATCCCACACCTATAACAAATTTAGATAGTTACTGCCATCTTAAATGTAGGAGTTTTTGATATTCTAAACCATGAAAACCAATTTACCTTGATATCATTGTCGATTCCACCGCTAAATAATTGCTCGGCGGTATCATTAAAAGAAACCGCAGTAGTTTGGTAAGCAGTATTAATACTGAACACGCTCTTTTTGTTTCTAGTATCCCAAACTTTAACGGTACTGTCGTCTCCGCCGGAGCACATGAGCTGTGGCCCTCGTCTAGCCCCTTGTACGCAGTTTACGAACGTTGTGTGACCTTTGTACTTCTTAATCCTTTGGCCCGTTACGATGTCCCAAAGCCCTAGAGTGTGGTCAGTGCTGGAAGTGAATATATTCGAACCGTCCGTGGTGAAATGCATTTCTGTTACGGCGCCTGTGTGGCCCGATAGTACCGATATATTTTCGCATTCTCCGTAGACGCTCCAAAGAACTAAAACGAGAGTGAATGTTAACTAGGATAGGATTAGTATAGTTGGACTTACATATTCTTCTATCGAAACCAGTTGAGGCTAAATATTGCCCTTCAGGGTGGAAATCAACGCTAAAGATCTCACCGTCGTGACCATCTAACTGCATGATGGGCGCGAATAAGTTAGAAGTCCTAGCCGGTGCCTTGAAATGCAATATTGTTTAGAATATATCGAAAATTTTATGGGAAAACTTACGGCTTGAAGAACTGATGTATTCTTATTTTTGGTGGCCACTTCATGCCGCTGCTTTTTATTTACCGGTACTAGGGCACTATCTTCTGCTCGACGTTTATTTTCGACGCCCATTTTCCGTTCTTTATAAATATTTTCACACAATGTTTGTGTATTGTTTTTATTTGGTTAGAAAAATCTTCTTTTTCTTTACGATTTAAAAGAAGAATGAGTGGTATGAAGTTAGTGCTGGAACAACTTGTGCGTGGCATTTTGGGGAAAAAAGGGTTTATGTATAGTATAATCAATAAATGAGGGTTGCATCGGTTATTACTTATTGCGATTATATTCTCTGGTTTTATTAAACCTAGCAACAAATAATTAAAAGTGGCTGTAGAAGGTGATAGTATCAGTGCTGTTTAAAAAATAGAATTTACTTATATGTCAAAAACGTCAATTCAACTCTTTTGACACTGACACATGTGTCTTTTGAATAAGAAGGTTAAGTGGATTGTGGTCAAATTTTGAAATTTAGAAAAATGTCGAAAAAGCGAGGTAATAAGAAAAATCTAGACGACGATTTTGAAGAAACCAACAGTATTACTAGTGAAAAGGAAAAGCCGGCTCCTAAATCTAAAAGTAAGGCCGGTAAGAAAGGGAAGAAAGGCAAAGATGGTTGGAGTGATGACGAGGATCTTGACCAAGGTTAATATTGCAGATAATATAAAGATTGTTGCTTTATTTTAATATTTTTTAGGTAAAGAAATCGTCGATAAATCAGAACCGATCGAATCTAAGCCTGCTTCAAAAAAGAAAGCCAAGAAAGGTAATTTTTATTCGATTTTCAATTCCTCCCCAATAATCATTCATTCTCGTATCATTTTACACTTACAACCTGCACGTTACTGAACTTACTTGATTACTATTGATCTCACATATTCTAAATAACTTGTTCAGCCAATAACCTACAGGTTATAACATCATTATGAAACAACATATGGTCAATTACCCGTAATATTGAATTGCGCATAAATATTTAACTTTTCCTTTTATATCCAGGAAAGGCCAATAAAAACGACGATTGGTCCGATAAAGAAGAAGACATCAAACTTTCTGATGAAGAAACAAAGCCTGCATTTATAGCAGCTAAAAAGTCTGCCAAGAAGAATAAGAAAAAGAAAGGCGATTGGTCAGACGATGAAGACATTGAAGTTAAGCTATCGGAGAGCGAAGATGAGAATGTACCACAAATAGTAAAAAAATCGTTAAAGAAGAATAAAAAGAAGAAAGAAGTGGATATAGATGATGAGTTAGATGTTGATTCTGAAATTAGTGAATCTGCAAAGGATAAGAGTAATGATAAGGTAAATATTAGTAATTTGCCCTTTAGGATCGCTGTAATTAGTATTATTTTTTTAGAATGATGTCGATAATGAATCTCAGGATGAAGGAAGCCTTAAATCCGTGGAAGAGTTACCGTTACCCACAAAATCCAAAAAGAAAAGTAAAACCCAAAACTTGAAATCCGAACCATCTGCCCCAGATGATAACGTAGAAGAAATATCGGATAAACCAATCGAAAATGGTACAAGTAGTAAAGCTGATGAAACAGTAGCAAAAGAAACACCAGCCAAGGAAATAGAGGAAATAACCGAAAAGCTCAGCTCGACCGATATCGGCGATCAATCGGAATCGAAAGAAAAAAAATTAACTCACAAAGAGAAGAAAAAGATGAAGAAAATGCAGCAATACGAACAGCAAATGGAGACGATGCTGAAGAAGGGCGGACAAGGCCATTCCGAATTAGACAGCAACTTTACCGTAACGCAGGCGCAGAAAACCGCTGGGCAATTGGCTGCGTTCGAAAATGCAGTCGATATAAAAGTCGAGAATTTCAGTATAGCCGCTAAAGGAAACGATTTGTTCATTAACGCGAATTTATTAATTGCTCAAGGCAGACATTACGGCTTAGTCGGCCCCAACGGGTAAGTCATCAATTTCTTCTTACACTGTTCAAGACTACTCATTTTTAATTCTTATTTTAGACACGGAAAGACTACATTGCTGCGACACATAGCCCAAAGAGCCTTCGAGATCCCTCCCAACATCGACATACTCTACTGCGAACAAGAAGTAGTAGCGGATGACAACACTGCAGTCGAAACCGTCCTAGCTGCCGACGTTAAAAGGAACAATTTACTCAAAGAATGCAAAGAATTGGAGGCTGCTTTCAACGGCGGCAACTTGGAAGTTCAAGAAAAATTAAACGATGTTTACGCGGAATTGAAAGCCATCGGGGCCGATTCCGCCGAGCCCAGAGCGAGGAGAATTTTAGCCGGTTTGGGATTTGACCGAGAAATGCAGGTTTGTAACCCACGAATTAAGCGAACTGTTGTTACATGTACGCATTTTAACTAGGATCGTGCTACGAAAAACTTCTCCGGTGGCTGGCGTATGAGAGTCTCCCTGGCCAGGGCGCTTTACATCGAACCAACGTTGTTATTGCTCGATGAACCTACTAATCATTTAGATTTGAACGCGGTTATTTGGCTCGACAAGTAAGCTTATTCCAAAACATTTCACTGAATTATTTACCGATCGATAATCTTTTGTAGTTACTTACAAGGATGGAAAAAGACCCTTCTCATTGTTTCTCACGATCAATCTTTCTTGGACAACGTGTGCAATGAAATCATTCACTTGGATCAGAAAAAGTTGTACTATTACAAAGGGAACTATTCGATGTTTAAGAAAATGCATGTGCAAAAGAGGAAAGAAATGATCAAGGAGTACGAGAAACAGGAAAAGCGGTTAAAAGAGTTGAAGTCTTCCGGATCTTCCAAGAAACAAGCTGTAAGTTAATCATTTATATGTATACAATAAGAGTGGTTTTAATCAAATTGGGATTTATAGGAGAAAAAGCAGAAAGAAGCTTTGACCAGGAAACAGGAGAAAAATAGAACGAAAATCCAGAAACAAGACGAGGAAATTACTCCTACAGAGTTACTTCAGAAACCTAAAGAATATTTAGTGAAATTCAGCTTCCCGGAACCTCCACCTCTTCAACCGCCTGTTTTAGGAATACATAGTAAGATTGCCACTTGCAACTAATTATGATAAGTAAACTATACGCTGCTTATTTTAGATGTTACTTTCGGATGGCCCGGACAGAAACCTCTCTTCGTAAACACGGATTTCGGTATCGACATGAGCAGTAGAGTGGCAATTGTCGGACCGAATGGTGTAGGAAAATCCACATTTTTGAAATTGTTAACAGGAGATTTGACGCCAGCTGTAGGAGAAAATAGAAGGAATCACAGATTGGTAAAGCGATATTATAGTCATTTGTACTGAAGTTTATTACTTGTTTACTCCTTTAGCGTATTGGAAGATTCGACCAGCACTCCGGAGAACATCTAACCGCTGAAGAAACTCCTTCAGAATACCTCATGCGGTTGTTTGATCTACCCTATGAGAAGGCGAGGAAGCAATTAGGAACGTTTGGATTGGCTAGTCATGCACATACTATTCGTATGAAGGATCTTTCCGGTGGACAGAAAGCTCGTGTAGCCTTAGCTGAACTTTGTTTGAATGCTCCCGATGTACTAATTTTGGTACGTTCGTTTTTTCATTTTTACACTCGTTTTTAATTACTTTTTACCTCGTAGGATGAACCTACTAATAATTTAGACATAGAATCAATCGATGCTCTGGCAGAAGCCATTAACGAATACACTGGTGGCGTAATAATTGTTTCCCACGACGAACGATTAATAAGGTAAATAATTCATATCGAGAACTATCGCGAACATTATTAAATGCCTTTCTAAGGGATTGAATGAAATATTGATTATTAATAAACCAATTTCAGAGACACCAGCTGTGCCCTCTACATAATTGAAGACAGAACAATCAACGAATTGGATGGAGACTTTGATGATTACAGGAAAGAACTGCTGGAAAGCTTAGGAGAAGTAATTAACAGTCCCAGTATAGCGGCCAATGCAGCAATTGCTTAGGTGAATTGTTACTGTTGCAATAAATTTAAATTGTTAAAAGTGAAATTGTTGATATTCTAGCTAATTTCTAAAAATACAATATTTTTCAATCGCAATTCAAAGTGAAATTATCATACATTTGATGGCCTTATACATGATTAATAAATTTTTTTATTTATTATTTAACGAATCGTATGTACAACTTTCATTTTAAAAATAAAATCGTTTACCTACCTACGCATTTCTTAATAATGGGAACTCTGCGAATAGCGAAAATAGAATTGTTTATTCCTTTCATTAAATTAAATTAGTTTAAATTTATTTACAAAAGAAACGTTACGTTTGAATCGAAGAAACACGTACTTAGCGATTTGGCTTCTAGAATAAATTTCTACACACCGGACACGAACTCTTGTAGCTCGTCCTAAACCATTTGTACTAAAAACAAATATGTATAAAAATAAAATCTTCGCAACAAGCACAATTCTCTTACCAAGCAAGCCGAATGGAACTTTTTCTTGCACGTCTGACAGGACAACTTCGGCAACTGGTAGGTTCCCGGGTGCAAAACGGCGAAACAGATGTAACATTCCTCCACCCCGTCGAATTTCTTGTCCAAATTATTGTTCCACAGGGACAACCCGTCCCAGATCCGGCCGTTCTGGTGGACCACGCATTTCTTAAATTGCAACAACCATTGCTTGAGGCTGGCGCCGGCGATCTGCTTGTCGCAACGGACAAACACGCAACCTAATGGATAGTTCGGCGGCAGAGTTATTATAAGTTCCACCTGCGCCTCGTCCACCGTGTAAATGGCGATTATTTCCCTCGCTCCGGGCAACACGTTCAGCTGAAATAGCGAAATTCACTGTTATTATAACTATAGCACATTTATTCTGGATGGTTCTGATAAGTTCAATTCGATTTGAGAAAGGAGCCAAGAACCATGTTAGTATTCGTGGTATGGGGTGAATTTTACAATGTGGAGTTTTTCGATCAACTCGTATGAACAGTAGGGAATATCTGGATGTACTGGAGAATCGCTTTTTACCATTTTTAGACAAACATAAAAACTTTCAGTGAATTTTCCAGCAAGATAATGCCAGCAACAATGTTGATCGCGAATCTCTAGCATGGTTTCAGGGCCTGATTTATTAGAATGGCCAGTTAATTTGTTTACTTTGTTAACTTACCACCATGTTTTTGAATTTGCTTTGGCAGGCCAACAACTCGTTCAATTCCTGTGTAACCAAGTGCGTCGATACGTAGCATTGGGTCACCTTTTCGACGATTTGGGACAATTTACCATCCAAACTCGTCCACCAGTGCCTCACAACAGCCGGTAATTGCGCTAGAGTCGACGAATATATCCAACAAACCAGATTTTCAATCTTCTCGCTATCGCACGTATCTAAAAAAACTCTCCTTAAATACACTTATTCGACGATTACTGGTGCAAAAATAACCTGTCACGGAAATGTCCGGTTTCCTCAAAAACGGCTCCATCAGGCTTTTGGATTTCCTTTCGCTGAATTGCAAAACCTCCGCCGGCATTAACCTGAAGAGGTTGTTCAAAAGATTTTCCAACAAATCCTCGTTCCTGCAAAATTAATATTCTCTTGTAGAACGTAAAATATACGAGTTATTAATATTTACTTCAACCAATCGGCGTATTGAAATCTCAATTCCGTTGAGGATTTCTCGCACAGCGACAACAGAATATCCCACAACAGCAAATATGCAAAGGTATAAGTAAACGAGTCTGTCAGTGGCTCTACTCTGCAACTATCATCTCCCAATCTGCAAATATAATTAACAAATTAAACTTTAACTTGCGGAAAGTATATAAAAGACCTGGACATACTTAAATTCCATAAGCAAGCTGTTAACGATGTCCTGCGTTTCCACCAGCTTCTCCTTGAACTGTTCGAATATCAGGCCCATTTTGTGCGGATTGTTAGTGCTCACGGCCTCCGCGTCGATGTTCACCAGTCCGGGCACGAAGGCGAGCAACATTTTGTAGCCCCACAGCTGCAAACTGGGCTGGGAATTGGTCAAGAGCAAGCAGCTCTGCTTCAAGTACTTGGACCATTTGGGCAAACTCTCGCTGGCTTTGAACACTCGCTCGCAGTAAACGTGCGAAAATATCTTTGTGAATTCTTGTATCAATGGCAAGAAGGTCGTTATGTTTTGTTTCCGATTCAGCTGATCTGAAAGATATGTTTTGTATAGTGTGAGTAGTGTTGAAATTTATATAATTACCTGCTAAGTACAGCCAAATTTGCAAGAGGTCATTGTGAGTGCTTTCTACTAATATCTCCTCCCATTCGTCGATGTAACTGCACGGTATTTTCTGTTCTTTTAAGTGCCTCATTTGCGCGTCAGTGTTAACATAGAGGTTTACCACTGCGCACAGTAATGATTGATACTAAAAAATATTTAGTATTTATAAAGGGTCTTTTAAGAAATTGGGTATATCACGTACTTGGTAAGTATCAAACAAAACTTTAGCTTTTAGGCAATTAGAAGCCCAAGACACCAATGAAATAATCCCAAAGTCCCAATGCTTCTGGTTGAAACATTGAAATTTCGATTTCATCATGCACGAGCACAATCGGATGATTTCGACGATTACCTGGCAATCCTGCCAGCTGATGAGGCTTCTGGAAACGTTGTAATAAAATAAAATTGCTACCCAGCTCATTTGCATTGTGTACTTACGAGTTGTACAGGAATTTAGGAATATCGGCGATTCGTATATTCACCATTTTGGTAAAGACCTCGGCAATTTGCACGTCGATTTCCTCGCAACGAATTAAACTTCTCAATACGATAATATCGCCGACGGCGTCGAATTTGTTTTGTACGTTGTCGTATGTTAGATGGTCTTTGAATATTCTGGTCGCTTGTAAAGTAATTTCTACTTCGCTATCTGGGATGTTTCTAACAAAGTCCTCGTAAACTGAGCACAGATCTTGAGGTTGAATCTTGGAATAGTATAAATAAACCGCTTTGATCCAATACCATCCATTTTTCATTGACATATCATTCAAATAAATCGTTATGTTGGATTTTAGTATTTTATCGCACACTTTTAAGGCCTCTATTACTTTCATTTCGGTTAGTACGTTGTAATGCAATATTGCATCGTAATGTACCACCTAAAAAGCATAAAAATTTGCAAGATAAACCGAAAAAAATCAATCAACTTACATTATTAAACGTGGTTAAATACGTCTCTCCAACGCACAAATCGTGTAATATTTGAGAAGCATACACTTCGACCTGATTGATAACGGTTAAAATAAGTACTTGTCTTTCCATTTCATCGCCGCTATCATCATCATCATCATCTTCATCATCGATTGCATCGCCGAAAGAAGAACTTAACACTCCTATTTTTAAATAAATCCAAGCAAAGTATCGAGCCACATCGATATTCTCTACGTTAGTAGTAATAGGATCGATTTCTTTGTGCGGGCGAGGTAAATTACCATTCAGAAACTCCGTTAAAGTGCAAAGTTCTTCTATAAACCTACAAAAGAATGTTAATTAAAACTAATTCTACTAATTAAAGAAACCTGCTTACCCTTGTGAGGAATGAACCGCTTCGTTCCGCAGGAAAATTTCGAAAAACTCGCTCAAACCGAGTGGAACGCTTTTATAAACAGCTATCAACGCCATCACGATTATTTTAACGAAATGATTCAACTTCGATTCGCTCAAATCGCTTTTGGAGAACTCATCTTCGATTATCCCGGCCAGTTTGGAGCACAGACTCAAACTCTCTTCTTTGCTTAGGTTTTTAGTGAGCAAAGTGAGCGCGTCCTGCCAAGACGTCGTCACTTCATACATCGTCTCCTGCGAGACGATTTCGTTGTCGATCTCGGGATTGCAGGACAGCCTAAACAGCGCCAATAGCAAGGTGTCCTTGTACGTTAACAGCAAATTCTCCGTGTAGATAATAGCAGAGATGTAAGCGGCTTGACTGGTGCAAGTGTCAGCTGTTATTGTATGATCTGTGTAGTTCTCTATAGCTAGAGTCAATTTCGAAACTATGCTCAAAACCGCCTCCTTGTGGAGGAGGATCTCTGAAACAAATTGTTATAAGTCTATGAAAACTTCCTTGTAATGTAACTTACCTCCATTTTCATCTTCAACGAGTGATAGCTTAAATAGCACTCCTAATTCAGGCGGGCACCCGTCTACGATAATTAAATCAGTGATGGAGATGATGAATTTGCTGATCCTCTCCGATCTCAGCCATTCCTTAACCAGGGGATTCTTGTTGTGCGGGTGCGATAGAGCCTCGGAAATGCACCAGCTCAAACACTCGTCGGAAGGTACCTAAAGAAATATAGCAGACGAATTCAATTCGTGGATTTGAACTAGAATGTTGGTGTACTTACTTTCAAAAACGTATTTAATATCGCGCTTTTATCCTCGGTTTGCAGGAACTCAAACAACAGAAATATCAGACTAACAACGTGCTTGCAACACAACTCTTGAGTATTGAGCCAAGGTTGCAGAACGTTAGAGTATATATCGGCTAAAGTAGAGTCGGGGTTTTTCGATTTTAGCCTTTCAGACATTGCCAAAAAGAAACATTCGGTATCAAAGTTTATGACAAGAGAATACAAATGCTTAATTAGAATGTTCGACTTCTTTTCGGTGGTATATTGCACATAAAGTTCGGATACATTATAAGCAAAGATGTTTAGGCGATCTAGGTAGTTTTTATCGTTAATAACATTTCCAACTTCTGGTTTCTGCTTTGAGCTGCTCTCCGAATCGGTGCAAAATTTAACCTGCAAATAAAATAAAACTCAACATCAAGCAATTAAATTATTCCTGTTACCATACTTTGTATTGTTTTTTAGATTTGCTGATACATTTCAAGGATTGCATAAAGTCCAGTTGTTTCACAGCAAAACTTTCCACATCGAAACACGGAATTTCTTTAACATTGAACAAAGTGTCTCTAAATAAATCTAGTACATTCTCTAAAAAGAACTCCAAGCAAGCCTTCAAGCCGTCGGAATCCAAGTTTCTACTCCAATGTTGTATCAAAGACGCGATTTGATTGAACAAAGACTTGTAATTAGTCGAATCTTCTAAGAGACACCATTCTATCGAGGCCAAAAGGTGGGTTTTAATTAGAGTCTTGCAAAAGGGTAGATCAGATTGCTTTTTTAATATGATATATTGAAGGCACTCTACGAAAGCTGTCGCCACTGCAACCGATTCGCTTCGACTGGCAACCGTCGATTTCTGTTTGGATCTAAAATAATTCATTTAATGTAATAAATTGAAATCTTCTGTTGGGTACAAACTCACCCCAGCCATAGATTTTCGAAAAATAGACTGTAGAATTGTGGTACAGTTTCTTCAATAGTAGGAGGTAAATAGGAAATCAAAGGCAGTAAGCTGGGATAAATTACTGAAGCATTGCCTTGGCCACCTTGTTTCAATATTTTCCAAAGTTTGGGTAGAAATAGTTTTTCTATATTTATGTAGGTCCACCAATCCTTCAAAATAAATAAAGAAAACAAATAAATTAAGTCGAATTCGCTTTTGGTTGCATTTAAAATTATTCACCTTTATATTAGATACAGTTAGAAGAGCTGCTTCCCACACCTGTGGTAATACAACTGCATCGTGTTCTTCCAAGTTATTAAATACATTGTTAACCACGTTTGAACCCTTCTCTTCCAGAAGAAAGGGCGCTTTTTGGCATAAAACACTAATTATTTTAAAAAATGAAGCTCTCACTCGGGCAACTTTGCTTTTGGAAAACTTCCAAAATTTACCTAAAAAAATCATCAATTTCTAAACACGTTACAAAATCACAGATAAACTCACTGTTCGAAACGATGCTATTGTTTAAATCGATGGCGTTTTTTATTTGTTCGATGGACACTTTCTCCAGGTACAAGCAGTACCCCTGAAGACAAGATATCAGAACTCTCTCGTATTTGGCTTCGGCCTCCTCGGCTGAAACGTTTTTCAAATTGCTCAGAGTCTGAGCTGTTTGGACCAGCAAATTGTCGCTCAGGTAATTCAGGATTTCTTCTTGGCAAAACACAATCGCTTCTTGGATCTTATTAGGAGGAAACGCATCCTGCAATAACAATAACAATTTGCAAACACTGAAAAAATGGAGTATTTAATATTACCATAAAGGCCTGCGAAGCGATACTCGCTGCAGGAGGGTAGGTGTCATACTGTGAGGTAAACCAAGGGGCTATTAATTGCTTTAAGTATGGAGCAATGTTACGTTTGACTTTAAGCACAATTTGATGATGAACGTTGTGCGTAGCTTCCCTGACGTGATTGTCCGTATCGGTGGCTAAAATGTTATAAAATCGAGGCCAGACTGGTAAGATGCTTTTCACAATGTCTACTTCCGATTCTTTCACCAGTTCCGCGAATTCTTGTAAACCCTAAAACGAAATATTTAGCATACAGTTAAATTTAAGGAGAATTGCTACCTTTATTTTGGTAGTCGAGTCTTTTTTAGCAATCTTTTTGAGAATAACTTGAATGTTTGGGTCTAAGGAAGTTTCGATTTCGTCGGGATTCGAAAGGGAAAATCCGAAAGCTGAATCTTTCACTCCTGAGAATCCTACGAATTGGGGCATCGACGTGCCAAGAAGTTCCGCGCTTCTTCCGCTGTTAGAGGGCTAAAATTGAAGAATCCTGATAAGATTTGAGCAATATGGAAATCTCACATAAATGTACCCTTGCATTGTTCTTGGTTCTGTTTGCCACTTTGTGCTTACCACCCATATTGTAAATAATCGCAAATGGAGTAAACAGCGATTAGTCGTTTCGTTTTATAAGAAAATAACAACGCAATATGAGTTTTTAAATTTTGACAACACTCAAAACAAGACACAAGACATAACCCTAAATTATTACAATAGCAGGTTTGTTCGAGTAGTGTGTTCGGAACTGTCACTACTACGTCATAATAAGAGTGGCCTTTTACGCATTGAGGTAACTAGTGTAAATGTGTGTCATATCAATTGTCAAGTAAATTTGGCAACGTTGATGTCTAGGCCTTGCTGTGAAAAGTATGATGTGACATTTATTGTTTGACCGATAAAAAAAATAAAAAAAGTAATTTTCGCCTGTGATTAATGTATTTACCTACAACGTATAAAAATAAAGTAAAATGGACCATCTAAGGGACAACCAAAGTCTCGGGTTAAGTACGGAGCAAACGGAGAAAGTGCTCCAGTTTCAAGATCTAACTGGCATAGAGGACATAACGATATGCAGGGATGTCCTACAAAGGCACCAGTGGAATCTTGAGGTAGCAGTCCAGGAACAATTAAACATTAGGGAAGGCAGGCCTACCGTATACGCGCTGGAGTCCCGACCTCCTGCCATTGTAAGCGATCATTTAGGGCAGCATTTCTACTACACTCCGCCTACAGATGGATCTGGAAGTGGCTTCAGGGGGCTGCTCAAGACAGTCATTAATTTTATGTGGAATATGTGCTATAGCTCGTTCATCACGTTCTTACAAATAGGCCGAAGGCTGTTAGGTATGTATAGTAATCGTGTAATTCACATTTGAATGTCTACTAATGCAAATTTTTAATTTCTCTGCAGGTATCGAATTCCGACCGAGGAGTAACCCTCTGCAGGACGTGATGGACTTTATAAAGGTGTACGAGGAGAAATACTCGAGATCGCATCCCGTATTCTATCAGGGCACCTTTTCGCAAGTGCTGAACGACGCCAAGAGGGAACTCAGATTTCTGTTGGTGTACTTGCACGATTCGGCTGCCGCAGACACCGACTCCTTTTGTAACACTAGCTTGGGCAACCAAGAAGTAATCAGATATATCAATCAAACGTTTTTGTTTTGGGCCTGCACGGCCGACTCGGACGAGGGCAAGAAGACCGCGAACGCCGTTAAAGCCACGCATTACCCGTTTTTGGCCATTTTGGTCCTGAAGGAGAATAGAATGACTGTTGTTGGTAGGTCTTCTTGATTATAATTACATATATCAGTCGTTATTAAATCTGGTAATTATTATTTCAGGTAGGTTAGAGGGATTTTCGGATCCGGCTTTATTGAAGCAAAGGTTGACTACGGTTGTGAACGAATATGAAATAAATTTGGTGTCTGCTAGGGCTGATAGATACGAGGCCAGCATCAATAGGTAAGTGTAAAAGCTTTGATCTTTATTAATAGTTTTATCTAAATATACGATTATTATAAACGTTAATGCTTTTAGATAAATGACGATTACTGTAGATTAAATTCAAAAGATTTTGTTAAATTATTGTGAACTAAAAGAGCAGGCTGTATGATTAATAACTAAAAAAATGTACTTCGTTTTAGGTCGTTAAGGTACCAACAAGATGAAGCTTTTGCCGAGAGTCTCAGAGCAGATCAGGAGAAAGAAAGGATAAAAGAGGAAGCCAGGAGAGCCCAGGAAGAGGAAATTCGTAGATTAGAAGAGGTGAGTTTATCATTTTTTATTATACAGGGTGTCCCAATGAAAAGTAGCCCCTTTAATGAGCTAATAATTTTTAAACGCCTAATCATAAAAATATGCGTTTTTCGCAGATATATCTTATTTTCCTATAACTTTTTGTTACAGTGACACAAAAATTTTGTATCGTCTGTACAGGGTGTTTCAAAAATCCACCTCTTTTAAATTCACATTAACTAAATTTTATGGTACAGGACATCTTCTTTTGTACAATAACATGTACAAATAACACATTTTTAAAAAGTAGAAGAGTATATCTTTCAAAATATCTCTACATATACGGGGTGTTCCATTTAAAAAAAAATGGTTACTGTGTATTTAAAACAGGAGATTTTGATAAAACACCCTGTGTTGGTAATACATAATTTCTGTATCAAAGTAACAAAACTTATAATAAAATAAAACATGTATGAGAAAACCGCATGTTTTTACGATTATGCGTTTACAAATTACAAGCTCATTAAAGGGGCTACTTTTCATTGGGACACCCTGTATTAACGATTCATTGATGCTTAATGCAGTGATCCCTGTACAAAAGGATACTCTATAGCTATTTGATGTAAATTAATACACCAAAAGTTACTTTTTACATTACTTATTGCTTGTTTATTAGGAGATGCAAGCCGAAGTGGCGAGAAAAGTGCAGTTCGCCCAAGAGAAAATAAATTCTTTGAGCAAAATACCCTCAGAACCTGATCCCTCTCATCCAGACGCGGTACATGTAGTTTTTAAGTTGCCTTGCGGCAGTAGACTGGAGAGAAGATTTCTCAAAACACATTCCCTGGAGGTACGTATTCTGTAACAACGTTGTCTCCCTATGGAAATTAATTGTCTGTCATTTTTTTGTTATAGTCTGTCTTCTATTTTGTATTCTGCAATCCAAATGCACCGGACACATTCGAGATAACGACAAATTTTCCCAAACGGGTGTTGAAATGCCAAAAGGAACACAATGAAGTGATAGAAACCCTGGAGCAGGCTGGTTTGAAAAATAGAGAAGTGCTTTTCGTCAACGATTTGGATGCATAAAATAACCACTACAATTTTGCGTTGTTAATTTAAAATCCAACAGATCTTTCTATAGATTAGAACGTTTGGTTACCTCGCGAAAGAGTCCAGCACTGTTATTTTTATATATTTTTATGGGAATATTATATATTTGTGTCAAACATTAGCTAAAACGGAATAAAATTATTCTAATTAATGTTTCAATTTAATTATTTTTGCGCATTTCGAATTGTTTGAACAAGGCTATTAATAGGTTTGTTCCAATGAAGTAAAGTTGTGCTCAGTATCTTCGTTGGAACAAACCTATTGATTAGTATAAATGGTATGTGAATTCAAAATTATATTTTGCCAATGCTAAAAACATAATTTTTATGATATGTTGTAAACTAAGGAAGTAAAGAGGTACCAAATCGCGTTCAATTGGCCTACTTGTAACTCCCTTCACTGTAACCTTAAGACAATACTTGAGTCTATTTTTGTAACACTTCTTTGCAAAATGGAGTTAAATTGAATTATTGTTTAATTTCGATTATTCGTGTAGATCCCACATGTGCAATAAATCCAATTTATTGTTTCAAATTTGCTAAATTTTATTAAATGCATTGTTTCCATAAACTTTACAGTTTGCACTTCAATAGTAACAACTCGTATAATTTCCACATTGCACTTTTTACTGTCTTGTAAGAATCACAGATAATATTTTCGTGTTCCAGATAAGTTATTGAACTGTTTCTAAACTTTACAGTTCAGTATCATTATTAGAACAAACATGTTACTATGCTCTTAAACATAGCAAATTTGAATATTATTGTTTAGATGTTACAATTAAAAAATAAAAACACAACCTGACACTATAAATGTTTGGTGTACGTATAATCTAAATTTTAGTTGAAATATTATCAAAAATTTATCATTCCCAAATAATGAATGGTTAATGTTGAAGAATTTCGATTTTATTTTGGGTATCATAACAAACCGTTATTGATTGAATGTATTTTTTATAGCATTTATTTTATATTTGGATAGCAAATAACTGCAAGTATTATTTAGGTTTTACATGTATTTACTTTCAAATGTATATATGTAAAAATAAATACAAATTGTTTGACTATCACTAAGTTTATTTAAATTACTACCAATTTTACCGTTACTTCATTAAGAGAGTATTGTTCGAATTGATTTAATAATAAATCATTTACCTGCTTTATTAAATCCACAAGATTATTTCGATGATCCATTTTACTAATTTTTAAAGGTATTTTTAAGTAGTAATCCAAACAGATCTTACACATCAAATAAACAATCTGCCATCATTAAATATTATGATTAGTTACAATAGTTTTAAAAATATTACAAATCAAACAAACACATACTAAATAAATGATAAGATAAATTCACGTTGATGCAACATACTTGGGTTTGGTTTCCGAATCAGTAACAGGCCTTATGTAAATCGCATCCTCCGGTAGCGGATCAGGAGCCGTTTCTTCCTCTAAAAAGTAAGAACAAGCCACAGCCAACACCGAGCCGTTGTGATTGAAGCACAACGAGGTAATTGATGTGTGATACTGGTGGAATTGGCACAACCGCTTCTTATTGAATCCATCCCAGATATTTACGAATCCGTCCGAACCCCCTGTAGCGAAAGTGTTGTAAATAGGGTGGAAACTAATAGCGTTTACTGGGTAGACTTTCTCTAATCCATTCTCTTTTATTCGGTGGCATTTGAAAGCGTATTTTTTCTTTTGAATTTCCGGATTCGTGTCCATGTATTCGACTGCTACTCTACCTAGAAGTTCGATAAAGTTGAGATTAAAACCAAAATGAAGCTTAAAAAACAAAACTTGAGAATGAGGAAATGGTATAGAAACAATGTTAGTACCTTATAAAACGAAAATACAAACAATTTTTCAACATTCAAATACAGTGTGGCACAAAAAACGTAAACAAATTAAACCACTTTTATATACTCATCAAGGAAGGTTTGAATATAACTATTATTAAACTACCTACTCAAGTTTTGATCATTCATTCCAAGTATACCTTGTATTATAATTAGTAATTACCTTCGATACTGCTAAGCACGAAACCTTGTTTGTTAGGAAAACACCTGAGAGCTCGAGTTTGGTATTTCAAATTAGATTCACGTTTTTGCACAGTATAAGACATATTTCTCACATCCCAGACGAGAATCCTCCTCGAAGCTGTGCCTACTACTAGTTTTTCACCACAAACGCTCATCGTGTAAACCCGCTCCCCTTGATTGCAATTCATGCTACATATGGGCCCTCGGGGGTCCCACACCTTAACATGATGATCCCAACTTCCAGTGATGATAGCATTCAAATCGGTGCAGTATTCGACGCATTTTATGGCATTGTTGTGAGCACCTATCGTAGTCTCTTTAGTGGCATTGAAATCGAAGGATTTAAGTGTGGCATCTAATCCTCCGCTGTAAGAATGGACTGCGTCCGTGAAACAGCAATCGAGCACGGCGCTGTCGTGGGCGTATTTGTGCCTTAAATTATTCGCTGAGACGTCGTATAATCTGACAAATCCGTCCCAAGAGCTGGCAAGGAGGAACTGGTTGTTATTGGGGCCGAATTTTACTGCGGAAATCGCGTCATCGGGTGGCGATTTTAATTTATATTCGTTTTGGGACTTCATATTCCTCGCTTATTCGATTATTTTAGTCACTTTTCAGTTATATGTAGCAAAAAGTAAACTAACGCAAAGGAAAATAAAATAATAACATAACCTAAAAACTACCGCTGTCACTGAGCTTCTTAACTGCTTGAGTAACTGCATTCTATTTGAATAAGAGACCACTAGAAGGTGGGATTACATGACATGTAAAAGAATTTGGTGAATTCTGGGTTCATTAGTTTGTATTTTTCTCCATGCTAAATATACTAAAAGTGGGCTTCAAATTTGTTAAAAAAAGTAAAATTTAAATGATTTTCATATTCAATTCAATTTGGTGTTCACCCAAGGCCTTCATCTAATGTCTAATTCAGTAATCTTCTTCTTTTTTATAAACAATAACATAACCTAACAAACTAAATTTGCATCCTGCATTTTTGTTTGCAACCAAAATCAAAATCTAATAACGAAAGAAGCATTTTAATTCAACAAATATTTAAATAACTAATCCTATCCTAGGTAAGCTATAGTCTATATAAAATAATTTACGCAATAATCTAATATGCTTATATTTGTAGATTAAAATACAATCATGATTATCCCTGTACGATGTTTCACTTGCGGAAAAGTCATAGGCAACAAATGGGAAGCGTATTTAGGGCTCCTGCAAGCGGAGTACACCGAAGGAGACGCTCTAGATGCGCTCGGACTGAAGCGATATTGTTGTCGAAGAATGCTCTTGGGGCACGTTGATCTTATCGAAAAGTTGTTGAACTACGCTCCTTTGGAGAAATGAACTTGTAATATCTTTAATATAAATAGAATATTTAATATTAATAGTTTAGGTTTATTTCATTTTGATTTTAAATGTTAAAAATGGAATTAATGTTTGTTTGCGAAGGGTGCCATGAAAGGTGCAAGAGTAAGTTTGTGTACATTGACTGATGGAATGAATCTTATGTCTTGAAATTTGTAATAAATAATTTAAAAAATGCAAATATATTTTTTTCCTTGAAAGTTTACTCAAAAATTCAAAAAAAATTGGAAAAATTGCAGTTTGAGGAACTTGATTGGATCAGTAATCACTAATCATTGAACAATGGTTTAATGAATAATTGATCACCTATCACTTATCTATCTCTTTTGCATACGGAAAAAAGAAAGAGACGGAATACAAATTTTGCATTAATCCACAAAAAATATGATGTAATTTATAATAAATATGTACACATATTAAACAATATTTCACAATTTTCCTAAAATTTTACGCGTCAACCCTTACAATTTCTTAGAATTATTTTCTCAAAACAGGAAGTGACATCCATTCGACGCCAACAAAGCATGCGCAGAATGCATCTTCCATCTCACATTTTGCCGCTTTTTCTAGTAATTGTCGATCGTTGGTGAAGTGCCGGCCATTATTTGTAAGCGGCAAGCGGTGTTTGTATTTGTTTAAAAATTCGTTGCTCCGGCGTGAATCCAATAGGAAGACTCGCACAATTCCCAGCTTAGTTTAGTTCAAATAAGTTAATCAAAATATAACCGAGATGGGCGACGAGAAGAAGGTGAGTCCTAACACAACCTAACAATTCCAATGTGTAATAAAGCTCTTCAAGCTTTACCTACTCCACTTTACCTACGTCGGGGTAATAACGTGATAATAATTTTAGGCAAGCGATGCGGAACACATCAACCTGAAAGTATTGGGACAAGACAACGCAGTCGTACAATTTAAAATAAAGAAACATACCCAGTTGAAAAAGTTAATGACTGCCTATTGTGAACGTGCCGTAAGTATCCGTTATTTTTTCTTACTTGTTTTCTACATTATATTATAGGTTAATGTCAAGCTTTTTACCATTTTGTATTTTCACGAATTTAAGGGAGATATAGTTAATATATTGATTGACAAGAAATGTACAATATGTATTCAAGTGTCCTTGAAATTTGCATTAAGATCAAAATATTGTACATCAATAAGAAAGGTTTCTATATTTTGAAAATCATAATCTAATTGCAACAAACAAAGAGATCACATTTAAATAACCATAGATCAAGATATATAGAGTTCGTATAGCTGCTTAGGTTTGCATGTAAAAGGCCACGCAATTTGGTAAATTAATTATTGTACAGACTTGCTATTTGTTGTTTGAAGAAAATGGATTATAAAATGCTCATATGCAAAGCCAACGCCTTATCTTATTGTTTCAATAATGGTATCAATTGTAGGAGACTCGCATCCAATTTTAATTACCAAATTCGAATTATCACCATCAGTATTAAATTTACTTATTTTGTTGCACAAATAATGGATTTGTGCATGAATGATGACGATTTGTTGCTCGAATGATGAATTAAATCATTCATCATTTTAGATGAACGTTCATACAATTGATTGTGTATCCTTATCTTTATTAATTGATGGATATTTATTTAAAATTTGCCTTGTTTTATAATTCATTAATTTTACATACTTTAAACTTGCTTAAACTATTATAAAAATAGTCAAAAACCTTTTTTATTTAATGATTATACCTACAATACATTTGTATAAGCTTCTTCCTAACCAATTTTCGAGTACCTATATTTAATTCTACAATTGTGCTGTTTGATAAGTTGTGAAGATGAGTTGCATAACTATTCCATATTTATCTTATCCATGACATTGTATATTGATAAATTTATTAAAAAATATTTTTAATTTTCAGGGTATAAGTCCTCAGGTCGTCCGATTTCGATTCGACGGGAATCCCATAAACGACACAGATACTCCGAACTCTTTAGATATGGAAGAAGGGGATACAATCGAAGTGTACCAGCAGCAGACTGGTGGAAGCGTTAATTATAATTAATAACCGATATCCCGCTGTATTTCTTATTTTTCTATATTAAATTAAAATAGTTTTTATGTATGATAATTTAATTTTATTCGTTTTTAATTGCAATGCGAGGTAAATCTTGTGAAAGTTGTTCATAATCCAAATTCAACCGTTCAGGATAGGTCTGATTTTTTTTGTAATTAAACTAGTAATACAAAACATTTTCTTAACGTAGTTTTTTAATTGTAGCTGATTGACATTCAATTACGTTTCTTTTTCGTAGTACTTTTGCCGTTCGCTTTAAGGGCGGTTCTGTCGTCGAAAACTGCGTCTCCGTAGGATTTTAAATGTAAATTTGAAAACACCGAGATGGCTACGAACGCAATTAAACCGATGATAACTACGTATTCAGCTCTGTTTTCAAACTTCACTCCGCATATCGAATACCAAATCGAACCTTCCGATGGTACTCTTTTCAAGCAACTAAAATCGAAGTACTTCTCGTCGTAGTCGGTAGAACACAAGTACTTCCTTTTTCTTAAAGTCTACAAGAACATATACATAAGAATCTTATAGAAATTTACATCATCTTGTACACTTACTATTCCTGCAATAGTACGCAAAGGTACATACTCATTACAAGGTCCTATCGGTTCCTTCAACCCGGTGGAAACTTCATCTTCGGGATTAAACAACACCGGCATGAGTAGGAACAATGCATAGTGCACTAGCAAGTGGAACATGAGCAGCAAAGAGGACCAATGTAGCTTGAAAACGGTGCCATTAACGTTCCGCGATGTGTCACGATCTCCAGTCCAAGCGAGTACCAAAAACACAGCCACTATTATGAACACCGCTATTTCTGTGTGAATCTTGTATACATCATGTAGTGGATGATATATTAGAATGAACGGTATCAAACCAGTTGGGGATCCCAGAACAGCGGTGAGCAAGGAGCACCACAATTCTCTCAAGACGCTGAAACATAATCCATCGAAATTAAAGAAGTTGTACGAGCGACTAGATTGATCGAGTACCTTTTATCTGCTACCCATTTACCCTCGGTGGGGCACAACTTTTCCCTCAAAAAGTGGAACCAAAACAGGAGGGCGGCGGCGAAGGTGGCGTGGAAGAAGTAGGAGGTCCAGGGCACCCAGTAGTGCCTGTCCTCTATGTTAGGGTCTGTGTCGTGCCACGTCCAGTGTATGTAGCGAACCGAAACTATGTCGTAGGGAATGTCGATGAGCACGGTGAGCAAACCCACTGCGAACGGCTCCGACCATTTGGGCAGCTTCAGTTTAGCCGCCGCCACTGATGCTTGGTAGATGAAGCACGGATCTGAAACGCCAGGGTTTCAATTATGCACTCAATCGAGCGAATTCAACAGCTACTTACATAATAAAATGATGTGCAAAGGTAGCCTCCGGCCTAAGAAGATGATGGGGGTTTGGCTGTGCCAGAAGTTATCCACGTCTGGATGGATGTAGGTGATGCTTTCTACGACCACTCCGTGAAGTACTATCGTCAGCCATAGGTAAGGGAGGCGCCCGCCCCGAATTAGAGCTGCAAGAATAGTTTAATTTGCTCGTTGGGAATTTGCTATTGAGTACTTACCGTGAGCTAGTGTTGCAATCCCTCCTAAAATGTAGGCGGCTTGGGCTAGAATGTAAGTGGGAGAGTTTCTCCAAAGGGTTTGTATGTCGGAAAATTGGATGAACCAGTCCCAAAACTGAAAATTCGTCAAAATGCTTTAGAAGACACACTTTTTTAATAGGAAAGGGGCTGTTCCATACTCAATATCTTGGATATGTTAGACACAAGACCATTATTTGAAACAATCTAGGTATTCCCTAATCGCAAGCTATACCCAATGAAACAATTTAATAGAAGTAAATTGTAAATCACTTGTCCTAAACAAACGAATTATCAGGTGTTATAAATGAATATTTCATTTATCCACCTGTTGAATATCAACAAATATATTATGAAACAATCACAGAGGAATATTTAAATAGTATTTCTCTTACTTACACTGGAATACGTTAGCTCGGAGAGCTCCGTGCCGGTAGCGAGAATATCCCGGTCAACCATCTTAACGGTATACTTTACTACTGTTTCAAATTTCAACGAGAGCGATTGTGCACTCGCGCGATAATAAACGTATCTTATCAATTTTTTAAACGGAGTTTAAAGCACGAAATAAACTGATTCTGATGACTGGCGACCTGTAATGGATTTGTGTATTGTGCGAAAAATAATGAAGTTTAGACATAAAATATGAAGGTGGTGCAATCGGGCATACACACATAAAGGTCATAAATTCTGATTGAGTAATTGGCAGATAATTTTTCCATAAAAGATAAGGATTAGAAATTGTCTTAAACCATTCTTAACCTGCTCTCGAAATGTATACTTTTCCATTTCGTAATAATAATTCATTGAAGGGCCTCTAATCTAATCTGTCCATTTCTTCGCTTATTCGATGTTATATAATTTGAACTAAAACAAATTTTCCAATAAAATCCTTTCTGGGTTATTATATTAAATTCAAGCTTCTATTGCTTAAAGGATACTTTCTACTTAAATGCAATATTTTATTTATTTCTAACATTGAAAACAATTAAATTACAATTGATTTATAGCGTATAAACTTCACATTTACTAGCAAAATATCATTAATTGGAACCTATTAGTAGATACCCACATACAGATATAAAAACAATCAGCACGCTAAATAAAATTAACCGATATTTCCTAAAGAAACCTTCGTCTTCTTCGTTGTCATGTCTTCTTCTATCCCTAGTTTTCTTCTTCCCTTCAAACATCTTTTGATACCGTTCTAGCTCTTTTTTACTTTTAATCTCCTCTTCCTTTCGCTTCTGCTCTTCAGCGGCCTCCCTGATCTTCTTACTTTCTTCCTTCTTTTCCTCGCATATTTGATCGCAGTCTACGACAGCCATATTTTTCCGCACGGTCTCGCAGGAGAACTCCTTCCTGATCCTTTTGCATTTGCACGAGACTTTCACTTTCTTCTTGCATTGCTCAGCGTTCGGACACGGACCGGGATGGCAGTTCGATTTGCATCTGTGGCCACATTCGTACTAAAAACAAAGAATCCTGTTAAATCCTTATTGAACTTATCGTCTATTTATATATTTAAATCGTCGTGGTACATTTTTTAGGCAATATGTTGTAGGTTGTAGTACATACATTTTTGGGACATTGGTTACCGCAGGCTTGTATTTCGAGCTTCTTCTCTTCATCCAACCAATCTGAGCACTTTACGTATAATTGATTAAGTCCGCAATAGCATTTTATCCTCGTCATCGTTTTACAGGGTGGACAATCACCTTGGTGACAAGGTTTCGGACAAGCATGGGTACAACCTACCGGTCTATCTTTGGTGCAACTGCTTTCGCAAATTTCGCAATTCGAACCAGCCTAAAACAATTACTTGCATAACAGATACGAAAACTACAACCAAATAAGTGCATTACATTAATTCCATCGACGGCATTTTCGACGACGTGACACAATTGGCAGCAAGTGTGATTGCCGCATTGTAACAATCTACCGCACGGTCTGTGACAACTGGACGGTGTAGCCATGTAACAAGGCCACTCGCAGGTTTCGTGTTCGCCCAAACACGTAACGGGCACGTTGACGAGACAGTCCGGGCACGGCAGGTCCTGCCGTACCAGTTGCGGTTTGACTTGCTCCCAAGGCATCGAGGCTTTCTGGCCCTCGATTTTCACCAACACGGCCGAATGGCAGGTCGCAGGACACGAATGCGAACACTCGGCGTGCGTTTTGCCGCAGGTTTGCTTGCAAGGCGGGCAATCGCCAAAGTGGCATCTGTGGTTTAACCTTCTTTCGTGATGGCAATCCGGAGGTATCCTACAAACAAAAGGATTGAGTAAATCTGTAAATGACTAGCGCACAATGGTCGCGTCTCTAACTTGACAGTTTTACATTGTTGTTATGGATAACTAAGGAATTTGTTTACGCTAAAGTGACCCTTTAGGGCCGTGTTAAGATTTAAAGTGGGACGCTGAATACAGGCCATTGTTCTTAGGGTGCTTACATGCAGAGTAAGTTGCATTTCGGTGGTTTGGTTTTACTTCTACGTCCGCAGGGTACGGCTAACTTGGTCGCTCCACATCTACAGGAAACCTCGTCGGTTTCGCTGCAAGGATAACAAGGACCTTTGTGGCACACGGAATTGCATTTGTGATTGCCGCAATTAAGGGTGCGCCCGCACGGTTTCTCGCACGGCGGACAATTACCGTTGCAACACTAAAAATAAATAAACATTTATTGACGTTCGCTTGTGTGCAAATAGGTATTGAGTACCTTCCTGTTACAGGGGTGCTTGTTACAATCTTTCATCCTCTTGCACTTGACTTCGCACAAATAGGGCTTGTAGCATTGGATTTCTTTGGAGTATTGTCCGCACCTGCAGAGCTTCTCCACCGTTTCGAGGCACTGCAAATCGTTTTATACCGCAAATTAATCTGTATATAAATTGTATAAGTACAACTTACCACGCCGCATTTCTCCTTGTGGCATCGAAGATTGCAAGTGTGCACCCCGCAGTCCAGCAGCTTGTCGCAAGTATCCGGACAAGTCGGGGTTTCTTCCACGCAAGGAAGGCAGAACGTGGTTTTTCCACAGGGACAAGTCCTGGGTTTAGTCAACGGGCAGCTACCGCAATCGCCGGTGTGGCATATTTGTTCGCATTTGTGGTTACCGCAATCAAGAGGCTTATCGCAAACCTAACAAATATTGTATCGAGAAAAAAGTTGATTGTTACAATCGATGTATTTATTACCTTATCACATTGCCACACTGGGCTAGCACAATCTCTGAGTTTCTGTTGGCTTTTACACACGCATTTTTGTATGCTCTTCTTCGGGCAAGGTTGGCAATCACCCGAATGGCAAGGGGACGAGCAAGCGTGTTTACCACATTCCAAAATTTTGCCACAAGCATTGCCGCACGACCAATCTTTTTTGCTACATCTCTGAACCCTAGGCGGTTGTGAACCGCAATAACAAGTGATGTTAACGGTAACCGGACAAGGTGGGCATGGTCCTACGAGTAGTAACAGTTAATTTAATATATCAAAATCTTTAAAAATATGTACCTGGATGACAAAGAAGTAGACAAGTGTGGCCACAAAGCGGTTTCAATTTCTTCTTGCAGATTTGGCCGCAGGAGTGTGGCACGAGATAGGGATCGTATTTGGGGTTCTCGGCTTTGCCACAGAAGCATAAATATTTCGCTGGAACGTCTGAAGAAGTGTATTCGTGGCGGCATTTAGGACAGCACCAACATAGCCGGATGTCTTTCGCAGGTGTCTGCTCTTGAAGGGCGTGTTTCTGTTGGGTTAACGTATCCTTCGACCATCGTTGAACGCACATTAGATGGAAATGTCCATAGCAATTCACACAGGACCAAATCTGAGGTTACAAGAAATTTGTTTAGAATAGTAACAGGATTGTGAACGGCTTATAATTTACCTCATTCTCTTTCTTAATTCTGGAAATGCATATTAGACAAGTTACGGCTCCCGATAGAAAGGAATCACGCAGCAAATTTCCAGTTTTTTGGACGTTTTCTTCTTCCGCATCGTTTTTCCTGTAGTTATTTAATATGGAATCTGTAATATGGAATAGCTTTCCTTAATTCAATACACCATAGAACAACAACTATCTAGAAAGTGTAGAAACTATACAAAACTTTCTAGATATCCAGATGTTTTTTCATCCGGAATGCTTGTAAGTCTCTAAGCCACAATTTTATTAGACTAGATAATTGTATTTCTAAAATAAGAAAGCAATGGCTGAATTAAAGTTATATTTTTACCTATTAGAGAATTCGATTCTAGGTCTTCTTCTTCCGAAGAAGATTCGTATTCTTGCACATGCTTGTGGACGGATGCTTGGAGTTTCGCATGAGCTTCGTTGAACTTTACTTGAGAAGGAGTTGGAGAGGTCTTGTTGGGCTTCTTCTTCGGTTGGTTTTGTACGTTTTTATTCCAGGGATTTTTCGGTTTACTCTGATTATTCATCTTGCGTTTGAATTATTAGTCCCCTTTTAGAATAATTAACACAAATTAAACCATGGTTTTGTAATTTTCGAGGTACTGGTTCGAACTTTGTGGAAACCGGCTAAATATGATTAGAGAAATAGATAATTTGTTATCAAAAATGGAAGCATTGTAGAATTACTAGAATTCCACGCATTTCCACGTCAGGTTATGATTTTGACAAACCTGTCATTTTTTATAGTCAAAAAAATGTATTGCTTTGTAAAAGTTGTTGCCTATCTCATTAATCCCAGGATTCAGAATAAAACAGGGTTGGAATCAGAAGGAAAGTTGGAATTTATTTGTGAAATTTTTATTAGTTCAACAGGGTCAACAGGTCAAACTGCCATATTTATTAAACTGCATAGAACAGTTAATATATAAAAATCGTTCTGTGCAGGAACATTTTTCTCAAATTTATGACATAAAAATAGAATTATTTGTAATAATTAGCAAAAATAAACAATAACTCAATTAAATTAATTAAAAAATTATCTTGCTTTTTCTTTTAATTAGAAATTAAAGATATAACAACTTTAGGGGTACATTAGGTAAAAGGTGTTTTTCGTGAATTATACATTTGCAATATTTAAATAATTCAAATTGTTTATAAGAAGCTATAGAATTGTTCATTTATCATTTTCTATCGATTGCAGAAAGAACAGTGTACAAAGAGAAAGCTACCTTGAGAACCTGCATAAAAATTAAAGAAATAAAATTAGATAACTAGATAATAACTTTTTTAGATAAAAAACGATCCAAATATTCAACTTACCCTAGCAAAAGATATCATATTCATATCGTACAAATTGTAAACATTAAATTGAGGAATTCTTTGAGAATGCATAAGTACGAAGACAATATCTTTCTTCAGTTGGACATTACTGAATTTTAACCAGTTGCTCTTGAAAATCGCTTCTGGTAGTAAACTAGCCTAGAAAATAAGGTTGGAAACCTTATTTTATTATTATAATCTAAACATAGTAACTTTTATTTATTACCTGGTGATATAAAACAGTTCCGAGAAAACAATCAATAAATAATTGCATCAAAAATCCCATCAAAAATAAACAACTTACGATTTTTGACTCAAGAGTAGCATTGGGTATCTAAAAAGAAATTAATTAAAGGAACTAGATGATAGAATACGATTAATTTAGTTACCTTCGTCAATTGGAAATATCCCAAACAATTGCCACACACAGCAAATATTATATTAAATGCTTCCATTATATTGTATATCTTGTTAAATTTTTTCATGATTCTAAAATTTTATTAGAATAATATTAAATCGAAATCAACACAGTTTAACATTGAAAAAATATTTTAATCTCATCTTATACAATCACAAAACATTTCAAAAAAAAATGTTAATGAAATTATAATCATCTAAAGTAACATTTACTTACTGCAAAAGCATCTGATGATGACGAATACAATAAATAAGATATTTTTTTTCTTTACTGTATTCCTTTTTCAACTGGTTTTTGTGGATTCTGTTCAATTTTTCATATACGTCATTCATGCCATCCTTGTTCAACGCTTTGAAGCAAGCGTTTAAAATGCAATACTGATTAGCAATCGTCAATAATAATGCCATTGTGAGAAGATCCAATCCCATAATAATGCAGAATTCTGTCACTAGAGAGTAAAATTGAACAAACCACACGATTTCGAAGAATGGAGAAGCAGTCCAGTTAAATGGAAAATAAGCAGGAAATGGCACAACCCTTTCTTCATTCAGGGCAGCAATTAATATAAATGTACCACAAAATAACACGCCTAAAATATTCATACAATCACCTCAAAGATAAATGTTTATGGGTTGGGCTTGTGTTCTTTATTTTATTATATTCTCAACTTACCATCAATGAAAAATATAATTGCTATGTTACTAGCTGTTTTAAATGACTTAAATACAAATGGAATATCTGCCTTTTCGACGAGAGAGCAAGGCCAAAATTTATATTCCATTTCCTTTATTAATTTACCAATCTTCTCAAAGTTGAAAAAGAGAAAAGGTAATTTCAGAGCAAACTAAAACAGTACATATTCGAAATCTACAATAAGTGCAGCGCCTCTAAAATCTATTTAATATGGTGGAAAAAAATAATTAGATCCTATTATTTAAATAGAAGATTCGGTATATCATTTAAATAAAAGTTAATATTCACGTACTACACTGGGACCTAATGCAAGTTGTAGGCCTCTGATTGCTTTGTTAAAATCGTCCTTATTGTGAGAAACAAACCATAAATTACCCAATATGACAAAACCAGTCATAAAAAACATGGTGAAAAATAGTACGTATTGCGTAGGACTAATTTTTTTGCCAACAGGAAATAATCCTCCTAATTTGAGGAAAAATTTCGGCGACCAAAAATCTAATAAGGCATAATCCCTTGTTCCCATTATTCGAGAAGCAATATCTGAAAATACCCAATATTATTTTATAGTCATAAATTTAAAAGTGGAAAAGTGGAAAATTATTGAATAAAGTCTCACCGTGGATCTTCATGGTTTCCTAATCAGTTCCAAAATAGTAACAAGTAGATTCTTTTATAATTCCAAGGAGACTTGTAGGTAAATACTCGGATGAGAATGATAGAATTTTCAGGATTAATCTGTGTGATGAATCTGAATACAAGGAAATGAAATTATCGCATTAATTAAGAAACAATTATAATATATCAGTTCGATATCTACGAGGGTGTAAGAAATTTCCTTTTATTTTACCAATAAATACAATAAGGAGAAATATATTTAGGCATATTCATACATTTTTTATACCCCCGTAATTGTTCCAATTAAAATTACTTTTAATTGTATTTTAATTGTTCAGGAATATGAGATGAAAAAATAATGTTGTCTAATAAATTATTAACTAGTTATGGAATTACAAAATTAATCTTATGCATAATTAATTTTTTTACCAATAACTTTTACCTTTTAAAAATTATCTAGCTGTATAAAAACTGTCATAATGGAGAAGTGTAGGTAAATAATTCAACCGGCGGTGATAAATTGGGAACAGGAATAAATATATTCATTATATAAAGCTAAAAGGATATTTTTATACCATTGGTAAATTGGGCGCGAAAATATTTCAGTTAGATAAGGGAATTATTTGAATTCATTCCCAATAAAAAATATTTGTTGTTATTTTGTTGCAGTTTGTTGTAGTTTATTTAGCTTCAGTTCGAACTTCGTAAAAACCGGCTGAAGATTTCCACGCATTTCCTCTTTCCTCGTCTGTTTATTTTAACAAATTTGTAATTTTTTTAGTCAAATGAACAACTTTGTAAAATGAGTTGCTTATCTAATTAACTGCGGAATGTAGAATGAAACAGGGTTGAAATTAGAATAAAACTTGGAATTTGTTTGCTAAAGTTTATTTAGTTCAGATAAAATTACCATCTATTAAATTGCACGGAACAGCTAATGTATAAAAATCGTTCTGTGCATCAGGAACATTTTCTTCAAATTTATGACATAAAAAATAAACAACTTATTTAATATATTTAAAAAATTATGTTGCTTTTCCTTTCAATTACAAGGTGTATTTAAGTAGGTATTTGTGTAGATATTACAAATAATTCTATTTATAAATAATTCAAATTGTTTATAAGAAGCAATAGAATTGTTGATACTTCATTTTCTATCGATTGCAGAAAGAACGGTGTATAAAGAGAAAGCTACCTTGAGGACCTGCATCATAAAAATTAAAGAAATAAAATTAGATAACTTATAGATAATGGCCCGTATTCAGCGCCCCTGTTTAACTTTAGAGTGACTCTAAAGTCGCGTCTTTAACTTGACAGATTTACATTGTTGTTATGGAGTAACTAGGGACTCGAGACGCGACTTTAGAGGCACTCTAAAGTTAATGTGAGGCGCTGAATACGGGCCAATAACTTTTTTAGAAAACGATCGAAATTTTCAACTTACCTTAGCAAAAGATATCATATTCATATCGTACAAACTGTAAACATTAAATTGAGGAATTCTTTGAGAATGCATAAGTACGAAGACAATATCTTTCTTTAGTTGGACATTACTGAATTTTAACCAGTTGCTCTTGAATATCGCTTCTGGTAGTAAACTAGCCTAGAAATCTATTAATATAATCTAAACGTAGTAATTTTTATTTATTACCTGGTGATATAAAACAGTTCCAAGGAAACAATCAATAAATAATTGCATCAAAAATCCCATCAAAAAAAAACAACTTATGATTTTTGACTCAAGAGTAGCATTGGGTATCTAAAAAGAAATTAATTAAAGGAACTAGATGATACAGTACGATTAATTTAGTTACCTTCGTCAATTGGAAATATCCCAAGCAATTGGCACACACAGCAAATATTATATTAAGTGCTTCCATTATATTGTAAATCTTGTTAAATTTTTTCATGATTCTAAAATTTTATTAGAATAATATTAATCAAATCGAACCAACACAGTTTAACATCGAAAAAATATTTTCTTCTCACCTTACACAATCACAAAATATTTCGAAGAAAATGGTTAATGAAATTATATTTGTCTAAAGCGACATTTACTTACTGTAAAAGCATCTGATGACGATGAATACAATAAATAATATATTTTTTTTCTTTACTATATTCCCTTTTCAACTGGTTTTTGTGGATACTGTTCAATTTTTCATATACGTCATTCATGCCTTCCGTGTTCAAAGCTTTGAAGCAAGCGTTTAAAATGCAATACTGATTAGCAATCGTCAATAATAATCCCATTGTGAGAAGATCTAATCCCATAATAATACAGAATTCTGTCACTATACAGTAAAATTGAACCAACCACATGATTTCGAAGAATGGAGAAGCAGTCCAGTTAAATGGAAAATAAGCAGGGAATGGCACAACCCTTTCTTTATTTAGGGCAGCAATTAATATAAATGTACCACAAAATAATACTGCTAAAATATTCATACAGTCAAATCAAAGATAAATGTTTATGGGTTTGGCTTGTTTTTCTATTTTTTTATACTTCCAACTTACCATCAATGAAAAGTATAATCGCTATGTTACTAGCTGTTTTAAATGACTTAAATACAAATGGAATATCTGCCTTTTCGACGAGAGAGCAAGGCCAAAATTTATATTCCATTTCCTTTATTAATTTACCAATCTTCTCAAAGTTGAAAAAGAGAAAAGGTAATTTCAGAGCAAACTAAAACAGTACATATTCGAAATCTACAATAAGTACAGCGCCTCTAAAATCAATTTAATATGGTGGGAAAAAGAATTAGATCTATTAGACTATTATTTAAATAGAGTATTCGGTATATCATATAAATAACAGTTAATATTCACGTACAACACTGGGAACTAATACAAGTTGTAGTCCTCTGATTGATTTGTTAAAATCGCCTCTATTGTGAAACACAAACCATAAATTTCCCAATATAACGAAACCAGTCGAAAAAAACATGGTTGAAAATAGTATGTATTGAGTAGGACTTATTTTTTTACCAACGGGAAATAATCCTCCTAATTTGAGGAAAAATTTCGGCGACCAAAAATCTAATAAGGCATAATCCCTTGTTCCCATTATTCGAGAAGCAATATCTGAAAATACCCAATATTATTTTATAGTCATAAATTTAAAAGTGGAAAAGTGGAAAATTATTGAATAAAGTCTCACCGTGGATCTTCATGATTTCTTAATCAGTTCCAAAATAGTAACAAGTAGATTCTTTTATAATCCCACATGGATACTTGTAAATACTCGGATGAGAATGATAGAAAATTCAGGATCAATCTATCTATTACATAGAAATTCATGGAATACATGGAAATGAAATTATCGCAATAATTAAGAAACAATTATATTATATCAGTTCGATATCAGGCATATTCATACATTTTTTATACCTCCGTAATTGTTCCAATTAAAATTACTTTTAATTTTATTTTAATTGTTCAGGAATATGAGATGAAAAAATAATGTTGTCTAATAAATTATTAACTAGTTATCAAATTACAAAATTAATCTTATGCATAATTAATTTTTTTACCAATAACTTTTACCCTTTAAAAATTATCTAGCTGTATAAAAACTGTCATAATGGAGAAGTGTAGGTAAATAATTCAACCGGCGGTGATAAATTGGGAACAGGAATAAATATATTTATTATATAAAGCTTAAAAGGATATTTTTATACTATTGGTAAATTGGGCGCGAAAATATTTCAGTTAGATAAGGGAATTATTTGAATTAATTCCCAATAAAAAATATTTGTAGTTATTTTGTAGCAGGTTGTTGTAGTTTATTTAGCTTCAGTTCGAACTTCGTAAAAACCGGCTGAAGATTTCCACGCATTTCCTCTTTCCTCGTCTGTTTATTTTAACAAATCTGTCATTTTTTGTAGTCAAATGAACTACTTTGTAAAATGAGTTGCCTATTTAATTAACCGCGGGATGTAGAATGAAACAGTATTGAAATTAGAATAAAACTTGGAATTTGTTTGGTAAACTTTATTTAGTTCAGATAAAATTACCATCTATTGAATTGCACGGAACAGATAATGTATAAAAATCTTTCTGTGCATCAGGAACATTTTCTTCAAATGTATGACAAAAAAATTAAATGTGTAATACTTAGCAAAAATAAACAACTTATTTAATATAACTAAAAAAATATGTTGCTTTTCCTTTTAATTAAAAGGTGTATGTATTTAAGTAGGTATTTGTGTAGATATTACAAATAATTCTATTCATAAATAATTCAAATTGTTTATAAGAAGCAATAGAGTTGTTGATTATTCATTTTCTATCGATTGCAGAAAGAACGGTGTATAAAGAAAAAGCTACCTTGAGGACCTGCATCATAAAAATTAAAGAAATAAAATTAGATAACATATAGATAATAACTTTTTTATAAAACGATTGAAATTTTCAACTTACCTTAGCAAAAGATATCATATTCATATCGTACAAACTGTAAACATTAAATTGAGGAATTCTTTGGGAATGCATAAGTACGAAGACAATATCTTTCTTTAGTTGGACACTACTGAATTTTAACCAGTTGCTCTTGAATATCGCTTCTGGTAGTAAACTAGCCTAGAAACCTATTAATATAATCTAAACGTAGTAATTTTTATTTATTACCTGGTGATACAAAACAGTTCCAAGGAAACAATCAATAAATAATTGCATCAAAAATCCCAACAAAAATAAACAACTTATGATTTTTGACTCAAGAGTAGCATTGGGTATCTAAAAAGAAATTAATTAAAGGAACTAGATGATAGAGTACGATTAATTTAGTTACCTTCGTCAATTGGAAATATCCCAAGCAATTGGCACACACAGCAAATATTATATTAAGTGCTTCCATTATATTGTAAATATTGTTAAATTTTTTCATGATTCTAAAATTTTAATAGAATAATATTAATCAAATCGAATCAACACAGTTTAACATCGAAAAAATAATTTCTTCTCACCTTACACAATTACAAAATATTTCAAAGAAAATGGTTAATGAAATTATAATTGTCTAAAGCGACATTTACTTACTGTAAAAGCATCTGATGACGACGAATACAATAAATAATATATTTTTTTTCTTTACTGTATTTCCTTTTGAACTGGTTTATGTGGATACTGTTCAATTTTTCATATACGTCATCCATGCCATCCGTGTTCAAAGCTTTGAAACAAGCGTTTAAAATGCAATACTGATTAGCAATCGTCAATAATAATCCCATTGTGAGAAGATCTAATCCCATAATAATACAGAATTCTGTCACTATACAGTAAAATTGAACCAACCACATGATTTCGAAGAATGGAGAAGCAGTCCAGTTAAATGGAAAATAAGCAGGGAATGGCACAACCCTTTCTTTATTCAGGGCAGCAATTAATATAAATGTACCACAAAATAATACGCCTAAAATATTCATAGAATCAAATCAATGGTGAATGTTTATGGGTTTGGCTTGTGTTCTCTATTTTATTATATTCTCATCTTACCATCAATGAAAAATATAATCGCTATGTTACTAGCTGTTTTAAATGACTTAAATACAAATGGAATATCTGCCTTTTCGACGAGAGAGCAAGGCCAAAATTTGCACTCCATTTCCTTTATTAATTTACCAATTTTCTCAAAGTTGAAAAAGAGAAAAGGTAATTTCAGAGCAAACTAAAACAGTACATATTCGAAATCTACAATAAGTACAGCGTCTCTAAAATCAATTCAATATGGTGGAAAAAAAGAATTAGATCCTATTATTTAAATAGAAGATTCGGTATATCATATAAATAACAGTTAATATCCACGTACTACACTGGGAACTAGTACAAGTTGTAGTCCTCTGATTGATTTGTTAAAATCGCCTCTATTGTGAAACACAAACCATAAATTTCCCAATATAACGAAACCAGTCGAAAAAAACATGGTGAAAAATAGTACGTATTGCGTAGGACTAATTTTTTTACCAACAGGAAATAATCCTCCTAATTTGAGGAAAAATTTCGGCGACCATAAATCTAATAAGGCATAATCCCTTGTTCCCATTATTCGAGAAGCAATATCTGAAAATACTCAATATTATTTGAAAGTCATAATCTTAAAAGTGGAAAAGTGGAAAATTATTGAATAAAGTCTCACCGTGGATCTTCATGGTTTCTTAATCAGTTCCAAAATAGTAACAAGTAGATTCTTTTTTAATCCCACATGGATACTTGTAAATACTCGGATGAGAATGATAGAAAATTCAGGATCAATCTATCTATTACATAGAAATTCATGGAATACATGGAAATGAAATTATCGCATTAATTAAGAAACAGTTTTAATACATCAGTATATACGACATCTACGAGGGTGTAAGAAATTTTCTTTTACTTTAACCAATAAATACAGTATAAGTAGAAATGTATTTACGCATATTCTTACATTTTTTATACCCCAGGTATTGTTCCAATTAAAATTACTTTTAATTGTATTATAATTGTTCAGGAATATGGAATGAAAAAATAATATTGTCTAATAAATTATTAACTAGCCTTATTGACGAGAATATGAAAATACTTTGCTGTAAATAAAAATTCTCTATCATCAAAAATATTTTGTAATTATTTTGTTGCAGTTTGTAGTTATTTTAATTATAATTTATTTATTTCAATTCTATAGTTATTCTAATTATTAATATTATTATAAATTAAACCATATTTTTGTACTTTATAGGATACATGTTCGAACTTCGTAGAAACCGGCTGTGTAGGAACAATTTATTATTTATTAATTATAATTAAAAAATTATTTTGCTTTTGCTTTTAATTATAAGGTGTATTTAAGAAGGTATAAGTATAAGTGTAGGTATTACAATTTTAAAGGTAAAAAGAGATTTTCGTGAATGATACATTTGCAATACTTAAATAATTCAAATTGTTTATAAGAAGCAATAGAATTGTTGATTATTCATTTTCTATCGATTGCAGAAAGAACGGTATATAAAGAGAAAGCTACCTTGAGGACCTGCATAAAAATTATAGAAATAAAATTAGATTAGATAATAGATTTTTTAGATAGAAAACGATCGAAATTTTCAACTTACCTTACCAAAAGATATCATATTCATATCGTACAAATTGTAAGCATTAAATTGAGGAATTCTTTGAGAATGCATAAGTACGAAGACAATATCTTTCTTCAGTTGGACATTACTGAATTTTAACCAGTTGCTTTTGAATATTGCTTCTGGTAGTAAACTAGCCTAAAAACCTTAATATTATAATCTAAACATAATAATTTTTATTAATTACCTGGTGATATAAAACAGTTCCAAGGAAACAATCAATAAATAGTTGCAACAAATAAGCAAACAAAAATAAACAACTTACGATTTTTGACTCAAGACTAGCATTGGGTATCTAAAAAAAAAAAAAATAATTAAAGGAACTACATGTATGTAGATGATATAGTACAGTTAATTTGGTATATGTACCTTGGTCAATTGGAAATATCCCAAGCAATTGGCCCACACAGCAAACATTATATTAATTGCTTCCATTATGTTATATATCTTGTTAAATTTTTTCATGATTCTAAAATTTTATTAGAATAATATTAATCAAATCGAGTCAACACAGTTTATAACATCGAAAAAATATTTTCTTATTTGTTAATAAAATTATAATCGTCTAAAGCGACATTTACTTACTGTAAAAGCATCTGATGATGACGAACACAATAAATAAGATATTTTTTTTCTTTACTATATTCCCTTTTCAACTGGTTTTTGTGGATACTGTTCAATTTTTCATAAACGTCATTCATGCCATCCGTGTTCAAAGCTTTAAAGCAAGCGTTTAAAATGCAATACTGATTAGCAATCGTCAATAATAATGCCATTGTGAGGAGATCTAATCCCAACGTAATGCAGAAGGCTGCCATTAAAAAGTAAAATTGAACAAACCACATGATTTCGAAGAATGGAGAAGCAGTCCAATTAAATGGAAAATAAGCAGGAAATGGCACAACCCTTTCTTTATTCAGGGCAGCCATTAACATAAATATGCCGCAAAATAATATGCCTAAAATATTCATACAATCAAATTAAAGGTGAATGTTTATGGGTTGTGCTTGTGTTCTCTATTTTTTTTATATTTTCAACTTACCATCAATGAAAAATATAATCGCTATGTTACTAGCTGTTTTAAATGACTTAAATATAAATGAAATATCTGCCTTTTCGACGAGAGAGCATGGCCAAAATTTATATTCCATTTCTTTTATTAATTTACCAATCTTCTCAAAGTTGAAAAAGAGAAAAGGTAATTTCGCAGAAAACTAAAACAATGCATATTGGAAATCTAAATATATCGCTTTTAAAGTCCATTCATAGTGTGAAAATTCGAATTAGATCATATTATTTTTATAGAAGATTTTTGTAAAATAATCTTATCAAATAAGAGTAAAATTCACATACTACACCGGGAACTAATACAAGTTGTAGGCCTTTGATTGCTTTATTAAAATCGCCCCTATTGTGAGACACAAACCATAAATTTCCCAATATAACGAAACCAGTCGAAAAAAACATGGTGAAAAATAGTATGTATTGCGTAGGACTAATTTTTTTGCCAACAGGAAATAATCCTCCTAAATTGAGGAAAAATTTCGGCGACCATAAATCTAATAAGGCATAATCACTTGTCCCCATTATTCGAGAAGCAATAGCTGAAATTGCCCAATATTATTTAAAAGTGAAAAGTGGAAAATTTATCAAAGAAAATTGTCTCACCGTGCAACTTCATGATGGTTTCTTAATCAATTCCAAAATAATTTCAAGGCAAAGACTAAGATGAGAATGGTATAGATTATAGACAATTTAGGATTATCTAGCTATTAAACAGTAATTACATATGAATTAATTTTTTTTTATAAAAAATTGGAAAGAAATTATCGCATTAATTAAGAAATATTTTTATATTAGTTCATATCTACGAGGGTTTACAAAAATTCCCTTTACTTTCACCAATACAATACGAATTTTTTTAAGTCTATCATTACATTTTTATATTACCCCCGTTTTTGTTCCAATTAAAATTACTTTTAATAATTGTTCAGAAATATGCGATGAAAAAAAATTATATCGTCTAATAAATTATTAACTAGTCTTCAAATTAAAAAATTGATCATTATGCATTATTAAATTTTTTTGACCAATAACTTTCACCCCCTAAATGTGATTCAGCTGTATAAAAATTAGTAGGTACCTATACAGATAAGAAAATTGAAAGTAGTGTAACAAAAATCTAATTTCTAAAATCTACTTATAAATTTCCGTATACAAATATTCATTTCTAATGAAGCAAGGTGAGCCCAACGCAGATTTACGCAATCACATTTCCAATCTCCCAGTATCATAACTAGCACCAATTAATCTAACACGTAAATAGAGCAATCATCCGCGACCTTCGCGTAAGCGAATATTTTCTCCCTGCAATGAAAACGCGACGGGCTCGTCTCCAATTACGAGATAATCGAGAAAAAATCCTAAATCGAGCGATGCAACCGAGCGATTCGCGTACGCAAAATAAATCGCGGAGCGGTCTAAGTTCACAGAAATGTTTATCTGATGCACTTCCGGCCGCAGACAAGTAAAACGAAAAAAATAAAAAAAAAATCGCAATTGCTGACTGACCAACCCAGCAATTAAGACGGCCTCTCCAGTAATGCAAAACATATTTACCCGATGAGGTATTGGATATTTTTTATATACAGTGTCTCAGTTGGGAATTGGGGAAGTTGGGAATTGCAATTAAAGCATGTTCATTGTGTGGTAAATTTGCTATAATTTCCCAAGATTTGAGGGTTTTTCTATAGATTAGAGATCTAAGGGATCCAAGGGATATCTACCAGCACATGAGTGTATAATTTCCACATGTATGTCAGATATTTAATGAGTTTTATCTGGTTAATTCTGCAAATAAAATCTACATCAAACTCAAAGATTAGATGATGATAGTTTTCCGCCTTTAGAAGGCTTGTTAAATCGTGGGAATTTCAATACACATGCAGGTAAAAATAAATCAATAATATAATGTGATGTGTGATGATGAGAGTAGGTGTGGTAATTTGGGGTAATTTTTATGATTTTCTAGATATTAATTTAATCCTATTCCATGATATTACATTAAGAAACTGTAATAAAACACTATTATTATTATTATAACTTTTATTTAGCTAATATACCACCTATTTTAAATTAATATGTATGACTTACAGTAGACCAGAGTTAGGGTAGTAGACCCTCAAACATTTTAATTATTAAAGTATCCAAATGTTTTTCGTACGCCCGAAAATAAACACCCAACCCCGACACATGTCTAACTGGTCCGTATCAAATTTTATAATAAGGATCCTGGCTAGTTTCAAGCCGCAATCGTTCGAAGAGGGTAGTTTCCAGGCGTCAATCAGCCCGTCAAAAAGTGACGGGCCTTCGAAGAGCCGAGTCCGGCGCGAAACCGACGCCGCAAATGTATCGTTTATCGCTTATCTCGTCCGCTCTTTTTGTCTGCGTTGCATCTTGCGCTTTCCACTTTCGATGCCATCGGAAATAACTCGGATTGGATTTTTTTATCGAGCGCCCGCCAGGAATTTCTGTGCGGGTTTTCTCAATCGCCACGTCCCAGTTTATTACTCACATATTTCTTTATTTCATTAGTTTATTAGACTATATTTTGACATCCTGTGTATGAAATGATTTTTTTTTATTAGCGATGAAATATGCGGTAATGCTGGAGTTGGTTTGGTGAGCATCACAGTGCTTTGATTTTGGCTAATATTAGGCGAGCTTATACCTAATTAAATCGTATCGCTTTTGATAAATAATAGATTTAGAGAAGTAGCACTGTTTTTGATTAGTGCACAGAACCGAGCGGCGGTTCTTGTTCGTTGAGCGCGCCTAATAAAAAGGCCGGGGCGTCGCGTCGCCGCTTTTGAGACATCGAATTTCCGTTAATAATCGTCCGAACGGTCGGTAATTGACACACATTCGGAAGTCCAAATCGCGCATTCCTCGAAATAACCGGTCGAAAAGGAAGAAAATGAAGCGAGCGAAGAAGAGAAAAAAACGACGAGGGGATTAAAAAAATCCGGCGGGCATAAACCATTGGCAAGCGTCCGCATCAGCGTCCGTCCGCTTTTCCACAGTCGCTTCCTTGTTTTCGACCAATGTACTGTACAAATTGCACTTCTTTGATGATAAACTTTAGTAAAAGCTAATTGCCATGCGTTGATTTGTGAAACCGTTTTTGCCACCACTGCGCAAGTTAGGCGAACTACTCGGTAATTTATAACGTGCTCGACGCTTTTTTGCCTTTCCCGGTGATTTATTATCTCAATTTCCTCTGGATGATATCATTTAATTATTATTAGAGGGGGATTTTTACGATCATCGGTACTGACTCTGTTTACAAGCCTACAAAAATTGTATCTCTTACTTTATTTTTATTACCGATTTAGCCAAATTAACTACCAATAAAATTGATCAATTCATCAGGTTATACGAAATTATAATAATTTTTAATTTATATAATTAAAGTACTTTAGAAAAATCAGTTTCTTACGAAATCCCAAATGAGATCAAATTTTTCCCAAAAAGTACAAGGTCTGATTCAAAGGGATAATTCGACCCCTTGTATTTAAGTGGGAATAATGCTACTTTAGGGATCCAAAGAGAAGACATTGGGCTAGTTTTGATGAAATTTTCACATCTCTAGCTTGCCTATATCCAATTATACAGGGCTTCAAAAAGTGAGTTTCTCTCACTCATTTTTTACTGCCACATATGGCCGGTTATTGCTTGTTATTACTCGAGCCATAAAAACATTTCGATAATTCATTTAGGTATAATAAAATCGGTAACATTTTTAACTATTCGAAGCGATCCGGAGCGAACGAGAGCGCTTGGAGTTCTACACCGAGCTACATGGGAGGTACGTAAAAAATCGTACAAGTGCTCTAATAAAAACACTCCAACTACCGTTTTAGCTCGTTTTAATGCCGCCTTATCGAATCTAACATAAACAAAAAAGTCCGGGATATAATCGTTCGTCGAATTTTTATTGACAATAAAACCGGGAAGCTCGATTAGCCGCGCTGATGGCGCAATAAAATCGGGGCTAGACGATTATCTGAAGGGTGTAGATAAAATTTCGAGTCGTTTCGTAAGACGCAAATGATATGTTTGTTGATGTTGAGGGAAAACAGAGTTTTTGATTGGATTTTTCCAACTTTTAATTCGTCATAAAGTAGAGAGAATGAGAACAGTTAAATTTTAGTGATCAAAAAGAGAGCCAAAATTCGAGGGGTTGAACTATTCTGAGACTATAGTAAGAATACTAACAACATTTTCGAGAAAACTAGTTTATACTGCTTCAGTAGAAAGCGTGGAAGACTTGCAAATTCGGATAATTGCTGGTTGTATAACTCAATAAGAAAAGATTCTGATGGTGTTTTTGAAACAGTTCCACAGTAAATGAGCAGAAGATTGGATGCTTGTATCATGTCTGCAGTCATTTTCCAATAATTTTTTGGCAACAAAATGTTGTTATTGTCTAAAATTCTGTCCCGCATATATCACCTAAACAGAACGTATTTTTAAAAAACATCAAAGGAAAAAATACTCTTAGAATAGTTCAATGAACAATCCATTGAATTTTTGTCGCATGATTAATAAACACCCTGTATATTTTCACAACTTATCTTTGTCTGCCAATTTGTCTATCAATATTCTACAATTTGAGAAATTGTAGTTATTTAATTCAAAATATCCAGATTTTATAGTGATTTTTAATAGTTCTTCCAAGATTTTTGCTCAATTTTTGGATATGTTTTTTGGTGTTGCTTCATTTTAACTCACGTTTATCACGTTTATCACGTAACTCACATTATTTTGAAATATTTATTAGGTACATGCAAAAGTAGATGGTAAAATACTGATGCTCTTTTAAAGCTTCCTTTTTGAATCAAATAACCTGGAAGATCTAGCCTCTAGATGCTTTTTCTTTAAGTCAGGAGTACTTTGAGATAATTACAATCTCCTAGAAGTCTATTACACGAATATATTTCAATTTTTTGCGATGGCTACTTCAATAAATGCACAAAAAACAAGAACTAATCCCAAAGCTAATCAGGACCCTTAACTTTGCACCACTTGACTGACCACATTTCCTTTAAACCCATTATTTTTTTAACAATACACTTCTTCGTAGAATCCATAACATCTACAAGGCGTTAACGTTCGACCGCTATAGCAACATCTCTATTACTCAATTATTATTCATCATAACACAACGTAACGCACGTCAAGTCTCTTCAATAAAATCAATCTCGACAATGCGGCCATCGCACCACCTACGCCACTGATTGGACGTTATACAGCCATCATACGCTTTCATTTCATCAATTTCGTATTTCATCCGTTGGTATTCCTGCGTGTGTGTGTAGTGCATGTTTGTGTGCGCCGCGCGACGAGCCGGCATTAAAATATTAAAATCTGAAGTAGAAAATAAAAGGTCCGAAAATGTGAGAGTCATCGAGCGCCGAGCAAACAATCCGGGAAATTCGAAAGAGCACAATGCGAGGATTTAACCCGCGCACTTGACCCCCCTCGTATTCACGTCACTTCATCAACGCCGCTGAATGTGCGCTCGATACTTTTTTTTTTTCGTCATATATTGTGTTATTGATTGGGGTGGTCGATATTCGATTCTATTGATTCGTAAAAATCCAATCGATTCGTTAGGGTTGTTTTCATTCTAAATACCTCGAATGCCTCGTAGAAAAATCCAATTGTTGTTACCTTAGTAGAGTAGGGTAATTATTCATAATACAATATGCAGGGGATTGAAAATATCTCTGGTCGAATTTTCCCGGAAATGGTCTTAGAAGCACATGTTAGAAGCCTTCCTAGAGAAGTGCCAATTATTCAGCGATATTTATTACCAACATTTCAAAAAAAGGCTCAATCATTATAGCACTAAAAATCCGCCTAATCACCGACGGAGATTTTTTTATTTTATTGCTGGTTATACGATCTCTCCTTCCTTTCTCTGGAATCCTGGAATTCCGTTTCTGTTTTCAATTAGCGAAAAGTGTGTCAATCGTATAATTAAAAAAGAACGTTTACGAGCACGGGTTCCGAGTACCGGACGAGACACCCGATATTTTTTATCGGGAAAGCCTCCTTTAACGACCTGTTATGATTAGGGAATTAGCAGGGAAAAAAATGGGATGGTGTAAAAAGCCGGCGGATCGGGTTTCCGTGAGGAATGAATCGTTTATAAAGTCATTAGAATGATGAATTTGGTATCCGGTTTGATGGTAAATTAGGGCAAAGAATCGCTAATTGCTGAATAAGATTAATCAAATTGCCAAATTAATGTCAAAGAAGCGGTAAAAAAACTTTCTGATACTCAAAAATACAAATAAAAATCATCTAAAACCATCATCTAAAATCATCTAAAATAAGATTGGCTACAAAATATAAAAAAGGCAGAAAATAAAAAAAATAGCTCCAAAAAAAACAAATATATTTCGTAGTTTATAAAAAAAATATTATTTTCGAAAATATAACCTTACCAAAAATAGGTATGAAGACCATCCAATGCCGAAACAACAAACAGTTTCTCTTTATACAACTCTACGCTAATTTAACAATCTTAACATCTAATTTACGCTAGCCCTATTTCGATAAAATATAAATTTAAAATGCTACAATAATTTACAATTTTTAGGTATTATTTACAAAAAGAAAGAAGAAAAATATAACCTAACAGTATCTATATTTAGTGTAGATTTATCAAAGCACATTATTTAATCCCTTCCTGCTAGATTTACACCATCTAGCAGATAAATTCATCCGTGCAACTTCATAAATCTACCTCAATCGGATCCAACCAAAATAAAAAAGAGATTCGAATATTTGATAACAAAACTATCACTAAGTCCTCAAACAGTATAATGTCCCCAAGCCTCGCCGTTCCCCTCCATGGCGGTGTACGTACCAACCCCAGCGGTACCACCAAACACCGGCCTCTGCGGCAGATATTGGTACGAAGGTAAATACTGCGCGTTATTCGAATAGTACCCACCCGAAGCCGACGGATACGAATAGACGTTTCCGGAATTCCCCTGCAAGTACCGCTCGGACTTAACCCCGCCGTTACCGCTCGGCTGCAGCTCGTGGTACCTCCCGAAGGCGGCACCGGAGGCGCCCGTCTCCGCGCAGGACCGCTTCCCCTTGCTAGTATTGTTGTTGGCCTCGTCCTGGTAGCTGTCGTAGGGCAGGTACTGGTCGAAGTCGCTGCTGTCCAAGCACTCGTCGGGCATGTAGGCGCCGTCTATCTCCGGTATCCGGTGGTAGGCGTCCATCTCGAAGGCGTGCTGCTCGCAGGACTTGAGCTGCTGCGTCGCGACGGCCGGGCTGTTGGGCTGCGACGAGCACGTCGACGGCGACGTGGAGCTGCGGCTGCGCGGGCTGCACGGCGAGTCCTCCAGCTTGAGGGAGCGCTGGAAGTGCTGCGGCTGGGCCAGCTGGTGGGCCGGCTCGCCGGCCGGTTTGTTCTGCTTCCTGCGGCGCGGCTGGTACTTGTAGTCGGGGTGCTCGCGCTTGTGGATCACGCGCAGCCGCTCGGCTTCCTCTATGAACGGTTTTTTGTCGTTGTCGCTCAGGACTCTGGAACAAAAGTATCTAGATTAGATAAAAATGTAATAGATGATGCTTGATATCTAAGTATTGCAGAAGCAATGAGTACATAAATGTGCGAGGATGATAAATGTAGAGAAGTAGCCGATGGAGTACTTGATGAAGTAGTAAATGAAGCAGTTGATGAAGTAGTTGATGAAGTAATTGATGAAGTACTAGATGAAGTAGTAGATAAGGCAGTAGATGAAGTAGTTGATGAAGTACTAGATGAAGTACTAGATGAAGTAGTAGAAGAAGCAGTAAATGAAGTAGTAGATGAAGTAGTAGAAGAAGCAGTAAATGAAGTAGTAGATGAAGTAGTAGGTTACGTAGTAGAGCTGAATTACCAAAAAAATGTTGAAATTATTGGATGAGCAATGATATTATTGAACGAATAGAAAGATTGGGAATTGGATGAACAATGAGATGAATGAATAGAGGTTTGCTTAAGAAATAAAACTACTGGGGAACAAGAAGTTGTTTGAGATAAGATAAGTTGGATGTGATAGATTTGGAAGAAAAACTTATATTAAAATTATTGTGAATAAAAAATATAAAAACAAGGAACGTTGATTGCAGAAATGAATGATACCTTTTTCGGGATAATGAAAGTATTAGCTATACAAAAAAATGGCGACTAAAGTATCAAGTGAAAGTAGAGTTGAATTAGATGGTTAAAACTTAACTAAAAATAAACTAAAAGCCCTTTCCGAATTCTTCTTACGTAATTTTAATGATGATACCTGCTCAAAAGTTCCCCACTTTGAGATACAATTAGTCGAATTCACTTTACCGTGTTACATAAATATCCCGATATTGCGCATATCGGTACAAGAAGTTAATTTATTAAGGTGTGTAATTAAAACCAGCGACTCCGCATTAGAATTGGTGCCAACATCTGTTTTCGTAACGCCGCGTTTTGCGGTTAAATTCAACAATAAAATTCCTAATTTTAACCTAATTGCAACCCCGTACGTGTTGCGTTTCAGCGCGTGCCAATCGCATGCTGAATCCGACGAAAAAAAAATCCGGAGATCTGATAACGATAATTAGACGAAAAAAAATTCATTACGAACGGACCCACGAGGAATGTGGGCAGACATCCCGACCAGACGGTTTCCTTCTCTCGTTACATCGCTATCTTTCAATCGAAACGTTATTAATTAATAACCGATTCGAGATATCGTTCCTAATTAATTTAAGATGTGTTCTATTAGTTTTCGTGGTCGGCGGTTTCGCTTTAATCGCTCATCGAAATCGCGAGTAATTTTTTGTTGTATTTTTTTTTAAGAATGTGCGATATTCATGTAACAAAATCGTCAGTTACTTGAATTATAGCGTTGTTAATGGAATTATTGACACCCTGTAGAAAATATTGTGCGTATTAAATATCACTTTATTTAAATTAAAATCGACGCACTCTTCGCGACAGGATTGTTTGATCGTATTAGTTCTCGTTTTATCGTTTTGTGTGCGTCTGCACTATGGGAAAACGTAAATTTATTAGATAAGACTAACGCCAAGGAACAACCCTTTATTTACAAAACGCAATCTTGCTTAGTTTATTCCCTACAGAGAACCCACTAACACCTGGGACGTTATTATTCCAAAGTCAATAACATAATCGTTTATACAGGGTGTAACATGAGGAGTTAATATTATCCACAATTCCAAGCAGTTACACCGCAAAATATCGTGAAAAAAGCTTAAAACATCATCGAGTATCTGCATAGAGATCTAAAAAAGAGTATAAAAACAATTTATATCCCATATAAAAAATTAAATAATCCTTTAAAAATTATGAAAAAACTAATAAAATTATGTATAAAAATCGTCTGTTTCTGAAGGTAATGATATAAAAATTGAGAAAAAAATCGATCTATAAAAATCTTGCAAAAATATGAAAAATCATCTAGAATCTCGTGAAAAAATATAATCTTAAATTGATTAGTCAATCTCTCTCTATAAGCTTCATTTTTTGTTACTTGTTTTCAAAATTTTATAGTTCAATCTACTCTTACCCGTTCTTCTATTAGCAAACAGTGAATGGTATAAAAGTTCAATCTAATCAACTGCAATCTAATTCGCGATCTAAACCGTAATAATTTAGCCTATACCTACTAGCTTAAGAACTACTATCTCCATAGGAAACGAAACCTTCGACCGAAAATTTTCCCACAAAACCCGCGCCAGTCGGATTTAATCCGACTTTTGCCTACATCAATTAGCGTTATTAGAAGACGAAAATAAAAGAAATAACCGTTTCGTAATTCTCGTTGCGAAAGGCGCCGCCCCAGTCATGGTTCCTAATGACCCATACAGGGCGATCCGAGAAGACAGATCGCGGCGACTTTGACCCGGCCCCCCGCCGGGCACCCCACTGTCCACTGTCGTGGTTTCGAAACCATTCGAATTTGAATCACGCGAAATTAATAGGGATTCTTCGGATCTGGTTATTGGATACCGATATTGTACTAATGAGAGCAATTTTGTATGTATAGTGTCTCCAAAGTCAATTGCATATTTAGATTTAATTAATTGAATATCTCTACCTAATATTAGGTAATTGAATAAGATTTTTCAAAATTTTTTGATGTTTCTTTGAGATATATTGCGATATATTGTATCTAGTTTATAAGTAATTTTTAATAATTTTATGTTTTCAAACGGTTAAATCAGATTTAGGGTAGGGCGGGGCTAGTTGAGCATACGGGTAAGTTGTGCAATCGAAATATCTCGCAAACTATTCACCGTACGCATAAACATCTTATGGCGGAAAGAAGGGGTCGGGGGAGACCTAATCACAGAACTATTGCAAGTGGCGCCTCGACAAGCGAGTAAAGCCCCCGTGCGTTTTGTTTTTTTTGTGATCAAAAAGTAAAAACGTCGTCTATCGCAAGTTTTCGTCTGTATTAGTCAAATATTATCCGTTTTCAATGGGGTAAGGGTTAATATTCCAGAAAATTATTGTACTTTTGATATGTAGAGATGTTCTGGTTATAATTCTTACGATTTCTTTATGACCTCACTTTTATTTTAAAATTGCGGGTTGGGGTTAGTTGAGCAACTACTGCGAAATTTACCAGGAGAAAGTTGGATTCACTGCCAAGCTTGCAGGGAATGGGCACAAATAAAATGTCTTCCAGGTGCTATGGTCTTACTTTCATTTGTATTAATTGCAACAGTAACAACGACCAAAACTTGCTAATATATTATTAATATTTTTTTAAGCTATTTAATTCTGATTTTAAACAGAAAGCTCGTAAATTACTTTAAGTTTTGTTGTTTTGTCACTAAATCACAATAAATAAAGAGATGATTATAAAAATAAACATATCCTATATGTAAACATACCGTTGCTCAACTTACCTCACCTATGGGGTACATTGAGCATACTTGACTTTCTGCATTTAAACAGCTGTAGCTCTTAAATTCAACTAGTTACAAAAAAGTTACTATGGACACTTTTGTTAAGGGATAAATTACTAATCCATCAAGCCACATAACAAGTCATTCACACATATCATTGATGAGCTATATCCGCTAAAGTGAAAAGTTGCTCAACTAGCCCCGCCCTACCCTACTTAAATATGTTATTAAATATAATAAGTTTTTTGTTTAGGAATTTTTAAAAAGTATTCAGAATTATTTAGACTAACAAGGGATTAACAAGATTCTCAAATATTTTGAAAACTCTTTCGCCTGCGTCACATCCTCAAGTTGGTAAAATTTTCTAATAGCTCAAAATTTTATCAATCTGCCACCTTTTCAGGGCTCTTACATACCTGCAAATTTACACCTGAAAATTGATCATACAGATTATCCAATCTCTTACGTTGCTCTGAATAAACAATATCAATTAGAACTGCATGCGAGGAAAAACAAAAATAACCGGATGTATAAATACTCGAACCGACAGGAAATTGTTCAATAATAATCTTTATCTAAACTACAAGCACATATATTTCAATCGTTATTCAAAATAATTAATCTCAATTTAAATAAATTAGTAAAACGTCGATATATTATTATAAAATCCCATTGATAAACCGGACCGTTTCCATCGGAGGAAGGGGAGGCCGATCGAAAGAGTTCAAGCCCGTTATCGTGAAAAGATCCGAAAAATCGTCGATAACCTCTTCCACTCGCGTTTGCAGACGGAGTTTACTCGCGAACCGGGAGAGCTTTTCAGATTGTGTAAATTTATTATTAATAATTTCATTGATGAAGCGCACAGCTGCGGCCGGTACCGCGAACTTCATAATTATATTTTGATGGTACTCGACCGGCATAAATCAACATTTATTATGTTTTATGTTATTCCGTTCGATGCGAGATTTATTTTATCGGTTTTAATGCGTATACAATGTCGAAAATTTGTTAAATTATTGGATCAATAGCAAAAATTGAGCAACTTATTAATATAAATAAATAGATTACCGTTATTTATTTTATTGGGGAAAAATTTTTATTATTAGTATAAATATAAATAGGTTGATCTTTCATCCGAGATTATACCAATGGTCGTTATTTTCTTTATTTATACCATTATTAATAATACCATCTTTATATTCAGTAATAAATAAATATTGCAAATTATAGTTCAGTAAGGTTCAATTTAATAACTGAAATTTTGGGAAATTTCGTAACTAATAATGGTGAAAATTTACAGAAGCTTCAATTTTTCGACAAAATATACACAGGGAGTTTACCTACAAATTATCTATTTATAGAATAAATATGTCTATTTTTAATATCGCACCCATTTGAGATAACGTTAAAATAACGTAAAGTCGGTTGAAAAATCAGTTAGAACTGTCGCGAATATTCAATTTTATTTATATCCACAAAAATTCCTCGAATTTAATCGCTGCTTCTACATTTATCTTATCTCACCCTCGGTATCCACCTAATTGATTTAAAAAACTTCCGGTTCCGAAACTCCCGATTTAATAATTTACGCCCAGTTTTCAGATATTTAATCACTCATTAAATTTAATAAGTAGATATAGGTATACAGTATATAGAATGTAAATTTTGGAAGAAAAAATTATTATAAATTCTAGCTTCAAGGCAAAATTCTCAAACCCTCGCAATAATCATCTCATAAAATCGATGACTACAAAATAAATTCGAATAGTAAATTGTATGCAGTTACAAATCGATCATTGACCGAGTCAGTAGCGGATGGATAGAGTCGCATCCGCTTGCACATCATCGTTCGAAACGAACTAACCCTTTCCTGACCCCTGAAATGTCATCGGATACAACTGGCTGTAATTAATACTAAAAATAAAAATAGATTACTAAGGCGGGCAATCTCCGATAAGGACGTCGTGGCGTTTGATCTTGCCGCGGAACTATTGTATTCCTAAAGAGGGATTTTTGCCGGCATTTTTCCCATCTCTACACACTCTCGAGCCCCTAATGTAGGGTGAATTTCCACCCTATTTGTCCGCATTATTTTTTCAAACGCTTACTTAAACGAATTGTCCAACCATTTAACATCGTTTCGCTTATTGATTTGTTTATAAATTTTGTTTATATTTGATGCGAATTTCTCGGCGGTAATATTTACATCGTGAAATTTACTTGTTACGAATAAGATGCAGTTAGGCGATGTCGCCGCGAGATGCACCGTAATCTGTAGATATTGCACTTTACATATCCTTTCGATGCCCGATTACAACATTGTAGCTAAAAATTGCTGATTTGTTTACTTCACACCGTGCACGTTGACGGGAAAAAGAGGCGACGAGTCATAAATAAGATTTTATCTATCGGCGATAGCGGATGCCATCTTATATTGTCTGTTAATTCCGTTTTGCCTATGATTTTTTTCTAGAATTTCGTCACGTATTGCATCAACAATTATTCAGGTACATAAAGACTATCACAAACTTTAGTATACAAGGTTATAACAAAAAGATGGGTCATAAAATTGTGTCATATATTCTTTTAAGTCCTTTAAGACCCTATTTACCTATTTCCCAAATGACAAGTGCAGCATGTTAAAAGATCTAACTATAAATTTTGTCCAGTAACCAAAAGAATTCAATGAATGTTCAAGAAATTTGGCGCATTTACTTTATTTTCGATTGAGATGTAGGTATAAAATAGGGTCCAAAGAACCATTTATTTACACTCTGTATAACAATAGCCACAACAAATTGGTTCTGCTGTCCAAATTATAACAAAATTGCGAAGAAAAATCCCGCCGAAATTAATTATTCTAGCATTGTTGCATAGAAAAATCCACCTGTAAATGCGATATCGCCGCGTTTTTGGCACGATCGGCGTTTTATTCGAGGACCATTTGAAAAGCTTCAGGTACGTTTATTTCGAAAACATTGGATAAATACGCGTAAAAAACGCTTTGCATTTGGCAGAGCTCGCTGTATCCAATATAACTTCGACGTTTCGCGTTCTCGTTTCCACTTTACGTTACATTAATCATCGGTTAAATAATAATCTTACCTCCACAATTTTCCCAGCGTTTTGGATAGCTCGGCGTTGTGGAGCTGAGGGTACTGATCGGCAAGCTTTCTTCGAGCAGCTTGGGCCCACACCATGAAAGCGTTCATCGGCCTTTTCACGTGCAATTTTCTCTTGTCAGACGCTGCCCTGAAAACAACAAAAATGATAAATATTTACTCTATAGCCTTTAGGGTATGTCCAAAAATAAGTAATTATTCTCGTTTTTGAATATAAGTAACTGATGAGTGATTTTATATGAAGTACTCTGCGTGGTTAAAAACATAAATAAAGCTCTGAAAAACTTTGAAAACCCTCAAAATAAGAAGAAATGATAGTTATTTTCTGTAAAGGATGTGCTAGGAGGATAATAATAGGAGAGCTATAATTATTCTCATTTTTCGATATGAGTTATTTTAAATAAATTAGTGTTGTAAATGGTTAAAATTAATGTAGGATCCTAAAAACCCTGAAAACCCTTAAAATAACAAATAGCTATTTGCTCTAAAAGGTCTTAAGGGGAACCCTACGGTTTTAGAATAATTTGAGACATTTATTAATCTTGTAAAATTTGTCACATTTGAAACAGTATATATCTAAGTTTAATCAAATCGGCTCATGTGACAGCATTATTATTGCGAAGACCTTATCTATTTTTGCAATTATTTCAGAGAAATCAGATAATTAATAACTGTAACTAATATAAATAAATAATAAAAATAATACAAAACAAAACGAAGCTATATCACAAAACCAAAAAAATCAACAAGAACTTTTCTGTTCTCTTTCTAACTGACTTATGAGATATTACAATTTTCATTAATTTATCTTCTAGCTTTTCAAACATTTCCATATAAACAACAGTAAAATTATACGGTGAAATAAACATGCACATAACTGTTTAAGCACTAAAATATAGCAAATCCAATTAGACCAAAAATCTATTGTTTCGAAAGCGACCCTTAATTAACGGTATTTACACGAACAATTTGCGCAGTTAACCTCGAATTTCCCGAATTTCGAACAGTTTCTTGTGAAATTTCGTTTAGCACCTTTTTCCTCTTTAGTTCCCCCGCGAGCGCCGTGTTTGCCCACCTAATTTTCTATATTTAAAAACGGTCCTTTTGAGTGCGCGCCGCTAAGAGAAAAAGAACCAGCGGCGCGTTAATTAAAGTGCATCTAGAGCTGTTAATTAGCTCGTATACGTAACGAACGATTAACGGAGCAAAAGGTTTTTTTAGATACCTAATTGTTTCATTATTTTTATTTCATGGAGTTGCTGAGTGTGGTGTATTTTCTGGATAATTTGATACGAAATCGATTCTTTGATTTCACAAATTTATTTGGTGATCGGTGGTGGTAAATGGGCGAGGAATATATTTATTATTTAAGCGCTTAAAAGGGTATTTTAATACTTTATAGGTATATTAAACGCAAGAATATTTCTGGTAGAAAGGTGTAGAAAAGAATTTGAATCTTTGAAAAGATTTCAACAGATTTGGTTTTGATTTAAGAAGCAGTAGGTACAAAGAACAAATTTACATTTAGAGTAAGATAGAGTAGAAGAGAGTAGAGTAGAATAAAGTAAAGTAGAATAAAGTGGAAGGGAGTAGAGTCGAAAGAAGAGGAGTAAAGTAGAAAGAAGGGGGGTAAAAATATAAAGAATAGCAAAGTAGAGTAGAAGAGGCTGCAGACTAGAAGATGCAGAGTAGAAGAAAGTAGAATAGAAGGGAGTAGAGTAAACACATCTGCTCTTACCCATATAATCGAAAATAGTTTCATTTTTCTACTATATTAGAATGTTTTTTAAACAATCTTTCCTAGGACAATTTAATAATCATTCCACAAGCCGCTGTTGTATCTATTATTTTAAAGTTCTAATGGGCAAATTTCATAAATCATAATCAACAAATTAGTAGCATTTTAGCGAATCAGCATTGTTTTTGCCACGCACACTCGTCTAAAAAAATATTTTGAATCCGGCTTGCGCCGATGCCTTTTTGATGATCCCATTAAAATAAAGTTTGTTCCGTGCCCGAGATGCTCTTGACACGCCAATAGACAAAATATTTATTCTCGTTAACAAGCAAAGCAATGCCGCTAAATAAACGTAACTTATTTAGATTTTTAAATAATGATTCCTAAAGCTAATCTTTCAGTCGAAAACTTCCCTTCCTGCCGCCCAATTATACCGTTTTAATCCACCTGCGAAATCAAATATTTGCCGAAAACAATATTTTTATTTCTCGCTTTCCGGCCGAACAAATAACTTTATAACGTCCTCGCCTAACTCAACACGGATCCAGGTAAGGTTCCCGCTCGGATGGACTGATTTATTTCCCGAAAAGAGGAAACGCCATGTTTGAATTTCGCACTATTCCATGGGAAACAGATTAATCCGGTGATGTTTGTCGAATGAGAGGTATAGCATCGTAAATAAGAAATATACAGGGTGAATATACATGTCCATTTTCTGCCCAAGTTTGGTGGGATTCAGTTTTGTATTTCCAATTCAAATTGCCTTGTATAAGATGGACCAATTTTTAATGGGGTTCCTTAAAATGGTTGCCATACTTAAGAATTACCTAACATTTTCTCTATTAAAAACAAAAATGATTTCAACACACGTTTGGTAACGTTCTGGAACTTCAAAGGTGTACCGGCGACGCCCGTAAAATCGAGGCAAATATTGGAAAGTGCTCGTTTTACCAACACTTTGAAAAATCGCGACTAATTGCTATGGCAAACCGAACACACTCAGCATTAATTAACTAGAACTGTTGAGTAATTAGAACCTAGTCATCGGTAAAACGGCGCTAATAAGCGCGGTCGAGAAACAAATACGCCACTAAAATTAGGCGATAAAAATTTGTTGTGATTCATCTGTGTTACTTGTAATTTGATTTTTGCATATTTAACACACCGAAATAGATGAAAACTAATTTAGTGGTAAGCACTTCAAATACACTATACTGTGTATAGTCAGAAGGGGTTCCATTTTGTGTTTATTGAATGCTTTCTTTAAATAAAATTTAGAGGAATAATGAGAAATATAGAGCAAATATTTTAGCACCCTGGTGAATACTGATGAACTTTTTAGCGTAGTTATATTTATTAGGATATTTTTAAATATTTTGTGGTGCTCTTGATTGTGAAAATTTCTTGGATTATAGGACATAAGAAGGACAAACTATAGATTCCTCCAACTAATCATATTCCTCTTTACATATACCTACTCATTCTATAAACCCTTGTACTATTCTAGTACAATTCTTGACTATTAATTCAACTTCAAATACACCATACTGTGTATAGTTAGAGGAGTTCCATTTTGTGTTTATTGAATGCTTTCTTTGAATAAAATTTAGAGGAATAATGAGAAATATAGAGCAAATATTTTAGCACCCTGGTGAATACTGATGAACTTTTGAGGGTAGTTATATTTATTAGGATATTTTTAAATATTTTGTGGTACTCTTGAATGTAAAAGTTTCTTGGATAAGAAGGACAAACTATAGATCCCTCCAACTAATCATATTTCTCTTTACTCATTTTAAACACTTGTATTATTATAGTAGAATTCTTGACTATTAATTCAAAGAGCTTAAGAAGGTACTTACTTGGAAGCGATGGGCACCAAAGTCCAATCGTATCCTTGCAGGACCTTCGTAACGGCATCGTTGATTTCACTTTTGTCCAAATCCTGCGAACAGTCGGCCGCCGAGGCGACGCTTTGCAGGACGAGCGCCGCCGGCGGCGGGGCCGCCTTCGGCTCGCCCGTCGCGACGCTCGCCGACGCCGATCGGGAAATCGCGTTGGGCATCATGTCGAGCGAAAAACAACCACCGTGCGGCAATCGGAATTCGAAAACGGATGTCGACGGAAACGCGGAGATACTGAGACTTGTTTGTTCGACGGCGTGGTGTCTTGGTTTCGAATAGTTCGAACTGACTTAAGTGCGGTTGAAGTCGAAGACGAGCGTCGTCGGGCGAGAGGCGAGAGTGTGAGAAAGAGAGGCGACGCCGGCGGCGTCCAATGGGGGCCCCAGGAAGGTGGCGCTGAGTCCGCCTTGCGCGCCGCATTGGCCGGATTATTCTGAGATTTTTTTTAATTAAGACTGGATTCTGCTCGCTTACGTTTCGGTTACTTCGGTTTGATAGACAGCGAGACGTGCTAAAACGGTTTGTGTTTGAATTAAACGGTTATATCTATCAGATAGACAGGATATAGCTTAACAAGTGGACAATATTTAATGTATATCTACATGAAGATAATGATTGAGAATAAAATACACTTAGAAATCTTATGTAAGGTAGACTGGGGTAAATCGGTTGTAAAATTTGAATAGTTCAAATTAAATCCTAAAATGTGGCTTTATTTTTTCTCTTATTAGAAATGCTGATACCACATTAAATTCACAACTTCCTAAACTAAAGAATCGAGGTATTAAAAAGTTTTTTTTTGAAAAAGGAAGAAAACGATTTTACATATTTTTTAAAATGTTGACAATATGTTACATTTACCCCATGGTACGGGGTAAATGTAAAAAACGGTTCTAAAGTGCAATACAATTATATAGAAAAACATATGGGGCAATTGTAAAAAAATATTTGGTTCCTCTAAAATTTGATATGCTGTTTATTTATTTATTTCAAAAAATAACAGAGCTACAAAATAATAAAGAAAAAATAAGAAACAAACCCTGTCTAATACACAAAAGAACTATAAAAATAATAAAAAATATTAACACAATAGGTAAAAATATTACATTTACCTCATTTTTACATTTGCCCCAGTCTACCTTATCTAATAATTTTTGTCCTGTTATGAAATGTTATGAAGAGAAGGCAATCTTATTTTAATATAATTAACTACTTTATAGCAAAAAAATATTTCTGTTCTATCGTATCAGGACTGTTTCATTGCAATTCTAATATTACAAAAACAATTCTAGCAATCCCCTTCATTTAGGAGTCGCCCTAAATTGAGTTTAACTTAGTAAGTGATATTGTATACTTTGGGACCATTATTAGAAGTATACTATTTTTTTACTTTATAATCAGAAACCAAAACCATGGGAACTCATAAGGAGAACTCAAGAGTTTAACTCAAGAGGAACTTGATAAAATATGGAAAATTGCATTAAATTTTTAATGCGAATACATAAATAACCTTTTTTTGTTTATTTGCAATGTATGTAGCAAATATACTGCTCCACAAAAAATGCAGGTTTTTTGATCGCCAAATTTAGTAATGAGTTGTAGAGGTATGGACAAAAAATCCACTCATCAGATATGAGAGAAAACATTTAATTTCGCATGTTTGAAAATTTGGTGATCAAAAAGTCCGTAACTTTTAAAATAATCGCAAAATTTGCTAACTTCACTAATTTTTTGGAGCAGTTTATAAACAGAAAAGTTCCTATAAACCCGCAGTCTTGAAGCTTCTCTTTATGACCTAGAGAACCTAAGATCTCTTTGAAGATGGTGTCCAATTTACACACTGCCACATGCTTTATCCTATACACGATCCCATTCCGCACCCTAAAACCTATACATCAACATGTGATAATAAGACAAACATTTGGAGCAATTCGCATGATAAATCGCCACCGCCACCCCGAAGACTTGCATTCCGGATTTCGGCGGAATTCCTCGAGGAGGAAGAACCCACACGACGCGCTCCGGTCCCCCCGATGCGTGACATCTCGCTTTGTCGGCTCGTCTTCCAGGTGTCGACGGCTCGGGCACGGGTCAATCGTCGATTCGTCAAAAGAGAAACTCGAAATTCCACCGGTCCCGTCGCTAATGAAACGAAAATCGAGTCCCGCGTGCTCTACTGGGTCGGTTTTTTTCCTGAAATACCGCCGAATCATCGTCGACTTCGTCGGGCCTCATCAACATTCGGATTTGTTTTGTTGTCCCGGCGAGGGCGGAACGCGTGAAATGCCCTCGAATATTTCATTAATTAATTAGCATAAAAATTTATGCTATATAAAATCTACCTTATCACTCTACTAAAGAAAGTGTTAAATGAAGTCGTCTTCATATACAGCTCCAGGTTCAAAACAGAAGCTCCTATAGTTATCTAACTAATAAGATAAGAAAATTATGTTATAAAACACGCGAATAATCGCCAGCGAATAATCATTTTCCTCTGGCTTCCTTATATTTTTCGTCGAAGGTGCCCGTTTGGCAAGCGAAACATTAAAATCCCGAAGATTGATGCCGGCGATGGTATCGCAGATAGGAGCGGCGAGTTCTATTTAAACAGTCATTAGTGGAAGAGATGCAGGTAGATTATAGAGCAGCGGCGAACCGACGACATGCGTCACGGCGCTCGATACGCCCCATAAACGCCGCATGTGCGCCCGGCGATGCACCGACAGCGGCGGTTCCACAGATCTCGCTCGCTCTCCCATCACTCATTTTTTTTGCCAGGCCTCTATAACCTACCTCCACGTGCGTTTGCTCCTGCTTGGGGATTTCGGGATATGCGGAAGGGTGCCGACAGGTTTTTGTCGCTGGGATTCTCGACACTTCGACTTTTCATAGGCGTAGATAAACTAATACATGTATGGGTATAAGTGCAAATTTGTTTGCATCCAGTATGGTAAATTCTATGAGTTGAACAAAGAAGGTTTATTAAAATAACAGTGGTTAGAGTGGGAAAGTGGTAAGAAAGGTCTTACAATCTTGAAGGTTTTGAACATACTTTGTTTTGAAGTATTATGTAATGTTGTTAAAATTTTAAAATTTTAGTGATATTTGGAGTATTCTAATGCTTTTTTCATCATTTCAGTAAATTTTGAAAGCAGTTCTTTTGTACTTATTTTGAAGTTTTTTGTGGTAATTTAATTGGGCACATTTTAATTGTTTTTGGAGAATTTTTTGGCTTTTTAATTAAATGCTCCACAAAAGTTAAGGAAGTTCGAAAATTTTGCGATTATTTTAAAAGTTACGGATTTTTTTATCACCATGAATTTTCAAATATGCGAAATTAATTGTTTTCTCTCATGCTGAGTGGATTTTTTGCCCCTACCTCTACAACTCATACTAAATTTGGCGATCAAAAAGCCTGCAACTTTTAAATTAATCTCAATATTTGTGAACTTCCTTAACTTTTGTGGAGCAGTATTTTTTTTAAACTGAATCGTTGATGCCATTTCATTTCAGTGAATTTGGAACTTTATTTTCATTATTTTAGTTACTTTTATAACATTTTCATCAATTTTAGTAAACTTTTGAAACCTTTAAAATGTCAAAACCTTTCAAATATCATCAAACATCTTCAATCATCAAATATCATCAAAAAACAGCTATAAAACCTCACAAATCTTAAAAAAAATACTAAAAACCAATCAAATATTTTTACAAAAAAATCAAACAATTCTCAAAAATTATTTATACAAAATATTTTACATTAAGCTCATAATTAATCAATAAATTCTCCCTTTAATTTTTATCCCGTAAAACATATCCAGTAAAGTGTTGAAGTGCGCATCTGGTTGTAGCTGAAATTCGTGCGTTCGTTTGATAAATCACCTGCAATCCATAAGTGTAGGGGTTCAGCTCGCTGGCACTGACTTAATTACTATTAACTCGTCGAAATAATTTGCTACCTATTTATCGTTCGAGACTCATTAAATGCGAGCGCGGGTTTATCCGTTTTTGTTTTCGTGTGCATACACAAACATACGGTAAAGCTCTTTTCATTTCGTCTCTTTTCCGTTCGGCCACCGAGACGATTTTATTGTGACGGGCCAAAATAGAATTAGAATTTCACCGTTTTACCTGCTATCGAGGAAATTAGTCCACCAGATTGTTACTGAATAATAGTTGATTTTTATAGATTTTCATTAATAGAAACTAAATCAACATAAATTGTACCTACAGTGATTGTTACTGATGAATATTAGTTAGTTATTTTCATAAATATTTATTGATAGAAATTAAATTAAAATAAATCCACCAGACGTTTTCCCGTCTATTTCCAACAAATACGGGAAAGCAAATAATAGTCTAAGGAAACGGAGTATGAATTATCAGCGTTTACAAATAAAAAAAAACGTAATTATTTACCGTATTTTGTCAAAGAAAAGCTGAACAAAGCGTATGCGGAGATAAAATTTTTATAGAGCACACGTGCTATCGAGGCCAGGTAAGTAACCACCTGCCTAAGGGGAATTATGAAGAATTATTTATCGATTTTATTATATGGAACACAACTAACACCCTGTAGATATTATACATATTTATGCACAAAAATGTAGATATTGATATGTTTTCTTTGCAACGTGATAAATGTTATTATTACAGTATTTTGTTTACATCATACGTAGGTAAAATCTTGAAAAAAAATATTATTTTTATTAGGAAATAGTAAAATTATTTTTTAAGTGTACATTAATTAATTTGTTTTATTATCTTCGTTTGTTGTAACCATAATGATTAGGATCAATTAATCCTTTAAAAAATATTTTTAAAAAAATTCAATTAAATTTTTGTGTCAACTTTGCTCTATCTAAATGATGCATTTTGAAATCAGTTAATATCTCTTTCGTTAGAGCAATTTACATTTGAATTTGGGAAGAAATTGGGGATAAATTCGAATCATGCCCGTCAAAACACACACCCGATATGCCGGTTATTATTCCATCTACATACATCATTTTTTGTACGTAGTATTTTTAACGACGCGTGTAAAGACCTTTCAAAATAAATAATTAGTTAACGAAACCCCGACGGGCGGAGTTCGGGAGAGAAACACGAACAAAAAAAACTATAAAATTTTTAGTGTTTCCCTTTCAATCATCGAAAAACGGCATCGAGAGGAGCATTAAAAACCGTTTACGCCGGGCGACACTTGTCAGCTCGATAATTTTACGGTCTGAGGTTTATGCCCACTCGACTTCCTCTGGTTACTAACTACTTCGACGGGGCCCTAACCCTACGTAAACATTTACCAGAAATTTTATAGTTCAATTAAATTTTTAAGAGACTCAAACGTGCGGATTCGTCGAATCCGGCTTCGGTTTTCCACGTCTCGTATATTGAAACATAATGAACATAATATTTATATCCAAAATACAATCACTGTTCGTTTTTTATCCACCTTTTTTTTATAGTGTTTACACAATCGTCTACTGCTTAAGCTTTTTATGAACTAATAGGTATTCTTTTAATTACCTATAAATCACGATTTTTGATTGCATTTGACAACAGTGCGTTTCTAATGGGTTCGCATTATAGCCAATTTTATTAAAAATACTTCAAATCAGGGAATTGTAAATCATATTTTTTATAATTAATGCATAATTCAGTTTTTTATAGTTACCTCCTTATATCTGTACGCAATAAATTTCTGGGGCCATAAAACGTGGAAAAAGAATTAAAAAAATATAATGTTTACGAAATCTTGACCCCGTCGAGTGTTTATACTAACCTCGTTTAAATTCGAGTCCCGAAAATAGTATTTATTTGACGTTAATGGCGCCCAACTAATTTGTTCAGAAATATCACTCATATTGGACGTTTAAAACGATGAAATCCGAAACCCGAAACGGCCCGAAACACCGTGTAGGTGTATACGGGGTGCTCCGAAATTAGGGCTCATTGCCAGGGATAAATATTTCCAAGTAGAGAATAAAAAAAATCAATTAGGTAGATACTCTGCAGTTTGGTACTTTTTTAGAGTAATTTGGGAAATAGTTCACCTTCCTTTTTCTAGATATTTAAAGCTAATTTATTAATTATTTTTAACAATTTAACATTATTTAAATAATGCCTCTAAACTGTTGAAAAATTAGTTAAGAAACAAGCCTAAGTTAGTTCAATTAAAAAAAATGCCTGAAAAAACTACGATTTTTGTGGATTCCTTCAGACCAGCAGATCAACTTTTGAACAACCAGTACAGTACAAATACATAAGAAAACTAGAGTGCAGTTAAACTGCAAGCAAACTAAAATTTAACCACTTTTTCCTGATACTATTCAACAACAAAACTCATGTTATGTAATCTGATCGAGCCGAATTTAATATCGAAAGTAGCCGGACAATAATCCCGACGAGCGGTTCTTTTGAAACAAAATCCGATTCATACCGAGCCGATAAATGCTTCACAGACAATCCTGCCACTGGATGTGACGATGTACAGCTGTATTCCGGAGAAAAATGGAGCAAAAAATCACGGGAATAATGAAGTAGATAGTTCCCGATGGATCCAGACTGCGATTATTACTCTTAAATTCTACTATAAAAATCTTATTTAGTAAGTAATTTGGCAAACAAAGTTGGTACCCCTGTAGTTTTTGACAGATAACTTACAACTATAGAGTGGTAGGATTTAATAACTTATAGGTTACAAACTATACTGCTATAGAGTAATATACACTACTTTTTCTAAAATTATATAATTACAAATTCAAATAGGTATTACAAGTATCTATAATTCCTGTTACAAAAATCCGAGTCACTTGAATAATTACAAAGAAAAAAAGCAAACACCGAAGGCGTATTGGGCACTCGAGAGGCATTCTTCTGTAGGACTCTTGAATCATTGCCGGCATTATTTTTTTGTTGTTGGTTTCTTCTCGACATGGGACCAGTACGTCGACACTTCTCGTTCTCATAATATTAATACGTACTTAATGTACTTACCCGAGCTGGTGGATTATGTCAATTAATAATTGAGATTGGGATTGAGGCAAAAAAAAGATAGTACGCGTCCTTACGTTTCGTGTTAACCAGAAAAATTCCGAGAAAAATGACGGGTTGGGATGGGAATAGGGACAAAGAGTTTTTATCGAACTGCTATTTAACGATTATTTTATTTATTTCGCACCAAATGAGTTATTTATTAGGGTTTATTGGGGGCGAGGATAGTGTTGGCAATAAATTAAACCAATATCTTTATTATCTAGGTATGTACATATTAATTTGGAGAAATTGAATGGCGAATATTGACATTGGTTATCTTTATTGACTCTCAATTGGTTCAAATTGTTTTAGTTCAAAAAGGATTTCTCAAATTTTTGAATGGAAATAATACTACATATTCAAATATTAAACTAATTCGATTTTACAGAAAATTTATTTACAGTTGAAGAGAATTTGGAGTTGTATACGGTCCTGTTTAAAAGATCTGCTGAACCTATAGGTAGGCAACTCACATTACACATTTTCTATGCTTACATCCGCTGCTTTTATAGATGGGTTCAAGATGAAGAGGATAAAAAAGAATATGAGAGAGTGCAAGTAGTACATAAATACAGTTAAATAAATAGTGTATCATTAATTTGAAGCATTTTTTTAAAACTGTTATATCTCAGGAAATATTTTTGCTGTAGATTACAACTGTGAGATTTGCTCTTCCTGCGTCCTAAAGCAACTCATACCAATTCCTATTGATCTCTTTATTACCTAAAGACAAAAACAGTTCTACAAATAATTTTTTTATTATTTTCAAAATTAAATAGAATTTTTTTATAACAGGTATGTGTAAAGTGAACAAGAATCGGGCCCGGCCATGCCGCCCCGTCAAACAAATTTCCGACACGTTCCTAGGAGCCCAGACAATTCGATCTAGCTTCTACCGTGGAACCTCCTCGCGGCCCGCGAAGACGGCGCCGGCGCCTCCTCGGCGCCGTCCGCGCTCTTCTCCTTACCACTGAACCGGTTCCTTCTACCGGCGGCGGCGCTCTTCTTCGGCGCTTCCTTCTCCGCCTCCTCCTCCTTTTCCTCCTCCTTCACGGCCTGCGCTGCTTTCGGACTGCTAATTTTATCTACAAAATAAATTTAATCGTTGCAAACTGTTAAAAATAACACTAATTTGGCAATTCTGCCAGCAACTTACGGCTCACAACTTGCTCCCTTCGCCTCTTCAACGTCCTCAGCAGATCATCGTTGCTCCTGAACGGCCGCACCACCTTCCCCGAGATCTTCTTGGGCGCCTCCGTCGTGGAGCTGGGCTCCTGCTCGGGCAGCTCGTCTTCGTACTCCTCCTCGGCGACTTCTTCTTCTTCCTGAATGCATAACGCGGGGTATTAGAAACGGTTGCGAGCGAATATACGCGCGGAAATGATATTTACTGCGGGAGCGGGCGTGGTGGTGGTGGTGGTGGTGGTCTTGCCGTTGGACCGGCCCGCCAACGGGCTCCGCCGGTTCGAGGACAGCGGCCTGGAGGGCTTCTTCGGCGGCGGCGCCGGTTCCTCCTCGTAGTCGGCTTCGTTGGTTTCCGCCGGACGGGCCGAGCAAAAGGCGATTATGGTGATCAGACAGAAGAGAAATCTGCGAATTGTAGAAGGTTTAGTTGATTTTCTTGTTCGATTCAAGTTCAGGAATAGTTCCAGGAAGTAAAATTGATCCTCTTTTAGATGGACTATTGGATTTTGGATGGAAAATTTTTCTGGTTAAATAAAGAGTTTGTTTAGACTAGAAAGTATAAAAAGTTAACTCTTTTGAACAATGAAATAATATGACTCTTGGATGGATAATTGGTTCTCCTGAGTAAATGTCAGGAATAGTTTCAGGAAGTATAATAAGTAAAATTGATCCTCTTTTAGATGGACTATTGGATTTTGGATGGAAAATTTTTCTGGTTAAATAAAGAGTTTGTTTAGACTAGAAAGTATAAAAAGTTAACTCTTTTGAACAATGAAATAATATGACTCTTGGATGGATAATTGGTTCTCCTGAGTAAATGACAGGAATAGTTTCAGGAAGTATAATAAGTAAAATTGATCCTCTTTTAGATGGACCATTGGATTTTGGATGGAAAATTTTTCTGGTTAAATAAAGAGTTTGTTTAGACTAGAAAGTATAAAAAGTTAACTCTTTTGAACAATGAAATAATACGACTCTTGGATGGATAATTGGTTCTACTGAGTAAATGACAGGAATAGTTTCAGGAAGTATAATAAGTAAAATTGATCCTCTTTTAGATGGACCATTGGATTTTGAATGGAAAATTTTTCTGTTTAAATAAATAGTTTGTTTGGACTAGAAAGTATAAAAAGGTAACTCTTTTGAACAATGAAATAATATGACTCTTGGATGGATAATTGGTTCTCCTGAGTAAATGACAGGAATAGTTTCAGGAAGTATAATAAGTAAAATTGATTTTTTTTAGATGGACCATTGGATTTTGGATGGAAAATTTTTCTGGTTAAATAATAAAGAATTTGTTTAGACTAGAAAGTAAGGAGTCAACTCTTTTGAACAATGAAATATTGACTCTTGGATGAATAATTGGCTCTCCTGAGTAAATGAATGACTATTTTAGATATACAATTGACTCACAGAATTATTAATGACTCTATATGACTCATAAATGACTCATAAATGACTCGTGCAGAAATATGACTCTCTTAAGTAGGTTACTTAGATATGACTCTCCTATAAATCAAGCTGAGAACTTTCTGAGAAACTCATTAATTTTATGTTAATTTGCTTGGGTAAATTTGTAATAATTTAAAATGAATAATTTTTGTGCAGTGTTCTGCTGCAATAACATTTTATTACAATCTTATATTTACTATCCCACTGTTAATTTTTATTTCGTGCCATCGCAAATTGCCTGTCTTATACAACATCTTCCTATTACGTAAACCTTTTGATGTATTATTTAATTTTTTGCGAATCGCCGCAAGATTATTATAATCTTCGGATTTGATTAATTTTTTAATCTACCTATTAAACTTAAACGCATCTAATTTGTTGTATTTTGCATGTCATTATCATAAGAGTTTTATTTTTAACACACTTTTTGCGGATAAAATCTGAAGGATAATGCGCAAATTGAGAAAGGATTAGAGGAATTCAGGAGATTATTTGTTGCTTCATTTCATAGCACAATTCGTATAGAGATTATAAACATCAAATGCATTGGATGCAAAAAATTTATTTAAATTTTTATCTCCGCGATTTTGAAATTTTTTTCAATGTTTCACCATCGATGCCCTTGCGTAATATTCGCTATTTAATTTATTTTTAAGGCGAAACTCACGAAACTGCTTGATCTTGAATCCGGTAAAACACCCTGACCTTGCCTCCGGATAACGGGACATTTTCATAAAGAATTGTAGTACATGAAAAAGATCCAAAAATACTCATAATTATAACTCCCAACAAATTATAAATTCAATATAAAGGGTTTCAATTAAGGGGTTTGTTTCCCAGGACTACATCTAACCTCGCCCTGATCTTTTCTCGTGTCATTTATTTTATTTATTGGCGCCCTTCGATCGACTTTCTCCCGACTTTTATCGACGTTCTCCCGACTTTCTCGGCGGATTTTTTAGAAAACCGGCGCCACGTAAGGCGGATGAGCGAGCGGATTTAAGACGGAACATTAAAAATTTATCAAAAATACGCATCGACGTGTGGGCAGGATTCGGTACGGCGGATATTTGTAACTTTCTAGTTGAATCCTGGCGCCACACGTTCGTACTTACATGCGAGTTTAACACGTCGACTGCCGCGCGAGTTACGTAAAATACTAGATATTTTATATACCTACCCATACTATTCATCAAAAAATGTTATAAGATAATTCGCTTGTAAAGAACCTAGGCGATAAAATGGAACGAATTCTGAATAAATTTTGAAATATCTCCCATTGTCTTCCTCGGTGATATTTCACTTGCAGTAATAGCATTTATCTTACTGTTACTTCATTGAACAAGAAAATGTCGTTGGAGGTAGGTTAGGAGGAGACTTGCAAAAGGTGAAGGTGAGTCGAGTGCTTAAAAAAATTAATACGTAAATTTTCAATCGTACGCAGTACAATTATTAAAATTTAATATTTTTAAATCGATTTAAATTAATCAATTCGCAAATATTCCAAGGAAATCTATCACCATAGCGCGTATTAAATTAATTTGTAATTACAGACAGGTTTACCTTGCGCGTGTGGCTTTCTTCTCTTTTGTCATTTCCTAGTAATTCGATTAGAATAAAATTGAAATACAGGTGCATACAGGAAGACGGGGGAGCGCTATTAAGGCGCAACTTCTCTTTTTAAATGTGTCACAATTCATAAATTCCTGCAATATCTAACATTAAATACGAGGGGTAGTCAATTAATTGCACTAAAAATAATAATTTAGTTAGGAAATATTTAAAAGGAAATTATCAATAAATCTAACCAATTACATACATTATACATAAGTAGTTACGTTTCGAATTAAAACACAAAAATAGCCAATAAATCATACAATTTGATTGGAAACATCCTTTCGAATAATCAAATCCTATTTCGAGTCGGCTGCGTATACTTTCATTTTTTTTAGAACCAAAAGCCGTCCACGATTCAAGTTCATCAAGTGACGTAATTACTAGTTATTAATCGACCTCACCCCGTAGAGTCGGCCATCAGCGAAAGCCCTGCGGGAACTCCCTTTTGGGGAAATCCGGGCTCGAATTAGCTGTAAACGGTAAATAAAAGTCGACTTACACCCAATTGAACTTCATCCTGCCCTCCGTTTTGGTTTCTGTTAGGAAATTTCGTTGCGTGCGAAAACGGGGATGTAAGTACGAGGTGCACACGTAATACTTTATCACCGGAGTCGATTCGAACCACTGGATTCCGCAATCGATTAGTACTGATATTTATAAATTCCCATGTAAATTTCCCCTTCACTTACAGTCGCTCTTGTGAGTTGAATTGGTAGAAAGTGCGCCGGCGAGGAGGCCTCTTACTCTATGTCGAATTGGTCGCGTGTGCATTTATACTGATTATTTGCAACAAATGAATTTTTGACATTTTTACGCTGAGTTTCTCGTACCATCTTTAGCGAATCCGACTCCCCCCTTTCTGTGGTTAACTGTACAGGGTGGCCCGCGACCGGCGCTTCTTACTCGAATTACTCAGCTAAAAAATATTCTTGGGAAGGTGTGTAACGACAAGTTTGATATTATTTTCTTCTCTACAGGGTGCCCCAGAAATGTAAGGAATTTATGTAATTGTTTAAAGAACTTTTACTTTTAGAACCAAAAATTTATTAATTTGATTTTTTTTAATGAACGAAACATTGATATCTAACAGTTTTATTGAATATTTTGTACAAAAATTATGGGTTTGACACCCTGTATACGACACAATTAAAATTCGCTATAAATCATTGTTTTAGTACTATCTATCTAAAGAGAAATAAGAAGCTGTTCGTACACGTTATGAAATTTATTATTTTTTTTACACAAATATGTCACATGTATATAAAGTGTATATTTGCAAAGTTAACAAAAATATGAGTGCTGTTAAGTTATATAGACACAATTTTGAGTGCTTTTTAATTAACCTATATTAAAATATATATCTTTTGACGAGAGTCTCATTGCTGAGGACTTGAAGATTCTTCCATTAATACGTTTTTTTTTTCGTTTAATTAAACCACCACAGTAACGAAATCGAAGTGAAAATCAGGAATATTGCGACTATTAAAATGAACGATGAACACGCAAGATTTGGCACGAATATAATAATATAATATAAAGAAATTCCTTAGTTTTTGGACCTGTTGAAACCAGCCTTCTCTTTAATCCTCGTTTCTTCTGTTGTTAATAAATAATAGCAAACCAGTGCAAACTAATCTAATTTCTCTAATATAAAGACCATTAAATTATTATCCCAAAGAAACTCTATGGCTAGATTAAATATGTACACAAATTGTATAAAGTTTTTTTTATATTCCACCAGAGTAGCAAGACTTTTCTAGACTCAAAATCGAATTAATTTCAGTCAGGGCTTGGGAGTATTTTTATACCAAGTATCCTCCATTTAGTTATAAAAATTAAGGGCCAATAAAGGGTTCTTTGGGATTCCAACTCAATGCTATGGACCTATTGGTAAATAGACCTTAAAATTGCTGAAAGTGGTCGATATACTATTCGTTTTGACTCGGACTTGTTACAAATATACTCTCATCTCGAGTCAAAACCAGTTAATTTTATTCAGATGAAGTCTATAATAGGTCACACTTGAAAAATTGCTCGGTGAGACAAAGGAGGAATATTACTAGAATAATTCATAAAATTTTTAAGTGTACCCTAATATTACTGTCACCCCATATTTATAAATTATTTATTTCTATGTATGTACAACAAGATGTACGAGGTTCGTCCGACAAGTCGCAATTTCGATGTGATGTTGAGGAACGTAGAAAAATCAGTTTGCGTTTAATTGCCGGATGATCCTCGTACGCGAGTATATAAACATTATGAACTAAACGAAAAGTTGTGCTTTTTGTAATTGTTTCCTTCCGTTATTTTAATAAATTAGGCACCCAGACACGGAGTGGACTGCTTTATGGATTAGAAATAGGTTCCACTACATGTCGAAATTGTTCTAGCTAATCTACCAGAGTAACCTGATAAAATGTGAAGTATAAATGTACAACAAATAGGCCAAAATATGACTATTATCTAATTATCTTTTTACTCCTTAGCAAAATTTCATGTAAAAGGAAAAACCTCCGTCAGTTAATTCAATTTAGTGATATCAAATTTTATTCATAATTTTGAAGACAACCCTGTATAGACCATGCCAGGAAAGTGTTTATTCAAATGACGCTCAAAATATGGAATACTTTTATCAACTTTTCTTGAATAAAAGTTACTATTAAGACACGATCAATCATAGTTAGGACAGTTTTAGGAACATTTGGGTTTCCCATTCAAGTTATAAAATAAATTGTATCGTCATTTGAACCTAAACACTCCGGCATTAAAACCTTAACTGTAGATATTTCTTGTAGGGGTTAATTCCCACGTTTTATCCCAATCTCATAGTTAATTGTCAATTTGGCTGGATAAAACGCGACGGGCCATTTGCGTTTATCTTACTTTCTAATTCATGTATAAGTAGTATACATATTAGAGCTTACAGAATATTGTAGCACCGTTTCCTTTTAGGTCAGTTAGTCAAAAATTTATATAAAGTTTGTTCACAATATCAAGCTTTTTCTTACCCAATTTTTCACTATTGGTTATTAATAAAATGGCGTTAATCTGAGTTTAATAACATTGGACTATAAAAGAAAACAATTTAATGTGTAAAGTAGGTTCAATTCACAGGGTAGCACCATTTTACTTTCAAATTCTTATGGAAATCTACACAGTCGTAACAAAGTTTATAAATGACAATATTAAATATTTTCCGCAAACGCTTCAATTTCGATTCCTAATGGAAAGTTCCGATAAAAGGTGGTTAATTTGAATTAACATTACAAAATTATGTACAATTTGACACACACATATTACGTTTAAAACCTACCGTATTCTAAAGTTTATATATTTTACACACAATAAATTAGTGAATTCTAATTCCTATTGTTGTTCAATTGGTTCAATAATAAAGCTACTTCATCTCATAGAAAATTTTATAAAGTTTATTTAACAAAATAATTACTAATGAAAGAAGATGAAGAAGAAGACATTTACTAAATAAATTCTGGAAGGTTTAACTGTTTTTGTTAATTTCGAGTTCACTTATCGAACACTCGATGCGAAATTACACCCATTAGTATTCATACCTACAATGTTATTGAGATCATTGGAAAGCGTTTCACTTGTAATTGTACAAATATAATGTAGGTACTTAGATTCTCCTTTAATTCACGACATTTACTACACGAAACATTTATAATATTCGGCTCGACTTTTTCGCATAGGAATCGACGATCTTTCGCGGAAAATATCCCGTTATATCTATCAAACTAGCATCTATCTTACAAAATATTACAAGCAGTACCGTGCATCACTTCGGATATAAACATGGGCGTGCCCGCCCCCAAACCGCCGTCCGTTTTCTCCTGCTCGTTTTGCTCGTACTCGCAATCGAAGTAATTGCTCTGGCAGTCGAAACACCTGCGCAAAAATCAGAAAAAGGTATATCAAAATTTAAATTTGACATTTGGCATTTGACAACTGGCATTTAAGAGGATAAGACTGTGGATGGAATGATAGTGAAGAAGGTATAAGAGAAGACAAATTGAAGAGGAGGTAAAGCAAAGCTTGGAAGAAATGGTTCCATCCATTTAACAACTAACATTTGACAACTCACATTAAATTTGACAACTAACATTAGGCAGCAGGCATTTGACAAGAGATAAGTTTGAAGATGGAATGATAGTGAAAGAGATATAAGAGAAGATGTACTGAACAAATTAAAGAGGAAGTTTGTAAGAATTGGTTCTGTTAGAAGATTTAATGAAACTGACCTGCACTGGTCCGACATCTTGCACGTAATTCCGAACTGCTTGGCTACAGCCCTGTACAATTCTTTGCTCGATTTGTGCATGATTTCCGGCCCTTTCACCGGATTAGTGGGCGATGAGAGCTCGCTCTTCGTTTTTAACCTCGTCTGAAACCACCAAACGATTACAATATAACCGCTGCTTCTGGGAGAGAAATAAAACTTGCCTCTTCCAGGACGTATTCGTAGGATGGAGGCGGACTGGTGGGCACCGCCTCCTGCCCGTCCGCGTTCTCCATTATGGTAGTAACGGTGCTCCTGAGGCCCTCCAGCTCGTTATCTCCTTCAGCAGCGTTCGTCTCCACCGAATTGCTCCGCGTGGAAGAATTCGATTTCGACATCCTGCTGAACTTGAACTTGAAGGGAGCCACTTTTGCTGGTTGCACGAGCGCCAAATTATAAGTCGAAACGGTGCCGCTGAGATATGGATATGAGTTTGTTTCGGATGTGTCGTTGAGGCTGCAAAGATGTTAAAATCTGACTGTTTGTTCTATTGAAATTTGTTTTGTATTTTTGGAAGTTTTGGGTCATTCCATATGGTCATCTAGTTGATACATTAATGAGGCACTAAATGAGTTATAATGATAACTTTAATATGAATTAGGATTTGTTTAGTTTCATGACAAGCTTCGATATAATTCAACTGATCGAAATGTTGCAAAACTTTTCCCTAAAATGAACCAAAAACAAAGCTCGCATTATAATTATTTTATGAGTTACGAGAGGAAAAACTAAACTCAGTTCAAATTTGTTCAAAACATTCAATGAATTAACAGTTAATTTTTCTAAAAATCTACGCTGTACTTTATGCGTTGTATTTACAAAGCGCGACGTAGAAATTCATCGTCTATGTTTATTCGTTATTGATTTTTTTTACCCTACTCGTCCACGACACCCCTTCATGAAACCCTCCGTTATTCAGCGAATTCGATACATCCCAATAATACTTTCGACGGTTCACCATTAATTAATCAATTATCTAACCCACGACGGATTTTCCTATCGCAATCGCGGCTTTAACAGTCTAATGGCCCGACATTGTGCAATAACAACAAGGAGTACTTACTTTGTACAAATGTTCAGTCTTAATTGTATCTATTTACACGGTTGGTATATGGGCCTGCTCACTGATCAATCACATCTTTTCCATTTGCCGAAATCGAATTTCGCTGGGCAAATTTCTCTCCATTCGATAGAGCGCACTGTTTTGTTTTCTTCGTCGTTTTTCGCGGCGGCGCTGCGATCGATGACAGACACATGCGCCCGGAAAATGGTCCGATCCAGACGGAAAATCGACTGGCAAACAACCGGAATGCGTGGAGAATTAATTGTGCAACAAGTATATGCAGGAAGTTGACCAAACTGCGCTGTGAAATCGAATAAATATGTGCATGGGATTTTTTGATGTTTGCAGGGAAAATGAAATTAAATGTAGGGATCAATGAGAAATTGGAGGAAAATGTCATAATTTGGTAGTAGAAATAAATAAGTGAATGGATTTCCAGAGAGAATTAGATATTGTTAAAATTTCTCTAACCATTTACCATTTTTATGGTTATTTGAAGTTTCAAAGGAGAAGAAAAAGTACTTCTGTAGTACCAAAGAAGAAGTATTGTTGAAGTATCAATGAAGGGGAAGTATTGCTAAAGGATCAATGAATAAGTATTGCTTAAGTATAAAAGAAGAGGAAGAAGTATCGCTGAGTATCAAAGGAGAAGAAGAAGTACTCCTGTTGTATCAAAGAAGGAGTATTGATGAAGTAACAGAGGAGAACAAGAATTTCTAAAGTATCCAAGATTAAGAAGTATTGCTGAAGTTTTGTCTCAAGCATTTGTGGGGGTTGATTAGGTGGAAAAATAAAACATACCCAATAATTTAATTCGCTAAATTTTATTTATTGATTATGGTGAGTACTTAAGAAGACTAGTTAGATTCGTCTTACGAATAAATATTTGAAAAACCATATTAAGGTAATAAAAGAAATCAGCGTTTAAACTTACATATAAATTATTAGTAACATTCTGTTTATTTGTTTCTCATTGATGCGTAACATTTAAAATAATTAATCATTAATCGCCAATTAGAATCTGTTAAGTACGGCAAGATACAATTTTATCGACATTGATTGATAACCAATCGCTCGGAGATGATCGCGTTTTCATGGTAACGAGAATTCAAATTCGTAAAATATTCGATAAAATTACTCCCTATTAAGTCAAATCGGCTTCGAATAAATTAGATCGGCCCATAAAATACAATAACGACGCGAAAAGATAAAACGAAAATTAAATTGTAACGTTACAATAGTCCGACGTGCAGATCACATTCATTCCTTACTCAATTTTATCACAGACGTATTTACAAATTAACATTACACGTTTCTTGAGCCTGCACCGACGCCTTAATTTACAAAATCGAGTAGAGGAGTACCGCCAGTACCACCGCCGCCGCCGGTACCGCCCGCGAACCGCCGCTCTCCGCCACTATCGACGTGTACTTCTCCTCCTCCTTCAGCTCCCTCAGCACCTCTTGGACGGGGTCCGCTTGAAATAACGTTTTATCTGGAACAGAAGTACCAACAAATTCAAAAAACTGATGCTAAATACCTCTCTAAATACCTCTAATAACGTCCCGTTCAGTCATCTGATTGCCCACTATGAACTTCTTGTTGTTGTATATCTTCTCGCTGTTAGTGTCTACAGCAGTGTATTCGGATCCTACTTTGATGAAAGAAGTTATGGTGATTTCGAATATCTTGTTGGGATCAGGCGGTAGCTCCGCGATGGCTCTCTTCCTTCTTCCGTAGCCTATTTGACCGTCGCTGCATTCGATCTGAAGCAAAAATTATCATCAGTTTTCTTATCTAAAATGCAATTAATCATCTTGTTACAAGTAGTGGAATGACCAATGATTCATCCACTAACAAGGCTTTTAGAATATGAAGTGTTGCAGGTGTTGCTGTAGAAACTTTAGATGAAAATAAAGAAGAAGAAAAATGCTTCTTACCCCCTTGCATTTGTCCAAGCAAACGTTGACGGTGCCTTTGAATTGCACGTAGGTGGATTCCGGGAACTTGAAGGCTCTGAACTTGGCCGATAAGAAGTCGCCGTCTTCGGTTTTGAAGTTTTCGAAGAGGTACGGATCCACCGAGCAACTGGAATTCGAACGATTTTAGGATAAATTAAAAGCCGCGGAGGAAATGGGGGTCTACCCGTTGTAGATGATGGTCTCCTCTTGGGTTTTGGTGTCGGTGACTTGCATGTGGGTGACCAAAAGTCCGTAAATGGGCGCGGAGATTTTATCGAGGAAAATCTCCATTTGGAGCGGAGTGCCGGGCGATACGTTCAGCTCGCCGGTGACTAATTTGCCCGCCTGCCTGACGCCTACGCCCAGGATGGGCTCCGGGGCTCTTCCGATCGTCTCGTTCGTCGTTAAAATTTCGATTTCCCTGTTGAAAAAAACAACCAAAAATAACCATCTGACTAATTCAATAATTTTTTTTATTTCCTAGCAGATATTAAAAAATCAACATCTAAAAGGTGGATATTTAACTCGCTTACATGACTCATTTCAATAGATTCTCATGCTTATAAAAGTCTTCTTTTTGGATAGAGATAATCAGGAAGAAAATGGCTCTCTTAGGTAAAAATTAACATTCTTTAATGGATGAATAGTACTCTTAGGAAGAGAATTAAGTATAAAAGTAAGTACTTACTCGGGTTCTTGGAAGCCAGCAGGTAACACGTTCCTCTTGGATAAAGTGTGGTTTTTGATCGAGTATATTGAACACTTCACGTGCAAAGTTTCGTTGATTGTTTGCCCATTAGGCTCGACGTTTTCGATGACCAAGCTGTTGTAGTAAATTTGTTTACCCTAAAAAAACCCAAGAAAATTCCATTTTACAACTCATTCGTTCGATACTTGCTTTACGAAGTAGTTAATTTTTTGAGAAAATAAATGGTAAAACTGCTACCTGATACTTATCGAAACTCTTTATGAGTAGTTAAAGAACAGGCCTTTATGTCGATGTTACCATTAATTCATTTTTTTGAAATCAACACATCGTAATTCTAAATTGAAATCGAAAATATCTTTTTTTCAGTCGAGATACGGCCCATAATCACCTCGCATCGGATCGACATCCGATCGAAAAAACCTATTGCTTAATTGATTTATAAAGTACCGGTATAAACACGTACTCTATCGCCCGAGCAATGCCGTTAATAATACATTAGGCGAATTACGTGTCGATTGCGCTCACCCAATGCGATTATGTAAAATTCTCTTCTATTTAATAGCTAACGAAAAAATACCGTGCACCAGATTTCTCCACCATTTCTACACTTCTTTCTTCCTTAACCCTTCACCAGAATGCCCAACCAATAAAATAAAATAACCAATCTAGTAACTGAAAACTAGAAATTGATTTCTACAAACTGGGATATTTGGAGTAGAGTGTAGAGAGACTCGATTGTAAAGACTAGGTAAGAGTGGTTTGTGTAATTCCTGCGTGGGATTAGTGCAGTACTCAGTGAACAAAATTTTTGTTGGGGACCTTCGGCATCGGATTAAAATTCAGGTAAAATCGCTGCGGATTTCCGGCTTTCCCAAAAATGAATCCATAGAAGATCCATAGAAGGAGAACCCGTAGAAGAAGTTCGTAAGAACGTACCGTTTGCTTGTTGATTACCCTGGTGACTGCGCACCGATAGACGTCCCTCAAATCGAGCTCGATGACGGCCAAGGAGCCCGATGGGTCGGTGTGCGGCCTGCATGCAGGATCAGGATAATCTCGCAATCCTTGAACGTACACGGCCATCGTGTTCGGCGAGATCGGTATCTCCACTCGCATTTGGTTCGGCGTACATTTCACTTTCGGCGACACTAAAATTGGAAAAAATTATATAAGTATATTGAGCATATTACAAGGCGCGTTGAATTATGTAATATCATAAAAAATCTGTACTCCGTTCGCCAGCAGGAGATAGTAATAAATCTAATTTTGTATGCAAAAGACATGATTGACTCGATGGAAAAATCATAGAATCATACTCTTAAAGAATTTTAGTTGTGCCACTCTGTATACAGGATATTTAACAATAGGCCACCCTTTTTTAAACCCATATAAAGCGACTTGAAATAGGTACAATAAAAGAATATAATAAAAGCAAAAATTACTTACAATAAAATTAAACATTCATATCTGAATCGATACCCTGTATATTACAGGTAATTGTTAGTTATTTATGATATTAGTAATTAAATAGAGCCTACTTTTTATTTATTTATTGGCGCGCCTACTATTTACTACTTCAGGAATGTTCTACCCCTTGATGGCGATTGCACTATTAGTTTAGTATGGATTTTTGCCTGTCTATAAATGCTAAATTAAAGTAGATAGAAATTGCAGGAGCAATTTTCATGCGTGGTTAATAAGCAGCCTATAAAGTAAATATTTGCCACAAGGCTATTATATCAAAATTGCTAATACCTACATGTTTATAATGTCAGATTTGATTACAACAATTTATAACAGTATTTTTTATGTGTATGTTTTCGTGATGGCTAATTAACTAACTTAGGACTGTTTCTTTTACGGTGAATGGTTCGTCGATTTTTGTTCAATAGCGCGGAAAATCAAACTTCTGTAGAGTAGATAAGCCGTTTCGGGATATTTGACTACGCTTCATTACAGTCTATTAACATCTCACTGAAGACTCGTTTTTTTTAAAGTAATTAAATTTCTACTCTTGTTTTCGTACGAGCGCGACTAATCGAAAAAGAACGGTAGTAGCTCGAAAAAACCGGAGCGGCATGCAAGGCGAAAACGCACTTTAAACAAAGCGACTCTCTTAGAAAAACCTCGCATGTGTAAATCCTTCATTATCATTAACGCCTATTCGGTAAGTACTGTACATTGTTTCCAAACCAATTTATTACGATTATCGCGCTACCCATCAGATATCCACTTCCTTTCGGAGCACCTCAACATGTGAAATGCGGATCGTTGACCTCCGCAAAGTCTGCGTTTAAAATACAAGACGAGACTTTTTAGCAAATTTCGGCTCCGGTCGCACGCCGAGCGGATCGTGAAAAATGTATCGAAAATCCCGCGTCCCCGGGCCGGGAACTTCGAAATTATTGCCCTGCCATCGAAAATTGCGCCTTCGTGTTCGAGTTGAAGTCTTCGCGAAATTGCTTTATGCACGGTTAACAGTATAGATTTGCATAGCTGGCTCAAGCTCTGCTTTGTCCAAAATTGGTTATGATGAAATAATTTCTTCTTTTTATAGGCTTCAAAGGAGTTACTTAACGTCTTGTATTAGATTATTAGGCAAGCTAGTATTGCTAGAGAAAAACTTAACAACGTTTGTAGAAGTATTACAAAGCTGATTCAAGCTCAGTTTTATTCAATATTTGTTACATTGTGATAATTTCTTCTTTCATGGTCTGATCTTTTATATGGTTCTAAATTTCTTTTATAGTCTTTTCTTAGTCTCTATGGGTTATCCTTTTATTATCTTCTATTAGGTGATTAGACAAGTAATTGTTACCAAAAAAAGTCTTTCATAGTAATTTGTTACGCATCTGTTTACATAAGTATTGCAAAGCAGATTCAAGCTCAGTTTAATTCAATATCGGTAACATTTTTAATAATTTCTTCTTTAAGTCTCTATAGATAATACTTTTATTATCGTTCTTATAGTATGTTGTTTATAGACATGTTATTATTGTCGGAGAAGTTTTATGCTACTTTTTACACAGTTTTTGGAAGTATTACAAAGCTAATGATTCAATCTAAGTTTAATTGAAAACTGAACTAAGTTCAGTTCAAAAATGGTGTACTTTAGAATGGTAGTGTATCTGTTTAGTACTCATTTCTTCCACAATTTATCTTCCCATACTGATCTACCGTTTGTTAACTTTAGTATCTAATCTTTATTCATCTGGTAGTATTTGTTCTATTTATCGGATTTCGCTTTACAATGGAGAGAAATGTGCGCCCGACCGGTCGGCAAACCGGGTACCTTTCTTCTTCTTCCTCCTCATCCTCTTACAGGTACTTTACACAACGATAGTTTGTTTCGGTACGCATAGACAGGAAACACACACGCACGCCATACGAGTATATAACGTTTAATTTGTATGCATTTCAAGCCTTTCGAACATGTTAATTTCGCCGGGAGAATAAATTATCGCGAAAGTAAAATGGCGTAAAAGTCGGACGGACTTATGCGTTTGTGTGCTATGTACCGTTGCGGTACCGATTTTATAGGTTGTATCGGAAATTTTAACCGCGCATTATCAGGCGATTTCGGAATTTATATAAAACCGCCGTCGAGGTCGCCGGATAGTACCGTATGGGAATTTTTCCATAGAGACGTTAAACGCTGTACGATCGTCAAAGAAAATAATCGAAAAAAAAACCGGAGAAAGGGTCATTCCTGAAGATAATGATGACGTTTAAAAAATATTTTACGCGCACACTATTTGCTGTTAGAGTGTATGCATTGTACGCGGGCAGCAGGAATTTTATGTGATAATGCACAATAAAATTTTACGTGAAGTTGCAGTCTTATAACGGGTTTCGGATGCATTTTTGTTGCCGAGGAGTCAAAACAGTTGTATATTATACAGCAATGTCAATGTGTTAAGAATCCTAGATGAAAATCTCTCAAAAATAGGAAATTTAAAATATCTCAAATACCATCACTCTATTCTCTACTCAACAGGAACTATTTTGATGTATACCCTGGTATATGACAAAATAGGGAGTATGTTTATACTACAATTTATTCAGAAGCTTGCATTCTCTAATTACACTTTATAAACTGCTCCACAAAAGTTAAGGAAGTTCGCAAATTTTGCGATTATTTTAAAAGTTACAGACTTTTTGATTACCAAATTTTCAAATATGCGAAATTAAATGTATTCTCTCATATCTGAGTGGATTTTTTGTATCTACCTCTACAACTCATTACTAAATTTGGCGATCAAAAAACCTGCAACTTTTAAATTAATCTCAATATTTGTGAACTTCCTTAACTTTTGAGGAGCAGTATATTTACTTTAATACAGGATTTGTTTACCTAAAATGGGCAAATTCAAGTTGAATCTTGGAAACAATAAATTCATTTCGAAAACCAACACCCATATCAGGTAATTTTATGGATTTTTTTTACGTTATTGTAACTGTTAATCGAAAGACTATCTTCTAACGGAATTAATACGTCATTAAAAACAAATATGGAAGGAACTAATTTATTATGTAATTTAATTGAATTCAAATTCACATAAATTAAATTTTTAGAACGGCGAATAAATTAAATTACGTATAGTTATACGAATTTTTCTCTTTTCCCACATGCAGGACGCAATTTCACCCAAAATCCGACGTAATTCCGGCCATTAGGCAATCATCATTAGGAAATAAACAAGCAAATGATGAATTAGACTGGGTTTTCGAAAATTTTAAAGTTTGTAGTAACCTACTATTGTCCAATTTTGACACATTTGTGCAGTGTATAACGTTTTATATCTGTCAAAACAGCCTATAATGTAGAGCGTAGTGTAGAGCCCCAAATTGGAACTTTTATGCTTGGTTAAAACATCCAATACAATCGAATAACCCAGCTCAATTAGAACCGGTTCAAAACACGAAACCCTTCGAGATATCGAAATAAAAAATGGCCGTGACTGGGGTCAAACGTCCGTAACGGCTCATCGCACCGATTTGACCCAGTGTGGAACCACCCGAAAAATTTAGTTAATTAATCACGGGACGATTTTTCGATCGCTCCCAAAAGATAGTAGACAATAAACAACAATAATTCGGGTCAGTTTTCTGGCACGCACGAAATTCTGAGATCGAACCGCACGGATCGTGATCTCTGACAACTAGTTCTCGACCATTAGGAATTTCTCGGCCAAATTGATGGAAAGAGTTTAGATGCTTGTACACAGATACATCAGATACACGTATCACCCATCTATTTTTATTAAATGCGATATAATAAATCAATGGCGGAGCTGTAATAATAGTTTCAGTGTTCCGCTCGAGGATAGAGGAGATTTTTATTTTAATTAGTATTATGGATATTTATTTTACATCGGCTCGACTGAACAATATCTGATTTATCATTCCTACCATAGCAATTATTGTTCTTTGTTTTCTTTAAACTCATTTGCAATGTTGCAAAAATCTTAGGGGAAATATTGTGGCACAACTTTATAAATTGGCTAAAACTTAGCTCACTAAATAATACAATTATTATTAAATATTTCGTTTCGAATCACCTACACGGTGACATATCGATTAATCGAATCCGATAGCTCATTAAATCGAAATTCGATTCGATAAGGCGTGTTCGCCGAAGTCACATAAACTTACCGTTAAAACTTTTTCAACGCTTCGGGTTTAGCGTTTAATCGAGTCGAAGAATTTTCGCGATTCTGCATATGGTCCTTTGAAGGATAATAAATTATAAACGACTCGCAGGCGACTCCCATTTTTACATAACTGTATAACCGGCAATGTCGAAACCTGTCGGTTTAGCCGGGGATTTTGAATTCTAAACGGGCGTATGTATAGCGTATGTTCAGTCCCATTTCGATGCGTTGCTAATGGAAATAATAATACTACATAATCCATTTTTCTTGAAGAGAATCGTAACGAATTGTGATATTTTTTAACACTTAAGGATCCTCTCTAATAGATTGATTTCATTAATCATTCCTTAAAGGAATATTCATTAAAGCAACATTTTCCTAAAAGAACCTTTTACATGTATTATGAAACCATTTAACAAAAGAAATAAGGTTAAATTTAAGAACATTTAATCTTAAAGCTTCCTTTTGTTAAGGATATTTTAACTCTTTATTATATGAAATCGGTCTTTACTTTAAGTGTACATTCTCATGAGAATATTAGATGTTAGCTGCTCTATGCACAGGCAATTAATTTGAGCGGTTGTAATGTAATAAGCGTATTTTTCGATGAAAATCCAGCAATTTAACGCACCCAAGCGGAGTGCGAGTTGAATAATTGTCCATTTTAAATCATGTTCGGGATTTATAGGTGGCGTTTTCTGCAATTGCAATTCCTATTAAAGGCATTAACATAAGTCCGAGAATAAAAAAACCTGGCGGCTTACCTACCAGATGACTCACGGTTTTATTTCTAATAGACACCCGTAGATTAGGCTTAAGCACCTTTTCGTGAGATTTTGAAATCGCAGATTTCGAATAGTAGGAAAATAACGGTGAAACGTTAAGGTATCTTTTTCGTCGTGCGGCTTTATCTAAAGTCGAATTAACGGCCGTAAATTCTTCGGCTGCATTTAAATATATTTATAATAAAGAGATATTTTAAACTGGATGTGTGTTAGAGGCTAATGTCGGGTTAAAATCCTTCGCGTGTTGAATTATTGAAATTACTTTGTCGGTTATAGGAAATTTATTCATTTTCGCGTCATCTATTCGAACGAGTGCATAAAATTCCATTTTATTAACATAGCCAATGCGATATTCAATGCTTCATGCAAATGACTGAACTCTTGGAGAATATCTTTTGTGCTTGAATTTAAAATTTTACACACTCGCAATTTGAATAATTGCAGAAATAATTGTACGAGGAAAAAATTGTGATGAGAAAATGTAAAAAAAATAGTTACCTATAATTACGTATGCACTTCTGCTGGTGTTAAATCGATTAAAATATCAGCCAAAAAGAGGAAAACATGTGTAGAAGAGTAGAATTTTTCATACAATAATTAAATTACCTAATAATTTGTACATTTTTGGTGTAAAATATCAGGCTAAAAAAGAAGGAAGTGCGTGTAGAAATTTTCATACAATAATTAAATTACCTAATAACTATTTCTAGTGTGAAATTGACTGCTGATGAAGAAACTTATGAAAATGAGGTAATTAAATAAACATTCTAGTCGATTAAAAGGGTGAGTTCTAAAAGAAGAACAGTTTTTTTAATAAGTTTACAAGATACATTAACACAATTTCTTCATTCAACCCCACCATGTTTATACAGAGTGTCCCAACTTTCGAGCTTCTGCCAACCCTCAGGCATGGGTACTTCAAATCTCGCCCTACAACCCATCGAATTTCCACCTGCGGGTCATCCCAAGTAGGTCGACCGTTCCATTTCGTATCAATCGATTCCGAATATTCGCCGTCCTGAACGAAAAATCGAACGGTAACGCCGCGAAGATGACTTTCAGTTCGAGGGCGTCCGGTCTGGGTCTATGGGTTAGGCGCGCCGGATGTGCGGAAAGTAAACCCAATCACCGTGAGCAATTCGAAACCTAATACCCGCCTAATCGATGTATTCATCACAACCAACACTTCTAATTACCCACAACAAGACGCTGTATTGTTGATAGATAACTAGGGCTTTTTCATAGAGCTTCGTTGTTCCCCGGTATGTTATTGGCAGACAAGGGGATTTCCATTTGCGGAGATAAGCTTCTCGTAAATTGATTCATTGAAATGCGGGTTGAAAGTTGAAGACTTCGACGTAATCAGATGAAAGAAAACCAACTAACTAGAACCGAAAGCCACGGAGAGGTGCAATTAAAACGTCGGTCGACCGCTCGTGGACGTGGGAAATGATCTATGTTGAAGAAAAACGTATCTAATTACACGTAGGTCGTTGAAACGAAATTTTCTTCGATCGTTAATGGAATTTAACATACGCTTCTTCTTATTTATTATTCACTCCTTTATTTATTTATACAAACAGCTGTAAAAACACGCCTTCGATAAATCGACGAGTGTAATTGAAAATTAACCGTACTTAGAATAAATAGTCCATAAAAGTTATTTAATCATACCGTCCATGTAGATATAATAGTTATTAACTAATTACTTAATACCGCACCTGCTGGATATTTAGTAATAGAAACAAATTTAATAGAAATTAAACTGTATTTCGAATTTCATTCCAATTATGGCAAAGTGTTTAAACGCTTCACTTAAACACTAAACTTTTGCATAACGATCGTTTTATTCGAGTTAGTAATGCAATAAACGAATCCTCTTAAGGGCGTTTCAATTTCAAGAGGTATTTTAATCATTTACGAACGTTTAATTTTATTTTTCGCTCGTTTTTTTGTCGTTTAAAAGGAAACTAACTAGCAGAGAAGAAAGAATTGTGTCATTTTATGGTTAGCAACAATGAGTTCCTGATTGTTTGCTCAGGAACTGTGAACTTATAAATAATTCGGTTATCCGCAGATTTCCAATCTACAGTTAAAGATTCGTTAACTATTTGATTTTTTGGTTTGGTCTGTTTACGGGTTTTGTTAGTGCGTTTAGAGGACGTTAATTAAGATGTTTTAGTTGAGACTTGAGCGGTTATTAACTTGAAATCAAAGATTTTCAGTTCATGCATGTAGTTTTTATTTTATTAATATTTTTCGAACACTCCTTGATTAGACAATCAAATCTTAATTGACTTACAAAAGTTTCATGAAACTAATCGTTTTATTAAAATCACTAGCTTTAATGAACTTATAATACTTTTTTAGAGACCTTGAAGTATTTATAATAGTAATAACAGTTATCTACTATGAAATTCCTTTCGGTATGTTTCTAATATATTAATGATTGCATTTAATTTCATTTTAATTGCCGTAGCCGGCAATCAAATAACACAGTACAATTAAATGATCGCGGAATAACATAACTATCGTTTATTATTTAGTCATATACGTAGGTATTAAAGTGTGTCGTGGGAGCTAATATAATTAAACGGAAAATTCAATGAAGGTACGATATTGATATATCGAGCTACAGCTGAATAAGTACACATTTTATGCAAATTATTCGCGCTGCAGTATATAGGTGTAAAAGTTTCAAAGATGAATGCTAATCCAACATCAAAGCTTCGCGAGTTTTAAAATTTAATAAATTGCTCTACGCTTCGATGGGAACAAAAATCCGTGAGATGAAACAACCTGCGGATTTTTACATTATTGAAATCTTCTCGATACATCGATTACAATAGTGTGGCACACATTATGGCCTGTAATGCAGAGGATCTACACAAAATATCATTACCGCAACCTGTTGTCATTGAACTAAAATATAAAAAAAACAGTTACTGGCATTAGCAATATGCAAACAAAGGATATTCAATATATTTGTTCTGTCGAATTCGGCATTGAAATTGTCGTTAAAACAAATAACAGACTTCTTTGAACTGTCGATGAGGTCATTTTACGAAAAGGTCACAGAGTGATAAAAAATGCTAATTATTGGTAATATACCTAATGAATTTTATGACCAAATTTGAATTTATTTTTAGATGTGTCTTCAGAATGATTGTAATGTCTTGTCTGAATGCAACTCTCGTTTTCATTCCCTACGAACTATTTTTAAAGACATAACTATCTCATAATTTTCCACAATAAAGCTCTCTATTAGTCGATTGATTAATCAATTGAAATTAAACACACCCACCACCCGACTTTCGAATTTCAAGGCTGCTGCCCATTGTGGATCACCTTAATAGGTGTCAGTTGCATGCGATTGAATCAACACACCGTCATTCTTCTCCATTAAATTTTACCGCCTCTGAAATTGTTGCACAAAAAACCATTCACCTACTACTGTAATGAATCAATCGAAGGATTTTTGAGGCACCAGCAATTAATCCAACGAATTCTGTCCGTTTAGCATATTGTTTGAGCTGTGCATTGAAATTCCAAGGCTGGGTTTGCGGGAGGATAAACGCTGGAAGAAGGTTAGCAATTATGAATATTGTTATCGGATGCGTCGAAAGGTCAGTCGATGATGAATCGTGAAGTGAAAGCAGAACATTTGTTACGTACGTGCATAAGCGACTGCACGTAAAACTGTAAATAATTTAAAGTATGTAATTTTTTCACATCGCTCGGTTGTAGCGTTTTAGGTATGTTGTTACACGGTAGATAAGCATAAAAAAACGTTTTATGCTATCTATTAGGTACGAAATAAATGTATTTCTTTTAAGTAGGTTACGAGGGGTGCTCTAAATATATTTTTTCCAACTTTGGTATTTATTATGCCTATAATTATGTACTTAAGACGCTTGTTTTATAAAAATTAGTTATTGAAATTGAGGAATTTTGGAAGTGATATTTGCTGAAGTTTTATTGGAACTTTTTGATCTACATATTTTCCTTTCTTAAGGGATATCGTTGACCTCTTCTTTTAATAGAATATATGATGACATTAATCAAGGACTCGTAGGACTAGTGTGGGTTGAGCTTCAACACCCACGGATGATATTAGATAAAAATAAAAAAAAATATTTATTTTTTATAAATTCTTTCATAAATCCTTCGTACAACACACGCCTACTCCATTTGTTAACTAAAGTCTTGCAGGTATTATTACTATAAAGCTCACATTCTTGACCACGTAATTTGACTATAGAAAATTCATAATTTACATCAATTTAAACAGAATTTCGCAGTTTTCCACACGAACATCCGCGCATACTTCTATATTTGCTTTTCATTCAGTCATCAGCAACGTTCAACAGGTTATCCGTACGAGCGTGCTCTTCCAAGTTCCAAGCTTTATAAATAGAACAAACAAACTGTTAAAGATTCAATTAAAACGAAACGACAAACGACCTCTAAAAATCGCGCACAGGCAGGTATTACAGAGTAATTTAATTTCAACTTCAACGAGAACGTTCTCGTTCGTTATATCTACTTTCCAATATACAGGATGCTACATGGGCAAAGGGCAATATTTTAAAACCTAAGAACTATGTGGTTTTGTATTACCTATACTCGAATGAGGAATCTTACAACTTTTATAATTGGAGGTGTGTATTGTGTTTTATTATAATTTTGCTTGAAAATATCAACGATTGTATAATATCGCAATAAATTTTTCATGATAATGGTTAGAATTAACAAAAAATTACTTATATTATTCCGCTACTAAATATCACTCTGTTTATGGAAATTTTTTAGTAGGAGAGCAGAAAAATCGTTACGTTTTTAGCTATGAAACACCCTGTATAAAGAGGGGTATACGCAGATACACGTCCAACAGGTTGTTCGAAAAGTAAACGCTCTTCAAAGCAAAACAAACAAACCGCCAGAAGAATGAAGATTAATTAAGTACCAACGTGAAAAAAAAATGCTGATGGTAAAAGTACTCACCTTTAGCGCTCGTCCAGGTGACGACGCTCAATACAAAAATCAATCCGATAGTACTCCTAAACATCGTAATACTATTAATAATAATAATAATTAAAGTAGTAGTGACGAAACCGCTAAAACCGCGTTATTAACGCCACCGATTCCGGCCAGAAACGCCCGATAGAAAGTGAAATGAATCAAATCTGAGGCACACACACGAACTCCCAGCTCCTTAATTGCCGTATCCGTATCCCATAGCCGTTGGTATCTCGTTGTCGAACGCCCGGTACAGCGCGAGACCGACTGGTACACGATATTATGCGGCCGGGGCAAAAAGTAAAGAGCAACGCGAAGAGACTTCAATGGTCGCGCGGACGAGAAGCGGTCGCGGGCTCGTCGTCTCGCTCTCCCTCTCGCCGACCGGTCGGTTTTTCTCCTTTTTTCGCGCGTGCACCTCGTCGGTTTCTCGTTCTCTCGTCTGCCGGGCACATGCAGAGGCACACACACGCAGACGGGCCGGTGGTATGCCCGATGGGACGGAGGTCGCCGATGGAATTGGCGATGATGGCGATGATTTTTCGATTGCACGCCTAACCGGGAAATTAGTCCTTCGACGAGGGTTTTCTTTGCGAACTGGAAACTGCGTTTTTTGCGATGGGTTTTCAGGAATTTTGGATAGTTTAAATTGCTAGATAATGGTTTTGTTAAAGGTGTTTTTCTCTGATGGCTTTTGCTGATTTTGTAAGCTTTTTTAGAAAAATAGAATTTGGAATTTGGATGTACTTTTCATGATTTTAAAGAATTTTTGGATTGTAGATTATACAATCTGCCTCTAATTGACTTTTGCAGATTTATATATACCACCATTTTTTTGCCATATATGGGATTCATAACTCATATTTCAAGAAAAACTATTTTACAACACGAGGAGTAAACGAGCTTTGTATCCACAAAATATATTCTTGAAACTTTTATACTGAGTGTTTATTATACATGTGCCATTCAAGGGACCATTCTTCCCAAGAATATTTTGTCATTTGATGATTTTTGATGAAAATCCGTTTCGTTTAAAGTTTAGGAGATACTGTATATCTTCGAAACAAAGAGGGATTTCAAAAATCATCAAAGGTCAAAATATTCTTGGAATAATCCAAAGAAATGGTCCCGGGAATTTTTGTTGGATATTTAATAAACACCCTATATATCCATATTCTCCACTGGTAGTCTCTTATTCCTCTTAGATTTTCCATCATTTCTATATAAATTATTTATTAAAAAAAATCTCTTAACTACAAAATATTTGCTCAATTAAAAGTAACATTTTTCCACTTTAATTACACCTATACATATCCACTCGCTCAGATCACGGATTGTAAACCAGTTTTTATTCAAATCGCCGCCTTTTTCATCCTCATACCTGCCTAAAAGCATTTTCTTTTTGTTCGATGCGACTCCTGCATTCAACTCACTCCTGCAACAATCTATTCTAATTATTATTACCACGACAAGGCAACAATTAAAATTTATTAACGTCGGGTTATTAGCGCAATTTAAAGCGCCGAGTTGGTAATGAGAGACCCACAGGTACTTTACAAGCCGTCCTAATTGGACAGGCATAATGAATAAAATCATAAATTATCGGCGTTTGATTAATGCTTGAATGATTTAACTACCAAAATTTATTGAAATTGTAACGCCATTGCGACGATTATAGAAGAATTATACTAACAGAGTTTAATTTTTTGTCACCCATGTTATTTGGACGTTACATCTAATAACAGATGTATGTATTATACCTAAAGAAGTAAATTAAATTATTATTTAACGGTATTTTAATTGAATGCCATACGTACCTACACATGAACCGAGCGGTTGTTAAAAATAGGAAGTAATAATTTCGAGTCATATAATATGGTATTATTTTAAAAGTCAGTTACTTTTTGTACTTGCTCGCGTAATTCCGAGTCTCTCGAATTCACCGAAAATAAAATAAATCGCCTTGCTATATAATTCGTAGTTATTTAAATGTAATAAGTGCGTACATAAGTTTCCTGGATAATTTTTTGAAGGTTTGTAGATAATATTCACATGAGAAAAAAACTTCTGAATTAATTGAAAGTCATCAAAAATGCGTCCATAAAAATTCGTCTAAACTCTATTTAAAATTTATTAGTTAATGCAATATTAAATTAAAGCTTGCATTGAACGCTTACGTAGATATAAAATTAAATCTATACTTGAAAAATATAGAAATAAGAAAATTAAGAAACTTTTTAATTTTATTAAGCACTAGTGCGTAAATTAATTCTATGTATCAAATTAACTAATAATACCAACTAAAAGAAACGCCTCAAGTGTGCAATGTTAATAAGATCTCGTATGTATGTATGTACATTTGTATATGTTTTAATATCGTACCGAACAAATCTTAATTATTCGTTAATTATTTAATTAATTAATTAGCATCTTCCGTTCTCAATATACAGGGTTGGGCAAAAGTCCGGAATAAAATTATTATCTGTTAAACCAGTAATTTAAACAAAAAACGCTGAAACACGTAAATTGATTTTATATTGGACGGATTTGTTGCCAATAAAATGATTTTTTTTTCTTCAACCCCTTAGTTGCAACCCTACCCAACTTTATTTTTTCAAATGCAAAGGTATGTCGTGTGTAGGGTCATTGAAAAGCCCGTGAAAAATGGAATCTAAAACATACCTTTTTTTTTATTTTTCTCATGTTGTTATTTGGAAATGAGCAAAAAATTCTTTTAAAAACAAATATGTTACAAATACTTTTTTAGTGGTATCGACGTGTGAATTAAGGCTTACTCTACTTAACAGGCTCCAAGGCAATGGTAAAACCTAATATCGGTAGCCTATCTTTAATTCTGAATGAACTTTTATTAAAAGCAGGCGAGCCTGGTCAGGCAGCACACCAAATTTTATTGATTTACCGTTTAAAACTGATAAGGCAATTTAGCATCAACATTCGTTGAAATTTATGTTTTAAGAAAAAACAAAAACATAAAATGGGTTTAATTCTAAGCCATTGTTGATCAGTGAACTTCAAAAAGGAAAACAGGAGTTGCATTTTTGTACAAGTTTTTTTTACCAAAGGTTCGCCTGTTTTTATTAAAAAGTCATTCAGAATTAAAGATATGCTATCGATATTACGTTTTACCAATGCCTGGGAGCCTGTCAAATAGATGGTGAAGGGCATTTTCAACATTGCTACGTCGATAGCACTAAAAAGGTATTTGTAACTTTTTTGTTTTTAATAGAAATTTTTGCTCATTTCCAAATAACAACATGAGAAAAATAAAAAAAAAAGGTATGTTTTAGATTCCATTTTTCACGGGCTTTTCAATGACCCTACACACGACATACCTTTGCATTTGAAAAAATAAAGTTGGGTAGGGTTGCAACTAAGGGGTTGAAGAAAAAAAAATCATTTTATTGGCAACAAATCCGTCCAATATAAAATCAATTTACGTGTTTCGGCGTTTTTTGTTTAAATTACTGGTTCAAAAGATAATAATTTTATTCCGGACTTTTGCCCAACTCTGTATGAATTTTTATACGTTTAATTTCGCCGATATAAATCGGTTTGTTGACTCTCAAACCACATTTTTTTAGATTTGTTTGCGACCTCTGTCGAACTATTTTTTTTTCGACTTAGGTAGGTTGAAACCACCTACTGTCGGTAATTTTATTGTGAAAAACCCGCCACGATACCAAATATGAGGGACATTCGTGGGCGAAGTAAAAGCGCGATCGTTGCTAAATTAGAAACAAAAAAATTGCGTGAATCCTAATGAACGAAAACGGTAAATAATTTACTAAAAAATAGTTTGTAATTATGTTTGGTGTACGAATTTGGAGTCATTTTAGTCGCAATAGGTACTTGTAACAATGGATTCGAATATGTTCATTTTCTCACAAAAGTAGGACTATAATTATTTGGTTTATATAATAATTATGGTGATTACATTTTAGAATCGAATATATTTTTTGCTGTAGAGGATTTTAAACATTTGGTAACCCTATTTCAGTTCAATCAATTCAGTATGTTTCTGAGTTTTATATCAAACATTTTGGTATTTGTATCTACTTAATTTTCACCTTGATTTTTACATTTGAAGTACATTACATAAGCATCATTAAATACCTACTTATGTTCATTTCGTAGGATACCTCTTGCATGTAATCTCCCACACACGAGTAATGAATCAACAGCAAATAATAACAGCACTTTCCCTACGACTTAGCGCAAAACTATTGTTCTAAAAATAATGCTGATAATTTATTAAAAAAGAAACTGTCGCGTGTTTAATTGGGGCAATTATTTCATTGTTTTTTTAATGGTATTCGGGATGCTTTTCCACTTCCGAGGAAATTATATTCGAAAAATATATTCTTGTTTTCCTGAGAAAATCACATACGATAAACATCTAACATTGATAATTAGCTACATCAGTATTCAAATAAGTAAGTTAATTATTTATTAGAATACAAGTTGTGTATGTGCAGGCCCCCCGCGTTATATAAAAGGAAATATTTATTAAATAATTTGAGTATGATTTCTTTATAAATAATTTAGATAAATTAGCTAAATTTATCTCACCTTTATTAATTGTTTCTATTTAAAACAGGTGTCTTTTAAATGTGTTTTAAAACAGCGCATAAATAATGCATAATTTTTCCCACATAAATAACACAATAACACAAAATAATTTAATATTTCAACAACTATCTACACAACGAAAAAAATAACGCTAAGGCACAATAAATTAAACAAAATGGTGCTCGAAATCCTCGAACTTCCCGATAGTTTTCCCGACAAATCTTTGCATTGTTCGGAGTAGAAATTCCGAATTTCATTTTTGCTATTCTTCGCCAACAAACAAATTTGATACCTCCGATCTTTGCTCAACTTTTTTTTGATATCTTTGTTGAAATCGATAACCAGCGAGCGTTTGAAATACGGAATGGTTGATTTGTAGACGATATTCTGGCCATTTTTATCATCTCTAATGAATACTTCTGTATCTGCTATATCACTGAGCTTTGTCACTCTCCATTTTGCGCTGAGCACGTTTTTCTTACTAAAAATAAAGTAGGATTAGATTCTCTAAATTGAATTTGAAATAAAGTGACTCACTTTGACAACTCTCTGAATTTCAAATCGGGTAACACATCGTAATCCCCCGGTATTCGACTCTTTAACTGAGTAGTGTTAACATTAACCGGACAGTTTAATCTCTCTTCTGTTAAATCGTATAACGTTTGATTATGTAGAAACGAGGGAGTTTCGCACAGGATTGTTTTGTACAGCTGTTTCACAACCAGCTGATTGTGAAAATGCCTGACTAGAGGACGTAGAAAACAATCACAATGGAGTTTATTTCCTGAAAATAGACACAATACGATCAATATAAGAGGTATTTCGATGCATACAAAAGTGTATAGTGAATAGAAATTACCTTCGAAATAAACATCCACGTCTTTTTCCACCAATTCGACGAGTTGTGGAGGGAAATGGGCGAAGCGATTCCATCGCAAATCGATCGCGGATATTTCGGAAGCGTTTCGCAAATACTGCCAAGGCAAATCGTCCAGTAAATTATGCGATAAATACAATTCCGTTAAGTTCGCCGGCAATCTGAAGAATTCCTTATCGCTGGCGAGATCTTCCAATTTGTTATGAGACAGGTCGAGTGTTCTCAAACTCGTTATGTTTCCGACGACGCCTGCGGAATGTCGCGAGTTTTATGAAATTATTAATAAAATCACCGATGGAGTCGTTGTTTTAATATTTATGTACCTGGTCGGACGGTCGCGATGGCGTTGTGGGATAGATTCAGTATTTCGAGTTTCGAAGTGCCTATTGTCAAATCAACGGTTAAAACGGGCATCGAATTGTACGATAAATCCACTTCTTTTAGCTTGTACGGAATGTATTTGTTGCTCGGGAAGAATTTCTTCGTTATGAAGCCCACTTTGTTGTGACTCAAATTGAGCTTAAAAAAATATATTTTATTATAAGTGGCCAATTAATATATTAAGACAGCCCATTTCCAATACTAAGATAAGTTACAGTTTCTTATTTGATCATGATAAAGAAAAATAACCTTGGAGAATACTAAAAAATTCTCACATAAGGAGGTAGCACTTTTTCTATACTGGATGGAGTTTATACGAGAGGAAAATAATCGTTATTTTTCATTTTGCAAAGAAAATTTCTTCCTTATTGCAGATTTTAATAAGGCAAACTTATTTTTTCGACAAGCAAGACTCCTTGTGAAGAATGACTTTTCTTCGGGTAATATTTTTTGCTCTCGTCAACTTAATTCAGCAACACACTGTATGTTGAATAATACAAGAACAAGCCTTTATAATATCCACCTTGTTTCGATCAGTAGTAAAGGAGAAATAATATCATAGAAAGTTCAATTTTAGCAAGGTTAGAGATATTGATTTTGCTCCAATCTCCTTGAATCGCGACTAAAAATAGAGCTCGAATAACAACTCACCTTCTCTAAAGAAAGACAATCTTCTAGAAGGGAATTAGTCTTGTTATCCATTTTCGATATCTTATTGAAAGAAAGATCCAAATGTCTAAGAGACACTAAACCTGCAATAATAATTATTATACGCCATACAACAATTAATGAATTAATATTTAAAATTACCCTGAAAAGCTCCATTGGGAATTGAGTTGATGTTGTTATGACCCAGCTTCAATTCGATGAGCTGCAGCAACCCCTCAAAAGCCCTAGCGCTGATATTACGTATGTTATTATGAGACAAATCCAGCTCAAATACGACGGGTAGCTTTCCAAATGCATTCCTGGCCAGTTCTGTTATAAAATTACCCTAAAACCAATACACATTCAAATTCAATTTGAAGCAAATGAGAATCCACTGGATCCAGCAGTGTATAAATACAGGCTGAGGAAGAATAATTCGTATCTACAGAAGCACTGACCTCTAAATACACGTACTGCAAGGAGGCCAAATCACCAAGAGCAGCGTAAGGAGGTTGGTTCATACCGTTGTAATTCAAATTCAATCTCTGCAAAGTAAGCAAATTGGCGAAACTGCCTCTCTCCAGATTATCGCTCAAATTGTTGCGGCTCAAATCCAAGCGCAACAGAGAATTCATGCTGGGCCACGTCTCCAGCGGCAGCCTTTCGATGCTGTTGCTGGATAGATCCAATTCGGCCACGGAGATGGGCAGCTGGAACATGCTCTTCAAATTGTTGCCTCTCAAAGTGAGCGTCCGCATGCCAGCCAGTCGGGTGAGAGCGCTTTTGGCCACCGAATTCATGCCGTTGTAGCTCAAATCCAGCTCTAGTAGAGTAGGAAGGGCGCCGAAGGTGCTGGGTTTGATGGCGTTGAGGCTGTTGTGGCTCATGTTGATGTATCTCAGCGAGAACAACGTTTGGAATACGGAGTTGTAGATATCGGTGAGGTTGTTGTATGAGAAGTCTATGGTGTGGAGTTCGTAGAGTTTCGGGAAGGTTTTTCTCGGTATGGTGGTGATGGAGTTGTGGGATACGTTGAGGATTCGGATTCCTGTCATGTTTTGTAGTGGAATCTGGAATGTTAGCAGCAAAATTGATAGAATATGTTGCTGCCTGGGCAGCTTTTGTTGAAACGTACCTGTGAAAGATTGGTGAAGAAGTTGTAAGACAGCTGGAGTTCAGTGGCGTAGGTTGTTTCGTCGAAGGCCTTCTTGGAGATGCTCTCCAATTGATTGTAGGACAAATTCAATACGGTGATGTTGGCGCAATTCTCGAAAGCGCCGTCCTCGATTTTGTTGATTTGGTTCCTCGACAGATTGATGTCGGTCAAGAAGAGAGCTTTGAACGACAACTTTTGGATTTCCCGGATTTGATTTTCGGAAAGATCTAATATCTGGAAATGAAACAAGTTATGATTTGGAGCAAATTTGTGAGCGTTATTATCACCTCGATAAAATTGAGATCGACGAACATCTGGTAATCGATTTTCTTCAATGTATTGCGCGCCAAATCGATTGTTCCGATTCTCTTCATCGAGCTGAACGTTCCTCGGCCAATATCCCCGATTTGGTTGTCGGCCAAGTACAATCGCCTCAAAAACCTCATTCCTCTGAAAGTATTCTGGTCCAATTTCCTTATCTTGTTCCCGGACATGTTGAGCACCTTCAGCACTGTATTCCTCGCGAAAGCTCCTCTAAAAATCCAATAAATTAATCACTGAAGTCTGCACATAGAACCACTCACCTGGTGATTTCTGTGAACCGGTTATTAGATACATTCAACCAAGACAGCTTGGTGAGATCCATTAGATGGGACCCGTCGATTTTGGGTATCTGGTTGAAACTCAAATCCAAAACCTCGACGTCCCTCAAGCCTTTAAACTGGTTCCTCTTGAGGTCTTTTATCTGATTGCCGTGTAAATCGAGAGTTTTCAGCTTCCTCAAGGGCTGTAAACTCTCGGGCAGCGGCGTCGATAAGTTTCCATCTGCTATGTGAAGCCTCAAGAGAGTTCCTGTCATGGAACTGGACGCGAAGCTGTCTTTGGGGATCTCGCTCATCCTGTGCGTGCTTATGTTCAATGTAGTCAAGCTGCCTAAAATCTGTACAGTACCGATGAAGTATAATATGACTGATGGAGGTTTTTTATGTAGTTACTTTGAAAGCTGATGTGGGAAATTCCTTCAAGCTGGTGTTTCTGAGATAGAGCTCGCTCAAAGTGTTGTTGACGCCGAGGAAGGTGTGCTCGTCGATGGTTTCTATTGGTGTGTCCTCTATCAGTAAAACTCGCAGGTTTAATTTGTAGAGTAGGCTTCCAAATAGTCTTCCTGTAATGATTATTTTATTCATAATTTAATTCCACATTAGTTAATTTTGTGTGCACAGAACCTAATTGAAGCATCCAACGTGTTAAATCAAGATTAATAAATATCTAGAAGGTTGGATCAAAAGATGTAACGTCACTGATAGGATATGATGGAATATTAATGATAATTTCATTTTCAATCGTCGTCATTTCGAATTTGAAAACACAAAAGTAGTTTTATATTTAACTTTTATCGTCATTTTTTTAATTCATTTACTATTTAGTGCTTGATTTAATTTGAAAATTTAAATTTCGACGCCATCTTTACGACGCCATCTGTCAAATTTCCCACTTTCGATCGCGTCTAAGGTTACGATTCCGTGACGATACCGCGAATTCTGTCTCCGCTCACCACACCGTGAACGTAACTGCAAAAATTCTCACCTATGCTGCATTTGTAAATCGTTAATTTTTCTATCGGTAAATCGAACGTGGCCAAATTGTTAAGGCCGATGCTCATCGACGCCAAATTCGTGTTGTTGCAACTCACGTATATTCCGTTATCGGACTCGATGTCGCACGTGCACGGATGGAGCAGCAATTTGTCCTTCGGGCAACGGTATTTCGGACCTGGAGGGATGTACTCCCCCAGGATAATCTCCCATAACAACAAAATGGTAAATAATTGCAGAAACCACATCGTAATATCGCCTAGAAAAATTAAATTTGGTGAAGGGATGCACTGCAGTTGCATTCATCCATTAATTTCTAGCTTAATATTTTATGACAATATGCGTGATTTAAATATTAAGTCATTGTAAGTTTGTATATTTAAGAAATAACTACTTAGGTGTTAAAATTATAAATAGTTAGAGATCTTATTTAGGTATAAAAATAAATATTACACCAACCAAGGAAGGTAGAATTAGGCATTTTGCAATACATTATTCAATCAAATTTGCTCACTTACCTTCAACACTTGAGATATAAACTAATAAAACAGAAACTAAACAATTTTCCCCTAAGTTAACATGATTTCTAGCGAGGAAGAACAAACATTTAAGTTGCAGGTTTGTTGTTATTTCGAAGCAATGGGGCCTTTGACTGATATTATTCACTTCTTTCAAGGCGAACCGAGGCGGATCCGCCAGTTGCGTTTACTTTCTAATAAAATTTAAATTACCAACGTGCGCGAAATGAGCGTTTAATTAAACGAGCCATTAGTTGACAATTTTTAACGTTAATTAAATTTCTGGACGGTTTATTAGTTTTTTTATCGGTTTTAGGGGAAATCGAATTGATAATTTTCTGAGGATATCGAGGTCATCGACATAGTTTCTTTCTGCACTTGGATGTTACACTGTTCATGGCATCTCTTGGTGCTCGAAAGAAGTTCGATCGATGTGGAGGAAAATTCGAGTAGAGTTCTGTTGTAGAATTTTGCTGTTTAAATAAAATAGATGCAAATGCAGAAAATTTAGAAAATATGATAGATGCATTGAAATGAGTGATTTATTTTTTTATTCTTTTTGTTTTTTAAAATTCTTTGTCATTTTGAAGAAAAACGTTAATGCTACTTAAAATCGTCGAGAATTCAAAAGTTGGCTATATTTATGTTAAAGTTGAGTTAAACAACATATTTTAGGCTCCCCTACACTCTCCAGCCCTGTGTCGGCTTTTATTCAGGACACCCTGTATATTTCATAGACAATTAACATTTTTATTAATAAAAAATCGACCGAGTCGATTTAGTTTGACATTATGGGTAATCGCTTTTGCAATATGGCCATTTCTATGAGTTGAACAATGAATGATTATTAAAATAACAATTAATTATTAATTAAAGTGAGAAAGTTGCTTATTCACAATATCACTCATTCTTTTTCCTATATATGAGACTAATGGAAGTTGTCTTTGTTACACCCATAGACCATACAAATTTGCATTTGCTTTACAGGTCTACAGCCAAAATAATTTGTTACACCCTGATGTACAAACTTATCATCAGTGATTTTATAATATGTAATTAATTACAATTACAATTACTTTTGACAATTTGTAATTAATTGCAATTACAATTACAAAATTTGCGAATGTAATTACAATTACAATTAAAGTTACAATTACAATTACAATTACATTCACAATTACTTTGCTTTGGTGTCAGTTTTAAAAAATTATTTAGGGATTTGCAATCGGAATTAAACTTTCCACGTATTGAAAATATTAAATAAGTACTTTTGTGTCCAATGTAATTGAAATGTAATTGTAACGAAAGGAATAATTGAATTACAAATGAATTACAATTGAGGAGCTTGTAATTAATTACCGCCTCAATTACAATAAAAGTAATTCAATTACTTTTTCAATTACTTATAATTAATTACTTAACAACACTGCTTATCATTGAAATTATTACATGAATTATCTTCCAATAGAAAAAATACAATTATCTTCATCTTGTATTCTCAAATTTAAGCATATTCTCTATTTACTACTGTATTAGTCATTCTATCGATACCCTATTTTCCTCGGCTCTATTTTATCCTAAAACTTGAAAGGACCCTTAATGGGAGTTTTTAATTCGATACCCTCGAATCGGTCGCAAAAAAACAAAAACTCCTCCAAGACATTCGACGTCAATTGTTTATCATCCATTCCCCGCTTACACAATGGAATTTCCTCCCGGAATATTTCCCGCGAATCATATCTTTTGTTACTTTATTTTGACAAATGTTATTTTCCGAGATCGTCGAAAACACTCGTAAATAAACTGGCAAAATGGGCTGTCATGCGATTTCGAGCCAACCGAAAGGCGACTGCCATTCGACGGACGCACGGGAATTCCTCCAAACGTCTCCCGAATTTTCAAAAAAGAAATTAATTCTGGTGATAAAGGGGAGTGTTAGATGAATACTATTATAATATTGTTTAAACTATTTATAAAAAGGTAATATATTTGTAGAAAACCTAAGAGTATAATGTAAGAAATTGAAGAGAAAAATTAGAAATTTCTTCGCAATTACCTTATTGTACAAACGTATAATTTGTAACCGTTGTATACAAATTTCGAGCAAATAAATGGAATTAACATTATTTGCATAGCATCGACAAGTCTTAAATATTCATAGCTAAGTATTTATGCAAAAATTTATTCATTTTTTTTGGATCTTAAACGTTAAAAATAACATTGAAAGTCCTATGTATATTGTTTCCACTGCACTTTGGTCATTGATTTCTAATAAGTAATTTAATTCATAAACTTAAATTGACTATATGAGGGAAAATAGCCGTATTACTTACAAGGTTTTCTCATCAGATTGTTCTGGTAAATTCAGTAATCTTGATATAGATACACTTCTTAATGCTTTTAACTTGTCATCGAACTTACTCAAAAGGCTTTGTTCTTGAGCCTTCTTTCAAATCTACTGTTACGAAGGAGTTGGATTTCCTCGGCATACACGTATTAATGAAATCGATCTTCATGTCACCTAACAAATTTTATGATTTGTCTATTTATTTCCAAATACCCTTGAGGTTGTTTGCTTCCAATATTCTGCTTGTTATATGCTTCTATTATTGTCTAGTTGTGCCATTTGAATAACATTTTGGTAATTTTACTTTGTTACATTTGCATGCACAACATTTAATTTAACAAATATGCATGTAAATTATGACCCTAAATCTTTATATCTTATTATTTTATATACAGGGTGTCCCTCATAAGAATCGACACAGAGCAGGGGAATATAGGGGAGTCTAAAATAAGTTTTTTTAACCAAACTTTAACAATACAGCCAATTTTGAATTATCGACGATTCTAAGTAACATTGATAGACTTTATTTTTTAACGTTTTTCTTCAAAATGCTTCTCGAAATTACCTATTAATAGAACTAATAATTTATTATATGATATATAAGGTAAATAAATTCTGTAACATTTTAAGGGAGCATCATCCCTGATGAACCCTTTAAAATATGACTAATATGACCAATACAGTAGTAAATAGAGAATATGCTTAAATTTGAGAATACAAGATGAAGATAATTGTATTTTTTCTATTGGAAGATAATTCATGTAATAATTTCAATGATAGGTTTGTACATCAGGGTGTAACAAATTATTTTGGCTGTAGACCTGTAAAGCAAATGCAAATTTGTATGGTCTATGGGTGTAACAAAGACAACTTCCATTAGTCTCATATATAGGAAAAAGAATGAGTGATATTGTGGATAAGCAACTTTCTCACTTTAACTAATAATTAATTGTTATTTTAATAATCATTCATTGTTTAACTCATAGAAATGGTCATATTGCAAAAGCGATTACCCATAATGTCAAACTAAATCGACTGGGTCGATTTTTTATTAATAAAAATGTTAATTGTCTATGAAATATACAGGGTGTCCTGAATAAAAGCCGACACAGGGCAGGAGAGTATAGGGGAGGCTAAAATATGTTGTTTAACTCAACTTTAACATAAATATAGCCAACTTTTGCAGCATTGATAGACTTTATTTATTAACGTTTTTATTCAAAATGCTTCTCGGAATTACCTATTAATAGAACTAATAATTTATTATATGATATATAAGGTAAATAAATTCTGTAACATTTTAAGGGAGCATCATCCCTGATGAACCCTTTAAAATAATTCAATTTATCTTAGCTAACTGTCGATTAATGCTCTTAATGCACTCATAAAGTACCTACCTATATCAAATTTAGTTATTTTAGCTAGAATATTACTGATTTTTTAATTTGTTACTCTACTTTGAAGACTTATAAATTCTCAGGAATATAACTTTCTATTAAATTAAGTCTGGTTTAACTAAATATTTTGGGCTCCCCTACACGACCCTGCTCTGTGATTATGTGGGACACCCTGTATTTCAATTTCTTACTCTTTTCATTTATAAAACACTAAATTTTACAAATATATATAAAAATTATCCGAATATCCTCGTACCCTTATATCATATTTCCATTTATTTCAATTTGTAACTTATTTATTCATTTAGATAACACTAAATTTCACAAATATGCATGAAAATTATCCAAATATCTTCATATCCTTATATCTTCAGATTTCATATTATTTAAATTTCTTACATTTGTATGTATAGATACAAATTTCATCCACCCATAATAAGTAATTTCAACAATTATACTAGAATTCTAATAGTAGATTATTGAATCGAGTTTCGCCCCGGACTTCGCATCCCCGTCGACCTTCTCCGGTTACTTTTCGAAAACCGGAGGACGAAATCCGTATCCCGTTACGCGCCGTCTTAATTCCTACAGCCGGATCGAAGAGCTAGGCGTCGCGGCGCCCCGGAACGGCGCCAATAAACTTCCAGCGGTTGTCCCGGCGATTCCGGCGATCCATTCGCGTACGAGGCCAAACGCGGCCGCCGACGAGCCCGGGGGCAGGACCAAAATTCGACGGACGGGCGTCGATTCGACACCCACCGATCGTTTTTTTGGAAATTATTTTTAGAGCTTTCCTGGTGATAATAATTTCATGTTTTGTATCATGAATGCACCAGAAAAATACCAGTATTCTCATATTTATAAACGTTTTTGTTGGTTTTAACAGAATTTTTGTAATGATAAATATTTTTGTTTTATGAATTTATTTAATCGTTTAGTGGCTACTTAAAGTCTGGAAACATCCAATACAAATAATATTTTCAAATTACACAATGTTACTGCAGAATTTTTCATTAATAAAATCGTGCCAGTAATCACAAGTATGGAGATTTTGTATGAGAAAATTTATGATTTGTTTTAGACATTTTTGTCGACACCCACCGATCGTTTTTTTGGAAATTATTTTTAGAGCTTTCCTGGTGATAATAATTTCATGTTTGTATCATGAATGCACCAGAAAAATACCAGTATTCTCATATTTATAAATGTTTTTGTTGGCTTTAACAGAATTTTTGTAATGATAATTATTTTTGTTTTATGAATTTATTTAATCGTTTAGTGACTACTTAAAGTCTGGAAACATCCAATACAAATAATATTTTCAAATAACACATTGGTACTGCAGAATATTTCATTAATAAAATCCTGCCAGTAATCACAAGTATGGAGATTTTGCATGAGAAAGTTTATGATTCGTTTTAGACATTTTTGTCGCATTTGCTGACGTTGTTACCGTGGTAAGTATAAAGGAAAATAGTATAATAAAAGTCGGTTTCTTAATAATTTGCATTGCTGATTCCATGCACATACTTGAACTCTGAGAAAAATAAAAACAAAGGGTCGAATGTCGCACGTTTTTTAAAAATTGCATATGAAACAATATAAATGATCAATTATTTTTATTCGGTTTTAGTGCTTGTTGGTATTTACGCGGTGCTGTATATTTTCTTAAAAAAAATTGCCGAATCATAATGGAAAATTAGTCGAAAAATCCGTAAGTATTTTGTTTAATTAGTGTAGTAATATTTAGAGAACTGTACACTGTTTTGAGGGACTTTTGTAAAGGATTTTCGAGAAAATTTGTGCTTAAATTCTTTTAAAATAACGTTTTATAGTTCTCAAAATTTTGTAAAATGTTCCAAATTACTTAAATTCTATCCCAAATATTCTTCTAGATGATTATTTAAAAAGTCTTCCAAAGTAATTTCTAAAAATCTCGATATTTTACGATAGGTAGTCTTCTTTTTAAAATACAAAAATGTCCATGTAATTTGTCCAAATTAACAAATCTTACAAAAAAGGCCAAGTTATGAACCCAACAATTTCATAAACCAAGGACCAAAAACGTACGAAAATCAATCCAACCCCCGCCCATAATATTGCATTTCCATTTTCCCAAATTCTAAAATTTTACCGCCGGCCACCCCTCCCCGCAGAGCCCGCCCATCCGGCCCAACTACAATAACAACCCCGATAAAACTAGCAATAAATAAAATTCCACCGGGGTCGAAAACAACTCTCGCAGGGCCACCCGCCCCCGGGCCCCCAAACCCGGCTTTTTACCGTTCGAATTTCCCGAAACGTTTCGGCGCCCGGCCGAGGCGGCGCCGCCAACGCCCCTCGACCGGCGACGCGACGTCGACGTCGTTCTCTTCTCGTCGCGGCGCTCGAATAACAAATTGTTATAACATGGGAAAGCACAAACAAGCGGTTTTTTGCGCGGGAAAATCGCCTCGCAGGATTGACGCGGACACGCGGCGGGGATTACCCGAGTGCTGTTGTCACTCCGGTAATGGTTTCACCATTAAACGTCCTTTTTTTTCCTGCTCGATTTCGTAGAGCCGATAATTGGTTTCTTTTCCTGCTATTTTCAAAATTGATGTTGCAAGTCGCTGGAATTAATTGATGACGTTTCAGATTTTAAATAGCTTCGAATAATTAAGTGTGCAAATTGAGTGCAAAATAAGCATTAAAGGTTAAGTTGAAAGGTGAAATGGCTAACATAACTTTATAAATATTGAATGTTAAATGGCATTGTTTTTTTTTCTGCAGTAGAATTTAAATTAAATATTGCAGGATAATTTAGCTCGGAGCTGATTTTTCGCTTCAATTCTGCAAATATTGAAGTAAAGTAAAAAGACAAAAAAACTAACAAATTCGTGAGTATTGTATGTGATTATTTGCGGTTTTAAAATAAAATCATGTGCTTAGTGGCGGTAATATTTAGGAACAGTTTAATTAAAGACAAAATGCGATAAATTCCGCGATATAAAAGGGGGTGATTGCAATAAGGCAATAAAAAATAAATGCAGGAAAAATGCCGTTGATAAATAACTTTATTAGCCGTTGTAAAGTTTAATGATCATGGAGAAACTTTTCAATATCTTATCTTCAGTGGAAGTTTTAATCAACCGATATGGTCTAATCCACTCGGCGACCCTTCGCAATTGTTTTATTGTCCTCCATATATCCGGATAGCTCGATAAACTTGTTCGCTCTGTCATCGCACTTAGAGTTACTTACTTTATAGGCCAGTTTCTCCGGGCTCGAATTTTTATCCTTTATTATCCTTATACACTTTTATCTCCCTTATTTTTAGTAAGATTCCTTTTGGTCATCCCTCAGATATTTTTTGCTCGTATTTATAGCATTCACAACCACAAATAGACCCTTCTTTGTACCATTTTATTCACAATTCGAATTTTATTTATGTAATACCAGAATAAGAAAAACGTATCCACTTAATGCTACAAACTCCGGCCTATTCATCTCATCCCTTCATCTCCTCCATGTATTAATCAATCAGCATAGAGCATGTCTAGCAATAAATCCATAAAGATAAAATATGGACCGTTATGAGAGATATGATAAAACTTTTGCTCGACTCGACCCCCTCGAACTGTCTAATGTTACCCCATAAAAGAAATCACTAAATATCGGCGGGTCGGGGAGGCTCTCCGGCCCCCGGAGAAGGACCCGCATCGACGTGGACGAATTCGCTCGTTTCTCGCGATATCCGGCCCGCTGACGCATTTCCGGGAAAGAGTGATCCATGACTTTTTCGCCCATTGTTCGCTTCGATACAAACAAATTTGGGGAAAGAAAGGGAAATCCGACTCTTCGTTTTTAATATTCAGAAATTCGGGGGAACTGGAAGAGCTTGTAAGAGGGATGGATGAAAATGATGGGAGCTAGAAAAGTTTGTTCGGTGTTTTCTATCATTAAGTTGAATCAATACATTCGAATTGCTTGTAATAGAACCTTTCAATATTAGAGATAGATTTGTTACAGAATAAAGTATAGAACTCTATTGAATAAGTTTCCTGGGAATTTCATAATTATCTTCTTTTTTTTTTAATTTCTTGAAGTTTTGGAATTGATTCTGAATTTATTAGTTTTTATGAAATTGTCAGAGAAAAGGCACCTATTAAATTAAATATCTTTCCTAAACATTTCATAATTATCTTATATTTGATATTTTCTTTATTAATAATTATCTTAATTTTCTCTTAATTCTTGAACTTTTGGAATCGATTCTAGTTTTATTAATTTTTATGAATTTGTCAGAGAAAAAAGCACCTATTAAATTAAATATCTTTTCTCAGCATTTTATAATTATCTATTTTTTTTTAATTTTCTGAATTAATAAGTACCTTAATTTTCTATTAATTCAGGAACCTTTGGAATTTATTCTAATCTTATTAATTTTTATGAATTTGTTAGAGAATAAAGCACATATTAAATTAAATATCTTTTCTCAGCATTTTATAATTATCTTATTTTTTTAATTTTCTGAATTAATAAATACCTTAATTTTCTATTAATTCTGGAACTTTTGGAATTTATTCTAGTTTTATTAATTTTTATGAATTTGTTAAAGAAAAAGCACCTATTAAATTAAATATCTTTCCTCAGCATTTCATAATTATCTAATTTTTTTAATTTATTTGATTAATAATTATCTTAATTTTCTCTTAATTTTTAAACACTTGGAATCTATTCTACATTCACAATTTTTTTGTATCCTTCTATACTTCTCAATTTTTAAATACTCCTTAATCACTTAATTTAATCCTTAATACTTCAATACTATTCTTAACTATCTACAATTAATTAACATTTAGTTAATAATAAACAACTCAAAGATGTTTTCGCAGCATCTATTCTAGTGAACAGAATCAATTATCGATCGATCGATTCCGAATGCAAATCGATGCCCCTCATCTAATTCGCTGTAATTGCGGACGAATGTGCTCGATGAGACTCGCGCGCGAAGGGGACGGGATTTTTATCGTCCCATACTGAAATTTTACGACCATAAATAACCCATTAAGGGTCGCCCTCGGAGCGTTCGCGACAAAGTGAGCTCCGACGATATTATCTCGTCGACGGACTGTAAAATGCGACCCCCGTACGCGCAAAAATCGCCGGCATAAATTAATCCGGAGGACGCCGGCAATCTTCGAGGGATGACAAAGCGATTATGCACTTTGTACGTTGATTCGGGCGCAATTGTCGACTTTGTATTCGTATTAATTTCGGCCTGTCGCTACAATGAAACGCTCGCTTTGGCGGATCCTCGGGGAGGCGCGTCATCGCTTTAATGGGATTTGTTTATTTTATTCTTCCAGAAGATGCAGTCCGACGTCGAAATTGTGATTAGCGGCGTCTCGGGGAGGTTTCCTTATTGCAAAGACTTCGAGGAATTTAGGGACGTGTTGCTCGATGGAATCGAATTGCCTAGGGAAGAGGACACGAGGCATCCAAGAGGTAGGTATCATGTATAATGGAAAATATACGGGGTGGCCCAGAACTCACGCCCCACCGGGAAATCCCTTATGGAAACGAAAATGGAGATGCCAAAACTGCAGTCGAAGGCAGGAAAAAGTTATTCCTTTGGTAAATAAAGAGTTTCAAAATCGACCAATCCCAGTAGGAATTCATATCCACGAAAATTACGAGAATTAGCTATACACCAATTTGACATTATTGAAAGATTCTATTTCTTTTACACTTTCAAGGTTAACAAAAGCTACCAAAATCAGCTGTGACTATTGATCAAAGATTTGCTTCCAAATCGATCATTCAGGAGCTTCGTCGTGCTGATATCAAACCTACAGAATTTTTTATTGTTTCAAAAGTGGTTCGAATCGAATGATCCATTTTTTGATCGATTATAAAGCAAATCTTTGATCAATAATTACAGCTGATGTTGGCAACTTTTGTTAACCTTGAAAGTAAAAAGGACGAAGAATCTTTCTGTAATGTCAAATTGGTGTATAGCTAATTCTCGTAATTTTCGTGGATTTGAATTCCTACTGGGATTGGTCGATTTTAAACCTCTTTATTTACCAAAGGAATAACTTTTTCCTGCCTTCGACTGCAGTTTTGGCATCTCCATTGTCGTTGTCATAAGGCATTTCCCGGTGGTGCGTGAGTTCTGGGCCACCCTGTAGAAAGTTCACACAGGGTGTTAATTAATAAGTGCGACAAACTTCTGGGGATGATTCTGCAAGAGAAAATAAATGATATTTTGCTATATAAATATATGTTCGCAAATGCTTCATTTTCGAGATACAGGATGTTAAAGTTAAAGAAAGACATCTATTTGCTCTATCCAATTTTCTTTACTTACTGCCTAAGTCCTCGCCACAAAGGCTACAACAGCATCTACATAAAAAAATTTCATCCTCATCTCACGAGTACTCCACCATCTTCAATATTTCTTCTTATTTTTTCCTCCAAATTCCTCAGGAATATGGGGCTTACCGACCAGAGTAGCCACCATGAACGACGTCGACAAATTCGACGCCTCCTTCTTCAACATGCACCCCAAACTAGCCGAATGCACGGACCCCAAGCAGCGGATCCTCCTCGAAACCGTCTTCGAAGCCATCGTAGATTCCGGCTACAACCCGAGCGAGCTCAGAGGCTCGAACACCGGTAGGTCCTCTAACTCCCAATCCGCATCAACTTGAACCGTTAATCTCGCGATACAGGCGTCTACCTCGGCATTTCCTCGCCCACCCACGTCGATTCCTACCACAAGAAAGACACCGGCGGCTACACGAACCTGGGCTACCCGCTGGGGATGACGGCCAACCGGATCTCCTACAACTTCGACCTCAGAGGGCCCAGCCTGTCGTTGGACACGGCCTGCTCGAGCGGCCTCTACGCCCTGGTGGTGGCTGTTAACCAGATGAAGGCCGGACTGGTGGACAACGCGGTGGTCTGCGCTGCGAATTACATCTGCCACCCGCACGAGAGCTTGGAGTTCAACCGGCTGAACATGCTGTCGCCTGTGGGTGAATGCAAGGTGTTTTCGATCGAGAGGGACGGGTACGCGCGGTCCGAGGCGATCGTGGTGTACCTGCTGCAGAAGCGACGGGACTGCAGGCGGCTGTACGCCACGATTTTGGGCGCCAAGTACAATTCCGACGGGTTCAAGAAGGAGGGCGTCACGTTTCCGTCGAGCGAGGCGCAGTTCGGCTTGATGAGGGAGGTTTACATCGAAGCCGACGTGGATCCTAACGAGGTTGTGTTCGTCGAGGCGCACGGAACAGGTTTGTAGTTGGCCAGGTGTCTTCGGTTTCGCAATGTAAAATTGTTTCGCAGGAACTAAAGTGGGGGATATACAGGAATGCGAGGCGCTGACGAGGTTGTTTTGTTCGAAGAGAGAAGCGCCTCTCCCGATCGGCGCTGTGAAATCTAACATGGGTCACTCGGAAATTTCCTCGGGATTGTGCTCCTTGGCTAAGGTGGTGATAGCTATGGAGACGGGCGTAATTCCAGCGAATATACACTTGGATAAACTCGATTTAACGTTGCCTGGAATATGCGACAATAAACTTCAGGTAAGTACCTCGGCGGATTTTGGAAGGCGAGTGCGAATTGAGGATATTGCAGGTCGTCGGTAAAAACATGAAGCTGGAAAAAGGACCCATTGGAATGAATTGTTTCGGTTTCGGCGGAGCCAATACTCACGTTATACTAACATCGAATGCGAAGGAGAAAACCAACAATTACAAACGTCCAAATTACAGATTAGTACAAGCTTCCGGAAGAACCGAGGAAGGTCTCAAGCGCGTTTTCGCGTCTATACAATCCAACCGAGTCGATCAAGAATTCCTAGCTCTGATCGATGAAATACACAAAACGAACATCGCGGGCTACAAATACAGAGGGTACATTGTACCAATCGCCTCGTTTCGCTTCCATTCAAATCTCTTACTTTCAGTTATACAGTACTAGGCGAGGGGCCAGTAGCTCACACAACCAAGTACGCCGGCAAGCGACCCGTTTGGTTCGTTTACGGCGGATTGGGGGCCCAATGGAACGGCATGGGTAGAGACTTGCTGAACATCGAAGTGTTCCAGAAATCCATAAAACGCTGCGCCGCTGCTTTAAAAACTTATGAGATAGATTTACTGCAAATCCTCACCAGCGATGATCCAACAATTTTCGACGATATAACCAACTGTATATGCGCCATTGTCGCGCTAGAAATCGCCTTTACAGATTTGTTGCAATCGCTTGGTGTGGTTGCAGATGGTGTAGTTGGTCATTCGATTGGAGAAATTGGCGAGTACACTTTACCTATGCTACAATAATTCCGCTTCCTCCATACTTCTCGCGTTCGTTTCTTTTTTTATAGGAGAAAAATTAGTGATCCTGTCGTATTATTTACAGGATGTGCTTACGCAGACGGGTCAGTAACAGCCGAGCAAGCCATACTCCTGGCATATACCATGGGTCACGTCTCAAAAACCACCGAAATGGTTCGCGGGCAAATGGCCTGTATAAATTTACCGCAGGAGAAACTGCTGGCCGTTCTTCCCGAAGATGTATACATAGCGTGCAGGAATTCGAAAACTAACTGCACCATTTGCGGTCCAAGCGACGAGGTGATGAAACTCGTCAACCAGTTGCACTCGCGAGGGGTTCACGCCAAGCTAATCAATTCCTGCGGAGTGGCTTACCACACTAAGTATGTGACGGAAGCGGGGAAGCGTTTGTTGGGCTTCTGCGGGGATATCTTGAACGCCCCCAAACCGAGATCGAGCAAATGGGTATCCAGCTCCGTCCAATCGAAGGAAACCCCGCAATGGGCGAAGCTCAGCTGTCCAGAATACTTCCAAAACATCATGTGCAATTGTGTGGTATTTGATCAAGCATACCAACAAGTGCCAAAAGACGCTATAATCGTTGATATGGCTCCGCATGGGTTGTTGCAAAACGTTCTAGAAAAACAGCAAATCCACGTTGCTCTTGTTGATAAAATGAGCGAGAACAACGAGAGGTTCTTCTTAAACGCTATTGGAAAGTAAGTGTATTTTCCAGATGCCTTAAGTCTTTTTATATATTTGTGTTCGAAGGATTTACATATCTGGAGGACAACCTAACCTGAGAAGCTTATACCCAGAAGTCTCCTTTCCCGTTTCGCGTGGAACTAAAATGATATCGCCATTGATCGATTGGGATCATAGAAAATCCTGGTGTTGTGCAAGTTTCAAAAACCGGGATTCCTTTGGAAGGGAAGTGACTATTAATCTGAAGGATAAGAAATACTCCTACTTGGAAGGTCACATTGTAGATGGAAAAGTTCAGATGCCTTTCGCTGGATATTTGGTAACTAATTAGATTACTCTTCCAGGAAGTGCAGTTAATTGTCGCTTTTTAGGAATTAGTCTGGCGAATGGTGGCCGATTTCAATTTGAAGAACATCGAGGAATACCCAGTTGTATTTAAGAACGTGGAATTAAAACAACCAGCGTGTCTCCACTGCGATAAAGAGGTTAGTTTTCTGGTGAACGTGATGTCCCAATCTGGTGGATTCGAAATATTCCACAACGGATCACTGGCTTGCTCAGGAATTATCCAATCCGCGAAAAAAGTGGAATTCGCTCACACAGAAGCCCAAAAACCTGCGAATCCCGTCATGAAACGGGAAGACGTTTACAAGGAATTTCACATGAGGCAGCGGGATTACGAAGGCTCTTTTCAAGGTGTTTCTGAGTATGATGTGAGTGATTTCCGCGGAACCATCGAATGGAAGAAGAACTTCACCAGTTTCATTGATGCCATGTTTCAAGTTGCTCTGCTTTCGGATACTTCTAGAGATTTAGTGGAACCCAGCTTCATTCTGAAGTTAGTGATTGATCCTCTTAAGCATTTGGACTTAGTGAAGAAGATACAAGGTGAGTTTTTGTTATTATTTACATGTTATATGTAAAAATATGCGAATTTTCACAATTCCAGCTATACCAGTGTCGTACGATGGGGAGCTGAACGTGGTGAAATCCGGTGGAGTAGAGATAGAGGGAATTGAATGTAGAAGAGTAGAACGACAAGGGAATGTTCAACCACCACCAGTACTGGAATCTTATGAATTTGTTCCTTACGAAGCGCCGAATAATTTACACGATTCCGATACTTCTTTAAGAATTGCTGCTGCTGTTGTTACTGAGAATGTGAAATCGCGAGATGGAGTAAAAATATGCGAAATCGATGGACAGGCAACAATGCAAAAAATTAAATCAATTCTGGACGCGCAATCGATTATATCAGCAGATTATTCATCTCGAAGTGCAAAAGACACGGACGATTCGGAATACGATTTGATAATAGCCGATGGAAACGTTGATTTAAAGAAAATTGTCCCGAAATTAAAAGAAACCGGTTTCATGTTATTAACAGGTGACCACAAAACCGACAAAACCAATCTAGAAGTCATATACGATGGAGCAGATGGAAAAATCCGTTTACTCAGACGGAGATTCGAGCTGCCCAAAAACTACGACATCATCCACATAAATTCTCAAAACTCCGATTGGATAGAAGATTTAAAAAGGATCATCCACCACCCAAAGTCCGGGACAATTTATTTGCTAAACGACAACCAGGACATTTCCATCATCCCGGGCCTAACTAAATGCCTTCAGTTAGAAGCCAAAACCAAATTGAACATCAAAGCGATTTGCTTAGACCATAAGAGCCCGAAATTCTCCACCAGCTGCAAATTTTACAAGGACCAGCTGGAGAAGAATTTGACTATAAACGTCTACAAGAACAACAACTGGGGAACTTACGTGCATTTACCGCTGAAAGAAATGGAAAGCAAACACTCAGAAAATGCCGCCGTTCAAATCACCACACCTGGAGATCTATCAACACTAGTTTGGATAGAAAGGCCTTTCAAAGGCTTAAGGTAGTTGCTTTCAGTATTTATAAGCGCATTTTAGAGGCAAATCGAACTTTTACAAGATTTCTTTAATTTGAGTTATTCGTAGAAGTATTACCTTAATTGTTACAGAACCAACAACACTGATGATCTCGTTTATGTGCATTACTCTGCCTTGAATTCCACGCACGTGAGCCTAGCCAGCGGTAGGCTTACGGGGGAGACCAAGGCAGCCTTGGGGATGGAGTTCTCAGGCATAACGGTTCACGGGAAAAGGATAATGGGACTCACTTCGAGCGAGTCCTTAGCTTTACAAACCAACTACAACAGGCAACTAGCTTGGGAGGTTCCCAAGGATTGGAGTTTAAGGGATGCAGCGACTGTTCCATACGCATATTCTACTGTAAGTACTGATGGTTAGATCTTCTTGTGCTTGGTCCAATTCCTATTAAACTTTCAATAGTTTTCCATCTATAGTATTAACTTTAATTGTTCTACAGTGTTACTACGGACTAATAATTAAAGGCCAATTGCAACCAGGCGAGTCTATTTTAATCCACGCAGCCGCTGGAGGAGTAGGAATAGCAGCAATTAACATTGCACAGTCCATGGGCTGTCGAATATTCATCACCGTAGGTTCGAAGGAAAAACGAGATTTTCTGAAGAACTTATTCCCACAATTGAATGACAATTGCATCGGTGAGACATTTGAATATAATAATACAGTTGATTTTAGAGAGTACACTGTACAAGCTGTTTGAGTAAACGATTAGTGGATGATTATAGAGTGGAATTGAATTTCAGGTAATTCGAGGGACACGTCCTTCGAGGCAATGATCAAGCTGTGGACGAAAGGCCGGGGAGTGGACATGGTGGTGAATTCTTTAAAGGGTCCCTTGTTCGAAGCGTCGATGAGATGCTTGGCGGAGAACGGAAGATTCGTCGAGCTGGGACAAATGGATCGTTCGACGATACCCTCGAAGATGTTCCTCAGGAACATCGGCTTCCAAGGGGTGCAAATCGACCAGGTGCTTCGACGCGACGGAGATATTAAAAAGGAGATTCATAATTTGCTGAGTGAAGGTTTTTATCGTTGTAAATACCCGTATTCTTGTGTAGCAAAATATTAAATTATTTCGCAGGTATAGCTAAAAATGTTGTCAAACCTTTGCCCAACGAGGTTTATGATGCAAACGAAATAGAAACCGCCTTTAGATTGGCGGCATCCGGGAAGCACAAAGGTAAAATTCTGATCGAGTTAAGAAAAGAAAATTCAACGACTTCCAAGTCTCTGAAGCATTCGATAAAAGCTAGACCGAAGCTATTATTCGACGCAGGGAAAACGTACGTAGTAGTCGAAGATTCGGACACATTAGGACTAGAACTGACTGATTGGTTACTGAGAAACGGAGCCAAAAAAGTCGTGCTCAACTCTAAATCTACCGTTAACAAAGGCTACCAATGTTATTGCTTTCGGAAATGGTCTGAATACAAAAACTGCGTAGTCAAAATCGATAATAACGACACAACTACGATGAAAGGAGCTGAATCCTTAATCAAATCAGCCAATCAATTAGGTCCTGTAGGAGGTAATACTCCACCAAATACACTCACTTCTATTCAACTAACATCCCACCTTTCCCTAGGAATATTCAACGTTAGTTCAATGACCAGAAACATCTCTCTATCAAACCAAACCAAAGCCGGTTTTGAAGAAGAAGTTACGAGAAGATTAGCGTCCGGAAGCAACTTGGACGCGGCTAGTCGGAAACTGTGCAAGGACATCGACTATTTCGTCGTATTTTCCTCAATAGCGTCTGGAAGAGGTGCAGCAGGTCATTCGAATTCTGGCATGGCCAATTCCGCTTTGGAACAAATCTGCGAGAAACGCAGAACAGACAACCTACCGGCATTGGCCGTGCAATTCGGGCCTATAGATGGTGAAAGAAATGTGATTTTGGACAATGAAAAGGTTAGTGAAATAACCAACAGTAGGAATGATTTTAAATTTTATGATTTAGTTACTTGCCTCTGATTCCCATTGCATCTTTAGGGTGCTCTTTATTTTTCTAATATAGTATTTAATAAATAGTTCCAGCCACAAACGATAGAATCCTGTTGGAGAGTATTGGAAACCTTCATGAATCAAGATTCTCATGTAATTGTTGCTTCCACTGTTTTCCAAGATGCTGCTTCGAGGAGACAGCGGTTGTTAAAAGATACTCCTCTGGAAGCCGTGACAAGGATTATTGGAGTAGATGATTTAGGTGAATATGGTTTGCATTTCACTATCGAAGCCACAAATAAGCAGTAATTTTTATTGTAGATTTGGTGGATACAACCATAACGCTGGCAGAAATTGGAGTTGATGATTTATTGTTGGCGAAAATTCAAAGCGAATTACTCGCAGAATTTAGCATTGATTTGAAATTTGATGATTTATTAAATCTCACTTTAGATTCATTTAAAGTCATGGAAAACCAAAAGGCTATTTAATTTAGAGAAAAATCCGCAGAGCAGTTTATTACTATTATTGTACAAATGAAATATAAAGTAAGTATAAAATGTAATTAGCTCTGTATGGTAAATTATTTATACCCCTTCGTTACTGCTCTATAATAAATGTGTTTCCTAATAATTTATGGATTACCCAAATTTCATCTAAAGCTCTCGCTTTAGTAATTACACGAAAGTAATTATTAATTTAGGATGATTCAATAAATCTCAGTACAGATTTAATTAAAGCTATGGTATTCCCACTTACTTTCTCTAATTATTAAAAACTCCTGAAAGCAAATAACTACTATTGTGAGCGATTTGAACCATGCAGCCTTTTCCTACTGCTCCATTATTAGATTAATTGGCAGGAGCATCCGTATAGTCCAGATTCCAGGTTCAGCTTCACTATTGCTGAAGTATTAATCACAAACGAATCATCTAATCCATTTGCAACATGAAGATTTATAACAAACCGGAGCCTTCCGGCGAATTACGCGTCCCCCTTATCGACAAAATGACCGCGCGCGACTCGCGAACGGCCTTTTAATTAAGATCTCTTGATCGCATCTCCGGCTAACGATTCTATAATTATAACGAGTTGAATTGTTGATGTAATAAACCGTCCCCGGCAATATTTGTAAGTGGAAACCCTTGTAGAAAAACGACCCTAGCTGTCGCGGGCCGCCCCCGTCGCCCCGACCCCGCCGCTTTGTTATTCATATTTATGTTGTTTATCGACGGGGCCCGAGACCGCCCCGCGCCCGGGACGAGCCGCTCGGAAATAATTCGAGAGCATTTCCACTAGCGGGATGATGCGTGTTCGCCGATACTGCATCGCTTTATTTGCATTGAAATTAACATGAGACGCCGATCTCCTTCCGCTTGTTACTCTTGCTGATTGTCGTAAATTCGAGTGGATGTATAATAGAATAATAGCGACAAGAAGTAATGTTTATACAGGGCTTTTCCTCAAGTTCCCCAAGTTCCTCAAGGTCCACAAGTTCCTCAAATTCCTCAAGTTCCTCAAGTTTCTCTAGTTTCTTAGTTCCTTAAGTTCTTCAAATTTATCTAGTTCCTCTAGTTCCGTAGTTTCTTAAGTTCCTCAAGTTCATCTAGTTCCTCTAGCTCCTTAAGTTCTTCAAATTTATCTAGTTCCTCTAGTTTCTTAGTCCTTAAGTTCCTCAAGTTCATCTATATAGTTCTGCTAATTCGAGTGGATGTATAATAGAATAATAGCGACAAGAAGTAATGTTTATACAGTGCTTTTCTTCACGTTCTTCAAGCTCCTTGAGTTCCTCCAATACCTCGAGTTCCTCAAGTTCCTCGACTTCCTGGAGTTCCTTAAGTTCCTCCAATCCTTCGAGTTCCTTAAGTTCATCTAGTTCCTCTAGTTCCTCTAGTTCCTCTGTTCCTCTAGTTCCTCTAGTTCCTCTAGTTCCTCTAGTTCCTCTAGTTCCTCAAGTTCCTCGACTTCCTGGAGTTTCTCCAGTTCCTCCAGTTCCTCAAGTTTCTCAAGTTCCTCAAGTTCTTCAAGTTCCTCAAGTTCCTCTACTCGTTTAAATCGCTTCGAGAAATTTACAATTCAATCTATTAGTAAGTCACTCACTCGCAAGGCATGTTTACAGCTAGTAGATGGCGAAAAAATCTGAAACAAGCATATACGAATGTAAGTTGCATATGACGCGGCGTCGGTGGGGGCGTCGCGATGCATATCTCTTACCCCTATGTGACACCGCTCAATCCATAAAAGTGATTGAGTGTCCCCTAAGAAACGTTTCGCAAAAGCGATTAGTTCGAGTTGTTTGCGATGGTAAATTTTATCAGATACTTATCCGTCTCCATTTCGCGATCGGCAGCCCCCCGAGCGGGCGAATCGAATACGCACGGAACGCGTCCGTTTCGTCGACGCGCTTCATTAGCCTTCGGCTCGATAGAGCGTCGCGACGGCGGGCGGAAGCCGGCCCGAAAATCCCGAAATCCTCGAGGATGCACTGCGCCTCGCCTGATTTAATAACCGGCGAGATTTATGCGCCTGCAGAAAAGAGTATTACAACGACAAAATTGGTGGTTTGCACCGGTAAACCAAAAAAGTTGCAAGTTGGTTCTTCCTATACGGTTTTTTTTAAGTAATTATAATTATACTTTGTTGCTTAACTATAGTACCACCTTTATTTGCTAATGTTAAGAAACTTCTCTTTCAAATTTGTAGTTCAATTTTGGATTCGTTAAATTTGGAATTTAACATATAAATCGCGGTCACCGTCCTATATTTCTAAGGTCTGGAAACATGGGTCGAAAAAGTGTCCCGTTATTTGAGGATAAAACAGGGTTCCTAAAACGGCCGCTAGGAGGCGATGTTGTTAAGGACCACGGTTTTTTGCGTACGAATTATATAGAATTAGCATTAAGGAAGGTTATAGTTAAACTAAAAATAGATGCAAAATATAAAAATATACCTTAATCAGCGATGATTTTGTTGTTAACATCATGCCTCACGTACCTTCGGTTAATGTATTTCTACATTTTCTCCTCGAAATGTCAAATAATAATTTTTGAAGTTTTGACAGCTTGAACTGTCGTCTCACAACCGCGATTTATATGTAACGCGATGCTGATTGGCTGAGATAAGTTGGTCCTCCGATCGTTCGCCACGGTGCGGCACAAAAGTGAAGCTCAAAAAGTCCTCAAATAACGAGACACATTCTCTAATGCATAAGCATAGGGAGATACCAGACCTTAGAAATATAGGGCCGTGATCGCGGTTGTGTGAAATGACAGTTCGAGCTGTCAAAACTTCAAAAATTATTACTTACATTTCGAGGAGAAAATGGAGAAATACATTAACCGAAGGTACGTGAGACACACGACCCTATATTTCTAGGGTCTGGAAACTTCCTATCCTTATGCATTAGAGAATGTGTCCCGTTATTTGAGGACTTTTTGAGCTTCACTTTTGCGCCGCACCGTGGCGAACGATCGGAGGACCAACTTATCTCAGCCAATCAGCGTCGCGCTACATATAAATCGCGGTTGTGCGAAATGACAGTTCAAGCTGTCAAAACTTCAAAAATTATTACTTACATTTCGAGGAGAAAATGGAGAAATACATTAAGCGAAGGTACGTAAGGCATGATGTTAACAACAAAATCATCGCTGATTTAAGTATATTTTTATATTTTGCATCTATATTTAGTTTGAATACAACCTTTCTTAATGCTAATTCTATAAAATTCGTACGCAAGGACTGTTTTATCCTTAAATAACGGGACACTTTTTCGACCTATGTTTAGGACAATAATGATGGTAATGGAGGTGTTGATGTGGAACGTTTAGCAGAGGAAATGATACGGCCTTTGGCCAGTCCGGGTCTGCCGTGGGTCGTCCGAGCGCGTTTAATTCAGCCTCCGAGAGCCCACGTCAGGCGAGATTCGCGTTGGCGCCGCCGATATATGGGACGCGAAAGGCATGAAATGCTCGCGTAACGTTGGTTTACTTTTTATGGCCCCACGGCGACGACGAATATCCTTTTGATTTTCCGATCCGGCTGACGTGACGGCCTAATTGTCGTTGCACTTATGACGCTTTGATTGCACATGGCACGTTTGGGTTTGGTTTAGGTTTAGGTGCATTTGTGGTGCTTGGTTTTTGAGCACTTGAGGTTTGGGGTAGGTGGGAAAAATGTAGATGTGCTGAGGAAGAGGAGTTGTTGAAGAATTGCGTTGAAATTGCGATGTTCAAAGTATTAGAATTTTGATTTTTTTAGAGAAATTTAGAAAATTTTAGAGGTAATTGTAATTAAGTGAGTTTTATGTAGGTGTTATTTACAATGAAATAAGTTTTAATTTGCTTTAATTAAGAGCACTGTATGTCATTTTTTCAATGTGTTTTCGGGTAATTTGCTTGATCAATTACTCACCATACCTTTTGAGTTATTTTTTTAATTAAGTCATTTTTAATTAAATCTATGCGTATATGGGTAAGTGTGCAATATGGTCAATTCTATGAGTTGAACAAAGAAAGATTATCAAAATAACAGTGGTTAGAGTGAGAAAGTTGCAATCCCACAATATTATTCTTTCTTTTTCTTTATATGAGACTAATAGAAGATGTCTTTGTTCCACACATAGCCTTTATTGCAAAACAATTTTTGCATCTACCTGCATAGTCAATTCTATGAGCTGAACAAAGAGATAATTATCAAAATAACAGTGGTTAGAGTGAGAAAGTTGCAATCCCACAATAACACTCTTTCTTTTCCTTTATACGAGACTTAAGGAAGTTGTCTTTGTTGCACCCATAGACCATATTGCGACCATTGAAAAAAGCATATAAACTTTAGAAATTTTAGAAATTCGACTGGTAATTTTTTTATTTTTAAATCATAGTGTACCACCATATGGTTGGATCACCCTGTATATATATGAATACTTTCTATTCTAAAGGATGGGCTTTCGAAATCGCCCGGTACAAATTCCCCAAATCGAACGCTCCATATAGAGAAGATAAAAGCGAGATTTAACGCAATTTATTAATTCGAGTTCCGCTTAATTAATTCGAATGTCAACAACAAATAAAGAATTGTGTCAACTATCAATGTATTCATATTAGAATTTCCATAACATTTGATAACCGAACGTAGTTGGATTTTTTCGCATCGACAAAGCACGGGCAATTAACTATTAACTATACTATAGCAACGTTCCAACGGTCATTTCTAAATATAAAGCGAATTCGTAAAACAAGTAATTCGCGTTATTAATTCATCGACAGCGACCGTGCGCCCCGATTTAATTCGATCAATTCGCGCCTAATTGCCCTTTTAACCGAACCGCGTCTACGCCGCTGGCCGGACGGGAGGTTGGTTGTCCGATCGGCCGCCAGACGTCGCCACGATAAACACCAGAAAATCAGTCGAAATCTAAATAATCGGGGCTGGGCGTGTTGCTTTCGCGAATCCGTGAATTGTTTAGTGTTTTTTCGATAGATATGTAACAAAACCGATCGGAAGTACAGGTGAGTACGAACATTTCGCACGTTTCCTTTCAGAATGGCCCGTCGGGCACCGACCGCAAACTGACCATTTTAGGCTATACGGAAGTTTAAAGTTTCATGTGTTTGACATAACACTGTCGAGGGGTTAAAAATACATTCGAATCGAATCGAAACCGCCGCGAATCGCTCGATGTTCGCCCGATGAACGGGGTTATTCGCGTTTATTTCGACGTCCATAACCTCTCGGGGTTATTTCCCTCCGTGATTCTCGTTTGTATTGTGTTTACGTTCGCTAATCTGTACTCGGAGAGCTCGAAATGGAATTTCGGCGATATTTTATGCAGCTAATCAATATTTTGCGATTCTGACGTTGACTTTATTTATATTCGGGTTTGACGCACCTACTCCAGAGCCTGCTTTGATTCTGTGCTGTGTACTTTAAAAGCCACCAGGGGCGTAACCTCGAATTTAAGGGTAGTCGCGCTCGACCCGCGAATTTCCAATAAAACTAATTCTAGCGATGTGTTTTAATAATTAATAAAGCGTTGAATCGCGATTCGAATAAAAATAAAACAAACTGCTTATCTGGAATAGAGGTAATTGAAATAGGAAGGAGTCTTTCGTGCGATAAGTTGTCTTGCCTATCGGGTTCTTATCAAACTGTTTGTACTGCTTGAAAGTTTGCTGTAGATTATTATTACTGTCGCTACCTTCTAGATTATTCTAAATTTCATCCGTTTCGTAAATTTCTTCGATCATTCACCGGCCTACTCGTATATGGAGAAAAATAGAAAGTTAATTATGTAACGAAAATTCGATTTGTAAACAACTTTATTTAGGTCGCGTTAGCGCAAATGCGCTTTTTCGCTCCCGATAAAACTGCATTATTATAAAAGAGTAATCTCCCGTTGACATTACGACACGGATTTCCAATAAACGTGACCTCCGCAAAACACGAAATTTTAGTTTAGAAGGCCGAAATAGCCAGCAAACTCGACCTGAAATAACATCGCCGAGCAGTGACACAAGTCTGTTGAATGTTATAAACATTGTTGATACAACAAAGTGGAAAGTTCAAAAGTCCAGCACCACTGCGGTTAAAAACTTTACTGGGGCAAAGTTGGCTTCTGAAACTCTTTTCACTAGATATAGGGTGTTTCCTAACTGCGTTAGAAAATTTGTTTTAAAACTACTGTAGTACTTCTACTGGGCAGAACTCCAAAATGCAGCAATCGACACGTTAATGAGTATTTTTCAAAAAAATTATTGTTTCTACCTGTTAGAAATACAATCCAATAACCTACTATCACATAATCATAAAGCAGATTGTCACGTAAAGTGTAAATTAAGCGACAATTTAAACCGCAACTAAAAACCTGCATATAACAGTCTGTTTAATTACCGGCATTGTTAGTTAATTATCGAACTCTTTGTGTAGTATTTTTCGTGGAGTTAATCGAACCCGCAACGGGTTACATCCTGAGCTATGGAGAAAACTATATTTGGTATTGCCTTGTAGTATTGTCTTGCAACCTCCGTTCCTTCGTGAGGAATACCAGATGCACGTTTTATTGTGAACATAACCAGATGCTTCCTTTTAGAGGTCGGGCCGATGTGAAATAAATTTTTATTCGATCGTTCGAAGGGATTTCGAGCGCAGTTAGGTTAATGAACTTTCTAGTTAATGCCATTTCGGACCGAATTAGTTGATTAATGTCCAATGAACGTTGGGCGGTTTATTTGGAGAATCGGCGAAACGGTATAGATACTGTTGCAATTTGAAGGAATGTAAATACCACACTGCAAATATTTGGAGGGATATTTCACAAAATGGAGATAATGAAAGGATTCTGGGAAAGTGTGTGATATATCAGAGGAAGTAGGAGTATAGGTATACATTATGAGTAATTTTTTGAATGACTACGAATTAATCAGCTTTTATTAATAATTCTTCTGAAGATATTAGAAACAGATAACTTATTAATACATTACACATCAAAATTGAGGCCTTGTCCTTTCATCAACTAATTTGTTCAAATTAAAATTCTTAAAAATAATGGTGATATCATTGATGGATACATCCCACCTCTATAATTTAGAGTTAGAGCCTTTCCCTATAACGTATGAGTACCTACATGATTGATCGAAGGTTTTTTACGCTTGTATTAGCTCTACCTGTTTGCTTTGGGAATGAAGCCCTTATCCCTTTTTTTATTTGTGTCCCTTAAAGTTACTTTTTTTTCATCTTATAACCTGATAACGTGACTATTGAACTTGAATCGCAATCTTCAAAAAAATTCCCGAGCGAATTTTTCTCTTAATTTATTTTCAAATTCAAAATATGTTTATTTGGCAGCAGTTAACGTAATCTCTAATCGTAAGTCTAAGAATACATTATTAGTTAAAACTCTTTCAAATGATTTGTCGACTCATATTTTTTGGCTATTTATAGCGTATCTAGAACGTTTAAAAATATTCTCAATTTTCAAAATGCTCAAACTCCAGCTCCTTCCATTATTATAAAACTATTCTCAAAAACGTTTGACTACCTTCAAGTGCGCAAAATTTTAATCATTACAATTTCAACAGTCAATTGTCGACTGGGGAAAATTGTATTTACACCGTGCATTTTCGTATAAAATGTTTCTGATTTAGAATGAGGATTTCCTCAAAATCTTGGCAGGTTTTCCGACGAATGTTTATAGACACAGACTGAATCACTTGGCGAAAATAGAACGACTACTTCAAGAGTATTATTCGTTACGTTGCTTTGGTTCGTGCGTGAGCGCATATTGAGGTAATAATAACAATACCTTCGATTCGCTACTCTCAGTATACAAGAGAGATTCCAAAAATTCAAAACCACTCCAAGACTATTTACCAGTAAAACATTGCTTGTTGTACAACAAGGTATAAAAAATTAAAGATCTTTGTCATCATTTCTCATCCTTTCTCTCCTTCCCATCTTTAGTTAGTCTGTATACCAGGCGAGAATTACAATGGACATCATCATTAACTCCATCATCCCTATACTTACACCCCGAGCCGAATGAATCGATAATAAGTTCTCGATGGAAAATGCGTGTTCACGCCAGATATGCGGGACACGTGGACGCTACGTGTACCGTTTCCTTCCGCACGTTATCCTCGGCGTCGCGTGTATCGAGAAAAGCGATGCCCGGTCTCGCGGGGAAATATCTTCGGGGGCGCGTTGGAAACGCGGAAACTGCGGGTGGCCGACTGACTGGCGCCCCGGAGACGTTGCCGCTCTACTTGTTTTTTCTCTCCCGGCGATGCTGTTGTGTGTATATATACGCGGCCCCGGGGTGTCCCGATGGCCGCATTGGCGGAGGGACGGAGGATAATTGCGCGGATTGATTTTCCGATAAAGTGGAAATTAACGGTGGTATTTGGTTTTGCAAATTATCGACATGGGATGTATACAGTACATTTCTTTAATGTCCCCCCCCCCTTTTATTTTTTGAACGGGTCAACTTAGAAAATTGAAATTTGGGATAATGAAACTAATGCATGATTACTATATTTTGGAGTAAAATTGACAGATGAAAATTTCAAGATGGCGACTGGGCGCCATCTTGGAAAATAAATTTAAATGGAAAGGGGGGTCTTGTGATACATCATTTTGAAGCTCCTGACAAATACTCTACAACCCTGAAATATAAAGTCAATATCTGCACCTGCTACAAAATGGCGGAACATTTAATAATTACCTGAATACAAACAAAATAATATCAATTTTTCTAGAAATATTTGTTGTTCTATGGCAAACAGCAATCCCAGCAAACCGATAAGGTTTGACAGGTTATTTTTGGTTAAAAAAATTCCAAAAAATTTAAGTACGACAACGAACATTAATTGTTTAGTCAAAATATGCTCATTTAGTTTTTGGTTTTCCTAGTGTTCAAAATATTCTCTTTAGTTTTCGATTCTCCCAGTGTTCAAAGTATTTTCATTTAGTTTTCGGTTGTTTAGTTCTCATTGCAGTTAGGTAGCACGTCAACTAACTCTAAAATGGCCAATTCTCGTCCATTGGAAGATGGAGCACCACCACATTACTCCAGACAAGTAATGAACTATTTGGATGCTATTTTCCCTGGTCGTTGGATCGTTGGATTGGTCGTCGAGGTCCTACGGAATGGATTTGACCAGAATTTGACCAGATTTGACACCTTTAGATTTTTTTTATGGGGCTATTTGAAGCAAAATGTGTACGAAACTAAACCTGCTTCAATATTGGATATACGAGAAATAATTACAGATATTTGTAAAAATATCGACGTTACTATGTTCGAAAATGTTCGGATAGGCTGTTCTTACATTAAGAAGTTCAAGGCAACCATTTCGAGCTTTTTTTGAACAGAACTCAGCTTATTTCCTCAAATTATGACGTTAAACGTCGATTTATTCAGGTAATTATTAAATGTCCGCCATTTTGTAGCAGGTGCAGATATTGACTTTATATTCCAGGGTTGTAGAGTATTTGTCAGGAGCTTCAAAATGATGTATCACAAGACCCCCCTTTCCATTTAAATTTATTTTCCAAGATGGCGCCCAGTCGCCATCTTGAAATTTTCGTCTGTCAATTTTACTCCAAAATATAGTAATCATGCATTAGTTTCATTATCCCAAATTTCAATTTTCTAAGTTGACCCGTTCAAAAAATAAAAGGGGGGGGGGACATTAAAGAAATGCACTGTATACATAGTATGTGTACAATCTATCGGATATTTCTAACTTGAGTTGATAACAAGGGGGGTTAAGTAGATTGGGGAATTGGTGGGATGATGTGATTAATGTTTTGAGTTTATTTGTGCAAAAATGTAATGTGGAAATAGAGAGCGAAATTGAAGGGAAAGATTAGGAGAAAATAGAAATGGAATTAAGAATGTAAAGCTGTACTGGAATCAGTAATAATATAGCAAATAAAGACCTTATTTGCCTCTTATTCCACTATTTTTTTGATAAAAGGATAAAGAAATTAAGAAAATAAGTAAAAAAATATAGAAGATTGCAATGATAAAAGAAGGTGAAGATTAAGTAGACATCAAAATAGTAGAAGAAACATACAATATTAATTGTATTTGATGATTAAGACATAAAATGAAGCAATTATTTAATAAAAGAAATGTAGAATATAGCGAAAAAACACCTTCATTGCCTCTTATTCAACTATTTTCTTGATAAAAGTATAAAGAAATTAATAAAATAAGTAAAAAATATAGAAGATTGCAATGATAAAAGAAGGTGAAGATTAAGTAGACATCAAAATAGAAGCAACATTAATTGTATTTGATGGTTAAGACATAAAATGAAGCAATTATTTAATAAAAGAATTGTAGAATTTAAGGGAAAAACAAAATTGAGTCAAAATAGCTACTATACCTACTAAGAAAAATAATATGTATAAAAAGTAATAGTCTTGGAAACTTCAACCAAATATAATGGAATGGTCTTCCTATTGTTGTTCAGCACATTCGATTGCTACAAACACGACACTCGACTCGAATCCTCCTTTTTAATTTCCATCATTTTTCAAATGAAATATCTTCATATTCACCGCCCCATCGCCGCCCCACCGCACCGACACCACGATCTCTTGCCATCAGTTTTAATTTCGGAAGCAGGAAATTGTATTTTTGTTGAAACCATCCCACATCAATTTTTTTACGCGAATTTTTTTCCAGCATCATCCAGGGTTAAAATTGGAACCCGTCCAATGGGGAAGCCGGGTAGTTTTCAGCGCGGCGCCAGTCGGTCGCCTCCAATCGGCGGCCGACGCTCGCCCCCCTCTACTCCCGCCGCCTACCCCCGGCGTCGGCGGCCGACCAATCGGGGCGGTTTTTCTCTTCCAGGGGTTGCTGGAACGTTAGGAACTTCGCCGATGGCGAAATTGCGTCATTGTCGATGTGGACCTCGCGTTGTTCGGTTTGTTCGACGTTTCGGTTCTCCTGTTTGTCCATCATCAGTAGCTATCATATTCCATAACAGTCTATAGTTTGAGTTTGCTTGCTTTTTCCCTCTAAGTCTTTACCGAAGTTCGACGATGGGGAGGATGGCGTAAGTAAATTTTTGTATTTATTTAACGAAGTAATTGGAGCAGCCGGATTGATTGATAAATTTTTTTCGAGTTCGTAACGGTCGTAATCTCGCTTGAGCCGTTCGATTGGAGTCCGGAGAATCCGCTATTTGCGTGGGATAGCGCAGTTAATCCTTTTGGTTCCGGATCTCTTCGGAGGGATAATTTGTATAAGCTCTAGGAATTTAGTTTTAGTCCATCAATTTGAATTTGGTTTACTAAAAAAATAGCAATTATTTTTCCGATTAACTTAAATTGTCCAGCATTAGGGCGCATCTAATGGGTGTTGCTAACGAGTAGGAACAAACTCTTTAACCAAATTTTATTTTTCTTCTCCACAATTTTTTATCCACCTAATCCCTTGTACATTATTATCTCTATTATGTTTCATTTTTACCCCACCATAGTCGGATAAGAAATTTCCGGATTTTGGTTTCATCTAAAATTTACCGAAGGAATTCGGTATGGAATTTGAACACCACGCTGGTTTGGTGTTCCTACGCGTTGCGATATTTAGAGAAAGGATATAGGTATCCGCTGGACGTTTCGTATGCGTTTTTATTCTATGTAAATAAGTAAATACGATCGGCGTGTGTCCCTGAGATGCCCGGTTTGTTCGCCAACAGGTGTAAATAATTTCTAACGATCGTGTGTCGTAATGATATTAATGATACAGCGAAGATGCTTATTAGACATTGCCCAAGATGCGAGAAGATGACACGTTGCATTGGAGTTTATCTTTGATGTGTATTCTTAATTCATTGGTATAGAATGTAGAATGATCGTAAAGTATGGAAATCATTAAATATCCGTTTATGTGTACGCAGAAAAGAGCTCACTCAAACAGGGCAATTTTTTACACTTTTAATTGAGAATTTATTTACTTAATTACTATTACGGTTTTTATTATTTTTATCAATTTTTGAGTGGATAAAACTACCAAAAAATTGAAAAAATGTCCTTCTCTAGTTAACTATCGTCATATTTGACGTAATCTTTGGTTGCGAAAATATCATTGAATATAAAATAACGTCATATTTCAAAATTTAACCGGCAATTGTGTCATCGGTGGTTTTGATTGATACCAAAAATGTAGATAAAAGTGTACTCTGCTCGGTTTTTTAGTGCACATAATAAAAACTCGTTCGCTCTGTAAATTTTATTATAAAATTATAATTAGCAATTACGTGATTTTGTTTAAAATTTACTACAAATTGTAACAGTAAGTACCTAACTCACACGCTTACTTATACAACAGGATGTTCTCAGTTTTATACTCTCAATTCCATTTTAATTCCAACGATGAAAATGCATTTATCGTACGGTTGATTTAGAATTTATTAATTCAACCCACCCTTTTTAACAAATAACCAACGGTATAACTAAGCGGAATTTAATATCTGGACGATTCAAATCGGAACATAAAACCCGCCTTATATTGCAATACATATCCGGGTAATGAATACTTAAAACCTTACCCATCTTCGCGCCACTTCGGTACATTTGAGTCCATAAAGCGAGGCGAAACGGTCGAAATTTGCATCTGGAACGATGTGAATTAAATCTTTCATTTGGGCATATTTTCCACAAGGGGACATTCCTACCTACCCTTACGGTTGCGTTTGAAAATTGACCGAAAATTACCATCTATTTCATTTGATGCAGTATATTCAGTGGACCTGTTGGTGCTTCTACTTTCCAAAGTCTAGTATGGACTAGTAGTATAAGACTGGTATAGTTTTGTAGGTTTCCATAGTTTATTGTATGAAGTGAATTTTCAGAAATATTAAAAATAAAATTCATAGTATGAGTATGTGTGATGTGGAATGTTTGCATTTTTTCTATTTATACTCTTTGATTCAAATCTATCGATAAAATTGATAGGTTTATATATTCTATGCGCTAATAAAATATTTAAGATGTTCTAACATCGATTATAATTTAGCAAACTTGTGTTACTAGCAACTTTTTGTAGTACGTACGAATTTCATCAAGAATCAAATTAGTGATCAAAATAAATAATTGATCAAGTTATTGTAGAGTTGGACGTTCGCTCTGTTTAAAACATACACACCTTTATAACGCTTGAAAATAATCAAATTGAATTGAATTTAATTTATCGAGAAATCAATAAACTTATTAATGCGCGTATGTACGATGTGCCATTTAAACGAACGAAATTAATAAACAACTTTTCGAATCGATAAATATTGTAAGGGCATTAGCGTCGCACGCATTTATTAATATTCCAACGCCAAACACCGAATTACCCACCAAAACATTTATTATTTTCCGTCTAAAATCGCCGAATAATTAATTCAACTCGGCTCCGAAGCAAGCCAGGAATCTGCCGCGATCCGAACGCCGCACAGCATCACCCTCTACCGGTGGCGCCACCGGCGTCGCCGTCGGAACGCCGAGCGTCCGAGAGCCGTCGTCGCCCCGGCAACGCGGCATCCATTCCTCCCTCTTTCTCGGCGTCTTCGACCGCCCTCCCTCGGGCGCGCTTGTTCGCCCCCCTCGACGAAACCTTCAGTTTTCCGTTTCGCGTATGATTCAATTATCGGGACGCGACATGTTCCCGTCTTGGCGGTTTATTGACTCATTTCTTAAGCGGTCTTTTGGCCGGGCGCGTCGATAAACGAACGGCCAGCGCGATATGGGGGGTTAGTGGCGTCGGGCGAGCGGGCGGTTTTACCGATTCGCGGCCGTTTGTGAGGCCTAACCTGCAAGGGTTGGTTAGCGCATCGCCTTTCAATGTTCCGCTACTTTGTTCTCTATCGAGCTGGAAAATATTTTTTCCATTAACTAGCTTGTTAAGCGTGTACTCGAAACGTATTCAATACTGGTCAGTTCATTTAATAGACTAGAAAGGGAAGGTGCAAGGCAATCAGCTGATTGAATAGATGTGCTGTTTACGGGTTTGTAAATGTTCGTTTTTTTTGGTTTACAGACCATTACTAGGAAAGAAATTATGGCGCTATCGCTCAAAATCAACATCATCGACGAGAACGTTACAAAAACTATCGTTTTCGATCCCGCAACAACAGTACACGACGCTTGCCGCATCATCAGAGACAAATGTGCAGATGGAGATGGACAACGTAAGTCTATAATTAAATGATTTATTTTTGTCGACCCTAACGACCCTACGGTTTTTTTTATTACATTATTTCCTGTGGAAGCGGCGCAACTTATACTGGTCGTTGTTTATTTTAGCAAAAGATTACGGTTTGTTCCTCACCGATGAAGATAATAAGACAGGAGTTTGGCTAGAACCGGCCCGAAATTTAGAATACTACATCCTGAGAAACGGCGACACCATAGAATACAGGAAGAAGTTGAGAACGCTTCGCGTGAAGATGTTAGACGGTAAGCCGAAATTTCGTCTAATTAACTCGAATTCGCTAACTAAAAATCGTTAAAGGCGCCGTAAAAACGATGCTGGTGGACGACTCCCAGATTATAGCCAATCTAATGGTGGTGATTTGCACGAAACTGGGCATAACGAACCACGACGAGTACTCCATCGCATTGGAAGACATCGAGAACCAGGAGAACATCGACAATCGCAACTACGGCACGTTGACGTTGAAACGGAAGAAGGAGGAACGCGAACGGGACGCCAAGATGGAGCAGTTGCGCAAGAAACTCCACACCGACGACGAGGTGAACTGGCTGGACCCGTCGAAGACGCTGCGCGAACAGGGAATCGACGAGTCGCAGATGGTGCTGCTCCGACGGAAGTTCTTCTATTCGGATCAGAACATCGATTCGAGGGATCCGGTGCAATTGAACCTGCTGTACGTGCAAGCCAGAGACGCCATTTTGCAGGGGACCCATCCCATTACGCAGGAGAAAGCCTGCGAATTCGCCGGCCTCCAGTGTCAGATACAGTTCGGCGATCACGTCGAGAACAAACACAAAACCGGCTTCTTGGAGTAAGTTTTACCAGCTTCGAACACGCTTAATTAGCGTACTAAAATCTATTTTAGTTTGAAGGAATTTCTACCGCAATCGTACACGAAGATCAAGGGCATCGAAAAGAAAATCTTCTTCGAACACAAGAAGCACCAAGGTCTCAGCGAACTGGACGCGAAAGTGAAGTACACCAAGAACGCCAGATCTCTGAGCACCTACGGCGTGACGTTCTTCCTCGTCAAGGAGAAGATGAAAGGCAGGAACAAGCTGGTGCCCCGTTTGCTGGGCGTCACCAAGGATTCGGTGCTGCGATTGAACGAACAGACCAAGGAGATACTGCAAACGTGGCCGTTGACGCAGGTGCGCAGATGGGGCGCCAGCCCCAACACGTTTACGTTAGATTTCGGCGATTATTCCGATCAATATTACTCTGTGCAAACCACCGAAGCCGAACAGATACAGCAAATCATCGCCGGTTACATCGATATTATACTGAAGAAACAACAAGCTAAAGACCATTTCGGTATCGAAGGAGACGAAGGATCCACCATGTTCGAAGAGAATGTCGCTAAACAGAAGTAAGTTGAAGATTTTAGAAAATTTTGTAACACAAGCTTGTAAGTAGAGATAAAATAGAATTTTGCATTTTGCACCACCCAATGCTCTTTTTGAGAACTCTTAAATATTGTGTTCTGAACGGTTCTGGAGCGATCTCAATGGTTCTAGACAATTCTAAATGATTCTGGAGCGTTCTAAATGTTTATGAAGAGTTCTAAATGGCTCTTGACATTTCTAAATAATTTTGGAACGTTCTAAATGGTTTTAGACAGTTCTAAATGATTCTGGAGCGTTCTAAATGATTCTATCCCATTCTCCTAAGATTCTAATAAGTAATATACTCTGATAGTCGGCATTGTATGTGTATATGCCTTATCTTTTTCTTTTAATATACATTTCAAAAAAATTATTTAATATCTGGTTGTTTCTGATTTTTTGAATCGAGCAATCCTTTGTACACAAGTATTGAGCAATTATGCATTGACCTTATTCAGTACACATTATTTAATCCTTACTGCTGATGAATTGATGATGAAAATTTTGTATTATTGATTAATTTGAACGAATTGTTTGTTTCCAGGGCGACCATTTTGCAACACGAATCGAGCAAAGTGGGCAAAACGAGCATCGAATCGTTGGCGAAGCCGGCCGTGATGAGAGTGGCCGATGGTAAGTGGATCGATTCGAATTAGCGATAGAGCGAATTTAATGGCGCCGGCTATTTTGAATTTTTGTGTTTTATAGAAGGGGAGGACACCTATTTCCGTTCAGATATTATAAATCGAGTGTATGTGCATAGAGATGTGATTTTCGATAAGCAGAGCTCGCCGAACAGATACAAAGTGTTTGAATACAAAGAAAAGAACACTTTTACCGGATTGAGTTACTAGTGCTGTTCGACGTTACAATGCCATTGACCTATTAATATCGACTAAATGTAGGATTAAAAATTTCTAGTTTCCGGAATTACACGAAGACATAACGATTTGAATTTGTTAATTTTGGAATCTGGAAAAGCACTATTAAACACTCGTATAAAATCACATACCAACAAAGTACTAACGTTCTAGAATCGTTTACTAATGTTTGGTGATAGGAAACAGAATTAGGTGATCACCCCCTTTCTAATACTTAATTTCTTCCATCGCATATTAGTTTAACGTTAAATCGTTTTTTACAACAAATCGACTTAACAAAATTAAAATGTACCAGTAACGAAATCAGATGAATCATTCGAGATAAATGGCTCGAACGAAGGGAAGAATGAGGACGTCTATTATTATTTGCTCGTTTCTATTTGGCTTTATTACAATTAGGAGAAAAACCGTATACAATGGGCATGATGAGTGGGCCGTTGCAAACCACAGTGAGTGGATCCGTGAATGTCGGTCATGCCCCGCCAACGGTAAGATTTTATTTTAATCCTTTAGCTTAACTAAAGCTGTTATTAATCGACTAACAGTTATTTTATTGTCTTTACATGTCTGTCTATGTTAGGGACGAGAGTAGGTACAGATAACGTTTTTTACATTTGTACATAATCCATCAGATTAGATTTTTCGTTATTCAAATGATATTCAATTCCAAATTCGTATAATTTTACTATACTTATTTTGTTGATTTGCATGCAATATTCATTTTGTAGTTAACGTATGTTATTATTCGTTATTATAGCACCGGTGGGAAACTGCCTGGTTAATTCAAAGTCGAAAGTACTTTTTGTAAATATCGGAAAGCATTCAAAAAAACAGTAGTTCACTTGAGTTTTTTCTTCCGACTAGCTACATTAGCATGCAATTCGGTATGTTGGTATGACTTGTTAAATACAAACTAATTTTCCCGACATCACATCAATTCAGTATCTGAAATATTCTAACGTAAAATAATGAGTAATGTAACAATTTTACTCTTAACAACAAAACAAACCAATTACCTGTCTCTTAACCTTCCGCAAACAAAACACAACTCTCACACAATTATCAACTATCATCGTACTAACTAACCGACTAAAAATCGCCTAGTAAAGACCACTTCTTTTCGTCTATAACATTAGACCACAACGCTCCAACAAACGAAGATCACATCGGTCCTATCGGAGCCCCAACGAGCCCTCGTCTCGACGATATCCGCCACGCAGACGCGCATCAAAGAGTCGGAAATCGAGCTGGCTGGCAAGGCGCACGTCCCCGAGCTGGGCACCGATCCGGCCGCCAAGAAGTGGAAACAGGTCACGCTGGACACGCGCAAGCAGAATGTCGGCTCCCAAATAGCCGCCATGAACGCGGCCACCGCCCAGGTGGTGACGCTCACCTCCGGGCCGCAGGACGAGGTCGACCACACGGCCGTCGGCGCCGCCATCACCACCATCGGCAGCAACCTGCCCGAGATGACCAAGGACGTGAAGATGATCGCCGCCTTAATGGACGACACCAACGTCGGCGAGAAGCTGCTCGACGCCACCAGGCAGCTGTGCACCGCCTTCAGCGACCTGCTCAAAGCCGCCGAGCCCGAATCTAAAGAGGTAATCCGCTGGAATCGACCGAATTAAATGCGTTATATCTCGCGGTTTTTTTTTCTTTTTTAGCCTCGACAGAACCTCCTCAACGCGGCGTCGCGAGTGGGCGAGGCCAGCACTCAAGTGCTCGCCACGATCGGAGAAGACACCGCCGAGAACAAGGAGCTCCAAGACATGCTGTTGTCGTTGGCCAAAGCCGTGGCCAACACCACGGCCGCTTTGGTGCTCAAAGCTAAAAACATCGCTTCGACTTGCGACGATCAACAGACGCAGAACCGCGTCATCGGCGCCGCGACGCAATGCGCCTTGGCCACGTCGCAGCTGGTCGCCTGCGCCAAAGTGGTCGCTCCGACGATCTACTCTCCCGCTTGCCAGGAGCAATTGACCACCGCCGTGAGAGAGGTAACGCTCCATTTAATCTCCGCCCTTTTCGAACAGTATGAATGTTTATTAATTCGTAGGTGGCGAGAGCGGTCGAGAACCTGGTCACCATATGCAACGAAGCCTGTCCCAACGAAGAGCTGAACCAGCAGCTGAGAGAAGCCGCATCGGCGGTGTCGAGGACCTTGAACGATTTGCTGAATCACGTTAAATTGGCGTCCCGCGAACGCGCTCGCGAGACTGTGCAAGAGCACAGCGTCGAGGAAATTTACACTGCCACCGACAAGCTGTCGGCCGCTTCGGGCGATCCCAACGAAATGGTGCGACAAGCCCGACGGCTCGGCCAAGCCACGGCGCAACTTATCCAGAGCATAAAAGGTGAATTCGCGGTTTTATTCGCGAGGATTATATCTTAACTTCGGTCGATTTGTTAACAGGAGAAGCCGAGAAACTGCCGGACTCCGACATACAACGTCGCTTGTTGGCTGCCGCTAAAACGTTGGCGGACGCGACCGCTAGAATGGTGGAGGCGGCCCGACAGTGCGCTAGTAATCCACACGAAATCGTCTATCAGGATCAGCTGAGGAAGACCGCTGAAGATTTGAGGAATGTGACGGTAGTGGCGGCGACTACTCCGGCGCTTCGCGCTAAACTCGTCGATAGGGTGCAAATTTGCGCCAAGAAAGCGGTGTCTACGGCCACGCAATGCATAACGGCCGCTCAAACCAGCCACCCGTACAACACGAACGCCGCGACGAGAGAAGCTCTAACGCGGGACACCTTAGAGCTGGCCGAAGCCGTACCGTTGTTGATCGATTCTATTAAAGCTAACGTTCAGAGACCCGAAGAAACTTCCACTCAAGTCGAACTGATGTACATTGCCGAGGTGTTTTTGCATCCCGCGCAACAATTCATCCACTCGTCGCAGTAAGTCTTCTTACTTATTAGCCCATATTTGTAAAAATGAAGCATTTACTTTGAAGTAAAAGGTAGATGCAAAAGATAAGAAAATAAGGTTGCAAAACCTCTCTTCCTTCACTTCTTTTTATGCATATACCTTGAAGCAATTCCTTCATTTTTTTTTTAAGCAAAAGGTATTCGGGTTCGAGCAAACGCTTTATTATTTCCAGATCCGCTTTGCCGACTCTAACGGAACACTCGATTCGCGAGCAACTGTCGAGCACCACGCAGAAATTCAATTCGGAACTGAGCGAATTGCACAGCGCCATCAGCAGGGCCAAGCCGGCGTGCCAAGGCCTCGGCATCGACGCCGCCCAACAGCTGATAGCCGAATTGCAGGAGGAGTTGAACGAATTCGATCGGGCCGCCGAAATGCACCGATTGAAACCGTTGCCCCACGATACGGCCGAACGGGGCGCGCAACAACTGACCGCCAGCAGCAAACTGGTCAATCAAGGTAAATAATTTCATAACCTGCTTGTAATCCACATGGAGAGTTGTTTGTCTACACTGTGTCTAAAGTCGAGCGCTACATTCGTCCGCCGATTCATCGCGCCGAAGCCGCGCCTCTCCACAGTTCGACTGATTCTCTCTTTCTACTGTTTGCAGCGCTCGAACATAAACACTCTGTATACACAAAGGCACGTATTCAGCGCCTCACTTTAATTTTAGTGTGACTCTAAAGTCGAGTCTTTAACTTGATAGTTGTACATTGTTGTTATGAATTAACTAGGGACTAGAGTCGCGACTTTAGAGTCACGCTAGAGTTAAAGTGATAAAGGTTGTCCCAATAGTGTAATACATACTTAGTTCAATTAATCGATTCTAACCGGCTCAATAACGGTGCATTATCTTTCAGGTGTGGCTCAATTACTGAGCGCCGCGGCGCAAGGCAACGAAACGTACACGTCGCAAGCGGCCAGAGACACGGCGCACAGCCTGAAGAACCTCACCAACGCCGTGCGCTGCGTCGCCGCGACGTCGGACGGCGTCGAGGCGCAGCGGAAGATCATCCGCTCGGGCCAGCAGGTGTTGGCCTTCTCCTCTAAGCTCGTCAACGAGGCCAACAGGAGCCTGGCCACCGTCGGCGTCACGCCGGGCCTACAGAAGGCCGCCAAAGAAGTGGCGCAAGCGTTGAATTCGACCGTCGGCTGTCTGCCGGGCCAGAAAGACGTGGATAATTCGATAAGCAGCATCATCGAATGGTCGTCGACCGTCACGACGTCGGCGTTCCCGTCGACGAGCAAGAGCTACGGGGAGTTGCAGCAGGAATTGAACACGGCCGCCGCGAATTTGAACGAAGCCAGTTCGAGCGTCGTGGAGTCCGTCCACAGCCCGGTTCAATTGGCTTCGACTTCCAAAGATTTCGCGTCGTCTTATCGCGATCTGTTGACCGTTACGATGGAAATGGCTGGACAAACCGTTGATGCTTCAGTAAGAGGTATGTTAATTGGTAACTCCTTATCATCTAGGAAGTAATACACATATCCCCAAACAAGTCACAGTGTATATCTATGGTAATACATGATCGTTGTTTGTTTTTATTACAGGAGAAATGGTCCACTCGCTAAGAACGGTATCGACGACGTCCAGCACTCTGCTGACGACCGCCAAAGCCCTCTCGGCCGATCCCAACCTCTCCAACGGCAAGAACCAATTGACGGCCGCCGCCCGGGCGGTCACGGACAGCATCAATCGCTTGGTGAACGTGTGCACGTCGGCCGCGCCCGGCCAGAACGAGTGCGACAACGCCGTCAGGCAGATCAAGGCCATGCGCTACCTGCTCGACAATCCGGCCGAGCCGATCAACGACTACTCCTACTACGAGACGCTCGACACCGTCATCGAGAAGAGCAAAATCCTGGGCGAGGACCTGTCGGGCATCACGGCCAGCGCCAAGACGTCCGAACACGAGAAATTCTCCGAGCACGTGAAGAGCTTCAGCAACGCCATCTGCACGATGATCGAAACGTCCGCCCAAGCGGCGTATTTGGTGAGGATTGTCGAACGATGTGGACTGTTTAAATGTAAAGCTTTATTATTTTAACATTTAGATTGGAGTGTCGGATCCTTCGAGCATAGCCGGTCGACCCGGTTTGGTGGATCAAGCGCAGTTCGCTAGAGCTTCGCAAGCGATTCAACAAGGTTGCGGCGCTCTTTCTTCGTCGTCGAGCCAACAGAAGCAAATCCTCGACGCCGCTACGTTGATCGCGAAGCACACGGGCGCTTTGTGCAATTCCTGTCGAATAGCCAGTTCGAAGACGACGAATCCGGTGGCCAAGCGGCAGTTCGTGCAGAGCGCCAAGGCGGTGGCGAACAGCACGGCGGCTTTGGTCAAGGAAATCAAGTCTTTAGACGCCGAATACACGGAGGAGAATCGCGTCAAATGCTCGGAGGCCACCAAACCGTTGTTGGAAGCCGTGGAGAACTTGTGCGTGTACGCCAGTTCGAACGAATTCGCCACGATTCCCGCCAAGATACCGCCGCAGGCGCGTCACGCCCAACAGCCGATCGTCGAGGCCGGTCGCAGGCTCATCGATAGCTCGTGTTCTGTCATTAGCGCCACTAAAAATCTAATCGTCATGCCCAAGGATCCTTCGACGTGGCAACAATTCGCCGGAAGTTCCAAGAACGTTTCCGATTCCATCAAACAGCTCGTCATCAGCATAAGGTAAATTCACATTCATTCGTAAATTCAAAAATGTTTGACGCCAACATTGAAAATTATCTGTCGCTTATTAAGTAAACGAGTCAGAAAAAAGTAAGATAGAAAATAGAGGTAACATGACGGATCCAATCAGGCGCCTTGAGCGTAGACAAATATATTTTAAATAAGAATTTAATTATGTTAAGAATTGTTATGGTTAAAATATTGTATGAAAAAACAGTGACAATTGCTTCCCGGTTTCCCGCTATTTGCTATTATTCGCAGGGAAAATGAGATAATACTGTTTTCCGATCTCTCTTTAGTCGAAATCGTCTACAAATTTTACTACGAGCGGTAGTACACCGTTGCCAAATTTGTAAGAGTTTATCTATTACAGGAATTTTGAAATATATAATTCGTCACATTTTGAAACTATTTCTTAAACTTGCAATTTATTATATGTTGTCGGTGTATTTTGAAGAATGTAAATAACATTAGTTTTTAGTATTAAGACGATTACATAATAAGGATATAAAAATAAAAAATATAGCAGAAGGAAATTGTAAAAAATTGCGCAGCAACATGCAATGTTTTACCTCTATTTTCTGTTAGACTGTGACCTATAAAGAGTTTTTTAGAGTTTGTATTTATAACGGGTATTTTTTCTTAACAGAAACGAAGCGCCGGGCAAAACCGAGTGCGAAACCGCCGCGCAAATTCTGACCAATCACTTGAAAACCCTCGACGCCGCCTACATGGACGCCGTGTCGCAATCGTTGGTACCTCGCAGGACTGCTTCTTTGCAAATTTACAGCCAACAGGTGGAAAGATCGGCCGCCGGTCTGTTCGATATGATCGAACCGCTCCGACACGCCGCTAAATACGAGGCCGAAAATATTAGTAAGTAGAAATAACTGAACTAATCGCTAGAAATTTATGGTTCGATTCGTGTCGTAGGCCACGCGGTGAACCAATTGATACAGTACTTCGAACCGCTGGTAGCCAGCACGATCGGCGCCGCGTCCAATTTGAACAATTCGAAGCAACAGGAGCAGATACTGGACCAAGCGAAATCCGTCACCGAATCGGCTTTGCAATTCATATACGCCACGAAAGATTGCGGCGGAAATCCGAAGGTAATACGACAACAATCCGCGTATCTCAAACGCGCGTTAATTTCGATTATTCCAACGATTTACAGGCCGTCAACATCCATCCCGACATCGACGAGTGCGCCAACTCCACGCGCGACAACCTCCAAGATCTGATAACCAGCCTCGAAGTCATTTCGACGCAGAGCGGCATCGTGTCGGGCGTCGTCGACAATCTGACGAGGGCGATGACGCGCTTGTCCGACAACCGAGCCTCTCTGATCATCTCCGACGGCGACGTCGGCTTCGTCGATTACCAAACGCGCATGGTGGCCTGCGCCAAAAGCGTAGCCAAGATCGCCGGCGAGATAGCCTCCAAAGCGGCCACCGATACGCAGAAAATCGCCCAATTGTCCGCCGATCTGTCGCACAAATACAGCCAATTGGCCGGCGACAGCATCGGAGCCGCCGCCGCCGCCACCAACTCCGAGGTCGCCTTGAAACTTAAGGTAACTAGTCGAACCTACAGGGCGCCATTCACGAGCACATCGATTGGAACGATTCCATTGCTGAATCAATTGAGAGACGTTCACTAATGGTGCTGTTACCGCTCCATTTGGAGGTTCGGAGTGCTCGTGAACGGCGGCCTTTGACGCCTTTGGCTAGCGGTATTTATCGGTCCGTTTGCAGGAGGTGGTCCAGCACCTGGGAGGCGCCTGCATCGAGCTGGTGCGTTCGGGCGGCCAGTGCCTGGTGCGCAAGGACGACGCGACGTTGCGCTCGGTCGGCGAGTGCGCGCGCAACGTGACGGAGAAGGTGTCGCGCGTGCTGGCGACGTTGCAGAACGAGTCGCGCGGCACGCAGGCGTGCATCAACGCCGCCTCGACGGTGTCGGGCATCATCGGCGATTTGGAGACGACCATCATGTTCGCGACGGCGGGCAATCTGAATCCGGAGAGCGAGCACGAGTCGTTCGCCAATCACAGGGAGAACATATTGAAGACGGCCAAGGCGTTGGTGGAGGATACGAAGACGTTGGTGGCCGGCGCGGCTTCGTCGCAGGAACAGCTGGCGGTCGCCGCGCAGAATTCCGTCGCTACTATTGGTGAGGTTTCTTTTTTTTTACCAGATTTGTATCTAACCGGTCGATCGTAAAATGACCAATATTTCTTGAAGCGTTTACTTTGAAGTGAAGGGTGGAGGTGCATTTGCTTTGATCCATTTTCATAATCTCAGCCGTTTCCTTGCAAAGAAACGCCTTTAAATGCTCCTAAACAGTTCTAAATGGTTCAGGACAGTTCTAGATTGCTCTAGCCAGTTCTAAATGATTCTAGACAGTTCTAGATGATTCTGGAGCCTTCTAAATGGTCCTAGATAGTTTTAAATCCTTATAGACTGTTTTAATGTTTCTGGAGCATTGCAGATTGTTCTAGACAGTTCTAAATGATTCTGGAGTGTTCTAAATGGTTCTAGACAACTCTAGATGACTCTTGAGCGTTCTAAATAATTCTAAACAGTTTTAAATAATTCTGGAACGTTCTAAATGATTATAAACAGTTCTAAATGATTCTAGAGCGTTCTAAGTTGATCTAGACAGTTCTAAATTATTCTAGACTGGTCTAAACTTTTCTGGAGCATTTTAAATGATTCTAAACAGTTTTAACTAATTCTGGAGCGTTCTAAATGATTATAAACAGTTCTAGATGTTTTTGGCCCGTTCTAAGTTGATCTAGACAGTTCTAAATTATTCTAGACTGCTCTAAACTATTCTGGAGTGTTCTAAATGGTTCTGGACAACTCTAGATGACTCTGGAGCGTTCTAAATGATTCTGGAGCATTCTGGATTGATCTAGACAGTTCTATAGATGATTCTGAAGCGTTCTAAATGGAAACAGCTAAAATACACAAAAATTTTACATTACAAGCTGTGCGGTGGCTGAGCAACTACAGAAAAGATTGTGAAAAGTTGCTATGAATCTAGATTCCATTTTTACAAGCAAATCATTTTTAATTTTAAGCAAATGCTTCTTTTTATAAATACGGAAAACATAAAACCTGTCGCTTTAAACCAACAACAGGGTCCTTGAAGCAAAACCTCTTCACTTCTTTTTATATAATGTGAAGCAATTCCTTCGTTTTTGAAAGCAAAAGGTTAAGCTTCTCGTTATAAACACGGCCTATTTGAGTGAACCGGTCAGTCAATCAGTGACCTCTGCCGTTTAATGCGATAAAATTAATGGAGTATTTTATCTGTTTTATCAGTGCAACTGGCCGAGGTGGTGAAGTTCGGAGCGGCCAGTTTGGGCGCGGACAATCCGGATTCTCAAGTGATGCTGATAAACGCCGTGAGGGACGTGGCGAGCGCCTTGGGTGACCTGATACAAGCGACGAAAGCGGCCAGCGGAAAGCCGATTAACGATCCCGCTATGGCCCATTTGAAAGACAGCGCGAAGGTGGGTTCGTTCATGAGAAACTAATATTATTTTGCGATTTTTATTTAACTTACTCCTACTACTTACTACTGTATTATATCCGCTTACAGATAAACGTTTTATAATTGTAGCGATTTTTATAAACCCATTCATATACTAACCTATTCCTATATTGTTATTATTGCATGTGCGTTGTGTTAATTATTGTGAAATTTCACACACGTGGACTTTAAATAATACAATTTGATTAACTTTTTTGGTGGCAAAGTACTCTACATAAAATGTATTAAACACTTATCAGATGTTGAATATATTAATGGTTTTATTTTGCACCAAAAACGATTTACTATAAATAACGCTCATGCAATTTGTTTTTAACTTGTCTTTTTTTTATTAAATAATTCATACACGAAACGAGCTACTCAAAACATGTGAATTTGTTGTTGTTTAAAGTCCACCTGGAGGAAATATTTGTTGTGTACTCGGTTTTTCAGATTTTTTTTCGGGGTAATCTACCCTGTTGTTTATTTTTTGGTAAATGTGGTGAAAAATCTGAAAAACGTCTTAACTAGACGGTGGTGTATCGTTAATGAAAAGAGACATGTTTTGATTGGCCCTTAGGTGACGGATTCCGAAACCGAATGGTGGATTTCCGATCAAGAGGAAGAATTGCTGAGGCTGCTGAGCGACAGCAAGGAAAACGTTAACTCCGATTTGCAATCCGATATCGTTCAGTGTTTAGTTACCGCTTCTTCTTAAGTTGCTCTTTTTATTTAGCTTTTCTCAAAAATATTATATCCTAGTCTTTGTGCGACTATATCTAGCATTTTTGATTCGATTGTGTTCTTCGAAAAATATTATTCGGAATACTGTGTTTGTGTATTTCGTGTTTTGTCACAACTAGCTTGAAAAAATCGCGCGTTTAAAGTATTCTGATTAATACGAGCTGATTTATAATAGGTTTGTTTTTCTTACTTTTATATTTTGCTACCCTTATTTAAAAAACGAATATTTATTTTCCTAAATGTTTATCGAATAAACTGTGTGTATTTAAAAAAAAACGTAGTTATTCATTAGAAGCTTTTCCGAATTAAAAAAAATCATATTTTATATACTTTGGTACGTATTTTCTCTGTTTTGTTCTGATCTAAATGTGTTTTTATCGCTGCAAACTTTTCACTATCGGTTCGTTATTAACATAATTCTTTCAGCTTCAAAAAAAAGGAGTTTTGTGTCGTTCTAAACGCATGCGTGTTATCGAAAAAAAAACTGTCCGTTCTTTATTAATCACAACGATAATCGATTTCAGGTGATGGTAACTAACGTAACGTCCCTCCTTAAAACCGTTAAAGCCGTTGAAGATGAACACACGAGAGGCACTCGCGCTTTGGAATCCACTATAGAAGCCATTGGACAAGAAATGAAGGTAGGAATAATTAGTTGATTTAGTAGATTTACCACCGTATTCAGAAGTTGCTAATAACCAAATGGTTTTGTAACCAACAGTTATAATATTTCTGAAATTTAAACAGGACAATGTTGCTTATTTGACTCTTAAACAAGATGAAAATGCTGTTAGTTTTTTGTCATTTTTCTGTCATTTAGAGCGCTCCAAAACTTCATCTAGAACTGTCTAGCACAATTTAGAACGGTCCAGACTCAATGAGAACGCTCCAGAATCATTTCGAACTGTCGAGACCAATTTTGAACTCTCCACATCATCATTTAGAACTCTTCAGACTCATTTAGAAGGCTCCAGAACCATTTGAAACTGTCTAGAACAATTCAGAACGGTCCAGACTTATTTATAACGCTTTAAAATCATTCAGAACTATCTAAAACTACTTAGAACGCTCCAGAATCATTTCGAACTGTCTAGATTGTCTAGAATTACTTAGAACGCTCCAGAATCATTTAAAACTATCTAGAACAATTTAGAACGCTCCAAAACCTTTCAGAACTCTCCAGACTCATTTAGAACGGTCCAGAATCATTCGGAACCGTCTAGAACCACTTAGAACGCTCCAGAATCATTTCAAACTGTCTAGAACAATTTAGAACTCTCCACATCATCATTTAGAACTCTTCAGACTCATTTAGAACGCTCCAAAAACCATTTGAAACTGTCTAGAATAATTTAGAACGCTCCAGAATCTTTCCGAACTCTCTACAACTATTTAAAACGCTTCAGAATCATTTAAAACTATCTAGAACAATTTAGAACTCTCCAGACTCATTTAGAACGCTCCAGAATCATTTCGAACTGTCTACAACAATTTAGAACTCTCCATCGTCAATTAGAAGACTCATTTAGAAGGCTCCAGAATCATTTAAAACTGTCTAGAACAGTTCGGAACTCTCCAAACTCATTCAGAACTCTCTAGACTCATTTAGAACGCTCTAGAATCATTTCGAAATGTCTAGAACAATTTAGAACTCTCCATCATCATTTAAAACTCTCCAGACTCGCTTAGAACGCTTCAGACCCATTTAAAAACATTTAAAACACGAAATGCACTGTACATAACTATAAAATACAGTACCAATAGAGATATTATCAATGTTTCAAATTTCGACATCGGTTTAATACTAAATTTCGGATATTAACGAGCTACATTTATAGGCTCTATACGCCAACGACGATTGCAAACCGGGCGTGACGGCCGAAGATCTGGTACGCTGTACGAAGCAACTAACCAACGCCACGGCGAAATGCGTATCGGCCGGCATCAGCAACAAACAGGACGACATCATATCGGCGGCGAATCTCTCGCGACAGGCCATCTCGCACATGCTGATCGTCTGCAAGAGCGCCGCCCACAATCTATCGGAATCGGGCGAATTGCGCCGCGACGCGCTCAACACGGCCCACGATTGCGCCAAGCAATTCAGGGAGCTGCTGTTGTTGATACTGCAAGGCAACGGATCGGCCGATGTCAAGCAAACGCTGCCGCTGGTGTCGCGCAAGATCGCCCAAAGCGTCACCGAGCTGTTGAGCATCGCCAAGCGGCTGAAGGGCTCCGATTGGGTGGATCCCGACGATCCGACCGTCATCGCGGAGAACGAGCTGCTCGGAGCCGCCGCCTCCATCGACGCGGCCGCCAAGAAACTGGCCAGCCTTCGGCCCAGGCAACACGTCCAGGTGGGTAATATTTACTAGTAGTTGACTATTTTCGAAATGCGAGTAGATAACGCCGGTGCATTTCCGTAAGATATGTTTGATATTCTTGGTTGTCGTTTAGCAAACACCCAGGAGTCAAACATATTATTACGGAGGTGTGCACAATCGACGAAATCGTTTATCTACGTGTGGTAAGTTTGCTCTTCTATTAGATATCCTTATAAACTCTAATTGAACGGCGTTATGCAATACATTGTTATGCTACACAATCATACGCGGTTATAAAATAATTTTATTCCACGGAATATATTGTGTCATAAGATGAATCGACCGAAATTTTACAAACCGTTTGACTCATTACATAACAACATCTAATTAGCATTTAGTTGAATACGCCTGCATTTCGGTAGTGATTGATTCGTGGCGGTTCTTTCAGACGCAAGATTTGGACGAGTCGTTGAACTTCGACGAGATGATCCTCGAAGCGGCCAAATCGATCACGGCGGCGACTTCGGCGCTGGTTAAAGCGGCCAGCGCGGCCCAACGCGAGTTGATCGACGCCGGGAAAATGTCGGGCACGCCGGTCATTTCGTCCGACGACGGGCAATGGTCGGAGGGATTGATATCGGCCGCTAGATTGGTGGCCGCCGCTACGCACAGTCTGGTGGAGAGCGCCAACGCTTTGGTACAAGGTATTGCTTCCATTTTTGCGTATCGTGGATTGTGTTCTATAACGCGATTTCTTAGGTCTCGGTAGCGAAGATAAATTGATAGCGGCCGCCAAGCAGGTGGCCAGTTCGACGGCCCAGCTGTTGGTGGCTTGTAAGGTGAAGGCCGAAGGCGATACGGAGGCTACGAGGAGATTGCACGCGGCCGGTAACGCGGTGATCCGGTCGACGGATAATTTGGTGAGGGCGGCCCAGCGGGCGAAGAGCGTCGAAGAGGAACGGTATTTGATATTGAACAAGAAAATGGTCGGCGGTATCGCGCAGGAAATTAACGCGAGGTGAGTTCGAATGGCGCGCTTTGTGGTTTTAGTTATACAGGTTGCTCCATTTTTGATCGCAACATAGGTTATATAGGCCATGGGTGCGTTAAAGACAACTTCCATTAGACACTTACAATGGAGAAGGAAAGAGTGACATTTGTGTCATTGCAACTTTTCACTCTGACAACTGTTATTTTATTAATCTTTCTTTGTTCAACTCATAGAAATGACCATGTTGCAATCGGAAATGGAGCAAACGATATATCTATGGTGGTATCAACTTGTATTATATTCGTGTATTGTATATTGTACTTGTATTTTATATGTAGATCCGAGGTGTTGAAAAAAGAACGTGAATTGGAGGAGGCGCGGAATAAATTGAGCGCCATACGACAGGCTAAGTACAAACTCAGAGGTTACGATACTTCTGGGGATGATACTGATGGATATATCAGTTCGGCGCCGGAGATGGATAATTCTATGCGGTAAGTAGTGGGATTTTTGTGGTGGTTTATTTTTTTTTGTTACTAACAATTTGGGAGTTGCACTTTGCTTGATGGAAAATGGTTCTTTATAGTTAAGTAGGTTAAATAAATATACAGGGTGGTCCAGAACTCACGGCCCACCGTGGGATTGATCGATTTTAAACATCTTTATTTGCCAAAGGAAAAACTTTTTCATGTCTTTGGCTGCAATTTTGGCATCTCCATTGGCGTTTCCGTAAGAGCTTTCTCGGTGGGGCGTGAGTTCTGGACCACCCTGTATAAAAAACGGTTTAATATTTGTTTAAAGAATCATTTTTTGTTAACTTGACTTATAGTGTAGTGTTGAAATGAATCAATGATCTACATAGTTCTTTTGAAATTGATTATAAATGTTTATTTACTGGTTGATTATTGATGTAATTTCATTAAACATTTGTTGTTATTGTTGTGTGGTAAAGCACTGTTGCTAAAGAATTCGACGAGCATAATTAACAATATGTATGTAGCGTTTTTTGCTATTGTTGCTTAAAGTTATTCACATTAAGCTGTAATATATGGCGCCTTATTTACTAATAAAAGAATCAATTTTGAATAAAGTATAGATTGTGCGAGAAATATAATTTTAAAACTTTTATAAAAAGCACTTTTTGATCTTATAAAAAATTGTTTAATGATTGTCGAATTCATTCATTTCTATAAAACTTATGAGCAAGTAGATTTGGTTACTATTTTCTATTAGAGACTCTACGTTTATTCAAATTTCCACGTTGTTTTTTCAGTACTAACTAATGCTTGTTTGTTGCATGTACAGAGTGAAGGTTGTAACTAAAGAATTTAACAGTGATGATTAAGGTGAGTTTGTCTTCCATCTTCGATATTTCTCACTAACATCGCACTTCCCTTGTATTACAAACGCGTTTCTTTTACATTTTAGTTACAATCAGAGCTACGATTACCAACAATCCTCCAGTCCCCAGCAACCCTACGATTACCACCAATCCCGCTCCAGTCCGCAACAACGATACTACCAAGATTATTCGCAATTGGAAAGTCCGGAGAAGGTTAACTCACTAGAACGTAACAAATCGGTTTCAAAACCGTACGCGACAGAGCCCGATTCCGCAACATACGGACAAGATTATAACTCTTACAAGCAACAATCGCCCAAATTTTATCAAAACAGTTCTTACGCCGCCCCCGCCGGGCACCTTACAAGTTTCGAAGCTCCGAACGTCGAGTACTTCCAGCCGATAGACACCAAGTACTATTCCGACGGGTATTCCAGTTCCGATTACGTTACGAACACTTACCAAACGCCCGAAGGGTACAAGACCAACACGTACAGGTACGAGAGCTACGAAGCGCCGCCGCAACATTCGTATTCGTCGAGCAGCGAGAAGTACTACACGAGCGCTCAGTCGCCGAAGGACAAAAAGGCCTTCGAGACGTTCAAGAACGGCGGCAGCAATCAGTACTCGTATTCTACAAACGTTGAATACATAAACGAACCGCCTGTCGTCAGAGACGATGATACTTTGGAACAGAAAATGTTGAAGAAATCGGTGACGCAACAAATTATAGAGAAGAAAACCGTATCCATGACGAAAAGTACTAAGCAGGAGTCTTCGATGAAGAGTTTTAGATTCGATTAAATTTCATCGCTGCCATATTATTACGAAGCGTAGTTGTTTTATTGTACATTATTTTTAAGTGTCCTTATTGAGAATGGTGCTAATTTGTTTTCTGCTTTGTTCAATTTATACATTTAACCAAAAATTTAGTTCGTAGGTCTCGAAATTTATGTTTCAATTGAATGTATGCATAAGAATACATAAACGAATATATTTTAATTACCTTGTACATTGAATTTCGTAATTGTATGAAACACAATCCAAAAGTGCCTATTTTATTGCTTCTGTTTTTATCTTGTAATGATTTATTTAGATTTTAGGTATAATAACAAGACTTACTAGTGCCTGATACTTATAAAATCATGCCTTATATAATATTGTACTTTTTACACGATACTTGTAGGAATGTTTTTATTATATTTAATATTGTACCTAATGTAAGTGAAATAAATATTTTAACATTTCGAGTTTTGTAATTATTAAAATTTTCTTATATAAGACATTTCATATAATTATACACCTTGCTCCATTTCCGATTGCAACAGGGTCATTTCTATGAGTGGAACAGAAAGATTATTAATATGACAGTTGTCAGAGTGAAAAGTTGCAATGACACAAATGTCACTCTTTCCTTTTCCTTTGTAAGTGTCTAATGGAAGTTGTCTTTATCGCACTTCTAGCCTATATAACCTATGTTGCGATCAAAAATGGAGCAACCTGTATACTATTAAATGTATTTAATATATTGAAGTCTTAAAATTACTTGCTATCAAGCTTTGATTATCCTGCATAATCTAGTATAAAAAAAAATGTTTTTCAAAATTGCTATTTAATGCCTTGAAGGTACTACAACAGCTAAATAATTCGAACTAAAATCTATTACTTCATGTTTTTGCTTGAAAATATCATCATGTTGAAGATTATCAAACCATCTACACAGGTTTAAATACTTCTCCTTTTCGAAATTGGAAAGTGAAACCTACAAAAAAAATTGTTTTAAATACAGAATAATTTATGAATGGTCAAATTTACGCTATCATAACACTGATCATTTTCCCTTATTTTTTTATCTCCTCTTTAAACCACCCAATACAATATTAAAACATAACTCACCAAGGTATCCTTTAGTACGTAAAAAAGTAGAATATCTGCAATGGTCAATCTGTATCCCACCAAATAGGTTTTTATACTTAACATTTCGTTGAGCTCCTAATTAAAAATAAACTATCAAGTACAATATTTATCGCAACCTATCGACTTACCGACAAGACAGTTTTTGCATTTTGTGGACTGTCTATATGAGCTGCATACGTGTTAATATACTCAATCCATTGTTGTAATTCCAACGATTCTAAATCATTGGTTGGGTTTAATTTCAATTGCGAGGATTTCGATAGTTTTAAAATTTTGTTAACAATACCAGTGTTGGGTATCTGTAATGTAATAACTATAAGTATCTGTATTGAAGAAAATTACTTTTTACCTTTTACGTTTTACTTACTTTACTTGTTTTAGTATTGTCTACTTTAGTTTTTAGCAATGCTGCTATTTGATTTAGTTTTCCTTGAATATTTACAACCATTTTTATGAAAATTTGTCGCAATTTTAGGTTATAAACCTCTTCTTTTTATCTAACCAAAAAATAAATATTGATTTATTGATGGCCTTTGACTCATTATGTTTTTCCACAATTTACAAAATAGAAGAAGAGCCAAACAAATATTTAGGTTATGTGAACTAAAAATTAAAATGTTGCGTTTCTATTTAAGGATTATTCCAAAAGAAATATGCAAACTTAACAGTAGTTTATTATTTAACGCGCAACAAAACAATAAATTTTCATCTTTCAGTGTAAAATTTCGACATAACCTCAAACAAATCAACAAACTAAATTATTGTACTGAAGCCAAACAGCACATAAACGTAGGTACAATAGGGCACGTAGATCACGGTAAAACCACTTTAACGGCGGCCATAACAAAGATTCTTGAACAAAAGGGGTTCGCAAAGTACACATCGTACGATGAAATCGACAGGGCTCCCGAAGAAAAAGCGAGAGGTAACTCTACACTTGCTTTATCTAATTAACATTTAAACCCTTAATATGCTGCAGGCATTACAATAAACGCTGCTCACATAGGCTACAGTACAAGCAAACGTACTTACGCTCACACCGATTGTCCAGGCCATGCTGATTTCATAAAAAATATGATATCAGGAGTGTCTCAAATGGACGGGGCTATTCTAGTTGTAGCAGCCACTGACGGGGAAATGCCTCAAACCAGAGAACATTTACTTTTAGCTAAACAAGTGGGCGTCAAGAACATCATAGTGTACATTAACAAAGCCGATTTAGTCGATAATGAGGTATAAAAAATCGCATTTAAACCGTACCTTTTTTATTGTGAACAGGACTTTTAGATGCTGGAGTTGGTTGAAATTGAAATTCGAGAATTACTGGAGAACTTCGGATTCAACGGTGTGGAGTCCCCTGTGATATACGGGTCAGCATTGGATGCCTTAAACGAGAAAGATTCTGAATATGGCGTTAAGTCTATAATGAAGTTGTTGGATACTTTAGACAGATATATTCCAGAACCCCAGAGGGATTTTACTTCACCATTCATGCTACCGATTGACAACTTTTTTACAGTTCCTGGAAGAGGTACTGTATTAGTCGGTACTATACTAAAAGGGAGTATCAAAAAGAACGCCGAAGCTGAATTGCTGGGTTTCGATAATAAAATCAAAACTTCTGTATCAGATATTCAAGTGTTCAAGAAAAGCGTACCGCAGGTTTGTTTACAATACATAAAACTATTCTCGATTATCGCTATGGTTTTAAGGCAATCGCTGGGGAAAATGTTGGTACTCTTATACGAAACGTAAAAGTAAAGGACGTAATGAGAGGGATGGTTCTATGTGCTGCTGGTAGTCAAAAAATTAACAATCGATTCAAAGCAAGCATTTATTTTCTCTCGAAGGCTGAAGGTGGTAGATCAAAACCAGTGACTAGTAGATATTGCCAGCAGTTGTTCAGTAAAACATGGAATATACCTGTTCGTGTTGATATGGGTATGTTTTATACATACTTATAATTATAACCAATTAGATTATTTACAATACAGGGTCTTTTCTATCACAATTTTTATAAGAAAATTATGATAGAAAAGTTATTTTCTTTCTAAAACTGTAACACCCTGTAGCCGGAAAACCAGGAGATTTAAGACATACATTGATATAAACTTTTCTTCTTAAAATCATCCAAATATTTACATCCTGTAGTATCGGCACTCAATTAATTTACACCCTGTATATATTTCAGTGGATAACGTGGATATGATAATGCCTGGTGAACATGGATCTGTTTCGTTAACATTGTTAAAGAAGATGGTTATGTTGCCGGGCCAGCAGTTCACAATTCGAGAAAACAATGTCACCGTGGGAACAGGTATAATCACAGAAGCTCTGCCCAGCATCAACTTAATTGGTAGTTTAGGAAAACTGGAATTGTAGCGAATGCTAATTTTTCCATATAAAACCCGCGTTAAATTAAATATTTTATTTAAAATGGAACTTAAACTAATAAAATCACCTTAGAGCAGTTTATAGTTGTCCCTTAATATTAGGTACAGTTAAAAATATTTTTCCGCAAATAATACTAATAGTTTTTCGAATTTGGAGAGTACATACTTGTATCAAAAACGTAAATAAAATTTAAGTGAATCTTACATTACAATCTCAGCGTTATCAACAAGTGAAAAGATTACAGATATCACAAATGGGGGACAGCATGTCGATTTCTTTGGTAGTCAAAATGCATCGTTTGTAAATTTTAGAATATTTAAAACATCTTCAAGTAAACTTGGGTTAAAAATTAGGTTTTATTCCTTAAAAACTACGGTTCTCAGTGCGTCCTCCGGCCGGATTTCCAGTTTCGCGATTGCCCCATCGTTGAAGGGAAACGACACGCCACCATCCACCACCAGCATAGCCTCGAAGCAATGGGACTGCACCTCAACGCCCGTCGCGAATCCCCTCGGCTTGATTCCCTTGGGATTCGGCCAAACGCCCGACGATATCAAATCTCGAATCGTGTAACCCATTCTCTTGTCCTCTACAACCACATATTAAATCACACACTTTCAAATTACAAGCGGCGTTAAACTCACCGGGCGCGAACATGAGATTCCGGTTGTACAAATCGGACAAGGATTTCGCCAAGCCGTCCTTCTCCTCCGACGAGTCCAAGTCGATTAGCCTCAGCAGCTCCGCGATGCATTGAGTGGACAGCCTGTTAATACTTAAGTGCCACGACGTGGAACCGGTGCCCGTGCAAACGCATATCCCCGAGCACTTCAAATCCGTTTTGTCCTGCGATCCGTTCAATCTCAGCTGCAGATGCGACACTCGTGCTGACAATGTCTCGCCCATAAACACCTGCACATATCAAACAGTAATTTAGTAAACTTAGTCAGTTTATTTCGACAAAAATACTGAACTGATTACGGCCTTTAACACCATAGTAAACCAGCATCACCACTGCTGTGGACTAACTAAACCTCTTCTACTTTGTGAATATAGAAGAAATAATTTGATAATAAAGTTACCTCATTAAGGGCTAGAACTGGCAATACGTTTTTCTCTCCGGTTTGAAACGTGGGCAAGGAGTACCCTTTGATGTCGTGCAAGCATTTGGGATTCAACATGTCCCCTTCGTTGTTCTCTATAGTTGTTCTTATTCTATTGCGCATGAGCCATTTAAACTGGCCCTAAAATAGCAAACGTTAGGTTTAAATACTTTTTTTAGAAGAGTAAATGTTGCGTACCCGTTGTAACTTTTCGAGGCTTTTTTTGATATCTAAAGAACACCAGCTGGGTAAGCACAGACATCCTTCTGATCTACTGGGATCTGAGTTGAAACCGATTACTGGTTTTTTATTATTCCGGACCCTGCTGGAAGCTAAAAGATAGGTGCCATCACCTCCGATGGGGATTATGATATCCGCATCATCTACTTTCTCTTCTGTTAAATTGTATCTGAAAATTAATATGTATTTTGATTGTTTTGTTAGAGTATTAAATCGTGTACCTATTTACAACTTCCACTTCAGTGCCGAATCGATTCAGGGTTTCAGTTAGGTTGTTTTCGAAGTTTCTGTGTAGCTCGTGGAAAGATACGAGTTTCTCGTAATTCGTGCCCCTTTTTCGCAGTATCTTCTCTAACTCGTGTTCGCTGCAATTGCTGTAGATTCGTTTCTCGGATTCATATCTGGATAATTTGGAGACTATCAGGGCTTTCTCGATTTTTAATGGATGCACTTCATTGGAAATGTTTTGCGAGAAAACATTCAAATTTCCCACGCCTGGAATAAACGTCAATAGTCAGTGATATTTGATTTTTTATGTTGGTCATTAGTTATTAATGACTGTTGACAGATACGTCATAATTCAGTAGTTTGAAATTTTTTTTAACAAAAATTTGTTTATTTTTATTGTTTTTATTAAAATTAGAGTTGATAATGTAGGTGATTAATCAAATTAAATAAAACGTAGAAAAAAGTAATGTTGAACAAAGCATTATAAAATGTCAGTGACGAACTGTCAAGTAACTAATTTGATATGTGAAACATATGGAAATATCTAATAAAAATCGAAAACTCTTACCTGAAAATATATTTCGTGTTAAAAATCTTGGTTTATACATTGAAAATAAATAAAATTCTAAATCGTCTTTTAGGTTAAAACACAAACGTTCTGAATAAAATTACTTAGAGGTTAGAACAGTTAAACGCACTTTGAACTTACACAAAAATTATCAGCAAGTTTACGTTTCCCAATATTTATTTATACATAATCTTTAATCAATGTTGTGACCTATTTCAGCAACATACTTATATTTAGGAAGTTTGTACGTCGACATCTCGTCCATACGGTTATTGACAAAATGAAAATACGCCATGCAATCACATAACCTCATCCTTTTAGCGGGAAAAATCAAACTCGCTTTCGTTCAATAGATATAATTCCATACATATTTAAAACTACTTAACAGTAAACGCAACACATATATATTATGTACATTTTATGTTTAACAAAATAAATTCTATCTGGAGTATCCCAACAACGGCACAATACCAAATGCTTGGGCGAGCATCTGGGAAAGTGTCGTCGAAGTTGGGAGACTCCAGTGGCGTACACGAAGAAAATAATGAGAATAGGCCTTACATTACTTTTGTGAGGTGGAAGTTTGTTAATTATGACCGGTACAAAAGCTTCGTTAACTTAGGTGGCATGCTTTGTTGAAGTGTGTGCAGTATTTACAGAATAAAGTGCAGTAGTTACATTTTCTGGTATCTCTCCTTGAATTTATCGCCCAAAACGACTTTTATAAGCAACTTAGGAATATTCTCCCTTGTATGGGTTATCGTCTGTTCCATTGGAACAATAAAAAGTTACTCAATTGGTCGATAAACTATAGGTTTGTTCCAGGTATTTGGAACAAACCTTTATATTAACATAACATAATCTAACTTCTCCAAATATTGCTTTGAAGTTTTAGGGCGTATTAATTCAGTTTCAAGATTAAAAAAAATGTCGAATAGGTGATAGACATGCATTTGATGTTACAATTTCTTGTTAGAAATTATGTAAAAGTTTTCTCTACTCTTCGATGATCGATGGACATGCAAAGTTCGCTGAAATTTTTCGAAAATGTAATAGCTTAGATGGCGAAATCCAATGCTGAAACGGCGTGCATAGAATAAAATATTATCTAGGGGGCACTAGAAATGTTAAAAGCCGCTATTTTGATCGATTCGTTAAAATTTCTAAGGCGATTTTATTTCGAATTTCGGCCTTTTACATTTAAAATTCTCCCTGTACAGGATGTCACAAAGCGCTTTCTTAAACTTTATTTTCAGTCACCCTGTATTTCTATTGAAACAAGCAATAATTAAAACAATTTGCATCAGTTCCAGTTAAATAGCTGATGGTCAAATGATTGAAATTCTCATGCCAAAAAGTGCAAATTGTGTACAAAAACCATGCTTTCGAAACCAAAATCACAAAGAAAGTCATTAATGAGCGATTTAAAAATGTGGCGGATAAATGCTCGGAAAATACAGGGTGTTTTTAACACATATTACATACATGTTTTGTACATAACGGCGTAACGTGAGCATTTATTTGGAACTAACTTTTTTTTGTAAAACAAACCAATTAGTTTTTACGATCAATGATTGGATGTTTTTACGAAAAAAAGAAAGGAAACGAACGCTACAATGATATGAAGGGCTCAACTATATGACAGTTCCTGATATGCTCTACAAGTGAAAGTGGAAGTACTAAAAAATATTAAGTAATTTATAGAGTAAGATGACCCGAAGTAAAATGTATCAGATTTTCAGTTCAATTTAATATAGTGTATGTAATTCAATTCGACGCAATAGGAAGTTTGTTTGGTAAATTTTTGTCTTATTCCAGCGTAAATATTATTTGTTATTAATTATTTTTCATCTGATACATTTACTCAATTGGATAAATCAGCAACGCACTAGAGAAGCGAATCGAAATCTACTTATCTTTTTAAAACTATTTTTTATTGTCTAAGGGTCAGAACGATTTCGTATTAATAAAATTAATAAACTCCAACGTCGTAAATTTTAAAATATTTCATTGAATTATAGCGATAACTGAAACGGTCGTTTTTCCGTTTTCGTGAGTACCAAAACCAGCGAAATCCCCACGAACTGTATCGTTTTGATACACATCAGTTTTGATACTCAAAAAATTCGATTGATATGAGTCTACACACTACGTAACGTTAAATCGTAACATTGCTTCAAAAAATTGACTAATTTCTTCGCTAAATCCGAGTTGTCAACGAGTAGCTTCTATACAAAATTACGTATTTGGCACTTTCAAACAAAAGCTTTAAAATCCCCAAAACGCCTATATGTTTCTTAATAAGTTCATAATTCGTAGAGCTTTAAGCAACGTTGTTGAGGTTCAAGATTTTCCTGATTTTGCAGAAAGCGATCTGGAAATCTACTTGGGAGAAGACTCAATGGCAAGAAATAGATAAAAATGTATCTGATGAGTTAAATAAATGCTTGTTAGAAATTTTTTGTAACTATAACATTTCCATGGTGTATCTGATGGCGGAAGAAAGGTTTGTTAATAGAGGGCATTTAAATAAAATTAGCCTAGGCAAGATATAAAATGTTAATATTAGGTATTAAAAACCGAGATAATTTGGAGGGAGTTGTAATGAGCATTATTATTATAAGAGTTAGAAAGAGAAATGTTCCGAAAAGTTGTATTATTGTTGAATTCGAATATCAAACAAGCAATGAGGAGTTAAAACATCTGATAATTGACAACAGAACACAAGAAATTTACGGTTTTTTTTAACAAATATTGAGCGTTTTCGTGAACAATTTTCAACTCGATATGTAATGGACAAGAAATTTTCTGATATGGTGTTTACCGGAACATATTAACATTCAACGAAAAAATGTATCTTCCTCAGGCACTACGAACAAGCACCCTCAAGCGAACCTATCGCCTAAAATCGCGTCTCTTCCTACCGATTATTCTCGCTTTGAAGCAATGCCTTCTTCGGTTGAAAAATAAGTAGTCAAAGGGTGAATCGTCCGATCGTACAACGAAAAAGTCGCCGCCAGCCTAACGTTCTAAAGAAACGAATCTCTACCTCATGCACAGGCGTGTAAACAAGGCTACTAGGGAGGCGAGGAACAGCGTTACGGCCGCCTCCGTTCGGGGGCCTACAATTACCGCGGCATTGCACATGTCCTCCTCACAAAAGCACATGTGGCCCGTTCCGCTACTTTCCATCATGCACACGTGGTCGACCATGAAGAGGTTGATCTGCAGCTGGGAGGTGCACGTGCGACGGATCACTTCATAAGCTGCGAACAAACGTTTTCGTTAACCATCTTTCTACTCCAATTTACTTGCACCAAGTTCCAAAAGAGCGATGAAAAAGGAGATTTAATACGCTAAACAAACTAAGAAAGGGAAGCTACATGGATAGGGTTGCTGCTGGGGTCTTATAGGCAAGTGCTGAAGCACAAATATCCAATAAGTACCTACAATAAATGTAGCTCGGCAGATGAAAATTGGATTAGATGAATAAACGAGGAAGAATGATGAACAAAGTTCAAGGAGTTTCTCACCACCTGTGAACTGCCGGAAGACACTTCTGTTCACTTTTCAATGTATACCCTTAATTATATCAACTACACAACTGGAAATCTTGTGATCTTTATTCTTTGGATGAGAATCAATAGAGCTCTCGATGCCTACCCTCTTCCTGAAGATTCCCACTACCAAGCTACATTTTGTGAGGTATACATGAGAAAGTGAAACCAAGAAGTGGAAGTTTAACTAAAATTCCTGCTGTTTTAACAACCATTCCTCGGTTTAAAGACTACCAAAATAGAACCTTCTACCTCCATCTGCTGCAGTAACATGTACTTATATTGGTTTGATAACTGTTGAAGGGCTGTAAATGGGAAGGGGGGAGAGTGTGTGAAACTTACGCGACTTGGAGTTCCTGACCATTTTGACGCAGCACCCGTTGCAGGTCATCAATGGGGGTTGGTCTTTGGGGAGTGCGGTGTAGTTAAACGGGTCTTTGCATCTTCTATCCGACCACGAATCGCATTCGTAGCAGTAAATTTGCCTCGCTGAAATTCATCAGGCGTTACTCGATTGAGCGCAGGAGGGGGTTTGTGGATGCTCGAATTGATGCAAACAACAAATCGCTAAACGGTTAATTTTGAGAGATTTTTTTTATCGAAAAATTGGTTGGGTGATAATGTGATGAGTCGTTTGAGAGTTGAGTTTGAGTAGCGCCAACCAATTTTTGGATTTAGAAGATTTATTTACATATATTTAGGCATGCAAAAATTAGAAAGAAAGTTGAAAGTTTGTTAGTGCGAAGTGTTATCTACAGTGAATACAGTTATTTACTTGGAAAATATTCCTAGTGTAAAGTTATAATTCAAAGTAAATTGATATGTAACATTTCGTTCCAAATTTTGAATTATTTACCAAATTGTTTGTGATACTTAATTCAAACAAATAAGCAATCAAATTTAGCTTCACCTTTAATTAGAAAACAATCAAGAAAGATCTGTGTTAGCATGTAAGTGACAGTATTTTCGTAATGTAAACAACGAAGAAAGAAAACCAATGCATTTTACTAAAATCTAAACGAAAAAATAAAAGAGCCTAATGAAAATGGTAATACCAAAAAAGCCTCCTATATATCATAATTTTATACATTTATAATATTTTGTCAGAAACAATTATTATTAACACCAAAATACACATTGAACGGCAGACATCACGACTTACTTTGGCATTCTGCTTTAGATACTGTAGCAATAGCTATCAATATTATCACTGAAAAATAAAAGTATAGAAAACATTAATTGGTTTGATGCCGCAGATCTCAGCTAGCTGCTTCTTTTCAAATAATTTTTCGAGTCGAGTCATTTCCTTTGTGAGGCAATTCAACCACATTGAGGTATCGGGTCAAATAGAGGATTCCAAAAAATTTGCCCGTTTAAGATTCATTCGTTTGGAAAACTCTTAAACGCGCAACTCCACAACGAAAAGCTTATGAAAGAGTGTATAAAACGAGCAAGGGGACGAGTATTAATATTTACACAAATCCAAGCAAATGGAAAATTCTTTTCTATCCGTTTCTGTTCGATAAATTACTAATAATTGATTCTGATTTCTGATGTGCCATATATCTCTCAAGTCGGTCAACTTGATATCAAGACCGGTATGGGGATCCCCAAACGTGAAACGAAATGCCATAATTTTTTTCGTTTTGGTGTAACAAAATTGTTCCGGGTGCGCCAATCTGCTCTAGGGGATGAGTATAACGGCCTTTTACAAAACCAAAAAAAAAACGTAACGAAACAAAACGCTTGTGCCCAAAAAACAACGAACGAAAAACGAAATAATTTTCGGAATTTCGGCTCGCTTTCCCAACGCAAATCGAACCCGGAAAATCCGATTCTAAATTACCATCTAAATTGGTGTAAAGGGAATGGTGATTGGTGACGCAAACTATTCATTGAAAGGAAACGATTTGACGAAATTATTATAATAGGTTTGATGATGAATATAGCTGCAAAATCGTCGGATATGCGTAATTGAATGCAAGTAGGTCTGATTAGTAAAATACCTCTATCATTTTGAATTGAATGCAGGTCAGTTTTAATTTTGTCATTGGAGGTAGTTTGTCAATTGCTCGAATTAGATGCGGGGAAAGAGCGATGAGAACTTAAAAGTATTTTAAATACATTAAAAAATGAACAATCTGAGCAAAGCAAGAGTAAACTGGCTAGTATGAAGAAATAAAAAAAGTACAATTTGCAAGAGAAATGCGTGTCGAAATTCCTACTAGATAAAAAACTTTACAAATGATCGATTATGTTTTGTACAGAATTTCGTAAAATGTGGTTGAATTTACATAATAATATTGTTGTTTCTAATTTTAAAAAGAATTCATAATATGTATAATTATATATAATTTAATTAAAATTTACGAACATGTTAACTAGGCGTCTAGAAAAAATCTAAATGGAGTATTAGTAAATACTTCAAGCAAATTACGAATGTGTAATGTAAATCATTGAATTTTACTCACGAGCGCATTCCCATTGAGCACATCCGAAAGATATAAAACAGACTGGAATAAAGTTAACGTTTTTATTATGTTTAAAAAATTGTCCCGGATAATTGTTCTCCTGATATAAAAATTATTTGAAATGTTGAGATAAATCGAAAAATGAAGGATACCTTCCTAAAATCGTACATTTGTTGCTAATGTTTTAGGTATGTAATAAATTGAGATTATTGTCTTGACAATATAATGCATTTTTTATTTTATTTTATCGTTAGCACACTTTTTATTTGATAGCCGATTACCAAACTTAATTCTGAGTTATAATAAAACTTCCAAAGACTTATCTAAAGACAGCTTTGTATAAATTTGTACAAGGTGGCCAAATAAAGGTTAAACACTGCAGTTAAATTTGTGGGCGTGATATATTAAAAAATTTAAGAAAAAAAATCAATCTCTATCATTTTAAGGCAGAACAAGACATACTTGACTTTCTTTTTTCTTTAGTGTAAGAGATTTACCAATAAACTTGAATAAAATGGAATATTTAACAAAAAATGTACTAACTCACCCCGTCATATTGTATTCGAATTAAAACAAATATAATGGGCAACACACTGTAAAACATTAGGTAGTTAAATTCCTCGCGTGCTCAATTACAATTAGCAATAAATTACTGGCATTACCTAATGGTACCAAGATTTTATACATCTTGGTGGTCGGTCGATCACAATCACAGGTACCTAAATATTATGTGGTTAAAATTTTAGAGCGTCTCTCGTCACTAATCTATTAGTTCTCCCATAACGGTTTGAGTTTAAATTGAATTTTAAATTTCGAACGGACTATGCGGCGATAACTAGGCATTTTTAAATATGTTATTTTGATTGAGCTGGACGCCGTTGTGGTCTATTTCTCGGCGCCTGAACGCTGCCATAGTGTTTTATATTGATTTTATTTCGCGTCCTTGTCCGTTGAGGAGAACGCATTGGCGTTCGTCCTTTCCTACCTTTCCAAGACTCTATTATATTCTAATAATTATGTACATAGGTATACCTACTTATTTATAAACTATTTGCTCAGTTTTAGGAGAGCTAGAGTATGCTATAAAAACTCAGAATTTCCAGTCACCTTTTAGGTAGGTTTTTGTTCAATATCCTGCAAAATTGAAATTTTTCTTTGCAATTCGAACGCACCGCCACTGTATTACATCTGCAATTGCAATTTACAGTGCCAAAATAGAGCGCAACATGCAGATACACAAGAATTCGTTTCCTTGGGAATTTACTCAATACTGTTTAGTATTTTTTATGAAATTATACTGAAAATTTGGTCCTTTTAAAAGACCAAAAAATTCAAATTTGCATGCTAAATTAATTATTCGACGCTCTTTCCGTTTTCAATTACATAGCTAATTAATCTTTTATCTAATTACATACTAGTCATAAAAAATTCCATTAATGAAAAAACTCATTTACTTGAGTAATAATAAATCTACTCTAATTAAAAAAATGTCTCTCTCTCTTGTTAAAGATATTCAGCGCTCCATTTTAACGCTAATAAACCTTAGTCTCTTTAACTTGACAGTTGTACATTGATTGTTTTATACTTTGGACATTCTTTACATTAAAGGGACTCTTTAAACGATTGATTAGCGTTAAAAAGAAGCGTTGAATGCTAACGAAAGACTCAACTTGAGACATAAAGGAGGAAATACTTGTAAAATTAGGCCATTTCAACTAATACAATTTATAATTTATTTAAAATTAAAATTTACTATATTCCTATATCAACAACAGAAAATCGGTTAGTGATCCCCGTGATGATGGTGCTCATCGGGAAATATTTTATCGTAAATGGCTGTGCCTAAAACGGTAACAACGGTGGCTGCAAGGCCGAGTTTGAATCCTCTGAACATCAATTTTTTAAGCATATCATGGTGCGTTGAGAATTCTTTGGTGTTGTACCTCCACACTTCGTTCCGCAGCCAAGGATCGCTCAGGCCTTGGGCGGCGAGCGCCCTTTTTATCTGCATAAGTCGAGGGACGTCTTCGACTTTGTATATTTTATAATCGGGGATTTTGTAGGGGTCCCCGTGGCCGTGTCCTCCGCCTCCCATAGCTGGAACAAATTTTTAACCTCAATTCATTGCATAATCGATGAAGATTGAATGCGGGTTGTAATGGTTTTGGATATTTAGTAGTTTGTTTAGGGTTTTATAAGAGTAGTTTGATGCTTTAGAATGTACTTACTTTTGTAGAAATAATTAAATTTTGTTTTATAAATATTCTTTATTTTCAATTAGATGTCAGTGTCACTTGTCTTGTCTTTTAAGAGTGCTTCTTCTTTTTTTATCTTGATAGATTTCAAATATTTTTAAGTTGTTGGCTCTGTCTTGTCATTACTTTGACAAGCTTGATAATTATTCTGAGGCAAAATGTAAATATTTTTTGGATTACTTGATATTTATCAAATTTATAAGAAGAAATTATTCCAAATTTTATATACGAATCGTACATTTGAACTACATTTTTTGTAATGTAAGCATGCTTTCAATTTTAAAAATGTCCACCTTAATTCTATTCAATTCTAGGTATGGATTCACCTACCCTTTAATTTTCACAAAACTTATATGCCTTTTGACAGCCTTCTTATTCAACTTTACATTATTGAAAATAACCAGAGTTTACGCCTTCACGTGATAAATGGCCGAATGTTATACAGAGAATCAAAATGAGTAATATGGAAAGCCCATCGAGCCCTGTGGTTGTAAATAAAATCTTCATTAAAGAAGAAATTTATTCCTTGAATAATGGAATTGAACAAATAAATGAAAATAATCCAAAAATGGCTTTCGAGATTAGTAGCAATGATAAACTGCACACGACAGTGCATATTAAAGAAGAATGTGCTGAAGAATACAATGAATTTATTAACATTGAAGATTCAAGTATTTCCTACAAAGATGATTTTACTGTGAAGCAGAATGAAGAAATATGTGTAAAAAGTGAAAACGAAGAATTAATTATTGATACAGATAATAAAAATCAAATTAATTGTGAAGCTAGGGAAAATATTGAACCCGATGATCATATAATTAAGAGAGAATATGATGATTTACCTGATTATAATGATGTTAAAATTAAAACTGAAGATATGTTTAATGCCAATAATGGAGTACATCCAGATAAAATTAATGAACCAGCTTCGGAATTAAATAGCAATGCACATTGCAAGTTAGAATGTGAGTATGTTTTGAAACAATATATTTGCACGGATGATATTACCCCCTTAGTGAATGAAGATTTGAAGGAAGAAACAGATTTATTTGAAGTACCCCAAATAGGCGAAATTCCTGAACAATTCATTAATAGCAATCCAATTGATGATCCTATGAATAACGATTTACTGAAAAAATATCAGTGCAATCTCTGCAATAAATCATTTACTAGAAATGATCGTTTAAAAAGTCACTTGGTATCTGTTCACAGGAATGAGAGAAAACACAAGTGTAATATTTGTCAAAAACTGTTTGTTCGCAGCGATCACCTCAAAAACCACTTAGTAACTCACACTCGTGAAAAATTGCATCAATGTTACCTGTGCCAAAAATCTTATTCCCGCAAGTACGATTTAAAGAGTCATATAGCAACTCATACCGAAGGCAAAAAGTATCGATGCGACATTTGCGGAAAATCGTTTATGCGCCAGTACAGTTTGAAGGCTCACTTGATTATTCACAGAGAAGAGAAGAAGTACCAATGTGATATTTGCCAAAAAACTTTTACTAAAGAAGAACGTTTCACGAGACATTTGGCTACTCATACCAAGGAGAAGAATTACCAGTGTGATATTTGCCAAAAATCATTCAACCACCGTGATACATTGACCAGCCATATGATTGTTCACGATAAGCACAAATTCGAGTGTGATGTTTGCCTGAAAACTTTTGCTGTCGAAGACGACTTCACAAGGCATCTGGATACTCATACTGAGGAGATGAAATACCAGCGTGATATTTGCCACAAATCATTCACTTGCCGTGGTAGCTTCACCAGACATTTGAGTGTTGACGATAAGAAAAAATTCGAGTGTGGTGTTTGCCAACAAACTTTCGATATCAAAGACCACTTGACGAGGCATTTGGCTATTCACACCGAGGAGAAGAAATACCAGTGTGGTATTTGCCAAAAAGTCTTTACTTGCGACGAACGTTTAAAAAACCACTTTACTGTTCATGTCATGAAGAAATGGAAGTGTAATATTTGCCAGAAATCGTTTGCTCGTAAGGATCATTACGAAAGCCATGTGGCTGTTCATAAAGGTAAAAAGAAATATTTGTGCAAGTGTTGCGGAAGGGCCTTCTCCCGCAAGGAGTATTTATTAAATCATTCCGCCGTTCACATTAAAAAAGTAAAACGGCAGTGCAACATTTGCCAAAAAAAGTACTTTCAAACTCATCAATCGCCAAGTTATAGTGTAGACAACAACGTTATAATATGTTCTGAAAAATGTTCGTTAATTCAGAAAAATTTTGTCACGAAAATCAAAACAAAGTACGATATGTTTTTCAAAATAAATTAGTTTATTATGAGGTTTTTATTACATTTATCCTTTTGGGTGGGTGCTTTTCTTCGGTGTAAAAGAGTTCATGAAAAATATTAAAATCTATAATTTTAAAGTAAAAATTATATCTCGTAACTTGTACATCCGTAAAACAAAAAAACAATTACTCACCTATAGTACAAAATAGAAATAAAAATTTAAATTTGAAATTTTTAAATGCGAGAGTTACTGTATAGCTTTGAAGCAACGGGTCAGTAAATCATAAATCTGTAAGTTGGTTACACTGCGTGTCAATAAATTTGACATTAACGTGACTGTCATTCGTTGCTGGCAGGGAGAACGAAACGGTTTTTTTATTACATTTCCAATGTTTTCTCAAGTCCCACGTAAATTGCACTAAACACTCCTAATTTACATCCGAGCGAAATGGGAACGGAAATTCTAAAGTCCTTCGGCAACCTGCAGAGCGAGCTAGACGAAGCGAGGAGCAGTTTGAAAGGCGTAGACGAAAGTATAAAGAGGTTAATCGGAAGGGACCCTTCCGAGTTGCCACCGAGGAACGCGCAAAAGAGGTCCCTGGAGGAGAAAAACCGGAACTCCAAGGTGCCTGCGCGCCTACGCAACTCCACTTTCGAAAACGACGAGCCTCCGGTGAAAAGGCGCAGCAATATATCCGTGTTCAAGAGGTTATCGGAGAAGATCCCCGACGACGATCATTCCATATCGCATAAAGGCTTAATTAGTAAAGTTATCGTGACACCCAAGGAGGTGCCCAGCCGGGAGCAAGCCCTCGAAGCGCAAAACAAAGATGAGAAATTCAAGGCTCGTAATAAGAGGATGTTCGGCGCTTTGCTGGGCACCCTGCAGAAGTTCCAACAGGAAGAAACCAAGCTAAAGCAAAGGGTGAGTATTCAACAAGCAATGATATTAATTTGCTAAGACATGCGCTTTGTAGGAGCAAAAACGCGCGGAATTGGAGAAGAAAATCGAAGAACATGAAATCAAGGAGAAGGAGGAAGTAAGAAAGGAGCGGCAAGAGTTGTTCTTCAATCGTAAGAAGAAACAGGCCGAAATTAAAGTTATCGAGTTGAAAATGCTGAGAATGAAGGAATATGCCTCCTGGGAGCAGACCCAAACGTCCAGGCTCAATTACATTTTAACCAAAGCTAAACCCCACGTTCACTATTTGCCTCGCAAAATGACCGAGCAGACTACGAAACTTCTCGAAGAAAGCAAATCCAGTATACAAGGTAAGTTTTTTTTTCCGTCTTACTTACTGACCTTTTTCTTGTAAGCTATAAGCCACTAACGCAGGAAAATCGACGTGTTATGAGCAAGATTTTGAGTTTCAAATGCTTCGATCGATACTTGCAATTAGTAATTTGCCACATAAATAAGTCACCATTTTTATCTAACATAAGGGAACTGTAAATGGGAGAAACTCTTTTTGAGAAGTTGGCCATGAATGACAAAATTTTTGTTGGCAATACTTATTAACCAGTAAACAAGTGGCGCGAGATTTTGAATTTATCAGTGTATAAACATGACTTCTCGATTAGATAATCAACTTCTGTAGGTATCGCACGATAACCTCTTTAATTTATTTTCTTTTGCCACTAGAAATGCTGGATATAAAGAAGAAACAAATCGCCGAAGAATTGCAGCATATCGACGAGAAAATGAAGAAAAACTTCGACTACAAGTTCGGGCACAAAGAGGAGAAGGAGGAAGTTCGACAGACGGACACCCGCAGGAGGCACGATACAGACAAAGATAACGAAAACGACGATCAATACGACGAAATTCAAAATGATGAGGTCGAAAATAAGGATGGGATGGAGGTGGAAACTCTAAATGAGGACCAAAAAAAAGATAGCAATTTAAACGGGAGTGCTGATAATGGCGAATCGTACCCCAATGGCGATTCTAACGTGAACCAAACAAATCCCACGGAGGATTCTTCAAATAATAATCCTGCGGATCGTTCTAGTCCTGTTAATACTGAAAGTAACGTTAATGATGCAGTTAATGAGTCGCATTCAGAGCAGAATTCGCAAGAATCGCCGGTTTACAACAGTATAAGTGTACAAATGGGGAACTTTGGGCCACAGACTAGTGACTGATGGTGAACCTTTGAGTGTATAGTGCGCTAAACTCGTACTGTTTACTGATTTAACACCTTATAGCAATTAAGCATTTCCATTTTTATTCTTTTAAGGTGTAGATATGGAATTCAAGAAAACAATTAATAACGCGTTTGAAGTTGATTTTCGTTTTATTCTTAAACGCTTAATATTTTACCTTTGAATATGTTTCGTGGATTTAAGTATAGGAGAAAGTGTATCAAGTATAGGTTTATTGATATTTCTGATTGAATAAAATTAAGATTACACAATTTAAAATTACTAAGTAATCCAAGATTATTTGCAGGGTAATTGAAGAGAATCGACGTCTTTAGATAAAACTTGAATTAAATCCGAGATAATCTCCATCGTTGAGCCCTAATAAAAACATATATCTTAGTATCCTTATTTTTGCAGGTTTTTATTTTTTTGTAGTTTTTTACCTTCAAGCAAGTTGGATCGAATACGAATTTATTGTCAGGACTCTTCATCACATAATCGTTTACGGCATACTCGAAAATCGGACTTAAAATACAAGAGGCTTTCTCCGGTTCGTAGGAATTCCACATTGTAAGTAAGATATTAAAAATATTTAATACTTTAGCAGCAATACCACTTGCTTCGGGGTTTTTATAGAATCCTGTTAAGCTCACCTAAAATCGCACATGATTTTTATAATGAAACTTATTTGTTAATTTCTTATTCTTAATCATTAATACAAGAAACCATTTGATGCTAAGCAGGCGCTATGCCATTTGTTAGCAAGAAAATAATATAACAGAGATGGGGGGATTCTTCTAAATTTTAGTAATTACCGTTTCATAATTGTATTCCAAGTTTAACTTCAAATCGTATACTCTACTCTTATCTCCTTTAGAAGTAAAAGCTATGTGAAGATTTGACGCTGGTAACCTATAAAGTAATAATTTTATTGATAAAATCGCTTTAGTGATGGAAAAGTTACTACTTATTTAATTATTAGGAAAATGCCTACCCAAAATTTTCATCTATTTTGAGAAATACAATGAGACCGAAACTTGCAAGTTTCTAATTTATTAGACAGGGTGTCCCGCATAACCGACACAAAGTAGGGGCTTATAGGAAAGCCTATGCCCTGTATAATTACACTTACTCAAACGTTCCCTTTCCGTAAATAGGAATGTACCCCATCCAATCAACGTCTATTTCGTATTCCAATGTTACACTTATTTTTTCAGCAGCAACATCTAGGCGCACATCGACTATTTCTACGTTTGGATCAGGCTGTGTAACATTGATATTTTTGTTCGAGTCCTCCAGGTCATTAAAAATCAACGTATCCAATCCGTTTACCATTATGTTGTCCAAACGTATTGAACCTCTACAACATTTTTAGCATAAAACATTTTGGATATTTTTAGTGGAGATTCGCGAAAACTAGGAGACCTTTCGATGAAGTGAGTGGACAATAATATGCCAAAAATTTTGCACGAATTCATTTTCGGGTCTTTTTTTAGTTTTCGTGAAGCGGCTGAAACGGTTTATTACTTGATTGTATCGTCGTTTAGAAGTTCCGAAACATTAACTGATATGCTGTCGAATGGAGTAAATGGATTATCTCGAAGACTCATCAAGTACAAATAAATGTAGGCCTGTATCGTTTCGGCTGTACGAAAATAAGAAAGGCATTATAAGTGTACGTAACTATATTATTATTATTTTACTTACTATCCATATTAGTTATTTCACTGTACAAACAATATAGTTTAGAAGCTTTGGAATTGCCTGGTAAATCAATTCGATATGTATTTATTGGGTGTTAAATGTTTATCAATTTATTGGGGATTTAGATAAAAGAAATTGGCAAAACACAATAAGAATTATAACGAGAATAATTATGAGATCATTGGGAATATAACGCTGATATGATATTGTATTTAAATTTGGTATTAGATGGATACATTTTGTATTTCCTGTATACAAGGTGTCCTGCACAAGTACCGACACATAGCAGGAGCATGTAGGGGAACCCAAAATATTCTGTTTAATACAAAATTACATTCCTGAGAAGTTATAGGCCTTCAGTTATAAAGAAAAAATGTCTCGGTTCTTATGCGGGACACCCTGTATATTCTGTATACGCATAGCTTGCGATTTTCTAATTTGAAACTTTATTAACGCTATTTGATGATATTGTTTAAATCGAAATATGCTTTTTGGAAAAATGTCGCTGCACATATAATTTCCTTAGCTATCTTTTTTAATTTCTCTTTATCCTCTAACATCTCTTTCAACCGTGCAAGGATATTGTTAATAGCTTTGGAGTCCACTGCAATAATGATTTCTTGTAGTTTATCGATAAAAGCGCTGCCCTAAAATAAACAAATTGTAATTAAAGGACGTTCTTTAACAGCTCTATCGAACGCAAACGAACCTCCAAACATTTACATCTTGAATACGTGAGTTTCTCCTTGGTCAATTTGTGGTTTATTATAATTTTTATTATCTGTTTAATAATGCACTTAAAGCACTCTTTGTGATAATTGTATAACATGGCGATGTACCGTTCGATCTTATTCAGTATTTTAGTTATAAACTGGCTCACGTTGGAATTATGCCAAAATCCTGTTACATACGACTGAAATTTAAATATGTATACTAAATAATTAGTTTACTAAATACATTCTACCTCATTTGAACTCCTGAAAGTCAAGTCGAAATCCAGGTCTTGTAATTTTAGACCATTTCTATCGTTGAAAGTCGCATTCGTTTTGATATCAACGTTTCTGACTTCTAATCTGCAACATACAGGGTGTTTTGAATTGTAGAAACGGAAATACTGTGTACTTAATTAGTGTTAGTAATAAAATTTGAAAAGTTGTGTACAAGTCTGTGTGCTATTTAATGAAAATATTTACAAGTTGTTCTATGTGGAATATCATTTTTTCATGTTTACACAAATGCTTCATTGTGGGAAACTGAAAGAAAGTTTGGTGTTGCTTGGTGTCACAATTACATTTGAGCTACTGAGTAACTGTTTTGCCACAGAGAGAATTATTCTCTTCTAATTAAATGACTCCAACTCACTGAATATCTCCTTTTCCATACAAAGGTAACTCGTTCAGCAAATTCAAGTCGAGCTCGTAAACAGTGTGCAGGCCGATTTTCTCGAGTGTGGCGTTAACATCGATGTTGTAAATTTTTATTGCAACATTATTTTCCATTTCTTTATCGACATCCACTGCATCGCTGTATTCCAACGTGGACAGTCCGTAGAGAGTTACGTTTCTTACACCGATGGCTCCCATTCTAAATATCGCTTTTGCTATTAATTTTTTCGAAAATGTTAGTAGTAAATACTTACATCACGTCGTCGAGTATACCGGGCGTTTTAATGTGTAAGTTTTTAAATATCACAACGTGGCCGGTGTTTTTGATTTCGTTTAGGGTCGTTTCTAAGGCGATTTTTATTAGGAATGCTGGATTTGATAAAATGAAATGTTAGATGAAAATTAATTAGTTGTGTATTAAGTTGAATACCTGAAAAGTAATCCTCTTCGGATTGAGTAAACTGAACGCATAGTAGAAATGCCACTGTTATGAATAAAATCCTCAAGTTCATATTAGATGAATACACTGAAAATTTATTTTGTATGTTTAAAATATTTCTGTTTTAAATATAGTTGATTTTAAAGAGACTGAAGTCATTACGATATGGTAAGAATATACCTATTGAAGCTACCAATTTCAATTCGTATTTATTTTTTTTTGTTGTATTATAATTATGCATATCGTTCGATTAAGCATGTCGTTATCAATGTAAAAATATAAGACTACGCTAGCACATAAAGGATTCGAATGTTACAATAATTATTAAAAAAATATTAAGGGAACCAGTTGAGTGATTGTCTTTATAAATTTAATTTATTTTCAGTTCAACAGGTTATTTTCATCTTTTACAGTTAATAAAATATTGTCGTAGATTTTTCGGGCTACTTTCACGGTTTGTGGTTTTTTTAAGGTGTCTTTTATCCACACTTGCAATGTATTTGAGTCCAATGCTTGCAAAAATCCCTCGAGAATGTTTTGCATTTCATTAGTGATTTCCTGTAAAAAGCAAATAAAAAATGAAAATAGTAAAATAATTAAACGGGCACATAGGGAGCCGAGGTTTATTTATAAGACAATTATAATAATTATAAAGGTTCCCTAGGCACACTTCTCTAACTGAAGTGAACTTGAACCCACTTAGCATATTATTAGTTTTTACAGTAATTTCTGCTTTGGATAAATTTGGGTATATTCAAAGTATATTTCACTTACATTTAAACATCGGCATTTAATATGCGAATGTGTGCCGGGATACAAAACCTGATCTGCTATTTTTTGAATAATCCTGCTCAAAATGCAATCGATACATTCGCTGTTGTAGTCATACCAAGCGCAGAATAACGGCTCTATGTCGTTTATTAAGCTCGAAAGAAAATTGCTGACCTCTTCGTTTTTCCAAAAGTTGCGAATATAGTTCTTCAACATTAATAATAGAATGGTAGGTAGTGAGATTATTTTTGGAGACAAATTCAATAACTCACTTGATTAGAATCTCGCATGACGAACTTCAAATCAAAATCCCTTATTGAAATATTGTGATCAGATTGATCGCTCATGGTTAGGTTTATAAAAACGTTTGTTTTATTGAAACCTAGTCTGGAAATGTCTTGTCAGGTATCAAACTTATAATTTGATCAATAATTTCGCTTACCGAAAGTCGCCTTCTCCATAAACAGGTATAGTATCTAAAATTCCCATGTCCACATAATAATTACTACGTACTCCTATTTCAGCAAATGACAAGTTTACGGGTATATTATTTACTGTAAAGTCATCTTCATTCGGTAAACCTACAGGCTCACAGTCATACGACATGGTGTCGAATCCATAAATAGTTAAGTTATTAAATTCCGCGTAACCAACACTAGAAAAGTTTTTCATCAACCACTCACCGTATTCACCCGATTTAGCTTATATTGATTTATTAATGCAACGATTCTGAGACTGTTCTGCAATTTACATAATCTGTGTAACGTTCAATATTAAGTTTTACAGATTTCTATTTTACAATGTTTTTATTAAGTCTTCCAAAATTGCTTCGTAAGCTACGATTTTTTTACATGCAACGTTAAAATAAATGTTCTTGCAGTGTTTGGCATAATTTGAATATACATATTTACCCGTATTCCTCAAGAATTTTTGGTACATGAATGACTAATTTATTATTTATAGTCAACTGTTTAAGAAAAAATTTTAATAACGTTAATCCTCCGTCTATTGTATGTTTAATCGTCTCTGAAAATCATTAATATATATTTTATGATACCATCGAAGGTCTACGAACTTACCTGGGTCAAGGCATGTTGCACCAATCACTAAACAATTAAGTGTCAGTAACACTAACTTGTAATCCATTTCTTCAGAATTTTACTTTAAAACGGATACCCTATAATACTCTTATGTAATTCGAACGTAAGTAAAATACGTGCATATTATCATGTATTAATAATTATAGTTTTCTATGTAATATTATTACAACCACTTCAGATAAAATTTTCATTATCTCTCACTACGCTGGATATGGTAAAGTACACAATGGCTCTCGTTGATTTCACAATATAATAGAAAATACATTGCAATAAGCTGGATATTTTTGTAAAACCTATGAGGAAGATAAAAATTCTCTAGTTCACTAGAAAAAGGAGAAGGATACCATCAAATAAAAAATAAACCTACGCTAGTGTTAAGAGGATGTTTTAAATATTACGCCAACTACATATAGTAGTTAGGTGATTTTTTTATTAATTTATTCATTTTCAGTTCAACAGGTTATTTTCATCTTTTACAGTTAATAAAATATTGTCGTAGATTTTTCGGGCTACTTTCACTGTTTGTGGCTTTTTTAAAGTATCTTTTATCCACATTTGCAATGTATTTGAGTCCAATGCTTGCAAAAAACCGTCGAGAATGTTTTGCATTTCATCAGTGACTTCCTGTAAAAAAAATCAAAAATGAAAAGTTACACAATTAACAAGCACATAGGGACCCCAGGTTTATTTATTGCTTTATCCACCGATAAGCTATTAATTTAATAATAAAATTTGCCCTAGGCATCTACATATTCAAAGTGTATTTCACTTACATTTAAGCATCGGCATTTAATATGCGAATGTTTGCCGGGATACAAAACCTGATCTGCTATTTTTTGAATAATCCTGCTCAAAATGCAATCGATACATTCGCTGTTGTAGTCATACCAAGCGCAGAATAACGGCTCTATGTCGTTTATTAAGCTCGAAAGAAAATTGCTGACCACTTCGTTCTTCCAAAAGTTGCGAATATAGTTCTTCAACATTAATAATAGATTAGTAGGTACTGAGATTATTTTTGGATACAAATTCAATAACTCACTTGATTAGAATCTCGCATGACGAACTTCAAATCAAAATCCCTTATTGAAATGTTTTGAGCATATTGATCGCTCATGGTTAGGTTTATAAAAACGTTTGTTTCGTTGAAACCTAGTCTGGAAATGTCTTGTAAAGTATCAAACTTGTAATTTTATCAATAATTTCGCTTACCGAAAATCTCCTTCTCCATAAACAGGTATAGTATCTAAAATTCCCATGTCCACATAATATTTACTACGTACTCCTATTTCAGCAAATGACAAGTTTACGGGTATATTATTTACTGTAAAGTCACCTTCATCTGGTAAATCTACAGGATCAAAGTCATACGCCATGGTGTCGAACCCATAAATAGTTAAGTTATTAAATTTCGCGTAACCAACACTAGAAATATTTTTCATCAACCACTCACCGTATTCACCCGATTTAGCTTATATTGATTTATTAATGCAACGATTCTGAGACTGTTCTGCAATTTACATAATCTGTATAACGTTCAATGTTAAGTTTTACAGATTTCTATTTTACAATGATGTTATTGAGTCTTTCCAAAATTTGCATTATAAGCTACGATTTTTTTGCATGCAACGTTAAAACAAATGTTTTTGCAGTGTACATATTTACCCGTATTCCTCAAGAATTTTTGGTACATTAATGAGTAATTCATTATTAATAGTCAGCTGCTTCATCGATTTTATTTTAAAAAGAGCTGCTCCTAGTGCAATTTTAATCGTAACTGAAAATCGTTAATGTAATAAGAAATTACCACTGAAGTCTACGAACTTACTTGGTGATAAGGCCGTTACACCAATTACTAAAAAATTAAACGCCAACAACACCAACTTGTAATCCATTTTTTAAGAACTTTACTTTGAAACAGGTGTTCAGTAACATGTAAGTCGAATGAAGTAGAATACCTGCATATTATCATATAATAATTATTTTTTTATCTGCAATAATGGTACAACCACTTCAGATAAATTTTGATTAAAAAGGAAGGTTTATATAAAGAAACATCAAAACAGTTCAATATTCCAACCTTTATAAATAGACAATTAAAAACTCTCAAATTATGTGATACATATACTCGTATGTAGGTATAATTATTCAGGGTGTAAAGGTGTAAGTAAAAAGTTGAACAAGATGCTGAGAAAGGGGAATCTCTACACTTCTTATCGGTTAATTAATATCTTCGTTATTATGTAACAACGTTACAATAATTTCCAATAATTCTTTTACGCCATAGCCCTACAACAGAAAAAAATGTTAGAACTTAAACGTGTGTATTGAATTCAATCTTCAACCAACCATTAAACATGAACATTTAAAATTAGGAACATCCCTTAGTGATTGAGACAATTTGTTGAAAATGCAATCTAAGCAATCCCTGTTATTTTGATAAAACGACAAAATAATTGGCCATATCCAGTTAAAAATGTCTACTAACGTTTCACTCCTCTCACCAATATTCCAGAATTTATTTACATTCACCTGAAATAAAATTAATTTTAAAGCTAGCGTTAACTAATTTCTTAAATACTTACACTAAACATTTTAATCAATTTGGCGTTAATTATCAATTGTAAATCACTCGTGCTTAGATTTCCATATTGCTTGTTCCATAATTTTATAAGCTTTCGATTGCCTATTAATTTAATATCATCGTTTGTTGGTAAAATTAAATTTGATTCCAAATCGTACGTATTAGGACTTTCGAAACTCAAAAAGCTCTCACTAAAAAATGGGACATTTAATGAAATTTTCTATATTAGGATTCACTTACAAAATCATTTTGAATTCCATCGGTAGTTCAAAATTTTGAAAAATTTTCGCAAATTCGTTTGATTTTTTCAACACATCTGTAATAAATTAGTATTATACAAAACGTATTAAATAAACAAGAAGCATTAATCACTTACCTGATCTGAGACAATTGACTAATACTAATTTAGGATTTTGAAATAATGTTAAAGGAATTAATAATAAATAAAAATGTATCATATTCTCCCGACAATATTTTAAACTGGTATTGTAATTGAGACAATGAAATATTATGCAAAAATTATGTGAACAAAAAGTAAATTATCATAAAACTTTTATTGTATCGTGAAATCGATTTCGATTAATAATGTTACTTACCTATACCAAAAATGAGTTAAAAATAAATATAATTTAAACATAATTAGAATAGACTAGAGTACCTACCCCTGCCTTTTATTTATTTTTATTCTTTTATTCTCTTCTTATTCTATTCTTTATTCTTTTATGCTTTTATTATCTTACCGGTTGTGCAACTCTCGACTCTACTTTGCTTCTCGCGGGTAAAACATTTTCCTCAATCAAAACCACAATTCAATTCGTACACATTTAATTTACATACACTAATACATTTAATAAAACTAATCCTGAATGGCCTTCTGGTAGGCATCCAGGGCGACATCCTTGAGCTGCTGCGCCATCACCGGCCCCGTCTCTTCCACCAGCTTGTAGAAGAACCCGCCTTCGATTTGGAGGAGCTTGTGCGGATGATCGAACTCCACCATCTCTCCGAAATTCATCACCAACACCTTGTCCGAATCCATGATGGTGTTCAGCCTGTGCGCTATGGTAAGCACCGTGCAGTCCTCGAATCTGCTCCGGATGGTGGACTGGATGAACGAATCCGTTCTGCAAATGTGCATAAGAATAGTACCTAATTTGTGATTCGCTAGAAGCACCAACCTAAGATCAACGTTAGCAGTAGCTTCATCTAGTATGAGAATCTTGTTGTCCCTCAACACGGCCCTTGCCAGGCAAATCAGCTGCCTTTCTCCAGCGCTGAAGTTTCCCCCGCCTCCTGCTACTTGGAAGTCCAAGGAAGCCACGGAGTCTTTCAAACCTACCTGAAAGTACACCGGCTATTACAGAATCTTTAATCGATGAATTGCAGTACCCACCTGCTCGAGCGCATTCCATATCTCCTTGTCCTCGTATTCCCCGAACGGATCTAGATTGTACCGCAGGGTTGAAGAGAAGAGCACCGGCTCCTGGGGTATGATGGAAATGTTCCTTCGCAAATCGCTCAGTCCCAGCTTCTTGGTGTCCAAGTCGTCGATGAGAAGTTCGCCTAGGGTGGGCGATAGGCGGAACAGGGCGGATATGAGGGAGGATTTCCCGGCGCCGGTGCGACCGACTATTCCTATCTGTGATAAATCGTTAATTACGAGCAGGGGTTAGGGGTTGAGGTTTACCTTTTGCCCGTCTTCTATGAAGAATGAGAGGTTGTTCAACGCTGCACGATCGTCTTCTGCGTATCTCAATGTTAGATTTCTGAATTCTATGCGTCCAGTGGTTGGCCAGGGTGTCTCCGGTACGTTTACTAGAATCAGAACCATTGAATCAGGATTATATTAGGGGTACTTTGTGGCTTACCTTCGTCCGTTTCGAAAGGTCCTTCTTGCCGTATAGTCGTATATTCCAGCACTCTTTCCACGCTGGTTAATTGGTTGATAACTTCCGCGGTTTCCCGCATACCGTAGGTCAACATCCCGGTGAGTATCATTGATTGGGAAATGGCCAAACCCACCACGCTACCATCAAATTTAATATCTGAAAAAAGCGGAGAAAGAATATTAAAAAAAATTAAGATTGTTCAGTTCACTTTAGGGGTTAATTGGTTGGAATTTGGGCAGTTTACTTACACTCATCCAATACTACAAAAGTGAATATGACGCTTGCAGCAAAAATTGAACAAACTATATCTAACCAAAGGCCGAAAGTAGACGTACAGGCTATTGTTAAATACCAGGCAGAAGTGTGAACATCCTGTAAAATTAATACATTGAAATGAAATGCATCATTTATTTAATGCACCTGCCTGATGTTCGTCGAACTCTTCAATCAAAATACGTTGAGCGTGTGACGCCCGTATAGTGGTAATGCCGTTTATTGTGGAATTAACGTGAGAAAACACAGGGGATTTCGCTAAAAGAAATTTAACACAACATTAGTTAATTTATCAATCTAACTGCATCAAAGTATACTTACTTACACCTTCGAGATGCTTAATGGTCTTGGCAGTTAACAGGTAATAATTTCGAAGTTTCATGAATAGAGCGCCAAGGACAATTATAGCAATTACTATGTAATGATTCGACGCGATAACGTTCGCTAAAATACCAACCAGCACCAGTAATATCTAAAAAATATATCCCCAGTAATTCCCCGCGCGTTAACCATCCGATTAACTAAGCAATCCACTAACTTGCACGACGTTCAAAATCTCCTTCGGCAGGACCTCGTCGACGGCGCCGATGTCCTTGGAGAACCTGTTCAGTATCCTTCCGCTGGGGTTGGTGTCGAAGAACCGCATCGGCGCCTTCAGCAGCGAGTGGAAGATCTTCGAGTGCAGGTTCACCGAGGAGATCATGCACATTTTGAAGAAGAAGAACGACCGGGCCAGGGTGAGCACGATCGAACCGGCGATCAGCGCACCGTAGGCGTACATGGCGTAGTTGCTCTTTATCACGCGGTACTCCTCGTCGTTCACCAGGATTCTGTCGAAAAGGGGATCCAGGAAGGACTCGCCGGGCGGGGTGTAGTTGTAGAAGTAGGAGCTCGGGTTGTGGTGGACGCCGTCCAGCTGGTGCACTTCGATGATTTCTGTTGTTGAGGATCGGTTCAAGTGGCGGATTTCTTCTTCGGATGTCCTTGAAAGGAAGGTATAAGAGTTATTGTTCGGTAAGCTGTGCAGTAGAAGATTCCTTACCAGTATGAGACCCAGTAGTCCGCACAAGCGCAAAGAGCTTGAGCTAGTACTAACAATATGGCTAAAATAACTAGCAAACAAGGGTGGTTTGTAGCAGACAGATATTTCCTGAGTGGCTTTGAATTCGGATTTCTTCCACACTCTTCTTCTACATCCTGACTCTCTTCAATATAATCAATAGTTTTAGAAACCTCCTGTGAAGTAAAACACTAATGTAGTGGTAGAAATAACCGATAGAAGTTAGATCCATACCATCGATGTAGTACCCCATTTTCTACTAGAAGTAGTCAAAGTAGCATCGAAAGTAGTTGCTTCAGAAACGCGATTGATTTCATTCGCTTCGCCGGACTCCGCCATCAATCGACTAAAACCCGTTTTGGAAGAGGACAGTTCAGCGAAAGTACCGACGTCCTCGACTTGCCCCTGCAAATTAAAACCTGCAATCCTCCACCAACGCAAGACCTCTACATACTTTATTCATCACCACGATCAAATCGGCCTTCTTCAAATACTGCAACTGGTGGGTGACCAAAATCCGGATCCTCCCCTTCAAGTAGTGGTCGACGCAATCATCGAACAGCTTCTTCCCCACGTGCGTGTCCACGGCGGACAGGGGATCGTCCAACAAATAGATGTCCGCCTGCTCGTACACCGCCCGCGCCAGGTTGATCCTGGCCTTCTGGCCGCCGCTCAGCGCCACTCCTCGCTCGCCCACGACCGTCTTGTCGCCGAGCGGCAGCTGGTCGAAGTCCTTGCGCAGCGCGCACGCCCTCACCACCTGCTCGTAGAGGAACCTGTCGTACTTCCGGCCGAAGAGGATGTTGTTGCGGACGGTCGAGTAGAAGAGCCACGGTTGTTGGGAGCAGTACGAGATGCTTCCGCCGATTTTGACGTCGCCGGTCGAGCTGGGCAGCTCGCCCAGCAGGAGCTACAACACAGACAGCTTTACAGAAAATGGTAGGTACAGAAAGGACGAAGTACCCTGAAGATGGAGGAAGCAATAAGAAACAAGTAGTGGGATGATTCGTGAAGATGGTAGGGTCAGCAGAAATAACGAAGTATTATGAAGATGGAGGAAGCAAAAAGAAAGAAGTATTGGGATTTTCTAAGAAAATGGTAGGGCCAGCAGAAAGAATGAAAGCAAAAAGAAACCAGCAGAGGAAAACTTAAAGAATATTAAATAAATTGTCAGACAGGAGAAGAAGATATGTCTTTTGAATGTTTATAAACTTCTTCATAGAAAATACACAAGAAGAGAAGTTGTTCTAGAACGAAGAAAAGGTTATAAGAAGATAAAACCCATTAGTAAACAAAAGTAAGAATATACCAAGGAGAAGGACCGGTCAAACAAAAGAAAGAAGTTGTATTCTTGTGGCATTTCTCTGAACTATTGCTTCTCTTGAAGTATTATACCTGTAATAAAGAAGATTTTCCTGATCCCACTGGTCCAACGACAGCACAGAGAGTTCCTGGTGGTATGTTGAAGGAGACGTTGCTCAAAGTCGGCGTGTCAAACCAACGGGCATTAACCGCGTTCAAAATGATGCCCTTTTTGCTCGTTTTCTCGATTCGAGGCTCTTCGAGTTCTTCCAGCGAGAGGAATTCCTGCAGCCTTCTGATCGATACCAAAGCCTCGGCTCCCTGAGAAACGGCCATCGGGAACCAAATGGCGACGCCGTTTTGGAGAAGATTGAAGGCTTGAGCCAAACTGAACACAATCGAGGCGTTTATCTCGTGACCTATTAGTGAAAAAAGATGTGTTTCTCTATAGTTTTAAATTACCGTACTACTTACCTAGAAGTACGTAACACATTATGGTGATTGCCAGGGCTGTTCGATCGAGGAACACCATGCAACTAGCGAAAATCCCTCTTAGATACGACGTATAAGTGATGGTTTTGATTTCATCGGCTCTGGCCGCTTTCACGATCGCTTCGAAAGAGTTTTCCCACACATACATTTTAATCACCTGGATGCCCGATATGATTTCGTTCATTAGCTTCACTCGCCTGTCGGTCTTCTTCGATATCGTCGACCGGAAGCGACCGATGTACTTCCCGAGGAAACCTGAAATTCACCAAACTTTAGACTCGACCTGTTGATCTATCCAATTACCATCACCTTGTAACGGAACGCCTACTGAGATGAGCGTTACTAACCCAGCCACTGTTGCTATACCGACTTGGGTCCAGATAATCCAGGACAGGAATACTATTTGAAAAGGCAGTACCCAAATGCAATGTAGCGGGGTAAGGGCCTGATCGAATCTGGCTACATCGTTTGCCAGCAAATTCACCACCTGCCCAGCCGCAGTTCGACCCAGCGACGTCTGATTGAGCCTCATTAACTAGATAAAAAAGCGATTGTTCATCTCGATTGGCAGTTAATTGGTGATTAACTAACCTTCCTGTATATCAACGAGGAACAGGCTATTCTTATCCTCATTCCGATTTTGGACAGCCCGAAGTTCATGTGATGGGTGAGGAATACGCTGAATAGCGTCAAACCCACCAATCCGGCGCTGTAATAGTATTTACTGTAATCGTTATAATCCCTGTCTTCGTTGGAAAATTGCGCGATGATTTTTGCCAGGAGGATCGGCTGACTGGAGCTGAAAATTGGGAGTCATTGCATGAAATAAACTAACCAATAATACAAAAAATATTAGGTGGTGAGTATCTAAAATTATAATTTTTTTAATATCTAATTAAATCATCCAACTGATCATCTTCGTTCGGTATCAGGAGATTGCGATTAAACCTAATTTTTGTAGGCAGAAGATTGCAGGGTAACTTTTTCTAAGGTCTTTACTATTGTATAATAGTAACTGGGATATTAAATAGGTACTAAAAGAATGTAATAAAATGAAAATTACAATAAAATTAAAAATCGTTATCATGTGCTATCTGAAACGATACCATATACTACCTCTAATTATACCTACATATTACAAGTAGTTGTTAGTTATTTATCAAATTATTAAATTAATAATAATTGCTTTTTATTTATTTATTTCGCGCCTATGGTTTACCGCTTGAAGGTTTTATTAGTATCTTCTGATAGCGAACAGAGTATAGTGCTGATTGGTTAAATCGTTAATTGGTAAGAAACTGAAGTCGTTAATCGTTCTCAAAGTTGAATTAACCCAGATAATGGAAAAATACACGCGAAATTGCGACAAATACGTATCATCTTGTACTAACTGAACTGCTAAATTTAAACGTTCGAAAATGATAAAATTGATAAAACTTCAGTAGTTTAAAATACTATTTTTCTCACTTAATTTCTAAAGGATACTTTATAGATTTTCATATGCATTTCAATCATTCATACACTTTTCATACACTCTTCTTACACTATTCATACAGTTTTCTTATTCAGAAAATCTATTTACAGTTAGAATAATAACATCAAGATAAGCGAGGCTTGAAAATGGTGATGTAAGAATACATACAAATCGAGCTCACGCAGTGAACGAGACCTTACTTTGATAACATTGTGCTTAATTGTGTTTTTAATAACACATTACAAAAGTTTACCTACCGGAAAATAGCGTTAATCAAAAACCACATTAAACCATACAGCATAAATTCGAGAAAGAACGTCTTCCTAATAGCACTGAGTAAACTGGGAGGTTTATTCTTCGTTTCCGCCTTGACAACTTCATCGTTCCAATGCTTCTCTAGCTTATTCGTGAGCCTTTCCGATTTATCAGGATCCAATGCTTTGTAAAGGTCTTTTAATTCCAGCAAATCGTTTTTTCCTTTGCGGACTGTTTCGATCATCCAACTGAAAAACATTAAAGTTTCCTAGTTTATTGGGAAATAAAGTAATTTCTTAGGTAATATTAAATTAGTCAAATATCTAATCACCTATAAAAAGATTAATTAACATGCAACATATGTATACGTATGTATTTGTGTATAAATAAATTGCGATAATTTTGGGATTACTAAAAATGTCACTAAATAATCGAAAATAATTAGATAAGAGGTCATTAAATTCGCTACAAATTATTTTTTAGGAATATTACTTTCTGTATAATTCTAATTAAATAAAAATTATTTAAATAGAGTCTATTTTGTCTTTCTTTTAGAAGAAATTTTTAATGGCATGTCGATTTTCGGTTTAAAATCAAATTATCAAATAGCACGTGTATATCAATACCAACCTAGATAATATGTAATTAAACCCCGAATTGAAAAATTTCATAAAAAAATGCACTTACCCGAAGAATAATTTCGTTAGACAATTTGCCCTTTTCTTGGGATTCTCCCTTTTCAATTTGAAGCCGACATCCATTTTGTTTATTCTTTCATCACCCTTTCACGCTCATCCTTATTAAAACGGTCGTTAAAACGGTGTTTAACATCGACAAACATTCGTACAAATCAGGTTTTTCGTCCGTTTGTTTATTTTCATTTCGATAAATCGTGTAATGAATGTAATTAACAACTGTTTTTTGATTAAGTAAATCTGTAATTTAAAAATAATTTTTATGGATATCTTATAATTCCTCGTAGGCCATTTACATTAGATACCGTTGCGTAATTCGTTTTAATTTGCGCATTCTTTATATTAGTATTACTGGTTCATTGAGAAGGTGTAATGGATGTAAAAAATCCACTAATTATAAAGTTTTAATCTAACCAATAATACAGATATTAATTTCTTTATAATAGCATATTCTCTCTACTGTTAGAGCACAATATTACCTAAGGGTATATCAGGACTATTAAAGGTCTTATCGGTTTTGAGAGAGTTGCAATATCAATTATTCAAAACTTCCCAGATTTTCTCTTTCACTGACAATGAGATATTAAAGGATTGTTTTTTAATTTATTTACATAGAAACAACCTTTGACTAGTGTTAAGAAACTCTGAGAGGGTTTGCTGTCTGCACGTGCAGACTTTGCGCGATAAATTTTATTTTTCCAGTAATAAAAGAACCTAACGTTTTTCTAACTGTTATCTAGAATTGCTACTCCATATAGAAGGATATCTCAATAAACTATAATTTATCAGTTGTGCATAAAAGTTGTATATTGTGTAAGAATTTTTTGTAGTTGTTTGTTACTGTTTAAAAATGTAAAGGAGGACTCTCAGGAAAAAAATACAATTTTTAATGCTGGAGTTGTCTTTTTACATGATTGTAGGCTCGACCAATTTTGGCGGAGTTTTTGAAACACCCTGTACGTTATTTATAATTGCATTTTTCCCATTAACGATTTATCTACGAAATATAAATAAAAGAAAAGTGCATATATAAAACACATAATTCTATTTTTACTTTTCAATTTTCCACAGATTTTACATATTTTAGTAGATAACTATAACAAACGTTTCTTTCGGTTTCTTTGTGTAAATTGATCCAGTAAATATTCTAGGTGTGTCCAGAAAGTAAGTTCCGTTTGGTAATTGAAAAAAAATCATGTAGTTACATAGATAGAGTGGAAAAATATTCATTGCACAATAACCTAAAGTTGTCGCAAGTTTTCGAATTGCAATGCTTTAGTAAGAATTTCAAGAACTATTAGCTTATCGAGAGATTTGTGGAAATTCCTTATCAAGATCTTCATTTGTAAACCTAAGGTTTTCCTTATAATCTTCAATTTAACTGAACGATAGTTGAAAACACAGACCACAAATGCCCACAAAATTTTGAAAACTTACTTTCTGGACTCACCTAATGTTTCTATGTACAAACTTTTTCCTAAATCTATTCCATTCAGTCAATTAATCTTGCAACGTTTCTATTTCTTGTCCAAATTCACCAACGCTATTCTTATAGGAAATATTTCATTCGGACACCTTTTAACATTTGCATTTAAAGCACAAAATCATTAACTAGTGGTTTTATTCCCGTAGGAAATATGTTGGTAACCAGCAACATCACCACAGATGTAATTATAGCAATCTCAACGATTGCCATCATCATCTATTTCTATGTGAAACACCAGTATTCGTATTGGAAGAGGTTGGGCGTGCCACAATTGAAGCCGACATTTCCTTTAGGAAACTACCCTTTCACCCTGCCGAAGGGCCTGCAAATAGGAGCTTACACACGCCGTTATTATGAGGCTTTTAAAAAACTGGGAGCTCCCTACGGAGGTAAATCTTATTCTCTTCTACAAAATAATGCTCGGCGCAAAAATGCGAAGTTAATAACTACAAATTTTTATTCAACATTTTAGGCGTTTACATTGGTTTGACTCCAACTCTGGTGATTACTGACGCTGATGTCGCCAAAACTATATTGGTAAACGATTTCAATAACTTCACCGACAGGAATATGTACAGCAGCAAACATCAGCCTGTATCGGTGAACCTTCTATCGCAAACAGGAAAAGAGTGGAAGGCTGCTAGGGTAAGTCGCCCTTTATATTCGAAAATTACGTTTCAAAAGAACATTGTATTTTCAGGCAAAGTTTACCAGTTTATTTACGACTGCCAAATTAAGGTCTTTCATTAATTTTGCCGCTACATGTAAGCAGGACTTGGTCGCTTATCTGGATGAATTCGCCGATGGGAAGAAGGATGTGGCTATTCGTCGAGTCACTGGTTTATACGTAGCAGATGTCACAAGTAGCCTTTTATTTACTTACTACATTCATCTATTCATCACCTGATGGGTATATCATCCAACATAAAATTTTCTTTCAGCTATGATACTCTTCGGCTTCCACGCCCACAATTTCAAAAGCGAAAATAAGGAGATCAACAGCTTCGGAAGGGCGGTATTCGAATCGTTTACGCCGCTGTACCAACTGAAGCTGCTGTTGACCCATTGCTATCCGAAATTGGCGCGATTTCTGGGCGTCGGTAACGTGAACAAGGAAGTCGAGGATTTCGGGAACGTTTACATACCCAATGCGGTGGAGTACAGAATAAAGAACAATATACGAGGAATTGATTTCTTGCAGTTGTTAATTGACGCCAAAAAGGCTGGAGTGGAATTGACCATGGACGAAATGGTCTCGCAAGTAAGTTATACCTCACCAAAGCAGTTGAAAATTGCATTAGGTATGCAAATGGTGAAGAAAAATGGACTAAGATAAAGAATAATGGAGTTACTCACCACTTGAAAACTGTCTTTATTTCCACTCTCCTTATTATAATTTTGTTACGGCGCATCCACTTTCTAAAAAGTTCCAACCGCCAAGCTGCATTTAGTGAGGTATACCTGTTACAGTTATCTACTGGTACTTATTATTTAGCAATTGGTATCTCTTTTGGTAACAGTAAAATTTCAACAATACAAGTAATTGTCGCATCACTTCTCGAAGGTATTTCGTAACTCGAAAATAACTGTATTATTTTAACCACTCAGTAGTAATATATTTGAATTGCACCTAATTTGCAACAATTTTGCAGTCTTTCATATTTGCGGCTGGTGGACTGGAAACTTCTGCGAGCACTTCAATGGTTATGTTATACGAGCTGGCCAAGCATAAAGAGTGCCAAACGAAAGTTCGCGAGGAAATTTACCGTATTAGAGAAAAATACGAAGGAAAGACAACGTACGATTCGCTGATGGAACACACTTACCTTCAACAAGTCCTAAACGGTTTGTGGAAATCACTGTATACTACAATTTTACTAACTTTTATCCCTTCGATCGACAATTAAAAGCGCAATCTTGCGCCTTGCAATTGTAGCAGAAAATATATCCTTTACAGTTTATGTAAAAACCTTTTTTTATTTTAGAGGTTCTAAGGATATATCCTTTCGTAACCAACCTATATCGGATATGCGTTCAGGACTACAACATTCCCGGAAGAGATTTGGTCATTGAAAAGGGCACACCGCTTCTTATACCTTTGGTTGGTTTTCACAGAGATCCAGATTATTTTCCAGAGCCCTTGAAATTCGATCCTAGCAGATTCGATGATAAAAATGACAAACAGAAGGGATACCTTCCATTCGGGGCGGGACCCCGCAATTGTGTCGGTTAGTATCTTAAATTTATTATGTTTTAGCTTTTTCTAAAAATACCTCACAATTACAATTGTAAAATTATATTTTTCATAAGAAGATCTATAAGACGATTCATAAGAAGCAGTATTATTCAAGTCTTATAGACGAGTAGCAGACTCGTCATTTTATTATTGATTTTCTTACTCTGTTCATCTTATTGTTTTTATATTATGTTTTTTCTTTCAGCTGCAAGATTGGGAATGATCCAAAGCAATCTGACTGTAGTCGCAGTCATCGAAAATTACGAAATTTCGCTAAGTCCGAAGACTCCAGACACACTGGAAATGTGTGAAAATTCATTTACTCTTAGCTTCAAAAATGAAATTTTTCTTAATTTTAAGAAAATTCAAAATTGAGTTGTATTATAGGTTGTACCTATTACACCAATTTTTAACACAACACATTTTTGTTAAAATAAGTAGTTTTTACCTACCTTTTTGTACTTTTATGACTTTTTAATATACTTTATGGATATTGAGATCTGATGACGGTAAAAATAACCGAAATTTTTAGAACATTTATTTGATGTATGCTATATTATACATATTATATTATATCTGTTATTAAATATTATAAATTATTCAAAAAATCTTACGTTTTCTTATTTCTGCCCCTCCTATTATCGTAAATTGAGGATTGTTATTATTTTAATTTTCTAATAACAACCTTGACAATATTAAACCAAATAGAGATTCTATGCGCAACGTTTACACGCAATACATCTGATTTTTCCGGCAATTGGAAAACCCAATTTATTAACTGGTGTTTCAAAGGAGTATACGGAATTACTAGTTCATACATAAGGATATATCAGGAGATTCAAATTTAACACCCCAGCAGTAAGTATATTTATGTTTATTATTATTTAAGGGATTACCGTTTACCCGGCAATGCCATTTATTTTCCGGTAATAAAAAAAACTCCAAATTTTATAACTGGTGTCGGAGTTGTGTAATTTGCCCATTTTCAATTTAAAGGTTTTAAGAACCATGCAGTTGTGCCACTGAAAGGTTTAAAATACCAATTTCTGAGAAATTGTCACTAAAATACAATCCCCAGAGAAAGAGTTATGGGTAAGGGTATGAGTAAGATCGAGTATGGTAATGGTAATTGTTGGGGCAAGATTTAGGGGATACATAGAAGGGTAGGGGGTGGTTATGGTAGTGGTACATACCAAATAGTTAGGAAAACTCCTAGACTTTAACTACTTTTACTTTTAATAATTGAGACTCATAAAGGATAATATCAGGCCTAAAACTGTAATGCGCCCTCTGGAATTACTGATCATAAATAAAGAAGCATATTTCAAAAAAATCAGATTCACCAGTTAAGCATAAAAGTTGTTAATTTTATAACTAAGCAGGTATATTTGCATATCATCGTAATTGCATTTAATAACTGCATACTCGAAAACGTTTTAAAATTTTTGATTGCATAATATTAATGAATGCGTAATTACATATCATGTAAATGATATGCAATTATAAAAGTCATATTAAAGATGATCTGCAAATATAAGTACTGATTGACAAGAGTTTATCATTTTCTTTTTTCGATAAGAAGGTTTCATATATATACCGTGTAAATAATTTGTAATTTGCCTTTTAAAATTTGTAACAGTTCATGTCTCTTTTAGTAATTAACAAACGTTTTTTACAGTAAAATATTGAAAATTTATCAAGGTGAATATATTACTAAGATCAAATTTTCTCAATATAAATATTTCATTCGGACAACTTTTAACATTTGCATTTAAAGCACAACATCATTAACTAGTGGTTTTTATTACTGTAGGAAAGATGTTGCTAACCAACAACATCACCACAGATGTAATAATAGCAATCTCTACGATTGCTATTGTCATCTATTTGTACGTAAAACACCAGTACTCTTATTGGAAGAGATTGGGCGTTCCACAAATGAAGCCGACATTTCCATTGGGAAATTATAAATTCAGCTTCCCGAAGGGCCTGCAAATGGGAGCTTACACCGACCTTTACTACCAGGAGTTCAAAAAAATTGGAGCCCCGTTCGGAGGTAAATCTTAATTCCTTATCCAGGCTTGAACGCTAGAAATGCAACTGGTTCAAAATTCTATTTGATTTTTTTTAGGCGTCTACATTGGTTTAACCCCACACCTGGTGATTACTGATCCTGATATAGCCAAAGCTATATTCATCAAGGATTTCAATTACTTCACCGACAGGCACATGTACAGCACCAAGCATCAGCCCATATCGGTGAACCTTATAACACAAAAAGGGGACGAATGGAAGGCTGCTAGGGTAAGTCGACCTTTGTATTCGAAACTTTCGCGTCAAAAGAACATTGCATTTTCAGGCTAAGCTTACCAGTTTATTCACCACGGCCAAATTAAGATCCTTCATTGAATTTGCCACTAAGTGCAAGCTGGACTTGGTCGCTCATGTGGATGAATTAGCCGATGGGAAACAGGACGTTGACATTATTAAAATCACCACTTTATACATTGCAGATATTATAAGTACGATTTTTCGTAATTATTATTACTTTTGTCTACATCTGTTCAGAGTCTCTTGATTTCACAAAATTCCATTTAACTTATGTTTTTTTTCAGCTATGGTACTATTTGGCTTCCACGCTCAAAACTTTAAGTGCGAAAATACGGATATCATCAGCTTGGGAAAGGGATTTTTTAATTCGTTCTCGACAGCGTTTCAAATCCAGCTGTTGATTACCCATTGCTTTCCGAAATTGGCAGCGTTTCTGCGTATGGGTAATGTGCAGAAGAAAATTGAGGAAATCGGGTATACTTTCATTCCCAAAGCGGTCGAGTACAGAATAAAAAACAACATACGCGGAGCGGATTTACTGCAATTGATAATTGACTCTACGGAGCCTGGAAAGAAGTTGCCCATGGACGAAATTGTCGCGCAAGTAAGTTATATTCACAACTAGATTGCCTGTTGTAGTGACTGATACAATCTAGGTTTTTTTAGTATAGGTTTTAGTGATTTTACAGGTTTTTATTTTTCGAGGTATTTAGAGGTTTTTAATAGTTTTTGTTGGTTTTAGTGGTTTTTAAGAGTTAAAATGATTTTCGAAGTATTTAGGAGTTTTTATTGATTTTTGTAGGGATTTGAGTTTATATGAGTTTTTACTCATTTTTATAGGTTTCAGTGATTTTAATAGTTATAATTTTTCGAGGTATTAAAATAGGTTTTCATTACTTTTTGTAGGTTTTACTGATTTTTAATAGTTTATATGATATTCGATGTGTTTTGCGGTTCTTACTAATTTTTGTAGGTTTTTATTAGTCTTTATATATTCCATTACTAGAAGTCATTATTGATGAATCGGTGTTTCTGTTATAAGAATCTAAGTAATTGTTGCATTGCCAATTTCTGAAAAAAATAATAATGGTTTCTCGTCTTAATCACTCGGTACTAAAATTGTATCTGCCTAATTCACAAACACTTTCGCAGGCTTTCGCTCTTTTGGCGGCCGGACTTGAAAGTTCTTCGAGCACTTCAACGGTCATCTTATACGAACTGGCCAAGCACAAGGAGTACCAAACGAAAGTTCGCGAGGAAATTTACCGCGTTAAAGAAAAGTACGAGGGAAAGGTGACATACGATTCGGTGATGGAACTCACGTACCTTCAACAAATCCTAGACGGTTTGTTAAAATCTCTATTACAACATCTAATTTCTTTAATTGCGTCAATAAAAGCTCTACATTAGCGCTGCGGTTATAGCAGGAAATAAACCGACTTTTAGGTACATTTTGTGGAAAATACTTTTTTTTTATTTTAGAGTCTCTGAGGTTGTATCCTCTAGTAACGAACTTATATCGGGTATGCGTTCAGGACTACAACATTCCAGGAAGAGATTTTCTGATTAAAAAGGACACCCCGCTTATTTTTCCCATGGTCGGTTTTCATAGAGATCCGGACCAATTTCCAGAGCCCATGAAATTCGACCCCAGCAGATTCGATAATAAAAATGAGAAACACGGTGGATTCTATCCATTCGGAGTGGGCCCCCGTAATTGTATCGGTTAGTAACTTTAATTTATTTAATATAATATATTAAAACTATTAGATTTCATAAGAACTTTGAAGCGGTGTTATCAAAATAATAACAAGAGTTAAATGTTTACATTTTTGTTACTTTCAAAATGACGAAGCAGTTATTAAATTGGCTTCTCATTTTATTGATTTTCTTGTTCTATTCATGTTATTTATTCTTATATTTGTACCTTTCATTCTCCTTTCAGGCGGTAAATTGGGTATGATCCAAAGCAAACTGGCTGTTCTCGCAATTATTGAAAATTACGAAGTTTCCTTGAGTCCGAAAACCCCAGACACATTGGAAATAGATGATGGTGCATTTCTTATTCAGTTCAAAAATGTTATTTATCTTAAACTGAAGAAAATTCAAAAATGAGTTGTATTGTAGGTATATTAATTTTTTAATAAAGCAGTTTGTTTAATATATGTAGCCAAATACCTAGTTTTTTTATGTTTCTAACTTAAATTTCATTACCTTTTGCATATATTTTATTGTTATTAAGATCCGCTGATTTGATGATGATGTTAAAAAACCGACTACAAAAACTTTAAGATCTTTTATTTTACTATTTTTTGGTGTATTCTGGCATTAATGTTAATTAGGAAAGTAATTGGAATGGAAAAATACTATAAATTTGCGTTGCAATTAAAGCAAATAAAATTATAAACATTTCAATAAAACTCTCTAAAAAATGCAGCAGCATTTCAACATTTTCTATGGTTTCAACGATAATGCAATTATAATATTAAAACATTGTACATACACAGTGTATGTAGGAAATTTGCTTAATTTATTATAAGCTATGGGATGGGAAGTTTCTTTATTAATAATTGACTAAATAGATAATTTTCGATACTTTTCTTTATTGCTTTTCTAATTATTGCTGCTATACATACTCGTATAAAAAATATTTTCCGAAATTAGTTTCATTTATAATAGCCCGGTTACTTGAGTGTCTACCAGAAAATGTATGTACATTTGACCTATTACGAGAACCTCGTACAAAGTTTCTTTAATTCGATGAGATATTTTTAATATTATAAAATATTCAAAAATTCTCAGTTTCCTCGTTTCTGTCTCTTTCACTGCCGTAAATGATGGATAGTTTCTTACTTTATTTATATTGAAACAACCTTGACAATAACAAACCGTATAGGGATTGCCGTCTACACGTAGTGATGAATATGATTTTTCAATTAATTAGATAAACGAATATTTTACCAACTGGCATTTGGAATTACTAGTTCATATAAGGATATTTCAGAAAATCAAGTTTACTACTAGTCGAGCATAAAAGTTTATTATATAAGTAAGTATATTTATGTTTATTATTTTTTTGTCATTACTATTTCAATATATTATGTACGCACATGTGTATTTACAATTAATTGCATATCATGAGAGAGATAAGAGAAGTGCTATATCTCGTAGAGATGATAATATACTTACTGTACATTTCTGAGTTAGATCTTGCCCCTTTTAGTAATTAACCAACGTTTCATTCGGTGAATTATAGTAAATTAATTAAGGTGAATAATGATATCGTTTTTTTTCCAAAATAGCTATTTCATTAGAACACCTTATAACACTTCCATTTAAGCACTAAATCATTAATTTTTGGTTTTCTTCCTGTAGGAAACATGTTGCTAACCAACAGCACCAGCACAGATGTGATCATAGGAATCTCAACGATTGCCATCATCATCTACTTGTATGTAAAACACCAGTACTCGTATTGGAAGAGATTGGGCGTTCCACAACTGAAGCCGACATTTCCATTGGGAAATTATCAATTCGCCTTGCCGAAGGGCCTGCAAATGGGAGCTTACACCGACCATTATTATCGGGCGTTCAAGAAAATGGGAGCCCCGTACGGAGGTAAATCTTAATTCCTTACCCAGGCTTGAACGCTAAAAATGCAACTGGTTCAAATTTCTATTTGGTTTTTTTAGGCGTTTACATTGGGTTGACTCCGAACCTGGTGATTACTGACGCTGATGTCGCCAAAACTATATTGGTAAACGATTTCAATAACTTCACCGACAGGAATATGTACAGCAGCAAACATCAGCCTCTCTCGGTGAATCTTCTATCGCAAAAAGGGGATGAGTGGAAATCATCTAGGGTAAGTAAGGTATTAATATTCGTGGATCATTGGAGTACTTAAAGAATGTTTTCAGGCAAAGTTTACCGCTCTGTTCACAACATCTAAATTGAAATTATTCATTGATTTTGCCAGTCAAGGTAAGCAGGACTTGATCACTTATCTGGATCATTTCGCCGATGGGAAGAAGGATGTTGCCATTCATCAGGTCACGAGTTTGTTCGTTGCAGATATTATATGTAAGTTTTTTCACACTTATCACTTTTATCCAGATATGTTCAGCTGGAGCGATCGTTTGTTTCGATTCAACATCATTTTTTCTAAGCTATGATACTCTTCGGCATCAACGCTAACAGTTTCAACAGCGAAAACACGGATTTCAAGAACTTCGGAAGGGCTGTATTCGATTCGTTCACGCCGCTGTTCCAACTCAAGCTGCTGATGACCCATTGCTATCCGAAGTTGGCGCAATTTCTGGGCATCGGCAACCTGCAGAAGGAAATCGAAGATTTCGGGAATGCTTACGTGCCCAAAGCGGTGGAGTACAGAATGAAGAACAACGTACGCGGAACGGATTTTTTGCAATTGCTAATTGATGCTAAAGAGGCTGGAATGGATTTGACAATGGACGAAATGGTCTCGCAAGTAAGTTATATACACAGGTTTATCTCATCAAGTGTAGCTTGACAGATGAGAATTGCATTAGATGTACAAATAGGGAAGAAAGATAGACGAAGTTAAAGAAAAACGGAGTCAATTACCACTTGAGAACTGCAGGATGGTACCCATCTGGATGGTATCTTATACAGTGATGGCAAATTCTATGGCCTTAAATTTTTCTGGGTTACTATACTCTCCTTATTAAAATTTTACTATGGCGCATCCACCTTTTTGAAAGTTTCTACTAGCAAACTACATTACTACTGGTACTTATTTTTAAAGAATCGGTCTCTTTTTTAACAGTAAAATTTCAACAATCTAAGTAAATGTTACATTCCTAATTCTGTATTATATTAATCACTCAGTACATTTTCGATTTGCATCTAATTTGAAGCCTTTTGCAGTCTTTCATCTTTATGTCTGGTGGACTGGAAACTTCTTCGAGCAGCTCAATGATTGCTTTATACGAGCTGGCCAAAAATGAAGAATATCAAACGAAAGTTCGCGAAGAAATTTACCGTATTAAAGAAAAATACGAGGGAAAGACTTCGTACGATTCACTGATGGAGCACACGTACCTTCAACAAGTCCTAAGTGGTCTGTTAAAATTAATAATATCGCTATTGCAACTGCAGTAATTCATAAACCATCCACTACCTAAGCAACTCCTGCATATAATGGAACATTTTTTTTATTCCAGAGGTCCTGAGGTTGTATCCCCTTATAACGAATGTGTATCGTGTATGCGTTCAGGACTATACCATGCAGGGAAGAGATTTGGTGATTGAAAAGGGCACACCGGTTATTTTTCCCTTGATTGGTTTTCACAGAGATCCAGATTATTTTCCGGAGCCCTTGAAGTTCGATCCTAGCAGATTCGATGATAAAAATAACAAACACAAAGGATACTTTCCATTCGGAGCGGGACCCCGTAATTGTGTCGGTTAGTAACTTTGATTTATTTCATTTTAGTAGGTATCTTTTTCTAAAAATACTCGTATTCTCGCATTATACTAGTAGATAACGACATATTTTTCATAAAAACATCTAAAGCGGTGTTATCAAAGTCTAATACTTATCTACATTTTAATTGCTTTTCTAATCATGAAACCATTATAAAATAATCGTATCATTTTATTTGATTACTTATTATTATTATCGTTTAAAAATGTGTATCTTTTTATTCTTTTTTTAGCTGCAAGATTGGGAATTATTCAAAGTAAATTGGCTATCGTTGCAATTATTGAAAATTACGAAATTTCCTTAAGCCCTAAAACCCCAGAGGCCCTGGAACTGGTTGAAAATACGTTCACTCTTAGTTTTAAAAATGATATTTACCTAAAATTGAAGAAAATTCAAAAGTGAGTTACATTAATAAAATTTTTAATCAAAATAAGTGGCCTAATGTTGAATGCCTAATGGAATGTATAATTAGAGCAGTTTACTTTGACATAACTAGTATTATATGTAGGTACAATTTTTGTTGTTAATTAACTAAATTGTTGAAATAAATACAAACACATTATAAAAAATATAACAAGCATTTTATTACCTACCTCTAATATGGGCATAATATAACAAATGAACCAATTATTTTACCATGATTTCCCATAATATGATACCAACCTTACAAATAGAGGAATTGAAGCAAATATCATTAAAATAGGATATACTAATATAGATCTCTAATATAAAATTTTTGGTAATATTTGTTAATAATTATTATTCTGTAATAATTGATATTTTAATATAATGAGTCGTTTTATTTAAGTTTCCATGATAATAGCTCAATCCCAACTCCAAACTTATAATTTTCCCAATTATCTTAATTTCATTGTGAATGAATGATATAGCATTTTTTTTCACGCAAGCTTAATAATTTTAGAGGTTGCTCTGCTATTACATAACAGAACTTTTCGCTGTATAGATTCATTAATAAAATGTTTATAAATAGAATGATGCTCACACATTTTAATTTTATTTACGTTTCTATTTTATTGTATTATCACTTCGATTTAACCAGTGAATAACCAGTATTAATACTTCTAGTTTCTGGTCCAAAGGCACTTACACTAATAAGTAAAATTTGAGAAACTCGGAAAAATTCAAGAGAAGCAGGAACTTCGTCTACATCAAGTAATGCAAAGCATTTCTCCCTTCATTTTAAACCTTAAATACTGACGTGTAGTACAAATATAATTTGCACTACTTCACAACTATTCATTGAGTTAATATAATTTACATAACATAACATAGTTATCATAATTTAGATAACATTTCGTACAATATTATTCCACTTTTTGCAAAAATCAAAAAATCAACTGTTCAGAACAGTTATCTATAGTTTGATATGGAATCCCTTTGATAATTACAATTAATGTTACAATTAATTTAATTATCCAAACACATTTTATAAGATCAATTTTTTGCTATTCTGCTAACCTTCCTTTGAAGGTCTTAACTTTAATGTTATAGTACACTATAAATCAAATTTACAAACTGGTTTACAAAATTACCTGGCATATTTAATTTCCACAAAAGATTACTACAAAATTATGACTCGATCGCGTTAGGATTTTACACCAAAAATGCTGATGCTGATGCATATGAGTTTACAATTATTACACAGCGATTAGTCGAGCACGCGCAGCGAGGATCGGATATGCAACATTCTGCGGTGAAGCCGGGGGTGAAGGGGCGGAAGCCGGGGGTGAAGGGGCGGAGCCCTTCACGAGCGTTCAGCGAGTAACTTATATCTAAGTTAGATAAACTTAAAAAAATTTATCTTTGTATCCCTCGATTTTGATTCCATCATCGTGAGTTGCAGAAAAACAGTGATTGTACTATCTACATATGGATGTATACTAAAAGTCAGATAGTTAAGAGGTAGTCACATAATTAATAATTCAGTTTTGTTGTAACTTGGGCCAATAAATCATTATTATTTAGTATCTAGTATTTTTAAACAGCATTCTTTTGTATTATAGTGATAAAACTTAGCGGTGTAAAATGGAAATAAAAGGTAATATTTTAAAACTATTTTCTATTCTGTTCTAAGATATTAGTTTCCACAATTATTATAAACTCTATTAATTTCTTCATATTATGTATATATCTATGTTATGTTAATTATTATCTATATCTTACTTATATGTCTATTTTTTATATCCTCAAATATTCCGCTTTCTTCAAATTAAAATAAATTCTTATTTCTCTTTATTAGGCCGTCTCTTTCCTAGTTTTTGGAGTATCATGCAACAGTTTCAAATCCGAGAAGGCGGAATTCAACGAGTTCGATTTGGTTTTTTTCGTCTTTGCAGGAGGAAAAACAATGTAAAAGCAACAGGATTCCTGCAGAAGTTAATGGATGCACATAACGATAGGATGATACGATTGAAATGATTTCCCAGGTAATATAGTAAACTATACAAGGGGAGACCAATGAATGAATATTTTGAAAACTCTCCTATAAATTTTTTGATGGTTTGTTTAAATGACTTTTCACCTAACTTTGGCTTTGATGAAATTTGACCTTTTTCCTAACAATTGCAATGCCCGATTTCAGCATCATGTTTTTAGGTATTTCCCAAATTCTTTCAAGTAATTCCAAAGGTAGGAATTGGATAGGTACTTATTTTCGGTAGGTACCTACATATATCCTGTCACCTTTAGGTAAGCAAGCCTGGGAATTTTACAAATCAAATTTGCATTATCAGTAATATTGTAGAATTTAGAAGTTTCGCCTAGTTCGAAATCGATAGAACCCTTAGAAATGGAAGAAACGTGGTTTACATTAACTTTAAAAAAATTCAATTTACCTTAAATTCAAACAAAAATAAAAATAGCGGTGATATAAACCTAGGTTTGTAAAAGTCACAACCAAAAACAAATCATTTCAAATGATTTTTACCTAAATGTGTGCTATTTTTTATTCCCTAATGATGTAATATAACATTTTGTTACAGGTTGTTAAACAATCCACATATAAATAGTTCGCTCTTGCTTTATATTTCAATTGAAGAATTAATTTTTTTGGCCTTCCAGAAAATTAATATTAATAGGACATTAGTGAAACAAGATTAACAAGAAACCGTTGATAAAATGCATTATCTGTCATCTTTCTCTTCAATATTATTTGATAAACAAAATTTATCACAGAAAATAATGTACCTATCATTTTTAATACGGTATTTTCACAAATACAATACATTACATTCCAATTCTGGTTTAACAGAATAAGGTGTGTGTAGATACCCAAACACCAAAAATAAATTTTATCTCTGTGTCCTTCGATTCCGTATTATAATACATAATATTCCATCATCGTGAGTCGCAGAACAGTAATTTTAAACTATAAGTAGGAGGTAGTCACACAATTAATTCAGTTTTGTTCTAACTTGCACCAATAAACATTTATTGGATAGTACCTATATATTTCTAAACAGTATTGTGTTTTTAGTATTACCTACAGTATAGTGATAACATAAGAATTACCGGTGTTAATAGAAGTAAAAGGTAATTACATAAATGAACTTGTTATTAATCTTATTTTTAAAACAATAATATCTCCTACGATAATAGGTGTGCCACAATTATTATAAACAATTTTTTTATGTACATATGCATTTTAACCTTTAAAATGGGCGCTGATACATTCAAAGTGGGCGCTGAATACGGGCCGTTTATGTTTCTATTTTATGTTTATTTTTGTTTTATTTATATTCTCTAATATTGTGATTTCTTCAAATACAAATTAATTCTTATTTCTTTTTATTAGAAAATTGTTAGGCGATATTGTACACATATTATCGATTTTCTAGTAGGAACTTACATAGATCTTTTATTAAAACATGGCATTTCAATATTATCTTTTAAACCTGTTTTGAGTGATTTATATGCTAAAATGGAATAATTTCTGTGTTTAATTACTTTTTAAAAATACTGCTATTAATACCTAATGAATTCCTAATGAGTTTTTTCACAATATAATACTCCATAGTAAATTTTAGTACTTAGTGCAGATTTTTTTTTATTTAACTTAGTATTTCAATATTAACTACCTACTAAATTCCTCATTTTCAGGAATCATGTGGCTGACAAATAAATTATCGACGGATCTGATTATAGCGTTTATTACGCTAATAATCGCCGCATATTTTTACATCAAACACAAATACAGCTATTGGAAGAGGAAAGGTGTAGTCCAATTGAATCCAATATTTCCGTTTGGGAATTTCGAAATGAAATTACCGAAAGGTATCAAAATTGGCGCCGATTCGGACAAGTTTTACCAAGCTTTTAAGAAAATGGGAGTTCCATACGGGGGTAAGTGCCCCATATACTGTAAATTTTTATTTTTATTATTGCCATTTTTCTTTTTTAGGCGTTTACATCGGATTGTCTCCAAATCTGGTCGTTATGGATCCTGATATCGTCAAAACTATAGTGACAAAAGATTTCGCCTCATTCGTAGATAGAGGTCTCTACCAAAACCCGCATAAACCCATCACAAGAACCTTGATAACACAAAAAGGAGAGGATTGGAAACAATCAAGAGTAAGTAATTCTTCTACTAACTTCTTTGAATCAAAATCGTAACTTTGTGTTTACTAATGCAAGTTTGTGTTGCTGTCATTAACTCTTTCCATTATCTATTTTTTTTATTAAATTTCAATTTATTATTTCAGTCTAGATTTACTGCTGTGTTAACATCATCGAAATTGAGGAACTTGGTTAACAACGTAGAACATTGTAAAGATGATTTGATTAATTCCCTAGAGAAATCCTCTGAAGCGCAGAAAGATGTAGATGTACATCACACTCTCAGTCTATTCATTACAGACCTCATAAGTAAGCAAAATCTAAAAAATTCATTAACTATTTGCTCATTCTCTAATCTTGTTTCCGCAGCTTTCCTAGTTTTTGGAGTATCAGCCAACAGCTTCAAATCCGAGACGGCGGAATTCAACGAGTTCGGAATGGCCTTTTTCCAAAAATTCACGTTCGGGCACCAGCTCAAACTGTTGGTGACCCAACTGTATCCCGACCTGTCGCGAAAACTGAACCTCAGCAACATCCAGGAGGAGATAAATGTATTCGCCACCGAGTTCGTTACCAAGTCTGTAGAGTACAGGAGGAAAAACAACGTAAAAGGAACGGGATTCCTGCAGATGTTAATGGACGCGCAGGAAGCTGGAATGGACATTGATATGAATGAAATGATTTCACAGGTAATACACTGAACTATATACAAAGACTCATGAATAGAAATTGTGGGAATTCTCTTCTATCGTTGATTAAATTCGACTTTTCTCCTGGCAAATTTAGACAAAAATATTTTTTTATATTTAGTCGTTTGTGTTCTTCGCTGGTGGATTGGAGACATCCTCAACTACTACCACTTCCGTGTTGTACGAACTTTCCAAAAACAAAGAACTCCAAGATAAGGCTAGACAGGAAATAATTTCGGTGAAAGAAAAACACGGTGGAAAGATCACATACGATTATCTCATGGAATTAAATTACATTTATCAACTAATACACGGTAATAACATCTGAAACGATTACATTACGAAGGTTATTTTGAATTAATCGTTTGTTCTTCGCCCATTAGAGGCTCTTAGGATGTACCCTCTTCTGCTGAACATATACAGAGTATGCGTACAAGACTACGAACTACCCGGAACTGATTTGGTCATCGAGAAGGGTACTCAGCTCATCTTTCCTGCCATCGGCTATCACAGAGACGCCGACTTATTCCCGGATCCGATGAAGTTTGATCCCAGCAGATTTGATGATTTCAAAAATACAAAATACAGGGGTTATATGCCGTTTGGAGAGGGGCCCCGTAATTGCGTTGGTGAGTGATTTTCTATTGATTAATCATCGTCTCTTAAAGGACCATTATTGATGGTCTATTTAATTGTCGAAACTGAATTGTATATATTATTTAAAAAATATATTTTTTCAGCTTCAAGACTGGGAATTTTACAAAGCAAATTTGCTTTATCAGTGATATTGGAGAACTTCGAAGTTTCGCCTAGCTCCAAAACGGTAGAACCCTTAGAACTAGAAGGAACGTCGTTTACATTAAGTTTAAAGACTCCTATTTACCTTAAATTCAAACAAATTAAAAAATAGCGAATGTGATGTCTAATTTATATGTTTGTTGAACAATTTTATATTAATTATCATAATTAAAGTTATGTCATTATAATGAGAGCGGTTTTATTTAAGTTAACATGAAAATAACTAAGTTATTATCAAATCTCAAATTAAACATTTTTAATTTCCATAATTGCCTACCTGTTAAACATTGAACTTATGTAATTTCATTATCAAGGTATTATAGAGCATTTTATCTCACGGCACAGCATATAAATAATTATAATAGAAGTACCTACATACATAACAAAGAGCAAAGTTCACGTGAAATATAAGTGATTATAACTTGTTTATAAATAGAATTATTATTTACCTTTCCATATTATCATTACTTCGAATTCGACTTTTCGTCTATATAGATTGTAACAACTTGAGTTATCAAAGATTATTTAATAATTATCAGATTGGGAAATATCAAATGATACGTCGTCAACACGAAAATACAATTTAGTGAAAAAAAATTTTAAAAATATAATTAATAACTTATGATTATAAAGTTATTGAGTGGACACTTTTTTCTCTTTAATTACACTTCAAATTAAATTCATGGAGTGGTTTAGTTAGGTCAATAGTAACATTGTCAAGGGTACTAAATGTTTACTAAATGATTAACAATTATTATACATGTCTATGTATTTGAAATTGTATTAATTAAATAGGCTAGTAAATAGTTTAAGCACATAAATATTTCGTGTAAAGTCGTGCATTTTATTAATTTTTCTAAACGACACAGAATTTTCAATTTCCATCAACCGAATAGTGTTACTTATTAGAAGTGTAAATAGAATTCAAGTTAATTATGTCATATATTTAAAAATAGCTAATTTTAAGAGTTTCAAGTTTTTTAATTATCGTTCATTAAATAGAAAATTTTTTAAACTAATATAATATGTTAAGTTATTATTTTCTAATCAAAACCTTCGTTTTCAAAAAAATTAAAGATGGAAATTAGTTACCTAAAAAAATGACTTTATTCAATTTAATAATTAACTTTAATACCTATTACGTACATTTAATTATTTTAAGATAGAAACTGAAAATTGTTTTAATTTAATCCACTCAAAGCAAACATTTATTGTGATTTTATTATCTAAAAATTATCCATCGGTTTTGTACTTAAGTTCCTACTCTAATAAAATAAAATTATAATTACGAGTAATTATTATTTAATCGTGTATTCGTGTAACACTTACCATTAGTTCTTAACTCTAAAGTCAACTTACTTTACTTTATTATAATAACTAACTATTTTCTTAATTAGATTAATCTAATTTCAATACTTCTATTGATAATAATCAGATAAGATAATCACTGTTCTATTAGAACCTTGCAGTTTGTAATTAAATGTAATAATAAAAACAAATATCTAAAAGTAATAATTTTTGAACACATTATTTAATTCAAATACGAGATCTGTAGACCTTGAAAACAAATTTGTGCTTAAATATACATATGTAGAATATTCATAATTCATGCCAGTCATGCTAATCATGCAATCCTCAAAAGTTATACGCAGATAAAATTTTGTTTACTCATTTTATTAATTGCGTGTCATTACCATTTCATGGAGACTCCACTTCGTGTGAACAACAATGACAATGACTACAAAAAAATACATTATTGTTTCTTTGGAAGATTTTATTATCATTTTATTATGTGATAAAAATGGAAAAAGATGTTATATCCTTATGAACAATAAGTATTAATATGGAAATGGTTAGATAAGATATCGTATCAATATCTTACAAGACGAATTAATATAATCGTTCATTTTAAAGTGTTACGCTTTTGTAAGGAGTAAATTCCAGGTGAATAAATTAAGATTGGGTAATTAAAAAATATGTTTAATTTTTGACTAATTATTTATCCATTTTTGCATAATTCTAATTTATTTGTGAACTTTACGAAAATTTATGGAAAACACTTATTGCCCTTTTCTAATTTTCCCGTTATATCTTCCAATTTCGTAATGTTGCCGAGGATAATTTTAAATGGTACAGTAACACCTCAATTAATGGACATCTTCTTTCTAATATAAATAATCTTGTCGTAGAAACATACGAATACTAACATCTAATAATTACACTCTTAGCTCTATTTAAGCCCTCTATTGTAGACCTCTATTGTACCATTTAAATTTCCCTATAATTCATCCCAAATTTCTTAATACAGCACAGGAATATGTTAGGTGGTACGGGGGCACCTCCTTTTATATCTTGCCCTTTTTCTTCCAGATAATTAACCAAGTCTTGCTTCAGCTATGCTAAGAAAAGACTTCATTACAATATTATCGTCACTATTTACACTATTTCCTTAATCTGATTCCTTATTTGCACCATCGAATTTCCCCATAGTTTCTCCATATTTCCTTATTTAGCTCGAATTATTTTTAGAGATCAATTTAAATCTGACCGTGCAGCCGGGTGATGAAACTCTGATTTAATTTAATACCTACATGCGCCGGCTCCAAATAATCTAAAATTTAAGTAAACATCATTAACCCCAAATTAAACAAGCATATTTTTTATCTAGATTTTATATAAATAGTAATCATAATCCGTTGCCATTTCAATCTTTTCAAGAAACTAATAGACGAAGTGGCTACCTACTATCAATATCTACGCTATTTTATCATTTCGTTCGTATAAATAATTGAGCTACGAGTTTCAGTGTCATTCGCATAGAAAATGCTGCTAACAAATTCGTTCGTAATCGATTTGTTGTTAGCTTTGGTAACCCTAGCGGTGGCCGGTTACTACTATGTGAGACATAAGTATAGTTATTGGACCAGTAGGGGTGTACTTCAGTTAAAACCGACCTTTCCCACGGGAAACTATGGGAACGGTCTACCGAGAGGTATAACTATCGGACGTGTATCGTATCATTTATACCAAGAATTCAAAAAAGCCGGTCACAAATTTGGAGGTAAGTTCAGTTCTTTATTAATTAGGTACCTTTTTCAGTTATTTCTCTATAAGGATTTGCTGTTTCGGTACAGTTACATTCAGTTTATTTGCTTAAGTATGTACCTTTGTTATAACAATTCGATATTGTTTGATTTCCAGGTGTCTACATGGGTCTGGACCCCTACCTGGTAATCATGGATCCCGATATAGCGCAACAAATATTGACCACGGATTTCACCCATTTCGCAAACAGAGCTATCTACCAATCTCCCAAAAACCCCATAACCAGTAACATAATCACCCAAGAGTTTAAAGAGTGGAGAAACGCAAGGGTAAGAAAATAGTGTATATTTATTAGAAGAAAAAGTTTACAAACATACATCTATTTTTAGACCAAATTGACCCCTATCTTCACATCGGCGAAGATGAAGTTCTTCTTCAATAACATGAATAAATGCAAAGATGTGTTTGGACAGAATTTACAGCGCGTAGTCAATGACCCGAACAAAGACATCGATATCTATGAAACTATGGCTTGTTACTTCACGGATATAATATGTAAGTATGAAATAATTCGACTAATTCCAGGCAAAGGTCTTGTAAAGATTTCCCTAATCGAAACTAATCAAACCAAAATACCTTATTGTTGAGCTCTTAAACAATTCCAGTACCTACCACATTTATCTTCTTAGTCCATATTTCTTCTTCAAGATAATCTGGAACAAACTCTTTAACAACTGCTTTATCACCTCCACATCCTTCTCCAACATCAAATCCTCTCGTTTCACCTCAATCTTTTCATTCAATAGCTTCATCTTCACATTCGAAACATCCTCCAACGTCTTTCCTTACATCTTCAGCAACAATTTCAGCAACGATTTCCGGAATGAATCGATTTCCTTTTTAAGCCTCTGCGGTGTTCGGCGTCGAGGCGAACAGCTTCACCTCCCCCGATGCGGAATTCCGGCGCGTCGGCAGAGACCTGTTCGATAAGTTCTCCAGGAAGGAACAGCTGAAACTCTTCCTGGCCATCTGCTACCCGGGCATCGCGAGGCTGCTCAACATCGGCTACATCCAGGACAGCGTCGAGGAGTTCTTCAACAACTTCGTGCCCGAGGCGATCGAGCATCGCGAGAAGAAAGGCATCTACGGCACGGACGTGCTGCAAACTTTGATGGAGCTGATGCACTCCGATACGAGCATGACTTTGGAGGAGCTGATCTCTCAGGTATGAAGTTTGACGCGTGCTTTTGATGAAAATTAGATGGTAATCTTGTTTTACGATTTAGTCGTTTATCTTCTTCTCTGCTGGATTCGAAACGTCGTCTTTTACGTCTTCGATGATGCTCTACGAGCTCAGCATGCACAAGGATATGCAGGACAGAGTAAGGCAAGAGATTAACAATATTTTGAAGGAGAATGGCGGACAATTGACCTACGAGTCTCTAAAGAGCATGAAATACTTCACGCAAATCTTCTACGGTAACATTGTTTGAAATTTTTCCTGCTGCATACTAACTATAGGTTTAAATTTATTCCAGAAACGATGCGGAAATATCCAGTTTTAGCTACTATTACTAGAATATGTGTGAAGGATTATGAATTTAAAGGGCACGACTTTAAAATCGAAAAGGGCACCGGAATCCTTATACCTCAGCTGGGCTTCCTCAGTGATCCGGATCTTTATCCCGATCCGGAGGTTTTCGACCCAGAACGTTTCGCTGAGAAAGATACAAAACATCTAGGATATATGCCTTTTGGAGAGGGTCCCAGAAACTGTATAGGTATGATTAACATTAAGCACTAGCTGAGCTTTTTAAGCGTAAAAAATGATTGGTAGGGATGATCTTGAAAGATTCTTGGAAAGACTAAGTAGAGAAAACTTTTTAATAGAAAATATTCAGATAGAAACTTCAAGAGTTCTTCGACATCTTCATTCTCAAATTAAAAAATAAACTTTACGAAGAATTTTAAGTAACTTTTACTAATTAAAACTGGTTTTACAGGAAGCAGATTCGCCATCCTGCAGGTGAAATTAGGAGTGGCGGAAGTGATAAGGAATTTCGAAGTTTCCCTCAGCCCTAATCACAAGGAACCGTTGGTCTTCAACGAATTTACATTCGTTACCAAAGTAGATGAACCGATTCTCTTAAGACTCAAAAAGATTAATTATTAATTCTTTTCGCACACACAATTTTTAGAACTGTTTATTTTATGCTTTAGTAAGTTTAAATATTAAACCTGGCATATATTTGTTTCTTTGTATAAATTAAACCACAAGAGACATTCATTTGATGTTCTTAAAATCAAATTTGAAACCAGTTCGATTGTATTCGGCAAATCCACTGGTTCTAAAATTAAGGTCCTGATGTTACCATACTAGTAACTGCTTTCAATTCAAATAACAGCTAAATGTTGATCTAATATACTATAAGTAAATTGTACAGGGTTTTTCACGATAGCAATTCATTAGAATTTTAATGAGTTTTATGAGAACATGAGAACTCACTATACTAAGAAGAACACTCGAAATTTACGAGCTATCAAATAAATCAATAAAAAGAATCACGATGCTGTTGATACTATTTTTAGGCGACCTTGCTTGAAATTATACGATTTTCTTTGGAGCAGACGCAAAAATTCGATTTTTAATCGCGCAACTTTTCAGCGGCATGATCATACTTTGATTTTATGCAATGTATACCTACATACGCCGTCTCCACTTAACCTAAGAACTATGTAAACACCATTAACCCTAAATAAAAGACGCACATTTTTATCTATATTTTTTTGTATAAATATGTAGGTAATAATCTAATCATAATTCGTTTCCCACTTCAATCACTTCACGTGACTACCTCTCCTCTCAATTTACAAGCAAATTTATGTCTTCGTTCGTGTAAATAATTCGAGTTTCAGTGGCATTCGCAGAGAAAATGCTGTTAACTAATTCCTTTGTAATAGATTTGCTATTAGCTTTAGTAACTCTATCGGTTGGCGCGTATTACTATGTGAAACATAAGTATAGTTATTGGAGCAGAAGGGGTGTACCTCAGTTAAAGCCGTCGTTTCCCAGGGGAAACTATGGGAAAGGTTTGCCCAGAGGTATTGCTATTGGAGGTGTATCGTTGGAATTCTATCACAAATTAAAAAAAGCCGGTCACAAATTCGGAGGTAAGTTCAGTTCTTTACTCGCTAGGTGTGTTTTTCAGTAATTTCTCTATAAGGATTTGTTGTTTCGGTACAATTACATTCAGTTTATTTGCTTTAGTATGTACCTTTGTTGGAACAATTCGATAATGTTTTATTTCCAGGTGTCTACATGGGTCTGGATCCCTACCTGGTTGTCATGGATCCCGATATAGCGCATCAAATAATGACCTCAGATTTCACCTCTTTCGCAAATAGAGCTATGTACCAAACTCCCAGAAACCCCATAACCCATAATATACTCACTCAAGAATTTCACGAGTGGAGAATCGCAAGGGTAAGAAAATTGTATATATTTATTAGAAGAAAAAGTTTGCGAAAAACCCTTCTATTTTTAGACCAAATTGTCGCCTATCTTCACATCGGCCAAGATGAAGTTCTTCTTCAATACCATGAATAAATGCAAAGATGTGTTTGGACAGAATTTACAACGCGTAGTCAATGACCCGAATAAAGACATCGACGTGTATGAAACTATGGCTTGTTACTTCACAGATATCATTGGTAAGATGCCTGAAAAGTATGAAATTGTCTGAATAATTTTAGGCAAAAGTCATGTAAAGTTTTTCCTAACTATGGGCAACAAAACTACCAAGTCTGTATTTGCATTTGCCCGTATTTCACCATTCCACGTTTATTTCCTCATCATCTTACTCAATTTTTTCTCCAATATAATCTGCTACAATCTGTTTAAGAGCTTCTTTATCACCGTTACATTCTTCTCCATCATCCAATACTGGTCTTTTCACCTCAATGTTCTCGTTCAACAGCTTCATATTTATATTCTAAACATTCATCAACGTCTTCCTTAACATCTCCTGCTACAACTTCTCTAACATCATCTTCATATTTACCACATCCTGCTTTATTTCGGTTTGGATTTCTGGCCAGAACCGAGTTGGGTTCCAAAAAGCCTGTTCGGAAGCCAAATCGGAAAGTCTGGATTTCTGGATAATTGGATTTCCTTTTTAAGGCTCGATGGTATTCGGCGTCGAAGCGAACAGCTTCGACTCCCCCGACGCTGATCTCCGGCGCGTCGGCAGGCACATGTTCGATACGTTCTCCACGAAGGAACAAGTGAAACTCTTCCTGGCCATTTGCTACCCGGACCTCGCGAAGCTGCTCAAGGTCGGCTTCATTCAGGACAGCATCGTGCAATTCTTTAACAACTTCGTACCCGATGCGATCGAGCAGCGCAAGAAGCAAGGCATCTACCGCACGGACATACTGCAAATTTTGATCGAAATGATGGACTCCGATACGAGCACGACTTTAGAGGAAGTAATCGCTCAGGTATGAAGTTTGACATACTGTTGATGAAAATTAGATGGATATTTTGTTTTATGTTTTAGTCGTTTATATTCTTCACTGGCGGATTCGAAACGTCGTCATTTACGTCTTCGATGATGCTCTACGAGCTCAGCAAGAATAAAGATATGCAAGCGAAATTGAGGCAAGAAATAAACGATATTATGAAGGAAAATGACGGGCAATTGACCTACGAGTCTATAAAAGGCACGAAATACTTCACGCAAATCTTCTACGGTAACATTGATTGAAAATTTTCCTGCTGCATACTAACTATAGGTTTAAATTTATTCCAGAAACGATGCGGAAATATCCAGTTTTGGCTACTATTACCAGAGTATGTGTGAAGGATTATGAATTTAAAGGGCACGATTTGAAAATTGAAAAGGGCACCGGAATCATTCTACCTCAGCTGGGTTTCCTCAGTGATCCGGATCTTTATCCTGATCCGGAGATTTTCGATCCAGAACGTTTTGCTGAGAAAGATACCAAACATCCAGGGTATATGGCTTTTGGAGATGGACCCAGAAACTGCATGGGTATGAATAACCGTTTCACGACATTCCATCACACGACTATAGGGGTGATGATCTGTTGTGGTGATGATCGTCGATGTTATGAAATGTCGCAGTAATAGAAAGTCGCATGATAAATAGTAGTCTGATGGAATGTCGTGGAATCATAAATAACATGATAACTATCTAAGCTCCGAGCTTAATAAAGAATTTGTAAGAGTGTTCTTGAAAGTTTGTTGAAAAGACTAATTAGAAGAAACTTTTTACTTAAAAATATTCAGATAGAAACACCAAGAATTCTCCAGCATCTTCATTCCCGAGAAGGAAGTTGAGCCTTGAGTACAACTTCAAGTCTTTCATACTAATTTAAAACTCTGGTTTTACAGGAAGCAGATTCGCCATGCTGCAGGTGAAACTGGGAGTGGCGGAAGTGATAAGGAATTACGAAGTTTCCCTAAGCCCTAATCACAAGGAACCGTTGATCTTTAACGAATTTACATTCGTTACCAAAGTAGACGAACCGATTCTCTTAAGACTCAAAAGGATTAATTATTAATTTTTGTCGCTCACACACATTTTCGTATACTGTTTATTTTTATACTTTAGTAAGTTTAAATATTAAACGTATTTCTCAGAGAAAATTTAACCATCAGAGATTCATTTGTTCTCAAAATCAAATCTGGAACCGGATAGTTTGTATTCGGTAAATCCCCTGGCTCTAAATTGAAGGTCTTGATGTTACCATACACTATAACTGCTTTTAATTCTTTAATACAAAATAATACTCTAATAAAAAAGTTACAAAAAAGTTACTTCGCTCGCTCGGTGTGATCACCCTGTAAATCAATTTTTCTGTTTTCCTTAGGATAAAAACACTCAGTAGATATATCAATCAATTCCCACAATTTTCTTAAGATAAAAATACCCTGTACATCATTTTTTATTACGTTTTAATAAAGATGAGAAAGCTACAGTAAGCCAAGACTTCGTTACAAAATGGTCAATAATGTCAAAACTATTAACACTATTTTTAGGCGACCTTGATTGAAATTATACAATTTACTTTGGACCAGACAAACAGATTTGACAACGGCGAAAAAAATATTTTGATTTTATAAAAATGTATAAATAAATCGTATGCATTTAATCTATAAAGGTTAATCTACGAAAGTAAACATCATTAACCCTAGATAAAAGACGCACATTTTTATCTAGAATTTCTATATAAATGTTGCTATTATTCATAATATGTTGTCCACTTCATTTATTTCTAGTTCCTACCTCTGATCTCAATTTACAAGCCATTTTATGTCTTTGTTCGTATAAATAATAATTCGACTTTTAGTGGCATTAGCAGAAAAAATGCTGCTAACAAATTCCTTTGTAATAGATTTGCTATTAGCTTTAGTAACTCTATCGGTTGGCGCGTATTACTATGTGAAACATAAGTATAGTTATTGGAGCAATAGGGGTGTACCTCAGTTAAAGCCGTCGTTTCCCAGGGGAAACTATGGGAAAGGTTTGCCCAGAGGTATTGCTATTGGACGTGTTTCGTTAGAATTCTATCACGAATTAAAAAAAGCCGGTCACAAATTCGGAGGTAAGTTCAGTTCTTTACTCGCTAGGTGTGTTTTTCAGTCATTTCAGTATAAGGATTTTTGTTTCGGTACAATTACATTCAGTTTATTTGCTTTAGTATGTACCTTTGTTATAACAATTCGATATTGTTTGATTTCCAGGTGTCTACATGGGTCTGGATCCCTACCTGGTTATCATGGATCCCGATATAGCGCATCAAATATTGACCACAGATTTCACCTCTTTCGCAAATAGAGCTATATACCAAACTCCCAAAAACCCCATAACCACTAATATACTCACTCAAGAATTTCACGAGTGGAGAATCGCAAGGGTAAGAAAATAGTGTATATTTATTAGAAGAAAAAGTTTACGAAAAACCCTTCTATTTTTAGACCAAATTGTCGCCTATCTTCACATCGGCGAAGATGAAGTTCTTCTTTAATACCATGAATAATTGCAAAGATGTGTTTGGACAGAATTTACAACGCGTAGTGAATGACCCGAATAAAGACATCAACATCTATGAAATTATGGCTTGTTACTTCACAGATATCATTGGTAAGATGTCTGAAAAGTATGAAATTGTCTGAATAATTTTAGGCAAAAGCCTAAAAAGTCAAAAGTTTTTCCTAACTATGGACAACAAAACTACCAAGTTTGCATTTGCATTTGCCGGTATATCAGCATTCTACATTTATTTCTTCATCATCTTACTCAATTTCTTCTAAAATATAATCTGCTACAATCTGTTTAGGAGCTTCTTTATCACCGTTACATTCTTCTTCATCATCCAATACTGCTCTTTTCACCTCAATTTTATGGTTCAACAGCTTCATATTCATATTCTAAACAATCATTAACGTCTTCCTTAACATCTCCAGCAACAACTTCTCTAACATCATCTTCATCTTTACCACATCCTGCTTTATTTCGGACTGGATGTCTGGCCAGAAGCGAGTTGGCTTCCAAAAAGCCTGTTCGGAAGCCAAATCGAAAAGTTCTGGATTTCTGGATAATTGGATTTCCTTCTTAAGGCTCGATGGTGTTCGGCGTCGAAGCGAACAGCTTCGACTCCCCTGACGCTGATCTCCGGCGCGTCGGCAAGCACATGTTCGATACGTTTTCCAAGAAGGAACAAGTGAAACTGTTCCTGGCCATTTGCTACCCGGACATCGCGAAGCTGCTCAAGATCGGCTTCGTTCAGGACAGCATCGTGCAGTTCTTTAACAAATTCGTACCCGATGCGATCGAGCAGCGCAAGAAGCAAGGCATTTACCGCACGGACATTCTGCAAATTTTGATCGAAATGATGGACTCCGACACGAGCACGACTATGGAGGAAGTAATCGCTCAGGTACGAAGTTTGACGTGCCTTCGATGAAAATTAGATGGATATTTTGTTTTATGTTTTAGTCGTTTATCTTCTTCACTGGTGGATTCGAAACGTCGTCTTATACTTCTTCGATGATACTATACGAGCTCAGCAAGCACAAAGATATGCAAGCGAGATTGAGGCAAGAAATAAACGATATTATGAAGGGGAATGACGGGCAATTGACTTACGAATCTATAAAAGGCACGAAATACTTCACGCAAATCTTCCACGGTAACATTGGTTGACATTTTTCCTGCTGTATAATTATAAATTGTACAAATTTATTCTAGAAACTATGAGGAAATATCCAGTTTTGGCTACTGTTAATAGAGTATGTGTGAAAGATTATGAATTTAACGGTTTGAAAATTGAAAAGGGCACCGGAATCCTTCTACCTCAGCTGGGTTTCCTCAGTGATCCGGATCTTTATCCTGATCCGGAGATTTTCGACCCGGAGCGTTTCGCTGAGAAAGATACCAAACATCCAGGGTATATGGCTTTTGGAGATGGACCCAGAAACTGCATGGGTATGAAAAACCCTTTCTCGACATTCCATCACACGACTATAAGTGTGATGATCTGTTGTAGTGATGAATTTCTTCGTGATGATCGTCGATATTATGAAATGTCGCAGTGATGGAAAGTCGCATGATGAATAGTAGTGTGATGGAATGTCGTGGAATCATGAATAACATGATAACTATCTAAGCTCCGAGCTTAATAAAGCATTTGTAAGAGTGTTCTTGAAAGTTTCTTGAAAAGACTAATTAGAAGAAACTTTTTACTTAAAAATATTTAGATAGAAACACCAAGAATTCTCCAGCATCTTCATTCCCGAGAAGGAAGTTGAGCCTTGAGTACAACTTCAAGTCTTTTATACTAATTAAAACTTTGGTTTTACAGGAAGTAGATTCGCCATGCTGCAGGTGAAACTTGGAGTGGCGGAAGTGATAAGGAATTACGAAGTTTCCATCAGCCCTAATCACAAGGAACCGTTGATCTTCAACGAATTTACATTCGTTGCCAAAGTAGATGAACCGATTCTCTTAAGACTCAAAAAGATTAATTACTAATTCTTTTCGCAAACACAATTTTTAGAACTGTTTATTTTTATACTTTAGTAAGTTTAAATATTAAACCTGCCATTTAATTATTTCTCGGAGTAAATTTAACCATAAGAGATTCATTTGATGTTCTTAAAATCAAATCTGGAACCAGTTCGATTGTATCCGGTGTGTCTACTGGTTCCAAAATGAAGTTCTTGATGATACCACACAGAACTGCCTTCAATTCTAATATGGCAAAACGTTGACCTAAAATATATTTTGGTAATTCAACAGATTTTTCACGTTAACTGTTCATTAGAATTTTTAGGAGTTTCTGAATGATTAAGAATCAGAAAATTTAGTAGTAAGGTATAGCGAATGTTGAATGGTTGAAAATAGTGTAGAAAAACTCACAACATTGACTATACCTCACTTCTAAATTATCAGATTCGTAACTTTCCAGGCACTCCTAAAAGTTCTACTGTACGACCACCGTAAAAACCCCTGTATATAAATAAAATTTAGCACTACGCCAGTTTCTGGCATGAACCAAACATACCCCTTACAAAGTACAAACTAATAAAGTACCTATGCAATTCCTGGGACCCGCGCTGAACGGGCAGAACGCGAACGGGTGCCTCTTAGCGCAATTCTCCGGCAGGAACCTGTCAGGATCGAAGCGCTCCGGGTCCGGCCAGTCCCTCTCGTTCCGGTGGACGTCGTAGATGTGCACGTGGACCGGAGTGTTCTTGGGCAGCAAGTGCCCCCCGACCAAGGTGTCCTCTTCCAGGTACCGCGCCACTTGCGGCACGCTCGGGTACAGCCTGAGGCTCTCCTTGATGCACCTCTCCAGGAACTTCAACTCGTTCAGATCCTTGATCTCTGGATTGTGGTTGCGGTCGCCCAGCGACGCGCAAATCTCCTCGTAAATTTGATCCTGGAAGAAGATTTGTCGGAAAAATATGCGTGCGAGAAGAAGAAGAAATGATAGTACCTGGTGAGATTTGTGGTTTGCTAGTAACATCAGCGTGAAACAAATCGAAGTGGCTATTGTATCGTGACCCTAAAATTGATTTTTGAACAAAAGAGATAACAACTGTCTAATATTAAAAGCATTTCGTTGTACTGATGGGGAGTTTTCAATTTATTTTACCTCGAACAAAAATGTGTTGACTTCATCTTTGATGCCTTTATCGTCGATAACTTTTCCGTTGATTTTGGCGTTTATTAGCAAATCCAGAAAGGCCATTTTTTTCCTGTTGGAATAGTTGTAGCGTTCGTCGAAGGTGTTGAGGGATTTGCTCCGTTTCTCGATAATATCGTCGGTGAAGTCGTGGAGAATTTTAACGATTTTTTTCTCTTTGTAGCCGGTTGGAAAGAGATTGTAGAAAATGGCGTTCGAATAGGTCCAAGGTCTCATGAGCCTGTAGTAGACGATTTTGCCTATTTGATAGATGGCAGATACGTAGTTTTTGTCCTGTTCGGAATCCAGGTTTAGGCTTGTCCCCATGGATGTTTCTGAAAAAATACGAGATAATCTCTGATTATTCGGCGAATAATAAGTTTGATATGTACCAGAAATTGAGTAGAGGGTAAATTGCGAAATCAAGGGAACTACATTGGTAGAAGGTTTGCCGATTTCTCCCTTTAAAACCTCCACTAATCGAGCGGTTTCCTTGTTAAATACCTTGACGAATTGTTGTAGAATGGAAAAATGGAATGCTGGCGTTAATATTTTTCGCCTCGTGTGCCATTGAGAACCTATGTAGATAAGCAATAAGAGATCTCTATGAAACTTTAAAATGTGATTTGCTTACCCGAACTGGTAAGAAGTCCTTCTCCAAGCCATAAATTCAAGCAGTTATAAGCGAATCCTTTCTGGATGTTTTTTGTGGTACCGGCGATTTTCTACAACAAATTAGCCAGTAATACGTTAAAGCAGTAGGTACTCTTAAGTATCTACTTTATTCTAGAAAAATGTAGCAGTAGATATACAGAGCTGGTTCTAGAATGGTCATATATAGGGAAAACAGATTAGAGGGAGAGAAATAGGCAGGGATAAAAAAATGCATTTTTAAACTATTTAAAAACCAGTACCAACCTCGAATGCTTCAGGTCCAGAAATAAAAACTACAGGAAACAGATATGTCATAGATACAAGGTAGAGAGGTCCGTGTGTTCGGCTCCATTCCCGCATTTTCTCAAAACATTGTTCTGGAAAACAAGTTTAATAAATAACATACAAATGTGAGGTACAAAAACCTTATTAAGGAAGAATAGAAAAAAATTATGGGTGAGGCTCATTTTCAATAATAATGTTTTATTGCTATAAAATTATTCGGTTATTGACAAAGCGTTTAATCAATTTCTCTGAACGATTATTCCAACAATTAGGCATCGTTAAATCACTTTTTCTTCCTTTACCTAAATCCTTTCACTAAACATTTTGATTACATACAAATTATAAATCCGCTTTTGTAAATAATTATCCAAATTTAGCATATATGCAAGACATAACAACTTAGTGTAAATTACACACATACATATTAATTTTTTTAAATTATAAACGTCTTACATGTTACTAATTACTTCAATATTTTGCCCAGTGCTTACCCACTTATTTTTACTGTTTGTCCCTATTCAAGTAGATCTACAGTTAATACAGGGAGTAAAAATTAGAACACACTCACCTGGTGTACACCAAAGTTGATGAAGATTTCCGAACACTGGGTCCCTTTTTGGGCCGGGTAATTGGTAAATTACCATTAAGTACTTGACGAATTTCACGAGTTTCTTAAAGAATCCGATCGAGAACAAGTAGCTGACGAGAGCCCAAATCAGAACAAACCACGCCAATAACATGTTATTCCCCGGGTTGGCTGGCAAAGGAGTCACTGCATAACACAGCATGTGTATATGAAAGAGAAGTGAGAAAAAATTTGGTAATTGTTGATATTTATTGGATAGTTTTGGGCGAAAATTGTCGGTCTTTTCTATTATGTGCAATTAATGGGAATGTTGATTATACTTCGGTGTGGGAGAAAATTATAAGAGTGAATGATTGTTTGAATAATACAAGTAATTTTATAAGTAAATATATTTAGTTTTTATAGGTACCTAAAAACATTACAGTTTTATGGTATAATCCGCAGAATTTCTATATTAAAGTATAGTGCATAATAAAATAATATGTATAAAGATTATTTAAGTACAACAATGAGTTATAATTAGTTCAAGCAACAATAGTTTATAAAAATATATTTGATTGAATTTTATTATGAGAAACAATCGAATTTTACGCAATTAATGTAATGTAGGAAAAGTATAACATTTAAATATTTATAAAAATAATATTAATTGATTTGATATTATTTGGGAAAGTTACAATCTCACAATATTACTTTCTTTTTCCTTCATATGACAGTAATGGAAGTTGTCTTTGTTATACCCATAGGCCACATATTGCGTACAAATTTGCACTTATCTGTATGAATCGAGGCCAAGAAGAAAAAATTACTGAACAGTAATTATAACAAGTAAAGGGCCAAATGGAACGAAAATCCCCCATTCTAACTCTTGTTAACCTTGTTTAACTCATTATTGTTAACACAAGCATATTCTTCCACGATAAGGTCATGGAAACAACAAATTATTTGATTCACTGTCATTAACATTTTTTTTTAATTTGTCACATTCCTCTTATTTCTTCTGAAAGTAACCCAAGATGAAAACATTCGTTTTCAATATAGGAAGTGTAAGTACCTAATATTTTTATTTAGTTAAATTTATTAAAAAAATTATGTAAATAATCTCACATTTAAAACTTTTTGTTTTTTCAATATAGTTATTACAACTGAGACAATTACAGTACTACTTAAGAGAGCAATTCTCGTTTTAGTAAAAAATTATAAATTCAACGCGATTATTTCAAATTAAATTATAGAAAATAGTGCTATTTAGTTTAATCAATTTGTAGTTGGTCGCAATGGCATCATTTTAACTACTGTCACTGTCATTAGTGTCACAAATGTCATTGTCACGTTTAAAACGAACGTCAATCAAAACATCAAGAGTTTTATGTAATTTTAACTAAATATTATATTTATTCTTTATTATGTATACCAGTAAGGTGCGATTTAAATCGTAAAATATTACCGATCCAATTTATCTAATTTTCATTGAATTCCAGCTATTGAAACGATGCTTCATCCCGACATTAGCAGCCACAGCTGTAGAGGTTAATTCTAAAAATACATCAGAAGAAAAAGAGGAATGTTTAATTAGACCTAGTGAACTTCCATTGTACAAAAGAGAACCACCTTCGATTTTAGCGCCTCCCAAGGAACAGAACCCGCAACTGGCCAAAATCAGTGAGTTCATTGGGTCATTACGGATACAACTTTTTAAATTCACTCACGAATGCAGTCAGTACAAAAAAGTTGGTTTGCAAGAGATTAATAAAAGGAAAGACGACATGGACTGTACGATACTTAGTAATAGACCTGTTTCAAGTTGTAAAGTTTCAATCTTTCAGGGTTAGTTCGTTACTTACAAGAAGAAAATAATACATTACCTAAAATTGGAGCGATTGGTATAGGAGGTTTGACCGGGTTAATTTTTGGCCTTAGAGGAGGTTTAATTAAAAAAACCATTTATTCTACGATAGGAGCGTTAGGTATTGCTTCAGTTTGTTACCCTAAAGAAGCCTCAGAATATGGCCAAATTGGACTTACTGAAGGAAAGAAATATGCAATGGTGTCATATAATTTCATAACTGGAGGTAAATTAACTATTACATCATAACACAAACATAATAACACAACAAAAAATTATTTAGCAAAGAAAGAAGACCCGCCGAAGGAGTTTCCAACGCTTCCGCAACTACCTTCGAGTTTAAGCGAAGTCTGGGAATCCATGAAATCGACTGCTTCATCTTTTATGCCGTCAGATACTCCTAAAAGTAATGTTGCCAACGTGGAAAAGGTAACGGAAAACTTGACAGCAACCTTACCCATCTCCGATCAAGATCCGCCCTATCCTCCGCCTCCTCCGATCCACCTTGAACGACCATTGTCTGACCCAAATACGCTCTATTCCTTCCATAAATATCCTAGTGAATAGAGTCGAAACGATTTTGGGTAATTGTCCTCGAGTAGAACTCGTTATGTGAAGTAAACGGTTTAGTATTTTGTAAGTTTTAATTCGCTTGTATTCGGAGCAGGGCCGGATTTTCATATAAGTTAAAAGAGCCTCATTGGTGGAATAGTTTGAGGCCTCTCTTCGTCTAAATCCGGCCCTGGTTGATAGTTATAATGTCTGAAAACAATGACGGAATATAAACTCTGTATATTTGATATCATTTTTGTATTAATGTGTATTTTTGTTTCAGGTAAACAAATCAGAGTGAAGTGGAATATGAATAGTATTTAAATCAAATAGGAAATCAATAATAAAATCGTATTTGATCAATGAATGTTTTTATTTAAAAAAATAAACAACGGCTGTGTCATCACAGCAGAATAGAGCTTAATGTGTTACATTAAATCGTTTTTTTTATGTATACATGTATGAACAGAACTTAAAACTATCTTGGACTCCATCTACTACAAATTACGTTCGATTTTACAACAAATCAAATGTTAACAAAGGAATCTGAAACGTAATTTGGTTGAAAAAAAAAAAACATTGCTTCTTTACAACTGAAAAATATATCTTATATTATTCAGAAACCTCTAATTGGAGTATTATGAAACTGCCATATACCTTTAGCATTTTATTATTTGCTCTACATCAAATTGTCACGACAAAGCAAGCGAGATAAAAATAATTGAAAAGTGTAATACTTGGTGAATTTTCCATTATGTTAATGACTCGATTAATTTAAACAAAGTAAATCGCTTCTCACATCTTTAACGTCCAGCACTCGTCTTTTTGACAATTTATATTCACATAACAACAACTAATTAAAGAGTAATATTATTAATATAGAAAATATTAATTTTCGTTAAATTTTTTGAGCCTAAACGTAAGTTTTTCAACTAAACCTGAAGGGTATTATAGCATAGGAACAATCTCTTAAACGTATCCCTAGTGGTAGAAGCTATAATAATTAACATCACAAATGTGTTATCACGTGTAGAAAAAAAAAATGTTTTGTAACATACAGCTTTAACCATACAGGGCGATCTGTTAAGGCGATAAAGTCCCAATTGAATTGAACAAAATTTGCTTTATGAATCACCCTGTCTAATTTAGTAGAATTTACATTGCTTACAAACCTTGAAAATAAGAGTCGAGCCCTTTAAATATTCCAATCAATAAACTATAACTAAAAATAATTGTTTCAAAACGATAAAATTTTTAAACAATACAACTTTTAAGCAGTTTTTTTTTACTTTTTTTTACTTAATTTACTATAATACAATTTATTCGCAAATAACAAAAATAGTCCTCAAAATATTCAGTTAAATCAACAAATAATAAAAAGAAACTTCCCAATTCATTTCAGATAAATAAAGAACTTATCAGCTTCACTGCATCGATTAAACATTTGCATTATGCTTACTTAACTTTATATGGACTTTTGATTATACCGTCTAGGGTCATTTGTCTTTTAGAATTATTTAAATGCCTGGTACTCCTCGTGTAATGGCCCCTGTTAATCTCTTCTTGCAGTTTCTTTGCGTACTCCAAATCGGCCTTTTCCTGTTCCTTTTTAAACTCCTTGGCTCGATGGCCTTCATTGGCGTGTCCTCCGTTTTTCCTCGTCGTAAAAGAACTATCAAAGCCGTAAAAAGGGGGACTCTCTGCCCTTAGTACTCGTGCTGTATTCTCAAACAGTTTTTTTCTAGCCAACGGGGATACGTTACAGTTTTTAACGGATTCATCTTTCGAGTTTTTCTTGTGCTTTTTACTAGGAGTGCCGTCCTCATGGCTGAACGATAAGCCGTGTTTTTTGGAAGATTGAGGATCTGAGTTCCGGGTCGAAGGTAAAACTTCGTCAATTTTAGTATCCTTGGGGAACTTTGCGAAAGCTGACTGTACATTACTCGAAGAGAAATTCCTTAAACCACAAGGAGATCTAAAAAAATAGGTTAAAATTATTCACAAGGTAGTTCTTGTAGATCAAATACGTACAATATTTTAACGTTTGCACTCTTGGCGAGTTTCTTTGGAATAACTTTTAACGGAGGTTTCCTGTGCGACGGTGGATTTAATCTGTAATCGATTGGTTTGAAATATCTCATTTCCGATTCGATGCAATCGCTGCCGTCGCTGTGCGTGTCCAAATCCACTAGTTTTTGTAGCTGATGAATTTTTTTGGGAACTTTCTGTAGGATGGCTTCCGAGTCCGATTGCAGCATCCAACAGGTATAGTCTTTATTCGCAAACGTATTGGGATTGTTGGTTTTACTTTCTTCGTCTTTTTTAACGAACTTATCTAAGGGGCCTCGTTTTTTGGGGGTAGATTTTGGTTTGGATTTCGATGATGAGGGATCATCGTTCGACAGTTTTTCTGCTAATTTTTTGGCTAACATTTCATCGCATTTGAGTTTCTCTTCTAATAGGGATTTTTGATATTCCTCCTCTTCTTTGATTTTCTTTATTAAATCTTCACTGGCTTTGATTTCTTGTGCCTTCTTCCTGTTCTGTTCTTCTAGCTCTTTTTGTCTTTGAACTTCATATTCTTTTCTAATCTCGCCTGGCTTCGCTACAATAATATCCCTTTCTGAAAAATAGACTATTAGTTAGTTCTTTTGAACAAATTTACAGAAATATAAACGATAAATTGCTGCTTCTATACATACTTTCTTCTAGGTTTTCATCAACGCCATTTAATTTATTTTTCACGTGCTGCTGGAATTTCTCCTTTATTATCTTCCACAATTCCCCGTTTATGAGTATGTTGTCCTTCCTTACTTTCCTCAACCAAGAGCCTATTCTCATCCTACAAAGAGGGCACACCAAATTTGCGTTCTCCATGGTGCCTTCAAAGCAAAACAAACAAAAGTCATGATTACAAGGGAGTGAGACGGGTTCTATCAGAATGCTCCTGCAGATGGGGCACAGCACTTCGTTTAAAGTCAATGCATTGTAATCTTTGGGCTTGTTAATTATTTTAGGACATTTTTTGGACTTTTTCGAAGCCATATTTACAATATGCACTGGTTGACAGTAATGACAATGACGGTTGACATGACAATATTGACAATTGACGTTTCTATTACTCCTCTTTTTTTTAAATAATAGTCTTTGTAACTACAGTTTGGTATTCTTTAATAAATTAATATAACCAATTAAACACTTGGTAGTTTGTGATTTTTAATTAGGTACAATACTTAAAATACTATAAAAGTTCATTCATAGCCAAAAAGGAATGTTTGGGGAGTGCTTTTATAGTAACTTATTGAAAAGTTGGTAACGCTAGTTCATATGAGGTTGACAACAATGATGTATTTTTGCACCTTTTTTCAAATTTTATTATCTTTGTAGATAAAACTTTATCTCCAACCTTTAGTTGTACGAGCCTGCTTTGTTTTCGTTATCAATTTATCTGGCAACATTTTTTTATGTTGTATGTAGTTATACTTGTGATAAAACGTACGTGGTTTGTGAACCATAAATATTTTAATAATTTGTTGTAAAACTTACAGTAACAACATAGTCGTAAATTTTGTTTAATTCTCCACAGCTTTTATAAAAGTAAAACAAGATGTACCCCTGTTTGTATTGCAACAAATATTTTAACTCCGAAAATGGAATACGGAACCACATAGAGACCATCCACAGTGCGAGGAACATCAAATTCACCACTGTAAAGTTGTTCCAAAGTATGTATTTTTTAATTTACCTACATTTACTAACAATAAATATTTATAACAGATTTCCCAGCGCCACGAGTCCAAATCTGGGAAAGGGATACACTGACTTTTTGGAAATAACCAATTAATTTTATCTACAAACATATTCTGTTAGTAATATGATTATTAAATAAATGAATTAATAAATTCTACTTGAAACCCCAAAAAACAGTATCAGAAAGTTCAATATATATACTTTAAAATAGATATAGGTCATGATTTAAAAAATAAGTAAAATACTATTGTGACAAAAGAGTACCCGGAAATTTGGAATAAAACGCAAAATTCATAATCATTGTAATCATTTTTATAGGTCCTTTTTGGTACTGCTTATTTTAGCTGGTCAGCTACATCTGTTTATTATAAGGCGGCTGGTACTTCACACGAACCAGCATGTTTGCATCGATATCACTTAATGCATAGATATATAATAAAGTGCACTTGATGATATCATTTTTGAAGGACAAAAGCTTTATCGGAATGAGCCTTATTGCCTCAATTCGCAGCATATGTCTGATTGGTTGAGCAAAATCTATCGAGCGATTTCACGAGATATGTTGAGATCACGTTCTACTTCTCTAATACTTAATAGCATGATTATTTTCGCAATTATAACTCAATTACGATAAATTTAATTTAATTCATTTTATAAGCGATCTCCTGACTGTCAGTAAATGTTTTGTACCATTCGTAAATATGGGTTTTCGATAACACAGAGTCACCTCTTAAGCATTTGCATTGATTCGGCCCACGAAATTCCGTTCAAATCCCAAAATATGAGACAAACTCTTTGTTCATTATTTTTGTCCATTGCAAAATTCGCAGAGCACTACTGAGATGAACTGATTCAATCGGCTGCTACAACCAAACTGATTGAGAAATCTCTCTAGCTTTTTGCATGCTAATTAAGAACAGTGTTATCTGCATACAGAAACTTGGAATAGTTAAAAATAATATAAAATGCAGGTAATTTAAATCACAATTCCAGGTACTTTTTTGTTAGAAGGTATCACTTATTGTCGCCCATTTGCTTAATTGCTTTTTTATTGCACAGGTTCTGACAATAACCCACCCACAAATCTCAATCAGAACATCAAGACTTTACATACCAACGTTACATCCGTCACGAGCGAATTGGGCCCGCAACTATTTCAAACACCGACGAATTTAAAACCGCAACCAGCTACAAAGGGTACAAAGCCCAAAACTGCGACTACATATCCCTGCTCATTGTGCACAAAAGTATTTCCAACCTCTGCGCAATTGTTCCAACACAAAGAAGACAAGCACAAAATCACGAGCTTCGAATGCACGTCGTGCTCCCAATTTTTTAAAGCCCTAAAAGATTTGGAACAGCACAAAGCTTCGAAGCACGGAGACACAAAGCAGGACAAGGCGAAAAGCAAAAGCGCCTGTTTGCTGTGCTCGCAGGTGTTTAAAGATGCGGTGGATTTGGAGAAACACAAGGCCACGATGCATTGCAGCATTCCTTCCACAAACCCGTCGGTTCTAGCGCATCAATTGATCCAACTGGCGTCTTCGCAGTTGATTCGAAACGACACGAAGCCGAAGAACGTTTGCATATTGTGTTCGCAGAGCTTCCAGGAGCCGGAACATTTGGAGCAGCATTCCATCGCAAAGCACGGCGTTAGTTCCATTGTGTTAAACAACGTGCACCAAAACCAGCTGCATAAAGCGCGATCTTTGTCGTCGCTTAACAATATCGGGTTCTGCCAAAATGTTGTCACTGCGCCAGCTCAAACCAACATCATTCGATGCATTTATTGCCCGAAAAAGTGCAAAACTCTGCTGCAATTGGACCAGCATAATAACGATGTTCATAAGAACAAGAATTACTTTCCCTGTCACTTCTGTGCTAAACCTTTCGATGCCGATCTGAAGAGAACTGGTCATTTGAAGCAAGTTCACAACTTTGCTGTCCAGCAATAATAAGAGATCGTGTAAAGCTCATTTATAGAAATTATTGGCAAGCACAAGAATTTTTTCGTTTTAAATGAGCTACGTATTTTTTGAAAATGTACCTATACTTTATATTTCTATGTATTTGTTAGTTTTTATGCGATAAAAATCTTTATATTCTTGTTATTTCATATTTAAGTAACGAAGACTTCAGGATTTCAAGTCATGACGAATTGGGTATTTCTAATTTTTAATCGTAAGTGTCTTATTATTATATTTAAATCGTAAGTGTATTTTAATTATAATAAAAGGAACTTTAATAGCTACGGCTTGGGTTTTTGTTTTTGAAACGGAGGATTTCTCCCTCCTTGGTTTCCAGGTTTATTCGGCCTTCCTCCTCCAAAGTTTCCTAATAACAGGATTTAATATAAAAAAAGAGTTGTTTTGAAATTGTATATGTACCTCGAGCAGCAGGTCTGTTCCTTTGATTTTGCGGTCTACCTCCCTTCATGTCCCCTCTGCCTTTAGTTTTAGCGACTGTTTCTTCCTTCACCATATCGATGACTTCATCAGGAATTCGCAGATACTTTATGGTACTCCCACGGATGTAGCATTCTGGCATTCTCCAAAATTTGTCACCATCCTGAAATTAGCAAAATCCTTAGTGGTAGATTTTTATTTTAATTATATTAGAAACAATATTCTCTCTAAAGCCTCCAAATATGGGGGTTGAAAATAGAAAGGTTCACCTACCCTGGATGTGCATATAACTTCTCGTAAGTTAATATTCATCCAATTGTCGCAACTAACTAAATGGCCGTTGTACGTTTCTCCATTTTTTAATTCCACTAGCTGAAATAATCGTTAAAATTGTGAATTTGGTGTAAGGAGAATATTTTATTTGTACAAACCATAGGGTGATTTTGGGCTGTTCTTAAAAGGGAAAGTGGCAGCTGCAACAGAAATATGTATTTTAATAAATATAATTAAGAAATTTGATGTGTAAGCGTTACCATTTTAATTCTTTTTATCAAATTATTGGATAAATTATTTTGTTTTATATTCGCTTTGACAATATAAACTAACCTTAAAAAATATTCTCTACTTTTTTTATGGAAGAGAAAGGAGCTGAATAACACAATTACTAAAGGCTAGGTAAAAATTGTTGGCTGTGTAAACTTTTGAAACAATATTATTTGAAATATTTATTTATTTATTATTCTTATATGATCAAATACGAATAATTTTAATAAATTTTATTAGTCTATTTTCCATTGTTATTTTTACATTTTCTTCTTGTTTATTATAGTCATCTTTTACTTTATCCCTCTTCAGCGTCAACTACTAAATATAATCTGACAAATGGCATTGACATTGACTTTATTGACAATCTGAAAGGAAAAGTCGAAAGTGTCGAAAAAGTTAAATATACCAATCTAAAAATTCACCAACAAGCCGCCTTTATTGCTTTATTCGCTCTTAAAAGACGATTCCCTTTAAAAAAATAAAGACTTCACGTTTTGGTACAATCGATCGAATCCTTTTATCAGTGGTAGTGATCAAATGTTTCGTATAAAATCGAAAAATTGGGTGATAACAATCCCGAATGTCATCCACAAATACTCAGCCTGTGGCTATGGACGTTGACGGTCCTAGTAATGGACCCGGCACACTAAAACGGTGCTCTAGTGCCCCAATGATTAATGAATTCGCCCCTGTAATGACTACAGCCAATGCATCAGTTTCTAAAAGGTTTGCCACTATATAAATCAATCATTTGCGCATCAAATGAGCATAGTAACAAACAATACACTGAACAAGAACAATTTATATTTATGCGTTTTTAGGGAACATCAACCCTTTACCTTTGGTTCAAACTCACAAACCAGAACTAGAAGATTTAGCGCGAGTTTCAGCCAAGTACCAGGCTCACCGGTACTAATGTTTATCAACTTTACATCACCATTCTTATCAACGATGCTTTGTAGGTGTTGAACCCGCACGTAACGCCGCGCATTAACCAGCTCAGACAGGAGGAGCATGAAGGGATCAGCAACACGCGGGAACTGGCCCACGAACGGGAGATCCACCACGCCATGCAAATATCCCAGTCATGGGAGGACCTTAGTTTAATGAACGACAGTAACGAATCGTCGAAGAACAACCGAACGGGACCGTTGCAGCTGCCTCTGCCGGCGAGCGGCAGCAACTTCATGAGCAACTCCCCGTCCCCTACGAGGATGGGTTTCCAAAGCCCCACGAGGTATTCGAAAATCATCCTGTAAGCACCATCGATTAGGATTTATTTACCGGGTGTTTGCAGATCGAGGACGATAGTCAGACGAAGCGCGAGCCCCGTATTCCGGCCTAGTCCGTTGGGCGTCAAACGGAAATTGGACGAAGATAAAATCGGTTATCTGAGTTGTCCTAGAGCTAAGAGGGTGTACAGTTACTCCGGAAGCGCTGACAGAGGTGGACTTCTTACAACCACTGGTACGATTGTTTTTGCATTAGTACGCTCTAAGGAACACAATTTTTATTTTTGTTGTAGGTACTTCTCTTCCGGGATCGTTGAGTTCAATAGGTACTCCAGAATCTCTATCCAGTGCGGATTCTCCGGGCTTCAGCACGTTCAGGAACGTCGATAGTCCGTCTCCGGGGCGGGCGCTGCCGATGGACAATCTATCCATATCGAAGAACGATCAGGAAATGTCGGAGAGTCCCAGTTAAAAGCGCTCCGGTTCGCTGGTAGCGGTAAGAGTAAATTTTATCCGGGTGGGGGGGGATTCGAATGATTTATCGTCCCAGAGGAACGTGCCAAATTTTTAGTTAGTTGAATTTTGAATCGATCTTAGTAATTTCAATGGGATCCGCGTTATTTGGCGGGGATTCGATTGATCTGGTTTTTTCTTTTGATAGTATGGATTCGTTGTGGAATCTTTTATGTTGTTGTTTTAGGAGTTCGATTACGTGCAATAACGAGGAGTTTTTGACGGTTCTTTGAATTTTTTATGGAATTACTGTAGTATTGTAGTCAATGTAATAATTATTCGAGTGAATTATGCAAAAGGACGAATTGAGATTTTTAGAATGTTGCTCTTTATACAGGGTGTTTCATTATTAAAGGGTCAAAAATTTAACTTATAAAAACTGTAGAAACAATTCATTTGTTCATTTATGTAATTTAAGACTAAAAATTGTGTAAATTGGTTATAAAAATCATTGTGGAGCGAAGCATAGGTAACAAAAAATGTTGCCTTTAGAAGACACCCTGTATAAAAAGAATTCATTCATATTTATGATTTTTAACAATGTTAATTACAAAGGCACTTTATGGGGATATAATGTCCTTGTTTTGATTAACTTTTAATATGTAATTTATAATATTTAGACATCTCAAAGATATTAAAAAATTCTATAATTATTTAAAATAATACCAAAATTATCATATTCATATTTTTTGATTTGTTCTTCACTCCGCGGACTGGATGAAGTTATTTATCACATTTATGATAGAATTTGCATAGTTGTAGTTTGTACTATTTAAATTAAATAGCGCAATTAACGCGGTAATTTATTCATTTTTAATATTGTGTTGGAAAGTTAGTTCTTCTTGGAGTCTTACAGTACAGCAGAAGAACAAAAAAAATGTATATACTTTTATTAGTACTATTATTGATATTTTTGTTAATTCTTAAACTTCAGAAGCATAATTTCACCTTCAAAGGTTTGTTTGAATCATTGAATTTATTCTCGCGGAGACGTTGAGATTTGTGTATATTGTAGATAAATATTTAATTATTCTTAAATTCTTTTCGAGATTTTATTTTTTCAAGATTTTCTACATTTGTAAGAATTATCTAGTCTGTATTGTTAATTTCCTTTATTTTGGAAAATTAAAAACAGGAGGTGCTTTTGAATACTAATGAATACTTTTGAATACTAATTTGAATTTGCAAAGATTGTATTAAAACGTACCCAAATTGTGTAAAATCATTTTACTGATAGTACCTCCTTTTTTGTGGCCATTTGTATTATTAGACTAACCACTATCTTAATGTGATATATTCTATGTATTAGTTGCTTCTCGAAAAATATTGCCTGCTATATTGATTCGATTCGAAAATTATCAATTCTAAAAATATCAAGGTTCTAAAATCTAATTTTACAAGTGGCTTATTTTCTACTCTCTTGTAAAATAAATTAACTAGAAATAATAGACTGAAATGTGTAATTTTATGTAATAGAAGCAATCGACAAAGAGTACCTACTGTGTCGGATTTTATCAACTATTGTCGCACTTTATGCTCTATTAATTGATAATTGAATCTTTGAAGTTGAAAATGAGTATAATTTACAAGGATTGCGGATTGAACTTGTGGATAGAACATTGAATATAAATGCAAATTGTTTTTCGAGTACATGTAAGATTTCAGCTTCATATCAATACGTATACATATAGGTGCAAATTTGTTTGCAATTTTTTAGAATTATAAGAGTTGAACAAAGATATTATTAAAATAACAGCGGTTAGAGTAAGTAGGTTGCAATCCCATAATATCACTTTCTTTTTTCTTTATGTACGACTAAAGGAAGTTGTCTTTGTTGCACCGTATTGCGTACAAAATTGCACTTATCTGTATACATAAATTCAATTTAATTATTACTTAACCGAAACGATTTGTATTGCAATTTCCCGAAGATAAAAACCAATATGAATACTTGCTTTTAACTATTCCTTGTAATAAATTGTTGGTCAATCTATTTCAGATATTTTGTTAATTATGTATTTACTTAGAGTATAAAACAAAAACATCAAATATCCTGTATAAATAAATATACATATTTACAAGTATAAAATAATCTACCTTGATATTGTTGCCAATTTATTGTATGTTGTTTGAAATTGATTTGAATTAATATATTCAAAAAATTGAAATTGGTACATTTATTAACTACTATTGATTTTTCTCTTGATGGATTTAACTAACAAATTTAATTCCGGGTTTTTCTTCTTCTCGACTTTTATTTTCTTGTTATTATCGCTTTCATGGCTGTTCTCGATTCTCCTTTTGAATTTTTCATTCATCAGCGCTTCCATGCCTTTGGTCTTTTTGAAATGGGGATCAGTGGGATCAATGTTGAAATGGTGGCTGCTGAATAAAGCGGAGAATCTGTTATCTTCTACGTTCACGCTGAAATTGTCTTCAGGAATTTCTTCATCATCTTTCTTCTTATTCTTCCACTTCTTTTTCTTCGATACCTCTTTATCTTGAATCTTCTTTAGAGAGAAGTGATTTTTGTCATCATCGTTGTTCATTAGGAGTAATTCCAGTTCTTTTTGTTTTTTATCATCTTCTTCACTGTCATCGTTTGTTTTGATGGAAGATTTAGAATTTCTCTTTTGATTTTTGGGGTTTTTAAATTCGGGATTGTTCAGTTCTTCGGCAAAATAGGGGTCGTTGATATCGATGTCTGAAGGGATATCTGAATCCTCTGCATCGGTTTTCTTCTGCTTCTTCTTTTCTTTCCTTTTTTCCTTTCGTTTCTCTAAATATTGTTCGAAAGGTGTTTTTCCTTCGTTACTCTTTTCTTTGATTAGTTTTTCGGTTTTATCTTTCAGGTTTATACCCCAGGATATTTCCATTTCAACGTCTTTACCTTTACTAACCTTTTCTTTACTTTCTATATTGTTTAATAGAGCTTTGTATTTATTTATTATATCTTCTTTGCTTCCTTCTTCTTCTGAATTAGATATTTCTTCTTCCTTTTCACTCTCTTCCTCGCTGCTGCTACTAGCCAAAAAATTCTGGATGTCTTCCTTCGATAACTCGTCCAGTTTACCAGTGTTTAATTTTTCTGTTATTTCCAGTCTGTTCGGATCAGTTTCATCCCAAGTAAGGTCGACTTTGGCTTGTTGCAGTGCAGTATTTGTGAAAAATCTAAAAAAGAAAAATACCTAGTTATTTTCTAAGCCTTTAGATTTCAACAAAGACTTACCGTGGCTGGTATTTATTAACTTCTGGCAATTTATCACAAAACTCTTTAGGCTCGTCATCGAAACTCATATCTTCTGGCACGAACCTCAAGTCCAATTTTATAGCGCTCGATTCGTATTCCATCCCATCGCATTCCGTGTACACTTTATTCGCAGTATTCGCGTTATCAAACGCTATTATAGCGTAGTAATACTTAAGCCTGTTAAGTTGGTACTGCCTCAGCTTCTCCATGTGATAATTTGAGCCTTCTTCGTTCTCGTTTTCATCACTCAGTTCATCCTCCTTAGCTTCGACTAACTCTGTGGGTCCTTTAACCTCCTCCTCTTTCATTCGCTGTTTACCAAACTCCGAAGGGTATATGGCTACAGACTTGATTATGGATCCGGGATTTAGGAAGGAATTGAACAACACCATCAAATCTACAGCTCTGATTCTGTCCCAGTCCATGTTACAAGCTGCTAATCTACTTGTGGGATCTTCAGTACGTTCTGCATCTACATCCAATTCGCCCCATTTGTGTTCGATGTCTTCTTCGTCTGATACCTCGTTAGAAGATTCTTCATCGTCCGATGAACTCTCCGATAACAAATTCGACTCGCCCCTGGCGTAATCTACGGTTAGGTTGCGTAGTTTCTTTTTTATATCTTCAGGAAGAGTTTTGTCGGAGGAATGTTTCACGTTTAGTTGGCTGCTTGACTTCTCCGTATCCTTCTGGATGGGTTTTCCGGTTTCGCTTTCGTTGGTTTCCGAATCATCGTCGGAGCTCTCGGATTCCGAGCTTAGCTCGTAGTAACGTTTCAAGTCCTCGTTGGAAGTGTGGTTCACGGGCCTGCCTCGTTTGTCAGTGGTGTATTTGATTTTGAATTTTTTATCGTTGAACATGGACTGGAAACGCTTGTCGATTTTGATTTTCTTTTCTTTTTTGGATATCCGGCGGAATTTGGGGTCGCTCTTGATATGCGAAAAGCGGCTGTCCTCCATTTTCGTAGATTTTTCCAATATATAACAGTTACAGTTTGAAATTAAAATTTATAAACTTCACAATTAAACCTAACCTAGAAACTCGCACGTTTCGTTTCAACTTGACAACTTGACAAATGACAGGAATAATAGAAAATGTGGCCTTTTACGAATGGCGCATTTAGTCACAATTATACTGAGTAACCCAAGTAGCTTAGATACTCTTCTACAAAATAAAAGGAGTAATTTTAGAACAGACAAGTGTACAAGTCGAACGCACTACTGTCATGTCAAAACCACCTGTCAAGTCAAAGTTGTCAAATAATGTAAGACGTTTGTTTGTGTTTGGTGAAAAATAATTTCGTGCCTTTAGCTAGTCGAAGACGAGCAGTCAACGGTAAAAGTGAAACGTAACAGTGCGATAGTGCAGCGTGAAATCGCGATGGCATCGTCTCGAAGGAAACAGGACGAGAAGAACCTAAAGACTTTACGCGAATTGGGCGCCCTGCCGTCGAATAAGTACTGTTTCGATTGCAACCAACGCGGCCCCACGTACGTGAACGTTACCATCGGCTCTTTTGTCTGCACGAAATGTTCGGGAATGCTGTAAGTACCTGATAATTGCCAGTAGAAGGCCCAGATTGCGGTGGAATCCGGGGTGGTGTGTGTGTGTGTGTGCGAAAACAAAGCGATCTATTTATAAATTCGCTTCAACGAGCTCTTTATATTATCAAGTACAAAGTAACTTCCGTGACACGCGGAGACCGAAACGGATCTTAGTTAAATTACATACATATTCGTGTGCCACATTCGTTCTTTTTTTTTCCAATCATATATGATGCTGCGTCTTTTGTGCGACGTTTTTAGGTCATTTTCACATTAGTATCGACTTGCAGCGTAACATATTATTTATTTAAATTTGTTGAATCGAGAACGTAGTGCGTTTTGCATTCTAGGTGAACGCCTGACGATATTTTGATTAAAATCGGAAAGAATTGTTGCCATCAAACCGTCCTCGAAAGAGTCACTGAGTTAGGTGGCTTTCGGGTTCAACAACTAGAGGTTAACATAACAAAGCTCTGTTGGATGTATAAATATTTTAATGTGTATTTAGTGGTTGTGCTAATTTTGTAAGTAATCATCGAACAGACATAGTGCACGTTGACTGAACAATTACACTAGAATGATGTCAGGTTTACATTTATCTGATTTTGTTCCAAATACTGCTCGGTTTTAATCACCATAAATAGCAAGATAAACTTTAAAATTATGTGCAAATTGGGGGTACAAAGTTAGTGTGAGGCAATTGGAGGATATGAAGAAATTAGATAAATAAGTAGAAAAAGAGTAGATGTTAAGAAAACTGACTGACTCATCAACAAAATGAGTTAATAAAGGAATAATTAACGTTTGGAAAGTTAATAAAACATGAATGATATTCATAGGATAACAGGAAATAATAATGTCTTGACAATAGGTGACACAGAATGCAAATTGGATTAGATAAAATCAAATTTAACCTATTTATCGAATTTATAGATAGATAGAATTGATACATTTCACTATTATTTGTATGAAATCTCTATAAAAATCCTATAAAATGGTTTAATAATTGTATATTTTATGACAAAACACTTTTTCAACATAAACATACAAACATAACACAGATAACTTTAATCCTGCTTTTCCTAATTGTAAGTATTTCCCACTTTGGTTAATGGACTTCCTCTATTGTACTTCTTTTATCTTTTGGGTAATTTCCTGCATAATTAATCAATTGATCGAAGCTCATAGATATTTATTCAACGTACGCAGTGAATTCCAGATCGCCTTATATGCTAAATTTTATTACGCTTTAATTAGTCTAATAAAAAAAAACGAAAACGAAATCGAAACCGCGAATCCATTGTTCGGATTTCACCCCGTATATGTAGAAAAGAATGAAAGTGGGTAGTAATAGTTGACGAGAACGTGCATTCTACGTAAGCAAAACGCGCTCGTTTTCTTTCTGGCGGTATAATAATTTGTTTCAATTTAGATGTACAACGCTTAGTTTCCAATGAAATTTGTTTAACAGATTAATTTATTCTTCAATTGACGTACAGGGTGATTCAAACGAAAATAATACGTTGTATTGACACAAATTGAATTCATAATATGTCCGCAAATTGATGCAGAAGAGATGCTTTTCGCCAAGCAATAAAGTGCCTAGTTTGGTAGTTAAAAAAAGGATATTAAGAAATAAGATTTACACTGTATCTTGAAAACAATACTTTTTGCAGACATTTCCTGTCTGAAATTCAAAGTGATGGAGAAAAAGATAATTCCACGTTTTGCACATGATTCAGAATCACCCAGTATATCCTGCACTGTAAAGTTTTAACTATTACAAGAAATAATAAAATTTCCACGCCATCGACTCGGAACAATACCAGAACAATTTGTTGCTATATTTTTTTTCAATTAGGCCACAGTAAAGTACGAAAAACGATGAACGTAAAGACGGTTACACTTCAACAGTCAAGGTCGGATATTCGAACACAATTTCACAATAAATAAATTAATCCCTCTGCGATGGGAACAACTAGCCAATTGCTCAATTCGATCTCTCTGCGAAATTTCCCCCGTCTCGTTGAAACCAAATATGTGACTAATCGCCCGGCCTTTTTCATCCGAAAATAAATATGCATATGACTTACTTATCTTGGTTGTAAAAACGGTTTTTATGGAATTCAATTCGCTGACAAACCCAACGAAGGACGTATTATACGAACCATATCTATAATTTCCAACGTGCTGTATTGTTAATGAAAAGTCGAAAAATTGAGATTTTATTAGCATGAGATCAAGTTTTATTGCTGTGGGTTTTTCTATCAAAACAGTATGTAAGTATAGGTACACATTATAAATGTGGATTTGTAGGTAGATTATATGCAAGTCATCAACGATCATACATCAGAAACGTACAAAATTTACCTCTATAGATACAGTTAAAGATAAATTGTACATTATCCTGGACATACAAAAGTCTATTGATTAATAATTACTATTGATATAAACACACAATAAAGCATGTATGTATTTCCACTCATGCTTTTTTTATACTGTAACAACGTAGCAGGAAACAGCAATCGGCATTTTCGTTTTTTTAACCCCTTTAACGATGGAACACCTGGTATGTAAATGGGCCGTAAAATACGCGGGTAAATTTGCGTACGCACACACTCGGCCATATAGTTAGTATCGCAAATTTCTTTCTAATAAGCGAACAAAGAAATCTGGGTCGCTTAGAAATTCACTGTCGAGCGTATCACGAAAAAAAAACCGGACTTTCTCGCATACTAATGGGAAAATCCTTGAAGCTGTTAGCGCAACAAAGGAACGATAAATTTATTCGTACCCGTTCAATCGAAAAATCGCGTTAACGGCGACCACCCTGTATACGTTAATTGCCTAGAAAGATGTCTAGGTTTTAATAATATGCCTTATAGTTGTTTTGTAATGTAATAGACGCTATCGAATGCATTTCTCCGGTAGTGCATTGTCGTTTCTCCTTGGTTTGCGGTTTTTTTTTTGTTGTAAAAGTAATAAATAGAATATACAGTAGGTGCTTCGTAGGCAAAAATGCCGGCTCGTTCCGTGCGAGTAGCCCCAGGAAGTGACGCAAATTCGTGTTATCGACGGTCTCGTTTTCCTAACGATACTGACGTGTATTTTTAACAAGTTTTCTGGACTACGAACGGCCCAGAGGTCGTTGAATAAATCACGATATGACCCAGTTTACGAGCGACGTAAACGGCATTTTCGGCTCGAAGTACACCCCCAGAAGTGCCCTTTAGGTGCATTACCCACTTGGTATTGATTACACCAGGAGTGTTAAATAGAAATAGTGGCTGTACAACGATTAAAAGACTCCTTTTTTGTAATTTTGTTTCATCATTTCGTTTAATATCTTCTGTGTCCAGAAGAGCCTTTAAAGTGGTTAAGGACGGGAGTTCAAGAGAGGATCTATCAGTATACTTGGTCTAAGTTGAGTCAATGATGAAACATTAAAGTCTATATGTAAGAGGAAGATCTATAATATCCTGAAAGAATAAGCTTTAGAGAGGTTAAAAACAAATCAAAGTTGCATAAGGAAGTGATCTCGGGAAAACTCAAAGAATACTTGAGGAAACGACTATAAATATCAAGGAACCGTTGAAAAATCTAAAGAAAGTACAAAGAATCCTTTAGGGAACGACTATTAATATCAAGAAAGCATTTAAAATCTATGAGGAAATCTCAAAGAATACTTGAGGAAACAATTATAAATATCGAGGAAGCGTTTTAATATAAGGAAAGCTCAAAGAATACTTGAAGAAACTCTCTTTTATTTCTAATCTCACAGTAGATTCAAGCTTTATGAATGCAATAAATACTGAATAACTCTACCAAATAAGTTTGCCATGAAAAGGGAATGTAAATAAGAACGAGCAGCCGAGAAGAGAAGTGAGAAATATGTTTTATATGATCCACATTCTTCCAAGATTCTTCTTCACACCTGCATTATGAATGTGTTTCGTCGCATTAGCGCTCTATTAAGAAATGAATCGAGATCTTTAGCTATACAAAAAAAATCAACAATACACCTTCACAACATTAGAGAGAGAGTAAGCATAATGCGGAACAAAATCTAATTACCATCCTACGTTCACATATCAGGAAACGTAGCACCGAATTATAGATAATTCGAATCCCACGTAAACGCTTTTTAATAATCCTTTCGATTCAAACCCTACGAATGCCCGTGAGTCACCTGCGCAGCGTGACTAATCCACCCTGCCCCCCTTCACTGCCTTACAAGTGGATATTCGTCGGAATATTACGGTTGTTGGGACGTGCCGAAGTGACTCCGTCTCGCGTTTTGGGTTGAATATTCCGCAAATCGGATTGCGAAACGAATCACGTTACCAGAAACTTGACGAGCTTCCAATATCGAATGTCGGGCTTCGCCCCAGCGGCGCGCGATTTTCCATTTTTCTGGTGGATTTTCCATTTTTGCGTTTGAAAAGCCGCACCTGCGGCGAGATATTGAAGGCTCCCCGTAAACGAATGACTTCATAGTTTAAAAGGTTTTCGCGAAACGGTAATTATAAAATTCCATTGCGCTTTGTTTGCGTATTACATAATGATCTGGTCGTCGGCGAGAACGAGCCGGGAAAATAATCGGTTTTATTGCGCTGGCGAGAACGCCTTGATATTTAATAAATCGGGCCTGGAAAGAATATAAGGAACGTTTTATATTGTATTAATGCCCGTGTAGAATACTCTATACAGTAAACTTTGAATCAACTGTGTAGATTTGAAACATTTAAATGAACAGTAGGTTAAGGATTTAGCGATTAAACATGTCAATTGTTGGTTGTAAGTTTGAAAATTAAGTGGCAAATCGATTATAATACGTCTTAATAGTTGAATTACATTAGCAATTAAATTGAGCTGTTTAACAACTTCCTTGACCTTTGATGGTTGTTGGAGTGAAATCGATTTGGAAATATGCATAAGTATAACTTTTCGTCCATCCCCCGTAATCTAAGTACTACTTTCTTTGCGACGTGGAGGCGTGAGAATAGTTTATTTGCATAGATTTGAGGTAAAAATAGTCGCTTGGAGAACGCGTGAATCATTAAAATGATTTTCTAACGAATTGAAGCGAAAATTGAGGATCCGTACACGTGGGTAGTTAGAAAGCATTTCATGAATAATTTCGCTTGTTTTTAGATGATTCTGAAAAATTATTCGTCGGCGATTTTTTAGATATTTCTCTTTTGTGGAATTTGAGAAATTTGATGAATGTTTCAAATTATATAGTCTTTTATTTCACTATAAATGGGCATTTACTAACTAGTCAACTTGTTATTCAACCAGTTTTGCGTCTTTAGAATGTTATAAACTTTTGGTCTCGGCTGTTGCGGTTATTCGGTTGTGACAACTTTTCTTTTTTCGATAATGAGAGGGATTTGTCAATGACCAAAACAGTTACTATATCTAGTAAGGAACCTGCTATTCGTTTCATCAAGAATGGATATTAGATGTTATTCAAGAGCAGATCGATTTGAGACAAACTAATTACATTATCGAAAATAAATCGACTCTGATTTTTCGTTAAAAACCAATTCCACCGTCTCGTTGGTCAATTACGCGGACAGAGGAGCTCGAACGACGATCAATTAAAATCGCAATCGTGTGTTCCACTGAACTCTTTTTTCGAGAGGTCGCACCTTTACGTGTGAACTAATTCTAAACGCCCCGTTAAATTAATTCACTCGTTGCGACTAATTGACCGTTTGTTCTGTTTGTTCCGAGCGACAACAAACCTTCAATCAGTCGATGAGCGGCGAAATTAAAAAAAATTGATGCGCTTTGTTAGCTTTTTTTGAGCAATTGAGCTGCCGAGAGAGAATTTTCGTATTTACCGAATATTTTTTACATAATTTTAAAATAAATTGTGCATATTTCCATTGCCAAATTCCGAATGAATTGAGATGTATGTCACTTTTGAATAGCTTTTTTTAACTAGCCCAATTTCAAAGGATTTGTTTACATTTGTTAATTAACAAGTCAAGTAGGTACTTAGAAATAAAATAGGAAGGTCATGTAAATAAATAAGAATTGGTTTTTGTGGCGGCTGTTTGTCTAATCTAATATAATTACATTAAATAAAATTATTACAATTTTTCTCGAAATAATTCTGTAAGAGTTTTTACAAACACCCTGTAGATTTCAAGTAGTTTATAACTATAACAAACACTTAATCAATAATAGATAATTTATTTACAATTAAATGACGCGTAATAAAATATTATCTGTTTAAATATCAATTTCCCACTATTTAATTTTAGGAAAGTAATCGCAGATTTTTGTGTTCCGGTACTGTTCGATAATACAGCGAAATGCGTCAAAAATTTTCATTTCGTCGTAAGCAAATGCGATAATACGATAGCAGGTTGTTTAACTGGAATGGCGTACAGAACGTCCCAAATGGGCGATTAAACTGAAATGAAACGAGTCTAGTTTTCAATGGTTCTTATCAATACTGATGGTTGCATTGAATATTTACTATCTTCACATGCGGAATTGATATCCTTATCACGGTGAAAAATTAACCCTTGAGAGTTTATTTTCGGTTATTTTTTGCGACAATAATAACATCATGAAATCGATAGTCTGTAAATGCGTGCGTTTCGTTGCGTATTAATTTCATTTATGAATAAATATCTGCTATAATTGAAACTACATCCATTCGTAATTTGACAATGCACGTTTGAATATTCATTGAAATCAAGTTAGTTGTGTGTTAATTACGTATTGTGGAAACTTCGAGTTACTTCGTTATTTATTTTAGTGTTACTACTTATATTAAGTAAGTTGTCTATCGCCAATTATCATAAACTAGCGAGATAAGTGATTTCATTAGATTTAATTGACACGCGGCGTTTTCTTGATTTATTTTTTTGCAATTATAAAATCATAAAATTTCCCGACCGAGGTTATTTTGAACCAATCGGCATTTTTCGGTCGGGAATTTCAGTAATTTCTTTAAATAATTTTCACGGAATCCCATCGAACGAATTAATACCGCATTATGTCTGTATAGATAATAATTATTGTAGATAAAGAATAAGTTTATTTATCGGTGACAATTCGTTTTTTTTTCGACGATGTATAATTTGAAGCATTTATGATAAAATAACCGAATACCTAATACCGTATTTATTTTCATTATTATGTACATATGTTTGGATTTAGTGAATTTAAAAAAAATAACAAGAAGTGACTTATTTTCATCTTCATTAGTTACCTATATTTATCCTTAAGATATTTTTTATAGAACTGGTATTACTCTAAGAACTTCCATTAATATCTAATTTGACCAAACTATGAATCACTTCCTTTCATAAGTGACTTGAAAATGATACGATAGTGCAAGGAAAGGAAAACTTATCTGTTTCTAAGCGTGTTTGTAGCATTACTACTTAAATGGATCGATTACCCATCCGGCGAAGGAAGTATTCTTTTACTACTGGGAATATTTGAAAAGTTACCAATTTAGTTTTCACGTATATCGCCCACTTTTCCAGAAAAATATCATTTTTAAGGGCACTTGCAGCTACTACTCTTACAGTTAAATCCCGTGAAAAATGGAACCTTATCATTTAACACAAATTTTCCATTTATGCACAGTTCAAGCTATTATTAAACTAAATAAAAGTTTTCTTTTACGAATTTTTGTTAGCTCTTTTCGTGTTTATAATAACGAGAAAACTCATGAAACTTTGCAGTCCATCTGCAAAGTACAATGACTCACGAAAAATATTTTTACGTTTTGTGTTTGCGTTGCCATTTGATACCGCCCGATTGTGTGTTCGGTTCATCGAACCGTCATCGCGTTTTATGGATTTTCGTGGGTTCGTTTTCGACGTAAAACCGAGAAAAACGAACGCTTTCTAACGCTAAAGACCGATAAAAATTGTCCCGTTAAAAATTAATACTCGACTCGCATTATTTTTATGGAGCTACTCGGCATAGCTTCCAAACCAAAGGCGGTGTAATTGCCGTTGCTGTTAAATCTTTAGTTGCTATTTGCGTTGAGTTTTCGATATGATGCGGGAAATTCCACAGAGATTCTTTTTGGTTACTCAACCACGTTTACGTTCCATTGAGTTTATCTTAGAAATTTTAAGCTTCTCTAATGGTCGGGTTTTTTATATCTCTGTAAATGTTCTAATTTACTTTCTTTTACTAAATTATAGTCCGTTCGCAATCAGGAGATAGTAATAATACCTTCTTTGGAGCAGTAAGCAATTTTGATATATTTACTTTGTAGGCTCCTTATTAATCGTGCATGAAAAATACTGCAAGTTTCTTTCTATTTTTCTCTATTTTCTCTCTTGAAATAGTAAATCGTTGGCGCTCCACGAAATAAATAAAAAATGCGAGTTTTATGTGGTAGCGATTCAGATATCAATGAAAGCTATGTGTAATTCTATTTTAAATATTTATTTTTATTTTATTATATCCTTTTATATCTTTGTAATATTCCAGAAATACGACTATGCACTGTGTTCAGGTCACTTTATCTGTGATTAGAATAGTCTGTTGTTATATTCCCGGTGTACAGAGTGGCACTGCATAAGTAAAATAAACATTACTATTACACAATGGTAAAAGTTTTGAAATTTTATGATTTTTTTCATTAAGTAACTCGTGCTACTGTCTTTTGCGTACAAAATTGGACCTTCAATTACTATCTCCCGATGGCGAACAGAGTATAATTATAGTTTCCTTTTTTTCATTGAGTAAAATGATAGTAGGAAACTTTCATTAATTTCTAATGAAAAAAATTGATTCAATGATTTTGAATGAGGCAACACTCTTTGTTTTTCTCTGAGATCTCTGGGAAATTCATATTGCAATAGATGTACAGAGAATGTTACTATATAGAAAAGGTATTTTTTTCCTAAGAAACCAAACATTTATAATCGATAATAAGGCAAACCACATTGAAGTGGTTTTGAAAATAATATGTTTGCCATACGTCGGTACAATACAAACTGTATATTATCGTTATTTCGAGTTGTATATTGTGAATAATAGCGGCGAATGGTGGATCGTCAGACCGTGCATTTAGAACGGCGACACCGGCTGACGTCCATTCAGCCTAGTATCTGGTACCGATTGTGACGACCTTGATAGCGAACGTATCGCTGTCATCACCATCGGAGAGGTTCACCGGGAAGTGATGACCGCCCGTATCGCACCAGCTCCCCCCGCTTCGTTTCGCAACTTCATCCGCGCTTCGGTTCGTTCTATTCGAGACTTTCCAATTCGAGAAAATATGGGTAAACGTAATAATTACGTTTACTCATTTAATATTACTCATTAATTACGTTTGGACGAATGAAGAGGTTTTTTGGGCGGTAACCGTTGGGTTTAATTTATTGTCTAACTCGTTGGGAGCCGTTGGGATCTCTGTTAAAAGGAGTGCTAGTAATTTATTGTGCATTCGCTTAAATTATGAAGTTTGAGTATATTTTGAAATGATTTAATTGGTGAAATTTGGTTTAATCAATTCTGTACAAATTTATTTCTCTGGAGGAATATTACAATAAACATTGCTCTGCTCAATTGTAATTTTTCTCAAGTATCTTGGCCTCTCTTATACTTTGCAAGCTCGCATTGAACACACAAATTTTCAAGTTTTCGTAAATCATAAACAAAATACGCAATGTATTTTCTTCGTTATCGCGACCTTCCGTTTTGCTTCAAGTAGCAAATTCGTGTAATAATATGTTGGGTTGCAATCGAATGTTTGAACTGTTTTTTCTACTCTCTTATTTACGTTCTAAATATAGTCCAGACGGGCGCGAGCGATTGATAAAAATACATACTAAAAAGCACGTCACTTATTGGCAATGAAGGATGCCGTTGATAAGTTTTCCTTCGGTCCGCGCTAAAGGTCGCCAATATTTTAGCGATTTTATTGTATCGTACAGACGGAAAAATAATATGCAAATAAATAAATTAATTGCGATTGTGGCATACTTAAAGCGCTCCGTGATGGTGCAATTTTTTGTTGTTTGTATGCGCGTTTGGTGCGCTTATTGGATCAATTAAAAAATACTTGACCTGCGAGTTTAGCTAATTGCGGAGTTTTAATTGGGCATAAAATTTTTTTGAGCACAAAATATTCAAGTATAGTATACGAATTTATTGTGATTGATTGGCAAAAAAAGTTTAAGCGCGTGGGTAAATGAATTAAAATAGAAAATTAATTTTAACATGCATACCTAAAAATACGAAATACGCTTTCATTCATCAACGAAATTATTCCTTATCATTTCCGAATATTGGTATTTATTTTGACTGTTGATATGAAGCGAGCGGATAAGAAATTTTCCTCTAAATAGAAATTGAAAATATTTTTGAATAATTCCTTTATCGCTGAGCAAAAATTTAATATACATTTACGACTATCCGGTCGCTGCCGGAGAGATATGATAAGAACTTTTATTGTAGGAAGTTTAATTTTTCATAAAACTCTGTGAGTCATTAAAATTACCACAGTCACATACATAATATATCGAATAAGGTAATTATTGCATATTCTAAAATACGCACAAAGTCCAATTATTAAAAAAAAATTATCACTGACATTATTTTTAATTATGATACTTGATGTTTTAACTACATTATAGATGTATAATTTGTTTTTATCAAAGTTCAACATGCGCCCGCCAACAAAATATAATAATTAAAACAATACAAAAAAGCCTACTAATAAAAAACGAAAAGTATCTATAGCTAATAAGTAATACAGGGTGTCCCAATGTTAAGCCCATTTATTTCGCTTTAACTTTTGTTACAAGGACACAAAAATTATGTATTACTAGTACAGGGCGTTTTATCAAAATCTAAAATGATTAAATGGGCTATTTTTCGTTGGGACACCCTGTATATCAAAAGGTAATAATAGGTAATAAGGGATGGTTTTGATGTTTTTTTAAATAGTGATTAGGTAGTTGTATAATTGTTTTTTTTTTGGTTTCAGACGAGGTATAACTCCGCCGCATCGCGTAAAATCAATTTCGATGGCGACATTCACAAACGAAGAAATCGATTTGCTAAAGGGCAGAGGTAACGATTATTGCAAACAAGTGTGGCTCGGCCTCTACGAAGGTGTGCCTACGGCGAATACAATCGGCGACGAAACGCTTATTAGGGACTTTATGGTAGAAAAATATGAGAAACGTAGGTTAGTATACTTTCGAAAAATCTGTTCATCGAGTTATCAAAGGGTTTTGGTGATTTATTTTTCGTAAATCAAGTGTCATTTTTAGCGATGATATGACATTTGACGTGTGTCATTTGAAAAATTTAGTAAGCGAATATCTAGAAAAATCAACAAAACAAATTAGTAGATTTCCGAAAAAAATGTTAATTTAACTGTATATAGTTATCACAAAAAATTTGAAAATGTTTTACACGGTTTTTACATTAATCGTAATTTTAAATAACATTTTTAGCAAAGCTAATTGTGACATTTGATGTACGTCATTTGAGAAAATCTAAGAATCAATTATGTATATTGAAATATATTTGGAACTGTTAATAAGTTATGTCAACAAACCAAGTTAGTAGATTTCCGAAAAATTTATCATTTTAACAACATAGTTATCACAAGAGACTTGAAAATGTTTCGTATGGTTTTCAAAACAACTGTCATTTTAAGTTAAATTTTTTAGCTAAGCTAATTATGACATTTCACATGTAGTATGTGAATCGCCCAAAATCTAGTAGGCGAAAAACATATGTTGAAAAATAGTTCGATCTGTTAAAAAGTTATGTCAACAAACCAAGTTAGTCCATTTATGAAAAAATTGTTTACAGTAACTGTAGTTATTAAATGAGATTTGTAAATTACGTTTTTTATACGTGAATCGAGTATCATTTTTAGTTATTGGGATAAGAAAAAAAATGACAGTTATGACATTTGACTTAGATCATCTCAAAACCTACTAAACAAATTTCAACTAAAAAAATACCCAATATAACGAGTCCTTTTGTTCGTTTTAGGTATTACTTGGACCCGGTGAACGTGAAACCGTCGGAAGAAACGAAATCATCGAAGACCAACGGTGTTCACCAGACACAAACGACGACTCAACGACCCCGGCCGGAAATCAACAGAAACCACGCGACCGTCCGGAGCAATTTGAACAACTTGAACAACCTGAACAACGCGAACAACGCGACAACGAATGCGAATTCGAACGGTTTCGTGGCGGACTTTGATAGAGCAGATATATTCACGGGCGGTAGTACGACGGTGGTTAATGGTAGTGCGGTGAAAGGACACCATCAGCAACAACAACAACAACAGCAACAATACAGTGATTTCGCTAATTTCGATAATAATACGGTTTTTAATCATACGAACGGCAACAACGGTACCACAACGGGTAAGTTAAATTGTGGTGTACTGTACTTACCTATCTACTATCAATTGTATGTATAATTCCATAGCATAATGAACACGTGCTATGGTTTTTCTATGGAATTAGTAAGTTTTATGATGTTCACCATAAATTATTGATTTTAACGCTCTCTTAAGGACATTAATTGAATATTTAGCAATTTATACATTTGTGGATAAATGGCATAACTTGATAATGTCGATTGGTTGTGAAAATTGAGTTGTTTAACATCAAAGTAAAACTATTTACTGTAAAAATTTGGATCACTTTCAGTATTTTGACAGTAGTCCAAACTTATTGTAAATATTACAGCGAAGTACAAAATTTACACCTAGGTATTCTACACACTAATAGTCCAATAAAAAAGAATTCGGCTAAGTAAAAAAAATGGAAAAATCCAGAAGTTCTCCATAAAGCTTAAAGTGCTACAGTTAGTGGTTAGGGAATTATGAGTGACGTTTAATGGCGCTTCTATTAAACTCATAAATCTATTGAACTATAAAACTGTTAACTCAGCGAAGCAGGTGCCAAGATTTATTTTAGATATCCTCTTGCCTTTTTTTTGCTTGACTATTTTCATATAAAATTTCAATTTGTATTACAAGTTTACTGGAGACCTTCAAAATTTAGTTGAACTGATAATTGTTCACTTAGTTACTCGTAGACCTATAAAAATTCTTTACGATTGGTATAACGAATTTATTGCAACTATGGAACTATTAAATTAAGGAATTTCGTGAAACATGTCAAGGCATATGTTCATATGAAGTTTTTTTCTTATAATGGGTTCAAGAAACACCCCATTCGGTATTAGCATGTTATTATAAAACACCCTGTATACATATACCTGTTTGCAACAACATTGTTTTACTGGTTTTTAATCGATATGGAACGCTCGATCCCGCGTATTAAAAAATACGTTAGTACATTTTACAACAGGTATACAATGCCATTTCCTCAATAATTTAAAATGAAGTGCACGTTTGAAATGTTTGAACGTATCAAACAGGAAAACGAACACGTGTTGATGCTTTGTGCGAAGATTTATGAGGGAAATTGTTGTAAATACGCATTGATGGATTTTAATAACAATTGGCGTGTTTCTTAAATTACATACTTGTTACTATAAATTAGAAAAAAATATTAAATAAATCTCCTTAGTATAAGTATAATAATTACAGATTTGCGAATAATCAAATAATACGTTTTATGCGGTAAATATAAAGATTAAAAAAATTGAGCTGGTTTCGTAATTATTATGTTATAGGCTTTCCTGAAATATTAACTTGATTACTTAATAACTTTAATAATCTTTATAATTAAATTAAAAAACGTTAACATATTAATTTTTTTCTATATAATAATTTCGAATTTCTGTCGATTCGATCGATAAATTATGTTATTGTTTACATTCGCAGAATCTAATTACGTACTCAAATTAATTCTGCTTGTATACATAAGAATTTTATACAGAAACCGGTTGGTATTTCGCTTTGTTTACAAGATATTATTTATTAAAGTTTACGTTTCTAAAAATGTACGTAATATTTTTGCTCCTTCAATGATAAAAAGATAAAAAAATAGAAATTCCTACATTTAAAGCTGCATTAACCTACTCCTACATTAACTGATTAAAGCTAAGTGCGTGTTCGAAAAAGTGAATTAAATTGAGATCTCATTTTATTGATGTCTCAAAATAAGTTTAAATATATTTAATCCCTCAGAGATACAATTTGTTGATTATCACACGCCAAGTCAATTATTATACTGCAATAATGATGAATTGAAATTGCAATAGTGGTGATTTATGAATTATGTATTAGAGTATAAAAGCTTTAAAGACCTTTGATAGAGTGATTTATGTTTTCTTTCACACAGAATTCTACTGTTACCTAAATAATTATTTTTATTTCAAACAAATCCAAACGAAAAAGTTGTATAATTCTCACACTCATATACACTGTATGCACTAGAGTTGCATGCTCTTATCATGCATATTATTCGTGAAAGAGCTCAACTTTAGCGCCACAACCAATTCAAATGCCACAACCTTTAGTTCCCATTTCGATTCAGCGTTAAAATTTTACTCAATTACTCAGTATCGACGTCAATTGCAGATAACTTCAGCTTATTCGACTTGTGCTATTCCGAATCGCACGGACCTCTTTTGAATCGAGTTCCTCTATTTCCAAAGTGCAACGTCAACCGTTGGAGTAAGTCAAGTGTGTATCGATGTGAACTCGGCTTTACTACCATATTTTATTTTATTCTTTTTTTCGTTTCGATTAATTTATTCTACTCGTTTTTATTTTTGTTTGAGAGCACACATATCGAGTCACACTGCAAACACTTGGAAAAGTCGCTTCTGTATTTAATTATTTTTAATTGTAGCATTAGCGCTGGGAATTTTCATCGCCTCGGGCTTTTACTCGTACGTTTTCCAATATGTAATTAATTCATTGCCATCATCAATAAACTCGATCGACTAATTAATTAAAATCATTAGTAGAAAGTTTTCTTGTATGTAACAATTTTGGTTTATTTCCAACTAGCAACTTACCATTGCTTTGCTATATAGAATAATTTAAGATTTTCCTTTATTCTTTCACCACGAGTTCAAAAATTACAAACATTTTAAGATATCAAGGGTTCAATTTCTTACATCGAGCAAACATTCACGCTTTCATGTATACCTAAATCGAGCTTCACGCCAACATTTCGGTATATTCTTTCTCCGTTTTGTAATTAATACTCATCTTCCTCTATCTACGATTTTCCCGCGGCTAATCGGCCCTCGTTGTTCCAGGCCTGCCCATACCGAACGCCTTCAACGACAACGGCTGGAACAAATCCGGCACCGGCTCGTCGAGCCTGAACGGCTCCTTGAACAATTCGAACGGCACCGCCGCCCCCGTCGAAGACAGGTACGCCGCCCTCAAGGATCTCGACAACGAAATCAAATCGCAGAAGAACGGCAGCTTCGATTGGACGAGCAGCAGCGGCTCCAACGGCTCGCTCTACAGCTCGCCGACGCCCACCGGATCGATGTACAGCTCGCCCTCGTCCCAGGGCTCCATTTTCGGGTCACCTAGTCAAGGTACGCGCTCGGCGGAGCATCCGCAAAAATGTAACACGTTATTTCAAATTTAAGTGCAAGGGGGTAAGGTGCAAAAGTTCTCGGCCTGACAGACGAAAGACCGAGATTTTCAGTTGAAAAATTCCTTTTCTTACTTAGTCTAACAAAATCATTAGTTTAAGACAGTTTTAAATGATTCTGGAGCGTTCTAAATGACTATGGAGCGTTCTAAATGGTTCTGGAGCATTCTAAATAGTTCTAAATGCTTCTGGAGCGTTCTAAATGGTTTTAGACAGTTCTAAATGATTCTGGAGCGTTCTAAATGACTATGGAGCGTCCTAAATGGTTGTTCTAGAAAGTTCTAAATGATTCTGGAGCGTTCTAAATTGCTATGGTGCGTTCAATGCTTCTAGTCCGTTATACAGGGTGTTTCATTGGGAAAGGGCGATATTTTAACTCTGTATAGAGGTCACCCAGGGGATTACAAAAAACCCATATACTATGGGTCTTGCGTCCTTTATAACCGAGTTACAGGGTGTTTTTTGAATTTGGCCCATTTCTTTCGACAACTATATCATTTGAATCACTCAGTATATTTTTTTGATATTTGGCATAGATATTCTATACCTTTAGGACAATTTATTGCCACATTAAAAAATTACAAAATCCAGGTCCGGATCTAGAAAAATTAATAAAATTTGACCGACCCTAAAACAACACCCTATACATCATATTTTTAAAAATTGAATTTCAAATTCAGAAAGAGCATAAAAAAACTGAATGTATTTATCAACTTTTTATTTTCCTGCATGCCGTTTTTCTACCAAAATTTAAACGTTAAAATGTACATTATGAGATTTTTGGTCCATGTAAATTGTAATTGAAGGGATTTTAATTAATTTTTCTTTAATAAAACCAGATTTACTTAACACTTTCATGAAAATTCTCGAAATAGACCTATTGAACTTGAATTAACATTCACATAAACCAATAAAAATTACAATTACAGATCCGCACTTAATAAAATTAAAATGATTTCAATTCATTTAATAATTAATCATTGATTAATCAATGTTTACATTTCTACGTGAGAAAATTCAAAGCTTAACTATGTAATTTATTAGCTTCTTTACAAAAGATACTAAAAGTACTCTTTTCAACACCACCAAGAGATAGAACACATTTACCTAGTAAGCACTTTTAAAGAATTATAAAACAATCCCAATGTTCTTAGAAGATTTATTTGCAACTTGATTAGGAGAGCTAGATTATGTATCAAACAAAATGGAGAACATTTTGAGCAATTGTTAAAATGACCTTTTTTCTGGTGTTTTTTGTTGTTAGTTTGTTAGTTATCATTTTGTTATTTATAATTAGTATTAAATTAGTAGATATTAATTATTTGGTTAAAGAGTTGTTTTTTGTTAATTTTTTTGTTTATTTTTCATATTTTTTATTCATTGTTTTATTTTGCCAGTTCGTGTGGATTAGGCCTATTGGGGATACCTCATTAGCAAAACGCGCCTTGTGTTCTACCTCTTGGTGGTGTGGAAAAGAATACTTATTCTAGTATCTTTTTTGAAACATCTAGTAAATTACTTAGTTAAGTTGTGAATTTTCTCATGTAGAAATGTAAAAATTAAATAATCAATGATTAATTATTAAATGAAATGAAATCATTTTAATTTTATTAACTTAAAATTTATTAACATTAAATTTTATTAAGTGCGGATCTGTAATTGTAATTTTTATTGGTTTATGTGAATGTTAATTCAAGTTCAATAGGTCTATTTCAAGAATTTTCATGAAAGTGTTAAGTAAATCTGGTTTTATTAAAGAAAAAATAATTAAAATCCCTTCAATTACCATTTACATGGACCAAAAATCTCATAATGTACATTTTAACGTTTAAATTTTGGTAGAAAAACGGCATGCGGGAAAATAAAAAGTTGATGAATACATTCAGTTTTTTATGCTCTTTCTGAATTTGAAATTCAATTTTTAAAAATATGATGTATAGGGTGTTGTTTTAGGGTCGGTCAAATTTTATTAATTTTTCTAAATCCGGACCTGGATTTTGTAATTTTTTAATGTGGCAATAAATTGTCCTAAAGGTATAGAATATCTATGCCAAATATCAAAAAAATATATTGAGTGATTCAAAAGTTATGAGCCACGAAAGAAATGGGCCAAATTCAAAAAACACCCTGTAACTCGGTTATAAAGGACGCAAGACCCATAGTATATGGGTTTTTTGTAATCCCCTGGGTGACCTCTATACAGGGTTAAAATATTGCCCTTTCCCAATGAAACACCCTGTATTTCAATCGGTTTTCAGAAGTCGATATAACCCCTTGGTTACAAAACCGGTGAGTAAACATAGCAATGTTGCTTATTTGAATCGTTTGAACCGGTAGAACTGTTAAAAACAATGCCGGTTGATTAATTTGTTAATTTAATATAACCAACCGGTAATATGATATTAGGCACTTATCTGAATACGGGCAATAATAATGTGTTACATTTTTGCGACAGAAAAATCTCTATACCCTGGTTCCAAAATAACTGGCAGTGACTCGTGCTACCTTACTCTTTTTTGTAGTCCTCTAGGGCTCTAGGCTCTTTATTAGGAGTATTAGGACGTTATTAACTTGTTGTAATATGTTTGCAGGTCAGTTTTTCGCCTGCTTCCCTACGAATCAAGACTCGAACGCATCGAACGTGGTGTCCAATCCTTTCAATGCGAACGGACTGAATTGGTCTAACGTGAGCAACGGATTGCAATCCGCCCAACAACCGTTCGCTAATCCTTTTAGGGATACCCCGAAAACGAATGGTTACAACAATTTCCAGCCGATGGCCACAACGTTTGCCAATAACGGCGGGCTTGCTGTGAACGGTACCAACGGATGGACGCCGAATCCTTTTAAGGTAAATATCTTGTACTATTTTAATTAGATAAAACCCTTTGAATAATCATCATTATCATTTTGGTACTTGTACTCATTGAAAATAATTGGACCATATCCTAGACTTTTTGTATCGAGTTTATTTATTAGAAAAATGTTTTTTTGATTGTTGCAGGTGGGAGGACCAACCACGATGAACTCGAATAATCCTTTCTTATGAAAGTTTCACCGAAGATTGTAAAGGTCTTATTGCCAGTGTGCCCTAAAATATATATTCTATATCCCGAGTTTTGGCTCATTTAACTCTAGCGGATGCATATTAATATCTAAAACCTTATTTTTATCTCTCTAATTCACATCTTCTCTCTAATAATTGTAATCGAACACAGACGAGAAAAGGAGGAAGCAAAAAGTTATGAATTTGTCGTCTGGTGTTTACTATGTTTAGCTTTACCCTCTACGTTATTTATTATTTTCTTATGGAATATTTATTTATCGAAGTGGATGGAACTTCTATCAGTCATGCCAAAAAAAGCTTTCGTCTGTCTATGTAATAATTAATGAAATGTATTTCCAAGGTTATTATTCAAATGTAATATTGTTGGATTAATAACTTTAGGAAAAACCTAGTTAGCTTTCTTTGAATTAAAAGTACGCTTATTATAAGCAAATATATAATTATCAGTAGATACGTTAATGAAAGATGCGTTATTTTTGTGGCAGAAGATTGAGCTCAGTTTTAATCAAAAAGTGCTTTATCTATGGAACAACATTAAAGAACCAAACCCTTTGTTTGTTTTAACTTAAAAGTATGAATGTGTGTTTTAAATATTGAGGCGTTATTGAGTAATTCAATTGTGCTTTTAGATTTTATGACATTGTAAAGTGATAAATTTAATGGATACGAATGGGTTTCTTTGAAATAGGGACATACATGTTTTTCTATAATAAACACGTACAATATGATTACTGTAATCGATATAATCCAATTTCCTCAAATAAAGTAATGTAATTTGAATGACTTCGTGTATGCATGAACAACATTGCTATTAGTATTAGGACGCTCAAGGCCTTTTTGGTCTAATTAACATGATCCACTTTTTGTATTCTGTGGATTATATTTTAACCTTTACGTTACTAAGAATTTTAACACTTGTATAAAATATCTATTTTAGAACTTCTGCCACTTATGTGTAAATATTCTATATGTTACTTTTAATTACTTTGTATTAAACAAGTGACCTTCCAGTCTATTAAATGTTTTTGTTTTGGATGGGATTTTTTTTGTTGTTATGAAGATCTTTTGGATTACACATTTTCTGTGATAGAACTGTTAGAAATTAATTTCGCCTAATAATCAAAATAAATCTATAATTATTAAATTTACAGCTTATTGACTATGGCCCGTATTCAGCGCCTCACTTTAACTTTAGAGTGACTCTAAAGTCGCGTCTTTAACTTGACAGTTTTACATTGTTGTTATGGAGTAACTAGGGACTCGAGACGCGACTTTAGAGTCACGCTAAAGTTAAAGTGAGGCGCTGAATACGGGCCATTGATTTTAAATTATCAGGTGAAAGAAGGGACCTTTTCGAAAATTTTTGTCGCGAAATTCCGAATTTTAATCGGCATAAAAAATGTATTAGAAAAGCTCACTCCATGGAAATTGTCGTGACAATAACGAGGAATCTTAAAATATATATCTTTTGTTGGGGTGTATTTTTGTGCCTAATATATCGAATTGTAGAGATATTTTGCAAAACCAGTACGAGGGTTCCGTCCTGAAGAGTTACTATATAACGTAAGATTCTTTATTGCAAGCACAATATGCTATATATTCCTGTCATAAAAAAAGGTTGTGTGAATAAAATTTTATAACATTAATAGAGTTTCAATTAAATCCCTATAGAGTAAACCCAAAAAAATATTTTAAACAAAGTTGAAAGATATACGAATTGCTACAAGGAAATATTGCCAGTCAATTATATAAATAATAAAACCCAAAATATTAGTAAATATACCATCATTTGTATTAATAAAAAATGTCAAACTAGAAAATTTTATTATGTACACATTTGTTACATTTCAATTTTACTTTAAAGTGAATATTTTGATCACTAAAGTCAGTACTCAATCTGACATACAAAACAAACATAGAAAGCTCTAATAGGAGAAATTAAAAAATAATAATATTACATTGAGAAACTTCCAGACCTTCGGTATGAACCAAATTGATCAGAAACCCATAAGTGCATTACCTTTTATACATTTTCGAAAAGAACAGGATTTAGCGCAGAATCTTTAATCCCTTCATTTTCTGGGATTTCTTACCTTTGTCACCAGACGACGAAGTTTCTCGACTATCCGTAGCCATTACTTCATCGGTACCATCAGATCGTTCTTGAAGTTGTGTTTTCAGCGTCTTCTTAATGTTGACAACCTCGTTTTCGATGTCAGCCTTTCTTTGTATACATCTGTTCTTCTCAGAATTCGCCCTGTGAATTTGATTTTCCACACAGCTCAATACACCTAAAAATATTCATCAAAATGTAAATAAATAATTGTTGGGCACTAAAGAGAAATAAAGACTCGAGAATAAGAAGTAAATTTACCTTCGCACGATGAACACCAGTCTTGTAGACAATTCACAATAATGTTAATATCATCGGCTCTAATGTCCCGACCGACTGCATAATCGACTTCGAGCTGGCTATTTTTTTGATCCAATTTCCCGTGTATGATATCGGCGTAAATCGCTTCGATAATGAGATCCTCCAAGTCCCTCACGTTCTTAATATCCAATTCGACGAGCAGAGTACTGTAAGGGATACATTTCGATTTCGTAGCTAGCGTAACTATGGTGAGGTGCTGTAGTTTCTTCTTCTGCGCGCAGGTCAGTTCCAACAGTTCGTTTCTATTAGCTAGGTAGTCCTTAAACGTGCCGAAAGCGAATAATTCTAACGTGTTGAAGTACTTCCTATTAGTCGTTGCCAGTTCCAGAATGTTGGGCATATCTAGGAGTTCCCCGAACACGTACACCCCTGGGGCGTCCAGGACTTGCCTGATCAACTCGGTGCACGCCGCGCCCTTCGTAGTCTTCGCCAGGAGCACGAATTGCTCCAGAACGTTGCCGGATAAAGGGCTTTTATCTACTACCATCTTGAAGCTTGTAGAGTTTGAGGTTAGGTGCTCACTTGAAACGGATTCTTAAAAGGCACAACTTTACGAACTATCGTTGAATTTACGCGGAACTACACTTATATTAATTATAACAATACATTGCTTTTTGAGTTTCGTAGAATACTAATGATTATGTAAAATTCGGTGTTTGTTTTTTTCAGCAATTTCAGCATTAATTTGACAGTGACATATGACGTTGACAGAAAACATGAAATGACACTCCTATCCTGCTGTCAAAATTCTAAGTTTTTGTTCTGTGACGATTCACATTTCACAGTAAATGACGTTTACTTTAGAAGCATTCAGTTCATAATTTTAAGGTTATATTTACTTTTTACTGATTTCAATAATGTTCACAAAAGCAAACACCGTTTTAAAACTGTTAAAAAACACCCGCAGCTTTTCCCAAAAAGTAGCCCAACCGTTGAGGAGCAAAAAGCCCAAATCATCAGCAACTCCGGTAAGTAAAATTTTATTGCTAAACAACTTAGTATTAACGCAACATTAAAAATCAGGTTCAAGACTTTTTAGACCTCAAGCAAGTCCGGGTGGTCGGAGGGAAAGGTGGGGACGGTTGCATTTCGTTTCTGTCGCTTTGGGCGAACGAATTCGCAGGCCCCGATGGGGGCGATGGGGGAAACGGAGGACACGTTATATTAAAAGCGACTCAAGACATCAAAGATTTGCACGCAGTTTCTACTGTGATTAGAGCAGAGAACGGAGAGAACGGTCGTAATAAAGACTGCCATGGGAAAAACGCGGAGCACATGGTTATAAACGTACCTATAGGAACGATCATTAAAGATTCCGATGGTAAAGTAATAGGGGATTTATCGAGACAGGGGTTGATGTTTGTGGCTGCTAGAGGGGGAGCTGGCGGGAAAGGCAACAAGTTCTTCATTTCGGACACCCAACAGAGCCCGGAAATTTCTGAATACGGAGCTAACGGGGAGGAATTGGAATACACCATTGAAATTAAAAGTATGGCGCACATTGGATTGGTAAGTAATACTCACCCTAAAAATCACAAAAATTAGTTATTTGTATTTTAGATTGGTTTTCCCAATGCTGGTAAAAGCACACTTTTAAGAGCAGTTTCTCGAGCTAGACCTAAAGTAGCACCATATCCCTTTACCACCTTAAAACCGCATTTAGGAATCGTACAGTACGATGATTATGAACAAGTAGCAGGTAAAAATAACAAAATAACCAACATAAACTGGTTACTAGATACAAACAATTCGAATTTTTAGTTGCTGATCTTCCGGGACTCATACCAGACTCTCACAAAAACAAAGGCCTAGGAATTCAATTTTTAAAACACGCTGAAAGATGCATGGCCTTAATATATCTACTAGACATGTCCCAAACGGAGCCCTGGCGGCATCTCGAAACCCTGCAGTTCGAGCTGTCGCAATTCAGTGAAGATTTTAGGCAAAAACCTCAAATAGTAGTGGCCAATAAGATGGACTTGCCAGAAGCAAAAGAAAATTTAGAGTTGCTCAAACAGAATACTACTTTACCTGTGATACCCATTAGCGCTAAATTAGGAGATAATATATCTCAACTTTTAACGGAAATCAAGATTATTTATGATAAAAATGAGAAAAATGTAGAATAGAATTTAATATAACAGTTTCTTTTTCATCTTATGTTGCTTTATGTACAAAATTCTCACCTCGAACTATTCCCATCTTTACTTGATATATCTCATTAGGTCATACACGAGTTCATTATCAATTCGAGAAGCTGCTTGGATGTGTAATGATGCCTTACCACGTAAAGGACCGTTTGCAAAAAACTGATATTGTTGAAAAAATAAACTAAATTATCCAAATAACTTCTTTTAATTGCTTAATTCTCTTATATCAGATATTAAAAATTACAAAAGTGAAAAACGCATTGCCCAAAATTAAAAATAATTTAAAAATCGAAACGGATACCTGATACTAAACACTGGCAACAACGTCGTTAGCAAAGCTTGGATTCCGCAAACTTTTTAGCCAGTTCCAGAATATCGAGAACCGGAACAGAATTGTTGCCGGAGGCCTGAGCAGAGTCCGGTTTACCGCCGCCTTTTCCACCAACCTTTTTGGCCACTTCCAGTACCCACTCGTTGGCTTTCAGTCCTTTCTCGATCGACTCCTTGGGCACGGACGATAGACAAAACAGTTTGTTTGAATCTTCATCTACGGTAACAAACAGAGCAGATGTATTAGGACTTAACGCTTTAACTTGCTTCAATGCTGTATCTAAAGCTTTCGTGTTATTAAAGGCCTTCAATTCTTTAACCAAAATCGGTAAATTCGGATTAGCTTTTACGAATTCTTTGATTTCCTCCACGACTTTGTTAGCTACAGCCGCTTTGATTGCGCGATCTTTATCGTCCAACGATTTTTTAAGGTTCTTTAGAGTGTTCCTGATTTCTTCCTTCTTCCAATAGGGTATCAATGCGTGAGAAACTTCCTCTGTTAATTCCACGATTCTTTTCACGTGCTCTTTCGATTTATGACCTTCCTTATCGCTGTCGATGGTAGATCTCAATTGATTCAATCTGTTCTCTAGTAATTCAGTTCGTTTTAGAGCTTTCGTAGCTTCGGGACCAGTCAAGGCTACTATTCTCCTGATACCCTTAGCAATCGCCTCCTCGCTCGATATAACAAAATCGCCGATATGCCCGGCGTATAAAACGTGAGTACCGCCGCAGAACTCTATCGAAGTATCGTCCCCGCCCGGCCCGAACGGATCCTTCTCCAAATCTTCGACCGGTATCCCAATCGAAACGACCCTCACGGGATCCGGGTAGGTCTCTTCGAACACGGCTCTCAAGCCTCGTATCGTTTTCGCCACACCCAAACTGGATTCCTTGGCAAACACCTTCCGGTTTTGCGCTATGAGCTGTTGCGAACATTCCTCGGCCTTCTTCACTTGCTCGGCGTTCAAGGCGCCTTTGTTCGTGAAGTCGAATCGAAGTCTATCGGGAGCCACTAACGATCCTCTTTGATCAGCTTCGGTACCTGGAAAAGGCGAAGATTTTGAGCTAAACTTATCGTCAATAAAGGAAGGATAATTTTGACGCCTAGTTCATCACACTTGAATCAAACGCAAGTGTTCTTTTGTAACTTACCTAACACCTTCCTTAGTGCATAATTCAATACGTGAGTACCAGTATGATTGCTCATAATCAATCTCCTCCTCGCGGAATCGATGTGCAGACTAACTCTATCGCCCTTTTTCAGCGTTCCCTCCATGTTCCCGATGTGAATAATGTATCCCCCTCGAACTTGGACGTTTTTGACGGAAAATTCGACGCTATCGTCGCCGATTTTCACCAAGAAACCCGTATCGAAGATTTGCCCGCCCTGCTCGGCGTAGAAATTCGTTTTGTCCAGTATTACACCGCACTCCTGACCCGTGTGGACTTCGTCGACGAATTCCTTGTTGAATCGCAAAGCTATTACGGCGGCTTCGCAGGTCTTGAAAGTGTATTCGGATTCTAAGGAATTGGTAGATTCGTAGGAGTATTTTTCGAGGTCATCGGTAGGGGGTACGTTCTTGTTTTGGAGTTCCGTTATTGCGTGCACATCGAGGTTTATGGTGTCTGCTACTCCTGTACCCTTACCCTGTAAATAATCCTTTGTATTATACAGTGAAATCAAACTAAACTTCGATATATCTCCTTCATTCGAACGTTAAACAGAAGAGAGACGTTTTCACAAACACTCTATAATAGTATTCGAATAATATTTGTACCTGTGAAGTGATTTGTGCTTGTTTCTTGGATTCCTCATAGCCTTCCATGTCTACGTTAAGTCCTTTTTCTTCGGCCATTAATGACGTTAAGTCAACCGGGAAACCGTAAGTATCGTACAATCTCCAAGCGACATCACCGGGTAGGGTTTTAACGTTCGAATCTAGTTTGGTTATCGTTCTGTTCAAAAGGCTCCGGCCTCTGGATAACGTCTTAAGGAATTGCTCCTCTTCTTCGTTTATTATGTCGATTATGCCTTAAAAAATGTGTATTGCAAAAAATAGGTATGTTATAAATAAGTCTTTACCTTGAGGATCTTTAGTAACTTCAGGGAACACATCGCCCAAAATTTCCACGACAGTATTGACTAAAGTAGCGAAAAACCCTGGTTTAGCGCCTAATTTTTCGGTTGCATAACGCACTGCTCGTCTTAATATCCTCCTTAAGACATACCTTAAAAACACATAATGTAAGGATAATTTGCAAAATTGGTAAGAAATTACATACCCTCTTCCTGTATTATCTGGGTGTCCACCATCAGACAATGCAATAGTTAGAGTTCTAGCGTGATCTGCTAGTACCCTGTAAGCCATATCGATACCCTCGGCATCATCAGCTCCAACTTTTCCTTGATAAGCAGGTGCTCCGGTGCCTTTTTGAATAGCATCGAATAGAGGAACAAATAGATCGGTATCGTAATTAGACCTTAAAACGAAGAATTTAACATTAAAACGTTACCGCAATAAATTGCTATTATCACCTCTTGTTTTGTATTACGGAAACTAATCGCTCCAATCCGAGACCGCAATCAATGTGTTTTTTGGGCAACGATTTTAAACTGCCGTCGGATTCTCTATTGTATTGGATAAATACGAGGTTCCATATTTCCAGTACATCGGGATCGTCCATATTTACGAGCTCCGGTACTTCTCGCCCTCCGATCCTATCGTAGTGCAATTCAGAACAAGGCCCGCATGGACCTGTCTCGCCCATTTCCCAAAAGTTGTCTTTCATGCTACCAGGAAGAACGTGGGACGGTTTCACTCCCAAATCAAGCCATATCTAAAAATAATAACATCCATCAGTTTTCTTTATATGTTTTTGAAGCATTGTGATTACAAAATCTTACTTGTTTGCATTCAGTATCGGGTTCTAAACCAGAAGCTGGGTCTCCACCAAAGTAGGTAACGTACAACCGATCACCTTGCAATTTCAGCTTTTCAGTGAGGAATTCCCAGGCCCAAGTGCACACTTCCTTCTTGAAATAGTCTCCGAATGACCAGTTTCCCATCATTTCAAAGAAAGTGTGATGGTAAACGTCCTTTCCTGTAAGCAAAATCCCACAATTATACTACCAGATACAATAAAAATAAGTCTACATGCATTCTAGATAATTGTAAGGATTGTGAAGACTCACCGACATCATCCAAATCGTTGTGTTTACCGCCTGCTCGGATGCACTTTTGGGAATTCACAGCTCGAATTAATTTCGATAAATCGCTGTTGGGGTCTACGGTTCCCAGGAAAATCGACTTGAACTGGTTCATGCCTGCATTTGCGAATAACAAAGTCGGATCGTCCAGCGGAATCGTAGACGAAGAATGCACATACGTGTGATTCTTCTCTTTGAAGAAGTCTATGTAAGATTTTCTCACATCTTTAGCGCTCATTGTCGTAGCCATTTTAGCCGATTCGAGTAGCTGGAAATTGGTTTTTCATGTTATTAAGGTATACACTGTGAACGCATATGTATTAGATGTAAAAGAGAGCATTGTGATGCAATATGGATTCGGTTAAATGTCATGAATAACAACTCACCTGGGAAATTGGGCCAACCGATTGATATGCAAGGCGGAGTCGATGTGAATGTAATTCTCGTTAAATTTCGTCGTGGAGAAAGGAGATCTTTGCAGTCGGTGAATTAATTCCACTACCACGATAAGAATTGACAATTGAGGTTATGTGTTTTTATTAGTTGTCAATGTCAAAACGTCATCTTTTATGTGACAAAAAATAAGTTCAGTTATTAAACTAAATAGTCTGAATAATCGAGGCCAGATTAGAAATAAGAAGAAGAAAATTAGGTAACAATTTAAAAAAAATGTGGTAAGTACGCTTTTTAAGGAGAGTATTTCAATGCAATTTGAATAAAAAAACGGTGTAATAAAATCTATGCTTATTCTTAATCGGTTCAACTAATTTGATATTTTTTGGTAATGTATAGTCTTCCGGAAAAATGCGAAAAAATTGCACTAAATCGCACAAAGATAAATTAATAATTTTTTCATAAACAATCTTCAATAACAAACTGTATTGTTTCGTATAAATTATTATTATAAATATTGTTTTTAAATAAATAAAAGAAAAATAATGTTTTTAATTTTAAAAGAAATAAGAAAATTTTAATAAACTGTTCATTTTTAAGCAGATTTCCAAAATACAAAAATATACAGGTAGATGCAAAATTGTTTGCAACATATGCTATGGGTGCAACAAAGATAACTTTCATATTAATCTCAAATAAAGAAAAAAGGAAGACTGATATTTTAATAACCTTTCTTTGTTCAACTCATAAAATTTACCATATTGCAAACAATTTTGCACTTATGTGTACAAGATGAAAATTTGTGTAATTGAATATTTTATTTTAAAATTAGGACTTTACAGATACAAATCTTTGACATATTTTTTTTTAAATTACAACAAAAATAGGTTTAAACTTCAACCAAACGAATTTTTAAATTATCAAACAAATTATTTAATTGTGCATATAACATATTATTTTTTTACATCATTAAGAAACAAATTTGTTTAACTTATTCGATCACAAGCTCGGCACACCCTGTACAAAAGCATAGGAAACTTTCCCCTGTTACAAAGAATCCACCAAAAATTTTATAAATCTCAAACAAACAAACAACAATAAATTTGTTTGCTAATAATTGAACGATAAGTTCGATTTGCGCGTTATTTACATAGAATATCGCTCAACTACCATCCAAAAGCATATTCAAGAACACAGAGTGAGTTTTCGCAACGATATCAACGCGCTACCTATACACGAAAATTAGCTTCCATCAAATTAGTGTGATAATACGCAGCCCAGATAAATGATATCTAATGAATAATCGTGCATGAGATAAGATACAAAAAAATCAAAACGAAAACCGCGTACAACGTAGTGTCAACGCGTTTCCAGCAAAACGATAAAATCGATACCGACGGCATTATGCAGGCGAAAATGCACGCAAAAGGGCAAAGATACTGATTCAATTCCATCGAATAAAACGGATTAGAGATGCACAGGAGCACCACGTTGTCAGAGATAGTCTCGTCCACTTTTTCCGATAACCCCGAGGAAGGCGAGCAGCAGAGCAAAAAGCAGAAATTCTCGGCGCAACTCGGAATCGGACTAATCGAGGTAATGTGCATAACAAAAAAAAACTCAAATTTGCCCAAGTTATCTTGATAACTAAGTGTAAATAAGCGTTTTCTAATTATCATAATTTTGTTGTAAAATGTAATGTATAACATAATCTTTATTGTGTATATTAATACGCCTAATTAAAAATTGAAACAAGCTGTATGTTAATTAGAGACAACGAGTTTCGAAGTTAATGATCCCGAATTCGTCAATGTGTTTATTTTACCATTTAATCACTGATTTAATTATGCTCGATTAATAAATGGATTCATATTTATTGTTTTGTTACTATTTTTTGACGTTTCCAAACTTAATATACAGAGGAACTCATAAAATATGCATTCTTGTGGATAATTGACTCACCACTAAGTAATAAATAAAGCCTAAAAACATTTAATTAACATGAAGTAACTTTCTTAATAAAATTAATCAGAATTTGGCAAGTGCAAAAGTTACTCTACAGTGCTCAAATTTCAGATTTTTATACAGAAACAAAATATTATAACATGTTTTTAATAATCCAATAAAGTTTTAGTTTTTAGTGTGCCCCTTGTACCAGTGTTACGGGATTTTGCTGGCAGAAAATATACAATTCGGAAAATACACAGTGCAAAAGGCGACGTGCCCGACGTTGATTTTCTTATCAGCATGGTACACAACAGGTAAAATAATGAATTTCGTAAACCTTACACTAACTAAATGACAATTTCCAATGTGCATATAGCTTCAATGATGCCGCAATGAAGGTTGTTTCTAGATACCAAGTGCATAAATAATGACGTAATTATTTGGATTATTTCATATAAACATAGGCGTATCGTAGAATAGTTCGATGGTAAAAAGGGGTTGCGATACCTACTTTAAAAAGTTCCTAAAAGATGTAAATGCCTAAAGTCTATTTAGCTATCTATTTAAAATTAAAGTTAAATATCTTAAAAACTACAAATTCTATAGAAAAAAAATGTAAAATTTAAACCACCTGTAAGTAAATAAACCCTCTTGGTATGATCAGATGCTCTTGTATTGGAAATTGTTTCACATTTAGTCCAACTACAATTACCTACCTACGTTTGATTTCAGCCCCATTATCCAAGGTTTTCATAAAATATTGTGAAGAAAGAAATTACTATTATTATCGATTTATCATTACGATAGCCGCTATATTATTAGCAGTCGGTATTGTTATACCGCCACATTATATTTGTTATGGAATATTCGGAGGTAAGCATATGGCTATTTATAAAAATAAATTCAATTAACATTTATTCTGCAATAATTATATTATTCATTATAAATTAATAAACATGAATTATTTAGTTAGATTTTCCCCCATACAAATTAAATAAAGTAGGGAGAATTCGAGGATTAAGACATTCGAAATTAAGGATCTTAAAGCTTCCTTCTGTTAAAGGATTTCAACGATGCGTTATGAAATATTCCCTCTGACTGAAGGTTTTAAGATCTCTTCGATAATAAAATATACCTACTAGAAAGCATATAATAAACTTTTTTTGTCTTTTTAGGGACATTCTCCAACGTGATTTACACTCAATTGCGGCATATGGCTAGAAAAAAGTTCAAAACCACAGAAAGAGCGTTCGAAGGCAACGTTCTATCGGCTAGGGCGATCAGTTTATTGGTGATGCCGCACGTTTTTCTCCTATTGATAAGCCACCTATCCCTAGATCGCGTTCTATTGGTGTATTCTGCCGTTGTTTTGAACATATTCCCCGCTGTGATGATAATCAAATTGCCCAACAAGAGCGATTCGATGGTTTACGGGGAGACGAATAGGTATCGCACTTTACCAGCGTAAGTAAATTGGGTATCTATTAAAAAATAATTGAATATTAAGACGAGTAGTCGAAGAAAATAAAAAGGTTCTTTCAAATACAGTGTGTCCACGGATGGGGTTGCCTATAGGAGAAAAATTTTTATTACTTATTTTTATTTATTTTATTTCCTTTATAAAAATTTTGTGTAAAATAAAAAATAATGGTACTTCTCTCTTGAAGTATTTTCATGTTTTCTTAATTTGCCAACACCCTGTAGATCTAATCTAAGATTTTTCAATGTTATTCTCATTTTCAAAAGAAGCAGAAATTTTTATAAAGAATGACTTTTTGTCGTAAAATGAATAATAAAAATTTTTTCTCCTATAGGCAACCCCATCCGTGGACACACTGTATATTTTGATTTTTGTTTTCGTTTTCTTAATAAAAAAGAATTGTCTTTTCACTGTGCAAACACGAGAATAGATATTAAACGAACGGACCAGCTAGATGACGCAAGAGTTTATATTTAAGTTGCCTAAATGCAGTTGTTATTTAATACTTTTTAAATTTTTTCAAGCTAAATTAGAGACAAAAAAATAATTTTTAGCATGCATCATTAAACGTTAAATATTTACTAACTTACTGTACTATTTTTTGTTTCAATCACCCTATTACTGTACACATAAATATGTGCACAAAATAGAAAAACATCAGGTTAGTTACCCCTTAACTTTCACTAATATAGATAATACAATAATGAAAGTGATAATATCTCCGAAAACATAAATATTTTACACTCATTTTAAACACCAAAAAATATTTGCTTTGGTGCATCTCCCAATAAATAATAGCATTTTTGCATCAATATTTACAAAGAAATTATGCACTGATTAGCCAGTCTCGCATTCACAAAAACTTGCAATACATCCTTTAAGAAACCCATCTTCCTTAGACCATAAATAGCGCAATAACAAACAGCAATTTTTGTTACAGTTTCTCGCAACAAATCAAAGAAATGAAGGTATTCTCCAGTTCCGACAACACCTCAGACATAACGTACAACAACAAATCGATAATAGACGATGCCAGCGATGATTCCGAATCAGGTTCCGAAGAAGACGAAGACGATGATCTTCTAGTGCGCGAGAAATGCGCTAACCTAGAGGAAGTACCTCCGCAACCGGGTCCCCTTGCACCCAGCACTGTCCAAAGATATTACAGCCAAGCAGGGGTTAGTATATTACCAGAAATCCCGGAAGAAGAGGAAGACGAAGAAGACAAGAACATAAACATAATAAACTCGAAAAGACTGAGCCGCATAAGCACCGTCCTCGAAGACATACTTAGCAAAGAAACGAAAGAAATAATAGTTCCTAAAGAGATCGTAGTGATACCGGAGACGATACAATGTATAGAATACATCCCCGAAGACGACGATAAGAGGAAATCCTTTCTAACAGACATGAAATTCCCCAAAGACTCTTCGAATTGCTGCTCGTGCTCCCCCTACACGCTCTTCATATGGAAGAGGAAACTGCGCACGATGAAGGACTTCTTCACCGACGGTTTCGTCCTCCCCGTTTTCAGATCGCTGGGCGACCTCCATTTCTACCCCACGTTCATCAGCAAGACCTCTTTGAACATCAGCTCCGTATTGTTCATATCCCTCACGCCCTACGTGACGCTCCACAAGAACGACGGCTACAAAACCGAAGACATGGCCTTCCTGCTCTCCTACATGGCCTTCTCCTGGTGCCTCTCGCTGATGCTGCTGCCCCTCCTGATGACATTCTCGGCCGTGAAGATGCGAATCACCTTCGTAGTGGGATTGGTGCTGTCCAGCTTCAGCATGCTGCGTAAGTGAAACGTATCTAACAGTCCCCGGTATTTCATTTGGGAATTCCAGTGCTCACCAAGCGCAAAATGTCCAACGACTTCATCATCTGGAGCGCCCTGCTGTTCGGCTTCGGGTACGGGCTGAGCGGCTTCGCCGAGGGCTTCGTGTACAGGGCGTTCGCGGGCCGGCGGCGGTTCGCGCAGATGGAGAGGACGCTGAGCGTGCTGCTGGGCGCCGTCGCCGCGGCGGCCAGCTACCTGGTGGCGGAGTTCGAGGTGGACCTGATCGGGTGGTTTCCGATCGTGTCGGGGGTGGTGTACGCGGCGAACGCGGTCGCCTGGACGCTGATGCCCGCGACGAAGGAGGCGCTGGTGTTCTTGGGGAAGTACCTGCGGCGAGCCGGCGACGGGGAGACGATTTTGTGATTTATCGCCATGCTTGAGGTTTGATGAAGGATTGTTGATTTTGTGGATTTATGATTGTTTGGTAGGTTTGTAGTAAGTTATTTGAATAAATATTTTTACTCTATGGTTTTGTGGTTTTTTTTTTCGGTGAATCCCGTACAAGTGATTTGACGATTTTTAGTAATAATTTGAATAATCATTCAGTGATGATTCTACTCACATAAGTGCAAATTTGCAAATAACAAAGACAACTTTCTGTAGAAATTTGTGGGATATTATGGGATTGCAAGTTTCTCATGCACTCTAACCATTAATTAATTACTAGGAAAATGAATTCATGAATTGATCAAATAAATTAGTAACTAGCCTAACATTATTAAAATAGAATACTTTACTAATGGTAAACTTAATAACAATTTATTATTGGTGTATTTATTACATTTTTCCTCATTTAATCATTACCTCATCCTTGAATACACATCTTACTTAATACTACTCATTATTAGGCAATATTACAATTAGTACTTTCGCTGATTTTTTAATCATTTGGATACTTACTTAATAGTACTTTTTAAGTTAATTTATGATTTAAAAATTACTTTTCATATATAAATTAATTCTCGAGGATGTTATTCTTCCATCAATTTATCATCAAGATTAGTGTTCGCTGAAATTATTCGTCTATTAATTGATTATGGGAATGATAGAAAACTTTTTAAATTAAACAGACTGGTTTTTATTACGCACACGTTTCAATTCCATTTTCAGTAATGGCAACAAACAGCCAATGTTTAAATTAGGTTTGTTTTTAATACAAAAAAATAAAAATAAGTGTTACTTAACAATTGGAATTAACAAAATATATGCGTCAATTAAAAAAAACACTTAAATACAAACCAGAAAATTACAAAACTATTTCACACGAATATCAATAATACCTACTAAATACTTAAGGTTGTACCTACATCGTATATTTTATGAATTTATTTTACCATCATACTACATGAAACTACATAATTGGATATGCCGCTCAATCTCAATGCCAGGCCAGCAAATTTCCATTATTTAAAAAAACACAATGCTTGCGAAACATCTAGTAATCCTGATAACATACGATAAAAATTATCACCAACAATGAACATGCGGCTCAAAAATTTAATACAAAATTTTCGCATGTTTATACTGGAAATGTAAATATTTGTTTGGTAAAAAAACCTAATTCTTTGGAATTGTAATCTAGGATAACTCACGAATGAAATAGAATCTCCAACCACCAATGGATTCAAATAGTACCTAAATGTTCAAATATTCGTAATTTCTCGGTAACCTTGCTTGTTGTACTGGTAAATTCTAATAGGCAATTTGATGAATTGAAAATTTGTTAGGGATAGAAAATTTTTGTTATCTCTTCTCGAAATATCTTGTAAAGTGTTAAAATTAGGTATTGGAAATGTTTAATAGGAATGAAACTACTTCAAAAGTACTTCCTGGTATTGATATAAATTATAGGATGATTTAAATAAACTGAGAAAATGTTACTATTGCGTTTGGATTCACCCTGTAAATAGTACGATTAAAAATGGATTAAAAATCATTTTGTAATAATAATTTTACGGGTTATTTGAAAATATTCTTTTATTAGCAAAAGAACTTTATATGGGATTAGAAAATGGTGGCCTATTGTTATATGTATATCATTTATACAGAGTCGTACTATTAAAGAAAAATAATTATTATTATTATTATTACACAATGGTAAAAGCTTCTGAATTGTTAAAATTTTATGATTTCTTTTTGGGTCACTCCTGCTGTTTATTGCACACAAAATTAGGTTGTACTACTACCTCTTAATAGCGAACGGAGTGCTTAATAGCACTTATTACAGTGCTTTTATAGTCCTTTTTTATCATTATTGATCTGTTAAATTAGCAAATTTGCGAAAATTCTCAAAAAATCACCAAAAAACAAGCAAACTTATTAAAATAAACACTTCTGATACACACAAATGTTGTTGTTGTCTTTTTGGGCAGGTCTTTACAAAATAAATAAAAAAAAAACACTAAATTCGAAAACAGCTTTAGCATTATAAGGAAAAAACTTCCATATTGAAAATGCTCCAATAAAATTGTTAACGAATAAAATCGAATAAAAGTTTTTTTTTTTCTTATAACCTATCACAAATATAAAGAAAAGAGCTTAAACCCAGAAATCTCAAAAATAATGCTTCAAAAAATTAACGAAAATATAGGTACCTACATAAAAAAACTAAAATCCTTCAAAAATATATCGAAAGTTTTTTTCGTTAATTCCTTGTCGAATTACCCTGTGGAACAAAAATTCTATGGTCTTGATCCACATCATACGTAAATAAGTCTAAAACATTAGTTCAACAAATCCTTAAGCCTTTTAATAAAAGCAAATAGAGACATTAAAATTAAAAAAATAATACATTTGAAAATTTCAGCTTCGAATGTACGCGACAAACACACTTGACCAAAGCAAAAATACACCAAACCGTGTTAACAAGACAATTTATTAGAAAAACATTTTTTACCAAAATACACGTATTATTGTTATTCTTCGTCATACGGAAGGCTTGCTTAATTCCTAAGCAAATCTTCTCTTCAAACACCTGCTTATTTATATATTTTGTTAAATTTCAAATTCTTGATAACATAGGTATTTAATTGAGACATCAGCTTTGATACCCAACAGTACATTTAAAGATGCCGCTAGCAATTCGTCAAAAGGATTGAATATTGTGGAATAATTGACTTTAGTGTACTTATGTGAAGAAAAATGAAAGTAATACCAATTTATGTGTTGGTGCTTTTAACAGTAAGTAATTTTACTTTATCTACTTTATCAATTTTGGAAGATTTTTGTAAATGCTCTGGTCCTTAATTTGGTACTAGTGTCGATGTTAATACATTTTTAATACTAATAATTATTGCAAGTTCTTCATTTAAAAAGTACTGAGTCTGGTAGTAGCTCAAACTTTGATACTACGTAGTTTTTCATAAGTATTGTTTATTCTTTAGTTCCTAATTGCAACATTTCAATATATAAACAATTATAAATGTATTAAAAGAGTCATTTTTTAATGGATTTATACCGACCTAAGGGAGTTCAGTAAAGTCAATATAGGGAATAGTAATTGACCTTGCATTAATTGTAACACTTCAAATAGCAACAATCAGTCATTTTGATCTCTGGGAAAATAGATCATTTATCTTATCAATGTCAACTAAAACTTATCAACTCTAATTAGATATTAAAATTTTGCATTTTTAATTGCCGTTTTTTCATAGAGATAATGGCCCGTATTCAGCGCCTCACTTTAACTTCAGCGTGATTCTAAAGTCGCATTTCTAGTCCCTAGAAACTCCATAACAACAATGTACAACTGTCAAGTTAAAGAGGCCACTTTAGAGTCACTCTAAAGTTAAAGTAAGGCTCTGAATACGGGCCATTGGGTGGAGTGAATAAAATGAACTATTTAAACAATTGAGATGAATAAGAAATAATTTCTGAATACAATGAATTAACTGGCATATTTTGTTAAATTAGATAAATAACGGAGTTCAAGGGCAAATTAACTGCAATAATCGAGGATTTATATGCGTGAATGAGACGTTTTTTTGGCAATGCGTATCTGACGAAACTCAAGAAGGAACGTTTATAATTGGACTTCCTCAAGAATGTCCTCCTGGACTGGTTTGTAACGATGAATCGGAGTACGAGTGCGATGAACCAATTGGATCGACTGAAACTACTACAACATCTACATCAATAGCAACAAAATCAACTACAACTGAGACTACTACAGTAACAACTAAGAGAACTACAGATTGCGAAGAAACTACCACTGAATCAGCGAAAACTTCTACAACTACATATTCTCCCACAACTGAAACTACTACAGAAACAACTGAAGCAACTATATATAGCGATCCAAGCCCCACTGAATCAGAGGAAACTTCTACAACTACATATTCTCCCACAACTGAGACAACTACAATAACAACTGAGGGAACAACTGAAAGCGAAGAAACTACCACTGAATCAGAGGAAACTTCTACAACTACATATTCTCCCACAACTGAAACTACTACAGTAACAACTGAGGGAACCACTGAAAGCGAAGAAACTACCACTGAATCAGAGGAAACTTCTACAACTACGTATTCTCCCACAACTGAGACTACTACAGTAACAACTGAAGGAACTACAGATTGCGAAGAAACTACCACTGAATCAGAGAAAACTTCTACGACTACATATTCTACCACAACTGAAACTACTACAGAAACAACTGAAGCAACTATATATAGCGATCCAAGCCCCACTGAATCAGAAGAAACTTCTACAACTACATATTCTCCCACAACTGAAACTACTACAGTAACAACTGAGGGAACCACTGAAAGCGAAGAAACTACCACTGAATCAGAGGAAACTTCTACAACTACGTATTCTCCCACAACTGAAACTACTACAGTAACAACTGAGGGAACCACTGAAAGCGAAGAAACTACCACTGAATCAGAGGAAACTTCTACAACTACGTATTCTCCTACAACTGAAACTACTACAGTAACAACTGAGGGAACCACTGAAAGCGAAGAAACTACCACTGAATCAGAGGAAACTTCTACAACTACGTATTCTCCCACAACTGAAACTACTACAGTAACAACCGAGGGAACCACTGAAAGCGAAGAAACTACCACTGAATCAGTGGAAACTTCTACAACTACGTATTCTCCCACAACTGAAACTACTACAGTGACAACTGAGGGAACCACTGAAAGCGAAGAAACTACAACTGAATCAGAGGAAACTTCTACAACTACGTATTCTCCCACAACTGAAACTACTACAGTAAGAACTGAGGGAACCACTGAAAGCGAAGAAACTACCACTGAATCAGAGGAAACTTCTACAACTACGTATTCTCCCACAACTGAAACTACTACAGTGACAACTGAGGGAACCACTGAAAGCGAAGAAACTACAACTGAATCAGAGGAAACTTCTACAACTACGTATTCTCCCACAACTGAAACTACTACAGTAACAACTGAGGGAACCACTGAAAGCGAAGAAACTACCACTGAATCAGAGGAAACTTCTACAACTACTTATTCTCCCACTACTGAAACAACTACAGTAACAACTGAGGGAACTACAGATTGCGAAGAAACTACCACTGAATCAGAGGAAACTTCTACAACTACGTATTCTCCCACAACTGAAACTACTACAGTGACAACTGAGGGAACCACTGAAAGCGAAGAAACTACCACTGAATCAGAGGAAACTTCTACAACTACATATTCTCCCACAACTGAGACTACTACAGTAACAACTGAGGGAACCACTGAAAGCGAAGAAACTACCACTGAATCAGTGGAAACTTCTACAACTACGTATTCTCCCACAACTGAAACTACTACAGTAACAACTGAGGGAACCACTGAAAGCGAAGAAACTACCACTGAATCAGAGGAAACTTCTACAACTACGTATTCTCCCACAACTGAAACTACTACAGTAACAACTGAGGGAACCACTGAAAGCGAAGAAACTACCACTGAATCAGAGGAAACTTCTACAACTACTTATTCTCCCACAACTGAAACTACTACAGTAACAACTGAGGGAACCACTGTAAGCGAAGAAACTACCACTGAATCAGAGGAAACTTCTACAACTACGTATTCTCCTACAACTGAAACTACTACAGTAACAACTGAGGGAACCACTGAAAGCGAAGAAACTACCACTGAATCAGAGGAAACTTCTACAACTACGTATTCTCCCACAACTGAAACTACTACAGTAACAACCGAGGGAACCACTGAAAGCGAAGAAACTACCACTGAATCAGAGGAAACTTCTACAACTACGTATTCTCCCACAACTGAAACTACTACAGTAACAACTGAGGGAACCACTGAAAGCGAAGATACTACCACTGAATCTGAGGAAACTTCTACAACTACATATTCTCCCACAACTGAAACTACTACAGTAACAACTGAGGGAACCACTGAAAGCGAAGAAACTACCACTGAATCAGAGGAAACTTCTACAACTACGTATTCTCCCACAACTGAAACTACTACAGTGACAACTGAGGGAACCACTGAAAGCGAAGAAACTACCACTGAATCAGAGGAAACTTCTACAACTACGTATTCTCCCACAACTGAAACTACTACAGTAACAACTGAGGGAACCACTGAAAGCGAAGAAACTACCACTGAATCAGAGGAAACTTCTACAACTACTTATTCTCCCACTACTGAAACTACTACAGTAACAACTGAGGGAACTACAGATTGCGAAGAAACTACCACTGAATCAGAGGAAACTTCTACAACTACGTATTCTCCCACAACTGAAACTACTACAGTGACAACTGAGGGAACCACTGAAAGCGAAGAAACTACCACTGAATCAGAGGAAACTTCTACAACTACGTCTTCTCCCACAACTGAAACTACTACAGTGACAACTGAGGGAACCACTGAAAGCGAAGAAACTACCACTGAATCAGTGGAAACTTCTACAACTACGTATTCTCCCACAACTGAAACTACTACAGTAACAACTGAGGGAACCACTGAAAGCGAAGAAACTACCACTGAATCAGAGGAAACTTCTACAACTACGTATTCTCCCACAACTGAAACTACTACAGTGACAACTGAGGGAACCACTGAAAGCGAAGAAACTACAACTGAATCAGAGGAAACTTCTACAACTACGTATTCTCCCACAACTGAAACTACTACAGTAACAACTGAGGGAACCACTGAAAGCGAAGAAACTACCACTGAATCAGAGGAAACTTCTACAACTACGTATTCTCCCACAACTGAAACTACTACAGTGACAACTGAGGGAACCACTGAAAGCGAAGAAACTACAACTGAATCAGAGGAAACTTCTACAACTACGTATTCTCCCACAACTGAAACTACTACAGTAACAACTGAGGGAACCACTGAAAGCGAAGAAACTACCACTGAATCAGAGGAAACTTCTACAACTACTTATTCTCCCACTACTGAAACAACTACAGTAACAACTGAGGGAACTACAGATTGCGAAGAAACTACCACTGAATCAGAGGAAACTTCTACAACTACGTATTCTCCCACAACTGAAACTACTACAGTGACAACTGAGGGAACCACTGAAAGCGAAGAAACTACCACTGAATCAGAGGAAACTTCTACAACTACATATTCTCCCACAACTGAGACTACTACAGTAACAACTGAGGGAACCACTGAAAGCGAAGAAACTACCACTGAATCAGTGGAAACTTCTACAACTACGTATTCTCCCACAACTGAAACTACTACAGTAACAACTGAAGGAACCACTGAAAGCGAAGAAACTACCACTGAATCAGAGGAAACTTCTACAACTACGTATTCTCCCACAACTGAAACTACTACCGTAACAACTGAGGGAACCACTGAAAGCGAAGAAACTACCACTGAATCAGAGGAAACTTCTACAACTACATATTCTCCCACAACTGAAACTACTACAGTAACAACTGAGGGAACCACTGAAAGCGAAGAAACTACCACTGAATCAGAGGAAACTTCTACAACTACGTATTCTCCCACAACTGAAACTACTACAGTAACAACTGAGGGAACCACTGAAAGCGAAGAAACTACCACTGAATCAGAGGAAACTTCTACAACTACATATTCTCCCACAACTGAAACTACTACAGTAACAACTGAGGGAACCACTGAAAGCGAAGAAACTACCACTGAATCAGAGGAAACTTCTACAACTACGTATTCTCCCACAACTGAAACTACTACAGTGACAACTGAGGGAACCACTGAAAGCGAAGAAACTACCACTGAATCAGAGGAAACTTCTACAACTACGTATTCTCCCACAACTGAAACTACTACAGTGACAACTGAGGGAACCACTGAAAGCGAAGAAACTACCACTGAATCAGAGGAAACTTCTACAACTACGTATTCTCCCACAACTGAAACTACTACAGTGACAACTGAGGGAACCACTGAAAGCGAAGAAACTACCACTGAATCAGAGGAAACTTCTACAACTACATATTCTCCCACAACTGAGACTACTACAGTAACAACTGAGGGAACCACTGAAAGCGATGAAACTACCACTGAATCAGAGGAAACTTCTACAACTACATATTCTCCCACAACTGAGACTACTACAGTAACAACTGAGGGAACCACTGAAAGCGAAGAAACTACCACTGAATCAGAGGAAACTTCTACAACTACGTATTCTCCCACAACTGAAACTACTACAGTGACAACTGAGGGAACCACTGAAAGCGAAGAAACTACCACTGAATCAGAGGAAACTTCTACAACTACATATTCTCCCACAACTGAGACTACTACAGTAACAACTGAGGGAACCACTGAAAGCGATGAAACTACCACTGAATCAGAGGAAACTTCTACAACTACATATTCTCCCACAACTGAGACTACTACAGTAACAACTGAGGGAACCACTGAAAGCGAAGAAACTACCACTGAATCAGAGGAAACTTCTACAACTACGTATTCTCCCACAACTGAAACTACTACAGTGACAACTGAGGGAACCACTGAAAGCGAAGAAACTACCACTGAATCGGAGGAAACTTCTACAACTACATATTCTCCCACAACTGAGACTACTACAGTAACAACTGAGGGAACCACTGAAAGCGAAGAAACTACCACTGAATCAGAGGAAACTTCTACAACTACATATTCTCCTACAACTGAAACTACTACAGTAACAACTGAGGGAACCACTGAAAGCGAAGAAACTACCACTGAATCAGAGGAAACTTCTACAACTACGTACTCTCCCACAACTGAGACTACTACAGTAACAACTGAGGGAACCACTGAAAGCGAAGAAACTACCACTGAATCAGAGGAAACTTCTACAACTACTTATTCTCCCACAACTGAGACTACTACAGTAACAACTGGGGGAACCACTGAAAGCGAAGAAACTACCACTGAATCAGAGGAAACTTCTACAACTACGTACTCTCCCACAACTGAGACTACTACAGTAACAACTGAGGGAACCACTGAAAGCGAAGAAACTACCACTGAATCAGAGGAAACTTCTACAACTACATATTCTCCCACAACTGAAACTACTACAGTGACAACTGAGGGAACCACTGAAAGCGAAGAAACTACCACTGAATCGGAGGAAACTTCTACAACTACATATTCTCCCACAACTGAAACTACTACAGTGACAACTGAGGGAACCACTGAAAGCGAAGAAACTACCACTGAATCGGAGGAAACTTCTACAACTACATATTCTCCTACAACTGAAACTACTACAGTAACAACTGAGGGAACCACTGAAAGCGAAGAAACTACCACTGAATCAGAGGAAACTTCTACAACTACGTACTCTCCCACAACTGAGACTACTACAGTAACAACTGAGGGAACCACTGAAAGCGAAGAAACTACCACTGAATCAGAGGAAACTTCTACAACTACTTATTCTCCCACAACTGAGACTACTACAGTAACAACTGAGGGAACCACTGAAAGCGAAGAAACTACCACTGAATCAGAGGAAACTTCTACAACTACGTACTCTCCCACAACTGAAACTACTACAGTAACAACTGAGGGAACCACTGAAAGCGAAGAAACTACCACTGAATCAGAGGAAACTTCTACAACTACTTATTCTCCCACAACTGAGACTACTACAGTAACAACTGAGGGAACCACTGAAAGCGAAGAAACTACCACTGAATCAGAGGAAACTTCTACAACTACATATTCTCCCACAACTGAAACTACTACAGTAACAACTGAGGGAACCACTGAGAGCGAAGAAACTACCACTGAATCAGAGGAAACTTCTACAACTACGTATTCTCCCACAACTGAAACTACTACAGTAACAACTGAGGGAACCACTGAAAGCGAAGAAACTACCACTGAATCAGAGGAAACTTCTACAACTACGTATTCTCCCACAACTGAAACTACTACAGTAACAACTGAGGGAACCACTGAAAGCGAAGAAACTACCACTGAATCAGAGGAAACTTCTACAACTACGTACTCTCCCACAACTGAGACTACTACAGTAACAACTGAGGGAACCACTGAAAGCGAAGAAACTACCACTGAATCAGAGGAAACTTCTACAACTACGTATTCTCCCACAACTGAAACTACTACAGTAACAACTGAGGGAACCACTGAAAGCGAAGAAACTACCACTGAATCAGAGGAAACTTCTACAACTACTTATTCTCCCACAACTGAGACTACTACAGTAACAACTGAGGGAACCACTGAAAGCGAAGAAACTACCATTGATTCAGAGGAAACTTCTACAACTACGTACTCTCCCACAACTGAGACTACTACAGTAACAACTGAGGGAACCACTGAAAGCGAAGAAACTACCACTGAATCAGAGGAAACTTCTACAACTACGTATTCTCCCACAACTGAAACTACTACAGTAACAACTGAGGGAACCACTGAAAGCGAAGAAACTACCACTGAATCAGAGGAAACTTCTACAACTACATATTCTCCCACAACTGAAACTACTACAGTAACAACTGAGGGAACCACTGAGAGCGAAGAAACTACCACTGAATCAGAGGAAACTTCTACAACTACGTATTCTCCCACAACTGAAACTACTACAGTAACAACTGAGGGAACCACTGAAAGCGAAGAAACTACCACTGAATCAGAGGAAACTTCTACAACTACGTATTCTCCCACAACTGAAACTACTACAGTAACAACTGAGGGAACCACTGAAAGCGAAGAAACTACCACTGAATCAGAGGAAACTTCTACAACTACTTATTCTCCCACTACTGAAACTACTACAGTAACAACTGAGGGAACTACAGATTGCGAAGAAACTACCACTGAATCAGAGGAAACTTCTACAACTACGTATTCTCCCACAACTGAAACTACTACAGTAACAACTGAGGGAACCACTGAAAGCGAAGAAACTACCACTGAATCAGAGGAAACTTCTACAACTACGTATTCTCCCACAACTGAAACTACTACAGTAACAACTGAGGGAACCACTGAAAGCGAAGAAACTACCACTGAATCAGAGGAAACTTCTACAACTACGTACTCTCCCACAACTGAGACTACTACAGTAACAACTGAGGGAACCACTGAAAGCGAAGAAACTACCACTGAATCAGAGGAAACTTCTACAACTACATATTCTCCCACAACTGAAACTACTACAGTAACAACTGAGGGAACCACTGAAAGCGAAGAAACTACCACTGAATCAGAGGAAACTTCTACAACTACGTATTCTCCCACAACTGAAACTACTACAGTAACAACTGAGGGAACCACTGAAAGCGAAGAAACTACCACTGAATCAGAGGAAACTTCTACAACTACTTATTCTCCCACTACTGAAACTACTACAGTAACAACTGAGGGAACTACAGATTGCGAAGAAACTACCACTGAATCAGAGGAAACTTCTACAACTACATATTCTCCCACAACTGAAACTACTACAGTAACAACTGAGGGAACCACTGAGAGCGAAGAAACTACCACTGAATCAGAGGAAACTTCTACAACTACGTATTCTCCCACAACTGAAACTACTACAGTAACAACTGAGGGAACCACTGAAAGCGAAGAAACTACCACTGAATCAGAGGAAACTTCTACAACTACGTATTCTCCCACAACTGAAACTACTACAGTAACAACTGAGGGAACCACTGAAAGCGAAGAAACTACCACTGAATCAGAGGAAACTTCTACAACTACTTATTCTCCCACTACTGAAACTACTACAGTAACAACTGAGGGAACCACTGAAAGCGAAGAAACTACCACTGAATCAGAGGAAACTTCTACAACTACGTATTCTCCCACAACTGAAACTACTACAGTAACAACTGAGGGAACCACTGAAAGCGAAGAAACTACCACTGAATCAGAGGAAACTTCTACAACTACGTATTCTCCCACAACTGAAACTACTACAGTAACAACTGAGGGAACCACTGAAAGCGAAGAAACTACCACTGAATCAGAGGAAACTTCTACAACTACGTACTCTCCCACAACTGAGACTACTACAGTAACAACTGAGGGAACCACTGAAAGCGAAGAAACTACCACTGAATCAGAGAAAACTTCTACAACTACATATTCTCCCACAACTGAAACTACTACAGTAACAACTGAGGGAACCACTGAGAGCGAAGAAACTACCACTGAATCAGAGGAAACTTCTACAACTACGTATTCTCCTACAACTGAAACTACTACAGTAACAACTGAGGGAACCACTGAAAGCGAAGAAACTACCACTGAATCAGAGGAAACTTCTACAACTACGTACTCTCCCACAACTGAGACTACTACAGTAACAACTGAGGGAACCACTGAAAGCGAAGAAACTACCACTGAATCAGAGGAAACTTCTACAACTACGAATTCTCCCACAACTGAAACTACTACAGTAACAACTGAGGGAACCACTGAAAGCGAAGAAACGACCACTGAATCAGAGGAAACTTCTACAACTACGTACTCTCCCACAACTGAGACTACTACAGTAACAACTGAGGGAACCACTGAAAGCGAAGAAACTACCACTGAATCAGAGGAAACTTCTACAACTACTTATTCTCCCACAACTGAGACTACTACAGTAACAACTGAGGGAACCACTGAAAGCGAAGAAACTACCACTGAATCAGAGGAAACTTCTACAACTACGTACTCTCCCACAACTGAGACTACTACAGTAACAACTGAGGGAACCACTGAAAGCGAAGAAACTACCACTGAATCAGAGGAAACTTCTACAACTACATATTCTCCCACAACTGAAACTACTACAGTAACAACTGAGGGAACCACTGAGAGCGAAGAAACTACCACTGAATCAGAGGAAACTTCTACAACTACGTATTCTCCTACAACTGAAACTACTACAGTAACAACTGAGGGAACCACTGAAAGCGAAGAAACTACCACTGAATCAGAGGAAACTTCTACAACTACGTATTCTCCCACAACTGAAACTACTACAGTAACAACTGAGGGAACCACTGAAAGCGAAGAAACTACCACTGAATCAGAGGAAACTTCTACAACTACTTATTCTCCCACTACTGAAACTACTACAGTAACAACTGAGGGAACTACAGATTGCGAAGAAACTACCACTGAATCAGAGGAAACTTCTACAACTACGTATTCTCCCACAACTGAAACTACTACAGTAACAACTGAGGGAACCACTGAAAGCGAAGAAACTACCACTGAATCAGAGGAAACTTCTACAACTACGTATTCTCCCACAACTGAAACTACTACAGTAACAACTGAGGGAACCACTGAAAGCGAAGAAACTACCACTGAATCAGAGGAAACTTCTACAACTACTTATTCTCCCACTACTGAAACTACTACAGTAACAACTGAGGGAACCACTGAAAGCGAAGAAACTACCACTGAATCAGAGGAAACTTCTACAACTACGTATTCTCCCACAACTGAAACTACTACAGTAACAACTGAGGGAACCACTGAAAGCGAAGAAACTACCACTGAATCAGAGGAAACTTCTACAACTACGTATTCTCCCACAACTGAAACTACTACAGTAACAACTGAGGGAACCACTGAAAGCGAAGAAACTACCACTGAATCAGAGGAAACTTCTACAACTACGTACTCTCCCACAACTGAGACTACTACAGTAACAACTGAGGGAACCACTGAAAGCGAAGAAACTACCACTGAATCAGAGAAAACTTCTACAACTACATATTCTCCCACAACTGAAACTACTACAGTAACAACTGAGGGAACCACTGAGAGCGAAGAAACTACCACTGAATCAGAGGAAACTTCTACAACTACGTATTCTCCTACAACTGAAACTACTACAGTAACAACTGAGGGAACCACTGAAAGCGAAGAAACTACCACTGAATCAGAGGAAACTTCTACAACTACGTACTCTCCCACAACTGAGACTACTACAGTAACAACTGAGGGAACCACTGAAAGCGAAGAAACTACCACTGAATCAGAGGAAACTTCTACAACTACGAATTCTCCCACAACTGAAACTACTACAGTAACAACTGAGGGAACCACTGAAAGCGAAGAAACGACCACTGAATCAGAGGAAACTTCTACAACTACGTACTCTCCCACAACTGAGACTACTACAGTAACAACTGAGGGAACCACTGAAAGCGAAGAAACTACCACTGAATCAGAGGAAACTTCTACAACTACTTATTCTCCCACAACTGAGACTACTACAGTAACAACTGAGGGAACCACTGAAAGCGAAGAAACTACCACTGAATCAGAGGAAACTTCTACAACTACGTACTCTCCCACAACTGAGACTACTACAGTAACAACTGAGGGAACCACTGAAAGCGAAGAAACTACCACTGAATCAGAGGAAACTTCTACAACTACATATTCTCCCACAACTGAAACTACTACAGTAACAACTGAGGGAACCACTGAAAGCGAAGAAACTACCACTGAATCAGAGGAAACTTCTACAACTACGTATTCTCCTACAACTGAAACTACTACAGTAACAACTGAGGGAACCACTGAAAGCGAAGAAACTACCACTGAATCAGAGGAAACTTCTACAACTACGTATTCTCCCACAACTGAAACTACTACAGTAACAACTGAGGGAACCACTGAAAGCGAAGAAACGACCACTGAATCAGAGGAAACTTCTACAACTACGTACTCTCCCACAACTGAGACTACTACAGTAACAACTGAGGGAACCACTGAAAGCGAAGAAACTACCACTGAATCAGAGGAAACTTCTACAACTACTTATTCTCCCACAACTGAGACTACTACAGTAACAACTGAGGGAACCACTGAAAGCGAAGAAACTACCACTGAATCAGAGGAAACTTCTACAACTACGTACTCTCCCACAACTGAGACTACTACAGTAACAACTGAGGGAACCACTGAAAGCGAAGAAACTACCACTGAATCAGAGGAAACTTCTACAACTACATATTCTCCCACAACTGAAACTACTACAGTAACAACTGAGGGAACCACTGAAAGCGAAGAAACTACCACTGAATCAGAGGAAACTTCTACAACTACGTATTCTCCTACAACTGAAACTACTACAGTAACAACTGAGGGAACCACTGAAAGCGAAGAAACTACCACTGAATCAGAGGAAACTTCTACAACTACGTATTCTCCCACAACTGAAACTACTACAGTAACAACTGAGGGAACCACTGAAAGCGAAGAAACTACCACTGAATCAGAGGAAACTTCTACAACTACTTATTCTCCCACTACTGAAACTACTACAGTAACAACTGAGGGAACTACAGATTGCGAAGAAACTACCACTGAATCAGAGGAAACTTCTACAACTACGTATTCTCCCACAACTGAAACTACTACAGTAACAACTGAGGGAACCACTGAAAGCGAAGAAACTACCACTGAATCAGAGGAAACTTCTACAACTACGTATTCTCCCACAACTGAAACTACTACAGTAACAACTGAGGGAACCACTGAAAGCGAAGAAACTACCACTGAATCAGAGGAAACTTCTACAACTACATATTCTCCCACAACTGAAACTACTACAGTAACAACTGAGGGAACCACTGAGAGCGAAGAAACTACCACTGAATCAGAGGAAACTTCTACAACTACGTATTCTCCTACAACTGAAACTACTACAGTAACAACTGAGGGAACCACTGAAAGCGAAGAAACTACCACTGAATCAGAGGAAACTTCTACAACTACGTACTCTCCCACAACTGAAACTACTACAGTAACAACTGAGGGAACCACTGAAAGCGAAGAAACTACCACTGAATCAGAGGAAACTTCTACAACTACATATTCTCCCACAACTGAAACTACTACAGTAACAACTGAGGGAACCACTGAGAGCGAAGAAACTACCACTGAATCAGAGGAAACTTCTACAACTACGTATTCTCCTACAACTGAAACTACTACAGTAACAACTGAGGGAACCACTGAAAGCGAAGAAACTACCACTGAATCAGAGGAAACTTCTACAACTACGTATTCTCCCACAACTGAAACTACTACAGTAACAACTGAGGGAACCACTGAAAGCGAAGAAACTACCACTGAATCAGAGGAAACTTCTACAACTACGAATTCTCCCACAACTGAAACTACTACAGTAACAACTGAGGGAACCACTGAAAGCGAAGAAACTACCACTGAATCAGAGAAAACTTCTACAACTACTTATTCTCCCACAACTGAAACTACTACAGTAACAACTGAGGGAACCACTGAAAGCGAAGAAACTACCACTGAATCAGAGGAAACTTCTACAACTACGTACTCTCCCACAACTGAGACTACTACAGTAACAACTGAGGGAACCACTGAAAGCGAAGAAACTACCACTGAATCAGAGGAAACTTCTACAACTACGTACTCTCCCACAACTGAGACTACTACAGTAACAACTGAGGGAACCACTGAAAGCGAAGAAACTACCACTGAATCAGAGGAAACTTCTACAACTACTTATTCTCCCACAACTGAGACTACTACAGTAACAACTGAGGGAACCACTGAAAGCGAAGAAACGACCACTGAATCAGAGGAAACTTCTACAACTACGTACTCTCCCACAACTGAGACTACTACAGTAACAACTGAGGGAACCACTGAAAGCGAAGAAACTACCACTGAATCAGAGGAAACTTCTACAACTACTTATTCTCCCACAACTGAGACTACTACAGTAACAACTGAGGGAACCACTGAAAGCGAAGAAACTACCACTGAATCAGAGGAAACTTCTACAACTACGTACTCTCCCACAACTGAGACTACTACAGTAACAACTGAGGGAACCACTGAAAGCGAAGAAACTACCACTGAATCAGAGGAAACTTCTACAACTACATATTCTCCCACAACTGAAACTACTACAGTAACAACTGAGGGAACCACTGAGAGCGAAGAAACTACCACTGAATCAGAGGAAACTTCTACAACTACGTATTCTCCTACAACTGAAACTACTACAGTAACAACTGAGGGAACCACTGAAAGCGAAGAAACTACCACTGAATCAGAGGAAACTTCTACAACTACGTATTCTCCCACAACTGAAACTACTACAGTAACAACTGAGGGAACCACTGAAAGCGAAGAAACTACCACTGAATCAGAGGAAACTTCTACAACTACTTATTCTCCCACTACTGAAACTACTACAGTAACAACTGAGGGAACTACAGATTGCGAAGAAACTACCACTGAATCAGAGGAAACTTCTACAACTACCTATTCTCCCACAACTGAAACTACTACAGTAACAACTGAGGGAACCACTGAAAGCGAAGAGACTACCACTGAATCAGAGGAAACTTCTACAACTACGTATTCTCCCACAACTGAAAGTACTACAGTAACAACTGAGGGAACCACTGAAAGCGAAGAAACTACCACTGAATCAGAGGAAACTTCTACAACTACATATTCTCCCACAACTGAAACTACTACAGTAACAACTGAGGGAACCACTGAGAGCGAAGAAACTACCACTGAATCAGAGGAAACTTCTACAACTACGTATTCTCCTACAACTGAAACTACTACAGTAACAACTGAGGGAACCACTGAAAGCGAAGAAACTACCACTGAATCAGAGGAAACTTCTACAACTACGTACTCTCCCACAACTGAAACTACTACAGTAACAACTGAGGGAACCACTGAAAGCGAAGAAACTACCACTGAATCAGAGGAAACTTCTACAACTACATATTCTCCCACAACTGAAACTACTACAGTAACAACTGAGGGAACCACTGAGAGCGAAGAAACTACCACTGAATCAGAGGAAACTTCTACAACTACGTATTCTCCTACAACTGAAACTACTACAGTAACAACCGAGGGAACCACTGAAAGCGAAGAAACTACCACTGAATCAGAGGAAACTTCTACAACTACGTATTCTCCCACAACTGAAACTACTACAGTAACAACTGAGGGAACCACTGAAAGCGAAGAAACTACCACTGAATCAGAGGAAACTTCTACAACTACGAATTCTCCCACAACTGAAACTACTACAGTAACAACTGAGGGAACCACTGAAAGCGAAGAAACGACCACTGAATCAGAGGAAACTTCTACAACTACGTACTCTCCCACAACTGAGACTACTACAGTAACAACTGAGGGAACCACTGAAAGCGAAGAAACTACCACTGAATCAGAGGAAACTTCTACAACTACTTATTCTCCCACAACTGAGACTACTACAGTAACAACTGAGGGAACCACTGAAAGCGAAGAAACTACCACTGAATCAGAGGAAACTTCTACAACTACGTACTCTCCCACAACTGAGACTACTACAGTAACAACTGAGGGAACCACTGAAAGCGAAGAAACTACCACTGAATCAGAGGAAACTTCTACAACTACATATTCTCCCACAACTGAAACTACTACAGTAACAACTGAGGGAACCACTGAGAGCGAAGAAACTACCACTGAATCAGAGGAAACTTCTACAACTACGTATTCTCCTACAACTGAAACTACTACAGTAACAACTGAGGGAACCACTGAAAGCGAAGAAACTACCACTGAATCAGAGGAAACTTCTACAACTACGTATTCTCCCACAACTGAAACTACTACAGTAACAACTGAGGGAACCACTGAAAGCGAAGAAACTACCACTGAATCAGAGAAAACTTCTACAACTACTTATTCTCCCACTACTGAAACTACTACAGTAACAACTGAGGGAACTACAGATTGCGAAGAAACTACCACTGAATCAGAGGAAACTTCTACAACTACGTATTCTCCCACAACTGAAACTACTACAGTAACAACTGAGGGAACCACTGAAAGCGAAGAAACTACCACTGAATCAGAGGAAACTTCTACAACTACGTACTCTCCCACAACTGAGACTACTACAGTAACAACTGAGGGAACCACTGAAAGCGAAGAAACTACCACTGAATCAGAGGAAACTTCTACAACTACATATTCTCCCACAACTGAAACTACTACAGTAACAACTGAGGGAACCACTGAGAGCGAAGAAACTACCACTGAATCAGAGGAAACTTCTACAACTACGTATTCTCCTACAACTGAAACTACTACAGTAACAACTGAGGGAACCACTGAAAGCGAAGAAACTACCACTGAATCAGAGGAAACTTCTACAACTACGTATTCTCCCACAACTGAAACTACTACAGTAACAACTGAGGGAACTACAGATTGCGAAGAAACTACCACTGAATCAGAGGAAACTTCTACAACTACGTATTCTCCCACAACTGAAACTACTACAGTAACAACTGAGGGAACCACTGAAAGCGAAGAAACTACCACTGAATCAGAGGAAACTTCTACAACTACGTATTCTCCCACAACTGAAACTACTACAGTAACAACTGAGGGAACCACTGAAAGCGAAGAAACTACCACTGAATCAGAGGAAACTTCTACAACTACTTATTCTCCCACTACTGAAACTACTACAGTAACAACTGAGGGAACCACTGAAAGCGAAGAAACTACCACTGAATCAGAGGAAACTTCTACAACTACGTATTCTCCCACAACTGAAACTACTACAGTAACAACTGAGGGAACCACTGAAAGCGAAGAAACTACCACTGAATCAGAGGAAACTTCTACAACTACGTATTCTCCCACAACTGAAACTACTACAGTAACAACTGAGGGAACCACTGAAAGCGAAGAAACTACCACTGAATCAGAGGAAACTTCTACAACTACGTATTCTCCCACAACTGAAACTACTACAGTAACAACTGAGGGAACCACTGAAAGCGAAGAAACTACCACTGAATCAGAGGAAACTTCTACAACTACGTATTCTCCCACAACTGAAACTACTACAGTAACAACTGAGGGAACCACTGAAAGCGAAGAAACTACCACTGAATCAGAGGAAACTTCTACAACTACGTATTCTCCCACAACTGAAACTACTACAGTAACAACTGAGGGAACCACTGAAAGCGAAGAAACTACCACTGAATCAGAGGAAACTTCTACAACTACGTATTCTCCCACAACTGAAACTACTACAGTAACAACTGAGGGAACCACTGAAAGCGAAGAAACTACCACTGAATCAGAGGAAACTTCTACAACTACTTATTCTCCCACTACTGAAACTACTACAGTAACAACTGAGGGAACCACTGAAAGCGAAGAAACTACCACTGAATCAGAGGAAACTTCTACAACTACGTATTCTCCCACAACTGAAACTACTACAGTAACAACTGAGGGAACCACTGAAAGCGAAGAAACTACCACTGAATCAGAGGAAACTTCTACAACTACTTATTCTCCCACTACTGAAACTACTACAGTAACAACTGAGGGAACTACAGATTGCGAAGAAACTACCACTGAATCAGAGGAAACTTCTACAACTACGTATTCTCCCACAACTGAAACTACTACAGTAACAACTGAGGGAACCACTGAAAGCGAAGAAACTACCACTGAATCAGAGGAAACTTCTACAACTACGTATTCTCCCACAACTGAAACTACTACAGTAACAACTGAGGGAACCACTGAAAGCGATGAAACTACCACTGAATCAGAGGAAACTTCTACAACTACGAATTCTCCCACAACTGAAACTACTACAGTAACAACTGAGGGAACCACTGAAAGCGAAGAAACTACCACTGAATCAGAGGAAACTTCTACAACTACGTATTCTCCCACAACTGAAAGTACTACAGTAACAACTGAGGGAACCACTGAAAGCGAAGAAACTACCACTGAATCAGAGGAAACTTCTACAACTACGTATTCTCCCACAACTGAAACTACTACAGTAACAACTGAGGGAACCACTGAAAGCGAAGAAACTACCACTGAATCAGAGGAAACTTCTACAACTACGAATTCTCCCACAACTGAAACTACTACAGTAACAACTGAGGGAACCACTGAAAGCGAAGAAACTACCACTGAATCAGAGGAAACTTCTACAACTACGTATTCTCCCACAACTGAAACTACTACAGTAACAACTGAGGGAACCACTGAAAGCGAAGAAACTACCACTGAATCAGAGGAAACTTCTACAACTACGTATTCTCCCACAACTGAAACTACTACAGTAACAACTGAGGGAACCACTGAAAGCGAAGAAACTACCACTGAATCAGAGAAAACTTCTACAACTACGTATTCTCCCACAACTGAAACTACTACAGTAACAACTGAGGGAACCACTGAAAGCGAAGAAACTACCACTGAATCAGAGGAAACTTCTACAACTACATATTCTCCCACAACTGAAACTACTACAGTAACAACTGAGGGAACCACTGAAAGCGAAGAAACTACCACTGAATCAGAGGAAACTTCTACAACTACATATTCTCCCACAACTGAAACTACTACAGTAACAACTGAGGGAACCACTGAAAGCAAAGAAACTACCACTGAATCAGAGGAAACTTCTACAACTACATATTCTCCCACAACTGAAACTACTACAGTAACAACTGAGGGAACCACTGAAAGCGAAGAAACTACCACTGAATCAGAGGAAACTTCTACACCTACATATTCTCCCACAACTGAAACTACTACAGTAACAACTGAGGGAACCACTGAAAGCGAAGAAACTACCACTGAATCAGAGGAAACTTCTACAACTACGTATTCTCCCACAACTGAAACTACTACAGTAACAACTGAGGGAACCACTGAAAGCGAAGAAACTACCACTGAATCAGAGGAAACTTCTACAACTACATATTCTCCCACAACTGAGACTACTACAGTAACAACTGAGGGAACCACTGAAAGCGAAGAAACTACCACTGAATCAGAGGAAACTTCTACAACTACGTATTCTCCCACAACTGAAACTACTACAGTTACAACTGAGGGAACCACTGAAAGCGAAGAAACTACCACTGAATCAGAGGAAACTTCTACAACTACGTACTCTCCTACAACTGAGACTACTACAGTAACAACTGAGGGAACCACTGAAAGCGAAGAAACTACCACTGAATCAGAGGAAACTTCTACAACTACATATTCTCCCACAACTGAAACTACTACAGTAACAACTGAGGGAACCACTGAGAGCGAAGAAACTACCACTGAATCAGAGGAAACTTCTACAACTACGTATTCTCCCACAACTGAAACTACTACAGTAACAACTGAGGGAACCACTGAAAGCGAAGAAACTACCACTGAATCAGAGGAAACTTCTACAACTACGTATTCTCCCACAACTGAAACTACTACAGTAACAACTGAGGGAACCACTGAAAGCGAAGAAACTACCACTGAATCAGAGGAAACTTCTACAACTACGTACTCTCCCACAACTGAAACTACTACAGTAACAACTGAGGGAACCACTGAAAGCGAAGAAACTACCACTGAATCAGAGGAAACTTCTACAACTACATATTCTCCCACAACTGAAACTACTACAGTAACAACTGAGGGAACCACTGAAAGCGAAGAAACGACCACTGAATCAGAGGAAACTTCTACAACTACGTACTCTCCCACAACTGAAACTACTACAGTAACAACTGAGGGAACCACTGAAAGCGAAGAAACTACCACTGAATCAGAGGAAACTTCTACAACTACAAATTCTCCCACAACTGAAACTACTACAGTAACAACTGAGGGAACCACTGAAAGCGAAGAAACTACCACTGAATCAGAGGAAACTTCTACAACTACGTACTCTCCCACAACTGAGACTACTACAGTAACAACTGAGGGAACCACTGAAAGCGAAGAAACTACCACTGAATCAGAGGAAACTTCTACAACTACATATTCTCCCACAACTGAGACTACTACAGTAACAACTGAGGGAACCACTGAAAGCGAAGAAACTACCACTGAATCAGAGGAAACTTCTACAACTACATATTCTCCCACAACTGAAACTACTACAGTAACAACTGAGGGAACCACTGAAAGCGAAGAAACGACCACTGAATCAGAGGAAACTTCTACAACTACGTACTCTCCCACAACTGAGACTACTACAGTAAAAACTGAGGGAACCACTGAAAGCGAAGAAACTACCACTGAATCAGAGGAAACTTCTACAACTACATATTCTCCCACAACTGAAACTACTACAGTAACAACTGAGGGAACCACTGAAAGCGAAGAAACGACCACTGAATCAGAGGAAACTTCTACAACTACGTACTCTCCCACAACTGAGACTACTACAGTAACAACTGAGGGAACCACTGAAAGCGAAGAAACTACCACTGAATCAGAGGAAACTTCTACAACTACTTATTCTCCCACAACTGAGACTACTACAGTAACAACTGAGGGAACCACTGAAAGCGAAGAAACTACCACTGAATCAGAGGAAACTTCTACAACTACGTACTCTCCTACAACTGAGACTACTACAGTAACAACTGAAGGAACCACTGAAAGCGAAGAAACTACCACTGAATCAGAGGAAACTTCTACAACTACGTATTCTCCCACAACTGAAACTACTACAGTAACAACTGAGGGAACTACAGATTGCGAAGAAACTACCACTGAATCAGAGGAAACTTCTACAACTACATATTCTCCCACAACTGAGACTACTACAGTAACAACTGAGGCAACCACTGAAAGCGAAGAAACTACCACTGAATCAGAGGAAACTTCTACAACTACATATTCTCCCACAACTGAAACTACTACAGTAACAACTGAGGGAACCACTGAGAGCGAAGAAACTACCACTGAATCAGAGGAAACTTCTACAACTACGTATTCTCCTACAACTGAAACTACTACAGTAACAACTGAGGGAACCACTGAAAGCGAAGAAACTACCACTGAATCAGAGGAAACTTCTACAACTACATATTCTCCCACAACTGAAACTACTACAGTAACAACTGAGGGAACCACTGAAAGCGAAGAAACTACCACTGAATCAGAGGAAACTTCTACAACTACTTATTCTCCCACTACTGAAACTACTACAGTAACAACTGAGGGAACTACAGATTGCGAAGAAACTACCACTGAATCAGAGGAAACTTCTACAACTACATATTCTCCCACAACTGAAACTACTACAGTAACAACTGAGGGAACCACTGAAAGCGAAGAAACTACCACTGAATCAGAGAAAACTTCTACAACTACTTATTCTCCCACAACTGAAACTACTACAGTAACAACTGAGGGAACCACTGAAAGCGAAGAAACTACCACTGAATCAGAGGAAACTTCTACAACTACATATTCTCCCACAACTGAAACTACTACAGTAACAACTGAGGGAACCACTGAGAGCGAAGAAACTACCACTGAATCAGAGGAAACTTCTACAACTACGTATTCTCCTACAACTGAAACTACTACAGTAACAACTGAGGGAACCACTGAAAGCGAAGAAACTACCACTGAATCAGAGGAAACTTCTACAACTACATATTCTCCCACAACTGAAACTACTACAGTAACAACTGAGGGAACCACTGAAAGCGAAGAAACTACCACTGAATCAGAGGAAACTTCTACAACTACGTATTCTCCCACAACTGAAACTACTACAGTTACAACTGAGGGAACCACTGAAAGCGAAGAAACTACCACTGAATCAGAGGAAACTTCTACAACTACGTATTCTCCCACAACTGAAACTACTACAGTTACAACTGAGGGAACCACTGAAAGCGAAGAAACTACAACTGAATCAGAGGAAACTTCTACAACTACGTATTCTCCCACAACTGAAACTACTACAGTAACAACTGAGGGAACCACTGAAAGCGAAGAAACTACCACTGAATCAGAGGAAACTTCTACAACTACGTATTCTCCCACAACTGAAACTACTACAGTAACAACTGAGGGAACCACTGAAAGCGAAGAAACTACCACTGAATCAGAGGAAACTTCTACAACTACGTACTCTCCCACAACTGAAACTACTACAGTAACAACTGAGGGAACCACTGAAAGCGAAGAAACTACCACTGAATCAGAGGAAACTTCTACAACTACGTACTCTCCCACAACTGAGACTACTACAGTAACAACTGAGGGAACCACTGAAAGCGAAGAAACTACCACTGAATCAGAGGAAACTTCTACAACTACGTACTCTCCCACAACTGAGACTACTACAGTAACAACTGAGGGAACCACTGAAAGCGAAGAAACTACCACTGAATCAGAGGAAACTTCTACAACTACATATTCTCCCACAACTGAAACTACTACAGTAACAACTGAGGGAACCACTGAAAGCGAAGAAACTACCACTGAATCAGAGGAAACTTCTACAACTACATATTCTCCCACAACTGAAACTACTACAGTAACAACTGAGGGAACCACTGAGAGCGAAGAAACTACCACTGAATCAGAGGAAACTTCTACAACTACGTATTCTCCCACAACTGAAACTACTACAGTAACAACTGAGGGAACCACTGAAAGCGAAGAAACTACCACTGAATCAGAGGAAACTTCTACAACTACGTACTCTCCCACAACTGAGACTACTACAGTAACAACTGAGGGAACCACTGAAAGCGAAGAAACTACCACTGAATCAGAGGAAACTTCTACAACTACTTATTCTCCCACAACTGAGACTACTACAGTAACAACTGAGGGAACCACTGAAAGCGAAGAAACTACCACTGAATCAGAGGAAACTTCTACAACTACGTACTCTCCCACAACTGAGACTACTACAGTAACAACTGAGGGAACCACTGAAAGCGAAGAAACTACCACTGAATCAGAGGAAACTTCTACAACTACATATTCTCCCACAACTGAAACTACTACAGTAACAACTGAGGGAACCACTGAGAGCGAAGAAACTACCACTGAATCAGAGGAAACTTCTACAACTACATATTCTCCCACAACTGAAACTACTACAGTAACAACTGAGGGAACCACTGAAAGCGAAGAAACTACCACTGAATCAGAGGAAACTTCTACAACTACTTATTCTCCCACAACTGAGACTACTACAGTAACAACTGAGGGAACCACTGAAAGCGAAGAAACTACCACTGAATCAGAGGAAACTTCTACAACTACGTACTCTCCCACAACTGAGACTACTACAGTAACAACTGAGGGAACCACTGAAAGCGAAGAAACTACCACTGAATCAGAGGAAACTTCTACAACTACATATTCTCCCACAACTGAAACTACTACAGTAACAACTGAGGGAACCACTGAGAGCGAAGAAACTACCACTGAATCAGAGGAAACTTCTACAACTACATATTCTCCCACAACTGAAACTACTACAGTAACAACTGAGGGAACCACTGAAAGCGAAGAAACTACCACTGAATCAGAGGAAACTTCTACAACTACATATTCTCCCACAACTGAAACTACTACAGTAACAACTGAGGGAACCACTGAAAGCGAAGAAACTACCACTGAATCAGAGGAAACTTCTACAACTACATATTCTCCCACAACTGAAACTACTACAGTAACAACTGAGGGAACCACTGAAAGCGAAGAAACTACCACTGAATCAGAGGAAACTTCTACAACTACATATTCTCCCACAACTGAAACTACTACAGTAACAACTGAGGGAACCACTGAGAGCGAAGAAACTACCACTGAATCAGAGGAAACTTCTACAACTACGTATTCTCCTACAACTGAAACTACTACAGTAACAACTGAGGGAACCACTGAAAGCGAAGAAACTACCACTGAATCAGAGGAAACTTCTACAACTACGTATTCTCCTACAACTGAAACTACTACAGTAACAACTGAGGGAACCACTGAAAGCGAAGAAACTACCACTGAATCAGAGGAAACGTCTACAACTACGTATTCTCCCACAACTGAAACTACTACAGTAACAACTGAGGGAACCACTGAAAGCGAAGAAACTACCACTGAATCAGAGGAAACTTCTACAACTACGTATTCTCCCACAACTGAAACTACTACAGTAACAACTGAGGGAACCACTGAAAGCGAAGAAACTACCACTGAATCAGAGGAAACTTCTACAACTACTTATTCTCCCACAACTGAAACTACTACAGTAACAACTGAGGGAACCACTGAAAGCGAAGAAACTACCACTGAATCAGAGGAAACTTCTACAACTACGTATTCTCCCACAACTGAAACTACTACAGTAACAACTGAGGGAACCACTGAAAGCGAAGAAACTACCACTGAATCAGAGGAAACTTCTACAACTACTTATTCTCCCACAACTGAAACTACTACAGTAACAACTGAGGGAACCACTGAAAGCGAAGAAACTACCACTGAATCAGAGGAAACTTCTACAACTACGTATTCTCCCACAACTGAAACTACTACAGTAACAACTGAGGGAACCACTGAAAGCGAAGAAACTACCACTGAATCAGAGGAAACTTCTACAACTACTTATTCTCCCACAACTGAAACTACTACAGTAACAACTGAGGGAACCACTGAAAGCGAAGAAACTACCACTGAATCAGAGGAAACTTCTACAACTACGTATTCTCCCACAACTGAAACTACTACAGTAACAACTGAAAGAACCACTGAAAGCGAAGAAACTACCACTGAATCAGAGGAAACTTCTACAACTACGTATTCTCCCACAACTGAAACTACTACAGTAACAACTGAGGGAACCACTGAAAGCGAAGAAACTACCACTGAATCAGAGGAAACTTCTACAACCACGAATTCTCCCACAACTGAAACTACTACAGTAACAACTGAAAGAACCACTGAAAGCGAAGAAACTACCACTGAATCAGAGGAAACGTCTACAACTACGTATTCTCCCACAACTGAAACTACTACAGTAACAACTGAGGGAACCACTGAAAGCGAAGAAACTACCACTGAATCAGAGGAAACTTCTACAACTACATATTCTCCCACAACTGAAAGTACTACAGTAACAACTGAGGGAACCACTGAAAGCGAAGAAACTACCACTGAATCAGAGGAAACTTCTACAACTACGTATTCTCCCACAACTGAAACTACTACAGTAACAACTGAGGGAACCACTGAAAGCGAAGAAACTACCACTGAATCAGAGGAAACTTCTACAACTACGTATTCTCCCACAACTGAAACTACTACAGTAACAACTGAGGGAACCACTGAAAGCGAAGAAACTACCACTGAATCAGAGGAAACTTCTACAACTACGTATTCTCCTACAACTGAAACTACTACAGTAACAACTGAGGGAACCACTGAAAGCGAAGAAACTACCACTGAATCAGAGGAAACTTCTACAACTACATATTCTCCCACAACTGAAACTACTACAGTAACAACTGAGGGAACCACTGAAAGCGAAGAAACTACCACTGAATCAGAGGAAACTTCTACAACTACATATTCTCCCACAACTGAAACCACTACAGTAACAACTGAGGGAACTACAGATTGCGAAGAAACCACCACTGAATCAGAGGAAACGTCTACAACTACGTATTCTCCCACAACTGAAACTACTACAGTAACAACTGAGGGAACCACTGAAAGCGAAGAAACTACCACTGAATCAGAGGAAACTTCTACAACTACGTATTCTCCCACAACTGAAACTACTACAGTAACAACTGAGGGAACCACTGAAAGCGAAGAAACTACCACTGAATCAGAGGAAACTTCTACAACTACATATTCTCCCACAACTGAAACTACTACAGTAACAACTGAGGGAACCACTGAAAGCGAAGAAACTACCACTGAATCAGAGGAAACTTCTACAACTACGTATTCTCCCACAACTGAAACTACTACAGTTACAACTGAGGGAACCACTGAAAGCGAAGAAACTACCACTGAATCAGAGGAAACTTCTACAACTACGTATTCTTCCACAACTGAAACTACTACAGTAACAACTGAGGGAACCACTGAGAGCGAAGAAACTACCACTGAATCAGAGGAAACTTCTACAACTACGTATTCTCCCACAACTGAAACTACTACAGTAACAACTGAGGGAACCACTGAAAGCGAAGAAACTACCACTGAATCAGAGGAAACGTCTACAACTACGTATTCTCCCACAACTGAAACTACTACAGTAACAACTGAGGGAACCACTGAAAGCGAAGAAACTACCACTGAATCAGAGGAAACTTCTACAACTACGTATTCTCCCACAACTGAAACTACTACAGTAACAACTGAGGGAACCACTGAAAGCGAAGAAACTACCACTAAATCAGAGGAAACATCTACAACTACATATTCTCCCACAACTGAAACTACTACAGTAACAACTGAGGGAACCACTGAAAGCGAAGAAACTACCACTGAATCAGAGGAAACTTCTACAACTACTTATTCTCCCACAACTGAGACTACTACAGTAACAACTGAGGGAACCACTGAAAGCGAAGAAACTACCACTGAATCAGAGGAAACTTCTACAACTACGTATTCTCCCACAACTGAGACTACTACAGTAACAACTGAGGGAACCACTGAAAGCGAAGAAACTACCACTGAATCAGAGGAAACTTCTACAACTACTTATTCTCCCACAACTGAGACTACTACAGTAACAACTGAGGGAACCACTGAAAGCGAAGAAACTACCACTGAATCAGAGGAAACTTCTACAACTACTTATTCTCCCACAACTGAAACTACTACAGTAACAACTGAGGGAACCACTGAAAGCGAAGAAACTACCACTGAATCAGAGGAAACTTCTACAACTACTTATTCTCCCACAACTGAGACTACTACAGTAACAACTGAGGGAACCACTGAAAGCGAAGAAACTACCACTGAATCAGAGGAAACTTCTACAACTACTTATTCTCCCACAACTGAAACTACTACAGTAACAACTGAGGGAACCACTGAAAGCGAAGAAACTACCACTGAATCAGAGGAAACTTCTACAACTACTTATTCTCCCACAACTGAGACTACTACAGTAACAACTGAGGGAACCACTGAAAGCGAAGAAACTACCACTGAATCAGAGGAAACTTCTACAACTACTTATTCTCCCACAACTGAGACTACTACAGTAACAACTGAGGGAACCACTGAAAGCGAAGAAACTACCACTGAATCAGAGGAAACTTCTACAACTACGTATTCCCCCACAACTGAAACTACTACAGTAACAACTGAGGGAACTACAGATTGCGAAGAAACTACCACTGAATCAGAGGAAACTTCTACAACTACATACTCTCCTACAACTGAAACTACTACAGTAACAACTGAGGGAACCACTGAAAGCGAAGAAACTACCACTGAATCAGAGGAAACTTCTACAACTACGTATTCTCCCACAACTGAAACTACTACAGTAACAACTGAGGGAACCACTGAAAGCGAAGAAACTACCACTGAATCAGAGGAAACTTCTACAACTACTTATTCTCCCACAACTGAGACTACTACAGTTACAACTGAGGGAACCACTGAAAGCGAAGAAATTACCACTGAATCAGAGGAAACTTCTACAACTACATATTCTCCCACAACTGAAACTACTACAGTAACAACTGAGGGAACCACTGAAAGCGAAGAAACTACCACTGAATCAGAGGAAACTTCTACAACTACATATTCTCCCACAACTGAAACTACTACAGTAACAACTGAGGGAACCACTGAAAGCGAAGAAACTACCACTGAATCAGAGGAAACTTCTACAACTACATATTCTCCCACAACTGAAACTACTACAGTAACAACTGAGGGAACCACTGAAAGCGAAGAAACTACCACTGAATCAGAGGAAACTTCTACAACTACGTATTCTCCCACAACTGAAACTACTACAGTAACAACTGAGGGAACCACTGAAAGCGAAGAAACTACCACTGAATCAGAGGAAACTTCTACAACTACGTATTCTCCCACAACTGAAACTACTACAGTAACAACTGAGGGAACCACTGAAAGCGAAGAAACTACCACTGAATCAGAGGAAACTTCTACAACTACATATTCTCCCACAACTGAAACTACTACAGTAACAACTGAGGGAACCACTGAAAGCGAAGAAACTACCACTGAATCAGAGGAAACTTCTACAACTACGTATTCTCCCACAACTGAAACTACTACAGTAACAACTGAGGGAACCACTGAAAGCGAAGAAACTACCACTGAATCAGAGGAAACTTCTACAACTACGTATTCTCCCACAACTGAAACTACTACAGTAACAACTGAGGGAACCACTGAAAGCGAAGAAACTACCACTAAATCAGAGGAAACATCTACAACTACATATTCTCCCACAACTGAAACTACTACAGTAACAACTGAGGGAACCACTGAAAGCGAAGAAACTACCACTGAATCAGAGGAAACTTCTACAACTACTTATTCTCCCACAACTGAGACTACTACAGTAACAACTGAGGGAACCACTGAAAGCGAAGAAACTACCACTGAATCAGAGGAAACTTCTACAACTACGTATTCTCCCACAACTGAGACTACTACAGTAACAACTGAGGGAACCACTGAAAGCGAAGAAACTACCACTGAATCAGAGGAAACTTCTACAACTACTTATTCTCCCACAACTGAGACTACTACAGTAACAACTGAGGGAACCACTGAAAGCGAAGAAACTACCACTGAATCAGAGGAAACTTCTACAACTACTTATTCTCCCACAACTGAAACTACTACAGTAACAACTGAGGGAACCACTGAAAGCGAAGAAACTACCACTGAATCAGAGGAAACTTCTACAACTACTTATTCTCCCACAACTGAGACTACTACAGTAACAACTGAGGGAACCACTGAAAGCGAAGAAACTACCACTGAATCAGAGGAAACTTCTACAACTACTTATTCTCCCACAACTGAAACTACTACAGTAACAACTGAGGGAACCACTGAAAGCGAAGAAACTACCACTGAATCAGAGGAAACTTCTACAACTACTTATTCTCCCACAACTGAGACTACTACAGTAACAACTGAGGGAACCACTGAAAGCGAAGAAACTACCACTGAATCAGAGGAAACTTCTACAACTACTTATTCTCCCACAACTGAGACTACTACAGTAACAACTGAGGGAACCACTGAAAGCGAAGAAACTACCACTGAATCAGAGGAAACTTCTACAACTACGTATTCCCCCACAACTGAAACTACTACAGTAACAACTGAGGGAACTACAGATTGCGAAGAAACTACCACTGAATCAGAGGAAACTTCTACAACTACATACTCTCCTACAACTGAAACTACTACAGTAACAACTGAGGGAACCACTGAAAGCGAAGAAACTACCACTGAATCAGATGAAACGTCTACAACTACGTATTCTCCCACAACTGAAACTACTACAGTAACAACTGAGGGAACCACTGAAAGCGAAGAAACTACCACTGAATCAGAGGAAACGTCTACAACTACGTATTCTCCCACAACTGAAACTACTACAGTAACAACTGAGGGAACCACTGAAAGCGAAGAAACTACCACTGAATCAGAGGAAACTTCTACAACTACTTATTCTCCCACAACTGAAACTACTACAGTAACAACTGAGGGAACCACTGAAAGCGAAGAAACTACCACTGAATCAGAGGAAACTTCTACAACTACTTATTCTCCCACAACTGAGACTACTACAGTAACAACTGAGGGAACCACTGAAAGCGAAGAAACTACCACTGAATCAGAGGAAACTTCTACAACTACGTATTCCCCCACAACTGAAACTACTACAGTAACAACTGAGGGAACCACTGAAAGCGAAGAAACTACCACTGAATCAGAGGAAACTTCTACAACTACGTATTCTCCCACAACTGAAACTACTACAGTAACAACTGAGGGAACCACTGAAAGCGAAGAAACTACCACTGAATCAGAGGAAACTTCTACAACTACGTATTCTCCCACAACTGAAACTACTACAGTAACAACTGAGGGAACCACTGAAAGCGAAGAAACTACCACTAAATCAGAGGAAACATCTACAACTACATATTCTCCCACAACTGAAACTACTACAGTAACAACTGAGGGAACCACTGAAAGCGAAGAAACTACCACTGAATCAGAGGAAACTTCTACAACTACTTATTCTCCCACAACTGAGACTACTACAGTAACAACTGAGGGAACCACTGAAAGCGAAGAAACTACCACTGAATCAGAGGAAACTTCTACAACTACGTATTCTCCCACAACTGAGACTACTACAGTAACAACTGAGGGAACCACTGAAAGCGAAGAAACTACCACTGAATCAGAGGAAACTTCTACAACTACTTATTCTCCCACAACTGAGACTACTACAGTAACAACTGAGGGAACCACTGAAAGCGAAGAAACTACCACTGAATCAGAGGAAACTTCTACAACTACTTATTCTCCCACAACTGAAACTACTACAGTAACAACTGAGGGAACCACTGAAAGCGAAGAAACTACCACTGAATCAGAGGAAACTTCTACAACTACTTATTCTCCCACAACTGAAACTACTACAGTAACAACTGAGGGAACCACTGAAAGCGAAGAAACTACCACTGAATCAGAGGAAACTTCTACAACTACTTATTCTCCCACAACTGAGACTACTACAGTAACAACTGAGGGAACCACTGAAAGCGAAGAAACTACCACTGAATCAGAGGAAACTTCTACAACTACTTATTCTCCCACAACTGAGACTACTACAGTAACAACTGAGGGAACCACTGAAAGCGAAGAAACTACCACTGAATCAGAGGAAACTTCTACAACTACGTATTCCCCCACAACTGAAACTACTACAGTAACAACTGAGGGAACTACAGATTGCGAAGAAACTACCACTGAATCAGAGGAAACTTCTACAACTACTTATTCTCCCACAACTGAGACTACTACAGTAACAACTGAGGGAACCACTGAAAGCGAAGAAACTACCACTGAATCAGAGGAAACTTCTACAACTACTTATTCTCCCACAACTGAGACTACTACAGTAACAACTGAGGGAACCACTGAAAGCGAAGAAACTACCACTGAATCAGATGAAACGTCTACAACTACGTATTCTCCCACAACTGAAACTACTACAGTAACAACTGAGGGAACCACTGAAAGCGAAGAAACTACCACTGAATCAGAGGAAACGTCTACAACTACGTATTCTCCCACAACTGAAACTACTACAGTAACAACTGAGGGAACCACTGAAAGCGAAGAAACTACCACTGAATCAGAGCAAACGTCTACAACTACGTATTCTCCCACAACTGAAACTACTACAGTAACAACTGAGGGAACCACTGAAAGCGAAGAAACTACCACTGAATCAGAGGATACTTCTACAACTACGTATTCTCCCACAACTGAAACTACTACAGTAACAACTGAGGGAACCACTGAAAGCGAAGAAACTACCACTGAATCAGAGGATACTTCTACAACTACGTATTCTCCCACAACTGAAACTACTACAGTTACAACTGAGGGAACCACTGAAAGCGAAGAAACTACCACTGAATCAGAGGAAACTTCTACAACTACCTATTCTCCCACAACTGAAACTACTACAGTAACAACTGAGGGAACCACTGAAAGCGAAGAAACTACCACTGAATCAGAGGAAACTTCTACAACTACCTATTCTCCCACAACTGAAACTACTACAGTAACAACTGAGGGAACCACTGAAAGCGAAGAAACTACCACTGAATCAGAGGAAACTTCTACAACTACCTATTCTCCCACAACTGAAACTACTACTGTAACAACTGAGGGAACCACTGAAAGCGAAGAAACTACCACTGAATCGGAGGAAACATCTACAACTACGTATTCCCCCACAACTGAAACTACTACAGTAACAACTGAGGGAACTACAGATTGCGAAGAAACTACCACTGAATCAGAGGAAACTTCTACAACTACCTATTCTCCCACAACTGAAACTACTACAGTAACAACTGAGGGAACCACTGAAAGCGAAGAAACTACCACTGAATCAGAGGAAACTTCTACAACTACTTATTCTCCCACAACTGAAACTACTACAGTAACAACTGAGGGAACCACTGAAAGCGAAGAAACTACCACTGAATCAGAGGAAACTTCTACAACTACATATTCTCCCACAACTGAAACTACTACAGTAACAACTGAGGGAACCACTGAAAGCGAAGAAACTACCACTGAATCAGAGGAAACTTCTACAACTACGTATTCTCCCACAACTGAAACTACTACAGTAACAACTGAGGGAACCACTGAAAGCGAAGAAACTACCACTGAATCAGAGGAAACTTCTACAACTACTTATTCTCCCACAACTGAGACTACTACAGTTACAACTGAGGGAACCACTGAAAGCGAAGAAACTACCACTGAATCAGAGGAAACTTCTACAACTACATATTCTCCCACAACTGAAACTACTACAGTAACAACTGAGGGAACCACTGAAAGCGAAGAAACTACCACTGAATCAGAGGAAACTTCTACAACTACATATTCTCCCACAACTGAAACTACTACAGTAACAACTGAGGGAACCACTGAAAGCGAAGAAACTACCACTGAATCAGAGGAAACTTCTACAACTACGTATTCTCCCACAACTGAAACTACTACAGTAACAACTGAGGGAACCACTGAAAGCGAAGAAACTACCACTGAATCAGAGGAAACTTCTACAACTACGTATTCTCCCACAACTGAAACTACTACAGTAACAACTGAGGGAACCACTGAAAGCGAAGAAACTACCACTGAATCAGAGGAAACTTCTACAACTACATATTCTCCCACAACTGAAACTACTACAGTAACAACTGAGGGAACCACTGAAAGCGAAGAAACTACCACTGAATCAGAGGAAACTTCTACAACTACGTATTCTCCCACAACTGAAACTACTACAGTAACAACTGAGGGAACCACTGAAAGCGAAGAAACTACCACTGAATCAGAGGAAACTTCTACAACTACGTATTCTCCCACAACTGAAACTACTACAGTAACAACTGAGGGAACCACTGAAAGCGAAGAAACTACCACTGAATCAGAGGAAACATCTACAACTACATATTCTCCCACAACTGAAACTACTACAGTAACAACTGAGGGAACCACTGAAAGCGAAGAAACTACCACTGAATCAGAGGAAACTTCTACAACTACTTATTCTCCCACAACTGAGACTACTACAGTAACAACTGAGGGAACCACTGAAAGCGAAGAAACTACCACTGAATCAGAGGAAACTTCTACAACTACGTATTCTCCCACAACTGAGACTACTACAGTAACAACTGAGGGAACCACTGAAAGCGAAGAAACTACCACTGAATCAGAGGAAACTTCTACAACTACTTATTCTCCCACAACTGAGACTACTACAGTAACAACTGAGGGAACCACTGAAAGCGAAGAAACTACCACTGAATCAGAGGAAACTTCTACAACTACTTATTCTCCCACAACTGAAACTACTACAGTAACAACTGAGGGAACCACTGAAAGCGAAGAAACTACCACTGAATCAGAGGAAACTTCTACAACTACTTATTCTCCCACAACTGAGACTACTACAGTAACAACTGAGGGAACCACTGAAAGCGAAGAAACTACCACTGAATCAGAGGAAACTTCTACAACTACGTATTCCCCCACAACTGAAACTACTACAGTAACAACTGAGGGAACTACAGATTGCGAAGAAACTACCACTGAATCAGAGGAAACTTCTACAACTACATACTCTCCTACAACTGAAACTACTACAGTAACAACTGAGGGAACCACTGAAAGCGAAGAAACTACCACTGAATCAGAGGAAACTTCTACAACTACTTATTCTCCCACAACTGAGACTACTACAGTAACAACTGAGGGAACCACTGAAAGCGAAGAAACTACCACTGAATCAGAGGAAACTTCTACAACTACGTATTCTCCCACAACTGAGACTACTACAGTAACAACTGAGGGAACCACTGAAAGCGAAGAAACTACCACTGAATCAGAGGAAACTTCTACAACTACTTATTCTCCCACAACTGAGACTACTACAGTAACAACTGAGGGAACCACTGAAAGCGAAGAAACTACCACTGAATCAGAGGAAACTTCTACAACTACTTATTCTCCCACAACTGAAACTACTACAGTAACAACTGAGGGAACCACTGAAAGCGAAGAAACTACCACTGAATCAGAGGAAACTTCTACAACTACTTATTCTCCCACAACTGAGACCTACTACAGTAACAACTGAGGGAACCACTGAAAGCGAAGAAACT